>CM035117.1:150679131-152072752 GCA_020205555.1 Panax stipuleanatus | reverse complement strand
ATCCATATCGAATTGGGGTTGACCGCTCTGCACAGGGTAATTCCAAACTCGATGTTGGATTCTCCTAGTTTCTGTCCAAAAAGTGAAATCCATGTCGTCTATTTTGGCCTTCTTGGATCGGACGTCTCTTTCTAAAATATCAATGCGTCGTCCGACTTTTACCCATGTATCCTCCATTCTCATTCTTTCAGTTGTTTCTTTTTTCATCAAAATTTTGACAATTGCATTATCAACTTCCAGCTCTAATATCATATGCTCTGTAAGAGAGAACTTCTGTTCAAGCCTCGCATATAGAGTAACAAAATCATGAATTATTGTATCCCTTTGTTCTACGGTTGCCTGCCGTTCTTCACCCTGGTCTTCTAACTCATGAATACGATTTTGCAGTTCTACATTCAGATTATAAAATTCTCCTAATAAATCTTCCTCGGGTTCCTCTTCTTCTTCACTCTCAGCTGCTACTTATGCGACTAGCTTGGGTGCAACTATTAATTCTTCAATCACTATATAGATAACTACCGCTAAAAGTAAGACAACGAGTAGCGGTGCCTCAATGGTCTAAAATGTCCCATTGCTTAAATGTTCCGATGTCATTCTCAAATACTGCCATAAGACAAGGGTTAATTAAAAAAATTAACATATCACATGTTAACCCTATGCTCCGACTGACCAATTAAATACCACATAAGCTTAGGTAGGACATACTAGCGAAAGATTTACTCGTCTCTCCCCTCCAAGTTCTATTCTCCGATCTCCGCCATAGAACATATTCCTAAGCTCTGATACCAACTGTGACGCCCCCAGAATAGGTCCAATCCAACCAACCCATTCTGGGTGGCCAAGAAATGGTACAAAATCTAAATACAAACTTTTATATCACACGGTCGTGCAAAATACGACCACATAACTGTGAGTATCAATACAAATATGTAGAAAATATAAACATTCAAACTAAGTCCTCCTTACAATTATTATCACACTATTTTATAAAAATAGTGAGGACTACTACTGCTCTAACTCGGACCATCACTCTGTCCCCCGACTAGTCCCTGCGACATTCTCATTTCCTGAAGAGGACAATATATGAAAAGGGTGAGCTCAACTAGTCCAGTAAAGAATAATATAACTAAGATAATAAAAAACAATTTATCGTTAGTCTTCAACAAATCAGATAAAATATTATGGACAACAAGTTTTAGATCAACAACTGCAGCAAAAATAATAATGCATCAGAAGAATTAAGTAGAAAATGATGTCTATTATATTCTATAATTTGAAAGTCCATAATCAATAATTTATCCCTGTAACATCAATCAATATATATCTTGAATCAAATATTCATCTTTGCACTACAGGCCAAAGATATTCATTTGTATCACCAATTGGTCATGTTCATCTCAACAGCTGTCATCTTTGCATTACAGGCCAAAGATATTCATCAGGTAATCATTCATCTTTGCATTACAGGCCAAAGATATTCATCAAATAATCAACCATATTTGCATTACAGGCCAAAAATATTCTTTTGTACCACCATTTAAGACTGAAAATGATGAAAAATATTTTAAAGAACGAATCCAGTGAAATAAAGGACAAAGATTAGGGATTCGTAAATCAGTTTATCCAAGTTTAAAAATACTCCATAACAATCAATTGTGGAGCAAAATTCAAGAATGAAGATCAAAACTTGGATCCAATCAAAAGATAGAACCCATAATAGCCAACTTGGACAAAGAAAAGAAAATTAAATTTTTCGGTGAATAGTACCGTATTCGTGAATAGTGTCGTATACGTAAATAGTGCCGTACCCGTGAATAGTAACTCCGACATGAAAAGGTACAGATTTCATAAAAAAATCATACTTCGTGAATAGTACTCGTGAATAGTACCGTATTCATGAATAGTGCCGTATACGTGAATAGTGCCGTATACGTGAATAGTAATCCCGACGGAAAAGGTAAAAATTTTATAAAAAAATTCATACCAATATTTCGATGAAATGATATTGAAAGCAGTAACATCATTTACGAAAAATATAACATGCCTTATCTCAAAAGAATGGTACTTCTGACTAGAATATCGGATATAACGCTGAAGATAATTTGCACTGTATAACAACACTCAAAGTCTCGAAATACTCGAAAAAATATGCTCGATATTATAGAGAGAGAAAACTTCTGATTCTGGTGTGATTTTTATTTCTAAACTAAGCACCCTATTTATAGGAAAATGCTTCGAACACCAAAGCTGAATTTATATAAATTTCGAATGAATTTCATTCGGATGAATTCCACATTTCATCACTCCCACCACTTTAGAAAAAAAAATCCTCTCCAGCACATTTCACACCAACAGAGGACAAGTGGGGCCCACCCACTTGTTTAATTTAATAAAAAAATATTTATTCAGAAACTTCAATAATTCATAATAAATAGCCCATTTATCAAAAAAAAAAAGAATTTTATGTCCATTTCATAGGAAATTTAATTCTCTACAACTTTGTAGAAGAAAGTTTTTCCAAATTCCGAACGAAAAAAGACTGAAATCTACATACGGATGATTTTTTCAATTTCATTCTCTTCCCTTTCTCTTTCTTCCTTTCCCATATTCTTCCACTAACTCTCTCTCTCCCCCTTTTCTTCTCTCACCCCTACCACTTCTTCCATACACACACACATATACGTACACACACACACACACACACATATATATATATACACACACACACATATATTAAAATATTTATAATTATTAAATAATTCCAATTCTATCTGCTCTTTTCCACCTCATTTATTCATATATTATGAATTTATTATAAAAATAACCATTATTATATTATTATAGTATACACTTATAATGTAATATTATAATAATATATTCAAAATGAATTATTTTATCAGAAAAGATAAAATATAAATTTTCAACAATTGTCTCCTTTTCTAAAATATTCCCCATTTATATCCACATCGAATAAATATTTCTTTATCATTTTTATCAATAATTAATTATTCACAAATAATATTACAGAACCACAATATTAACAACCAGGTCGTTCCCAGGGAAGAGGGGGCCTTTCGATAAGGATTTCTCCTTATTGGCGCGCAATTAAATAACCCCTCCTAGACAGAACTTCCTTAGACATTGCCAATAATGCTATTTAATAATATTATTCAAATAATATAAATTATTGATCTTATAATGGAAAATACTGTGCAATACCGTGTGCAGGTACAACAACGCGTATTACATAATTTTAACCATCGGGTATTCCAACAGTGTTAACAGTAATAACTACGGCGGTATTTTTTTTTTAAAAAACTCATTCTTGTCGTTTTCTTCATCCCACAGTTTTCCGTTATGGGGCCCACAAATGGCTGCGCCGTCGTACGAATATTCCTCGACAGCAAGAATATTCCATGGCCAAACGAATATTCCCCGACAACAATGAATATTTTATAACCACTTATTTATTTTAAAATATTTGCGCATTTTACCCATAACTTATCACATTAATCAAATCAACCCCTTACTATTCAAAATAATATATAGAGCAAATTCAATTTTATTCATAAAAAGTTGGGGTCTTACAACTATGCTAAGAACTTAGATTTGCATAAGGACAAGTTAAAATACCCTATGAACATAGAGATTGTGAATCAGGAAGTGATTCTTGTTAAGTTTGTACACAAGAACTGTAGGGTGGACATTAAGGGTAACGTGATGAACGTAGATCTTATCCCGATTAGACTTGGGGAATTTGACGTTATTTTGTGAATGGATTGGCTATTCAATTATGGGGCAATAATTGATTGCCAAATGAAGTGTATTAACCTTATGACTCCGTCAAAGGTTATGTTTTATGGAAGCTAGTCGACTAGACAAGCTATTTGGCCTACATAGTCGATAGTAGTAAAGAGAGCCCGAAGTTGGAGGAAATATCAGTCGTGAGAGACTTCGTGGATGTATTTCCGGATGATTTACTAGAACTTCCGCCATATAGGGAATTAGATTTCATGATCGACTTGGCGCCAGGAACCGCTCTAATATCGAAGGCCCCGTACCGTATGGCTCCGGTAAAGATGAAAGAATTGATGGTGCAGCTGCAAGAGCTACTGGATAAGAAATATATTCAGCCAAGCGTATCGTCGTGGGGAGCGCCGGTGTTATTCGTCAAGAAGAAGGATGGGACGATGCGGCTTTGCATTAACTGTAGAGAGTTAAACAGGGTCACAATTAAAAATAAGTATCCGTTTCCTAGGAACGATGACTTGTATAACCAGCTGAAGGGAGCAAGATATTTCTCAAAGATAGATCTAAGAAGTGGTTACCATCAATTGAAAATGAGGACAGAGGACGTTCCGAAGACAGCATTCAAGACTCGATATGGTCACTGCGAGTTTCTGGTTATGTCATTTGGTCTAACAAATGCACCTGCATCATTTATGGACCTAATGAACATAGTGCTCAAACCATATTTAGACAAATTCATGGTGGTGTTTATCAACGACATTTTGGTGTATTCGAAGACCAAGGAGGAACACGTAGAGCATCTAAAGGTGACATTGGAGGCTTTGAGAAGAGAGAAATTGTATGCCAATTTTTTGAAATGCAAATTTTGAATTGAGCAGGTACAATTTCTTGGACATTTAATCGGTAAGGACGGAATTTTGGTAGAACCCTTCAAGGTCGAAGCTGTGATGAACTTGGATTAGCCGAAGACACCGTCGGAAGTGAGAAGTTTTCTTGGATTAGCCGGATATTACAGAAGATTCATTCATGATTTTTCCAAAATCACGACTCCACTTACGAATTTGATTAGGAAATCGGTAAAATTTATTTGGACGGAGAAGTGTGAGGAAAGCTTCCAAGAGTTTAAGAAGAGGTTGAGTACGGCACCTGTGTTATCTCTTTCGGATAGCACAGGAAATTTTGTGGTGTATAGTGATGCGTCGCATAAAGGACTAGGCTGTGTGCTCATGCAAAACGACAAGGTAAGCGTGTGCATCACGACAACTGAAGGATTATGAGAAGGGGTATCCGACCCATGACTTAGAATTGGATGCAGTGGTATTTGGTTTGAAGATCTGGAGACACTATCTCTATGGGGAGAAGTGTGAAATATATACAGACCACAAAAGTCTAAAATATTTTTTTACACAGAAGGATTTGAATATGCGCCAAAGAAAATGGTTGGAATTATTAAAGGACTACGAGTGTGAGATCTTATACCACCCGGGTAAAGCGAATGTGGTTGCCGACGCTTTAAGCAGAAAGGATCGAGAAAAATTGATGTTGTTGACTGCCTAGGATGAGTTAATTTTAGGGATGGAGAAGTTGGAATTGGAGGTGAGATATCCGATGGAGTCTGACGAGAAGCTGTTCCAGCTGGGAGCTGGTACAACTTCACTAGATAAGGTTAAGGAAGCACAACTTCAAGACAAAGAATGTGAAAAGATAAGGAAGAGGATATCCGAAGGAATTGAATAAAATTTCAAAGTGGATAGCGAAGGACTGCTAAGATTCGAGAGCAGAGTTTGGGTACCGCCAGTGGCAGAGATTAAAGAGGAAATTTTGAGCGAGTCTCATAGTTCACGGTATTCTATTCCCCCCGGGAGTACGAAAATGTATCAGGATCTCCGACAGCACTTCTGGTGGCTGAATATAAAACGAGATGTTGTCAATTGTGTGGCCAAGTGCTTGACTTGTTAGAAAGTGAAAGCAGAACATCAGAGGCCAAGTGCGTTGCTACAACCACTAGAGATCCCAAAATAGAAATGGGAACATATTACAATGATGACTCAGAAGGGTTTAGACGCGGTTTGGGTTATCGTGGATCAACTGACGAAATCAGCCCACTTCCTACCAATCAAGATCAGATTCACCCTTGATCAGTTGGCAAAGCTGTACGTGAAGAAGATTGTTTCATGGCACAGAGTTCCAGTATCGATTATTTTTGATCGAGATCCCCGTTTCACATCGAATTTCAGGAAGCGACTACAAGAATGCATTGGAACGCAGTTAAGAATGAGCACGACATATCACCCTCAGACAGACGGGCGGAGCGAAAGAACGATCCAAACCTTGAAAGATATGCTAAGAGCATGCATTATAGATTTCAAAGGAAATTGGGATGATCACCTACCACTTGTGGAATTCGATTACAACAACAGTTACCACGCAAGTATTGGCATAATGCCTTACGAAGCGTTGTACGACAGAAAGTGCAGAACTCCATTATACTGAGATGAAGTTGGCGAAAGACAGTTGCTATGACCAGAATTGGTACAATAGATAGCAGAGATCGTCAAAGTGATCCGTACAAGATTGGTAGCTGCTCAGGATATACAGAAAAAATACGCCGATCCACATCGCAAGAATGTAGAATTCTAATCGGGAAGCTTTGTTTTCTTGAAAGTCTCTCCCTGGAAGGGAAAGATCAGATTCAGAAAGAAGGGGAAATTGAGCCCGAGGTTCATTGGACCCTTTGAGGTGCTGCGAAGAATCGGAGAAGTTGCTTATGAGGTAGCCCTACCTCCGGCGTTAGAGCACATCCACAACTTCTTTTATGTTTCAGTCTTACGAATGTATAAACCCGATTACAAACATGTTATTGAATATGAACCCCTGCAATTTGAGAAAAATTTATCCTGTGAAGAAGTTCTGTTCAGATTGTTGACAGAAAAGAGCAAGTTCTAAGAAATAAAGTGATACCTTCTGCTAAGGTAATCTGAAAAACCACAACGCTGAAAAAGCTACGTAGGAACTTGAAGAATATATGATGAAAACTTATCCATAGTTATTTGATTAATCTATTTGTAAGCGATTTTGGGGACATAATCTTTGTAAGAGGGGAGAATGTAACGGGACAAATTTAATTGAACTGTGATTATGGGGACATAATCCTTTTAAGGGGTGAAAGGTGTGACAAACGAAAATTTTGTAAATTAATTTAAATATTTATTGAATTAAATAAATATTTTTGATGATTTATTTATTGAGTTAAATAAATTATGATGATTTATTTATTGATTTAAATAATTATTTAATGGAATTGTGGCAGATTAATTTAATTATGTGTGTTACATTGATTAAATTAATGTAGAGAATTTTTATAGTTCAAAGTGTGGATATAATTGAGTTTATTTAATTAAATGAATTATTTAAGAAGGATAATGTTATTCTAATTGATTTAATAATTAATTAGAGATTTAATGATTTGACATAATTAATAAATGAGAGTTTTAATTGTGTGATGATGTGATTTAATGCGTAATATCATTTTATTTAATTGAAATTAAATGATATTGTTTGATTAACTAAAGTGTGACAATTAAACTATATAATAAACACTTTAATTAAAATAATAAAAAATAAAGAATAAGGGGACAAACCAAACAGGGCCTTAGGGGAGTGGGAGCAGTTGATCCATAGTGGGGATTAACTGACAACCATTACATCGTCAATTATATATTATACGTATATGTATATGATACTAAGTCCCTTATATCTTATATCAGAGTATTTATCAAAGAAACGTTAGAGAGAATTTGAGAGAGAATTGTAAGTGGAAGAAGAAGAGTTGAAGATTCTAAAGCTTTTATCATCTTCAAATCATCTAAACAAACAAGCAAGGGGTAATTTCCCCCATCTTAATTTATAAATTCATGTTTTTATGTTTTCTCCATGTAAGCATATTTTAAGTTCTCTGTAAATAAAACTTGTTGATGATTGTTGATTATATGATTATATATATGTTAATATATGTTCATAACATATTTTCTATCATTTATTTATATTTTAAAGTAATCAAAACCATGTAATTATGCTTTAATTAGAAATTTGAAAGTGATAGAGTATGAAAAGTATGAATATGGCCCATATGTACAAAATATCATGCTTTAATTGTTTATTAAACTTTATATTGATAGTTGATTTTAATTATGCATGTTTAAACGAAGAAAACAAAATCCAAACGGACAGATTCGGTGTTATAACGAATCTATAGTGACCCATTTCATGATTTCTGTGACGCCCCCAAATTCGAACTGCCACAGTCGTCTCGAATTCGATTAGTCACGTGCTATAATCTAACATCATAATAATAATATGACTAAATGTCGCATTGCACAACAGAATAATACACAACACTACTACCGAATAAATTACATTTAATTAATATAATTTATTCACGTCCCAAGGTCTCGCAACTTAAACATCGATTATATATCTTAAATATATCTTAAGCATATAAAAACCTAACTAATACATAACAACATAAGTTTTTATTACAATCATAAAGTGCTACTTAATATTAAGCTATTCAGTAGCCTTGCCCTTGCCTTGGTTGGTGCCCGAGGGTCTACACTGCTCTGCCTTAACTGAAATATTTTAGGAAAAGCAAGAATGAGCAACAAGTTTGCTCAGCAAGTAATATAACAATAAGGGTGAGTACTACAGTTTTTGAATCTCAAAAAGGTATAGCAAGGTATGATAGTTCAAGGATAGAAAGAAATATCAACAGTTCTCAATAACAGTCGCTAAGGACAGAATGATATAAATAAGATCCAATGCAAAATCAATTCAAGATTTCAAGATAACTGAATACTGAGCAGTCACTAAGGACTATGAACTTCTACTAGAATTAACAGAAATATACTGATATTTCAATAAAACAAGTACAACAGGTGATCAGCCTAAAGTACCTTATATTATGCATAACATTCAATCATACTTAAATGCGTACGTCGGTCTCCCGATAAATATATTTTCCCTTCAAAGAAGGTTGTTCATCTCAGTCAATATAAGACTCCGCACCAATCAATTGGTTTGGATCTTTTTCTAGTCATGATATAAGTCTAGCCGAATCAATTGGCATAGACCACTCTTTATAAGTTCAATACTTGATATTAAAGTTCGAAGAATATAATCGACTTTATCTCAACTATGAAGCAATAAGTCATAAGACACAAATCATAATTCGAATAACTTACTTGCACAACAATAAGCTCGATACATGCTTAATAAGTAGAGTTCAAGTACTTGCTTACAATATCCGTTGAATAAGGTAATGCAAGGGTTTAGGATACTTGCACAATAAAAAAGTGTAAGTTAGGGAACTTATTTTAAGCGTAGTCTATCCTCGTAAAGCTAATCGACACTTTTGAATCCTATTATAATATATTACATGCATAGGATATTCATTAGCTAAGCATATTCGATTACACAAACTTGATATGTGAGTTAAACATACACATGCGATTCTTACTTAGTCGTATAGTACTATGCTTACGTCATTATGTACTAATACGCACATAGGACAAAATTAGTTTTGTAAGACACTATGAATCCAAATAACATAGTTCGCAACTCTCGCTTGACTTATCATTAGAAGTTTATAAACACTTTTTCAAATCCATGATTCTATGTTAGCATATTCATTGACATTTTGAACACTGCATTGGACATGTATTACAGATTAGAATAACAATACATGTATGCATCAAATCTCAGATCACAAACAGAATGGTCAGACAACACTGCAAGTCGGCGCGGCCGCGCTTGATTTGAACTAAGGAGTGGCGCGGTTGCGCTGCTTCTGGTTCAGACCAAGACAGGGCTGCCTCTGCAGAAATCAGGCTTAACCCGGCCATGTATTTAGACAATGATTTATGTAAAACACACATGCTAGGATGCTTATAACTAGGTACGACCCCATATTGTCTTTAATATAGTTTGATATCTATTCTCCTTCAATCAAGGCATTTAAGTGATCAAGTAATGAAGTTTTTCATGTTTAATCGTTATACTTATGTTATGAGGTCTCTGTGTCTCAATTATACATGCTCATGATAGTTTAATCATGAATTTCAAGTTATGAGGTTCCACCTTCTTTAAAACTTGTTTTATTTCACGTTCGACTAGTTTACCATGCATAAGGCTAGTTAGGCATACATTTTGACCATGTCTAGAGGCATATGAGATCCTATCAAGATAGTCAAAATTTTCAAAATACATGCAAGGTGTCTATCAACTAAACTAGTTTTCAAACTATTAAGGTTTCTCTTAAAAATCTCATATTAAACCATTCAACATACAAAGTAGCTTCACATATCAGATGTCATGCTTTCATATGCATAAATAGATCACATAGGCATGCTTACAAGTTCATGACTCAAGTGTATATACTTTATTAAGCTCGTATGTGAAACTTTAAGTTCCTATTAGCATGTTATCAACATCATCTAAGCATGCAAGGTAAACATACTTTGTTTCATGTTCATGTACATGTGAAATCAGATCATAATAGTGGGTCTGTAAGTTCAAAATCTAAAGCCTACTTGGCTCATCGAGTTTGCACTTTGAAAACTCAAGTTCCCTTCGGAAACTCAAACTTTGATAAGTGGTATTATGAAAGGTCACCTCTGTCAGTATGTTATGGACAAAAATAGGCATTTTTAAGTTCAAGTAACATGCTTCATCATTTCAAAGAACATAAAAATTATCACTCAGTTCTGTAGAAGGGCGCGACCGCTCCCAGTTTGTACTAGGGAGTGGCGCAGCCGCGCCACTCCAGTTCCAGTCCAGAAATCTCTCTGCTAGTGCAGAGCTTCAACCCATCACTTAATTTGATCATGAAGCAAGCTTACACTGTGACGAACGAGATTTTATAATTTAATTTGAATATTTATTGAATTAAATAAATATTTTTCGATGATTTAATTATTGAATTTAATAATTAATTGATGAAATTGTGGTAGATTAATTTAATTATATGTGTTACATTGATTAAATTAATGTTGAGAATTTTATTGTGCAAAGTATGTATTTAATTGAACTTATTTGATTAAATTAATTATTTAATAAGAATAATGTTATTCTAATTAACTTAATAATTAATTAGAGATTAAAAGATTTGACATAATTAATAAAGGAGAATTTTAATTATGTGATAATATGATTTAATGTGGAGTTATGATATTTTATTTAATTAATTTAAATAAGATTATTTCGTATATAAAGGTGTGACATTAAAACTATGCTATAAGAAGTTAATTAAGTTAAATAAGAAAGGAAGAATTTAAGGGACAAGCAAACAAGGCCTTAGTGGGGGTTGGAGCCAGTTAACCCATTATGGGAATAACTGACGACCCATTAAGCCACGACTATTAACTATACGTATATTATATTTAGCCTATATCTATATCAGGCTTCAATATATTAATATATCAGAACAAGTTAAGGGAGAAATACAGAGAGAGCTTAGAGAGAAGATTGAGAAAAAGTGTGA
Source organism: Panax stipuleanatus (assembly GCA_020205555.1). NCBI lineage: Eukaryota > Viridiplantae > Streptophyta > Magnoliopsida > Apiales > Araliaceae > Panax > Panax stipuleanatus. The sequence goes on along the minus strand of CM035117.1, from coordinate 152,061,465 downwards.
ATTGAAGAAGAAGTAGAGGAGAACTTCATCATCTTCAAATTATCTAAACACTAGAAAGGGTAATCTCTTCTACCCAAACTTTAATTTACATTCTTATATATTTTCCATGAAAACTCTGCTCAAGTTCTCTGTGAAGAGTTATTTTGACAATTAACTTAAGATGTGATGATATATATGTTAACATATGTATAATATATGGTTTATATCATGTATTCATGTGTTAGAGTAATCATTTCATGTAAACATGCTGTAATCAAAGTTTCATGAATTACAGAGTATGAAAATTATGAAGAACGCCTTATATACAATTTGTATGCTTTAAATTGGTTTTTTAACTTTGATTTGATAACGGATTATGATTATACATGTTAAAACAAAGAAAACAAACTTTGAACGGATGGATTCGGAGTTATAACGAATCCGTGACGATGATTTTCGTGTTTTTCTTCAAAACTGTCAAGAACACCAAGAACGGTGAAATTTCATGATTTGATTCAAGTAATTGCATGATTTAAGATGATAAAAACATGTTAGTAACATTTTATGATGTTTCTATAAAGTTTATACTTCATAGAAATCACTGTATTAGTTTAATTTACATTTAATTGGAGTATTTGAGCTAAAAAAATTGTTAAAATCGCGAATTGGGGCTGAACCGCCAAGGCACGACCGCCCCAATGGCTCTAGACCTTCCCTAGCGGGCCCCATGCAGCACCACACCCGCCCCAACGGGCTTAACCCCTGCCCCAGCGGGGGTAGTGCATATAAAAGATTCTGTTTTGACCTCCTGTAGTAAAATAAGCATAACGTTTTCATACGAACTCTGATTAAGGCGATTCAGGATGATTCGGAAAGATGACGAGTAGATATACAACTTTCATTCTTTAAGTTTTTTTATTTGAAATCATTAAAATGGGTATCAATAGTCATCTTTGTGACTGATACGTATTCGGGGGCAATCGGAGGGCTTCGGACATGCACTCACACAAGTGTAGTGTTCTCGATAATAGAAGATGTTGTTCTAAGTTACATACATGAATATTATATGATATAAAGTTTATGATTAATAAACTAAGTTATTGACATGTATGAGATAATGTGAAGATTCAAGTTAACAAACTAAGTGCGAACTTGAATATCGTAATTGTAAAACTTGATTATGATTGTTTAAAGGGTTATACATGTGTGATATGCATGTTGTGAGTTTAGTCATCGACTAATATTATAAAACAAGTTGTAAGTTGAACTTAAGTGAATAGTTTAACAGTTAAACATGGTAATTATGAAAACTAATCGATGTCATATACATAATGTAATGTGTAGGACGTTAAGGAAGTGAATTGTAATTATATTTGTAGCTTGTGCAAGAGGCAAGTACTCTATCCCTAACTTACTATCGTTAAGCAAGTTCCTTATCTAAACTCTTTAAATTGAATAAGCATTCTATTCCTTATTCTTATGTCAAGCAAGTTACTAAATTCAAAGTTTACTTTTATTGAGCAAGTTTTCTATTCTTGAAATACTATCATGATGCAAGTTCTTATACTTGTTAATTAAGTTGAGATCCCATATGAGATATTATATTACCTTTAAAAGTATGATTCCAGTTATACAATATTTATTCGATTGTATACTCTTGAGAAGTTATTATTCAATTTGAATATCGTTTATTGCTGAACCTTGTAAGACTAGCGAACCCCTATTGATTCGACTAGTCCATAGTTGATGAGCGTTCTAAATTCTAGAACTATTATTGAGCCTATCCAAACCAAACTTCATTTAGTGCGCACTCTGATGTCAAACTGAGATGAACAACCCTATATAGGGGATTATTTACGCTTTAGCGTTGAGATATTGTGCACAGTATGGTACTAAGGGCTGATCCCTCTAAGTACGAGAAGTAGAGCCCATAGTCTTATGACTGTTAAAGGTTTAAATTATAAACACTTTACAACCTAAGACATAGTTCGAGGTCTTATGACCCTCAGATGTTCTTTTGATTCTTGTTATTCATTCTTAATTCAAAAGCCGAGTTTCCTATTCAGAAGTCTTTGATTCACTCGCATGTTATTATATTATTGTTATATTGTTATACTTGTGGGCAATCGTGCTCACTCTTGCGTAATAATAACATTGCAGTTAAGAATGAAAGGTCCGAAGAGCCTTCTACTAGCAAAGGCAAGGGCAAGGGCAAGGTCAACAAGTGATGAAGACTTGTTGTTTATTTGATATGTTATTGTTTAAGACTTATGTTAAAGTTGTGTAAGACTATTTAATTGTTTACGTTTCCGCATTTGAGATTTAAGGTTAGTATTACCTTGGATTGATGTATTTATATTCAGATGTTGTAACCCCATAAGGGGAGGATTTATTTCTATCTATTGCATGGTTTGCATTTATTATGGGTAGATAGATAGATGATATTTGTACAGTTGTAAGACCCCAACTTTTATGAATAAAGATTTAATTTTCTTTATATATTATTTCGAAATAGTAAGGTGTTGATTTGATAAATATGAAAGTTATGGGTGAAATGTGCAAATATTTCAAAATGAGCAAGTGGTTATAAAATATTCTGGTTGTCGGGGAATATTCCTTTGGTCGTGGAATATTCTTGTTGTCGGGGAATATTCGTACGACGGCGCAGCTATTTGTGGGCCCCACAACGGAATAACTGTCTGATATAGAAAGCGACAGAAATAACTTTTTTACAAAATAACGAAGTAGTTGTTACCGTTAGTACTGTTGAAATACCCGGTGGTTAAAATACAGTGATACGCAGTGTTGCACAGTAGCACACGGTATTGCACAGTATTTCAAATTATTGAGTCTTACGTGAGAAGACACTTACTCAATTATTGTTACAGTAATTACTTTTCAATATTTTATATTATTGACTCAATAATTGCTAAGTTGATATTTTATATTATTGACTCAATAATTGTTACATTGATATTTTATTGACTCAATAATTGCTACGTTGCTATTTTATATGATTGATTCAATAATGGCTACAGTTGATAGTTTGTATTATTGATTCAATAATTGTCACTGCACAGTATTTCACATTATCAACTCAATAATTCATATTATTTGAATAATATTATTAGATAGCAATATTGACAATGTCTAAGGAAGTTCTGTCTAGGAGGGGTTATTTAATTGCGCGCCAGTAAGGAGAAGTCCTTATCGGAAGGCCCCCTCTTCCTAGGAACGACCTGGTTGTCAATATTATAGTTCTGTAATATTATTTGTGAATAATTAATTATTGATTTATATGAGGAAAAAATATTTATTTTGTGGATATAAAAGAAGGAATTAGCGCTGATGAGTTTTTATCAATATTTTGGGTGTGGATATTCATCTGTTTATGGATTTCGGATAATTTATGTTTGGAATTTGGAAAAACGTCCTTCTACAAAGTTGTAGAGAATTAAATTTCTTATAGAAGGACATAAAATTTATATTTTTCTGACAAAGGGGCTATTTATTATGAATTATTGAAGTTTCGGAAAATAAATATTTTTTAATGGGTGGGCCCCACTTTTGTTGAAAATTCTGAAATTTTGAAAGCAGCCAGGCGGCGGAATTTTTTTTTTTTAAAATAATATATTTTATTATTTTAGTCTCCTTTGGCATCCTAAGCTTTTATCCTATAAATAGGGTGCTTAGGTTAGAATTGAAAATCACACCAGAATCAGAAGTTTTCTCTCTATATAATATCGAGCGTATTTTTGTGAGTATTTAAATACTTTGAGTGTTACTATTCAGTGCAAGTTTCCTTCGGTATTATATCCGATATTCTAGTCAGAGGTACTATTCTTTTGAGGTAAGGGATGTTATTTTCTTTCGTAAATGATGTTATTCTTTTCAATATCATTATATCAAAATATTGGCATGGATTTTATTATTAAATTCTTACTTTTTCCGTCGGGGTTACTATTCACTTATACGACATTATTCACGTATACGACACTATTCACAGAAAAAATTAAATTTCCTTCTATATGTCCAAATTGCCTGTTAAGGTTTTTATCTTTGATTGTATCCAAGTTTTGAGCTCTATTCTTGAATTTTGCTCCACAAAGTATTATTATGGAGTATTTTTGAACTTGGATAAACTAAAATACGAATCCTTAATCTTATCCTTTATTTCACTGGATTTATTATTTATATGATTTTTCATCATCCTCAGTCCTATTTGTTGATATAACTGAATATCTTTGGCCTGGAGAGCAAAGATGAATGATTACCTGATGAATATCTTTGGCCGTAGTGCAAAGATGACAGGTGTTGAGTTGAACATGACAACTGGTGATACAAATGAATATCTTTGGCCTGTAGTGCAAAGATGAATATTTGATTTGAGATATATATTGATTGATGTTACAGGGATAAAATATTGATGATGGACTTTTAAATCATAGAAGATAGTAGATTTCATTCTCTACTTAACTCTTCTAATGAATGATTATTTCCGCTGCGAATATTGATCTAAAATTGGTTGTCCATTATATTTTATCTGATTTATTGAAGGCTAACGATAATTTATTTTCCATTATCTTAGTCATAATATTCTTTACTGAGCTAGTTGAGCTCACCCTTTTCATCTGTTGTCCTCTTCAGGAAATGAGAACGTTGCGGTAACTAGTCGGGGGACAGAGTGATGGTCCGAGTTAGAGCAATAGTAGTCTTCACTATTTCTGATAAATAGTGTGATAATAATTGTAATGAGGACTTAGTTTGAATATTAATATTTTCTACATATTTGTATTGACACTCACAGTTATATGGTTGTATTTTGCACGATCGTGTGATATAAAGTTTGTATTTGAATTTTGTACCATATATTTGGCGACTCAGAATGGGTTGGGTTGACTGGACCTATTCTGGCGGGTGTCACAGTTGGTATCAGAGCTTAGGGATATGATCTCTGGCGGAGATCGGAGAATAGAACTAGGAGGGGAGAGACGATTAAATCCTTCACTAGTATGTCCTACCTAAGCTTATGTGGTATTTAATTGGTCAGTCGGAGAATACGGTTAATATGTGATATGTTGATTTGTTTAATTAACCCTTGTTTTATGGCAGTATTTGAGAATGACAGCTGAGAATGTTAACAACGAAGTGAATGAGACTGTGGAGACACCTTTAATCACTAACCAAGAGAACGTATAACAAGAAGGCAATGTTCATCCTAAAAACAACGCTGGTCAGACTATAAACGATGAGATGTTTAGAAGTTTTTTGCAGTTTATGCAAAACTAGACGAGGGAGACTCGTGTGCAACATACAGGTGGAGATAATAACAACACGCGAGTTGTCACTGCCAAGCAGTTCAAAGAATTGGGACCACCAGAGTTTCTGGGAAAGCCAGATTCGATCAAGGCGGAGACGTGGATTAAGCAAATTACCAAGATATTTGATGTCTTGGGATGCACGGAGGAACAGAAGGTTCCATTCGCCACGTTTATGTTTCGTGGAGAGGCAGATTACTGGTGGGAATCCGTGAAGCGTACCCAGCCTGCCGCACTCAAGATGTCTTGGGAAGCGTTCCAAAAACTGTTCAATGACAAGTACTTTCCTGAAAGTATTCGTTATAAGAAGGAAGTAGAATTTATTAGACTCGAACAAAATAACATGACAGTATCCCAGTACGAGGCTAAGTTCGCGGAACTGTCCAGGTTTGCACCTCATTTAGTGGAGAATGAGGAACGTATGACGCGGATGTTTCTGAGAGGTTTGAAACCCGAAATACGTCAATACCTCATTTCTCATAAAAAAAATTTATATTCGGATGTAGTAAACAGGGCCCAGTTATTAGAACGAGATAATGATTATGTTCAACTGAGGGACCACAACCAAGGTCGTACCGGTGGTAGCAGTCATCGGAGCAATGACAACCAGCAAGGAGGAAAGTATGACAGAAGCGTTAACCACTCCGGTGGTAATCGTGGCCATGATAGTAGAAAAAGCGAATCGGGAAGAGATTTTAAAAAGAGAAGGTATAACAATGAGAACGTGAAGATGTCAACATCAGCACCAGCATCAACTGTTTCTAGGGGAGGAGAACGACCACCGGTCGTATGCTATAAATGCGATAAAGAGGGACATATCAGCCCAAACTGCCCACAACAGTTCAAAGCATGTTATAACTGTGGAAAAGAAGGACATATAGCTCGAGATTGTCCTATTGTGAAACCAAATCCAGTGGGGGTGGTGATTCCAAAGGCGGTTTCGGACAAGTCAAAGTCGGTGATTCCTAGAAGAGCGTTTGTCGTGACAGCTCAAAACGCGAGGAATCCACACGAGGTGATTACGGGTAAGCTAATCATAAACTCTTGCGAAGTTTACACCTTGTTAGATACCGGTGCTATCCATTCCTTTATTTCACCTACTTGTGCTCAACGTTTGAACTTGACTTCTAATAAATTAGACTTTGACTTATCTGTTGAAACTCCGTTGGGAGAAACCTTCGTTACATCTACAGTTTACAAATCTTGCTTGATTCAGATTGGTACCCTTACCTTACCTGTTGATCTTATATCTTTGAAAATACTTGCATTTGACGTGATTTTAGGAATTGACTAGTTAACCACTTACCATGCCAAAATTGATTATTTTCGTAAGGTTGTTAGTTTTCATATTCCTAACCTATTGTACGAATCCAAATCACCAAACCACTAAAATCAGTCAATATCATTTCAAATCATAAAGCTATTCGTTTATTGAAAAACGGATGTCAAGCTTTCTTAGCTCATGTCACCGATCTAAACCAGAATACATCAGATTTGAATAATATTTCCGTTGTTAATGAGTTCCCTAATGTATTTTCCGAAGAACTTCCCGATCTACCCCCAGAACGTGAAGTTGAATTCTTTATTGACCTTGAACCAGGTACAAAACCCATTTCTAAAACCCCATATCGAATGGCTCCTATTGAACTTCAGGAGTTAAAGGTCCAATTACAAGAGTTGTTAGACAACGGTTTTATTCGTCCTAGTACGTCTCCTTGGGGTGCTCCTGTTTTATTCGTAAAGAAGAAAGACGGGAGTATACGACTTTGCATTGACTATCGGGAGTTGAACCATGTCACCATCAAGAATAGGTATCCGCTACCTGGTATTGATGACCTGTTCGACCAGTTGCAAGGAGCGCAATTCTTTTCAAAAATTGATCTTCGTTCTGGATATCATCAGCTGAAGATTAAAACTGAGGATATTCCGAAGACTGCTTTCAGAACTCGGTACGGGCATTATGAGTTCTTAGTCATATCTTTTGGATTGACTAATGCTCCTGCTGCTTTCATGGATATGATGAACCGTATATTTAAGGAATATTTGGATCAGTTCGTTGTTATCTTTATTGATGACATCCTCATCTATTCTAAAAGCCGTGAAGATCATGAGCACCATTTGAAGCTGGTACTTCAAAAGCTTCGTGAGAACAAGCTATATGCCAAGCTGAAGAAATGCGAGTTCTGGCTTGAGGAAGTAGCATTCCTTGGACACGTGGTATCAAAACGTGGAGTATCTGTTGACCCGACGAAGATTAAAGCAATACAAAGCTGGGAGCAACCTAAGTCGGTGACCGAAGTACGAAGCTTTCTGGGCTTTAGCTAGTTATTATCGGAGGTTCATAGAGGGATTTTCTTGAATCTCTACTCCATTAACTCAGTTGACTTGAAAAGAAATAAAATTTGTTTGGAGCGAGGAATGCGAGAAGAGCTTCCAAGAGCTCAAGAGGAGACTTATTTCGGCACCTGTTCAGAAAATACCATCTGGTTCGGATGGATTTGTTATCTACAACGATGCTTCGGGCAAAGGGTTAGGATGTGTTCTCATGCAACATGGGAAAGTCATAGCCTATGCCTCGCGACAACTCAAAGAATATGAGAGGAATTATCCTACTCATGATCTAGAGTTGGCGGCAGTCATTTTCGCGTTGAAGATCTGGAGACATTACCTGTACGGAGAGAAAGTGGAGATTTATACGGATCATAAGAGCCTTAAATATTTCTTCACTCAGAAGGAACTTAACATGAGGCAACGACGTTGGCTTGAGTTGTTGAAAGATTACGATCATACTATCCAATACCATCTTGGAAAAGCGAACGTGGTAGCTGACGCGTTGAGTAGAAGATCATATGTGGGAACGAGTGCGATGATGTCAAGTATACGCGTAGAACCAGCTTTGATTGATAAAGTTAAAGCTGCTCAAGCTACAGATCCGGAGTTTATGAAGATGAAGAAGAAGGTGCAAGAAGGTGCAATTCCAGAAGCAAGAATCGATGAAGAGGGAATACTTCGAGTAAACTCCAGACTTTGTGTCCCCAACGATTCTGGCTTAAAGTATAGAATCATGATGGAGGCACATAACACACCGTTTGCAATCCATCCTGGGAGTACCAAAATGTATCGTGATCTTCGACATATATTTTGGTGGAGCAATATGAAAAGAGAGATCGCGGAGTTTATTTCGAGATGTTTAACTTATCAACGTGTAAAGGCGGAGCATCAAGTGCCGAAGGGTCCATTGCAACCACTGGAGATTCTGAAATGGAAGTGGGAACACATTACGATGGATTTCGTTACGGGTTTTCCCAAGGTTTCTCAAGGCATAGATGCGATTTGGGTTATTGTTGATAGATTAACCAAGTCTGCTCATTTCTTGCCGATACGAGAAACTTATTCCCTTGAACGTCTTGCTCATATGTACGTGAATGAGATTGTGAGATTGCATGATATGCCAGTATCCATAGTTTCGGATCGTGACCCCAGATTTACTTCAGGATTTTGGATCAGTTTGCAGAAAGCTATGGGCACGGATTTACGATTCAGTTCGGCTTATCATCCTCAAACAGACGGACAATCGGAAAGGACTATTCAAACTCTTGAAGATCTATTTAGACTCTGTGTTCTAGACTTCAAAGGGAGTTGGGATAAGTACTTACCATTGGTGGAATTCTCCTACAATAATAGTTATCAGGCAAGTATAGGCGTGGCTCCATTCGAAGCGTTGTATGGACGAAAGTGTCGCTCTCCAGTATGCTGGAATGAGGTGGGTGAAGCAACATTGTTGGGACCGAAGTTAGTACGTATGACTACAGAAAAGATCCAAATGATTCGACAACGTATACAAACAGCACAAGATCGACAAAAGAGTTATGCGGATCTTCATCGAAAGGACGTGGAATTTAATGTTGGAGACCATGTGTTATTACGTGTTGCTCCGTGGAAAGGATTTACGAGGTTTGGCAAGAGAGGAAAGCTCAATCCACGATTCATTGGTCTATTTGAAATTCTTGACCGAGTAGGAAATGTGGCTTATAGACTCACTTTACCTCCAAGCATGTCTCGTGTTCATAACGTTTTTCACATATCCGTGCTTCGTAAATATGTGAAAGATCCAAATCGCATTATTGAGTTAGAACCAGACGAGATAGCCGAAGATTTAACGTATGAGGAGGTACCTGTCAAGATCTTGGATAGGAAAGAGCATGTCCTACACTCGAAAATTATACCTCAAGTTAAAGTTTTGTGGAGAAACCATGCAATTGAGGAAATGACCTGGGAGTTGGAATCGGAAATGAAAGCGAGGTATCCTCACCTTTTCGACATACCAGGTACGTACGTCAATTTCGAGGACGAAATTTCATAAGGAGGGGAGGTTGTAAAACCCCAACTTTTATGAATAAAGATTTAATTTTCTTTATATATTATTTCGAAATAGTAAGGTGTTGATTTGATAAATATGAAAGTTATGGGTGAAATGTGCAAATATTTCAAAATGAGCAAGTGGTTATAAAATATTCTGGTTGTCGGGGAATATTCCTTTGGTCGTGGAATATTCTTGTTGTCGGGGAATATTCGTACGACGGCGCAACTATTTGTGGGCCCCACAACGGAATAACTGTCTGATATAGAAAGCGACAGAAATAACTTTTTTACAAAATAACGGAGTAGTTGTTACCGTTAGTACTGTTGAAATATCCGGTGGTTAAAATACAGTGATACGCAGTGTTGCACAGTAGCACACGGTATTGCACAGTATTTCAAATTATTGAGTCTTACGTGAGAAGACACTTACTCAATTATTGTTACAGTAATTACTTTTCAATATTTTATATTATTGACTCAATAATTGCTACGTTGATATTTTATATTATTGACTTAATAATTGTTACATTGATATTTTATTGACTCAATAATTGCTACGTTGCTATTTTATATGATTGATTCAATAATGGCTACAGTTGATAGTTTGTATTATTGATTCAATAATTGTCACTGCATAGTATTTCACATTATCAACTCAATAATTCATATTATTTGAATAATATTATTAGATAGCATTATTGACAATGTCTAAGGAAGTTCTGTCTAGGAGGGTTTATTTAATTGCGCGCCAGTAAGGAGAAGTCCTTATCGGAAGGCCCCCTCTTCCTGGGAACGACCTGGTTGTCAATATTGTAGTTTTGTAATATTATTTGTGAATAATTAATTATTGATTTATATGAGGAAAAAATATTTATTTTGTGGATATAAAAGAAGGAATTAGCGCTGATGAGTTTTTATCAATATTTTGGGTGTGGATATTCATCTGTTTATGGATTTCGGATAATTTATGTTTGGAATTTGGAAAAACTTCCTTCTACAAAGTTGTAGAGAATTAAATTTCTTATAGAAGGACATAGAATTTGTATTTTTCTGACAAATGGGCTATTTATTATGAATTATTGAAGTTTCGGAAAATAAATATTTTTTAATGGGTGGGCCCCACTTTTGTTGAAAATTCTGAAATTTTGAAAGCAGCCAGGCGGCGGAATTTTTTTTTTAAAAATAATATATTTTATTATTTTAGTCTCCTTTGGCATCCTAAGCTTTTATCCTATAAATAGGGTGCTTAGGTTAGAATTGAAAATCACACCAGAATCAGAAGTTTTCTCTCTATAATATCGAGCGTATTTTTGTGAGTATTTAAATACTTTGAGTGTTACTATTCAGTGCAAATTTCTTTCGGTATTATATCCGATATTCCAGTTAGAGGTACTATTCTTTTGAGGTAAGGGATGTTATTTTCTTTCGTAAATGATGTTATTCTTTTCAATATCATTATATCAAAATATTGGCATGAATTTTATTATGAAATACTTACTTTTTCTGTCGGGGTTACTATTCACGTATACGGCACTATTCACGTATACGGCACTATTCACGAAAAAATTAAATTTCCTTCTATATGTCCAAATTGCTTGTTAAGGTTTTTATCTTTGATTGTATCCAAGTTTTGAGCTCTATTCTTGAATTTTGCTCCACAAAGTATTATTATGGAGTATTTTTGAACTTGGATAAACTAAAATACGAATCCTTAATCTTATCTTTTATTTCACTGGATTTGTTATTTATATGATTTTTCATCATCCTCAGTCCTAAGTGATGATATAACTGAATATCTGTGGCCTGTAGAGCAAAGATGAATGATTACCTGATGAATATCTTTTGCCGTAGTGCAAAGATGACAGGTGTTGAGATGAACATGACCACTGGTGATACAAATGAATATCTTTGGCCTGTAGTGCAAAGATGAATATTTGATTTGAGATATATATTGATTGATGTTACAGGGATAAAATATTGATGATGGACTTTTAAATCATAGAAGATAGTAGATTTCATTCTCTACTTAACTCTTCTAATGAATGATTATTTCCGCTGCGAATATTGATCTAAAATTGGTTGTCCATTATATTTTATCTGATTTATTGAAGGCTAACGATAATTTATTTTCCATTATCTTAGTCATAATATTCTTTACTGAGCTAGTTGAGCTCACCCTTTTCATCTGTTGTCCTCTTCAGGAAATGAGAACGTTGCGGTAACTAGTCGGGGGACAGAGTGATGGTCCGAGTTAGAGCAGTAGTAGTCTTCACTATTTCTGATAAATAGTGAGATAATAATTGTAATAAAGACTTAGTTTGAATATTAATATTTTTTACATATTTGTATTGACACTCACAGTTGTATGGTCGTATTTTGCACGATCGTGTGATATAAAGTTTATATTTGAATTCTGTACCATGTATTTGGCGACTCAGAATGGGTTGGGTTGGCTGGACCTATTCTGGGGGGCGTCACAACAGTGAACACCAAATCCCATGGAATTGAAGTACCCGTATTTGGGGGTGTCACATACACACTATTACATTACTTTTATAACATATATTCAAACTCTACTAACTTAATAACATCATCATACACAACCAATTTCAACTACATGATGCAAATTTCTATGAATTGGAAATGCTAATTTCAAGTTATGTATAAACATTATACATCTTGAAGCCTATAATTTGCTAAGCCTTGCTCCCTAATCTCAGAATTCTCTCTATGCAATATCCTCACTCTCTCTATAACACTTAGCAATTACTCTAGCAAAATGAAATGAGAAGGGGAGCTTGCCATTAATAGAGAATTGATTGTCCATTCCAATGCTTTACACCATAAATCAAACTAATGGTAGAAGAGAGAATTCATTGGGAAATTCTTAGTTGGTGAAATAGTTGGTAAGCTTTACTATTAAGGCCACTCCCCATAGAATGATGAGCTAGTGGTTGAGCTTGGGATTAGAAGAAGGAATAGGCCTTAGTCTTTTTGCCATTCACGTGAAAAAGGAAGAGAGGGACTCTCATTGTGGGACAAAGAAATAAGAACTCAGCATTTGCCAATTGGGAATGAACTAATATCACATACTATAGGTTATATCCGTATACATATAATATACACTTAAGTTAATTAAACATATATGTATACTTAGGTTTTGAAAATCAATTGGGTGCATACTTGGACTTTAATTGATATAATGATATTACAACATAGCAAGTTGGGGGTATATGTATACACATTGGTATATAATTCATGTACATTTTAATAATGTCAAAGTATGATTTAATTGAGTAATATCACATTATCATAACCTTATTATTTTAATTATATTACTTATTGAAATACATATTAATTATCCACATACTTTAATTTAATATTCCATATAGTATACATTAATGTACTATACCTACCACATGGTGACATAAGCATCATTTATGTAACTCATACAATTCTTTACTCTTACAATATAGTTTCCACATTGCATAGTATCACTAAAGTGTCATACTACACTTTATAATATAGTTTGGTTCCACATTGCACAATGTAAACATAACGTGTATTCACTTGGGTTTATTTATGTAATTCATGTGACTTATTACCTTTTACCATATAGTTCCTATATTACCTAGTTATATCAAAATGTCACATTATACTTTATATTATATAGTTGTAGTTATAATACATTATGTGATTACACAACTTTATACTAAGCAATTAATTGAGCAAAAATAAATCCCAAAATATTAATTAACTATTTTCTCATTAATATGCTATTACTCATAATAATCATTAATCAATTATATGTTATTAATTAATCATTCACTCATTAATCCCTTCTTCAATTAAATTAAATCACCATTATTCTCACCACTGTGCCACAGAAGGCATTCTTCGAGCTTATTATAAACTCCATACTTTTCTCAATGAATATAAATTCAATTTGAAATCATTTGAATTAACTCGTCTCAAAACACATAATCATTTATATTCAAATAAATATTCATTTTTATTAATAATATTCAGAAATTCTCGGGTATTACATCCTCCCCCCTTATAGAAATTCTATCCTTGGAATTTCTATAAGGTTACACAAATAGATGGGGATAGTCCCTCATCATCTTATCTTCTGATTCCAACGTAGCCTCCTCAACATCTTGGTTACGCCAAAGTACTTTTGCCGATGAAATAACTTAATTCCTTAATATCTGTTCTTTCGTATCTAAAATTTGGACAGGAATTTCTTCATACACTAGGTTCTTCTCCACTTGAATAGGCTCATAAGAAATCACGTGCTTGTAGTCGGCCTTGTACGGACGCAACACAGAAATGTGAAACACATTTTGGATGTGCTCCAACTCAGGTGGTAATGCAACTTTGTATGCCACTTCACCCACTCGCTTCAGTATCTCGAACGGTCCTATAAATCTTGGACTCAGTTTTCCCTTCTTTCCGAATCGTATTTTTTCCTTCCAAGGAGATACCTTCAAGAATACGAAACTATCGACTTTAAAGTCCCGGTCTTGTCGATGCAAGTCTGCGTACTTTTTTTGGTGATCTTGAGCTGCTACCAGTCTGGCTCTTATCACTGTCACCACGTCTGCGTTTTGTTGTACTAATTTTGGTCCGAGTATTCGTCATTCTCCGACTTCATCCCAGCATAATGGCGTTCTGCACTTCCTCCCGTAGAGAGCTTCGTACGGTGGCATGCTGATACTCGCATGATAACTATTGTTATATGCAAATTCAACTGAGGGTAGGTGGTCGTCCCAATTTCCCTTGAAGTCCATCATGCAAGTCCTAAGCATATCCTCCAGCGTTTGTATTGCCCGCTCACTCTGTCCGTCTGTTTGAGGATGATAAGCGGTAGTCAACCTCAACTGTGTTTCCATTTTCTCTTGTAAATTTTTCCATAAATTTGAGGTGAAGCGCGGATCTCGATCAGAGACAATTGACACCGACACTCCATGTCGTGAAACAATCTCCTTTACGTAAAGATTTGCTAACTGATTCAAACTATAGCAGATCTTGATTGGTAGAAAATGTACGGTCTTCGTAAGTCGATCCACGATAACCCAAATGGCATCATACCCTTTTTGTGTGACTGGAAGTCCCACCACGAAGTCCATCGTAATGTGCTCCCATTTTCACTCTGGTATTTCCAACGGTTGTAGTAAACCACTTGGCCGCTGGTGCTCTGCTTTGACGCGTTGGCAAGTAAGACATCTACTGACGCACTATGTGACTTTCCGTTTCAGATTGGGCCACCAAAAGTGTTGCCTCAAATCTCGGTACATCTTTGTGCCTCCCGGATGAACGGAATACGTTGTATTGTGTGCCTCGTGCAAAATCTCTTCTCTCAACTCGGTTACCGCTGGTACCCACATTCTTCCTTCGAATCTTAAGATACCGTCTTTGTCCATACGGAATCTTTCCTCTTCATTCTCTGAGATCCACTTTCTGATTTTCTCGCATTCTTCATCCTTCTCTTGTGATTCCTTCACTCTGTCCAACAATGTCGGGCGAGCTTCCATTACAAATAACTTTTCTTCTGACCTTTCTAGTCCCTTTACCTCTATTTCCAATTTCTCCATCTCTCTTATCAATTCCTCTTGAGTCGTCAAATGAAATAATTTCTCCCTCCCTTTTTTGCTCAGAGCGTCGGCAACTACGTTTGCCTTACCCGGGTGATAAAGAATATCACAGTCATAATCGTTGATCAATTCTAACCACCTTCTCTGACGCATATTCAACTCCTTATGTGTGAAGATATATTTCAGACTCTTGTGGTCCGTGTATATCTCACATTTCTCTCCATACAAATAATGCCTCCAAATCTTTAATGCAAAAACTACTGTCGCTAACTCTAAGTCTTGAGTAGGGTATCATTTTTCGTAGTCCTTTAATTGTCGTGATGCATACGCAATAACTTTGCCATGCTGCATTAGCACACAACCAAGTCCCTTGGGCGATGCGTCACTATACACCACAAAATTTCCCGCATCATCTGGTAGTGATAACACAGGCGCTTTGCTTAATCTCTTCTTCAACTCTTGAAAACTTTCCTGGCATTTTTCTGTCCATACGAATTTCACAGTCTTCCTCGTCAGATTGGTCAACGGGGTTACTATCTTAGAAAAATCTTGGATGAATCTTCGATAGTACCCAGCTAACCCTAAGAAACTTCTCACCTCCGTTGGTGTTCTTGGCTGCTCCCAATTACTTACTGCTTCGACCTTTGCAGGGTTACTGAGATTCCATTCTTATCCACCACGTGACCTAAGAATTGAACCTTCTCCATCCAAAATTCACACTTAGAAAATTTTGCATACATCTTTTCCTTCCTTAGCGCTTCCAAAACTATTTTCAGATGTTCGGCGTGCTCTTCTTTTGTCTTCGAGTAGATCCAGATGTCGTCGATGAAAACTACCACGAACTTATCCAAGTATAGCTTGAAGACTCGGTTCATCAAGTCCATGAATGTTGTCGGAGCATTAGTCAATCCAAATGATATTACCAAAAACTCGTAATATCCATAATGGGTACGAAACACAGTCTTTGGTATGTCTTCTCCCCGTACTTTCAGTTGGTGATAACCTATCCGTAAGTCGATCTTCGTGAAACACTTCGCTCCCTTCAGTTGATCAAAAAGGTCGTCTATCCTCGGTAACGGATATCTGTTCTTGATCATTACTCTGTTCAATTCTCGATAATCGATACAGATCCTCATCGATCCGTCCTTATTTTTAACAAACAACACAGGTGCTCCCCAAAGAGACACACTTGGTCGTACGTAACCTTTATCTAATAACTCTTGTAGTTGTATCATCAACTCCTTCATTTCTACTGGCGCCATACGATATGGAACTTTCAAAATCGGTGCTATTCCCGGTGCTAAGTCTGTTACAAATTCGATTTCTCTGTTTGGCGGAAGACCAGGCAGATCTTCTGGAAATACATCTTGGAATTCATTCACTACGAATATATCCTTAATTTCTACTCCCTTTTTCTGAGTATCTACAATGTAAGCTAAGTAACCTACACATCTTTTCTTTAATAATTTCTTGGCCTACATCATCGTAAGAAAACATTATTGCTTAAGCGATGAGCTACCATAAAACACTACCTTAGACTTACTCGGAGTCTGAAGGTTCACACATTTATTCTGATAGTAAATTATTGCAGCATGGTTATATAACCAATCCATTCCCAGTATTACGTCAAATTCCCCCAATCTAATTGGAATCAAGTCTACGCTCAGTTCATGTTCTCTAATGTTTGCGCAACAATTTTGGTAAACAAATTCTACAAGGATTACTTCCTTATTCGCAACTTCTATGTTCAAGGGATCTTCTAATCCTTCTCGGGGTGTATTAAGTCTTCTAGCAAATTCTTTTGATACAAAAGAATATGTGGCACTCGAATCAAATAATACATATGCATTTATATCATTGATTGGGATTATACCTGACACCATGTCCTTTATAGCTACTGCGTCCTGGATGGTAATGTTAAAGGTCCTAGCGGTTGGGCGGTTGGATTATGCCGGTTCGCTGATCATCAGTTAGTTTCCCCCTTGTTGGCTGCTACCTCCGCCACTTCCCTTCTTCGGGCAATCCTTGATCCGGTGCTCCGTCGAGCCGCAAGAAAAACATCCTTGGATCTTCTTTGGTTTTGGGTAGTTGGGTGAAATGTGCCCCTCCTGACCGCAGTTGGAGCAAGTGTTGCGTCCCTTCCAGCACTCACCTTGCTGATTCTTTCCATATTTTGGGCATCCCTCTGCCCTCTTCTTAAATCCTCCACAAAAGTTTCCCGACTGATTGTTGTTGTTTTTGTTGTTGTTGTTGTTCTCCCACTTTCTCCTCCCCAAGTTACTTCCTCCACTGCTGCTTCCTCCTCTGCGGTTCTCTCCTCCGGTATTCTTTCCTTTCTTCTCCTTGTTGTACAGACTTAAGGCTTCACTGCCACCTTCCGCAATGATCGCCTTCTCCAGCAATGTCGCAAAGGAATTAATTTAAAGAACTGATACCTTATTAAACAGCCACGGCTTCTGATAAGTGGTCTTTATAACCACTTATTCGGATAGTAACCAGCTTGTTCCGCTGTCAAAACTCAAGTATTTGTGTGCTTTTCACGTGTTTTTGCTTTGTTTTGTAGTTTGCATGTTTTGGAACTCCCTTGGTGCTTATTGAGCTTAAAAGGACAAAATGAGGTCAAAAGGAGCAAGAATGGAATGATGGCATGACAATGGGAAGGAAATGCAATTCGGACATCGTTTGGGGGGTTTATGTTCATTTCATGTTCTTGGATTGGAGCTTAGTTCATATTGTAGAGCATCTTACAAGCTTTTCGCAACATCTTGAATCATCCCAATCGGAGTTCAGAGGCGAGAGTTATGCCCCGTATACCAACAGACGTTAAACTTCACGGTTTTGAGTTTTCATGCACATCTGTCACTTTGAGCTCAATTTCAGCCTTCATCCATCCATTATTTCTCAATTCTCAAAGAATAAAAGTTGTAGAGCTCTTAGATAGCTTCGATTTAACAGGTCGTAGGCCTCGTAACTCCTCCCGAATAAAAAGTTATGGCCGTTCTACCAGAGGACACTGCAGCAGAAAATCTTTGGCGCGGGCGCGCGGATTTCTAGTATATTTTGGGCGCGGCCGTGCCAGTCCCCAGCAGAAAAAACTTTGACTTTTCAACTGAACGGGCTTGGCTAGAGATTGGGATATAAGGGGGCTTGGTTTTGGCAAGAAAAAGACATCATATATTGGCCTTAAGCCCTAGCCCTAGCTTGTTCATCCATTTCCTTTACATTTCTTGTATAGATTAGGAGTAGATTATGTCTAGATTAGGGTTTAGTTTATTTAGTTAGTTTCTAAGGTTAGATTAGGTTTGAAGATTGAAGCAAGTGGATTCCATTGGAGATTCAACAAGGAGCTTGAGCACTCAGATTTGCTATTTTCTATCTTTTGAATCTCTTTGCTTCCTATTTGCAATCTTATGATGTATATTCTACTTGTGGATGATATGTTTGAGTTATTTATGACTTAGACCTTATTTTGAGGTTCCAATGGAACCTAATGAGTAGTTAATATTGATTTCTCTTCCATGATGGTCTTATTTGATTACTATGTGTTTGTCTATTGCGATGTATGCTTTCATTACTTAATTGAGTCATGACCAATTACTGTGATAACCCACATGGGATTGAAAGACGAAGTGTGGGTTTAGATCTAATCGCAGTAGCGGGTGATTGTACATTCACATGGCGTTGAACGTATGATTTGTGCTTAGGATAGACATATACCGAAGCACCGCTCGTAGTCAATAGAGGACTTGACCTTAAACTCTATTTATTTGTAAACACCATAGACATATAGGGGTTTAGATAATGTGGGTGTTCACATGCGTTCTATCATCCGTGGATTGCACGTGATATGGATTAGGTGCATCGAAAGATGGCCTTCTCTTACCTTCGTGTTCTCGGCTAACAACTGTAATGATTAATTTGACCTAATTAGAAGTGTGTCGACTTAGACGAATCATTAGGGGAAATTGGAATCTCTTGTCTTCATTATCTTATTTTAACTCTGGAATTAATTAGTTTAAATTCAATTCCTTGCCTAGTTTAAAGTAGTTTTAATTCCAACTCTTTATCACCCGTTTAAATAAGACTGAAATGATTATGTGCTAGTGGTTTGGCGACCTTTTATCTGTTAATTCTCCGTGGGAACGATCTTTACTTACTCTTTATTACTTGCTGGCCGCGTATACTTGTGCGAATATATTGTCATCTAAATCGGACCAACAAGTTTTTGGCGCCATTGCCGGGGAATTAATTGGATAACTGTTTGCCAACATTAGTTTAAATCAAATTAGTCTTAATTTAAACTTTTTATTTTTGTTTAATTCTCTTCTCATATTCTCTTTTCAGGTACAATGGACTTAAATTTCTATCCATGGAATGGTACAAGGCAAGAGCAACCAAGGGAAGCATACACTGATGGCGTCAACCCAATTGCAACACTTTCAGCACAGCTAGAGGTTCTCTCGAGGAAGCTGGATACTATCTCAGCTCAGCAGAATCGAGAGATGGTAGTGACCTATGACTATGGTGCTGGAAGCTACACGAGCCATCAGGAGCCTATCAGTTATGGGCAGGAGCAGTATGGGGGTGGTTATTCCTACACCGAACCTTATCCCACTTATCAACAAGATTGGGGGTATCACCTAAACCCTTCATCAGACTACTATCAAGACCAACACTGGGATCCAAATCCCATATACGCCCCAGAGTGCACCTTCCAGACTCCAGTTTATGAGCCTCAACACAATTTTGAGGGTGACACAGAAAATGCAAGCTTGGAGGAAGGAAGTGGCATAGAATCACTAAAGGACATCTTGAATGAGCAACAGAAGTCATTTAAGAGTATTCAGAACTGGGCAGAGCAGATTAATAGGGCCTTGATGATAGAGGATAAGCAAGGGCAGACCCATACTGTGAGCTATCAAGAACAATGCAAGCCAAGTCCAAATTGTGCACCCGAACCCACTTATTAATCCCCATGTTTACAAGGAGAATAGTCAACAATGGACTTCATGTATGCAAGCTCAGAAAACCAAGAGGAGTTGTTTGGGAGCCAGGAACCATCAAACCAAAATTTGCAATATCAGATGGCCCCAATTAACTATGCTTGTACTAGTGAGCCTCAATACAGGGAGCCAGTGGCTGAAACAAAAAAAGAAGGATTGGACACTATGTGGGGTAGCTCATTAGCATCAACAAAGGAGATCTTGGTCGAACAAGAGCAATCGATTGAGGATCTTCAGATTTGGGTGGAGCAGATTAGCACGACATTAAGGAAGGAGGAGGTATGTGAACAAGAGACAACAGTGCAAGAGTTTGTGCCTCCAATGACTGAAGCCGTGAGTTATGACCCTAAAAAAGATTGGTGCTATGACATGGGTGCAGAAACTGATAGAGAATCTGAAGTGCAATTGCAACTAGACGAGCCGAAGGCAATGGAAATAGAAGAGATAATTGGGGATATGGAGCAGTATGAACCAACAGTGATAATACCCCAAGAGCCTTCTCCGCCAATGTTTGAGACTCTAGTCAAGTTTGCACATCCTTGCCCCCTTGGTAGCCACATTATAGAGTCGGATCTCGATGATATAAGAGAGTCCGCAAGCTTCAAACCATGGTGGTCAGAAGAAAAGAGAATAGAAGAAGAAACTGTTGTGTTGTGTGAACCTCAAAGCCCAAACCATTTCACATATACAACGGAACCCGTGCCTAGCTCCCCGACCTTTTGTTCAGGAAATTCATATACATATCCGACGTTAGGTAGTTTAAATCCAAGTCCTCCTCTATTGGGAAGCCTCCAAAAGCATATAGCAATTCTGATGGATGGAGGGGTTCTCCAATATCGTCGGGGAGTCGGATAGCAGTGGTCAGACACAATCCAGCTAGAGGACTATAAATCAAGCGCTCGATGGGAGGCACCCCATCATTTCTCTTTCTCCGTCCTTGTTTAATTCTCTATTTCCTGCTTTCTATCACATTTCCCTCCCCCTCGTTTAATTCTTATTAGTTTAGTATTTAGTTTAAATTTTTTGAATGACCTTAGGAATTAGGAGTTCATTGCCTACATTTTTGAACTTAGGCATGAATGCGTATATTTTTGGGATTACAAAGTTCATAGCATATTTTTGATGCAGTTGCATTGCTTATACGCACTTAGAGAATTTTTGGGAATTTAAATGCATATATCTTTCCATGTTCATTCTCTTGATGTAAATAGATAATATACTTTTGATAGTGTATGAGGGCTTAATAAAGGTTATATATCTTTCTCAAGATCAATGCATGCTGCAAGAAGCCAAACTAAAGGGCCAACCAAGTGCATAGGAAAAATTCTACAGAAATAAAAATCTGGCAGCCCGCGCGGCCGCGCCAAATCCAAGGCAATACCACGCGCGACCGCGCCACATGCAGACTGGACCTATCTTGGGAAAAATCCTACAGATTTTGGGGGATACCACTTCATGTCAATTATTAGCAGCCCCCAAGCCTTAGTCCCTATAATCCCTAACCCTCAGTTCCTTAATGCAATCCCCCATCTCTTCCTTAATGCAATTCCCCCCCCCCCCACTAAAAGTCTTAGTTTTTAAAACCTCCTACCTCTTCAATCCAAAGTACCAATTCCCATCCACCTCAGCCTCTCAACCTGATCAATTAAGACATTGAGTGTGGAATCTCTAGCAGAGAAAGATTGATATTGAGTTAGGTTGGTTCGTTGAGTACAGTGCTGAGCGGGGTTTATTTGTCAGAGTAGAAGGAGAGACAGGGGAAACTTCTGAGAGGGAGCCAATTCATTTCATGCAGCATCAGAAGCCGAATAGGGGAGTTCCTTTCTTTTTACCTTTACCTTCAATGAGGACATTGAACATTTTAAGTTTGGGGGTATTGGTTTTGTTTTTGCATGTAGTTAGTTCATTTCATGTTGTGTCAGTTCATTTAGTGCATGTAGTGTTAAAATTTGTCAAAATTTTAAAATTTTTGCATTCTGTTTTGCATTCTGTGTTAGGACATTTTGCATGAATCCAGTTTCAGTTGGTGAGTTATGTATGTGGCCTATGAAGAAACTGAAATCACTTAATTGTTGAACTGATTGGAGACTTAAGCTTGATTTCATTGTCATATATGTAAATCCTTACCTGTCAGATACTGTGTAGCCAGTGAGCACGATAGAGTAACCACCATAACATGCTAAGTCTAAATTTTCACATACTTATCTTCTGGTGGAAAAACTATGTTTTAATAAAAGAGTTTCAGTTCGCATATAATAATAACTAGACTGTTAAAAGCTTAAGTTTGGGGGAAACAGGGGTTTTGCATGCTATGTGGGGAGATGGAGCGTAAAACGCACTCTCCTTTGAAAAGAAAAGAAAACAAAAGAAAATGCATTGAAAAAGAAAAAATATAATAAACACATCGGCTACGTCGAGTTCTGGGGCCTTTGATATTCGAGCAAGTAAGCCCGAGGGGTGTCTCTACACCCAGCGCCCTAAGGCCGTCTGGTCTGGGAGTAGTTGGTCGAAAGCTCGCTACACGGATATCATTGAAAAGCCTAAGAGGTCTAGGCATTGCACAGTTGATTGTGTACACGGGAAAGTGCAAATACGCCCTCGTGAGTAATAAAAGCTTAATGAAAACCCCCTGTGACTCTTAGCTTAAGTAATGCATGGTCTTGGTTAGAACTTATCTGATTTACTGCTTTTCTTGAATTGAAACTTATTTTTCCCCTAAGAAGCGTAGTATGTGATAAATTTGTTCAAAAGCATGTTTAATGGTTGCTAGGCACACAACGCACAATACATCAGTGCTGACAGCTTTGGATTTGCAGAATATGCCTTATGGTCTTATCTTAGGTAGCTTATCTATTTGATTATCTCGTGATTTTCTGAGGCATTGCTTTGAAAGTTCAATACTGACTGGGACTTGGATTTGCATTCATGATAGTGTAGATTGCATACATTGTATATACTGCATTACATCTTTTGTTTAGTTTTATTTTGGTTGCTTGAGGGCCAACAACGGTTAAGTTTGGGGGTATTTGATAAGTGGTTTTTATGACCACTTATTCAGATAGTAACTAGCTTGTTCCACTGTCAAAACTCAAGTATCTGTGTGCTTTTCATGTGTTTTTGCTTTGTTTTGTAGTTTGCATGTTTTGGAACTCCCTTGGTGCTTATTGAGCTTAAAAGGACAAAATGAGGTCAAAAGGAGCAAGAATGGAATGATGGCATGACAATGGAAAGGAAATACAATCCGGACATCGTTTGGGGGGTTTATGTTCATTTTATGTTCTTGGATTGGAGCTTAGTTCATATTGTAGAGCATCTTATAAACTTTCCGTAACATCTTGAATCATCCCAATCGGAGTTCGGAGGCGAGAGTTATGCCCCGTATACCAACGGACGTTAAACTTCACGGTTTTGAGTTTTCATGCACAACTGTCACTTTGAGTTCAATTTCAGCCTTCATCCATCCATTATTTCTCAATTCGCAAAGAATAAAAGTTGTAGAGCTCTTCGATAGTTTCGATTTGACAAGTCGCAGGCCTCGTAACTCCTCCCAGATCAAAAGTTATGGTCGTTCTACCAGAGGACACTGCAGCAGAAAATCTTTTGCGCGGGCGAGCGGATTTCTAGTGTATTTTGGGTGCGGCCGCCCCAGTCCCCAGCAGACAAAACTTTGACTTTTCAACTGAACAGGCTTGGCTAGAGAGTGGGATATAAGGGGGCTTGGTTTTGGCAAGAAAAAGGCATCATATATTGGCCTTAAGCCCTAGCCCTAGCTTGTTCTTCCATTTCCTTTACATTTCTTGTATAGATTAGGAGTAGATTAAGTCTAGATTAGGGTTTAGTTTAGTTAGTTAGTTTCTAGGGTTAGATTAGGTTTGAAGATTGAAGCAAGTGGATTCCATTGGAGATTCAACAAGGAGCTTGAGCACTCAGATTTGCTATTTTCTATCTTTTGAATCTCTTTGCTTCCTATTTGCAATCTTATGATGTATATTCTACTTGTGGATGATATGTTTGAGTTATTTATTACTTAGACCTTATTTTGAGGTTCCAACGGAACCTAATGAGTAGTTAATGTTGATTTCTCTTCCATGATGGTCTTATTTGATTACTATGTGTTTGTCTATTGCGATGTATGCTTTCATTGCTTAATTGAGTCATGACCAATTACTGTGATAACCCACATGAGATTGAAAGACGAAGTGTGGGTTTAGATCTAACCGTAGTAGCGGGTGATTGTACATTCACATGGCGTTGAACGTATGATTTGTGCTTAGGATAGACATATACCGAAGCGCCGATCGTAGTCAATAGAGGACTTGACCTTAAACCCTATTTATTTGTAAACACCGTAGACATATAGGAGTTTAGATAATGTGGTGTTCACGTGCATTCTATCATCTGTGGATTGCACGTGATATGGATTAGGTGCATCGAAAGATGGCCTTCTCTTACCTTCGTGTTCTCGGCTAACAACTATAATGATTAATTTGACCTAATTGGAAGTGTGTCGACTTAGATGAATCATTAAGGGAAATTGGAATCTCTTGTCTTCATTATCTGATTTTAACTCTGGAATTAATTAGTTTAAATTCAATTCATTGCC
This sequence comes from Panax stipuleanatus, assembly GCA_020205555.1. NCBI lineage: Eukaryota > Viridiplantae > Streptophyta > Magnoliopsida > Apiales > Araliaceae > Panax > Panax stipuleanatus. The sequence goes on along the minus strand of CM035117.1, from coordinate 152,036,603 downwards.
TAGTTTAAAGTAGTTTTAATTCCAACTCTTTACCACCCGTTTAAATAAGACTGAAATGATTATGTGCTAGTGGTTTGGCGACCTTTTATCTGTTAATTCTCCGTGGGAACGATCTTTACTTACTCTTTATTACTTGCTGGCCGCGTATACTTGCGCGAATATATTGACCGATAAATTGGCCAATAGCTTCAGCCCTTATTCGAATCGTCTCGCCTTCCTCTCTTCGTCTCCAACTTGGTGTTCTGTAAATCGCGCTAGTTCATTGAACTTAGTCGCGTACTGCACCACCGTCATGTCACCTTGTTTAAGTTCCAAAAACTTCATCTCCATCCTATTCTTCATGCTTTTTGGGAAGTTATTCTTGAAAAATAGAGTCTTGAATCTATCCCAAGCTATTATCCCTTCTCCGGCTCTTTGTTGATTAGCCTCCCACCAGTAGTTGGCTTCGCCTCTCATTATATATGTAGCAAATACCGTCTTCTGGTCTTCACCAACTCGAGCTATGGTGAAAGCCTTCTCGATCTCTTTTATCCAGGTCTGCGCAATGATCGGGTCGGTTGTACCCTCGAACTCTGGGGGTCCTACACTCCCAAAGTCCTTAAAGTTTGTCACTGGTATTGTTTGAAGATTGGGGTGAACGGGTTCGTTGTTCCTTCCCCTTAGGGCTTCTCCTAACAAGTCTACTAACTTCTAGATCGGGTCTACTTGTTCCCTCTCATTATTTACCGACTCCTCAGATGCACTCAATCTACGTCTTGGTGCCATTATCTGCATCATAAATTTTTATTTTATTATTACTCAATTATACTTAAGTATTTTAATATTAAAAGAATAAAATTTTATAACACGTTTCTGAAATAAGATCATTTATATTCATATGCCAAATCATTTCATTACATGATTATCCCTAGCATATTTCTATAAATGTTATCACATGTCCCCTAATATTACAAAAGACAGGGAACACTAACATACTACCCCTCTAACAAAAGCTTACTCGGGGTTTACATAACTATCCCACACTTTACACAAAAAGTTGGGATTACAACATAGTATATACATCACATGAATGACACAACTAGTACTACCACTAGACTGACTAAGGAAATCTCATCCCATCATCCCGTGCTCCACTGCTCTCTTGTACTCCATCTGTGCTATGTATGCAACCAACTCTCGGCTCATAGTATATAGGGTCTGTCCCTGCTCCGCTGGGTAGTGGTATACACCATCAATCACCCTCTCGAAAGCTTAACGGAACACATACCCTATCATGTTCATCTTCCTCTTCTTACATCTGACCTCATCTTCTAGGTCATCAGCTCTCTCGTTAGCCGCTTCCCACTACTCCTTGAAGTGAATCCTATCCATAACCTCCAACTCTAGCTGAGTACGGAGTGCCTCCTTCTCTATCTTCTCACTTAACTCTCTCTGTTCTACTTCTTCCAGCTTTCCTGCCAGATCCACGTTCCTAGCCACTGACCTGTGAAACAAGGTCCCCATCTGGATCCCTGCCTCCCTACTGTAGGCAATCCCCACCTCTAACTCCTGCATGTCCAACTTCTTTTGGTGGTCCTCGTCCCTCAGCTTCTGGAACTCAGACTCTCTCTCCTGGGCCTCGGCCTCCAGCTCCTGTACTCGGCAGTCTAACTCTAGAATACGCTCTTCGTACTCTCCCAGCATCTACTTCTCGAGATTAGGCTCGTAGGAGTCCTCCATGGGCTCCTCCTCTGTAGGCTCGTCCTCAACAAGCTCGTCCTCCATAGGCTCGTCCTCAGGATCAAACTCCACTTCCATCTCATCCTCGTCGTCAGACTCGGATGGTGCAACAGCCTGCACTGGCATAACCTCTAGAGGCGCCTCGTATACTACATGTATATCTCTGAGCTCCTCCTCGGTCACTCTACTAGGTACTCCTGTGTCTGCCATCCTACAATCACAAACACAAGACAAACAAACAACAACTCCATTAGAATGTTAAATAAAACATAAGTTCATTGTATAGAATCTCTTAACATCCTATTCTGGAACGTAGCCTCATCAGAATCTTTCATGGGCTCGTCCTCCATAGGTTCCTTCTCGGTATTCGACTCCACATCTATCTCATCCTCGTCGTCAAACTCGGATGGTGCTACTGCCTAAACGGGTTCGGCTACTAAAGGTGCCTTATACACTACATGTATATCTCGTGGCTCCTCCTCCACCACTCTACTATGTCCTCCCAAGTCTATCATCCTACAACCACAAACACAAGATAAACAAACAACAAACTCTATTAGAATGTTAAATAAAACATAAGTTTATTGTATATAATGAAACTATATTTCATAACACACTAAGTCTCTAGGAAAGCACTACATGAGTTTTATGTCCTTCTATCTTCTAAGTTCTTCTAAGGTTATAGTCTAAGGATTCTCACTCCAAAGGTTTATAACCTAACGCTTTGATACCAACTTGTGACGCCCCCAAATTCAGATATTCATATCTCGAATTCGGTGCATCACGATCTAATTCTAATAACATACTAAAATCTCATGCAACAGAATAATAGAATAATTTACATTTATTTAATATAAATATTTGCGTCCCACTGTCTCGCAACCATTACTAACTTAAACATAACTTAATACATAATACGAAATAAGTCTTATTATAATATAATTATAATTCTAAAGACGAACAAAGCTACGTCGTAGCCTTGCCTTTGCCCTTATCCGTGCCAGAGGGTCCACACTATTCTGCCTTAACTAAAATGTTTAAGAAAAGCAAGAATAGTAGCTGTCGTCTAGCACTACAAAATTAACCTTACTCCTATTCCACTAACTCAAGAATTAGCATAGTAATAAGCAAAGATCGATCCCACAGAGAGTATTGTGTTTTATATTTATCCAAGTATTTTCTAATGAATTGGGGATTTTAGTTTGAAAAGTTGAATTAACAAAAGTGTGAATTTAAAAGAAATATCAATGAGTAAAAAGCTTCAATTCTTCAGTTCAGTATTGCCTTTTCACAATTATGGATTAACCAAGTTTTACAACATTTATCTTTCAATGAGATTAATAACCATAGATAACCGCGATCGTTAATTATCCGAAATTCTCCTTATGTGTAAATCTAATGCGATGATCGCCAACAAAATATCCTAACTATCATACAACCTAGAACTATCAGTCTAGATTTAATATGATAGAAGCATGAAGAATGAGAATTAGATTATTCCAAGCAATAATTACACAATCAGGAATTATTTAACTTGTCTTCTGAAAACCTTAATAATATTCAAAAGGTTGACCACCATCAAATATCATTAATTGCTACTTATGATCAGACATACATCGTTTGCTTAATATATATCTTAATCTAGCAGATGATGTCAATTTACTAATTTAATCCTGCAGAAACCAAATTAGTCAATTGAATAACATACATAAAAGTTTATGTAGATAATCAGAATAAATCTCACATACGAAAGAATAAATAGAATAAACTTGATCAAACCATTAATTATAAATAAGGTTCAACATCCCTTCAGAATTGAATTGAGTAAATTAGCCTGACTTGCCTTGATTCTTCAAAACTAGGGTTTGAGTAGCCTCCAAGAATTCCCAGATAAAAGATAAAAGATAAAAGATGATATAAACCTCAGAAAACTACTAATATAAATAGTTATCAAAACCCTATTACAATTAGGTAAGTCTGCAATCCTTTTCCAGCTCAACTTTGCAGCTTTAAGTAACCAAATCTAGTCAGATCCGTCAGTCACGCGCGCCCCACGCCTAGATTCCATCACAAGCGGCTCGCCCCGCGCTTGGGATGCAAGGACTTTGACTCGCTATGGCGCGGCCCGTGCCTCTTTCAGTGTATCTTTAGCGCGCCCCGCGCCTAGATGCCAGCTAGCCCAAAAACTTTTGCTTTCTTCTCTTTTGCCCAATTATTCTCCTTTTTTTGCAAATTCACACAAACACGTGAAAAATAACATGCACACTTAAGTAATAACAATATATCAAGATAAGAAATACCGATTAAGTAGGTTTTTAACCTACTTATCAAATACCCCCAAACTTAAACAATCGCTTGTCCTCAAGCAAACAAACACAACTCTACAGAATGAATGCAACTAACAAGATCGAGCAAAAATCTTAGTAACCAAATACAGATTGTATATCCCTCACGAATTAACACTTTAACTCCCAATCAATCTTGACTCATGAACAATCATAGAATCTCTCATCATCACCTCACTTTCATGACTCTAATCCTCTTCCGTGCGTGTGTGTCCAATTTTATATCAGCAGTTCAAAATGATTCGTGTGATTATTCCCAAACAAACATTTTACCTTTCCCACAGATAACTAATCAAATATGGCATCCACATAAGTATTACGGGAATTAAGCTATATAAGCAATAAAAGATCAATCATCAAAGCTTATGCTTCGTGTGTGCGTTTTAACGCTCCATCCCACCAATTACTTTATATATCTGACTTGTGCAATGTTCAACCCCCTTAGGCTTTTTAATGTTACCTATGTAAAGGACTTTCGGCCAACGGCTCCCAAACCCGAAGGCTTTAGGGCGCTAGTTGTGAAGACATCCCCTAGGGTTTACTTGTCCAAGTAACGAAGGCCACGAGGTCAAACTAAGTCAGTTTTTATTTCATAAGTACTTTTTTTTTATTTTTCTTTATTTTCTTTTTTTTTTCCTTTAACCGCAAGTCCCTCAAACTTATGTTTCAAGCCAATGTTCTATTATTAATTTGTGGTCAAGTAAATGCCTGTGTTCTAATACACACAAATTCCTAATCACGACTAACAGTCAATTGGTGTGCTTGATATTTGAAAGAAAACCAGAATAATGTAATGAGGTTTCTATGGTCGATCCTAATCAGTTCATAAAACTCAATTTTATGCAAGATCAGTGAAAACCTAAGTCATTAACCTTTTATTTCATTACCATGACTCACTGCTCAGTCTCCATGTATTATACTATATGCATGCTTCTACTGACATAATTCCTACATGAATGCCATATATATATATATATTATATGCACATGAACTAAATAAATTATATTAACTCTATATGCAACCTATTTTATATGCAAAAACACAAAAATTGAATTCCCCCCCAACTTAAATGAGGTAATGTCCTCATTACTTGTCATAGAAAATATTAAAAACGAGGACTTCCCTGAGCGACGAGTCAAGACTCGTCATAACCTTCATCATCGGATAGGGGGTAGGCAGGCAGAATTGGAGGAATGGGTAGCGGAACTGGATATGAATTTGGTGAGAAGCATGAGAAGGCATCGACCAATACTGTAAATGCCCCAACGTTGTATGTATGCATCTTGGCTTGGCGTTGGGCAAGTCGCAGACTCCACTGTTGACTTCGTCGCCAAAAACTAGCTGACGACTCTGCTCCGACTGCTTCAGTCCTTAGCTTATCCACTCGTGGTGGTGAAGGTGGTGTGGATGGTGGTATCATGATAAAGCCCTCTCTTCGAGGATGTGACAGTGCTCCATCCCATGGTTTGTACTTCTCAATAGTAGGATGGTCAATAATGGCCATTGGTTGTTGGACCGGCTCCTAGTCGTGCCATTGAACTCCCGCTTTCTGGCATAAATCAATGACGAGGAAACTATATAGCAATCTTCATGTGGTACCCCCTCTCAACGATCGATCAATAGATTCTTGGATGCAAAGGCCGATGTCGCGTTCAAGATCTCGACTGCATTATTCGACCCATCCTCATGAGTGACAATGCCATAGAAAAGCCGTGCTCGTTCTTTAGTTACGTCATTTTGGTGACGCGTAGGCATGAGTCGAGCATAAATAAAGGCATACCACGCCTTCCCATATTGACTTAGAGCGGCGTGTGGAAAAGTAATTGAAAGTCCAATAATAATCTAGAAGGGGGGATGAATAGATTATTACCGTTTAAAAATTATCTTTGGCCTTTTTGAATTTTAGTGGATTAATTTTATCAAATTAATAAACAGTTTAAAATTCAATCACACAATGCACAGATATTTATTTGGGTCACAACATACAGCCCGGGTATGTTGCTACGTCCAGCCTCAAGCTCCTCTCCAGGACTTGAGATCCTATTACTTCCCTGTAATAAATACTCAACTAACTTTCTCAACTATCCTCAACTAACTTTCTCGAACAGCGAACTCCCAACTCCTTCCTCAAGCTTAGTCGAATCTTCTTTTGAGCTTAGTACTATTTTATACTTTGGTCTTGAAACAACAATCTCTTCCCCACCTCACAAGTGCACTAGAGACTCAACTCCCAGCTGACCTCTCTAAGACTCTTGTCTTGGTCAAAGAATTCTTGTCTTTCTCACAAATATAAAATAAACTAACTCACTCTTTTTCTTTTCACAAAACGTTTGATGAATATATGCTTCTAACAATAAACAGATATAATTGTAGCACAAATATACTTCTCAAATAAGCAGATATAGAATTTCAAGTATATGATAAAAGTTCAAAGACTTTTATGTGATGTGCTTCTGTGAAAGCAGATATAATATTTAAGCACTTGTAATGAAAACTTTCTTTTTCTTTAAAGAATATTTTTCAATAGATTAAGAAAAAGATTTTTCTTTTTGAAGAGTGTGTTTCTTTGGTGTTGAATAAATATAACTTTGAATTAAACAACCAAACACACTTATATAATGCAATAATAATTTATAAGCAATTATATGAACAGTATATTTGATGACAGTTTATCAAGTATGACAATATGATTCACTTTAGATAATACTTGAACAAACTCGTTCTACCCACTTATATATATTATATTATACTTGATCTATGTTGCGAATAATTTGGTCACTTGGAATTTTAAAGACCGTCCAGAGTATTTCAAGTGAAATATCCGAATTTGCTTAACGTGTTTCGGTGCTTAAGTACTGACTAAATTTTTTGATTCACAACTTGATAATCGGATATAGAATATTAAAGAATATTTATATCGATTATATATATATCAGTAAAGGGCCACTTGGGATTTTAAAGACCGTTCAGAGTATTTCAAAGAAATAGCATCTGAATTTGCTTAACGCGTTTCGGTGTCCAAGTACTGACTCTTTACTAGATATGATAGATCATATATAAGATATATATAAATGTTTATCACAAATTATATCTGATTATCTAAATCTATATATTGATTATACCAGTAAAGGGCCACTTGGGATTTTAAAGACCGTCCAGAGTATTTCAAAGAAATAGCATCCGAATTTGCTTAATGCGTTTTGGTGTCCAAGTACTGACTCTTTACTAATATGGATATATAGATATATGAATACGTATGACAGTTTATCACAGATATATATATATATATATATATATATATATATATATATATATATGAATGAGCAAGTATGAGATGATATGAACAATTATAATTTGACAACTTATCTCAAATACTTGGACCAATTTTTCTCTTCCAAACGAAATTATGACTTTGATTTGAGCGAAGAGAGTAAAAGCTTGTTTGAATAATCTGTAGTCAAGGAGAGTAAGCTTTTTGGTTTATATAATTGGTAAATTGAAATGAATAGAAAAGCCTCCTATTTATTGAAATTTTCAGGTTCGGTCAAAATTGTAATTTTTGAAAAACATTTTTGAATTGGAAGGTTCGGATTGCATGATGAGAAATGAGGGGCTCGGATCAATTGGCCGGATATATAGGATTTGAATTTGTGCCCAATGATTTTAACTTAAGGAATAAGCCTTTATGGCTCAAACTCCTATAAAAGCTTATTCAATCTATTAAGCTTTAGCATGCCAGCATTCAATATACACACATAGGATAATATGCACATATCTCCAAGCAAGCATAACAATACTTGCACTTTGCACAAACATCCATGTATATATATTGTGCCTTTTGTTTACTCAAGCCAGCAACCAAGCATTTTCATTGTACACACATATGCCCACATAGTTTCACTTAGGCACACACACATTCCTAGGCTCAAACTTCTATGCACCAAGCATTTGCATTTTTACATTCCCATGCATACACTTAAGTTCAGCACATACACACACAAGGTTTTTGTATATATATATATATATATTATATATTTAAAATACTTTAGTATATATATATATTTAGAAATAATTTTTGCCCATTTAAAATCATTTAAAAATAAGATAGGAATCTCCTTGCCTTAGAAAATGTTACTATATGAACTCATTTTATTAACACTTGATATTAATTTATCAAGGTCATAAAATAAATTCAAGTAAAAAAATAAATATTTTTGGTCAAAATATTCAAGGTAATTAATAAATCATTTTAGCACTTAATCCTATGGAGAGGATTCTACCCTTTTTGACCTTTAATCCTATTTTGTTATCATCAAAATTAAATACCAAATTTTGGAGACCTATCAATCTCCCCCTTTTTGATGATGACAACAAGTAAAAATATTTGTTTTTCAGAAGTCCCCCTTAATTCATGAAGCTCCCCTTGAGATCATGAATCGGGTATTAAAAGAATTTTTAAAATTTTAAAAAACTGAAAAACTATCAGACGGACATTCATAGTTATAACTATCCAGGCAGTTTGTATAATAACAGTATCTAACATGCAAACCATCCATTCATACAAACCATTCATCTGTCAGTTACAGTTATAACAGTTAATATCAGCTCCTGTCAATCTCATGCACCATTCATACCATAGCAGTTTTATAGCAGTTCATATCTAACAGATACATGTCTGCTTTCATATCAGATTATTACTTAATAATAATCTGATACTTTCCTTTTTCTGATATTTTTCTTTTCATATCAGATTATCAGTTCAGATCCATGTCTGCTCAAATATCAGATTGTTACTTAATAATAATCTGGCATTTTTCTTTTTATGATATTTTTCTTCTCCCCCTTTGTCATTAACAAAAATGGAAGGGCAGGAGGAAAATACCAAAACCTACAGAAACTGTTAGTTTCAGAGTTTTTCCTGCAAGTTAGTATAACAGTTAAACATATAGTAATCATTCTAGTTAGTGTTAAGTATTATTACAGTAATCCACAAATAGTTAGTAGGTTAGTTTACATTCACCTTTAGATTTTATCAATATTGAGTGGAGAAAAATTCATACCCAAATTTGACAGAGGCAGATCAGGTGGGTTCTGACCAGTATAATCTGGCTGGACTGAGCTTGTGGTGGCAGTGAAGTTGTATGGGGGGATTGTCACTTTGTGGTGTTCCATCAGCATAGTCACCATGTCATGCAAGTGTTGCACAGAGGTTTATAAAGCCTCTAATTGGCTCAAAATCTGAGACTGGTTCTTTAATGATAGCTGATTCATGCTGTTTAGGGAGTCAATTTGGGACATTAAATTTAAGTGTGTTTCTATATGGTCAGTTTCATTGGGTTGAAATACAATTAAAGGCTTGGCAGGAAGGTTCAAATGAGACACAATATTACTATTATAAATCATTTGTGTCTTATGATTATGAATAGAAACACCCAGATATATGAAGAGTCTAGTCAGCAAAAGTCCAAATCCCATGCAATTATTAGAATGGGAAAATTCAAAGGATGTCAAGAGAAAGAAAGGCAGGCTATAAAGCATGCATTCAGTTAGAATACACTTCATCAATTCCAAATCAAAAGGACTGAACATTTTATCATTTCTGATAGGCATGAAGTTATGCATCATAATTTTGCCTAGAAACTGACATTCAGCAGTAAAGTAGTCCTTACGCACTTTACATGGATAATCAAACAGATTAGCAGGCACAATTTGGTCAGTGGTAATTGCAAGGTTGTGCTTGAAGGTAAGGCAATTAATGGTTGTGGTTCCAATAGGATATGTGTATTCATTTATCTTGGGATAACTCAAGAACTCTGTTTTGAGATCTAAAGCATGCAAAAGCAGAATTTCATCAATCATATAATCTTGACCTTGTATGCAAGTCTTAATACCAGATAGAAAGCCAGTTGAATCATGCACAAAAGTCATATGAGCATAGAATTCAACAATTAGACTAGGATATATCTCTTTGCTTGTAAAAGAGACAAGACAGTCCCCTCCTATATTGGTTATCTTCTCTAGCAGACCTGGAAAAGTATTAAAAGAGGTTGCTACACCAGGAATCAAGTTGTGTTTAATATGTTCATACTTTGTTTTTGCAGTGGGTGTGACTAACAAAGAAGTGTATAGCTCAGGGTGTGGGTCAGTGAAAATCTCAGACCTTTTTCTTTTAGAAGACTGAACAGGTTTCATGTTTTTGAAAGAGAGAGAATGCACAAGCAGACAAGTAGTAGAAGAGTTTTGAAAGTAAGGCTGCTTATTTAAAGCTATCCTTTTATGGAAAAAGTTTTAATTAAAAAATTATCTTAATTAATATGGCATGTCCTATTTGTCAAAAGGTAAACAGTTCATGTGATGACTATGTAGTGTGAACAGTAAGGGACAGACAAGTGTAGTATTATTTTGTAAATTTAAATATTTTGTCAGACTTTTTTTTTTATTTTTAAAAAATTTGTCCAGTTGTTCAATAAGAGAGCACAGTCAAATATCAAACATATGCAGGTTATTGACATAACAGGTGTGATCTAATATCAAACAGAGATACATGCTATCATGACTTATTGGCCCATATCAGACTGTAGCAAATCAACATAGATAAGTTATCACAGATAGCACAGATATGCCCACATCAAACTGTTACAAATTTAAGACAGAGATACAACCAGTCAATGTTACATAACACTAACATGTTGTCATTGTCAGATTCAAATATATAAAGATATAGTGTGTCAACACATTGATTCAACAAGTCAATGTTATATAAAACTGATATAGCATATGATCTCTATTATATATGTCAGCATTTAACAGTAATAGCATATAATTACTCAATATGGTAATTATTTTCATCACCTAATGTCTAATTTTCAAAGTTGCATATTTCAAACATGAGAATTCAACTTTCATTCAATATTTAAACTCACATAGACAAGTCTCATATAAACCGGTAGCTTTCAAATAGCCACCCATGCAGAAATATAAATATGAAACTTACAGTTATCCAATTTCTCATAGACAAATAAATAGAAACTAGACATGGAGATTTTTATGCCTATATTCACATAGTCAGATAAATATATATATATAGCTAGTGGCCCTCAGTAGCCACACAGTTCAATATTTATTATAGTCTCAGTTAAAATAAAGAGGGTGGAGTGATTACCTTCGCACAGCTATTCACAAAGCTAATCAGCTTTCAAGTTTTTCCAGAATAAATGTATCAGTAGGAGAACCACTTTTCACCCATATACCAGACATTTCAGAACCATACAACTCAGGTATATATATACAAATATAGTACACAGCAGTTATTCCACATTTATATTCATATGAAAAACATTTGTGAAATTTTATGGTTTTAAAAAAATTTCAAGAAAAAAAAAATGCCAGAAACATTTTTGAGGGAAAAATTTAATTTTTGAACAGACAGTTTTTAAGAGAGAAAAAAATTGAGTTTAAACACATAGAAAAGGTTTAGTATTTCAAACACGAGTGAAAAAAAAATTTCTACTAATAATAAAACCCCTCCTTTTTAAATTTTTTTTTTCTGTAACCCATATATGTGAACTTTTAGGGTTTCTAAAAAAAGAGAACACATTTATATTAACGGTTTCGAAATAAGAGATTTATATATATATATATATATATATATAAATACACAGATGAAGAAAACTTTTGTTCGCAAAACATTTATCAGAAATTAGGGTTTAAAAATTTCGGACTTAAAAAGTTCCTTTAAAAATATGCAAAAATTTAAACATTCAAAGTACATTAAATATATATGTATATGAAAAATACATTTTGTATAGATCTATATTTTAAAAAAAAAATTTAAAAGCATAAAGGACAGACTCACAAAAATTTATATATATATATATATATATATATATATATATATATATATATATTTAAAAAAAATACCAGCGAAGACGAGCAGGAGAAGAAGAGGAAGACAGAAGAAAAAAAACTTTAAGAAAAAAATAAGATATAGGGTTTGAAAATTTTGAGAAAATTTCTTTTAAGTAAGCTTAAAAAAATTTAGGGCTTAAAAATCTTTAAAAGTACGAAAAAATAATTGAAACAGAATCGATCTTTTAGAAACAAAATATATACATATGATTTAAAAAAAAAATTAAGAACGGAGAAAATAAAACTGACTCCATAAACAATTAACCAAATAGAAATATTAAGAAGACTCAAAGAAGAAGAACACGAAAACTTACAATGATTGACTGTTTAGGCTGAGAGAGTTAAGGGTTAGGGTTTGAGATGGAGAGGGTTGAGAGTGTCTGGGTTAGAGAGAGAGAGAGAAGGGAGAGAGCAGCCGGCGGATGAGAGATAGAGATGGAGAGTAAAATGAATTAGGGTTTTGATTTTTAGTTTTTATATTTAGCTTAATTGACTTGATCGAGCGGCTGAGAACACACCTTGGACTTGATCAATGGTCACAAGCAGACGCGTTAATGAACCGGGTCGGCTGACCCGTTTGACCCTGATCGGACGGCTACGATTGATTTGTGCTTCTGTTTCTTGATCGAGCGGCTTAGAAGCTTAATCCGTGTGCTTAGGAAGGCTGGCTTATGATTGGTTGGAATCAAGGGACGCGGATTGTGCCGTTTGATTGCTTTCTTTGATCAACGGCTTGGATTAAATTCGGTATATATTTATTTAAATGTTTAAAAACATGATTTTTGATATAATTAATTAATAGAAAATACTAAAATATCTATATTAATATTTTTAATTTTTATGAATACATGTAAATGTTTTAAAAAAAAACTTATAATAATATAATTAAAAGAGAATATGAATTTTAATGTGTAAAATGCATATTTAAATATATTAACATATAAAAGAAACAATTAATTTATATGTATAATCATATGTATATGAATTAATAGAAAATTATAAACTAATAATATTAATAATTTTGACTATAAAAATTATATTTATATATTACTAGAAACAACTCAACATAAATAATAAAAATTAAATATTTTATGAAGTAATATCTGACATTCCTAAGTCTAGACGCAATTTACAAAATCGATCAGAACTGAGTGGTTTTGTAAATATGTCAGAAATATTTTATTATGTGTCAATATGTTCTAGTTTAATAATACCATTGTTCACATGATCTCGTAAGAAATGGTGTCTAACATCAATGTGTTTTGATCTAGCATGTAAAACGGTATTTTTACTTAAGTTGATAGTGCTTGTATTATCACATAATATTGATACACAGTTAAATTTTATATTGTAATCGGTAAGGGTTTGTTTCATCCACAATATTTATGCACAACATCGTGCAGTAGCTATATATTCGACTTCGGTGGTTGAAATAGATACCGAATTTTATTTCTTAGAAAATCAAGAGACTAGACATCCACCTAAGAACTGACACGTGCCACTTGTGCTTTTTCGATCAACATAATGACCGGCATAGTCAGAGTCAGAGAAACACATGAGGTCAAATGATTGACCTTTAGGATACCATAGACCTAAGTCTGTAGTTCCTTTAAGGTATCAAAATATTTTTTTTACTGCAACCAAGTGGGATTCTTTAGGATTAGCTTGGAATCTAGCACATTTACAAACACTAAACATAATGTCAGGTCTACTAGCTGTAATGTAAATGAGACTGCCTGTAATACCCTAGAATTTCCATATATTATTAAATAAATATATAAATGGAAATGAGAATTTATTTAATATAAATAATTTTGTGTTATGAAAATGATTAATTCAACTATATTAAATTGAATAATTATGACAATTGAGAAACATATGGAGTTTATAATAAACTCGATGAATGCCTTGTGTGGCACCGTGATGGGAAATAATAATGATTATATTAATTTAAGCAAACAATTAATCTATATTAATTGTTAATCGTAGGATATTAATTAATTGTCAGCGTAGAATAATTGTTATAGATGATTAATTAATAATATGTGATTATTATTATTGCACAAAATATAATATTAATAATGAGCAACGTGTCTATAATATAATAAGATTTATATTCATTTAATGTGATATTTAATCATATAATTGTTAATCGATTATTATAGAAATTAATAATCAGTGAGGAATGGATTAATTATTATTATTATTAATTAATCAATGAAATGAATAATTTATTTATTTGATATTATGAATAATAAAATAAATAAGTAAGTTATTAATATAATAAGATTATATTCATTGTTATGTGCAAGCATGCGAATTAAATGTGTAACATACATTAGCTAACTATGTATTATGTGAAGTGTAATAGGACACTATTATATGGTAAGGCTTATTAAACTATATGAGCTACTTGATTAATAGCCTATGTGACAATATGTATGTAAGTATACATTAAAATATTGTATCATAAATATAAATAATAATTGATGAATATTTATATATATAATGGAATAATAAAATTTAATAAAGGAAATAATGTGATGCGATTATATCCGGTATTAATAAATGTACATGGATGATATGGATGTTACATTGCCATATCACATCTACTACCCTGAAATATTAAGCATGTGACTTACATTATAATCTAAATATATAGTATGAATATATATATATAATAGCCTAATTGTATGATATATGGCCTTAGTGCTAATTCACTTCATATTGGAAATGCTGAGTATACGGCCTTGTCCCATATTATTAAACACAAACCTTGTACACGTGAAATGCATCATGAAGCTAGCCTACTCTCTTCTCTCAAACTCAGCATTCTAGCCATCATGATCATGAAGGGAGTGGGTGGAATAGTGGAGATCACCAACTAATTACCAACTCCCTCTTATCTAGCAAACATTCCTATAATCTGTTAGTTTGATTTTGGATGTAATTGCATTGCCTGGTTATGAAATTCTTCTATAAATATAACCCATCCTCTTCCTAATTCATTTGCTGAGAATTTTGGCTAAGTAAGTTAAGAGTTATATATATATTTATCAGTGTTCTTGAGTAGCAGCAAGTTCAGAATCTAACAGAAGGTATAATACAGTTTCCTTGTTATTCATTTTCGTTTTCTGTCAAAAGTTCTAATTCTTGATTATGCAAAATTGGATTGTAATTGGATTGTAGAGCACTTATTTAGTTGTTATGTGAACTTATATACATGTTTAAATTATAATGTAGTTGATTATAATCAAATTCGTGAAGTAATTTGGCATTTGGCCTGGAAGTCTGCCGACGCAGGCTGTTCTTGAACTGAACCGGACGCGGCGTAGATGCGCCGGCATTACACTGCGGCGCAGCGCAGCTGCGCAGGTCCCCTGCTGCAGTTTTTGATTTTCTGCTTGCTTCCTGCTATATGATAATTCTTGCATTGGCGTACATAAAGCATGCTAGCATGACTAACTTACATGTATAGATACGTAGACCTAAAATGATCATGTTCTATTACGCATGTGTTCATGGTTGATGAAAAGTATAGTTTTCCAAAACAAACTTAGAACTTTAATACAAGACTTTGACATGTGTGTATGATATCAATGTTCTGACTTATACGGTATCTTGACCTTGCAAGCATATTATTATGATCTAGGAAAGCATGAAAAGCATGTTAATAGATGTATACATGTTTCGTAAGGTATCATGAGCACGTGGATTGCGTTAAATGAACTTTACTAGTGAAAGTATAAGTTTTAAACCTAAATCTTAACATGTTATATCGAAGTCTAGATTCTGATCATTATGAACATGTTGGATAATGTTTTTAACCTCACTAATATATCATACAAACACGTGTGTACACACCATGATAGGTGCCATAAAGACTAAATGAAGCATGATTTCAAAACCAATAGCAATGCTAGTAATATGTATGTGGTAAAGATATTCATGAACATGCCTAGAACACGTTACACGACCACCTTATGTGTGTACATGACAAGTATGATAGCTTCATGGTTTCATGACCTTGAATGGCTTTAAGTTATTGAAAGTATTGACTTAGAATCTTTATCACATATATTTGAAACGAGGAAAGGTTGTACAAACATAAAAGTATCTTTTAATATGTTTATATGCTATGTGGTGTTGTTGGCTTGCATGATCGGATAGAAATCATAAGGCACAGCTCAGCCTTGGCTTGGCCAGAGGGGTGCGTAGCTGCACTGGCCCTAGGCTTAGCCATGGCGCAGCTGCGCCGGTCTGGAATCTAAATTGTTGAAATCTACTTGTTCTGGTCATGTCAGTTAGTGTAAATTGTTGTTCAAAACTGCTAGAAATGGTTTACACCATACTGATATGTGTATATATGTGATGATTAAGTAATAAGATAATGTTTCACTTGTATAATGGGTCAAAGGATCATAACCACTTGAGCATGATGAGTTGCTATAGTATCAGTTATGTTATAACTATGTACTTAATTCGTGATAACTTATAATCTAATGAGTATAAGTATGACATGTGACTAAGATAGTAACATATATGTATATTGAGTAATAAGTTTGTGTAACGGATGTGTTAACTATTGAAAATCCTATACATGTAATAAATTATAAATAGGATTCCAAAGTGTTGGCTAGCTTTACGTGAGTAAACTACGCATAAGGCAAGTATCCTAAACCCTTGCATTACTTTATTCAACGGATATCGTAAGCGAGTATCTAAACCTTATCTCTTTAGATGCAAGTATTCTATCTTTGTATATTGCGAACTAGTTTTCTACTTAATCGTTGAATTGAATTAGCATACTTGAACTCTTATTTCATTAAAGCTATTATTCATGTTAAACTTAATATTGTTCTTGAATATTGTGAAAGTGTCTATGCCATTTGATTCGGCTAGACTTATATTATTGAAAAGCGACCCAAAACCAATTGATTGGTGCGGGATCTTATATTTGACTGAGAAGAACAAACTATAACTGTCGGAGAACCGACGCGCACATATTAGTATGATTGAGTGTTATGCATAACATAGGGTACTTTAGGCTGATCACCTGTTGTACTTGTTTTTGTTGGATTTTCAGTTTATTACTGTCAATTCCTGTGGAAGTTCATAGTCCTTAGTGACTGCTCAATATTCAGTTATCTTGAAATCTTGAATTGACTTATTATTGAATCATATTGATATTATTCTGTCCATAGCGACTATTATTGAAAACTGTTGATAATCTTGTTATCCTTGAACTATCAAACCTTGTTATACCCTTTCGAGAATTAAGAATTATATCACTTACCCTTATTGTATATTACTTGCTGGGCAGTTTGTGCTCATTCTTGCTTCCCTAAAACATTTCAGTTAAGGCAGAGCAGGGCGAACCTTCAGGCGTTGATAAGGGCAAGGGCAAGGCTACCAACTAGCTTGTCTCTTTTACGTTTTTAAATATTTTAGTGTTGTATTAAGATGATGTAGTAAGACTGGTTTTGATTATGTTTAAGCTTAAGTTAGGTTATGTAATAAGTCGTTAATTGATATTATTATGTAATCTATTAAGTACTGTAGGTTGCGAGACTTGGGAGAATAATTATAATAAATCATTGTAAATTATTCTAGAATAGATTTTTCCGCTGTGATTGTGTGTTATTTAGTTATTATTATTGTGATGTATTACCATGAGCACGTGATGAACCGAATTCGAGAGACCCCGTGATGGTTCTGGAATTTGGGGGCGTCACACTGCCAATCATTCCTCGATATTTCTTAGTGTCAACACTTTTTCTATTTTCATCAGCAGTTAGTTTATCAGTAGTTGACATAGGAATATTAAGAGGTTTTACAGATTCTAAAACAAATTTATTAATCATTTCTTTGCAATATTTGGATTGAGAGATGTGAATACCTTTTTCTCCTTGCTTGATTTGTAGTCCTAGGAAGAAATTCAATTCTCCCATCATGCTCATTTCGAATTCCTTACTCATGCTTTCAGAAAACTCATTGCACATATTCATGTTAGTGGATCCAAAAATGATGTCATCAACATATATTTGTATAATAAGACTATCATCATTTTTATATTTTATAAAAAGAGTAGTATCTATTGTGCCTCTTTTATAACCATTTTCTAATAAGAACTTACTAAGTCTTTCATACCATGCCCTGGGAGCTTGTTTTAGACCGTATAAAGCTTTGTGTAGTTTATACACATAATCAGGATGCTCAAAGTCTTCAAAGCCAAGGGGTTATTTAACAAAGACTTCTTCTTCAATAACACCATTTAGAAAAGCAGATTTCACATCCATTTGAAATAATTTAAAATCTTTATGGCATGCAAAAGCTAATAACATACGTATAGACTCAATTCTAGCAGCAGGAGCATATGTTTCATCATAGTCAATTCCTTCAAGTTGATTATACCCTTGTGCAACTAATAGTGCCTTATTACGTATAACAGTTCCATTTTCATCTAATTTTTTATGAAACACCCATCGAGTACCAATAATGGAGGTCTCTTCGGGAGTTGGAACTAATTCCTAGACTTTGTTTCTTGTGAACTGTTCAAGTTCTTCTTGCATGGCTGTTATCCAATCTTCATCAATCAAAGCATCTTTTATATTTTTAGGCTCAATTTGTGACAGAAAGGATAGATGACTGGCCATGTTTTGTGCTTGTGATCTTGTAAGAATCCCTTTATCAATATCACCAATGATATTTTATATTGGATGATTTCTTATAGCATGTGATTCTTTGGGCAAGTCATTTAGTTGGGGATTAGGATTTTCAAGAGGATTAATATTGACAGAAGGAGAAATATCATCAATTTTTAGTTCTTCTATATTTCTGAGAATATCTTCAATAACTGTATCATTTTCTGCCAATTCTTTATTTTTTGGAGGAGGTTTAGATTCATCAAAAGTCACGTTCATTGACTCTTCCACGACTAGAGTTCTTTTATTAAAGACTCTATATGCTTTACTGTTTAGTGAAAATCCCAAGAATATTTCTTCATCGGATTTAGGATCAAATTTCACTAGATATTGTTTAGTATTTAGAATAAAGCATTTACTCCCAAAGACACGAAAGTAGTTTATTTTAGGAGTTCTTTGATAAAAGAGTTTATAGGGAGTTTTGAAAAGAATTGGTCTCAACAAGATGCGATTCAAAATATAACAAGAAGTTGCAATTGCTTCAGCCCAAAAATATTTAGGAAGTCGATATTCATTAAGCATAGTATTGGCCATTTCTTGTAAAGTACGATTTTTTCTTTCAACAACACCGTTTGACTAAGGTGTGTAAGGTGCAAAAAAGTTATGACTTATACTCTGACGCCCCCAAATTCGGGTTGCTCTCTTTCCTCGGATCCGGTGTAGTCACGATATTACTATCGTCAAACTATTACATCTTTTATTCATAACTTAAAGAATATAACTTTGCTTTATTATAATTTAGAATATAAATTTCATACATCATAATCGATGTTACAAAATTGGAGAATAACTTAAACTTTTTCAATCCACTTGAATAAAATCTTTTTATTGATTTCATAACTTTAAATAAAATATAATTTTTGAATAAACTATATACTATGATTCATTCCATTTGAGTTATCGTATAAACGTTTACAACTCAAATCAATATCCTCTATGTATTAACTAATACATCTTTAAAATACAACAAGTATTAAACATCATAACCATATATCAAGTACACTCCTAGAACCTAAACAGGGTTCAAACGATAATCTAAATAGTATTCTCTGTTGCGATACTATCTATCTTTATCAATCAAGAAGCATGAAATCCTTATGGTAAGTCCTTAACATGCAAAAATGGTTATTTGCAAGAGTGAGCTCGACAACTCAGCAATTCTAACAGTTTTCAAGCATCACATAGCATATAACATCATACTCAGTTCATGCATTTATAATCGATTTATATTCACTAGCATGTTACTTCTCACATAACAAACATATCATTAAAGATCAACTTTCGATCTCATACATATTTCATGTACAGTTCATAAATAAGTTCACATCATCACAATATAATATAATTTAACTAACAGTTATTGAATTCGTATATATCAAATAGGAACTGAAAGACTTGCCTGATTCGTAGTTTAACAACTACGACTTAACTTCTTAAGAATCTCTGCACTTTGTGTAATCCTACACAGTTATATTAACCAACCATAGAGATCACACTCATTAGTTATACGCATCCATACATTCTCCATATAATAATAAGTATTACAATGTTTTCTTTCTTGGTTCTTAGAACCTTATTTCACTTTCCTATCATGCGCTTATTATCGTTAGGTACGTATAGTTATACCTCAACTATATAACACACCATTACTTATCTAGGTGTTCGACACATACTTAAACCTCATACATATATAATCTACATTGCTCTTACGTTTCTCAAACCTTATCGAAACCATTACATTCAAACTTTTTAAGTTTCACCTTTCAAAATCCTTGTCATACTTAAATTAGTCATGCAAGGCTACTATGTTCATCATGTATGCATTTCTATAAGGGCAGTAACCCAAGTTTTAAAACCTAGCATGCTCATTCAAATCCAATTCAAAGTTACATGGTTTTCATGTCGGACTTTCATACACCTTAAGCAATTCAAGTCCATGCTTCAAGGTCAACTACTAAGGTCATGTTATCACATAACAATGCTAAACGATACTAAGTAGGCATGCTAGTGCTTATAATACACATGTATACTTAATCACATAGTCTATACTTTAGAAATTCATTTCTTTGAATATGCGTGCATAGGTGAAATCCATGTTTCATCACATGATGCTTATGTCAACATGTCTATAGGCATAATGGATCCTAATATACATGCTCGTATGATCATAATGTAACTCACACCATGTTTGATGCTATTACCTTTCACATTCTAAGTTTTCATAAAGATCGCACTAAGTCAAGAAAGGTAACTAAGTATATGCAAAGTACCTCGTAGTCATTACTCTCACGTATTAGAACACGTACATAAGCTACTTTTACATGCTCAAATGATCAGAATGTGGACATCCTATATATATGTCCAAAAACTCTAATTTTGTCCTTTGAAATCATTTTCAATTTACACAATATGTTTTGGTGTATGCTCAATACCTTCGACTCACATATCATGCATATCTAAACCATAAAATCATGCTTAAAAAGTCAGAATTTAAACATGGTATGTATTTATCAAAGTTCATTTTACAAACTCTAATTTCACTTTGAAAACTATAACTTTTATCAACCATGCTTGCTAACATAGTAAAACATGTTCATGCTCGATTAATCTACCCATATATACATGTCAAACATGTCCTCATGCTTGTCTAAAGCGATAACATATGCTAACATATAACAGAACCTGTACCAGAAATCAAAAACTGATTCTGCAGATTGGCGCTGCCGCGCCCCATTTGTACTAGGAAGACGCGCAGCCGCGCGTCCCCGTTTCAAAACCAGAAGCTTTTTTGCAATGCAGAGCTTCAACCTAATTCGGAAGTTTACTTATCAATTCGATTCTACATCAGCCATGTAACAGTTCTATCATATACAATAGCTTACATAACACATAAAAACCATATTCCACACTTCAATTATCATCTAAACTACGAAATCAAGAACTTGCCATTAAAGAACAAAAATAGGAAAAGGTAGGAATTATACCTCTGGAAGTCTTAAGCTTGAGCTTGCTAAGCTTGCTACCAAAATCAGATTTCTCCCTCAAACTCTCTATAGCAACTTAGCAATTATTTAGCAACTTTAATTTGTAAATATGAAGCTTCAATTTATAGAGAATTCATGGACCAAATTTGGTTCTTGCACATTGAATCAAACCAAGAGATTGAAGGTTTGTATGTTGGTTAAGGTGGAGTGGTTGAATGGTTGGTAGAACCCATCATGATCCGCACTCCCCATTGATCATTGCTAGCTAGATTGCTGATTTTGAGATGGTAGGGAGTAGAATAGCCTTAAGTATTTCACGTGAATGAGAAAAGGAAGAGCAAGTGGGCATTTAATATGGGACAATGCTACTAAATCTCAGCAACTTGCTTACAATTACCTCATACTAATGCTATATAGTCCACCACTTACCAAGGCTATATCACATTTCATTTTATAAACACATAGGTTATAATATATACATATATACACATTCATACATATAGCTTAGGTTTATATCATTTGAGCTTATTAAGTCAATTTCCATAACTTTATGTTACTACACCACATTAAGTTGTAGGTATACATACATATATATATATATATATATACACATGTACACCCACATTTTACAAGCATACCAATACATCTAATAATGTACTTCATGTACATTGGTTTAATTCAATTAATATTTTAATTGGACTAGATATAAAATAGTTGGGTATTCTCATCCCATAATTTTCCATAAAATTATTATCTCAATTACACCCAAATATTATTAATATCAATTATTTATTAACTTGTCATTTCTTTTAATAATCATAGTTAAACCTCTAATCGATTTAACTATACCACTCATGCCACACAAGGCACAATTATGTAAGCTTAGTATTTAATAGACCTCAAGCTCACAAAATAATATTACTCTCAATGTCACATCTTATAATAAGTTCATGATGTAATACCATTACATTTTTTATTTACATGTTCTCTAATTATAATCAATCTATAACCCTCCTATGGGCAATACCCATTGGTCAGAGAAGAGTTCGTGGCTAACCCCACCAACTACTACTATTCATGGTCCTTCCTCATCATCACACCTTATAACATGCTCAAGATGTAATTACATTTCTCATTATATGCTCTCTTTGCAACAATGTAGAAATTGAATTAACAAACTCCACACACCAATGCATTGCCTCTAATTATTATCAAGCTATTATCCTCCTACGGTCATTACCCAAAGGGCAAAAAGGGGAGTTGGTGGCTAACTCCCACCAACTACTACTATTCATGTACCCTAACCACTTGATTAACCATTATTGTTCTCACATGGACTAACTTGCAAGCTTATATCTAATAACTTAATGTTATTATAATATGATATGATAGGGTCACACATACACCCAATCATATAATCCATGTACATTTGACAATACCAAATATATTTTAATTGAGTAGTGTTACACCCCATTATTGTAAATTTTATTTCAATTATACTTAACCATTGAAATAATTATTAACAACAATTATTTATTTAGTTTAATTTAATATCCTTCATAAAGTACACATTGATGTACCACACATAACACATTGTTACAAAGGTCCATTTATGTAACTCACGTGACTCATTTCACTTTACCATATAGTTTTCTATATTATATAGTTTTTCTTGAAGTGTCACACTTTATTTCATATTATATAGATGTAGCTACTTTATAACTTGTAATTACACATCATTGCGCATAGCAATTTATCGACATAATAATATTAATTAATTCCTTTAATTATTCATTCATAAAATTATTAAATGAATGTTTATTCCACCACTTTGCCATACTAGGCATATCTCACAAGCTCAATATTAAGCTTATCATTACTTCTACCACAATTTAATATTTCTTTTTAATATAAGGTTTGTGTGACACATGCATTCTAATGTCAAGCTACCTTAAATAACTATACACTTATAATATGTATAGCATTTATGCTCAGAATAATTAAGATTTACTCTATTATTATAAAATTTATGATAAAATAATAACTTAAGTTATTTAATACATTAAAATATCTTAGCTTTCTTTTATTAATTAACTCTCTTGAAAATACATTAAAAATTACGTATTTTTCCATAACATAAAATATTATGTTTTCTCCGAATAAAGACATTCATTATCAGAAAATAATTTACGTATTGTCTCAAGATATTATCTTTAATATAATATCTATTAAAATAATTACATATACGACACATGTACATATATTATGTATAGGTAATAAGTTTATTTTATAATAAATTATTTCCATCAATTTATTTACATATAGTAAATACGTTTTAATATATTTACTATATTCATTAATCATACCTATTACCTCATACAAAAACATATAAGGAAATATTATTATTCAAAAATAACATTTCCTCCTTTTATTAAAATAATTCAATATTAGAAATTATTTTAATATCCTTTATTAGAAATATATAATATTTAGTTCTCTTTCTTTTTTATAAATTATTCCCAAATTAATTTTTTCAAATATTCATTTAAAGATATAATGATTTCCATTTCTCTTTAATAACGTATATATATTTATTAACGTTATTCGCACATTAGACTTTCTCACATATTACCATTCTAAGTAATATATAGAAGGTACTAATTATAATCATATATTCAACATATATATTAATTCACTTCTTTACTTAAGTAAATTTAAACACTGTACTATATCATCATAGTTAATTAAGGTTCAATACTCATTATATTATTCCCTAATATAACTTCTAACTTAAATTAACTAATATTTATTCTTATTAGTTAATTCCTTAACTAACTCATGCTTCACTATCCAAACCTATTCACGGATAGCTTAAGTGCTATTAATAACCTATTATAAACATACTAGTTATTAATACACATACACAAGAATATGGTGATTATACATTAAGGATATTTAATGTCACTAACTTACTATGATAAAATAATTTTTAATATCGATAGGAATTTATCCACTTCCTTTACCTCAATTGAATCGTCTCTAAAATAAATAACAAATATATATTAATAATATATTTATTAATCACAAAAACACATATTACATATTACGTAGTCCATATTATCCTATGTAATATAATACCACAAACCTCATATCACATATATATACTATTATTCGAACCAATCTCACAGTTTAAGAATTTTATTTATTAAATCCTTATTTAATAATATCTAAAAATTCGGGTTCTTACATCCTCTCCCCCTTATAAGGATTCCGTCTTCGGAATCTACGAAACTTCCTCTGCTCGGTGCTATTCCGAATATTACTTATTCTCTTGAAATTTTTTTATTCATTCTCTTTTCGAAAGTTTTATTATTATAACTTTCTCAATCGCATTCTATCACTTTCTCCTTTCTAAGGAACATTCCACTACTACATTCATCCTTCAGAAGAATAAGAATCTTCCACGATTTTTCAATAATCGGGAGGTTGTATGAATAACTCAGATTTCAAATTATGCTGAGGGGTCACAAGACCGTGAAGTTTTCTCCACGTTTACAAATGCCTCAACACGAGTCTCCACATTGTAAACCAGAGTGTTTATCAATCACAAAGACTGAAAACACCCTCCACGCGTACTCTAGGTGGCTAGCCTATTGTACCACTACGTTGAGCCACAACGTAGTGTGTTGTAACGACTATATGCGTTACGTTCGGAGCCATTGTCCCCAAAAACTTGTCCCCTTTATAGGGTTGTTCACCTCAGCTTTTCAACATCTAAATCTGCACCAGAGCAATCTAGTTTGGCATAAATTACACAAGAATGCTTGAATTCTACAATCACTTTTCAACAGTCATCTAGCCGAATCAAATAGCTTAGACTCTTATCAATAATTCGGACATCAATCGAAATAATTTAGCCAACTTAATTGACCTTCTTCATCATTTACAAGAAAACCAAAAATTCTTTTATTACGTCATGACACCATACCAGATTAGTAGTATGTTGAGGATTCCGCCATTTTATGACTTTGTCATATTACATCATACCATAGTGGACTGACGATCTTTCGATCACAACCAACACTAGGTTCGACTGCATTGATGACTCCATCGTTTACCATTTTCTACACCATATCAAATGATGTACATGGTTAGAAATACATTTTGAAAATTTTTTCAAATTTATTATTGTCTTAGCCGAAACAAGTAGCTTAGACATTCGAATAACGGTGTTGCTTTTAAAATTCATTGGTTCAGTCATCTGACCCAATGTTTTTCTCAAGAAAACAGATGTGCAAACACTAGCACGAAGTCAATAAATTTTGAAAATCTAGCATAGCTAGAGGATTTAGAAAAATCCAAATTTCTCCATCACTTCAATCTCTTACCACCATCAGTGCTCACTATTCCAAAACTCTTAATTCTTGATATATATTATATCTATTCTCAGTACAGTTTACCAAATTACCACACCATGGAAGCTCAGGAACTTACCACAATCATATGGGTTGAGGAACTTATCCTAGTCAGACCAAAATCGTCCATTCGCTGAGGGGTCCCACCATACGATTATGAGTCACGAACTTGTCATAGGCATGAGTCTTAAGAACTCGCACCTAATATTAATATTATCTAATTATATCTTAGAAATCTCTATCTATCAAGATAAATATGAGAAAAGAATCACATTTTCACCATATGTAGAATGATACCGCGACACTAACATTCCAACGATTATTAATGTGATGCACTTAGTGCAAGCACAAAACCTCTGCCCATAAAAAAGTTTGTACAACTAAGCCATCAGACGAGTCCTCAATGAAAGTCCAACACTTAACTCTATCTTACTCTATCACTTGCTCGTTACGAACTTTCTATGTTTCATCACATACAACTCCTCATGAGTTCACCTCGTACTATATCATAGTACATTCTCTTATAGCATCAAGCTATACATACTTAGTCATTACAAACTATCTATCATTTCACAGTTCAATCTGATCACGTCGTGATCATCACTATACTTTAGGGTTCTTTCCTTATTATCAGCCAAACTCCATTCGAGTTCATTCTCATTATCTTTGTCATATTCATATTATAGACATCATCTTAACATTTTTATTACCGGAGTTAGGAAACTCCTGATTCTCATTCTCTAGATATTTTGAGATTCTTCTTTGAATCTTCACGTATATATTTTAATCTTTATCTTTCACTCTCTCAGGTTATAGTCTAAGGTACACTTACCTAAGGTTTATAACCTACAGCTTTGATACCAATCTGTGACGCCCCCAAATTTGGGTTCCTCTCTTTCCTCGGATCCGGTGCAGTCACGATACTACTATCGTCAAACTATTACATCTTTTATTCATAACTTAAAGAATATAACTTTGCTTTATTACAATTTAGAATATAAATTTCATACATCATAATCGATGTTACAAAATTGCGGAATAACTTAAACTTTTTCAATCCTGTTGAATAAAATCTTTTTATTGATTTCATAACTTTAAATAAATTATAATTTTTGAATCAACTATATACTATGATTCATTCCATTTGAGTTATCGTATAAACGTTTACAACTCAAATCAATATCCTTTATGTATTAACTAATACATCTTTACAATATAACAAGTATTAAACATCGTAAGCATATATCAAGTACACTCCTAGAACCTAAACAGGGTTCAAACGATAATCTAAATAGTATTCTCCGTTGCGATACTATCTATCTTTATCAATCAAGAAGCACGAAATCCTTATCGTAAGTCCTTAACCTGCAAAAATGGTTATTTACAAGAGTGAGCTCGATAGCTCAGCAACTCTAACAGTTTTCATGCATCACATAACATATAAAATCATACTCAGTTCATGCATTTATAATCGATTTATATTCACTAGCATGTTACTTCTCACATAACAAACATATCATTAAAGATCAACTTTCGATCTCATACATATTTCATGTACAGTTCATAAATAAGTTCACATCATCACAATAAAATATAATTTAACTAACAGTTATTGAATTCGTATATATCAAATAGGAACTGAAAGACTTGCCTGATTCGTAGTTTAACAACTACGACTTAACTGCTTAAGAATCTATGCACTTTGTGTAATTCTACACAGTTATATTAACCAACCATAGAGATCACACTCATTAGTTATACGCATCCATACATTCTCCATATAATAATAAGTATTACAATGTTTTCTTTCTTGGTTCTTAGAACCTTATTTCACTTTCCTATCATGCGCTTATTATCGTTAGGTACGTATAGTTATACCTCAACTATATAACACACCATTACTTATCTAGGTGTTCGACACATACTTAAACCTCATACATATATAATCTACATTGCTCTTACGTTTCTCAAACCTTATCGAAACCATTACATTCAAACTTTTTAAGTTTCACCTTTCAAAATCCTTGTCATACATAAATTAGCCATGCAAGGCTACTATGTTCATCATGTATGCATGTCTATAAGGGCAGTAACCCAAGTTTTAAAACCTAGCATGCTCATTCAAATCCAATTCAAAGTTACATGGTTTTCATGTCGGACTTTCATACACCTTAAGCAATTCAAGTCCATGCTTCAAGGTCAACTACTAAGGTCATGTTATCACATAACAATGCTAAACGATACTAAGTAGGCATGCTCGTGCTTATAATACACATGTATACTTAATCACATAGTCTATGCTTTAGAAATTCATTTCTTTGAATATGCGTGCATAGGTGAAATCCATGTTTCATCACATGATGCTTATGTCAACATGTCTATAGGCATAATGGATCCTAATATACATGCTCGTATGATCATAATGTAACTCACACCATGTTTGATGCTATTACCTTTCACATTCTAAGTTTTCATAAAGATCGCACTAAGTCAAGAAAGGTAACTAAGTATATGCAAAGTACCTCGTAGTCATTACTCTCACGTATTAGAACACGTACATAAGCCACTTTTACATGCTCAAATGATCAGAATGTGGACATCCTATATATATGTCCAAAAACTCTAATTTTGTCTTTTGAAATCATTTTCAATTTACACAATATGTTTTGGTGTATGCTCAATACCTTCGACTCACATATCATGCATATCTAAACCATATAATCATGCTTAAAAAGTCAGAATTTAAATATGGTATGTATTTATCAAAGTTCATTTTACAAACTCTAATTTCACTTTGAAAACTATAACTTTTATCAACCATGCTTGCTAACATAGTAAAACATGTTCATGCTCGATTAATCTACCCATATATACATGTCAAACATGTCCTCATGCTTGTCTAAAGCGATAACATATGCTAACATATAACAGAACCTGTACAAGAAATCAGAAACTGATTCTGCAGATTGGCGCTGCCGCGCCCCATTTGTACTAGGGAGACGGTCATCCGCGCGTCCCTGTTTCCAAACCAGAAGCTTTTCTGCAATGCAGAGTTTCAACCCAATTCGGAAGTTTACTTATCAATTCGATTCTACATCAGCCATGTAACAGTTCTATCATACACAATAGCTTACATAACACATAAAAACCATATTCCACACTTCAATTATCATCTAAACTACGAAATCAAGAACTTGCCATTAAAGAACAAAAATAGGAAAAGGTAGGAATTATACCTCTGGAAGTCTTAAGCTTGAGCTTGCTAAGCTTGCTAACAAAATCAGATTTCTCCCTCAAACTCTCTATAGCAACTTAGCAATTATTTAGCAACTTCAATTTGTGAATATGAAGCTTCAATTTATATAGAATTCATGGACCAAATTTGGTTCTTGCACATTGAATCAAACCAAGAGATTGAAGGTTTGTATGTTGGTTAAGGTGGAGTGGTTGAATGGTTGGTAGAACCCATCATGATCCCCACTCTCCATTGATCATTGCTAGCTAGATTGTTGATTTTGAGATGGTAGGGAGTAGAATAGCCTTAAGTATTTCACGTGAATGAGAAAAGGAAGAGCAAGTGGGAACTTAATATAGGACAATGCTACTAAATCTCAGCAACTTGCTTACAATTACCTCATACTAATGTTATATAGTCCACCACTTACCAAGGCTATGTCACATTTTATTTTATAAACACATAGGTTATAATATATACATATATACACATTTATACATATAGCTTAGGTTTATATCATTTGAGCTTATTAAGTCAATTTCCACAACTTTATGTTACTACACCACATTAAGTTGTAGGTATACACACACACACACACACACACACACACACATATATATATATATATATATATATACACACACACACATGTACACC
This sequence comes from Panax stipuleanatus, assembly GCA_020205555.1. NCBI lineage: Eukaryota > Viridiplantae > Streptophyta > Magnoliopsida > Apiales > Araliaceae > Panax > Panax stipuleanatus. Next base: position 152,006,636 of record CM035117.1, on the reverse strand, counting down.
CACATTTTACAAGCATACCAATACATCTAATAATGTACTTCATGTACATTGGTTTAATTCAATTAATATTTTAATTGGACTAGATATAAAATAGTTGGGTATTCTCATCCCATAATTTTCCATAAAATTATTATCTCAATAACACCCAAATGTTATTAATATCAATTATTTATTAACTTGTCATTTCTTTTAATAATCATAGGTAAACCTCTAATTGATTTAACTATACCACTCATGCCACACAAGGCACAATTATGTAAGCTTAGTATTTAATAGACCTCAAGCTCACAAAATAATATTACTCTCAATGTCACATCTTATAATAAGTTCATGATGTAATACCATTACATTTCTTATTTACATATTTTCTAATTATAATCAATCTATTACCCTCCTATGGGCAGCACCCATTGGTCAGAGAAGAGTTGGTGGCTAACCCCACCAACTACTACTATTCATGGTCCTTCCTCGTCATCACACCTTATAACATACTCATGATGTAATTACATTTCTCATTATATGCTCTCTTAGCAACAATGTAAAAATTGAATTAACAAACTCCACACACCAATGCATTGCCTCTAATTATTATCAAGCTATTATCCTCCTACGGTCATTACCCAAAGGGCAAAAAGGGGAGTTGGTGGCTAACTCCCACCAACTACTACTATTCATGTACCCTAACCACTTGATTAACCATTATTGTTCTCACATGGACTAACTTGCAAGCTTATATCAAATAACTTAATGTTATTATCATATGATATGATAGGGTCACATATACACCCAATCATATAATCCATGTACATTTGACAATACCAAATATATTTTAATTGAGTAGTGTCACACCCCATTATTGTAAATTTTATTATTTCAATTATACTTAACCATTGAAATAATTATTAACAACAATTATTTATTTAGTTTAATTTAATATCCTTCATAAAATACACATTGATGTACCACACATAACACATTATTACATAAGTCCATTTATGTAACTAACGTGACTCATTTCACTTTACCATATAGTTTTCTATATTATATAATTTTTCTTGAAGTGTCACACTTCATTTCATATTATATAGATGTAGCTACTTTATAACTTATAATTACACATCATTACGCATAGCAATTTATCGACATAATAATATTAATTAATTCCTTTAATTAGTCATTCATAAAATTATTAAATGAATGTTTATTCTACCACTTTGCCATACTAGGCATATCTCACAAGCTCAATATTAAGCTTATCATTACTTCTACCACAATTTAATATTTCTTTTTAATATAAGGTTTTGTTGACACATGCATTCTAATGTCAAGCTACCTTAAATAACTATACACTTATAATATGTATAACATTTATGCTCAGAATAATTAAGATTTACTCTATTATTAAAAAAATCTACGATAAAATAATAACTTAAGTTATTTAATACATTAAAATAACTTAGCTTTCTTTTATTAATTAACTCTCTTGAAAATACATTAAAAATTATGTATTTTTCTATAACATAAAATATTATATTTTCTCCGAATAAAGACATTCATTATCAGAAAATAATTTACGTATTGTCTCAAGATATTATCCTTAATATAAAATCTATTAAAATAATTACATATACGACACATGTACATATATTATATATAGGTAATAAGTTTATTTTATAATAAATTATTTTCATCAATTTATTTACATATAGTAAATATGTTTAAATATATTTACTATATTAATTAATCATACCTATTACCTCATACAAAAACATATAAGGAAATATTATTATTCAAAAATAAAATTTTCTCCTTTTATTAAAATAATTCAATATTAGAAATTATTTTAATATCCTTTATTAGAAATATATAATATTTAGTTCTCTTTCTTTTCTATAAATTGTTCCCAAAATAATTTCTTCAAATATTCATTTAAAGATATAATGATTTTCATTTCTCTTTAATAACGTATATATATTTATTAACGTTATTCGCACATTAGACTTTCTCACATATTACCATTCTAAGTAATATATAGAAGGTACTAATTATAATCATATATTCAACATATATATTAATTCACTTCTTTACTTAAGTAAATTTAAACACTGTACTATATCATCATAGTTAATTAGGGTTCAATACTCATTATATTATTCCCTAATATAACTTCCAACTTAAATTAACTAATATTTATTCTTATTAGTTAATTCCTTAACTAACTCATGCTTCACTATCCAAACCTATTCACGAATAGCTTAAGTGCTATTAATAACCTATTATAAACATACTAGTTATTAATACACATACACAAGAATATTGTGATTATACATTAAGAATATTTAATGTCACCAACTTACTATGATAAAATAATTTTTAATATCGATAGGAATTTATCCACTTCCTTTACCTCAATTGAATCGTCTCTAAAAAAAATAAAAAATATATATTAATAATATATTTATTAATCACAAAAACACATATTACATAGTCCATATTATCCTATGTAATATAATACCACATACCTCATATCACATATATATACTCTTATTCGAACCCATCTCACAGTTTAAGAATTTTATTTATTAAATCCTTATTTAATAATATCTGAAAATTCGGGTTCTTACATATACCGTGCTCATCACAGAACATTATGAAATCAGAATTGTCAAATTCTCTTCCGTGATCAGACCGAATATAAACAATAGAACTTCCCTGTTGATTCTGAATTTTCTTACATAGTGCAGAAAAGGAGTTTATCGCTTTATTTTTGAACTTTAGAAAATCAACCCTAGTGAATCTTGAATAATCATCAACTAGGACTAAAATATAGACAGCACCACCCATACTATGTTTGGGGATAGGCCCAACTAAGTCCATATGTAAGAGTTCAAGTGGTCGAGAGGTTAAAACTGTGAGTTTAGGTTTATGAGATGCATGAATTTGTTTTCCTAATTCACAGGCATCGCAAATATGGTCTTTAAGGAATTTAAGTTTAGGAAGACCACGAACATATTCTTTAGAAGATATGTTATTAATCAATTTCATGTTAATGTGTCCTAAGCTATGATGCCAAAGCCAAGGGTCGTCATTTGCAGACACAAGACACACATTATCCATGTGTGAGTATGTATCTAAATCACACGTGTACACATTTTGACTTCTAGGACAAAGTAAGATTAATTTTCCAGTTTGGTCAAAATTTGAACAGTTATGAGGACTGAATGTTATTTTAAAACCACTATCACATAGTTGACTGATGGATTGAAGATTATACCTGAGTCCAGTGACCAATTGAACGTTAGAGATTGTTATGTGTTTACTGTACACATTTCCAATTCCAACAACTTTACCTTTGTTGCTATCTCCGAAAGTTACCTCGTTACAGTCTGTAGCTTGTAGATTGCTCAATTTAGATTTGTCGCCTGTCATGTGTCTTGAACAACCGCTATCAAGGTACCATTTATTTTTACTAGAATCAGCTGTGAGACATACCTGCAACATGTATTAAATTCACAAACTGGTACCCTTTAATGAGAAGGGTCCTTTGGGTAAGTTTTCCAATTTGTATAAGGATTGGTCGTGTTTTCCTTTACAAAGTTTGGTACAGGATAATAATCACTTGTAGGCACACATGTTCTATGAGTAGCAGACTTATAATATGCATGACTAACTCTTTTAAATGAAAATTTTGATGCGAATTTCTAGATGGTCTTTCATGATAAAGAAATTCTCTTTTTGTGATAATAGCTGCAGTGTAACTTCCTTTTGGTACCCAAATCATTTTTCCTGAATAGTTTTCATTTTTGGCATTACATGAGTAAATTGAATGACCATTTCTATTACAGTAAGAGCATTTATCAAAAGGAGACGCATGATCTTTTTCTTTACTTTTAACATGATAGAGTTTCTTATGTTTTATCTTACTGGATTTTCTGGTATATCCTAATCCTTCTTTATTGAAACTACATCTTTGTTGACTGAGCATAACGTCAAGATTTTCTTTTCCTTTTGTAAACTTAATAATTGTAGAGTTTAAGTCATCCCGTTCTAGAGTCAACATTTTAATTTGATTCATTAGAATAGATTCTTCATTTTGTTTTTCTAATGAATTTTCTTTTTTGCTTACTTCTTGTTCTTGAGAATCTTTTATAATTTCGGTGAGAGCTAAATTTCCAGTTTTAAGATTTTTAATAGAAGTAGCAAGTGTAGAATTTTCCTTTTCAAGATTTTCATTTATTTTTCTTAACTTTTCTAGTTCTTCTTTTACTACAAGATTTTCTTAAGAGTTATTTTCTAATTTCTCATTTTCATGTTTTAAGACTTCATTATCCATGATTAAATTAAAATTTTCTATTTCAAGATTTCTATTTGCTTCAATTAAATTTTTAAATGATGCTTTTAATTTAATAAACTCTTCTTTAATAATTTTATTATCATTATAAACTTGATGTTTCGAATTTACCTCAGATTTTGGTGATGAGTCATTGTCCGCCATAAAACATAGATTTGCTATTTCTTCGGTTGGCTCAGTAGGATCTTCTTCATCACTTAGATCCCAGCCTTCTTCAGCTACTAGAACTTTGTTGTTGGCTAGTTTTGGACAATCCTTCTTGAAGTGTCCTGGCTGGTTGCATTCAAAATAGTTATTTGAATTTTCATTTGTGCCAGCATTTCTGAAGTTGTTGTTGGTAGTTTTGAAATTCCCTCTTGGAACTTTTGGCTTAAAGGCTTGCTTGTTTCAAAAATTATTGAAGTTATTATTTGTTTTCATGAAGCCTTTGCCATATCTCTTTGCTTTGCTTTGAATTACTCGTCTGAGTTATCTTGATAATAATGCAACTTCTTTATTATCTAGTCTCAAGAGTTCTTCATTTAGTTCATCATCATCGCTATCTTGATCAACAAGTAAGGCTTTGAAAGTGATTCCTTTCTTTTTGAGGTCTGTGTCTGATCCTGTTTTTTCGATCAGCATGTCTACTTCGTTGGCACGAAGATTTCCAATGAGGCTATCAAGAGGATAAGCATTTAGATCCTGCATTTCCTTGATGGTTGTAACCTTCATTTTCCATACAGATGGAAGAGCTTTGAGAATCCTTCTGTTCTTCTCATTTGTTGTGTAGTCTTTTCCCAATTGTTCCAGCTCATCAATGATTCTGGAAAAACGAGTTTCCATATCAATGATCTTTTCACCTTCTTCTAGCTTGAAGCTTTCATACTCTTGGATTAGAGCATCTTTTCTGGTTTCTTTGATATGACTGGTTCCTTCATAGGTTACAATCAATTTTTCCCAGATTTCTTTTGCATTCTTGCAGTTGATAACTCTTTTATATTCTTTTTCTATAAGAGCACTTGTTAGCACTTGTTCAGCTTTGGAGGCGATATTCATAATCTCCTCATCCTCGGTGGTTAATTCCCCAGCATCTTTTTCAACGAGCTTTTCATTTTTGACTTTTGTGGGAATCTTTACACCTCGTTCAATTGCTAACCAATGTTTGATTCCTTGTGACTTGGCGTAGATTTTGAACCTATTTTTCAGGTGGCAAAGTTTGTGCCATCAAATAGGTGGAGGTCTGGACATTGATAGTCCTTCTCCGCAACCGGTAGCATTTGTGTAGGCCATAGATGGATCTACTCTTAGATATGCCTGTAATCACTTAACAAACAAGTTAAAGAGCACCGCTCTGATACCAATTGAAAGTCTAATAATACTCTAAAAGGAGGGGTTGAATAGATTATTATCGTTTAAAAATTATCTTTGGCCTTTTTGAATTTTAGTGGATTAATTTTATCAAATTAATAAATAGTTTAAAATTCAATCACACAATGCACAGATATTTATCTGGTTCACAACATACAGCCCAGGTATGTTGCTACGTCCAGTCTTAAGCTCCTCTCTAAGACTTGAGATCCTATTACTTCCCTGTAATAAATACTCCTTTAATAGGAGGAGAAGCCTATACAAAGTTTTAAAGATAAACTTACAACTATCCTCAACTAACTTTCTCGAACAGCGAACTCCCAGCTCCTTCCTCAAGCTTAGTTGAATTTTCTTTTGAGCTTAGTACTATTTTATACTTTGGTCTTGAAACAACAATCTCTTCCTCATCTCACAAGTGCACTAGAGACTCAACTCCCAGCTGACCTCTCTAAGACTCTGGTCTTGGTCAAATAATTCTTGTCTTTCTCACAAATATAAAATAAACTAACTCACCATTTTTTTTTTTGCAAAAAGTTTGATGAATATATGCTTCTAACAATAAACAGATATAATTGTAGCACAAATATACTTCTCAAATAAGCAGATATAGAATTTCAAGTATATGATAAAAGTTCAAAGACTTTTATGTGATGTGCTTCTGTGAAAACATATATAATATTTAACCACTTGTAATGAAAACTTTCTTTTTCTTTAAAGAATATTTTTCAATAGATTAAGAAAAAGATTTTTCTTCTTGAAGAATGTGTTTCTTTGGTGTTGAATAAATATAACTTTGAATAAACAACCAAACACACTTATATAATGCAATAATAATTTATAAGCAATTATATGAACAGTATATTTGATGACAGTTTATCAAGTATGACAATATGATTCACTTTAGATAATACTTGAACAAACTCGTTCTACCCACTTATATATATTATATTATACTTGATCTATGTTGCGAATAATTTGGTCACTTGGAATTTTAAAGACCGTCCAGAGTATTTCAAGTGAAATATCCGAATTTGCTTAACGCGTTTCGGTGTTCAAGTACTGACTAAATTTTTTAATTCACAACTTGATAATCGGATATAGAATATTAAAGAATATTTATATCGATTATATATATCAGTAAAGGGTCACTTGGGATTTTAAAGACCGTTCAGAGTATTTCAAAGAAATAGCATCTGAATTTGCTTAACGCGTTTCGGTGTCCAAGTACTGACTCTTTACTAGATATGATAGATCATATATAAGATATATATAAATGTTTATCACAAATTATATATGATTATCTAAATCTATATATTGATTATACTAGTAAAGGGCCACTTGGGATTTTAAAGACCGTCCAGAGTATTTCAAAGAAATAGCATTTGAATTTGCTTAACTCATTTTGGTGTTCAAGTACTGACTCTTTACTAATATAGATATATAGATATATGAATAGGTATGACAGTTTATCACAGATATATATATATATGAATGAGAAAGTATGAGATGATATGAACAATTATAATTTGACAACTTATCTCAAATACTTGGACCAATTTTTCTCTTCCAAACGAAATTATGACTTTTGATTTGAGCGAAGAGAGTAAAAGCTTGTTTGAATAATCTGTAGGAAAGGAGAGTAAGCTTTATGGTTTATAGAATTGGTAAATTGAAATGAATAGAAAAGCCTCCTATTTATAGAAATTTTCAGGTTCGGGCAAAATCGTAATTTTTGAAAAACAATTTTGAATTGGAAGGTTCGGATTGCATAATGAGAAATGAGGGGCTCGGATCAATTGGCCGGATATATAGGATTTAAATTTGCGCCCAACGGTTTTAACTTAAGGCATAAGCCTTTATGGCACAAACTCCTATAAAAGCATATTCAATCTATTAAGCTTTAGCATGCCAGCATTCGATATACACACATAGGATAATATGGACATATCTCCAAGCAAGCATAACAATACTTGCACTTTGCACAAACATCCATGTACATATATTGTGCCTTTTGTTTACTCATGCCAGCAACCAAGCATTTTCGTTACACACATATGCCCACATAGTTTCACTTAGGCACACACACATTCCTAGGCTCAAACTTCTATGTACCAAGCATTTGCATTTTTACATTCCCATGCATACACTTAAGTTCAGCACATACACACACACGATTTTTGTATATATATATATATATATTGTATATTTAAAATACTTTAGTATATATATATATTTAGAAATAATTTTTGCCCATTTAAAATCATTTAAAAATAAGATAGGAATCTCCTTGCCTTAGGAAATGTTACTATATGAACTCTTTTTATTAACACTTGATATTAATTTATCAAGGTTATAAAATAAATTCAAGTAAGAAAATAAATATTTTTGGTCAAAATATTCAAGGTAATTAATAAATCATTTTAGCACTTAATCCTATGGAGAGGATTCTACCCTTTTTGACCTTTAATCCTATTTTGTTATCATCAAAATTAAATACCCAATTTTGGAGACCTATCAGTAACTTTTTCATCAGTGCCTGCTTTGGTGACCCACTGAGTGTCTGGATTGCAAAGCCTCTCTATGATCACATTGAGAAAGGGCAGATGGTCCTCGTATCGATCTTTCTGTGGTGTCTCTACCCTAAAGTATTCATTAATTCCCGCTGCTCTAAACGACACCCGCTTGCCCCTAACCATTACCACATGATCAACATGCTCGATGGCATTGGCGTAGAATTCCTTAACAATGTTGATCCCTTCCGGCTTAGGTTGCTCTACCAATTTAAACCATTCGCGCTCCACAATCATGAGTGCCATGTCCCCGTCTAGATTGGCATCTGGTTTCAGCCCCCTTTCAAGCACCAAAGTTTTCTTGTCTATGACTTTGTTGTAGCGTGTTGATGTTACCTCACTCATAAATCTAGTGGCATCAAACCGTGGAGGAACACCAAAAGTTGAAGTTCGTGGCCTTTTGGATGCCATTGTGATGGTATCTCGTCGAATTGTGCCCAAAGAATTGAAGTTAGCTTGTGAAAACATGTTGAAGCAATTTATCGAACATGTGGTGGGCGAATGTGTTTCTCCCCCAAACTTAGTACCCTTTGTATAACACAACTTTCCCAAATATAAACAATTCAAATCAACCTTGGGTCATTAGTAACCCAAGGGTTCCGAATACAATAGTGAAGCAATTTATTAAAACTTATGAATTAAGCAATAATACCCCAATATCAATGAAGTGCTTGTGTTACCTTTGGATTTTTGCTTCACTTGGATGTGTGGGAATTCAAGTACCTTTCTTCTCCTTGCCTGGAATTTATGATTTTTGATTGTGGCACTGTGTATGTGTTTGATGTTGTATATATATAGGAGATGTGAAGAAACGAATTTGGGTTAGGCTTTAGAGAGAGAGGAGAGTTAGAATAGGATTTGGAGAAGAAGGTTTATACTTTGAATTTGATTTAGAGAGGAAAGATGTTGAATTGGATTAGGTGTAGAGGGAAGTTATAATGGGAATAGGATTTAGAGAGTTTGCCTTGAATTGGGTTTGGGAGGGGAAAGAATCGGCTGTAACTCTTATTTTAAAACCAATCCAGCGGACCGGCGCGCCCTGCACCCGGTCTATTCTTTTTTCCGCGCGGCCCGCGCTGGCCTGCTTTATCGAGTTGAATTTTGCTTTAACACTAGCGCGCCCTGCGCCTAGGAAAGCCCGCCCCACACGGTTCTGATAATTTTGAGATTGATTCGCTGCAAGAATAGCGCACCCCGCGCGTGGTGGCTTAGTCTTTGGGCGCGGCCCGCGCCTGATTGGTTGAACCGTTCCTTTTGTTTTCCTTTGCCATTCTATCCTACCACATTTGAATTAAAATTTTTAGCGCATAAGGGATTAAATATACTAGACCTATAAGAATGAAATACATATATATATATATAAACTTAAATAATAAAAACTACTAACGCTTAAGAAATTGGGTTACCTCCCAAATAGCTGCCCTTGTTTAACGTCGTTAGCTCTACTGTAATCCACTCAATCGTTCGGAAGCCGGATCCATCAGCGTCACTATCTCAACCTCCTCAACTTGACTGCTATCCAAAAATGGATTCAACCTATGGCCGTACACCTTGAACACATTCCATGTCTTTGGATTTGGGATATTTACTGCACCATGAGTAAACACATTAGTGACTATGAACGGACCCTCCCAACGAGAACGCAACTTACCTGGAAATAATTTCAATCGTGAATTAAAAAGGAGAACTTTTTATCCAACAGTGAAATTCTTTTGTAAAATCTGTTTATCATGGAAAGCTTTCGTCTTAGCCTTATACAGTTTAGAACTCTCATATGATTTAGTACATAACTCCTCGAGTTCTTGTAACTACAACTTCCTATGGACGCCAGCTTGATCCAAGTTCATGTTGCACTGTTTGATCGCTCAGAAAGCCTTATGTTCGAGCTCCACAGGTAAGTGGCATGGTTTCCCGAAGACTAGGCTATAAGGTGACATACTAATTGGAGTTTTGTATGCCGTCCTATATGCCCATAGTGCATCATCTAATCTAAGACTCCAATCTTTCTTGTTCGGGTTGACTACTTTCTCCAAAATGGATTTGATCTCTCAGTTGGATACCTCAGCTTGGCCATTGCTTTGCGGATGATAGGATGTAGATACCCTGTGAAGAATGTTGTACTTCTTTAACAAAGCTGATAACACCCTATTACAGAAGTGAGTTCCGCGATCACTGATGATGGCCCGTGGTGCTCCAAACCTGACAAATATGTTAGTCCTGACAAAATCTGCAACAACTTTAGAATCGTCAGTCCTGGTGGCTTTAGCTTCCACCCACTTTAAAACATAGTCGACTGCCAATAAGATGTAAACATTACCAAAGGAAACAGGAAAAGGTCTCATAAAATCAATACCCCAAACATCAAAGATTTAAACAATTAGAATAGGGTTTTGTGGCATTTAATGTCTATGAGATATATTACTAGTTCTTTGATAATTTTCACATGATTTGCAAAATAAATAAGAGTCTTTGAAAATTGAGGGCCAAAAGAAACCACTCTCTAACACCTTATGTGATGTTCTTTTAGGTCCAAAATGTCCTCCACAAGAATAGGAATGGCAGAAAGCTAAAATAGATTGGAACTCATTATCAAGTACACAACGTCTAATTATCTGATCAGCACAAAATTTCCACAAGTATGGGTCATCCCACACATAATGTTTTGCATCACTCCTAAGCTTTTCTTTCTGGGATTTTAAAAACTTACCCAGTAAATACGCACTTACCAAATAATTCACAATGTCGGCATACCAGGGAGTTGTATTGCCAATGGAAAGTAGATGCTCATCCGAAAACATATCTTGTAATGGTAGTGCTTCTTCCTCCTTAAGAATTCTGCTCAAGTGATCCGCTACTAAGTTATCCGCGCCCTTTTTATCTTTAATTTCCAAGTCAAATTCTTGCAACAGCAAGATCCACCTTATGATTCGTGGTTTGGATCTTTCTTAGTAAGCAGGTACCTGAGAGCAGTATGGTCAGAATAAACTATCACTTTAGTACCAAATAAGTATGATCTAAACTTCTCTAAAACAAATACAACAGATAATAGTTCTTTTTCGGTTGTGGAATAGTTTATCTAAGCCGCATTCAATGATCTAGAAGTATAGTAGATGACATAGACAACTTTGTTAATCTTTTGGCCCAAGACGGCGCCAACAGCATAGTTTCTTGCATCATAGATTATCTCGAATGGGAACTTCCAATTTGGTGGTTGAATGATAGGGGCTGACGTCAACAATTTCTTTAAGGTATCAAAAGCCACCTTGTATTCATTATGAAACTGGAATTCCTCATCTTTCTGAAGCAGCTTGCATAAGGGCAATGTTATCTTGGCTAAATCTTTGATAAACCTGCGATAAAATCCTACATGTTTAAGAAAAGAGTGTATCTCCCGCACGCTGATGGGGTAAGGCAATGCAGATATAATATCAATTTTAGCTTTATCGACTTCTAAACCATTAATTGACACTACATGACCAAGTACAATTCCTTGTTCTACTATAAAGTGACATTTTTCCCAATTTAACACAAGGTTAATTTCTAAACATCGATCCAATACATGTGTCAGATTATCTAGGCAGGCATCTAACGAATCACCATATATTTTGAAATCATTCATAAAGACCTCAATGCATTCTTCTAAAAGATCGGAGAAAATACTCACCATGCATCTTTGAAAAGTACCTGGGGTATTATAGAGTCCAAAGGACATTCGCCTATAGGCAAATGTTCCAAAGGGACATGAGAATGTGGTCTTTTCCTGGTCTTCGGGTGCAATCACAATCTGGTTATATCCTGAGAAACCATCTAAAAATAATAATAAGTATGCCCAGCTAATCGTTCTAACAATTGATCAATAAAAGGAAGGGGAAAGCGATCTTTTCTAGTTACGACATTTAACCTCCTATAGTCAATATACACTCTCCAACCTGTTTGCATTCGTGTGGGCACTAACTCATTATTATCATTCTTGACAACAGTGATTCCGAATTTCTTTGGAACTACCAGCACCGGACTTACCCATTGACTATCGGAAATGGGATAGATGATTCCTACATCAAGTAGTTTTATTACCTCTTTATTCACTACCTCCATCATAGGTGGGTTCAATCGTCTTTGTGCATCTCTCGTAGGTTTAGCTCCGTCTTCCAAAAAAATCCGATGCATGCACATTGTGGGACTAATACCCTTGATGTCTGCTATAGTACAACCAAATAATGTGATGTGGTCCCTGAGGACTCTCAACAATTTTTCTTCCTGCACTTTGGTTAGATTACTAGCAATTATCACAGGTAAAGTTTCATTAGTCCCTAAATATGCATATTTCAAGTGTGCAGGTAATTATTTCAATTCAAGTGTTGGAGCTTACTCAACAGATGGTAATAATTTTTGGTGAGACACAGGTAATTGAATTAACTGAACTGTATGCTTATCTAAGAGTTTAGGCAATGAATGTAGTGCACCCATAGTTTCCTTCAATTCCTGATTTTGCTCAAATTCATACTTCCCATCCATGTCCAAACTGCTAGAAATAACAACCTCCAAACTGTCTCTCTGAGTTTGTTCAAAAGTTTCCCTGCACTAAAGAGTCACACACATCAATTGCAAAAACTTAACAAATAGCACTAGGGTACCTCATGGAATCATAGATATTAAATTGGATCTTTTCACCATCAAACTCCATTGTCAAGGTCCCATTGTGCACATCGATCATAGTTCTCGCTGTTTTTAGGAAGGGTCTTCCTAGCAAGATGTGTGATGGGTTTGGTGATGTATCATCTTCCATATCCACTATGTAAAAATCTACAGGAAAGATTAATTCGTTCACCTGCACCAAGACATCTCCAACTACCCCTCGAGGGTAGGTGTTAGTACGATCTGCCAATTGAATAATCACACCAGTATTTTTCAAAGGACCTAGATTTAGAGACTTATAAACAGATAATGGCATCACATTAATTGAATCTCCTAAATCTAGCATGGCCTTCTCAAATCTAGTGTTTCCTATCTTGTATGGGATCGTGAACATGCCTGGATCTTTACATTTAGGGGGCATTTTTCTTTGAAGAACAGCTGATACATTCTCCCCAACTGTGACTTTTTCATCATTTTCCAATTTACGTTTGTTAGTGCACAATTCTTTTAAAAATTTTGCATACCGTGGCACTTGTTTAATTGCATCAAGTAATGGAATATTCACTTTTACTTTCTTAAAAGTTTCCAGAATTTCTTTTTCCTGTTTATCTTTCTTTGAGGTTCTAGAGTTTCTATGAGGAATATCTTTAAGCTGACAAGGAGGGTTAGGATGTACCTTAGATTTTTTCGGTTCCTCCTTAGCTAGCTCTTTCTCAAACTCAACTGTGGCTGTGGGTGTATCCATCTACTTTCCATTCCGCAAGGTTATAGCACTGGCATTCTCCATAGTATTCACAACAGTCTGAGATGGGAGCTTCCCTGAACCTTGAGAGTCCAACCGACCCACAGTAGTAGCTAATTGGCTCATTTAACTCTCCAAACTATGGATGGAAGATTTCATCTCTTGTTGAAATTGTTGTGTCTGTTGTATAAATGCTTTGAACATGTCCTCCAAGGATGTTCCAAAATTGGCCGGTGCTACTGGTTGGGTTGGTACTGTGGCTAATTTGGCTGAAATTGTGGTTTATTTGGGTAAAACCCTTGCGCCTGCGACCTAGCACCCCCATAACTCAAATTGGGATGATCCCTCCATCCTGGATTGTAAGTATTAGAAAAAGGATCAATTTTTCTTTGCGGCTATGCCTGGTAATTTCCCACTGCATTAGCTTGCTGTGTATTATCTTCCTCTTGTAATATCGGGCGAGCATCTATAGGGTGCCCCGCCATTAAACATATTTTGCAAGCCTTTGCAACCGGCAAGTTACCTGTTGCTAATTGTTTCACCACAGCAGTGAAGTCAGAAATCTGTTGCTCTATATTACTCGTGCTTACCTCACTTACCCTTTGTCCTGGATGATCATTTTTTGTTCCATATTGTTGTGCATTGGCCGCCATATTTGCAATCAAATTCTTTGAAGCCTCCGGTGTTTTATGCACTAATGCTCCTCCACTAGCAGCGTCGATATGACGCCCCCAAATTCGGTCCACTCGCCTCTCGAATTTGGTTCGCCACGTTCTAAATACTCAATGACTAAATAACATATCACGCAACGGAAATATAAGAATAGATTATATTTATTTAATATAATCATTCATGTCCCAAGGTTCCGTAACTTAAACATCTCATACATAGTTTAAACATAACATAAACTTAACTAATACATAATATAATCTTATTACAACATCATAGTATTCTAAATTAAGTACAAAGATACTCCGTAGCCTTGCCCTTACCTTTATCAGTGCCCGAGGGTTTGCCTTGCTCTGCCATAACTGTAATATTTTTAGGGAAAAACAACAATGAGCAACAAGTTTGCTCAGCAAGTATATAGCAATAAGGGGTTAATATAGTTTTCAATTCCCAAGGGTACAACAATAACTGATAGTTCAAGAATAGCAAGAAGTATCGATAATTCTCAACAATAGTCGCTAAGGACAGAAAGATATCAATAAAATTCAACGCTTAATCATTTCGAGATTTCAAAATAATGAATACTGAGCAGTCACTAAGGACTATGAACTTCTACAAGAATTAACAGTAATATGCTGATAATCCAACAAAAACAAGTACAACAGGTGATCAACCTAAAGTACCCTACGTCATGCATAACATTTAATCGTACTCAGGTGCGCACGTCGGTCTCCCAACAAATATAGTTTCCCCTTCAAAAGGGTTGTTCATCTCAGTCAATTGTAAGATTTTGCACCAATTAATTGGTTGGGATAGCTTTCTAGCATAATATATTAGTCTAGCCGAATCAAATGGCTTATACGCTTTTGTAATACATTTAGGAACGATAAGTTCAAATGCTTGCAACAACATCAAGATATAAAGTCTATGTTCGAAAAATAACGAATGGCAACAATTCAAATTTATACACCATGTAAAGTGAGATGAGTTAAGGAACTTGCTCAATAAAAGTAAGGTCCGAATACTTGCATTCAATACCAATTTCAAATGAAGTTAGGAAACTTGCTCAAAAGAGATAAGATTTAGATACTTGCATAATATTTAAAGTTGTGTTAGATAGAAAACTTGCCTTAAGCATAGTTTACCAAAGTATAGCTTATCAACACTTTTCGAATCCTATTATAACATAGTTACGTATATAGGATGTCTATTAGTTACATAGTTTAAAAATATACATTATCTCGTACATATAATTAACACATACGTTAAGTCTTATCCTTACTACACAATCATACCACGTATAGTATTGTATTTAATCACAACACTTAATCGATATCGTCTTTACTATCTTTAGAATCCTTTTACTAGTTTTACAATCACTATAATATATCATTATCACATATGAATACAATCAGTATCAATCAGACTCTGTTTAATAGATTAGAGTAGCACTATAAGCAAATTGACAAAATCAAAAAAAATCAGAATGTCCAGACCAAAATACAAGATGGCGCAGCTGCGCTCTGGTTAGGCTTAGGGACGGCGCAGCTGTGCTGTCCTCTGGCCAGTCCAGAGTTGGGCTTTGATTTTCCTTGGTTCTGTTCTATTCTTAGCATACTTAGATATTACCACATAGCATACACATATGTTAAAGGGTCTTGCATGCTTACATTATTGTTTTCAAGTCTGACTTTATATGTTATAGTTTGAGGCCAAATAAGGTCATGAAACCACCAAGACTACTATGTTCACCATATATACATGTGAGGTGGTCATATAATCTGTAATACGCATGCTCATAAAGTTTTTCATCATTTACGCATTGCTAGCATCATTTATAACTTGAAAACTTACTTAAACTTATACTTGATTAACTTTCATGGTGTCTAACAAGGTGTGTGTACATAAAGGCCATCTTAGTGACATTAATTGTACTAGCATGAATGTCCAAAAATATCAGAATGTAACCATAACATGCTCATATATATTAGTTTTCCAAAACTTTCAAGTTTCCCTTTAAAAGTCACTTTGAACTAGGCTAACATGGCTTAACGTATGCAAACATAGTTTAGATCGTGTTTCATTCATAACCAACCCACTTATACATGCTTGTATGGTCAGAACATAAACATCCTAAGTATATGTCAAAGTTTATTTTCAAAACCATACTTTTCCTTTAGTAATGTCTACTAACAAAATCAAGAATATTCATGCTATGTCAAGGAACACATATCCACATGTAAAACCCATATTTATGTATGTTCAAGTGATATCAATATGTTAGAACTTATCAGATTATGACAGAAGTTAAGGTTTAAGACTGGTTCCTGGCGCAGTTGCGCTGTTCTAAGCTGCAGGAGTGGCGCAGCTGCGCTGCACTAGAACAGACTCAGAAATAGCAAACGGTGCAGCTGCGCCATTCTGAATTGTAGGGAGATCGCAACTGCGCCATACCCTGGACAGTTCAGAAAGCCTTCTGCTTTGGCAGAAACCAAACCCATATTCAAAATTCTTTACGAAAAAAGAACAATTCATGTCACATTATAGTTAGAATATGCATACAAGCTTAGTTAACAAGTTAAAAATCATTCCTCAATCCAATTAACAAGAATTCATAAGTTCCTAAGCATTTATCAAATTTCATAATAAAGAACACAATGAGACTTATACCTCTGCTAAGCTAGCTAGTGAGCTTGCTGCTAAATGTTTTCCTCAATCTCAGACTTCTCACCACTTTGATATATTCACTCTCAATTCTCACTTAACAGAAATTCAGCAATTGAAAAAGAGAAGAAGTGAGCTTCATTTATAAAGAGATTGTTACACAGACAATAGTTTTGCCCACCAATTCAAACTAACGGGAATGAGAAGAATTTGATGGTTAATAGAGAGTAGTTGGTGGAGTAGTTGAATTTCACCGTTAGAGCCACTCCCCCTTTGATCATTGGCTAGTTGCTGAGTTTGAGAGGAGAAGGAATAGGCTTAGGCCACTCATGGCTATACACGTGAAGAGAAAGTGAGACACTCTTTGTGGGACAATTTAATTCTCAGTAATTGGCAACATGAATTAATACCAACACTTAGGTTTATTATACATATACACATTATGTATACTTAAGTTTAATTCTCTTTTAGTCACAATGTAGCTTTAGTGGGAAATTATTATTACATAAAAGCAAGTTGGGGGTACAGACATACATATCAATATATAATCTATGTACATTTGATAATACCGAATATAATTTAATTGAGTATTATCTTTCCTCATTATCATAAACTTTATTATTTTAATTATATTTACTTATTGAAATAATAATTAAATAACAATTATTTATTTAGTCTAATTTATTATTGCACCAAGTACACATTTAATGTACATAACGTAACATGTTGTCACATAACATCATTATGCAACCTATATAATTCATTCAATTTTACTATATAGTTTTATATATTATATAGTCGCGTTAAAGTGTCACACTACACTTCTTTTTTAATTGAATGTAGGTACTATATATTATACGATTAATTATCGCATATCTTGCACACAACAATTAATTGAATAAACATTAATCTATTATATTAATTAATTATTTACTCATTAATATGCCATTAATAATAATTAATTAATAATATAATATTAATTAATCATTCACTTATTAATTCCTCTATTCTTTAATTTAATTAAATCATCATCATCATCATCATTTCCATCCTCATGCCACACAAGTCATTCTACGAGTTCATCGCAATTCTCCATATTTTCTTAATTATCATAAATTCAATTCGAAATTAATTGAATTACTCATCTCACGACACATAAACATTTATATTCAAATAAATATTCACATTCTTATTAATATCAATATTAATATTTATTCATAAAATTCACGGTTCTTACATCCTCCCCCCTTATAAAAATTTCATCCTCGAAATTGGTACAAGGTTACACAAATAGATGGGGATGTCCTGCATCACCCTATCTTCTAATTCCCACGTGGCCTCCTCGACATCGTTGTACGCCAAAGTACTTTCACAGAAGATATACCTTTATTTCTTAATGTTTGCTCTTTCCTATCTAATATTTTGACTGGAATTTCTTCATACGCCAGATTCTTCTCTACTTGAATGGGCTCATAGGAAATCACGTGCTTGTAGTCAGGCTTGTACGGACGCAACACTGAGATGTGAAACACGTTGTGGATGTGCTCCAACTCGGGTGGTAATGCAACTTTGTATGCCACTGCGCCCACTCGCTTCAATATCTCGAATGGTCCTGTGAATCTTGGACTTAATTTTTCATTCTTGCCGAATCGTATCTTTCCTTTTTAGGGAGATACTTTCAAGAATATGAAACTACCGACTTTAAAGTCTCGGTCTTATCGATGTAGATCCGCGTACTTTTTCTGGCGATCTTGAGCTGCTACTAGTATGGCTCTTATCATTATTAGCACGTCTGCTATCTGTTGCACTAACTCTGGCCCCAAAATTCATCGTTCTTCGACTTTGTCTTAATATAATGGCGTTCTACATTTTCTCCCGTAAAGAGCTTCATACGGTGGCATGCCGATACTCGCATGATAGCTATCATTGTAAGCGAATTCTACTAAGGGTAGGTGATCGTCCCAATTTCCCTTGAAGTCCATCACACAAGTTCTGAGCATGTCCTCCAGCGTTTGTATCGTTCGCTCACTTTGTCCGTCTGTTTGAGGATGACAAGCAGTACGTAACCTCAACTGTGTTCCCATCCTCTCTTGTAAGCTTTTCCAAAAGTATAACGTGAAGCGCGGATCTTGATCAGAGATAATTGACACTGGAACTATACAGACTCGCTAACTGATTCAAACTATATTGGATCTTGATCGATAGAAAA
Source organism: Panax stipuleanatus (assembly GCA_020205555.1). Taxonomy (NCBI): domain Eukaryota; kingdom Viridiplantae; phylum Streptophyta; class Magnoliopsida; order Apiales; family Araliaceae; genus Panax; species Panax stipuleanatus. Next base: position 151,987,449 of record CM035117.1, on the reverse strand, counting down.
TGTGCGATCTTTGTTAGTCGATCCACGATAACCCAAATGGCATCATATCTTTTCTGCGTGACTGGAAGACCCACTACGAAGCCCACTCGGCCTCTGGTACTCTTCTTTGACCTGTTGGCAAGTAAGACATCTACTAACACACTTTGCGACCTCCCGTTTCAAATTGAGCCACCAAAAATGTTGCCTCAAGTCTCGGTACATCTTTGTGCCTCTTGGATGAACGGAATACGTCGTATGTGTGCCTCGTGCAAAATTTCTTCCCTTAACTCGGTTACCGTTGGCACCCACACTCTTCCTTCGAATCTCAAAATACCGTCTTTATCCATTTTGAATCATTCTTTTTCATTTTCTGTGATCCTCTTCCTGATTTTCACCTACTTTTCATTCTTCTTTTGTAATTCCTTTACTCTATCCAGTAACACTAGACGAGCTTCCATTGCAAATACTTTCTCTTCAGACCTCCCCGGTCCATTTACCTCTATTTTTAATTTCTCCATCTCTCTTATTAACTCCTCTTGAGTTGTTAATCGAAACAATTTCTCCCTTCCTTTTCTTCTTAGTACGTCGTCAACTACGTTCGCTTTTCCTAGGTGATAAAGAATTTCGCAGTCATAATCCATGTATATCTCACATTTCTTTCCGTACAGATAATGTCTCCAAATTTTTAACGCAAAAACCACTGCCGCTAACTCTAAGTCGTGAGTAGGGTATCATTTTTCGTAATCCTTTAATTGTCATGATGCATACGCAATGACCTTGCCATGTTTCATGAGCACACAGATGCATCACTATACACCACGAAACCTCCCGCATTGTCTGGCAATGATAATACAGGTGCTTCGCTTAATCTCTTCTTTAACTCTTAAAAACTTTCTTTTCATTTCTCCGTCCATACGAATTTCACCGTCTTCCTTGTTAGATTGGTCAACGGGGTCGCTATCTTAGAAAAATCTTGAATAAATCTTCGATAGTACCCGGCTAACCCTAAGAAACTTCTCACCTCCGTTGGTGTTTTCGGCTGCTCCCAATTACTCACTACTTCCACCTTCGTAGGGTCTACTGAGATTCCATTCTTATCCACCACGTGTCCTAAGAATTGAACCTTCTCCATCCAAAATTCACACTTAGAAAACTTTGCATACTATTTATCTTTCCTTAATGCTTCCAAAACAATCCTTAGATGTTTGGCGTTCTCTTCTTTCATTTTCGAGTAGATCAAGATGTCGTCGATGAAAACTACCACGAAGTTATCCAAGTATGGCTTGAAGACTCGGTTCATCAAGTCCATGAATGTTGCTGGAGCATTAGTCAATCCGAATGAAATTACCAAAACCTCGTAGTGCCCATAACGGGTTCGAAACGTCGTCTTTGGTATGTCTTCCTCCCGTACTTTCAACTGGTGATAACCCGTCCGTAGATCTATCTTTGAGAAACACTTTGCTCCCTTCAGTTGATCAAAAAGGTCGTCTATCCTCGATAAAGGATATCTATTCTTGATCGTTACTCTGTTTAATTCTCGATATTCGATATAGAGCCTCATCGATCCGTCTTTTTTCTTAACAAATAATACCGGTGCTCCCCAAGGGGACACACTTGGCTGTATGTAACCCGTATCCAATTACTCTTACACTTGTATCATCAATTCCTTCATTTCTACTGGCGCCATACGATATGGAGCTTTCAAAATCGGTGCCGTTCCCGGTGCTAAGTCTATTATGAATTCGATTTCTCTGTCTGGCGGAAGACTAGGCAAATCATTCGAAAATACATATTGGAATTCGTTCACTACTGATATATTCTTTATTTCTACTCCCGATTTCTGAGTATCCACGATGTAAGCTAAGTAACCTACACATCCTTTCCTTAACAATTTCTTGGCCTACATCATCGTAAGACAACACGATTGCTTAAGTGATGAGCTACCATAAAATACTACCTTAGACTTATTCGGAGTCTGAAGGTTCACACTTTTATTCTGACATTCAATTATCACATCATAGTTATACAACCAATCCATTCCCAATAATACGTCAAATTCTCCTAATCTAATCTGAATTAAGTCTACACTCAGTTCATGATCTCTAATATTTTCGCGATAATTTTGGTATATGAATTCTATAGGGATAACTTCCTTATTCGTAACTTCTATGTTTAAAGGATTTCCTAATCGTTCTCGGGGTGAATTTAGTTGACTAGTAAATTCTTCAGATATAAAAGAATAGGAGGCTCACGAATCAAATAATACATATGCATTTATATCATTGATTGGGATAATACCTGACACCACGTCCTTCGCAGCTACTGCATCCTGGACGGTCATGTTAAAGGTTCTGGCGGCTGGGCGGTTGGATTTCGTTGGTCCGTCGATCATTAACTTGCTGCCTCCCCCTTGCTGGCTATTTCCTCCGCTGTTTCCCTTCATAGGGCAATCCTTGATCCGGTGCTTAGTTGAGCCGCAAGCAAAACACCTTTGGATCTTCTTTGGCTTCAGGCAGTTAGGTGAAATGTGCCCCTCTTAGCCTCAGTTGTAGAAAGTATTGCGCCCCTTCTAGCACTCGCCCTGGTGATTCTTACCACACTTCGGGCATCCCCCAGCCTTCTTCTTAAAACCTCCATGAAAATTTCTCGACTGATTTTTTGTTGTTGTTGTTGTTGTTATTCTCCTATTTCATTTTCCCTGGATTACTTCCCCCACTACTGCTTCTCCACGACTTTCTCCCCTAGTGTTCTTTCCCTTTTTCTCTTTGTTATACAGACTTAAGGCTTCACTGCCACCTTCCGCAATGATCGCATTTTCTAGCAACATCGCAAATGAATCAATTTGAAGAACTGACACCTTGTTAAACAACCAAGGTTTCAGTCCTTGCTCAAAACATCTAGCTTTCCTCTCTATATCCTCTACCCTGTGTTCTGCAAACCGTGCTAGTTCGTTGAACTTAGCCACGTATTGCGCCACCGACATATGTCCTTGCTTAAGTTCTAGGAACTTTACCTCCATTCTATTTTCATGCTCTTCGGGAAAAATTTCTCGAAGAACAGAGTCTTGAGTCTTCCCATGCGATTATCCCTTCTCTTGCTCTTTGCTGATTTGCCTCCCACCAGTAGTTTGCTTCGCCCCTCATCATGTAGGTAGCAAACACCGTCTTCTGGTCTTCACCCACACGAGCGATGGTGAAGGCCTTCACAATTTCTTTAATCCACGTTTGTGCTATGATCGGATCAGTAGTACCTTCAAACTCTAGAGGTCCTACGCTCCTAAAGTTCTTAAAGTTTGTGGCTGGAACTGTTTGGGGATTGGGGCGAACGGGTTCATTGTTTCTTCCCTTAAGAGCCTCCCCTAACAAATCAACTAGTTTCTGAATGGGATCTACTTGCTCTCTCTTGTTGTTCATTGATTCCTCAGGTGCAGTTAATCTACGTCTGTGCGGCATTTTCTGCATCATAAATTTTCATTCTTATTATTTATTATATTACTTAAGTATTTCTTTAATGCCAAAAAAATAGAATTTATAACACGTTTCTGAAATAAGATCATTTATATTCATATGCCAAATCATTACATCAAAATGATCATCCCTAGCATACTTCTATAAATGTCAACATATATCCCCTAATATCACAAAAGATGGGGAAAACACTAACATACTACCCCTCTAACATAAGCCTACTCGAGGTTTACAACCATCCCATATCTTACACAAAAGATTTGGATTACATCACGATATATACATCACATAAGGTAATTACTAGACTAAACTAATGGGTCTCATTCTAACATTCCGCGCTCCATAATGCTCTTGTACTCGATCTGCGCTATGTACGCCATCAACTCTTTGCTTATAGTGTGTCAGGACTATCCCTGCTCCGTCGGATAGTGATATCCACCATCAATCACTCTCTCAATAGCCGGGCGAAACACGCAACCCATCTTGTTCACCTTCCTCTTCTTACACCTGACCTCATCCTCTAAGTAGTCTCATCCTCTAAGTAGTCTGCCCTCTTATTAGCTATTTCCCACTTTTCCTCAAAGTGGATCCTATCCATCACCTCCAACTCTAGCTGACTGCGAAGATCCTCCTTCTCCATCTTCTCGCTCAACTCTCTCTGCTTGACCTCTTCTAGTTTCCCCGCCAAGTCGACATTCCTGGATACCGACCTGTGAAACACAGTCCCCATCTGGATCTTTGCCTCTAAGCGATAAGCAATCTCTACCTCCAATTCCTGCATTGCTAACTTCCCCTGGTGGTCCTCGTCCCTCAGTTTCAAGAACTCGGTCTCCCTCTCTTGAGCCTCAGCCTCTAGCTCCTGACTCTGTAGTCTAACTCTAAGATCTGCTCCTCGTACTTTCCCAACATCCTCTCCTCGATAGTAGCCTCATTAGAGTCCTCCATAGGCTCGTCCTCCATGGCCTCTTCCTCTTAATCAGACTCTACCTCTATCTCGTCCTCGTCGTCAAACTCGGACGGTGCAACTGCCACCACAGGCTCAGCCTCTAAAGTTGCCTCATATACAACATGTATATCTCGGGGCTCCTCTTCGGCTACTCTACTAGGCTCTCCCATGTTTGTCATCCTACAACCACAAACACAAGACAAACGAACAATAACTCCATTAGAATGTTAAATAAAACATAAGTTCATTGTATAGAATGAAATTATATTTCATAACACACTAAGTCTCTCTAAGAAAACTCTACATGAGTTTCATCCCTTTCCATCTTCTAAGTTCTCCTAAAATTATAATATAAGGACTCTCGCTCATAATATTTATAACTACAACTCTGATATCAACCTGTAACGCACCAAATTCGGACCACTCACATCTCGAATTCGGTTCGCCACGTTCTAAATACTTAATGACTAATTAATATCTCACGCAACGGAAATATAAGAATAGATTACATTTATTTAATATAATCATTAAAGTCCCAAGGTTTCGTAACTTAAACATCTCATACATAGTTTAAACATAACTTAAACTTAACTAATACATAATATAATCTTATTACATCATCATAATATTCTAAATTAAGTACAAAGCTACTCAGTATCCTTGCCCTTGCCTTTATCAGTGCCCAAGGGTCCGCCTTGCTCTGCCTTAACTGTAATGTTTTTTGGGAAAAACAAGAATGAGCAACAAGTTTGCTAAACAAGTATATAGCAATAAGGGGTCAATATAGTTTTCAATTCCCAAGGGTACAACAATAACTGATAGTTCAAGAATAGCAAGAAGTATCGATAGTTCTCAATAATAGTCGCTAAGGAAGAAAGATATCAATAAGATTCAACGCTTAATCATTTCGAGATTTCAAAATAATGAATACTGAGCAGTCACTAAGGACTATGAACTTTTACTATAATTAACAGTAGAATGCTGATAATCCAACAAAAACAAGTACAACAGGTGGTCAGCCTAAAGTATCCTACGTTATGCATAACATTTAATCGTACTCAGGTGCGCACGTCGGTCTCCCGACAAATATAGTTTTCCCTTCAAAAGGGTTGTTCATCTCAGTCAATTATAAAATTTTGCACCAATCAATTGGTTTGGATAGCTTTCTAGCATACGATATTAGTTTAGCCAATCAAATGGCTTAGACGCTTTTGTAATGCATTTAGGAATGATAAGCTCAAATGCTTGCAACAACATCCAGATATAAAGTCGATGTTCGAATAATAATAACGAATTGCGACAATTTGAATTTATACACTATGTAAAGTGGAATGAGTTAAGGAACTTGCTCAATAAAAGTAAGGTCCGAATACTTGCATTCAATACCAATTTCAAATGAAGTTAGGAAACTTGCTCAAAAGAGATAAGGTTTAGATACTTGCACAATATTTAAAGTTGTGTAAGATAGAAAACTTGCCTTAAGCGTAGTTTACCAAAGTATAGCTTATCAACACTTTTCGAATCCTATGATAACATAGTTACGTATATAGGATGTCTATTAGTTACACAGTTTAAAAACATACATTATCTCATACATATAATCAACACATACGTTAAGTCTTATCCTTGCTACACAATCATACCACGTATAGTATTGTATTTAATCACAACACTTAATCGATATCGTCTTTAATATCTATAGAATCCTTTTACTAGTTTTACAATCACTATAATATATCATTATCACATATGAATGCAATCAGTATCAATCCGACTTTGTTCAATAGATTAGAGTAGCACTATAAGCAAACTGACAAAATCAAAAACAATCAGAATGTCCAGACCAGAATATAGGATGGCGCAGCTGCGCTGTCCCCTGGCTTGTCCAGAGTTGAGCTTTACTTTTCCCTGGTTCTGTCCTATTCTTAGCATACTTAGATATTACCACATAACATACACACATGTTAAAGGGTCTTGCATGCTTACATAATTGTTTTCAAGTCTGACTTTTCATGTTATAGTTTGAGGCCAAATAAGGTCATGAAACCACCAAGACTACTATATTCACCATATATACATGTGAGGTGGTCATATAATCTGTAATACGCATGCTCACAAAGTTTTTCATCATTTACGCGTAGCTAGCATCATTTATAATGTTGCTCGGTTTCGGTGTTAACACAACAGATATAAATGCGTGCAAGTATATACGGTCAATAAGTAATATATGTGATAAGTAAAGATCGTTCCCACGGAGAAAAGAAATTATATTTAAACTATTATGCAACAATTCTATAGCTATTTTCGGCTACTCAAATGCGTAATCAAAGTGTGGTTTAATGTCTAAAATGATTGTAAGCTAAAAGTAACTATTTAACAAATGATTGAATCAAATGGGAGAGATATGGGATCCTAACTTCATTTATCGCATCATCCATATTACACACCTAATGTTAAGCATAATTAATTACTTAGGATTGCTAGTCGAGAGCACGAATGTGAGAAATGGTTACTTTTCAATAAACCAAGTCCATATCATATAAAATCCATAAAAGAGATAGAATTTATATGAAAATCAATAAAACCTAAATCACTATATGTCTATGTGACTTACAAGCAATATCGATTCAAGTGCGAGCTCTCAATTGGCTACATATGGTAAGCCGGTATATGTCTATCCGGATTACGAATCACAAAAATTCATCGCATGCAAATTTCATGAACATATGCTAGCATGGAAAAATCTGAGTTTATACTTCCTCTTTCAATTCCATACAAACTATTAAGGTAGATGGTGATCAAGCATCTAATCAATACACACAACCATGCTAGGCAATCCATACATAATTAATCATGCATATTAATGAGGTATACAATTATGAATTAAGGAATAAGATTCATTAGAATCCCATAATGGTGGTTAGTTCATCTCTGAACCAATAACCATTATGGGATTTGGTCTAAACATTGGAAGCAAATATGAAAGTAAAGAGATTAAGAGAGATGGAAATGCAAATTTGATGATCCTCCTTTCAAATGAAGCCTTCAAGCTCAGTTCCTGATCACAATTAAATCCAAAATGAAACCCTTATAATGGAAATCTACTAGAACTAGATAAGAGAAGAAGTGAAGTTCCCAATCTTCTGTAGCTCTCTAAACCCTAGAATAGTAAAATAAAACTGAATTATGAAAACTGAATCTCGTCCTTGGCAAATTACACCCATACATGAAATACACCTTCAGTCGAAATGAATAAATGAAAAGTCAATAATTTCCTCAGTCTTGACCGGCGCGGCCTCGCGGCCCCGTACTGCATTTGGGGCGTCGGCGCGCACTTGTCTATAGGGCTCTCCGGATTCTGCAACTTGGCGCGGGCGCGCGCTTCTTCTTTTTCCAATTGGCACGGCTGCACTGCTCTGTGCTTTCTGATGGAGTTTCCTGGTGCAATGCTGATCTTCTCTTCTTTCTTGCTGCTTCTTTCACCTTCACTTTCTTTCCATGATTCTGAACATATGCCACTTGAACATGCCATAAACTAAATCCCAATGCCAACTCCACCTTTGGTTCATCATAAGCTCTCCATGAAGCCTTTTAGCCCATTTCATGTCAAAATCATGCCTTTATCATGCCATTCCATGCCATTTGAGTTTCCTGACTAAAATCTATAAAATAAAGATAAAACATATCAAAAGACACTAAAATACCTGAGATTAAGCCATAATCCTAGCAAGTTGATAGACAATAAGTAGGTATAAAACCTACTTATCATATAACTTGAAAACTTACTTAAACACATACTTGATTAACTTTCATGGTGTCTAACAAGGTGTGTGTATATACAGGCCATCTTAGTGACATTATAGTACTAGCATGCATGTCCAAAAATATCAGAATGTAACTATAACATGCTTATATACATTAGGTTTCCAAAATATTCAAGTTTCCCTTTAAAAGTCACTTTGAACTAGGCTAACATGGCTTAACATATGCAAACATATTTTAGATTGTGTTTCATTCATAAACAACCCACATATACATGCTCCTATGGTCAGAACATAAACATCCTAAGTATATGTCAAAGTTTATTTTCAAAACCATACTTTTCCTTTAGTAATGTCTACTAACGAAATCAAGAATATTCATGCTATGTCAAGGAGCACATAGCCACATGTTAAACCCATATTTATGCATGTTCAAGTGATATCAATACGTTAGAACTTATCAGATTATGACAGAAGTTAAGGTTTAAGACTGGTTCCTGGCGCAGCTGCGTTGTTCTAAGCTGCGGGAGTGGCGCAGCTGCACTGTTCTAAGCTGCGGGAGTAGCGCAGCTGCGCTGCTCCAGAACAGACTCAGAAACAACAAACGGCGCAGTTGCGCCATACACTGGATAGTTCGAAAGGCCTTCTGCTTCGGCAAAAACCAAACCCATATTCAAAATTCTTCACGAAAAAAGCACAATTCATGTCACATTACAGTTAGAATATGCATACAAGCTTAGATAACAAGTTAAAAATCATTCCTTAATCCAATTAACAAGAATTCATAAGTTCTTAAGCATTTATCAAATTCCATAATGAAGAACACAATGAGAGTTATACCTCTGCTATGCTTCCTCAATCTCAGACTTCTCACCACTTTGATATATTCACTCTCAATTCTCGCTTTACAGAAATTCAGCAATTGAAAAAGAGAAGAGGTGAGCTTCATTTATAAAGAGATTGCTACACAAACAATAGTTTTTCCCACCAATTCAAACTAACGGGAATGAGAAGAATTTGATGGTTAATGAAGAGTAGTTGGTTTAGTAGTTGAATTTCACCGTTAGAGCCACTCCCCCTTTGATCATTGGCCAGTTGTTGAGTTTGAGAGGAGAAGGAATAGGCTTAGGCCACTCATGGCTATACATGTGAAGAGAAAGCGAGACACTCTTTGTGGGACAATTCAATTCTCAGCAATTGGCAACATGAATTAATACCAACACCTAGGTTTATTATACATATACACATTATGTATACTTAAGCTTAATTCTCTTTTAGTCACAATGTAGCTTTAGTGGGGAATTATTATTACATAAAAGCAAGTTGGGGGTACAGATATACATATCAATATATAATCCATGCACATTTGATAATACCGAATATAATTTAATTGAGTAATATCTTTCCTCATTATCATAAACTTTATTATTTTAATTATATTTACTTATTGAAATAATAATTAACAATTATTTATTTAGTCTAATTTATTATTGCACCGAGTACACATTTAATGTACATAACGTAACATGTTTTCACATAACATCATTATGCAACCTATATAATTCATTCAATTTTACTATATAGTTTTATATATTATATAGTCGCGTTAAAGTGTCACACTACACTTCCTTTTTAATTGAATGTAGGTACTATATATTGTACGATTAATTATCGCATATCTCGCACACAACAATTAATTTAATAAACATTAATCTATTATATTAATTAATTATTTACTCATTAATATGCCATTAATAACAATTAATTAATAATATAATATTAATTAATCATTCACTTATTAATTCCTCTATTCTTTAATTTAATTAAATCAAAATCATCATTTCCATCCTCATGCCACACAAGGCATTCTATGAGTTCATCGCAATTCTCCATATTTTCTTAATTATCATAAATTCAATTCAAAATTAATTGAATTACTCATCTCATGACACATAAACATTTATATTCAAATAAATATTCACATTCTTATTAATATCAATGCTAATATTTATTCAAAAAATTCACGGTTCTTACAGTCGATCATACTCTTATCCATCGGTACAAATCCCTCATAAAAGTATATGATAAGGTGTTGATCAATAATCTGGTGTGGTGGACAGTTGGAGCAAAGCTTTCTGAATCTCTCCCAGTATTCATACAATGTTTCACGGCTGAATTGTCGGACTCAACAAATTTCTTTCCTTTTGTTGGCTACTCTTGAAGCAGGAAAATATTTCTCCAAAAATATACTTTTCATGTCATTCCATGATTGTATTGATCCCGAGGAAAGATAATACAATCAATCTTTTGCTAAATCCCCCAGTGAGAATGGGAAAGCTCTCAGCTTTATTTGCTCCTCCGTAACATTGTGTGGCTTCATGGTTGAGCACACGACATGAAACTCCTTCAAATGCTTGTAAGGATCCTCACTTGTAAGACTACGAAAAGTAGGCAAAAGGTGAATCAGTCCAAATTTTAATTCAAACGCAGCATTTAAAGCCGGATATTCAATGCACAGAGGTTGTTGAGTAAGATTTAGGAGTTGACAACTCCTTTAAAGTCCTGTTATTTGTCACCGCCATTTCCTCGTCTGACTCACTCGAAGAATGGTCTGACAGTAGTGTGAGTGCGATGTTGAGGCCTAGTGATGGAGCTTCGTCAGAATCTGTAAGTGGACCTTGGGTTTTCAAGGCTTCCTTCCTAAGCCTTCGTGAGGTTCTCTCTATTTGTGGATCAAATTTCAATTCAAGAGAGTGAGAGGATCGAGGAATAAAAAATTATAAAATAAAATGAAAAAAATTGAATAAATAAAAACAAATAACATTCCCCGGCAACGGTGCCAAAATTTGATAGCTGTCGTCTAGCACTACAAAATTAACCTTACTCTTATTCCACTAACTCAAGAATTAGTATAGTAATAAGCAAGGATCGATCCCACAGAGAGTATTATGTTTTATATTTATCCAAGTATTTTCTAATGAATTGGGGATTTTAGTTTGAAAAGTTGAATTAACAAAACTGAATTTAAATGAAATATCAATGAGTAAAAAGCTTCAATTCTTCAGTTCAGTATCGCCTTTTCTAGAAATTCTTGCAATTGTATCATCAATTCCTTCATTTCTACTGGCGCCATATGATATGGAGCTTTTGAAATCGGTGCAGTTCCCGGTGCTAAGCCTATTACGAATTCAATTTCTCTATCTGGCGGAAGACCAGGAAGATTATCAGGAAATACGTCTTGAAATTCTCTCACTACGGATATATCCTTCATTTCTACTCCCTTTTTCCGAGTATCTATAATGTAAGCTAAGTAGCCTACACATCCTTTTCTTAACAATTTCGTGGCCTGCATCATCGTAAGATAACATGATTGCTTAAGCGATGAGCTACCATAAAACACCACCTTAGACCGATTTAGAGTTTGAAGGTTCGCACTTTTGTTCTGATAGTCAATTATCGCAGCATGATTATACAACCAATACATTCCAGTATCACGTCAAATTCTCCCAATCTAATCGGAATCAAGTCTACATTTAGTTCGTGATCTCTAATATTTACGTGACAATTTCGGTATATGAACTCTATAGGGATTACTTCCTTATTCGCAACATTTATGTTCAAAGGATTTCTTAATCATTCTTGGGGTAAGTTTAATCGACTAGCAAATTCTTCAGACACAAATGAACAGTTAGCACCCGAATCAAATAATACTTAGGCATTTATATTACTGATTGGGATAATACCTGACACCATGTCAGTGACACCCCCAAATCCGGGTACTTCGTTTCCACATGATTTGGTGTTCACTTTCTAACTATAACAAACATCTACCCAATATATCTTAAAATAAATTACAACCTTTATTCAACTATTAATAAAATCTCCCTTAAAACAAGGGTTACAACCTTCTCAAAATCAATCCTTACAACCTTCTCAAAATCAATCCCAGGGTTACTCTAACCTTGATATGAATATAATAAAATGCGAAAATAAAACATAACATTCAATTATTACAATCATTCTCAATTAAATAAAAACAAGTCTTCACTTGCTTTGCTTTCCCTTGCCCTTACTTGTAGACGGAGCATCAGCGTTATAAACCTTAACTGAAATTGTTATTTAATGCAAGAGTGAGCAAACCACAGCTCACTGGAGTTTAACAATAATATATACATGAAAGGAATTCTTTAAAAAGAATCTGAATAACTTAGCTTACTTCAACAATAAAGAATTGAATAATAATTCTCTATCAACATTAAAATTCGAATATAGAATTTATCTGAGTGTCATAAGACCTTTGAACTCTTGTCCTAGGTTATAAATATTTCTATTTAAACCTTTAACAGTCAATAAGACTATGGACCTTAACTCGTACTTAGGGGGATCAGCCCTTCGTACCATGTATTGTGCACAAACATCTTAACGCTATGCGTAGTAACCTCCCCTAGTAAATAGGGTTGTTCAACTCAGTAATTTGAATTCAAGTCTGCACCAAAGAAAGTTTGGTTTGGATAAGCTTACAAGGGTAATTTAGAATTCACGTTCATCAACTAAGGATTAGTTGAATCAACTTCCAATAATTCATAAATAAAAGAATTATGAATTAACATATGCTTTAGAATCAACTTAAAGCATTTAAAATAATAACTGGATCTTACTTGAACAATAAGTTAAGATCATTTCAATTAAATAAACAATTATCTAATACAGAAATAGAAAGGACATTCTCAACGATGAATATATGAATTCAAGAATTTGTATATAATCAACAAGTTTAGGGTACAGAAAACTTGAATAAAATTAACGAGTTTAGGGTTTAGAAGACTTGCCTCAAGCGCAAGCTACTTAATTCAATTCACGTACTTTAATACTTCCTATACACATTCAATTATAATAATCTAAATCAGTTAACACGTAAGTAATTCTCATAAGTGGTTAACCCTCATGGTTAACTCACTCTAATTAAATAAACAATAATAATTAACTATCACATAGTTAATCACATCACACATATACTCACATAATTAAATTAATTATGTATTTAACTAAATTATAATTAAACAATTATAATTCAAACACTTAATCAAATTATAATTATTTAAATTATAATTACCATTTAAATTATAAATAATTATAATTTAAAATCAATTAAACTACATTCATGCATTTATAATTACACAATTTATAATTAATCATGTAATTATCAATTTAATTAATAATTACTTAAACTATAACATGCATTATAATTACACAATTTATAATTAATTATGTAATTATCAATTTAAAATCCACAATTAAACATGCATTTATTAAATTATAATTACATAAATTATAATTTAAATTAACATCTAATAAATCAACCTTTATTCACTATAATTTAACAAAATTATAATTTAAAATAAACATTTACTTTTGATTATAATTATTTAAATTATAATCATATATCACATTTAAATAATAATTCAAATCATACTTTAAGGTTTTCAAATCTCTTTTCTTTTCTAAATATAAATTTGTCAAATTTATGTTAACAACATGTTGTAGCAACTAGATACATGCTCACTATCATAGCATAATTAAACTAGGTTCAAAATCAACACTGCACAATTAGCTAACCTTCACTGCCTAAGCACTGTGCCCGGCGCAGCTGCGCAGGGAAGGATTCTGGGAAAGGCAGCTGGCGCAGCTGCACTGCTTCTGGCTGTGTTACCGGCGCAGCTGTGCAGGAACACGGACAGAGGGAGACAGCAACGGCACCCTGCTTCACTGATTAACCCATACAAGCCAACAATCGGCAATTCACAATAACTTAAACATTGTAAATCATACCTATGCAATAATACATATATATAACATGCTTCTAAAACACAAAACCATCTAAACAATGATAATCACAAATTTTAAAATCTAATTTGGCCATTTTCATAAAAACTCATATTTTTCATAAAATAATTCACTGTAACAACATATCTCCTCCAATTAAACTTATAACACATGCATTATATTCATGATTGAAGATAGCATCATAAACAATTCTAAACATGCATCTTACTACATAAAATTTTCATAAGTTTTCATTCTAAAACTCAACCAAAACATATGAACTCTCAAGAATATCAATTTTCCATTAAGACATATTCTAGCAACCATTTGATTTTCTGAAAATCCTTTATAGCACACAATCACCAATAATAACACATGAACACGATACATATATATAAAATTTATGGTTACACACTTCCATGAAATCTCAACTTTTGACAGAGAATAAAATACAATGAACACGTAGATTGAGTTCTATAATAATTAGAGATTATAGATAATACCTTTTGTTAATAGATTGAAAGAGAAGGTGATGTGAGTTCAATTCTAGCAATTCTTCTTCCTCTTTTCTCTTCTCTGCTCTTCCTTTTCTCTGTTCTCTTTTCTTCTTAGTTCTTAGCTTTACAGACTGACTCTAATCTAACGTAGTATAGATATATTATAACTGATATAATATACGTATACTAATGATATATATGTAACTACTAATTACTTAATATATATAATAAATACATTTATTATATAAGTTACAAAATTCAAAAATCACAATGCCTTGTTTGGCAAAACAAGGTTATTTTCAAAAACAGATTATTAATGCTAAGGCCATGTTTGGTAAACAGTTTATTTTAAAATAGCTTTTTGATAGTTAGGGCCCTGTTTGGTAGAAATAGGTTTAAAACAAATACAAGGGCCTTGTTTGGAAAAAATTATTTAAAAATTCTTTTCCTTTTATTTTAATAAATTATTTTGACACATACTTTAATGTCATATTTTAATCAATTAAATATTAATCATCTAATTTAATCAATTAAAATCTAACATCCATTAATCACATAAAATTTGCCACATAATTATAATTACTCGCTAATTATAATTCATGTAACACTTCATCATATAATTCATCTAATTCAATTATCTCAATTAAATTAGAACTATAATATAACATTAATATTAATTAAATAAATATTACACATTCATTTAATTAGTATATAACACTTAATTAAATCACTCCATAAATCACATAATTTATTTATTTAACTCAATAAATAAATCACATAAAATATTTATTTATCTCAATAAATATTAAAATTAATTACAAAATCTCAATCATTACAATGTCCTTCGCAACCACTACCTTCCTGGACAATTATTTTAAAGGTTCTGGCAGTTGGTTGGTTGGATTGTACCGGTCCGTCGATCATCAGCTTGTTGCCTCCTCCTTGTTGGCCACTTCCTCTACTACTTTTCTTCGGGCATACCTTGAATTGATGCTCAGTTGAACCACAAGTAAAGCATCCTTTGATCTTCTTTGGTTTTGGGCAGTTGGGTGAAATGTGCCCCTTCTGGCCGCAGTTGTAACAGAAACTACGTCCTTTCCAGCATTCTCCCTGGTGTTTCTTTCCACACCTTGAGCATCCCTCAGTTTTCTTCTTAAACCCTTCATGAAAACTTCTCGACTGATTGTTGTTTCTGTTGTTATTATTGTTGCTATCCCACTTCCTCTTTCCCAGATTGCTTCCTCCGCTGCTACTTCCTCCACGGCTTTCTCTGTTGGGTTTGTACAAAATCGTGACGCGATCAAATTGTAAAAATTAGCGGAAGCATGGTATATCAGAGTTTAAAAAAAAAATTCTACAAAACCATTACCCGGATCATCCTTTATGCAAATTATTAATTTAAAACGATAAATAAGAAGTTATGGAATCATACCCTTGTAGAACGAAGCTTCCACAGGTACTAGTTCAACTCCTTGTTCTTCGTGATCTCCTTGAATTTTCGGGTTAGATTCTTTCCTTTGATCAACGTTAGCCACCCAAGTGTTTGGCCTCTAGAGGTGATCCACCAAGGAAGAGGAATTATCAAGAAGGAGGGTGTTTGGATTAACCTTAGTTTTCTATCCTCTATAGAAAAGGAGTACTCTCCAACAATTGGAATTGCATCATCTAATATCTATTATAAGACTTCTCTTATATAGACATTGGTCAACCCTTCTAATCCTATTAGACATGGGATTTTTTTTTAATTAATTAAACTCCTTTAATTAATTTAGGCTTCCCACCACATGGGATTAATTAATTAAATTCATTTAATTAATTTGTCTCCTAATCTTATTAGGAATAAATGAGAGTACTAAATATTAAATTAATTACTAAACTCCTTTAGAAATTAAAATAATAATAATTGTAATAATATTAATAAGACTCCTCTTATTAATTTATATTTAATATTTCCAAAATATTAAATAATAAACATTAAGCTATTTAATTTATTCTATCACCATAGATTAAATTAATTATACTTAATGCATTATTACGATTATGCCATTACCTTCTTAAATAATTATTCTTCCTTTTATGGTGTGACCCTTTAGGTTCTCCATATTAAACCGGTTGTGAATAAATCAATTAAAACAATTTTAATCTTATTTAAATAAATAAATTAAACTAATAATTTATTTAAACAAATAATATTTATTCTACAATAGGGATAAGCCTCCCTAGCGATCAACGACTTTCCAGATAATATAGATTTTAACATTAATCATAAAAGAACCTGTGAGTTAATAGTTACCATACAATTCAATCCTTCCACCATACAATGTCCCAATTAAATATAAGACATGGATTTACTGTCAAGTCTTATTTTATTTAATTATATGTATTTCGATTAGAAAATGCACAACTCCAAATAATGCAAATTAAAAACTCCTTTCTAATTTCATTTCACCTTGGCCAAGGATTCCTGGGTTGTCATTTAACGAATCACATGGGACATATCTCCTCTTTTACTAGAGGTGGTAGATTCTTTATTGATCATTCATTATCTCTATATGTAACTCATTATACCCAAGCATACCCTATATATGCCTTAAAAGGTCTTAAGGAATAAGTCAAAGTATAATTTGTTACATACAAGATACTATGATGATCTCAAGTCCAAGGATCACTTGTACTACTATCACATTAGGAATTCCTATTGACATGCGAGTAAAACTCCATTAGGTATTCCATAGCGAATCACGTTCAGTGAACTTATTCTTCAATAAGCACCTACATACTTTCTTTAGTGTCTCCACACAAATGATCAGGAGATCAATCATCCTCATCCAATGAGCAAGCAACATATGTACCAATCTATCCGGATTTACTAATCCCCTTTTTAGTAATCCCACGATTGGGAACTATTTAAGTTTTAAAACTTTCTAAGAATTTAGATCTCATTAGCATGATCATCATCATGATTCGAAAAGCATTGCTTAAAACTATGGGTTATTTACATATTATAAAAACAGCAACATGTAGATAATTAAATGCCTGTAATAAATGAATATTTCATTAATAAATAAATAAGATTGTTTACAAAGTACGTGCTTTATCATCATACATGATTGGCTTGTATGCACACTACTATCAATCTCCCACTTGCACTAAAGCCAATCGCCATGGTATCTCATACCCATCTTCTCTAAGTGACGATCAAACTGCTGTTGTGTTAAAGCTTTAGTAAATGGATCTGCAATGTTGTCTTGAGAGTCTACACTCTCCAAGGTGACGTCTCCTCTTTCAATGATCTCCCTGATCAAATGAAATCGCCGCAACACGTGTTTAGATTTCTGATGAGACCTCGGTTCCTTAGCCTGTGCAACTGCTCCTGTGTTGTCACAGTAAATGGGAACTGCTTCTCCAATGCTAGGAACCACACCAAGTTCATCTATGAACTTCTTCATCCAAACAGCTTCCTTTGCAGCTTCACTTGCAGCTATATACTTTGCCTCTGTCACTGAATCAGCAACTGTTTGCTGCTTGGAACTCTTCCAACTCACTGCGCCTCCGTTCAAGGTAAAAACATACCCCGAAACAGATTTACTGTCATCTTGGTCCGTTTGAAAACTTGAGTCTGTGAAGCCCTCGAGTTTTAATTCAGACCCACCGTAGACAAGAAAAATATCCTTAGTCCTTCTCAAGTATTTTAGGATATTCTTCACTGCCTTCCAGTGCTCTTCTCCTGGATTCGACTGGTATCTGCTCATTACACTAAGTGAATGAGCAACATCCGGTCTAGTACATATCATACCGTACATGATAGATCCTATTGCAGAAGCATAAGGGATCTTACTCATACGGTCTCTCTCCTCAGGTGTCTTTGGGGCCTGTTTCTTGGAGAGATGTATTCCATGGCTCATCGGCATGAGACCTCTTTTGGAATCTTCCATGCTAAATCTCTTTAGCATTGCATCAATGTACGTTCCTTGGGATAAACCAAGCATCCTTTTAGATCTATCTCTATAGATCTTTATCCCCAAAATATAGGATGCTTCTCCCAAGTCCTTCATGGAGAAGTGTTTAGATAACCAGATTTTAATCGATTGTAGCATAGGAATGTCATTCCCTATCAGTAATATATCATCAACATATAATACAAGGAATGAAATTGCGCTCCCACTAACCTTCTTGTACACACATGGTTCATCGTTATTTTTGATAAAATCAAACTCTTTGATTGTCTCATCAAAACGAATGTTCCATCTACGAGAAGCTTGCTTCAATCCATAAATGGATCGTTGCAGCTTACCGACTTGATTTATTCCAACCTTTGAAACAAATCCCTCTGGCTGTGTCATATACACATCCTCCTTAAGTTTCCCATTGAGGAAGGCCGTTTTCACGTCCATCTGCCAGATCTCATAGTCGTTATAAGCTGCAATCGCAAGCAAAATCCGAATGGACTTGAGCATAGCTACTGGTGAAAAGGTTTCATCATAATCAACTCCTTGTCTTTGTTTAAAACCTTTTGCAACCAGTCGGGCCTTATAGGTCTCCACCTTGCCGTCCGCTCCAGTCTTTCTTTTAAAGACCCATTTACACCCAATAGGCTTAATGCCTTCAGGTGGTGAAACCAAAGTCCATACTTTGTTTTCATACATGGAGTCCATTTCGGATTTCATGGCTTCAAGCCATTTCCCTGAGTCTTTATTACTCATGGCCTGTTCGTAATTCAATGGATCAACATCATTCATGATGTGTACCTCATCGTCATCCTCTATAACGAATCCATACCTCTCAGGTATCTTCGGTACTCTCCAAGATTTACGAACAGGGTGTGGTATAGTAGGTTCTTCTACTTGGTCAGGTACCTGACTTTGATCCGTGGTAATTTGTGGTTCTTGAACTTCTTCAAGATATATCTTACTCCCACTGACCCCTTCATGGATAAACTCCTTTTCCAAGAAGGCAGCATGTTTCGCAACAAACACCTTTTGATCAGTTAGATGATAGAAATAATACCCTACAGTTTCTTTAGGGTATCCCACAAATCTACACTTTTCGGATTTAGTCTGTAGCTTATCATATTCAAACTTTTTGACATAAGCTGGACAACCCCAAGTCTTAACATGCTTAAGATTTGGTTTCCTCCCCTTCCACATCTCATATGGAGTCTTTGGGGCAGATTTGGTAGGTACCTTGTTAAGTAGGTATGCAGCCGTTTCTAGGGCATATCCCCAGAAGGAAATTGGAAGGTCGGTAAAACTCATCATGGATCGAACCATGTCTAACAGTGTTCGATTTCTCCTTTCAGATACTCCATTTAACTGTGGTGTACCTGGAGGAGTCCATTGTGAGATTATACCATTTTCTTTGAGACAATTGAGAAACTCATCGCTTAAGTATTCTCCGCCTCGATCTGATCGAAGTATCTTTATACTCTTGCCCGTTTGTTTCTCTACTTCACTTCTGAACTCTTTGAACTTTTCAAATGATTCTGACTTGTATTTCATTAAATACACATATCCAAATCTTGAGTGATCATCAGTGAAAGTAATAAAATAAGAATACCCACCCCGTGCACTTGTTGTCATAGGCCCACAAACGTCTGTGTGAATCAATGTCAACAACTCTGTAATTCTTTCTCCTCTTCCACTAAAAGGAGATTTAGTCATTTTACCCATGAGACAAGATTCACAAGTTGGATATGATTCATAATCGGATAGCTCGAGGAGCCCATCTTTATGCAACTTGGATAATCTTGTTTCATTGATATGACCGAGTCTACAGTGCCACATGTAGGTATAATTAATATCATCTCTTTTCCTTTTCTTAGTTTGTTCAATTTGAAATATATTTTCTTGTAAGTCAAGTGTATAAAGTCCATTTCGCAAATTTCCAATACCATATAAAACATCGTCTTTATAAATAGAACAACTATTATTCTTTATAACAACGTTAAATCCTTCCATATCCAATACAGAAATTGAAATAATGTTTTTAATAATATTCGGAACATAATAACAATTATTAAGATAAATGGACTTGCCCGAAGGCATTGCTAAATAATAAGTTCCTACAGCTAATGCAGCAACCTTTGCTCCATTCCCCACTCGTAGGATCACCTCATCATTGTTCAGCTTTCTACTTCTGACCAGTCCCTGCACAGTATTACATATGTGAGAACCACAGCCGGTATCCAATACCCAAGTAGAATTATGACTTTCAGAAAAATTAATTTCAATCATAAACAAACCTTGATTGGAAGTCGAAGCTTCTCCAAGCTTCTTCTCTGCTAGATACTTCTTGCAGTTCCTTTTCCAATGTCCCGGCTTGTTGCAATGAAAGCACATTCCTTTAGCTGGTTCAGGTTTCTTTTGTTCCTTTTCTTTCCCCTTTCCCTTAGCCTTCTTGGATTTCTTCTTTTCAGAAGATACCTTAGGTCTCTTCCTTTTATTGGAAGAATCCACCATCAAGATATGGTTCTTCTTGGATGGGAAGTGACCTTCTGCAGTTTTCAGCATGTTAAGCAGCTCAGGCAAGCTGACATCTAGCTTATTCATGTGAAAATTAACCACAAACTGCGAGAAGGTCTCAGGGAGTGACTGCAAGACCAAGTCTTGACTCAACTCCCCATCCATGACGAACCCAAGCTGTCCAAGGCGTTCAATCAAATTGATCACTTTCAGGACATGAGTCTCGACGGCAGTACCCTCGGTCATCCGAGATCGGAAGAGCTCCTTAGATATCTCATATCTAGCAGTCCTACTCTGTTCACCATACAACTCCTTGAGGTGAAGCAGCATAGCAGGAGCATCCATTTTTTCGTGCTGACGCTGAAGCTCGTTATTCATGGATGCGAGCATGATGCATTGAGCCACAGATGCATCATCTTGCCACTTATTGAAAGTGACAATCTCTTCCTCAGAGGCTGTTTCTGAAACAGATTCAGGGACAGTTGAATTTAGGACATAAGAAATCTTTTCAGCAGTGAGAACAATTCTCAGATTTCTTAGCCAGTCCTCATAATTCGGCCCGGTAAGCTTGTTTGCATCAAGTATGCTTCGTAGTGAGATTAGTGATTTAGACATTTTTAAAATTCTGCATGTGAAAAATAACATTTTAGCAAACATTCATTTTATTAATTTTGCATACCAAAATAAATTTAGGTCTTTATTTTAAATTGGTATCTCCCACTATTTTCATCAAACTATATTACCCTCACTTATATAGTTCGGCAACATCTAATTAAAGATTTGCTAGTGAGAATAAGGATCCCATTTCAAATGTATATAACCTTGTGGATAGCACAACAAGCGATATACAAATAAATAGGTAGACAACTCTTGTCAATTACAACACTATATAACTCCTTTTATTTTGCCTCTTAAATCATAATGGTCAAGTGTGTGCACATCCGAACTAAAATGATTTAAGTTAAGTCCAGCCTAGCACTTCCATAAATTCAAAAAAGAAAAATGTTCGTCCTTGTGGATAGCACAACAAGACTAGATCGTTCAATTTTCTTGATAAGCATCAAATGCGATTAATTAACATCTTAAATACGCAATACTCGCCTTGTGGATAGCACAACAAGCTCATATTAAATATTTAATACTCTATTAATTTATCATGCTAGAAGGCGACGTTCGATATTCCAAATATCATTTGAACGCTTCGGACTTAATATTATTTCTTTGAGGGGTTTGTTATTATTTGTCTCATCTTGTTTAGCGCGCATGCACATATATATATAAAATACGCGTCATTTTATTAAACATGCGAAGCATGTTTGCATAAAATATAATATATATATAATATTTAGCATGCAATATAGAATATTATATTCTACCCGGATTGATTATGGACTTTTATTCTAGTTTAGTTCACTAGAGCCACCAAGTGAACCAAAAGGTCAAACCTAGGAGTGCAAGAATTTAAATTTAAATATAACTATTACATTTAAACTCGGACTCCATACAAACGGGTCTTCACGCGCTCCTTGCTCCTTGGTCTCCAATTTTTAAAGATAATTCTAACTATTTCTATTACATTAAACTATTTAATTTAAATAGAAACCTTGATCAACAGTCAAGGGGAAGTACATAGGAGGGAGATAGAATTTTACATCAAGAAAAAAAAAATTAGAGAAGACGAGGTACGCAGACCCCATTTAATAAAACTCATTCATTCAAGCATTCAACTAAAATAAAATCCAATCACATTGGTCAAATAGTCCATAATCAATCCCCATTTATTTTCATACATATCACCATATATATCAATAAATAAATATTCATCTCATGAATTAAAACATTCCATATATATATGAGTATCATTTAATGGGCAATTTTAAATTGCATGAAATCCAATTTCAAGATTAAAATAAACTCTTTATTTTAATTATAAAATTATTTAGAATATAATATATAAATATATCATATTTATTTTTTAAAAAGAAGTCACCTTCTTTTATTAAAAGAGTCCTGCAGGTTTATTAAAAAAGTCCTTTCCTGATGGGTCACCTTCTTTTTGGAGTAAGAAAGAGACAACACCTTTTCTTTGCAGAATTCAAGATTAGCACCAAAAAAAAAATTGTGATTCTTCCCAAAAAAGTCTTTTTTTTTTTTTTCTTAAAAAATATAATTTTATACAATAAAATTATGCCCAATAAATTATTTTAAATACATACCCATATGTATATGAAATCAAAAATAAATTAATAATTGCATAAAGATTTGGCTCTGATGCCACTGTTGGGTTTGTACAAAATCGTGACGCAATCAAATTGTAAAAATTAGCGGAAGCATGGTATATCAGAGTTTAAAAAAAAAATTCTACAAAACCATTACCCGGATCATCCTTTATGCAAATTATTAATTTAAAACGATAAATAAGAAGTTATGGAATCATACCCTTGTAGAACGAAGCTTCCACAGGTACTAGTTCAACTCCTTGTTCTTCGTGATCTCCTTGAATTTTCGGGTTAGATTCTTTCCTTTGATCAACGTTAGCCACCCAAGTGTTTGGCCTCTAGAGGTGATCCACCAAGGAAGAGGAATTATCAAGAAGGAGGGTGTTTGGATTAACCTTAGTTTTCTATCCTCTATAGAAAAGGAGTACTCTCCAACAATTGGAATTGCATCATCTAATATCTATTATAAGACTTCTCTTATATAGACATTGGTCAACCCTTCTAATCCTATTAGACATGGGATTTTTTTTTAATTAATTAAACTCCTTTAATTAATTTAGGCTTCCCACCACATGGGATTAATTAATTAAATTCATTTAATTAATTTGTCTCCTAATCTTATTAGGAATAAATGAGAGTACTAAATATTAAATTAATTACTAAACTCCTTTAGAAATTAAAATAATAATAATTGTAATAATATTAATAAGACTCCTCTTATTAATTTATATTTAATATTTCCAAAATATTAAATAATAAACATTAAGCTATTTAATTTATTCTATCACCATAGATTAAATTAATTATACTTAATGCATTATTACGATTATGCCATTACCTTCTTAAATAATTATTCTTCCTTTTATGGTGTGACCCTTTAGGTTCTCCATATTAAACCGGTTGTGAATAAATCAATTAAAACAATTTTAATCTTATTTAAATAAATAAATTAAACTAATAATTTATTTAAACAAATAATATTTATTCTACAATAGGGATAAGCCTCCCTAGCGATCAACGACTTTCCAGATAATATAGATTTCAACATTAATCATAAAAGAACCTGTGAGTTAATAGTTACCATACAATTCAATCCTTCCACCATACAATGTCCCAATTAAATATAAGACATGGATTTACTGTCAAGTCTTATTTTATTTAATTATATGTATTTCGATTAGAAAATGCACAACTCCAAATAATGCAAATTAAAAACTCCTTTCTAATTTCATTTCACCTTGGCCAAGGATTCCTGGGTTGTCATTTAACGAATCACATGGGACATATCTCCTCTTTTACTAGAGGTGGTAGATTCTTTATTGATCATTCATTATCTCCATATGTAACTCATTATACCCAAGCATACCCTATATATGCCTTAAAAGGTCTTAAGGAATAAGTCAAAGTATAATTTGTTACATACAAGATACTATGATGATCTCAAGTCCAAGGATCACTTGTACTACTATCACATTAGGAATTCCTATTGACATGCGAGTAAAACTCCATTAGGTATTCCATAGCGAATCACGTTCAGTGAACTTATTCTTCAATAAGCACCTACATACTTGCTTTAGTGTCTCCACACAAATGATCATGAGATCAATCATCCTCATCCAATGAGCAAGCAACATATGTACCAATCTATCCGGATTTACTAATCCCCTTTTTAGTAATCCCACGATTGGGAACTATTTAAGTTTTAAAACTTTCTAAGAATTTAGATCTCATTAGCATGATCATCATCATGATTCTAAAAGCATTGCTTAAAACTATAGGTTATTTACATATTATAAAAACAGCAACATGTAGATAATTAAATGCCTGTAATAAATGAATATTTCATTAATAAATAAATAAGATTGTTTACAAAGTACGTGCTTTATCATCATACATGATTGGCTTGTATGCACACTACTATCATTCTCCTCCTGTATTCTTGCTCTTCTTCTCCTTGTTATACTGACTCAAGGCCTCACTACCTTCCTCCATAATAATAGCCTTCTCCAATAGTGTGAAGAACGAGTTGATCTGGAGAACCGACACCTTGTTGAACAACTAAGGTTTCAGTCCTTGTTCGAAGCTTCTGGCTTTCCTTTTTTCATCCCCTACCCGGTGTGTTGAAAATCGGGCGAGCTCATTGAACTTAGCCGTATATTGTGCCACCGTCATCTCACCTTGTTTAAGTTCTAGGAACTTCACCTCCATCCTATTCTTCATGCTCTTAGGGAAGTAATTCTCGAAGAACAAGGTCTTAAACCTATCCCAGGCTATAATTCTTTCTCCCGCTCTCTGTTGATTGGCCTCCCACCCATAATTTGCTTCACCCCTCATCATGTAGGTAGCGAACACAGTTTTCTGATCTTCACTCACACGAGCAATGGTGAAGGATTTCTTTATCACCTTGATCCACGTTTGCGCCTCAATAGGGTCGGTAGTACCCGCAAACTCTGGAGGTCCTACGCTCCTAAAGTCTTTGAAGTTAGTTACATGTACCGCTTGGGGATTGGGGTGAACGGGTTCATTGTTCCTTTCCCGAAGGGCTTCTCCTAACAAGTCAACTAGTCATTGTATAAGATCTACTTGCTCTCTCTCGTTATTGACCGACTCCTCTAGTGCTGTTAATCTACATCTGGGCGCCATTATCTGCATCACAAAATTTCATTCTTATTATCTAAGTATATTACTTAAGTATTTTTTTAATGCAAAAGGAATAAAATTTTAGAACGCGTTTTCTAAAATAAGGACATTTATATTCATATGCCAAATCATTACATCGATATGATCATTCCTAGCATACTTCTATAAATGTCAACATCTATCCCCTAATATCACAAAAGATGGGGAAACACTGACATACTACCCCTCTAACATAAGCCTACAAAAGATTAGGATTACATCACTATCTCATACCTATCCCTCTAACATAACTATCCCATATCTTATACAAAAGATTAGGATTACATCACAATATATACATCACATAAAAATAACTACTTCTACTACTAGACTAATATGTCTCAACCTAACAACCCACGTTTCACAGCACTCTGGTACTCTACCTGAGTCATGTGAGCCCTCATGTCTCTACTCAAGGTGTAACGGCTGTCCTTGCTCCACTGGATAATGATACATACCATCGAGAAATGTCTCCATAGTCGTTCGAAAAGCATAGCCCATTCGGTTCATCTTCCTCTTCTTACATCTCCTCTCATCCTCTAAGTCCTTATCCCTATCGTTAGCTTCCTCCCACTTCTCCTTGAAGTGAATCCTCCCCATGACTTCTAGCTCAAGCTGAGTGCGAAGAGCCTCCTTCTCAGCCTTCTCACTCAACTCCTTCTGCTCGAACTCTTCAAGCTTACCCACCAAATCCACATTCCTAGCTATTAAACGGTGAAAAAGGGTTCCCATCTGAATTCCCGCTTCCTTGCGGTAGGCAATCTCCACCTCCATATCCTGCATCACCAACTTCCTCTGATTCTCTTCGTCCCTCAATTTCTACAACTCAGTCTCTCTCTTCTATGCCTCAGTCTCTAGCTCCTGAACTCGATAGTCTAACTCCAAGATCCACTCCTCATACTCTCCTAACATCCTATTCTGGAACGTAGGCTCATCAGAATCTTTCATGGGCTCGTCCTCCATAGGTTCCTTCTCGGTATCCGACTCCACATCTATCTTATCCTCGTCGTCAAACTCGGATGGTGCTACTGCCTAAACGGGTTCGACTACCAAAGGTGCCTCATATACTACGTGTATATCTCGTGGCTCCTCCTCCACCACTCTACTGGGTCCTCCCAAGTCTATCATCCTACAACCACAAACACAAGATAAACAAACAACAAACTCTATTAGAATGTTAAATAAATCATAAGTTCATTGTATATAATGAAACTATATTTCATAACACACTAAGTCTCTAGGAAAACACTACATGAGTATTATCTCCTTCTATCTTCTAAGTTCTACTAAGGTTATAGTCTAAGGATTCTCGCTCCAAAGGTTTATAACCTAACGCTTTGATACCAACTTGTGACGCCCCCAAATTCAGATATTCATATCTCGAATTCGGTGCATCACGTCTAATTCTAATAACATACTAAAATCTCATACAACGGAATAATAGAATAATTTACATTTATTTAAT
Organism: Panax stipuleanatus; assembly: GCA_020205555.1. NCBI lineage: Eukaryota > Viridiplantae > Streptophyta > Magnoliopsida > Apiales > Araliaceae > Panax > Panax stipuleanatus. Next base: position 151,960,152 of record CM035117.1, on the reverse strand, counting down.
ATAAATATTTGCGTCCCACGATCTCGCAACCATTACTAACTTAAACATAACTTAATACATAATACGAAATAAGTCTTATAACAATATAATTATAATTCTAAAGAAGAACAAAGCTACGCCGTAACCTTGCCTTTGCCCTTATCCGTGCCAGAGGGTTCACACTATTCTGCCTTAACTGAAATGTTTAAGGAAAGCAAGAATTGTAGCTGTCGTCTAGCACTACAAAATTAACCTTACTCCTATTCCACTAACTCAAGAATTAGCATAGTAATAAGCAAAGATCGATCCCACAAAGAGTATTATGTTTTATATTTATCCAAGTATTTTCTAATGAATTGGGGATTTTAGTTTGAAAAGTTGAATTAACAAAAGTGAATTTAAAAGAAATATCAATGAGTAAAAAGCTTCAATTCTTCAGTTCAGTATCGCCTTTTCACAATTATGGATTAACCAAGTTTTACAACATTTATCTTTTAATGAGATTAATAACCATAGATAATCGCGATCGTTAATTATCCAAAATTCTCCTTATGTGTAAATCTAATGCGACGATCGCCAACAAAAGATCCTAACTATCATACAACCTAGAACTATCAGTCTAGATTTAATATGATAGAAGCATGAAGAATGAGAGTTAGATTATTCCAAGCAATAATTACACAATCAGGAATTATTTAACTTGTCTTCTGAAAACCTTAATAATATTCAAAAGGTTGACCACCATCAAATATCATTAATTGCTACTTATGATCAGACATACATCGTTTGCTTAATATATATCTTAATCTAGCAGGTGATGTCAATTTACTAATTTAATCCTGCAGAAACCAAATTAGTCAATTGAATAACATCCATGAAAGTTTATGTAGATAATCAGAATAAATCTCACATATGAAAGAATAAATAGAATAAACTTGATCAAACCATTAACTATAAATAAGGTTCAACATCCCTTCAGAATTGAATTGAGTAAATTAGCCTGACATGCCTTGAATCTTCAAGACTAGGGTTTGAGTAGCCTCCAAGAATTCCCAGATAAAAGATGATATAAACCTTAGAAAACTACTAATATAAATAGTTTATCAAAACCCTATTACAATTAGGTAAGTCTACAATCCTTTTCCAGCTCAACTTTGCAGCTTTAAGTAACCAAATCTGGTCAGATCCGTCAGTCACGCGTTCCCCGCGCCTAGATTCATTCACAAGCTGCGCTCCCTGCACTTGAGATGCAGGGACTTTGACTCGCTACGGTGCGACCCGCGCCTCTTTCAGTGTATCTCTAGCGCGCCCCGCGCCTAGATGCCAGTTAGCCCAAAAACTCCTGCTTAATTCTCTTTTGCCCAATTATTCTCCTTTTCTGCAAATTCACACAATCACATGAAAAGTAACTTGCACACTTAAGTAATAACAATATATCAAGCTAAGAAATACCGATTAAGTAGGTTTTTAACCTACTTATCAAAGAATAAGCAACAAATTTGCTCAACAAGTAATATAGCAATAAGGGTAAGCATAATTATAAAGCTTAATAATATTCAAGGTATGATGTCAATGGATAACTCATGAGTTTAAGGAATAATGTTGTAAACAAAGAAATATTAATAGTTCCAAAACTGTCCTTTGAATTGTAAACATAAGGTCATTATAGACCGAAACATTATCAAAAGGATTCAAAGGTTTCAACGTTTTCCAAAAGATAAAGTTTAATACTGATCAGTCACTAAGGACCAAGAACTCCTGCTAGAATTAATAATGTTTAACTGAGAATCCGATATAAACAAGTATAACAGGTGATCAGCCTCAAGTACCCTACATTATGCATAATATTCACATGCTATTTGTGTGCACGTCAGTTTCCCGACAGTTATATAGTTTCCCCTTCACGAGGGTTGTTCATCTCAGTAGATTTATAAGATTCCGCACCAAAATCAATTGGTTTGGATCACTTTGTAATTCATGATATTGGTCTAGCCGAATCAAATTGCGTAGAAAACTTTTACAATGTATATAAGAACAATTTATAAGTTCAATACTAGCAACATGATTCAAAGAATATAATCGTGATTTAAATCGAGCTATGAAATATTAATTTATAAGACAAGAATCATACTATCAATTATTTACTCGTACGATCAATAATAGTACAAGCTTAAGTACGTACTCAATAAAGAGTATGGTTCAAATACTTGCCTGAGTCGTTGACTAATTCTGACTTCGACTTCTTATCCCTTGATTAACCTATTGTTATCACAACGGTTGATCTCTATCAACTCATAAACATATAAAACCTTAATTGGTCTAACACACTAGCCATAGGTATCTAAGACTTCTCAAAATAATTATTGTTTCTTCATTTAATTATTCTATGAGTAATTCCCTTAATCATAATTAGGGATATTTGTATTAATTAATCATATCTCATTGGTTTATAATTAATTAATCTTTGAAAGTATTTAATTGTTTAGTAATTATCATTCACAATTAAAATATTTATTAATGTCACCTTAATTGTTCACACTTGATTAATTACACAATTAGAAATAGTCTTCACTATTATCAAATGGTTTAAGTTTTATTGATTTACAATTAAGTATTATCTTAATTGTTTATTCAATTCACAATTAAAATCTTATTTAATTTTAACTGTTTATAATTTAGGAACTTTAAAGTAATCCTAAATATTAGAATTATTACTTATTGATTTATAATTATTTTTATTGTTTAATCTTCTTTAAGTAAAATAAGTCTTAAACTTTTAATCACAAATTGTATTTAATTAACTAACAATTAAATTACTTTAATTGTTTAATTATCTTTGATTAATAAAATATCTTAATATTAATCTAATTAAGTATTATTATTATTTTATTTAATTATTAATCTTATTTTATCTCATTTTATATAAAAAATAAGTTTTGACCCGTTTGACCCGACCTGAATCGGACCCAAACCAACACAGGAAATGGCCTAGCGCACTAGGCGATGGGTTAAGCCTGGCCAAGCGCACTAGGCGCTAGCCATTAGAAAAAAAAAATTTGATTTTTCCAACATTTTGATTTTTTTTTTTTACCCTTTTTGATTAAATCTTGCATAACTTGTTCATTTTACATCAAAGAGAGTCGAAACCACTTCCACTAGTCCACAAACTTACATATCTTCAATATTCGCTTTCCTAAACAATTTTACAAAGTATTTATTCAATCAAATTTTATCTCTTTCCAAGCAAGGGTTTACATTTGGACATATTTTACGAAAAGTTCCGCTATGCGTTCGTTTTATATCTGATTCCTATGATTTCACTTAGGTTACGTCCGTATTTCCTAGAGGTTCGACATGATCTTTTTGAATCATATATATGGCTTACACATTTTATGACATTTAACTTCACATCTCATGCTTTCAAACGTAAAAATTTATATTTCAAGCTTACATGCTTCAATCTTGTTTCATAGGTTCTATTATCACATACAAGGCATATATATCGTATATACTCCTCGCATTACCATCCCTATACCTTCGGATCCATCATGATACCACAACATGCAAAACTCCCACAACCAAGCATGCATTTCTACTTAAACTATCATTTCTACTTAAACTATCAAATACTAACATACACTAACTTATTTTGACAAAATTAAGCTAGATAATGAACCTACCTCTTGATGTCTTTCTTCCTCTTAGCTAAGAATCTTAAGTAGGCCTCCACTTTGTTTACTTCTTCTAGTGCTCCACCAACAAGCAAGAGCTTCTCTAGGTTTCTTCTTTTTCTCTCAACTCTCTCTAGCTCTCTATATCTCTTATTTAGCAAATGAAATAGCAACCTTCTAACACCAATACAAGGCTTCTATTTATAGGCATTCTATTATCCTCCTATGGTCATTACACAAAGGGCAAAGAAGGGAGTTGGTGACGAGCTCCACCAACTACTACTATTTATTGTACCCTTAGCCATTGGGCTAATCATCATTGCCATTACATGGGCTAGCTTGTGAGCTTATACAAGCTTAAAAATCAGCATTCTATGGGTCATGGAAGGGGTCTATTGCACCATGTCACATTTTTAATTTCCACCTTGTACACAATGCTAGCATACATGACCCTATACACACACACACACACACACACACACACATATATATATATATATATATAAATACCTTTATTATACACCCATATACATATATACCTATATATATATATGTATACATATATCCATCATTATATATTACTCATTGGGCCATTCTAGGCTAAATCCAATTGGCTAGGCACACACTAATGCACATGGACTCTAATATTAACCTAGTACATATATATTAATTGGGCCACATCTCCTAACTTTTATAAACATGTCCAATAATGTTATTGGGCTTGGATATAACCTAAGTCCAATAAATTATTAAAACAATGACCCAACTAGTCCAATTAAGAAGTTAATTATGGCACACAAGGCTTAACACTTAAGCTTAATTAAGCTTATCATTATCATCAACATACTTGATTCAATTATTAATCACATGAAACACACACACACACACACACACACACAAACACACATATATATATATATATATGCACACAAATAATTGCAAATACCTTTGTTTTAAATTCTAAAATTATTTATAAAATTCTCAGGTAATACAGTAAGGGAAGGTCGAATGAGAATAGTACATTCCATAGACGATCCCTACACTCTCTTTTATGATATGGACACTGACCGAACTACAGTTGTGTTTGAGCCAAAAGGTGATCAACTATTCTACTTCATATCACGATTGCCTTTGCTTCGAGAATTAATGCACCGTGATGACAACTTTGTTTCGTTGGGCATACACTACATATCCTAGTCTACCACTGGTCTCTCAAAACGTTCCTATAGTTTTAAGATATGCTACCAAATTGCTCTGCTCTACACCCTTCAATGATGAACCTCGTTATTTTCCTCCTATCTTATCAATGTTCACATTCCTATTTCCATCCTCTAATTATCGTGACGAGATCGAGTTCCTCTCTCTGATCTCTGAGCAACCTTCTTACTCTTAAGCGTCAACCTCTATATATTTTAAAGAATTTTCTCCTTCTCAGTTCGCAGAATCTCCTCACTCTATGAGTGATGTGCATAACGCTACTCTTCAAATCGTAGAGTTTCAATCCTACACTGAATCTCAATCACTCCCTCACTCTCCGATAGTAGAGCTTTTACCCCCTACGACCAAAATTGATCACTCTGATTCCCTGACTCATTATCCAATCCCTATAGTCGAATCCCCTTCACTCGTACATATATCTAGTCTCTTAGCATCTCCTCATAATTCATGTTTTCATTCCGATTCATCTTCCCCTTGGTCTACAGCTTCTCCAGACATAGAATCTCCACACCTTTCGCCAAATAAATCTAAAGTTGTTCCTCCCTTATCTCCCAAACACCACACATTGTCTATTCCATCCGATATTCCATCCTCCTCTTAACATGAACTCTTTTATCTACCTCTTGTCCTGATCAATTTGTCTCAAGGCTCTCAACCTATTTCAGAGGTCACCCCTACTCAAGTCATGGAGCGTCTGAACATAATAACTCAACTTATTACTCAGATGTCTCATGATATTGATGATAAGCTCATAAAGAATAACACTGAACTTCAAGATTATATGGATAAAATCACTACTATTGTATATGGTTTAACAGGTGTAACGGGTAGAGAAATTCAAAAGAAACTTCAACAGATGTTCACTGATATGACTAGTTGTCTACATAAGCAAGACTGAGTATTCTTTGACACTCTAGCTGAGCATAAACGAGCTATTTTTGCTCTTCAACAACAACATGAGTCCTCCCTCAAGTCCGTGACTGATAAAATATTAGAGCTCAGTGGCACTTTCTCGGACTTCATAAGATCTATGGAACTAAATGCATCCAACACTGAATCACTTCTTGTACAGTAAAGTGATTACTAGTCAAAATGAAATTCAGGTTGATATTGCAATGACGACTACTCAACTTTAGGATCTTGTTGATGTTTTTCAACATTCTTCCCAATTTTCTGATGACAAAAAGGGGGAGAAAGAGACAAGTAGGCAACGAGACAAAGTGGGAGCAACTCAAACTCAAGGGGAGAAAAGAAAATGAAATCAAAAGCAAATATCAATTACCCCTCCGATTTTTAGATCACCTCCTCATCCTCCATCAGCTATTCCTTTGAGGTAAGGTAGATCCTCTTCATGGCAAGAATCGTCTAGTAGAGTAACCCCTATTGGCATTCAGAGTCCTACTGGTGATCCTACCTATCTTCGAAGAAATCTCCAAGGAACTCACATCGTAAGAGAAGATACTATGGATGCATCACACCTTGGCCCTAGAGATTCTGCTAGAGAAATCAGAAGAAAATTAAACGAAGACAGAATAAGAGCTGATCGCAGAAGAGAGTCTGAGAAGAAATGACTCTCAAAAGAAAAAGGGCCAAGAAGGTAAAATAAAAATTGCTCAAAATTATTTTATCATGTAATTGCTGAAATCTCTTGTGGTAAACTTTGATACATCAATAAATTCATATTTATGATATAGTCAATACAATTGCTTACTGTATCTTAAGGCATATTTACTTTCGAGCAACTGCATTTTAGTTCTTGATGTATGTTATAAAACTACTGGTTTCGTCATCATCAAATAGGGGGAGATTGTTGGAGTTTGCATATTTAAATTTGATTATAAATGAGCTTAATGTATATTTGTACCAGTATAATTTATACAGTACTTATAAAAAATTGATTAATTGTATAATGACTTGGATTAGAAAGATCAAATAATATTAGGTTGATCTTGAAGAAACTTAATTTATATATATTTGATAGTTTTTGAATTATCGTAAGGATACTCTGCTACTTCGATTGTAAGATCACATAGTGAGCACAAGATCCCAATACATCAAGAGGATAGCTGGACTGCTTATTGCTATCGTAAAATTCACTTCAAGTCGTAAAGCTACTTCAGTTCGTAAAGTGAACAAGTGAATCTTCCAAATCAAGCAAAAATCGTAGAGAAGAACTAGATAGCAGAGCAGTCAAGTCTGAAAAATTGACTGACATTGGAGCGTTGCAAGTTGAAGGTCCCAATGAAGCTCCCAAATATCCTTAGTGAAAATCGAAGATCAGAATATTGTGTATACCAGCTAGTTGGTGAAAGTGACATGTAAATGGTGTTAGGTGAGAAAGCAAACTGATGTGACAAGCAAAGAAAAAGGAACTGTCTCCTAGGTTTAAAATGTCAACATTAAAGATCTTATAAAATCTGAATATTAAATGCACAAATGGGCATCTTGCAATGGGAAGATTTTTCAGCATAATATATAAATGGCAACAAGGATTTAAACTAAAAGAGTGACGAACATTGATCAAAAAACCAAGAACTCTGCTAAAGTCAAAGAACGAACTCAATGATTCTAAATATACAGTTCGAGAAGCTAAATACCTGAGAAAAGAAGCTTAACGCCAACTTAGCAACATCTCTCAATAAACATCAATCATCAAATCATTAGAGGGATGAGATTCCTTGTCTATGTGACTAAATAGCCAAGTCTACTGGACTTGAAGTGGTCTTTGTGTCCTTGTCTGTTTGACTAAATATCCAAGTATTTGGGGGCTTGAAGAGGGCAAAGTGTCCTTGTTTGTGTGACTAAACCTTTAATGGATTTTCTACTTGATAAGTAGAAGAGTGGACAATGAGTTATTCAGTCTCCGAACCACTTAAAATTGCATGTGTAATTATTTACTGTTATTATCATTTATCTTTCTGCTTTTAATATCTATCTTGCAATCATTCAGAACCGAGATTCATTTTCAATCTTCAAGGGGATTTTCAAAAGACATATTCCGATGTGCTTAATTAATCTAATTAATAAGGGTTTGGTAACATCTTATTAATTAACAAAAATTTTAAAAGATCTATTCAACCCCTTCTAGATCTATAAGTGCTTTTTAGGAAATAATAGATTGTACCTTGAATAGTCATCCAACAAGTAATAGAACTGATGGTCTGCCAACCTGTTAAGCATCTGATCAATAAAATGGCAAGAGGAAGTGATCCTTGCGAGTTGCTTTATTCAACTTCATGTAATCCATGCAAACCCGCTATCCAATCACCGTCCTCATTAAGATTAATTCATTGTCCTCGTTGGCTATCACTGTTATACCTCCCTTCTTTGGTACACATTACAACAGATTAACCCACGAACTATCTGATATAAGGTAAATGATACTCGCATATAACTATTTAATGATTTCTTTCTTCACTACCTCCTTCATTATAGGATTCAACCTGCGATGTTGTTCTATCACTGGCCCAGCGTCATCTTCTAGCAAAATTTTGTGCATACAAAATGACAGTCTGATTCCCTTTATGTCCGCTATTGACCAACCAGTGGCAGTTTTAAATTCTTATAACACTTTCAATAATTTTTCCTCTTGTGACTCATTAAGTGATGCTGAGATGATAACTGGTAAAGTAGAAGTCTCACCTAGAGGGAGCTGTTGTTGACACTCCAAAATTAATACCTTACTTCTACTATATTAACATAAGAATTAGTATAGTAATAAGCAAGGATCAATCCCACAAAGAGTGGATTATTTTATATTTATCCTAATATTTCTAATGAAAGGGGGGGTTGAGTTGATTAACTAAACCAGAAAAAGTAAACTGATAAGAATAAACAATGAATTAAAAGCTTTCGTTCTTCAAATCAGTATCACCTTTATCAAAATTATAGAATAATCTAGTTATACAGTATTTAACATTTAATGAGATTAATAACCCTAAATAATCGCAATCGCTAATTATCCAAAATTCTCTTTAAGTGTAAATCTAATGTGACAATCGCTTGAAGAGACCCTAACTATCATACAACCTAGAACTATCAGTCAAGATTTAATATAACAACATCATGAAGAATTAGAGAATTAGGTTATTTCAAGCAACAACCACACAATCGGGGATTATTTAACTTCTCTTCTGATAAACATAGCAATACTCAAAAGCTTGACCACAATCATGCATCACTAATTGCTACTTATAATCATATATAATATCGTTTGCTTAGTACTATATCTTAATCTAGCAGATGATATTAATTAGATTAATCTAACTGGCCAAATCAAATCAATCAAATGAAATAACATGCATTCAATTAAAATATATTATCAAAATAAATTCATGTAAGAAGGAATAAATAAAGTAAACCTAATCAAACAATTAATTATAAATAAGGTTCAACATCCCTGAGAACTAAAATAGAAAAATTGGCCTGACATGCCTTCAATCTTCTAAAACTAGGGTAGATGATTATAATCATGATCCTTTAACTACTGACTATTACAATATATTTATACTACTAAAAAAAATCATAAACCTACAAGAAATAACAATCCAAAACCTAGTAAGAATATGTAAAAAAATTGGCCTAAAATAAAATTAGAACTTAATTTTCCCAAAAAACTTGTCGGGGAGAGTTCATTTACTCTATCGAGCTCGCCGATGCGAGCTTAAGTACAATCGAGCTAGCTAGGGTGGCTTCAGAAGGCGCCGAGGCAAACTGGGATAGAGATGAGCTCGCCGGGGCAAGCTCAGTAGGCCTAGGGAACTCGTTGGGGCGAGCTCAGCCTTTTCAGGAAAGTTTTCTTCTTTTTCTCTTTTCAGCTCCAATTTTCCATGTAATGAACGATATTTTTGTATTTAATTTTAAATATTTATTGAGTTAAATAAATATTTTAGTAGATTTATTTATTGAGTTAAATAAGTATTTGATGGAATTATTGTAGATTAATTTAATGAAGTGTGGTATGTTAATTAAGTTAATGTGGGATAAATTTATAGTGTGAAGTTTTAATTTAATTGCATTAATTAAACTAAATAAGTTGTTTAATATTTATAATGTGTTCCAATTTAATTTAATAAATAAATTGGAGATATAATGATTTGTTAAATAAATTATAAATTATAATGAGAATTATAATTATGTGATAATTTGATTTATTGTGTTAATGTTAACTTTAAATTAATTAAATTTGAATATTAGAATTTAATTAAATAAAGTGTGACAATTAAACTATATAGTAAATGCGTTATTAAACTAAATTAAAAGAGGTTTAATTTAGTTTTACCAAACAAAGCCTTAAGGCTTTTGAATTCTTATTTTAATCTAGTTTTGCCAAACAAGCCTCTGTGGCTTTTGAATATTTAAAAAATATAACTGACAAAAAATTTAAAGGCTATTATGTTTGTCAGTTTATATTACGTAATAATATATATTATATGTATATACTAGTTTTATAAGTTACGTATAGTATAGAGAGAGGGAAGAATAAAAACATAGAAAGAAAAGAGAAAGCTGGAGAGAAGGTGAGAAGTCTGTGAGTTGGAAGGAAGGAATTTGAGAAATCAAAGAAGCTAGCTAATCATCTTTGTTGGTTAAACAAGAACTTAAAGGTAGTAATTTAACTTTAAATTATTAGTTTATGTTCTTCATTGTTCTTCTTTAAAAAATGATTTTTAGGAGTAATTTGTTGAAGATAAGGTTTGTATATGTTAATTTGTACATATAATCTGTTTTATGTGGCTTATATATGATTTAGAGTTGATTAATCCATGAAAACATAATAAATATGAAGAAATCATGTTACAATGAGTTTACAATGAAATATATTTGTATATGGCTTATTTGATACTAAAATTAGTGTTCAATTCGTATTATAATGTGTAAATTAATTGTTGATTGTGTAAATACGTGAAGAAACGAAAAGAATGTAATTTGAATGGATTAATTTGGTTAAGAAATGAATATGCAGTGACTGAATTCGCTACGGATGTCTAAAAATGGAGTTTTTGCAAAAATATTGAATTTAAGGGTTTAAATTTGATTGTTTATGTTGTTTTGTTGGTTACAATCATGCTCTACATGTTTAGTGATGATTCTGTGAACTCTATATAGTTTGGGTATACATAGATTGTTGTTTGAGCGAAGTTTGTGGCCTTGTATGACCTAAACTGTGGCGAGATGTGTCTGCGTTCTACTGTGTCGCAGCGCCGCATCACCTGTTCTGTGAAGAAACAGAGTGTTGCAGCGCCCTAGAATTTCCTGTTGCCGTGTCAAGGTGCCGCAACGCCTGTTCTATGAGTAAACAGGTGAGTTGTAGCGTCGAGGTTGAGCTGTAGCGCCGGTTCCATGCTCATTTCTCGTGCCGCAGCGCCTTGCTTGAGCTGCAGCACTGATTGAAGTTCATTAAGCAGCACTGCAGCGCCACTTGGCAGTTTGGCCCAGAAATATGATTTTTTTAATATACAATTCAGTAAATGCTAATGTAACTTGATCTTATGAATATAAAAGATGATTAATCATATTATATGTTGTTAAAACAGATTATAGTCATTTTGTAATGTTAAGTTGATGATTTTAAAATGGTAATTGAACTAGTTGTTAATCATTGGAATTCGATTATAAGAATTGGAAGAAATCAATCTGTGCTATGTGAATGATGTGATTATACTCAGAGTTAATATTATAAGTAAATAATTAGTTACAACTAATTTGTGTTGTGATCTTTAATAACATGTGCGTAAGATATTTGGGAATCAAGTTAAAATTATATAACTTACGCACGAGGCAAGTTCCTAAACCTTACTTTTACATTTCACAAGTTTCCTATTATTGTCTTGTTATCTTACGCATGTTCCTTAACTTTCAAATGAGAAATCCTAATTCTTTGAAAGTATTACCTCGCATGTACAATGACCGTTCTATTGTACATTGTTTTTATTCAATTTTCGTTCACGAATATCATTGTTTAATTTTCCATTATTGTATAAAACTCTTATATGGCTAATAACCTTTATTGACTCAAGTAGTCCATAGTTGATGAAGCGTTCTAAAACTCTAGAACTGTTTTAGAAGTTAATCCAAACCAAACTTTCTTTGGTGTGGACTTGAATATTAAAACTGAGATGAACAACCCTATTATAGGGGATTATTTATGCGTTAGCGTTAAGATGTTTGTGCATAATACATGGTACAAAGGGTTGATCCCCTTGAGTACAAGAAGTAAGGTCCATATAGACTTATGATTGTTAAAGGTTCAAAGTAGAAATACTTGATAACCTAGGACATAGTTTATGGTCTTATGAACCTTAGACATACTTTTGAACTTGTATTCCATTCTTGATTCAAAAGTTGAGTTTCTATTGAGCTTTCTATCATTATTTATCATTGGTAGGAAAGATTTAATTATCCAGCTGATATTATACATTATTGATGTTTATGATTCTTCCAGTGAGGTTTTTTTTTTCTCACTCTTGCATATATAACATTGCAGCTAAGGTCGAGAAAGTCGTCGAGCCATCCACGAGTAAGGGTAAGGGCAAGATGAACAAGTGTTGAAGTCTTGTTTTTGTTAATTGACTTAATTATGTAATGAAACTATTTTGTTTATTTCGTACTTGAATGATGGTTTTAAGGTTAGACTACTTGGGATTGAGTTTAAGAATTTTTAACCCTTTAATGAGAAAGATTATCATTTAAGTTTATCATGGTTTATGTTTTAATTTTATTCTTTATTATGGGTAGTTAGAATGTGATATTTGAACCGTGAACACCAAGTCATGTGGGAATACAGTACTAGAATTTGGTGGTGTCACAAGTTGGTATCAAAGCTTTAGGTTATGAACCTTAGGTGGGGAATCTTAGGTAGTAGCCTTTTAGGAGATTGAAAACATAGTGGTGATAAACTCTTATCGAGTTCTAAGGAAGATAAATAATAAAAGACTTATATGTTTATGTGTTATAACTTATGTGCTCGCGAGTGTCGAATAACATCACGTAATAATTAAAACTTAAAATTTTGCTGTCAGGATGACGATTGTTGGAGAATCCAGTCAGGTTAGGGAGGAGATACCTCAGATGCCTAGAGATGAGGTGCCCTGAGACATTTATACTGTCTGGGAACAGTTAGTACAGAGAGAGCCATCACCATTGATCCGTTGTGGGTCAGGATTATGAGCCTGTATTTGACCAGGAGGGTGAGGAGGAGATAAAGGAAGAAGAGGATCCCGAAGATTTTCTGTGACACCCCCAAATCCGGGTACTTCGTTTCCACATGATTTGGTGTTCACTTTCAATATAACATACATCTACCCAATTAATATTGCAAAATAAACTACAACTTAAATTAATATAAATAAATCTCCCTTACAACAAGGGTTACAACCTTTTCAAAATAATCCCGGGTTACTCTAACCCTGACATGAATATAATAAAGTGCGGAAATAAAAACGTAGCATTCAAGTCTTATTACAATCATTTTCAGTCAAACAAGTCTTCACTTGCTTTGCTTTCCCTTGCCCTTACTCGTAGACGGAGCATCAGCATTATCAACCTTAACTGAAATTGTTATTTAATGCAAGAGTGAGCAAACCACAGCTCACTGGAGTTTAACAATAATATATACATGAAAGAATATCTTCAAAAAGAATTTGAATAACTTAGCTTACTTCAACAATAAAGAATTGAATAATAATTCTCTATCAACAATCAAATTCGAATATAGAATTTATCTGAGGGTCACAAGACCTTTGAACTCTTCTTGTCCTAGGTTATAAATATTTTTATTTAAACCTTTAACAGTCAATAAGACTATGGACCTTAACTCGTACCTAGGGGGATCAGCCCTTTGTACCATGTATTGTGCACAAACATCTTAACGCTATGTGTAATCCTCTTCCCTAATAATTAGGGTTGTTCAACTCAGTAATTTGAATTCAAGTCCGCACCAAAGAAAGTTTGGTTTGGATAAGCTTACAAAGGTAATTTAGAATTCACGTTCATCAACTAAGGATTAGTTGAATCGACTTCCAATAATTCATAAATAAAAGAATTATGAATTAACATATGCTTTAGAATCAACGTAAAGCATTTAAAATAATAACTAGATCTTACTTGAACGATAAGTTAAGATCATTTCAATTAAATAAACAATTGTCTAATACAGAAATGGAAAGGACATTCTCAACAATGAATATATGAATTCAAGAAATTATAATGAATTAATACAAGATTAGGGTTTAGAAAATTTGCATAGAATTAACGAGTTTAAGGTTTAGAAGACTTGCCTCAAGCGCAAGCTACTTAACTCAATTCACGTACTTTAATACTTCCTACACATATATATTTAATCACAATAACCTAAATTGGTTAACACATAACTAATTCACATAAGTGGTTAACCCTCATGGTTAACTCACTCTAATTAAATAAATAACAATAATTAACTATCACATAGTTAATTACATCACACACATCTTCACATAATTAAATTAATTATTTATTTAACTAAATTATAATTAAACAATTATAATTCAAACACTTAATCAAATTATAATTACTGAAATTATAATTACCTTGTAAATTATAAATAAATTATAATTTATAATCAATTAAACTATATCATGCATTATAATTACATAAATTATAATTAATCATGCAATTATCAATTTATAATCCACAATTAAACATGCATTTTTTTAAATTATAATCACATAAATTATAATTTAAATTAACATCTAATTGATTAAAATAAATCAACTTCTATACCTTATAATTTCACAAAAAATATAATTTAAATTAAATATTTACTCTTAATTATAATTATTCAAATTATAATTGAGTAGCTCATATCACAATTAAACAATTATAATTTATAATTCTACACTAAGGTTTTCAAAATCTCCTTTCTTTTTCAAATATAAAAACGTCAAATTCATGTTGATGATATAGAATTGCAACTAGATACATAATTATTATCATTCCAGCAACTTACTAAGGCTAAAACAAAACTGTACAAATGAGTCAAGTTCACTGCCACTGCATTGTGCACGGCGCAGCTGCGCAGCCACAGGCCTTAGCACCGGCGCAGCTGCGCAGGTGCTTAATCTGTGAAAGGCAGCTGGCGCAGCTGCGCTTCCTCTGGCTGTGTTACCGGGGCAGCTGTGCAGGAACACGGACAGAGGCAGACAGCAACGGCCACCTGTTTCACCGATTAACCCTTACAAGCCAACAAACGGAAAAATATAGCAACAAAGACACTGTAAATTATACCTATGCCTTAATACTCATGCTATATATACTACCAATCACTGAATTTGTCCAATTAATGAAAATCAAAGGTTTTAAAAACTCAATTTTGACATTTTCACAAAAACTCATATATTTTCCAAAACTATTCACTGTAACCCAATTTCTCAAGCAATTCCACTTTATATACATACATTATTTCTATTATAGCAACTAGTAACATTAACAACTACCAGTTTGCACATATAACTCATAAATTTCTACTATAAAATCAACCAAATACATGAAATTCCATAAGAACACTATTTTCACATAACTTATTTTTTACTGTACTTTGATTTTGAAAAAAAAATCATTGATAGCATACATGTAATGGATGACAACATCCCTCAATTCATATAACATGTAATTAACAAATTCATCAATTACAATCCCA
The DNA here is from genome assembly GCA_020205555.1 of Panax stipuleanatus. Taxonomy (NCBI): domain Eukaryota; kingdom Viridiplantae; phylum Streptophyta; class Magnoliopsida; order Apiales; family Araliaceae; genus Panax; species Panax stipuleanatus. Next base: position 151,944,609 of record CM035117.1, on the reverse strand, counting down.
ATTGTTTACCAAAAACTCAAGAATACAAGAAACTAAAAACAAGAGGTGAATTATTATCTTAATCCTTGATTAAGCTTTACTAGAGGGTAAAAATAGCTCTGATAATCTTCCTTTGGTTCTCAGAGTTCCAACTCCTGTCAACCTTCTTTGTTAAGAAAATCACAGAGTGTCTCTTCTCTGTACTTTCTTCCTCTCCTTTCTTAGTTTTAGACTAACTTTTCTAACGTAATATAACTTAGCGTAATATACATATAATCTTATAACAGTTATATTACTTAATACGTAATAATTAGTAATTTAAAATTTGTCAGTTACAAGAATTCAAAAGCCATAAGGCTCTGTTTGGGTAAAACCCTTTTATTTTTAAAAAAAACAGATTTTAGTTGTTAAGGCCATGTTTGGTAAGCAATTTATTTAAAAATAGCTTTTTGATAGTTAGGGCCCTATTTGGTAGAAATAGGTTTAAAACAAATGCAAAACCTTGTTTATTTAAACTCATTTAAAATCCTTTTTCTTTTATTTAATAAATCATTTTAGCACATACTTTAATGTCATCTTTTAATCAATTAAATATTAATAAACTAATTTAATCAATTAAAATCTAACATCAATTAATCACCTAAAATTGTCACATAATTGTAATTACTCGCTAATTATAATTCATGTAACACTTCATCACATAATTCATCTAATTCAATTTTTTCAATAAAATTAGAACTATAATATAAAATTAATATATATTAATTAAAAAAATATTACACATTCATTTAATTAATATATAACACTTAATTAAATCACTCCATAAATCACATGATTTATTTACTTACCTCAATAAATAAATCACATAAAATATTTATTTAACTCAATAAATATTTAAAATCATTATATAAAATCACAATCGTTACAATCTTCCCTCCTTAAAAGGATTCTGTCCCCAGAATCACACATAAAAAAAATCTTGTCTATTACATTCTTTCCTCCTTAAAAGGTTTCTGTCCCTAGAATCAGTATATAAGGGGTTACACACAACTAAACAAATAAATGCGGATAAGATTTCATCATAACATCTTCGAGTTCCCACGTAGCTTCTTCAGCATTGTGGTTCCTCCAGATTACCTTAACAGAAGGTATCACTTTATTCCTAAGTACTTGTTCCTTTCTATCAATTATTTGAACAGGCACTTCTTCATATGTTAAGTCCTTATCAAATTGTAAAGGTTCATATTCTATTACATGTTTATAATCATGCTTGTAAGGTCTTAACACAGAAATATGAAAGACATTATGTATATTCTCGAGCTCCGGAGGTAATGCAATCTCGTAAGCAACCTCACCCACCTTTCGTAGTACCTCAAAAGGTTCAATAAATCTGGGACTTAGCTTCCCCTTCTTACCGAATCGAATTTTCCCTTTCCAAGGAGACACCTTCAAGAAACGAAACTTCCTCGTAAGAATTCTCAGTTCTGTCGATGTAAATCGACATACTTCTTCTGTCTGTCTTGAGCAGCAACTAATCTCGTTCTGATCAGCTTCATAATTTTGGCGGTTTGTTGTACCCATTCTGGTCCCAACAATTGACGTTCACCGACTTCATCCCAGCACAAAGGAGTTTTGCATTTTCTACCGTATAATGCTTCGTAAGGCGGCATGCCAATACTCGCATGATGACTATTGTTGTAGGCGAACTCCACTAACGGTAGATGATCCTCCCAGCTTCTTTTGAAGTCCATAACACAAGCTCTCAGCATATCCTCAAGCGTCTGAATCGTTCTCTCGCTCTGTTCATCAGTTTGAGGATGGTATGCTCTACTCACTCACAATTGCGTGCCCATACATTCTTCCAATCGCTCCCAGAAATTAGATATAAAATGTGGATCTCTGTCGGACAGAATCGACACCGGAACACCATGTCTAGAAATAATTTCCTTCATGTATAGCTTCGCTAGCTTATCCAGGTTGTACTTAACCCTGATCGACAGAAAGTGAGCTGACTTCGTCAGTCGATCCACTATAACTCATATCGCATCAAATCCCTTCTGAGTCGCTGGAAGACCCACCACGAAGTCCATCGTGATGTGCTCCCACTTCCACTCTTGAATTTCTAACGGTTGTAGCAAACCACTCAGTCTTTGGTGTTCTGCTTTGACTTTCTGGCACGTTAAGCACTTTGCAACGTATTCAACAACGTCCCTCTTCATATTCGGCCACCAGAAATGATGCCTGAGATCCTGGTACATCTTTATACTCCCAGGGTGAATAGAATATCTAGAACTATGAGCTTCGCTCAGAATCTCCTCTTTGACCTTTGGTACTGGCGGTACCCAGATTCTACCTTCAACTCGTAACAGACCTTCATTCCTTGAACTTGAACTCTTCGCCATCAGTTAACCTCTTCCGAATCTTTCCACATTCTTCATCATGAAGTTGTGCTTCTTTCACCTTGTCTACTAGAGTAGAACCAGTGGTTACTTGAAATAACATCTCATCTGATTCCTTCGAAAACTTCACTTCCAACTCCAATCTAGCCATCTGTTCTATTAATCGATTCTGATCAGTTAACACGTTCAGCTTCTCTCAACCTTTTCTGCTCAAAGCGTCGGCAACAACGTTAGCTTTACCCGGATGGTAAAGTATCTCGCAATCGTAGTCTTTAATCAGTTCCAACCATCTTCTTTGGCGCATGTTCAAATCCTTATGGGTAAATATATACTTCAGACTCTTGTGATCTGTATATATTTCACACTTCTCTCCATATACGTTGTGCCTCCAAATCTTTAGGGCAAACACTACTGCCGCCAATTCTAGATAATGGGTCGGATAGCCCTTCTCGTAATCCTTCAGCTGACGTGACGCATAAGCAATGACTTTGCCGCTCTGCATCAACACACAACCTAATCCTTTATGTGAGGCATCACTATATACCACGAAATTCCCCGAACTATCCGGTAAAGACAATACAAGCGCAGTACTCAGCCTCTTCTTCAACTCCTAAAAACTCTCCTCACACTTCTCTGTCCAAACAAATTTAATCGTTTTACGAGTCAAATTCGTCAACGGAGTTGCGATTCTAGAAAAGTCTTGGATAAATCTACGGTAATAACCTGCCAATCCCAAGAAACTCCTCACTTTAGACGGCGTCTTCAGCTGTTCCCAATTTATAACAGCTTCAACCTTCGATGGATCCACCGAAATACCATCCTTGTCAATCACGTGGCCAAGAAATTGTACTCGTTCCAACCAGAATTCACACTTCGAGAATTTAGCGTAAAGCTTCTCTCATCTCAAGGCTTCTAAGGTTAGTCGTAAGTGTTCAGCATGTTCCTCCTCGCTCCTGGAATAAACTAGGATGTCATCTATGAACACTACCACAAACTTGTCTAGAAATGGCTTGAACACCCTATTCTATAAATGCAGTTGGGGCATTCGTGAGACCAAATGACATCACTAAGAACTCGTAATAACCATATCAAGTCCTAAAAGCCGTTTTAGGTATATCTTCCTTCCTCACCTTCAATTGATGATACCCGCTTCTCAAATCAATTTTCGAGAAGTACTTCGCACCTTTCAGTTGATCAAACAAGTCATCGATCCTAGGTAAAGGATACCTATTCTTGATCTTTACTTTATTCAACTCCCTATAATCAATGCAAAGACACATCGACCCATCCTTCTTCTTGACAAACAAAATAGGCGCTCCCCACGGTGAAACGCTTGGTTGAATATACTTCTTGTCTAGCAGTTCTTGCAGTTGAATCATCACTTCCTTCATCTCGACTGGAGCCATTCGGTACGGAGCCTTCGAAATCAGAGCAGTTCCCGGCGCTAGATCGATCACGAACTCTATCTCCCTATCTGGTGGAAGTCCTGGCAAATCGCTCCGAAAAACCTCTACAACTCCTTAACAACCAATATTTCCTCCACCTTCGGGCTTTCCTTACGCGTATCTACTATGTAGGCTAGATATCCTACACAGCCTTGCGTCAAAAGTCTCTTGGCTTGCATAACCGTCAGACAACTCGCTTGTCTAGGTGATTTGCTACCATAGAACACTAACTTTGACGGAGTCGGAAGGTTTACCGACTTCTTCTGACAGTCAATTATCGCCCCATGGTTGAACAACCAATCCATACCCAGTATGACATTGAATTCCCCAAGTTTTATCAGAATCAAATCTACTCTAAGATCCTGACCCTTAATGTCCAAGCTACAGTTCTTATAAACGCTCCTAATAGGAATAACTTCCCTATTCACAATCTCTATGTTCAAAGGGTAAACTAACTCCTCTACAGGTAAGTCTAAGGTTTTAGCAAAATCATCAGATATGAATGAGCAAGTAGCACCCGAATCAAATTATACATATGCATTTATATTATTGACCTGAATAATACCTGACACCATGTCTTTTGATTGCACAGCATCCTGCACCGTCATATTGAACGTCCGTGCAGTGGGTCAAATAGCTTGCAATGTTGCAGCGATAGTCACGGAACTGCCGCTTCCATTCCCTCCGCTCCCTGTTGACCCTGCCGTCAGCTTCTTCTGGCAGTTGTGAGCCATGTGATCTTTGGATCCACATGTAAAGTAAGCTCCCTTCTTTAGGTTTGGGCAATTAGGCGCGATGTGGCCTTCTTGACCACAGTTAAAGCACACCCGCTTCCCCTTCATACACACGCCAGTGTGATTCTTACCGCATGTAGCACATGCTTCGAACTTCCTCTTTTGCTGACTTCCTTGCTGACTCCCAGCAGAGGTATTATCAGACCACTTCTTCTTCTGGTTCAAAGTGCTGCTACCCCCAGACTTGGTTTATACCTCATTCTTCTTCTTCTTATCTTGGTTAAATTTTGTCACCGCTTCGCTTCCTCCCTCAGCAAATATGGCTTTCTCTAGCACAGCTGTAAAAGATTTGAGCTGGAACACGGAAACCTTTCTGTAAAGCCAGGGCTTCAGTCCTCGCTCAAAACTTTTTGCCTTTCTAGCGTCAGTGCTGACCTGGTGAGTAGCGAACCTGGCCAACTCGTTAAACTTAGCGGCATACTCGAACACCGTCATCCCTCCTTGCTTAAGTTCTTGGAACTGGACCTCCATCTGGTCCTGCGAACTCACTGGAAAGTACATCTCGTAGAACATTTCCTTGAAACGTTCCCACGTGATGACTCCCTCTCCCTCTCGAGTCTTGTTAGCCTGCCACCAAAAACTATCATCCGACTTCAACATGAAAGCCGAGAATGCTGTCTTTTGGTCTTCCCCTACCCTAGCCACGTCAAATACCTTCTCTATTTCCATAACCCATGTCTGAGCTTTGATAGGGTTAGTCAATCATTTGAACTTAGGCGGTCCTACTGCCTTGAATTCCTTGAACGTTGTTCCCTGCACCTGCGGCTGATTCGCAAGGGCTCCGGTCAACAGGTTCACCAACTACTGAACCGAATTGGGATTCGTCCCATCGTTATTGATGTTATTCGTCGAACCCTCGGGGTTTTGACGTGTTACTCTTCTTCTAGGAGGCATTTTCTGTTAAGAAAATATTATTATTAGATCCTTTATTCAACTATTAAGTATTCAAGTTCATACTTAAACGTTTTAAACAATTCACTTCACATAGAACACATAGCACGTCAATAACCTTTTTTTTATTCATTAGTCGTAGTTTAAAACATCAATCAGATAGCATTTCTGCCATTTACATCTTCCTTCCTGAACTGGAAAAGTTACAGGATTACACTATTATCTTATCCCATTCTTATCTCAAATTATGGGATTTACTTTATTTACTACAAAAGCAATACATAAACAAAACTCTACTACTACTGCTACTGATACTGCTACTACTGCTACTGCTGCCTAGGCATATTAATGCGTCTCACAGCCTCTCTGCGTTCCTCTTCCATTACCCAAAATGCCGTTCTTCGGTCCACCACATACCACGATAAACCTTGGAACTGAGCTGGGTAGTAGAAAATACGGTCCTGAGCTCTCTCTATCGCTGTATAAAAAGCATATTCCGTTTCCCTCAGCTTGGCCCTCTTGGCTTCAGCTTCACCTTCAGCTCGATCGGCTCGTTGATTAGCCCTCAAGCTTGATTCTTCTGCTCTGGCACGCTTCCTCGACTCCTCCTGAATGTCTTACTTCATCTTTGCCAGTTCAAATCGAGCAGCATCTCTACCAACCTCCATATGTATCAGGTTCCACTGTGCATCTCCTAGGTCACTTGCCATTTCCTCGATCGTCTCGTCTCGCTGCTGGATAGTCTCCTCGAGATCACCTACGCGTCCATGAAGTTCCACATTGCTATCGTAGACTGCCTCGGACATCTCAGCACTAGTAGAGTGAGGTGGGAATTCCTCTTCGGGATCCTCTTCCTCCTCTTCAGACTCGTCCTCGTTCTCATCTTCTGGAATAGGTGTCAGCTCACGCTCCCGACCAGCTACGGTGATCACTGGAGATGGCTCTCTCCTAACCAGTTGCTCCCAGACAACATGTATGTCACGGGGCTCCTTATCTCTAGGTACCTGAGGTACATCCTCTCTAGCCTGACTAGGTTCTCTAACGTTCGACATCCTGACAAAAGAATTTTAAAGTTCATTATTACATGATATCGAGTTGTCACTCTTCGAATACTATAATGTAAACACATAGGCACATAAGGTAGTTTATTATCTTTACCTATCACACCTATCTTTTCGATCTTACCTATAAGGCTACTACCTAAGATTTTTCCCCACCTAAGGTTTCATAACCTATAGCTCTGATATCAACCTGTGACACCCCCAAATCCGGGTACTTCGTTTTCACATGATTTGGTGTTCACTTTCTAATATAACATACATCTACCCAATTAATATTGCAAAATAAACTACAACTTAAATTAAAATAAATAAATCTCCCTTACAACAAGGGTTACAACCTTTTCAAAATAATCCCGGGTTACTTTAACCTTGACATGAATATAATAAAGTGCGGAAATAAAAACGTAACATTCAAGTCTTATTACAATCATTTTCAGTCAAACAAGTCTTCACTTGCTTTGCTTTCCCTTGCCCTTACTCGTAGACGGAGCATCAGCATTATCAACCTTAACTGAAATTGTTATTTAATGCAAGAGTGAGCAAACCACAGCTCACTGGAGTTTAACAATAATATATACATGAAAGAATATCTTCAAAAAGAATCTGAATAACTTAGGTTACTTCAACAATAAAGAATTGAATAATAATTCTCTATCAACAATCAAATTCGAATATAGAATTTATCTGAGGGTCACAATACCTTTGAACTCTTCTTGTCCTAGGTTATAAATATTTCTATTTAAACCTTTAACAGTCAATAAGACTATGGACCTTAACTCGTACTTAGGGGGATCAGCCCTTTGTACCATGTATTGTGCACAAACATCTTAACGCTATGCGTAATCCTCTTCCCTATTAATTAGGGTTGTTCAACTCAGTAATTTGAATTCAAGTCCGCACCAAAGAAAGTTTGGTTTGGATAAGCTTACAAAGGTAATTTAGAATTCACGTTCATCAACTAAGGATTAGTTGAATCGACTTCCAATAATTCATAAATAAAAGAATTATGAATTAACATATGCTTTAGAATCAACGTAAAGCATTTAAAATAATAACTAGATCTTACTTGAACGATAAGTTAAGATCATTTCAATTAAATAAACAATTGTCCAATACAGAAATAGAAAGTACATTCTCAACAATGAATATATGAATTCAAGAAATTATATAGAATTAATACAAGATTAGGGTTTAGAAAACTTGCATAGAATTAACGAGTTTAAGGTTTAGAAGACTTGCCTCAAGCGCAAGCTACTTAACTCAATTCACGTACTTTAATACTTCCTACACATATATATTTAATCACAATAACCCAAATTAGTTAACACATAACTAATTCACATAAGTGGTTAACCCTCATGGTTAACTCACTCTAATTAAATAAATAACAATAATTAATTATCACATAGTTAATTACATCACACACATCTTCACATAATTAAATTAATTATGTATTTAACTAAATTATAATTAAACAATTATAATTCAAACACTTAATCAAATTATAATTACTTAAATTATAATTACCTTTTAAATTATAAACAAATTATAATTTATAATCAATTAAACTATATCATGCATTATAATTACACAAATTATAATTAATCATGCAACTATCAATTTATAATCCACAATTAAACATGCATTTTTTTAAATTATAATCACATAAATTATAATTTAAATTAATATCTAATTGATTAAAATAAATAAACTTCTATACCTTAAAATTTCACAAAAAATATAATTTAAATTAAATATTTACTCTTAATTATAATTATTCAAATTATAATTGAGTAGCTCATATCACAATTAAACAATTAAAATTTATAATTCTACATTAAGGTTTTCAAAATCTCCTTTCTTTTTAAAATATAAAAACATCAAATTCATGTTGATGATATAGAATTGCAACTAGATACATAATTATTATCATTGCAGCAACTTACTACGGCTAAAACAAAACTGTAGAAATGAGTCAAGTTCACTGCCACTGCACTGTGCACGGCGCAGCTGCGCAGCCACAGGCCTTGGCACCGGCGCAGCTGCGCATGTGCTTAATCTGTCAAAGGCAGCTGGCGCAGCTGCGCTGCTTTTGGATGTGTTACCGGCACAGTTGTGCAGGAACACGGACATAGGCAGACATCAACGGCCACTTGTTTCACCGATTAACCCATACAAGCCAACAAACGGAAAAAATATAGCAACACAGACACTGTAAATTATACCTATGTCTTAATACTCATGCTATATATACTACCAATCACTGAATTTGTCCAATTAATGAAAATCAATAGTTTTAAAAACTCAATTTTGACATTTTCACAAAAACTCGTATATTTTCCAAAACCATTCACTGTAACCCAATTTCTCAAGCAATTCCACTTTATATACATACATTATTTCTATTATAGCAACTAGTAACATTAACAACTACCAATTTGCACATATAACTCATAAATTTCTACTCTAAAATCAACCAAATACATGAAATTCCATAAGAACACTATTTTCACAAAAAAACTTATTTTTTACAGTACTTTGATCTTGAAAAAAAAAATCATTGATAGCATACATGTAATGGATGACAACATCCCTCAATTCATATAACATGTAATTAACAAATTCATCAATTACAATCCCAATTTTTTACCAAAAACTCAAGAATACAAGAAACTAAAAACAAGTGGTGAATTTTTACCTTAATCCTTGATTAAGCTTTACTAGAGGTTAAAAATAGCTCTGATAATCTTCCTTTGGTTCTCAGAGTTCCAACTCCTCTCAATCTTCTTTGTTAAGAAAATCACAGAGTGTCTCTTCTCTGTACTTTCTTCTTCTCCTTTCTTAGTTTTAGACTAACTTTTCTAACGTAATATAACTTAGCGTAATATATATATAATCTTATAACAGTTATATTACTTAATACGTAATAATTAGTAATTTAAAATTTGTCAGTTACAAGAATTCAAAAGCCATAAGGCTCTGTTTGGGTAAAACCCTTTTATTTTAAAAAAAAAACAGATTTTAGTTGCTAAGGTTATGTTTGGTAAACAATTTATTTAAAAATAGCTTTTTGATAGTTAGGGCACTGTTTGGTAGAAATAAGTTTAAAACAAATGCAAAGCCTTGTTTATTTAAACTCATTTAAAATCATTTTTCTTTTATTTAATAAATCATTTTAGCACATACTTTAATGCCATCTTATAATCAATTAAATATTAATCAACTAATTTAATCAATTAAAATCTAACATCAATTAATCACCTAAAATTGTCACATAATTATAATTACTCGCTAATTATAATTCATGTAACACTTCATCACATAATTCATCTAATTCAATTTTCTCAATTAAATTAGAACTATAATATAAAATTAATATACATTAATTAAATAAATATTACACATTCATTTAATTAATATATAACACTTAATTAAATCACTCCATAAATCACATGATTTATTTACTTAACTCAATTAATAAATCACATAAAATATTTATTTAACTCAATAAATATTTAAAATCATTATATAAAATCACAATCGTTATATTTTCCACCTAACTCGATTAGTGTTGAGATGTACGAGGAGGTCTATGACCGCAACATAGAGTTGCAGGATAGAGTTGGGGAGTTAAAAGAGCTGACAGATGTGCGTCAGACCGCTATAGAGCAGAAGGATGTGACGATTCAAGAACTTGATGAACGTCTAGGAAACGTGGAGTGGAAGTTGGTTCACATAGAGAGTCACAATGAACAATTAGAGGCTGAGGTTGAGAAGTTGAAGGGTGACCTGAGAGAGGAGTCGGCGAAGCGCGCTAGAGTAGAGGATGCTTGGATGAAGGCTCCCTAACATGCGGATCGTGCTGAAGATAAGGTTCAGGCAAAGAAGGCCAGGATGAATGAGATGGACTATGCTTTTCATTCAGCTATTGATAGGGCCCAGGATCGAGTCTTTTATTACCTAGCTCAGTTCGAGGATTTACCATGGTATATGGTGGATCGTAGAACATTGTTCCGTGTTATGGAAGAGGAGCGTAGAGAGGCTGTGCGACGTCTTAATATGCCTAGATAGGAGAATAATAAGATATGTGGTTATTTATGTGTTAAATAAATGTAAATCCCAAATTTTGAGATAAATAATGGGATAAGATGATAATGTAGTCCTGAAACTTTTTCCAGTTCAGGAAAGTTGATGTAAATAGTAGAAATGCTATCCTTTTTCCTATGTTTTAAGATTATGAATGAATAAAATATCTGAGTTTCTTGGAACTATTATGTGTGAAGTGTTGATCTTAAAATGTGTGAGTTAAGTCTTAAATAATTAAGGAATTAAGTGGGGATCTAAAAAGCTTATGTCTTAATAGAAAGATGCCTCCTAGAAGAAGACTAGTACGTCAGCAGGCTCAAGAGGGGTCTACGAACAACAATAACGAGGCTAATGCCAATCCAGTTCAGCAATTGGTAAACTTGTTAACGGGAGCACTTGCAAATCAGCCGCAAGCTCAAGCTGCTACCTTCAAGGATTTTAAAGCAGTACAACCGTCGGAGTTTTAGGGATCTGTAAATCCGATCGAGGCCCAGACTTGGGTAAAGGAAATGGAGAAAGTCTTTGACGTTGCTAGGGTCAATGAAGACCAAAAAACTGCCTTTGCAACGTTCATGCTAAAGTCGGAGGTCAGCTACTGGTGGCAAGCAAAAAAAGTTTGAGGAGGGCAGGGTGTGATCACGTGAGATAGGTTCAAGGAAATGTTCTTCGAAATATACTTCCCAACAAGCTCGCGTCACTAGATGGAGGTCCAATTGCTAGAGTTGAAGCAGGGTACGATGTCTGTGCCGGAGTACGCCGTAAATTTTAATGAGTTGGCAAGGTTTGCGACGTATTAGGTAAACACTGATGAGAGAAAGGCAAGGAGGTTCGAGCAGGGATTGAAGCCCTGGTTATACATCAAAGTCTCGATGTTTCAGCTGAATACATTTGTTGTAGTGTTGGAAAAGGTGATCATCGCTGAGGGTGGAAGTGATGCTTTACTGAGTATAACTAAAACCAGAAGAAGAAGAAGAAGAATGAGATTGTAAATAAGGCTGGTGGCAACAGTGGTGGTGGCGGTAGCCAAAAGAGGAAGTGGAATGACAGTGCATCTACCGAAAATTAATAAGGAAGCCAGATAAAGAGGATTGAGGCCTGTGCTACTTGCGGGAAGAATCACACTTGAATGTGCCTGAAGGGTAAGAGGGTGTGTTTTAACTGTGGTCAGGAAGGCCACATTGTGCTGAATTTTCCTAACCCAAAGAAGGGAGCATGTTTCACATGTGGGTCAAAGGATAACATGGCTCGTGATTGCCCTAAGAAGACAACTAAAGGGTTAAGTGGTGGTAGAGGAACTAGCAGTGGTGGCACTTTGACTTTTACCAGAGCAACGCCATCGAACGGACCCACCACCAGAACATTTAATATAACCGTGCAGGATGCTGTGCAGTCAAAGGATGTGGTGTCAGGTATCATTCCGGTTAATAGTATTAATGCTTATGTATTGTTTTATTCGGGTGTTACTTGTTCATTTATATTCGATGACTTTGCTAATAGTTTAGAGTTGCCTAAAGAGGAGTTAGATTACTCTTTGAACATAGAGATTGCGAATAGGGAGGTAATTCCTGTTAGGTTGGTACACAAGAACTGTAGGGTAAATATTAATGACCACGAGATGATGGTAGATTTAATTCTAATAAGACTTGGGGAATATGATGTTATTTTGGGGATGGATTGGTTATTTAACCATGGGATGATAATGGATTGCCAAAAGAAGTGTGTTAACCTTACGACTCCGTCGAAGGTAGTGTTTTATGGCAGCAAGTCGCCTAGACAAGCGAGTTGTCTAACGATTATGCAGTCCAGGAAGTTGTTAAAACAAGGTTGTGTAGATTTAAGGAGAGTGCAAAATTGGAGGTGATACCAGTTGTTAAGGAATTTGTGGACGTGTTTCTGAGCGATTTGCCGGGACTTCCACCAGATAGAGAAATCGAGTTTGTGATTGACTTAGCGCCAGGGACTGCCCCGATTTCTAAAGCCCCGTATAGAATGGCCCCAGTGGAGATGAAGGAATTGACGGTGCAGTTGTAGGATTTGCTAGAAAAGAAGTATATTCATTTGAGTGTATCACCGTGGGGAGTGCCGGTGCTGTTTTTTAAGAAGAAGGACGGATCAATGCGGCTTTGCATTGATTATAGGGAGTTGAACAAGGTCACGATCAAGAATAAGTACCCGTTGCTGTGATACCCCCAAATTCGGGTACTTCGTTTCCACACGATTTGGTGTTCACTTTCTAAATAAAACATACATCTACCCAATAATAAGGAATGCAAAATAAATTACAACCTTATAATTAAATAAAAAAATCTTCCTTGTAAAAAGGATTACAACTTTGTCCAAAATATTCTAGGGTTTAATCTAACCTTAACTTAAAGATCAAATGCGAAAAATAAATATATAACATAAAATAATCCAGTCTTGTTACAATTCATAATTAACAAATAAAACAAGTCTTCACTTGTTCAGTTTGCCTTTGCCCTTACTAGTTGACGGAGCGTCAACACTTTCAACTTTAGCTACAATGGTTATTTAAATTGCAAGTGTGAGCAAACGAAAGCTCACTAGAAATATCAATAATATAACATAACTGAATAGTTTCAATAGATTTAAATAATTTTTCTTTCATAAAGAATTGAACAATAATCCTTTCTTTAATGTTTAGAATCTTGAATATTGAAATCATCTGAGGGTCGTAAGACCTTGAAGTTTGTCCAAGGTTATAAATATTTCTATTTAAAACCTTTAACAATCATATAGACTATGGACTCTTAACTCGTACTTAGGGGGATTAGCCCTTCGTATCATGTATTGTGCACAAATATTTAATGCTTTCGCATAAACCCCCTAATTAATAGGGTTGTTCATCTCAGTATTTGAATACAAGTCCTCACCAAAGAAAGTTTGGTTTGAATAAGCTTAAAAGCGTAATTTAGAATTCAACGTTCATCAACTAAGGAATAGTTGAATCGACTTACAATAATTTAGAATAATTCATCAATAAGGAATTACAAAATAATTTATGCTTTAGAAATAACTTAAAGCATTTGAACGACTTAATAGACCTTACTTGAACAATTAAGTCAAGGTCACATCAATTCATAAATGGACTTCGCTAAGATATTTATTCAATATATTAATTATAGAGAATACAATAACTGGCATAAACGAAATCAAGAAAGGATAGAATAACTTGTCTCGAGTGCAAGCTACAGTTACTATCACGTTCCTTAAAAATTCCTACATATATATAATTAACAATAATAATATAAATTAGTTATCACGTAACTAATTCGCATAATTAGTTAACCCATTAGGTTAACTCACTCCTCTTTAATTATTAATTATCACATAATTAATCACATCATGTAATCATATTACATGTTCACATAATTAATCAATTAATAATTATGTACTCATATTAATTAAATTATAATTAAACAAATTATAATTTAAATTAAACATTCATTTTAATTATATTTAATAAAATTATAATTATATCTTACATTAATTAAATTATAATTAAATAAATTATAATTTAAATTAAATATTTATTTTAATTATAATTAATCAAATTATAATTTAAATTAAACAAGTACTTTTATTAAAATTAACCAAACTAAATTTATGCATTTATATTAATTAAATTATAATTTGTTAAATTATAATGAATATAGTTTGATTAATTTTTAATCAAAGCAAATGTTAATTTAAATTATAATATGCTTAATTATAATTTAATAAACGCATGATGTAGTTTGATTAATTATAAATTATAATTTGTTTAATTATAAATAAAATGTAATTATAATTTGATTAATTATAATTAAAAGTGAATGTTTACTTTAAATTATAATTTAATGTGAAGTACATAATTAATAATTGATTAATTATGTGGACGTGTAAAATGATTATGTTATGTGATTAATTATATGACAATTAATTATTGACGTAATAATTAAACAAGAATGAGTTAACCTAGATGGGTTAACTAATTATGTGAATTAGTTACGTGGTAACTAATTTAGATTATTATGGTTAAATATATATGTGTAGGAAGTGTTAAAGAACGTGAGTTGTAACTGTAGCTTGTGCACGAAGCAAGTTTTTTAAACTCAAACTTGATATTGTTACACAAGTGTTTTAAATTCAAATATTTATTGTATTTGAGATTGTCCTTTTATTTCTGCAATGGACAAATACTTATTTAAAGTTTATGATTTAATTAAAGTGACCTTGATTTAATTGTTCAAGTAAGGTTTATGTTATCTTTCGTATGCTTTAAGTTTAAATTCTAAAGCATAAGTTATCTCATAATTCGTTATTATTGAATTATTCTTGATTATTGTGAGTCGATTCAACTACTCCTTAGTTGATGATAGCTGAAACACCAAATTTCCTTTTAGCTATCCAAACCAAACTTTCTTTGGTGCGGACTTGTATCAAATACTAAGATGAACAACCCTATTTATTAGGGGAGGTTACTATGCAAAAGCGTTAAATGTTTGTGCACAATACATGGTACGAATGGCTGATCCCCCTAAGTACGAGTTGAGAATCCATAGTCTAAATGACTGTTAAAGGTTTTAAATATAATGTTTATAACCTAGGACAAAGTTCAAGGTCTTATGACCCTAAGATGATTTCAATATTCAAAATTCTAAATATTGATGAAAGAATTATTATTCAATTCTTTATTGTCGATGAAAGTAAAGTTATTCAAATCTTTTGAAGTTATTCAGTTATGTCATATTATTGTTGTAATCCAAGTGAGCTTTTGTTTGCTCAGTCTTGCATATTTAATAATCCCTTGCAGTTAAAGCCGAGAACGTTGACGTACTGTCAACGAGTAAAGAGAAAGGCAAGATGAATAAGTGAAGACTTGTTATCTTTTGATTTTAATTGTAATAAGACTTTATGTTATGTTTTATTTCCACATTATTATTTATGTTAAGGTTAGATAAACCCTGGGATGATTTTGGATAAGGTTGTAATTCCTTTTAAGGAAGATTTTATTATTTAATCAAGGTTGTAATTTATTTTACATTCCTTATTATGGGTAAATACATGTTCTATTTAGAAAGTGAACACCAAATCATGTGGAAACGAAGTACTCCGATTTGGGGGTGTCACGGGTTGGTATCAAAGCAGTAGGTTATGAACCTTAGGTGGGGGGAAAACCTTAGGTAGTAGCCTTATAGAAAGATCGAAAAGCTAGATGATAGCTAAAGATAATAAAATTATCTTATGTGCTATGTGTTTACGTTTTAGTATTCGAAGAGTGTCGATCGATATCACGTAATAATTAAACTTTAAAATTTTCTTGTCAGGATGACGAACGTTGGAGAGTCCAGTTAGGCTAGGGAGGAGTTACCTCAGATGCCGAGGGACGAGGAGCCCCGAGACATCCATGTTGTCTGGGAGCAGTTGGTTAGGAGAGAACTGTCTCCATTGATCACCATAGTTGGTCAGGAGCATGAGCCGATCCCGAGGAGGAATTCTCACCTCACTCTACTAGTGCTGAGATGTACGAGGCGATCTACGACTGTAACGTGGAGCTTCAGGAACTGGTGGACGAGAGTCGGACTACCATCCAGCAGCGAGACGAGACCATTGAAGAGCTGGACAGTGAACTAGGAAACGCGAAGTGGGATCTAATCCACGCAGAAAGTGATAGAGACGATGCACGGGCTGAACTAGCGAAGCTGAAGAACGATATCCAAGAGGAGTCAGCAAAGCGCGCCAAAGCGGAGGAAACAAGCTTTAGGGCTATTCAATGAGCCGATCGAGCTGAAGACGAGGCTCAAGCAAAGAGGGCCAAATTGAAGGAGACAGAATACGCTTTCCATACGGCTATAGATAGGGCTCAGGATTGTGTCTTCTATTACACAGCTCAGTTCCAAGGTTTACCATTGTACATGGTGGATCACAGAACAGCATTCCGGGTAATGGAGGGGAACGCAGAGAGGCTGTGTGACGTCTTAACATACCTAGATAGAAGAGTCTATATTTATATATTTCTTTATGTAATAAATAAATGTAAATCCCATAATTGAGATATTAATGGGATAAGATAATGATGTAATCCTGTAACTTTTTCAGTTCAGGAAAGATGATGTAAATAGCAGAAATGCTATCTATTCTATGTTTTTAAACTGCGAATGAATGAATAAAGAAATTTATTGACGTGCTATGTGTTCAAGTGTGAATTATTGAAATATTTTAAATTGAACTTGAATACTTAAGAATTAAGTAAAGGATCTAATAAGAGTATTTCTTAACAGAAAATGCCTCCTAGAAGAAGACCTACACGACAAAACCCCGCGGGTTCGACTAACAATAACAACAATAACGATGGGCCGAATCCCAATTTGGTTCAGCAGTTGGTGAATCTACTGATAGGAGCAATTGTGAATCAGTCGTAAGTGCAAGGTACGACGTTTAAGGCAGTAGGACCACCAGAGTTTCTAGGATCGATAAACCCGATAGATGCCCAGACGTGGGTAATGGAGATGGAGAGGGTATTCGACGTGGCTAGGGTTAGCAAAGATCAGAAGATGGCATTCACAACTTTTATGTTGAAGTCGGATGCTAGCTTCTGGTGGCAAGCCAACAAGACCAGAGAGGGGGAAGGAGTGATACCATGGGAACGTTTCAAAGAGATGTTCTTTGAAATGTACTTCCCCGTTAGCTCGCAGGACCAGATGGAGGTCAAGTTTTTAGAGCTTTAGTAGGGAGGAATGACGGTGTCGGAGTATGCCGTAAAGTTTAACGAGCTGGTCAGGTTCGCTACGTACCAGGTCAGTACCAACGCTAGGAAGGCGAGGAGATTTGAGAGGGGACTGAAGCCCTGGCTGTATAGCAAGGTCTTCATGTTCCAGCTGAATACTTTTGCAGCTATATTGGAAAAGGCTATTCTCGCTGAAGGAGGAAGCGACGCCATGACCAAGTTCAATCAAGACAAGAAGAAGAAGAACAAGACAGAAACCAAGGTTGGTGGTAGCGGGGCTAGCAACCAGAAAAGGAAATGGAACGACAACACCTTTGTTGGGTGTTAGCAGGGAAGCCAGCAAAAGAGGAAGCTCGAAGCATGTGCTACATGCGAGAAGAATCACACTGGAGTTTTCTTGAGGGGGAAGCGAGTGTGCTTCAACTGTGGTCAGGAAGGCCACATTGCACCGAATTGCCCGAACCCGAAGAAGGGAGCTTGCTACACATGTCGATCCAAGGATCACATAGCCCGAAGTTGCCCTAAGAAACCAGCTGGAGGGTGGTCAGGGAGCAGGGGAAATGGGAGCGGCAGCACTTTGGCTATCGCTGCACCACTACAGGTCGTTTGACCCACTGCCTGAACATTCAACATGACGGTGCAGGATGCTGTGCAGTCAAAGGATGTGGTGTCAAATATTATTCTAATCAATATTATAAATGCATATGTATTATTTGATTCGGGTGCTACTTGTACATTCATATCTGATGAATTTGCTAAGACCCTAAACTTACTTAAAGAGGAATTAGTTTATCCCTTGAACATAGAGATTGCGAATAGGGAGGTTATTCCTGTTAGATTTGTATACAAGAACTGTAGATTGGACATTAAGGGTCAGGAATTAAGGGTAGATTTGATTTTGATAAAACTTGGGGAATTCGATGTCATACTGGGTATGGACTGGTTGTTCAACCATGGGGCGATAATCGACTGTCAGAATAAGTCGGTAAACCTTACGACTCCATCGAAGTTAGTATTTTATGGTAGCAAATCGCCTAGTCAAGCGAGTTGTCTAACGGTTATGCAAGCCAGGAAACTTTTGAAGCAAGGCTGTGTAGGATATCTAGCCTACATAGAAGATACTCGTAAGGAGAGCCCGAAGATAGAAGAGATATTCGTGGTTAGGGAGTTTGTGGATGTATTTCTTAGCGAATTTCCAGGACTTCCGCCAGATAGAGAGATAGAGTTCGTGATCGACTTAGTGCCAGGAATCGCTTCGATTTTGAAAGCTCCGTACCGAATGGCTCCAGTCGAGATGAAGGAACTGATGGTTTAACTACAAGAATTGCTGGACAAGAAGTATATTCAGCCGAGCGCTTCACCTTGGGGAGCGCCAGTTTTATTCGTGAAGAAGGATGGGTCGATGCGTCTATGCATTGATTATAGGGAGTTGAACAACGTTATGATCAAGAATAGGTATCCTTTACCTAGGATCGATGACTTGTTCGATCAATTGAAGGGTGCTAGATACTTCTCAAAAATTGATTTGAGAAGCGCGTATCATCACTTGAAGGTAAGAAGAGAAGATATACCGAAGACCGCTTTTAGAACTCGGTATGGACATTACGAGTTTTTGGTGATGTCATTTGGTCTAACGAATGCCCCAGCTACATTTATGGACTTAATGAATAGAGTGTTTAAGCCATTCCTAGATAAGTTCGTAGTGGTGTTCATAGATGACATCCTGGTTTATTCCTAGACTGATGAAGAACACATTGAACACTTAAAGTTGACCTTAGAATCAATGAGACGAGAAAAGATTTATGCTAAATTCTCAAAATTCAAATTCTGGTTGGAACGTGTGCAATTTCTTGGCCACGTGATCAACAAAGATGAGATTTCGATAAATCCATCAAAGGTTGAGGCCGTAATGAATTGGAATCAGCCGAAGACACCGTCTGAAGTGAGAAATTTCTTGGGATTGGGAGGTTATTACCGAAGATTTATTCAGGATTTTTCCAAGATCGCAACTATGTTGACGAATTTAACTCGTAAAACAGTTAAATTTGTTTGGACGGAAAAATGTGAGGAAAGTTTTCAGGAGTTAAAGAAGAGGTTGAGTACTGCGCTTGTGTTATCTTTACCGGATAGTACAGGGAATTTTGTAGTATACAGTGATGCCTCACATAAGGGATTAGGCTGGGTGCTGATGCAGAGTGGCAAAGTCATTGCTTATGCGTCACGTCAGCTGAAGGATTACGAGAAAGGGTATCCGAGCCATGATTTAGAATTGGCGGCAGTAGTGTTTGCTCTAAAGATTTGGAGACACTACCTTTATGTAAAAAGGTGTGAGATATAAACGGATCATAAGAGTTTGAAGTATATCTTCACCCAGAAGGATTTGAACATGCGCCAAAGAAGATGGTTGGAACTAATAAAGGACTACGACTGCGAGATACTTTACCATCCGGGTAAAGCTAACGTGGTTGCCGATGCTTTAAGCAAGAAGGGTCGGGAGAAGTTGATTATGTTTACTGATCAGGACCAGTTAATAGAAGAGATGGCTAAGTTGGAACTAGAAGTGAAGTATTCGACGGAATCTGATGAGAAGCTATTTCAATTAACTACTGGTTATACTCTAGTATACAAAGTGAAAGAAGCATAACTTCACGATGAAGACTGCGAGAAGATCCGGAAGAGAATAGCTGATGGTGAAGAGTTCAAGTTCAAGATCGATAATGAAGGACTGTTACGATTTGAAGAAAGAATCTGGGTACCGCCAAACCCAGAAGTCAAAGAGGAGATTTTGAGCGAATCTCACAGTTCGAGATATTCAATTCACCCTAGGAGTACAAAGATATACCAGGATCTTAGGCATCACTTCTGGTGGCCGAACATGAAGAGGGACGTTGTTGAATGCGTTGCGAAATGCTTAACGTGCCAGAAAGTCAAAGAAGAACACCAGAGACCCAGTGGATTGCTACAACCGTTGGATCGACTGAAGAAGTCGGCACATTTCCTACCGATCAAGATTAAGTTAAACTTGGATCAGTTAGCAAAGATGTAAGTTAATGAAATTATTTCTCGACACAGTGTTCCGGTGTTGATTGTGGCCGATGGAGATCCGCATTTTACGTCAAATTTTTGGAAGCATTTACAAGAGTGTCTGGGAACGCAATTACGAATGAGTACAGCGTACCATCCTCAGACAGACGGCCAGAGCAAGAGAACAATTCAGACGCTAGAGGATATGCTGAGAGCTTGCGTTATGGACTTCAAAGGAAGCTGGGATTATCATTTGTCGTTGGTGGAGTTCGCCTACAACAATAGCTACCATGCGAGTATCGGCATGCCGCCTTTCGAAACATTGTATGGCAGAAAATGCAGAACCCCATTGTGTTGGGATAAAGTTGGTGAACTTCAACTGTTGGGACTGGAACTGGTACAACAAACGCCGAAATCGTGAAGCTGATCAGAACGAGACTGGTTGCTGCTCAAGACATACAGAAGAAGTATGCCGATTAACATCGACAGAACAGAGAATTCTTACCAGGAAGCTTCGTTTTCCTGAAGGTATCTCCTTGGAAAAAGAAGATTCGATTTGGTAAGGAGGGGAAGCTGAGTCCTCGATTCATTGGACCTTTTGAGATACTGCGAAAGGTTGGCAAATTGGCTTACGAGGTTGCATTACCTCCGGAGCTAGATAATATACACAACGTATTTCATATTTTCATGTTACGACCGTACAAACATGACTACAAACATGTAATAGAATACTAGCCTTTACAATTCGATAAAGACTTAACATATGAAGAAGTACCTGTTCAAATAGTTGATAGAAAGGAACAAGTACTTAGAAATAAAGTGATAACTTCTGTTAAGGTAATCTGGAGGAACGACAGTGCTGAAGAAGCTACGTGAAAACTCGAAGATGTTATGAAGAAAACGTATCCCCAATTATTTGCTTAATTATTTGTGTACAACGATTCTGGGGACAAAATCTTTTTAAGGGGGGAAGAATGTAACAGATGAGAATTTTATTTTATTTTTTGTGATTCTGGTGACAGAATCCTTTTAAGGAGGGAAGATTGTAACGAATGAAAAATTTATATATTAATTTTGAATATTTATTGAATAAAATAAATATTTTAATTAATTTATTTATTGAGTTAAATATATAAATTATATGATTGTTGTGGATTAATTTAATTAAGTGTTATATATTATCTAAATGAATATTTAATAATTTATTTAATTGATGTGTAATGATTTTATGGTATGGTTCTAATTCAATTTAGATAATTAAATTAGATGAAGTCTATGTGATAATTGTTACATGAAATTATAATTAGCGAGAAATTATAATTGTTATGTGATAATTTGTATGTGATTAATTGATGTTAGCTTTTATTAATTAAATTAGAATGTCAAGATTTAATTAAATAAAGTGTAACATTAAAAATATGTGTTAAAGAAATTATTAAAAGAATAAAGAAAGTATTTTAATTTAGTTTTACCAAACAGGGCCCTTACACATGTTTTAAACTCGTTTTACCAAACAAGGCCTTAACTACTAATAATTTGTTTTTTTTAAAAAATAAAGCTGTTTTGCCAAACAAGCTTTATGGCTTTTTAAATTCAAAATTTATAACTTATATATATTAATGGGGATTATTATATTTAATATAGGCCATTATGTATTGGCAGTTATATATCTTATAATTTTGTATTATATGTATAATATATGTAAGTATATTACAGGTATATACGTTAGTTTAGAAAATGAAAGATTTAGTTAGTTAGAGAAAACAAAGAAAGAACAGAGAAAAGATAGAGAGAAAAGGAAGAAGAGAGAAGAAGGAGATGGAAGTTTGAGAAATTCAACACCATCCTCTTTTCTCCTAGCACTAATTTAAAGGTATAACTCTCATCTTTTAGTTGATAGAATTTGTGTTTATATGTTTTTCATAAGTTTAAGTTCTCTGTTAATTGAATTCTTATGAAACTTGTATAAACATGATTTATATATATATATATATATATATATATTATGTTTATAGTATGCTTGTATATGAATCTCATGCTTAATTAAGTTGTTAATTCATAGATATAGGATGAACATGAGAGATTCATGTTCATCAAGAATCACAGTGAAGTATTTTGAAAATATGCTTAGTTTTCTTTTAAAATCAAAATTTCAAGTTTAATTGTGTATTGTTGTACAAATTGATATTAGATAATGATAAAATGTTTATAATCGAATTCAATATGTGTTGAATTGTGTATTTTAAAGTAGAAATAAAATTTCAGTGTTCAATTTCATCAAGAATACTTATCAATGGCTTTCCTTCAAAAATCATGAAATTAAGAGTTTTAAATAAATTGTTTTGATGATTCAATGTGTTAAGACATGTTAGAAGCTTTAAACTTTATTGTTGTAAAGTTTTATATGAATTGTGTTGATTGAAATTGGAATTTGGTGTGGAGAAATAAGCCAAATTGGCTTTTTTATGTACAGTTTGCGAACCTGTCTGCAGGGGGCCGGCCCCGGCGGGCCTATCAAGGCTTAGACACCCGCCTCGGTAGACCTGGCAAAAGAAGCACAGGCCCGCGGTCCGGGACGGCCCGCCCGCAAAAACATGGGCCACGGGCTTTAGTATTACAGCCCACGAAAAGTTGGGCCGTTTTGACCCGGCCCGTGATGGCCCGGCCAGCTGGTGGCCCCGCTCGCCCGTAATATATATATATATATATATATATATATATACAAAAAACACTATTGCTAAATCAATATTAATTATTAATTATTTGAAGTTAATTACTAATTAAATCATATATATATATATATATATATATATATCTACTACTTAAAGATAGAAACGGACAGGAACAGAGGGCAAATTCCTCAAAGAAAGAAAAGGAGTAGAAATCGATTAGGCTGGAAGATTAAAATAGTAACTAAAGTTTTACTATAATAGTGCATTATTGCATGATTTGTATTTAGAAATAAAGTAAAGGTACCATCTTTTACTAAAGATGATCGAAAGAAAAAGTCTCGTGTTCTTACCTCTCAAGAAAGGTAGCATCACGAAGCTTGGCCATGTTCTTCCAGCCAGTAGAGTTTAATTGAGCGAGTGTTTATATTTTTATCGCACGTATGTAATTAACTAATACAACACCAGCAATATTCAAGCGCACAATTTATTCATTCAAATGTTGTATATTTGAGTTCACTCGAATGTCTAAAGTAGTACTGTAGTAGTAGAAAAATAAATAAATAGTAATAATAATAGTATTGTGTAACATACTTTTGCAAAAAAAAAAAAAAAGAAGCTAAAAGCCCGCGGGCCGGCCTGGCCAGGGTTGGGCCACGAGCCGCATTATTTTAGCCAGAAAAAGCTGGGCTATTTTGGCCCCGCCCAAAAATGGCCCGGCCCACTCTCGGCCCACCCCGCCCCGCCCGTTTGCCAGGTTTACGCCTCGGCCGGGGGGGGGGGGGGGGTGCAGCAGATAATGATGTCTTATTCTTTGTATTTTGAAAAGCTAATCTAGTGTGATGTACTTGATAACATGTTAGATACATATTAAAATGTTAAATGAACAGTATTAAAAATTATATTAATAAAATATAATATATAATTATAATTTGATTAATTATAATTACAAGTAAAGGTTTAACTTAAATTATAATTTGTTAAATTATGATGAATATAGTTTGATTAATTTTTAATCAAAGTAAATGTTAATTTAAATTATAATATGCTTAATTATAATTTAATAAATGCATGATGTAGTTTGATTAATTATAAATTATAATTTATTTAATTATAAATAAAATATAATTATAATTAAGAGTGAATGTTTAATTTAAATTATAATTTTTTAATTATAATTTAATATGAAGTACATAATTATTAATTGATTAATTATGTGAACGTGTAAAATGATTATGTGATGTGATTAATTATATGATAATTAATTATTAACATAATAATTAAACAAGAATGAGTTAACCTAGATGGGTTAACTAATTATGTGAATTAGTTACGTGTTAACTAATTTAGATTATTATGGTTAAATATATATGTGTAGGAAGTGTTAAAGAACGTGAGTTGTAACTATAGTTTGCGCTCGAGGCAAGTTTTCTAAACTCAAACTTGTTATTGTTATACAAGTGTTTTAAATTCAAATATTTATTGTATTTGAGATTGTCCTTTTATTTCTGCAATAGACAAATACTTATTTAAAGTTCATAATTTAATTAAAGTGACCTTGACTTAATTGTTCAAGTAAGGTGTAATACCCGAGAATTTCCATATATTAATAAATGAATATATTAATGGAAGTGAATATTTATTCATATATAAATGATTTTGTGTTATTAGATGAATTAATTCAATTATATAAAAATTGAATAATTATAATAATTGAGAAATTTATGGAGTTTGCGATAAACTCGTTGATAGCCTTGTGCGGCACAGTGATGAGGATTATTAATGATTATATTAATTAACGAATGAATTATTAAGTAAATAATTAATTTATATTAATTGTTAATTGCTATTGTAGAATATTAATTAATTGTTATAGTAGAATATTAATTAATTGTTGTGGAATATTAACTGTGATTGATTAATCATATGTGATTATTATTATTGCAAGAAATATAATAATAATAATGATCAACGTGCTTATAAATATAATAAGATTTATATTAAAGTGATAATTAATCATATAAGGGTTAATTAAATTGTTATGGAGATTAACAATTATATTGATTGATGAAGGATATGTGTATATTATTAATTAATATTTAATTTATAAGATGAGTAATTCTATGTGCAAGCATGCGAATTAAATGTGTAACATATATTAGCTAACTATGTATTATGTAAAGTGTAATATGACACTATTATATGGTAAGACTTATTGAATTATGGGAGTTACATGATAATGCCTATGTGACATGTGAGTATACAGTAAAAGAATATGACATGGATTATATATGTGCAAATTAATTGTACCACATTGCCATGTTAAAAGTACATTGTGACTTAAAAGTATATATTATATAATCTAAGTGGACTTGTATAATATAAGTATGTGTGTATAGTTTAAGTATATAAATAATTAAAAAAGTTCCTTCATTCATTGAATAAGGCAAGATGTGTTGTGACATTAAAATAGCCTATGTGACAATATGTATGTAAGTATACATTAAAATAGTGTATCATAAATATAAATAATAATTGATGATTATTTATATAATGGTATAATAAAATTAATAAAGGAGATAATGTGATGTGATTATATCCGAGTAGATTATATCCGGTATTAATAAATGTACATGGATGATATGTATGTTACATTGCCATATCACATCTACTACCTTGAAATACTAAGCATGCGACTTACATTATAATGATAATTATAATCTAAATATATAGTATGAATATATATATGTAATAGCCTAAGTGTATGATATATGTATATATGGCCTTAGTGTTAATACACTTCATGTTGCAAAATGCTGGATACTTAGAAGCTTGGCCCATGCTGACAAACACAATCCTTATACACGTGAACAACTCAAGCTAGCCTACTCCCTATTTCTTCCTCAAACTCAGCATTGCATAGCTCATGATTATGGAGGGAGTGGGATTCATGATGAATCCAACTACCATTTACCTACTACTCTTTAACCCCCATGCAATTCACAAATCTCGTTGGTTTAATTTGTTGTACAATTACATTGTCTGGGTCTTGGCTTTGCTATTTATATGCCCCCTTCTCCTTCAATTTCATTTGCTGTGAGTTTGCATAAGTGTTGAGTTAAGAGAATACATGGATAGTATAGCAGCATTGTAAGTAGTAGTATAGCAGCATGTTCAATTCACAATTTAACAGAGGTATAATTCCTCTCCTTGTTCTTCATTTTCATTTCCTATTTTTGTTACTACAATTTCTTAGATTCTTGATCATGCCAAATTAAAGTGTAATTGGGATATAGAATGCTTGCCTAAGTGTTATATAACCATATAAGCATGTCCAAACTGTTATATGACTGATTTCATACGAATTGGTGAAGTAAATTGGCATTTGGCCTGGAAGTTGCCATGTTCTGGAACTGTCTGCCGCTGGCTGGGAGCCGACGCAGCTGCGCCAGTTTTACACTGGGCAGCTGCGCCAGCAGCCTGCAGCAGTTCCCTGTTTCCTGCTTAAGTGTGCTAAGGGTTAGGTTATTTACATGACTTAGATGAGTATGCTAATGGGTCTAACATACTTGTATCAGTATATGGAGATAGCGTAAACACACTTTGGCTATGATTACATGCAAGGAGTAGGAAATAACATATAGTGTTGAAGTAAACTTAATGTTTCATGAACGAACATTAACATATATGAAGCATGTTAATATTCTGACTTTCGAGACATGTTTGTATGACCTAGAAACACATGAAATACGTATTGACTTGCATACATAAGCTTCATGATGAAATGTGAGCATGCGAACTCCATCATTTAACATTTCTAACGAAAGCGTAGAGTTTGAAAATAAACTTTGATAAATTATATTCATGTTGATATTTTGACCGTACAGGCATGTTAATATGGTTTAAGAATGCACGAAAGGCATGTTGACTTGCTTAGATATGTTTCATAGCATGACATGAGTATGTGGACTTCAATTGTGAACCTTGCTAAGTAAAAGTATAAGTTTGAAACGTAAACCTTGAACATGTTTTCAAAAAGATAATTACATCATGTGAGTATCTAGATTCTAAAGGGTTATGATGGCATGTTCGGGTTTGATATGCCTCTAAACATGATTCGTATGTAGTAGACATAATGATAACATGAGTTTAAAGCATGCTCTCAAGTATTAAACAATACTAGTTATGAATAAATAATGTGAACACCATAAGCATGTGTATTAATAGATTATGTGGCATCTATGTAAACATATAGGCAAGTTATAAAACATGATAACCACATGGTTTTTTTATCCCTTAATACCATGTAAAATGTAAGTTAAAATTATGATAATGAACTCAAGAATGATTATATGCTACGATGTTACTTGAACCTGATTTTGACTATTAACTTAGGGGAATGCCATAACTTGCTAAAATGAAATATATTCAGCATTGATTGTGGTCTTATGTGATATTAATAATATGCGAGTATGTTTGCTAATTGTGGTAGTCTCACATGATAGTAATGATGTATAAATATGATCAACTTGAGAAAAGAGGATAGTTAAGGATAGAAGTTATATTAATATAATACTATATAACTGTGTAGCTAGGTTAAAACTTAACTTATGTGTTGATCGTATATTCGAAGATAAAATGTGAAGTTAAATTATATGACTAATGAATATCATATATATACATAATTGTATTACGATAGGAATTCGAAAGTGTTGGCTAGCTTTACGTGAGTAAACTACGCATAAGGCAAGTTCCTAACTTATACTCTTTTACGGTGCAAGAATTCTATCCTTGTATATTGCAAACTAGTTTCTTTTCTTAAGCGTTTGAATTGAATTAGCATACTTGAACTCTTATTTCATTAAAGCTATTATTCATGCTGAACTTGGTATTGTTCTTGAATATTGTGAAAGTGTCTATGCCATTTGATTCGGCTAGACTTATATTATTGAAAAGCGACCTAGACCAATTGATTGGTGCGGGATCTTGTATTTGACTGAGAAGAACAACCTTCTTTGAAGGGAATATAAAAATTTATCGAAGAACCGACGTGCACACTTGAGTATGATTGATTGTTATGCATAACGATGGTACTTTTGGCTGATCACCTGTTGTACCTGTTTTTGTTGGATTTTCAATTTATTAATGTTAATTCTAGTAGAAGTTCATGGTCCTTAGTGACTGCTCAGTATTCAGTTATCTTGAAATCTTGAATTGATTTATTATTGAATCACATTGATATTATTCTTTCCTTAGCGACTGTTATTGAAAACTGTTGATATTCTTGTTATCCTTGAACTATCAAACCTTGCTATACTCTTTTCAAGAATTGAGAATTATATTACAAACCCTTATTGTATATTACTTGCTGAGCAATTTGTGCTCATTCTTGTTTTCCCTAAAACATTTTAGTTAAGGCAGAGCAGGGCAAACCTTCGGGCGTTGATAAGGGCAAGGGCAAGGCTACCAACTAGCTTGTCTCTTTTATGTTTTGAATATTTTAATGTTGTATTAAGATGACGTAGTAAGACTGGATTTGATTATGTTTAAGCTTAAGTTAGATTATGTAATAAGTCGTTAATTGATATTATTATGTAATCTATTAAGTATTGTAGGTTGCGAGACTTGGGGGAATAATTATAATAAATCATTGTAAATTATTCTAGATTAGATTTTTCGCTGTGATTGTGTGATATTTAGTTATTATTATTGTGATGTATTACCATGAGCACGTGACGAACCGAATTCGAGAGACCAAGTGGCGGTCACGGATTTGGGGGCGTCACAGGTTGGTATCAAAACTATAGTTATAAACCTTAGGAACGAGTGTCCTTAGACTATAACTTAGGCGAACTTAGAAGTTGGAAAGGAGATAAAACTCACATAGAGTTTTCCCTAGAGCGAGACTTAGCATGTTATGAAATGTAACTTCATTCTATACAATGAACTTATGTTTTATTTAACATTCTAACGGAGATGCTGTTTGTTTGTCTTATGTTTGTGATTGTAGGATGACAGACACAGGTGTACCTAGTAGAGTGGCAGAGGAGGAGCCCAGGGATATACATGTAGTATACGAGGCACCTCTAGAGGCTATACCAGTGCAGGCTGTTACACCGTTCGAGTCTGATGACGTGGACGAGATTGAGATAGAGTCTGATCCAGAGGAGGAGCCGATGGAGGAGGAGCCGATGGAGGATAAGCCAGTAGAGGACTCTGATGAGGCTACTGTAGAGAAGCAGATGCTAGGAGAGTATGAGGAGTGGATCCTAGAGTTAGACTGTAGGGTTCAGGAGCTAGAGGCAGAGGCCCAAGAGAGAAAGTCTGAGTTCCAGAAATTGAGGGACGAGGACCACTAGAGGAAGCTGGCCATGTAGGAGTTAGAGGTGGAGATTGCCTACCGTAGGGAGGCAGGGATCCAGATGGGGACTCTGTTTCACAGGTCAGTGGCTCGGAACGTGGATATGGCAGGAAAGCTGGAAGAAGTAGAACAGTGGGAATTGAGTGAGAAGACTGAGAAAGAGGCACTCCGTACTCAGCTAGAGTTGGAGGTGATGGATAGGATACACTTCGAGGAGAAGTGGGGGGCTGCCCATGAGAGAGCAGACGACCTAGAAGATGAGGTCAAATGTAAGAAGAGGAAGATGAACAAGATAGGGTATGTGTTCTATTCAGCTTTTGAGAGGGTGATTGATGGTGTGTACTACTACCCGGCAGAGCAGGGACAGACTCTACACACTATGAGTCGAGAGCTGGTAGCTTATATAGCACAGTTAGAGTACAAGAGCGCTATGGAGCGTGGCATGATGTGATGAGATTTCCTTAGATGGTCTGGTGGTAGTTTAGTAGAATTTATCCTTATGTGTTGTACATACTATGTTGTAATCCCAATGTTTTGTGTAAGACGTGGGATAATGATGTGAACCCTGTGTTAGCTTTTGTTAGAGGGATAGTATGGTAGTAGGTTGGTATATTCCCCGTCTTTTGTGATATTAGGGGATATATGTGATAACATTTATAGCAGTATACTAGGGAAATCATGTATTGAAACGATTTGGCATATGAATATAAATGGAGTTTATTTCTGAAATGTGTTATAAATTTATTCCTTTAGTATTAAAAGAAATACTTAAGTAATATACTTGAATAATAATAAAATGAAAACTTGTGATGCAAATAATGCCGCCTAGACGTAGATTGACTGCACCCGAAGAATCTGTTAATAATGAGAGGGAACAAGTTGACCCGATCCAGAAACTGGTAGACTTGTTAGGAGAAGCCTTAAGGGGAAGGAACAATGAACCCGATCGCCCAAACCCTCAGGCTGTGCCAATAACAACCTTCAAAGACTTTAAGAGTGTAGGACCCCCGGAGTTCGAGGGAACTACTGACCCAATCGTCGCACAAACATGGATCAAGGAGATCAAAAAAGCTTTCACTATAGCTCGCATAGGGGAAGATCAGAAGACGGTATTTGCCACATACATGATGAGGGGAGAAGCGAACTACTGGTGGGAGGCTAATCAACAAAGAGCTGGAGAAGGGATAATATCTTGGGATAAGTTTAAGACGCTGTTTTCTGAGAATTACTTCCCGAAGAGTATGAAGAACAGGATGGAGGTGAAATTCCTAGAGTTAAAACATGGTGAGATGACGGTGGCGCAATACGCTGCTAGGTTTAACGAACTAGCTCGATTTGCGGAGCACCAAGTTGGTGATGAAGAGAGAAAGGCTAGACGCTTCGAACAAGGGTTGAAGCTGTGGCTGTTCAATAAGGTATTAGTTATTCAAATTGATTCCTTTGCAACATTACTGGAAAAGGCAATCATTGCGGAAGGTGGCAGTGAGGCCTTAAGTCTGTATAACAAGGAAAAGAAGGGAAAGAATAAAGGAGGAGAGAATCATATTGGAGGAAGTAATTTGGGAAAGAGAAAGTGGGAGAACAAAAACAACAACAAAAACAACAATAATTAATCAGGGAATTTTCGTGGAGGTTTCAAAAAGAGGGCTAAAGGATGCCCAAAGTGTGGGAAGAATCACCAGGGCGAGTGCTGGATGGGACGTGGCACTTGCTACACTGCAGACAGGAAGGGCACATCTCGCCCAACTGTCCAAAACCAAAGAAGATCCAAGGGTGTTTTGCTTGCGGATCAACTGAGCACCGTATTAAGGATTGCCCACAGAAGGGAAGTGGCGGGGGTAGCAATCAGCAAGGAGGCAACAAGCTGATGATCAGCGGGCTGGCACAATCCAACCGCCCAACCGCCAGAACCTTTAACATGACCGTCCAGGACGCCGTGGCTGCGAAGGAAGTGGTGTCAGGTATAATCCCAATCAATGATATAAATGCTTATATATTATTTGATTCAGGTGCCACCTATTCTTTTATATCTGAAGAATTTGCTAGTAAACTTAGTACACCCCGAGAACGATTAGAAAATCCTTTAATCATAGAAGTTGCTAATAAGGAAGTGATCCCTGTAGAATACGTTTATCGAGATTGTCGCGCAAATATTAGAAAATATGAACTGAGCGTAGACTTAATTCCTATTAGATTAGGAGAATTTGACGTAATATTGGGAATGGATTGGTTGTATAACCATGCTGCGATTATTGACTGTCAGAACAAGTGTGTGAACCTTCAGACTCCGAATAAGTCTAAGGTAGTGTTTTATGGTAGCTCATCGCTTAAGCAATCGTGTTGCGTTACGATGATGCAGGCCAAGAAATTGTTAAGGAAAGGATGTGTAGGTTATCTAGCTTACATCGTTGATACTCGAAAAAGGGGAGTAAAAATTAAGGATATTTCCGTAGTTAATGAATGTCAAGATGTGTTTTCGGACGATCAGCCTGGTCTTTCGCCAGACAGAGAAATTAAATTCGTAATAGACTTAGCACCGGGAACGGCACCGATTTTGAAAGCTCCATATCGTATGGCGCCAGTAGAAATGAAGGAATTGATGATACAATTGCAAGAGTTGTTGAATAAGGGTTACATTCGACTAAGTGTTTCTCCTTGGGGAGCACCAGTGTTATTAGTTAAGAAAAAGGACGGATCGGTGAGGCTCTGTATCGATTATCGAGAATTGAATAGAGTAACGATCAAGAATCGATATCCGCTACCGAGGATAGATGACCTGTTTGATCAACTGAAGGGAGCAAAGTGTTTCTCGAAAATCGACCTACGAACAGGATATCATCAACTGAAAGTGAGGAATGAGGATATACCAAAGACTACGTTTCAAACCCGTTATGGACACTACGAGTTTTTGGTAATGTCATTTGGATTTACTAATGCTCCGACAACATTTATGGACTTGATGAACCGAGTTTTCAAGCCATACTTAGATAAATTCGTAGTGGTTTTTATCGACGACATTTTGATCTACTCGAAGACAGAGGAAGTGATAATAGTGTGCATACAAGCCAATCATGTATGATGATAAAGCACGTACTTTGTAAACAATCTTATTTATTTATTAATGAAATATTCATTTATTAAAGGCATTTAATTATCTACATGTTGCTGTTTTTATAATATGTAAATAACCCATAGTTTTAAGCAATGCTTTTAGAATCATGATGATGATCATGCTAATGAGATCTAAATTCTTATAAAGTTTTAAAACTTAAATAGTTCCCAATCGTGGGATTACTAAAAAGGGGATTAGTAAATCCAGATAGATTGGTACATATGTTGCTTGCTCATTGGATGAGGATGATTGATCTCATGATCATTTGTGTGGAGACACTAAAGCAAGTATGTAGGTGCTTATTGGAGAATAAGTTCACTAAACGTGATTCGCTATGGAATACCTAATGGAGTTTTACTCGCATGTCAATAGGAATTCCTAATGTGATAGTAGTACAAGTGATCCTTGGACTTGAGATCATCATAGTATCTTGTGTGTAACAAATTATACTTTGACTTATTCCTTAAGACCTTTTAAGGCATATATAGGGTATGTTTGGGTATAATGAGTTACATATGGAGATAATGAATGATCAATAAAGAATCTACCACCTCTAGTAAAAGAGGAGATATGTCATATGTGATTCGTTAAATGACAACCCAGGAATCCTTGGCCAAGGTGAAATGAAATTAGAAAGGAGTTTTTAATTTGCATTATTTGGAGTTGTGCATTTTCTAATCGAAATACATATAATTAAATAAAATAAGACTTGACAGTAAATTCATGTCTTATATTTAATTGGGACATTGTATGGTGGAAGGATTGAATTGTATGGTAACTATTAACTCACAGGTTCTTTTATGATTAATGTTGAAATCTATATTATCTAGAAAGTCGTTGATCGCTAGGGAGGCTTATCCCTATTGTAGAATAAATATTATTTATTTAAATAGATTATTAGTTTAATTTATTTATTTAAATAAGATTAAAATTGTTTTAATTGATTTATTCACAACCGGTTTAATATGGAGAACCTAAAGGGTCACACCATAAAAGGAAGAATAATTATTTAAGAAGGTAATGGCATAATCGTAATAATGCATTAAGTATAATTAATTTAATCTATGGTGATAGAATAAATTAAATAGCTTAATGTTTATTATTTAATATTTTGGAAATATTAAATATAAATTAATAAGAGGAGTCTTATTAATATTATTACAATTATTATTATTTTAATTTCTAAAGGAGTTTAGTAATTAATTTAATATTTAGTACTCTCATTTATTCCTAATAAGATTAGGAGACAAATTAATTAAATGAATTTAATTAATTATTCCCATGTGGTGGGAAGCCTAAATTAATTAAAGGAGTTTAATTAATTAAAAGAAATTCCATGTCTAATAGGATTAGAAGGGTTGACTAATATCTATATAAGAGGAGTCTTATAATAGATATTAGATGATGCAATTCCAATTGTTGGAGAGTACTCCTTTTCTATAGAGGATAGAAAACTAAGCCAACCACCCTCCTTCTTGATAATTCATCTTCCTTGGTGGATCACCTCTAGAGGCCAAACACTTGGGTGGCTAACGTTGATCAAAGGAAGGAATCTAATCCGGAAATTCAAGGAGATCACGAAGAACAAGGAGTTGAACTAGTACCTGTGGAAGCTTCGTTCTACAAGGGTATGATTCCATAACTTCTTATTTATCGTTTTAAATTAATAATTTGCATAAAGGATGATCCGGGTAATGGTTTTGTAGAAAATTTTTTAAACTCTGATATACCATGCTTCCGCTAATTTTTGCAATTTGATTGCGTCACGATTTCGTACAAACCCAACAGTGGTATCAGAGCCAAACTTTTATGCAATTATTAATTTATTTTTGATTTCATATACATATGGGTATATATTTAAAATAATTTATTGGGCATAATTTTATTGTATAAAATTATTTTTTTTAAGAAAAAAAAATGACGTTTTTTATTTTTTATTTTTATGACGAATCACAATTTTTTTTTTGGGTGCTAATCTTGAATTCTGCAAAGAAAATGTGTTGTCTCTTTCTTACTCCAAAAAGAATGTGACCCATCAGGAAAGGACTCTTTTAATAAACCTGCAGGACTCTTTTAATAAAAGAAGGTGACTTCTTTTTAAAAAAATAAATATGATATATTTATATATTATATTCTAAATAATTTTATAATTAAAATAAAGAGTTTATTTTAACCTTGAAATTGGATTTCATGCAATTTAAAATTGCCCATTAAATGATACTCATATATATATGGAATGTTTTAATTCATGAGATGAATATTTATTTATTGATATATATGGTGATATGTATGATAATAAATGGCGATTGATTATGGACTATTTGACTAATGTGATTGGATTTTATTTTAGTTGAATGCTTGAATTAATGGGTTTTATTAAATGGGGTCTGCGTACCTCGTCTTCTCTAATTTTTTTCTTGATGTAAAATTCTATCTCTTTCCTATAAACTTCCCCTTGACTGCTGATCAAGGTTTCTATTTAAATTAAATAGTTTAATGTAATAGAATTATTTAGAATTATCTTGAAGAAATTGGAGACTAAGGAGCAAGGAGCGCGTGAAGACCCGTTTGTATGGAGCCCGGGTTTAAATGTAATAGTTATATTTAAATTTAAATTCTTGCACTCCTAGGTTTGACCTTTTGGTTCACTTGGTGGCTCCAGTGAACCAAACTAGAATAAAAGTCCATAATCAATCCGGGTAGAATATAATATTCTATATTGCATGCTAAATATTATATATATTATATTTTATGCAAACATGCTTCGCATGTTTAATAAAATGACCCGTATTTTATATATATATGTGCATGCGCGCTAAACAAGATGAGACAAATAATAACAAACCCCTCAAAGAAATAATATTAAGTCTGAAGCGTTCAAATGATATTTGGAATATCGAACGTCGCCTTCTAGCATGATTAATTAATAGAGTATTAAATATTTAATATGAGTTTGTTGTACTATCCACAAGGCGAGTATTGAGTATTTAAGATGTTAATTAATCACATTTGATGCTTATCAAGAAAATTGAACGATCTAGTCTTGTTGTGCTATCCACAAGGACGAACATTTTTCTTTTTTGAATTTATAGAAATGCTAGGCTGGACTTAACTTAAATCGTTTTAGTTCGGATGTGCACACACTTGACCATTATGATTTAAGAAGCAAAATAAAAGGAGTTATATAGTGATGTAATTGACAAGAGTTGTCTACCTATTTATTTGTATATCGCTTGTTGTGCTATCCACAAGGTTATATACATTTGAAATGGGATCCTTATTCTCACTAGCAAATCTTTAATTAGATGTTGCCAAACTATATAAGTGAAGGTAATATAGTTTGATAAAAATAGTGGGAGATACCAATTTAAAATAAAGACCTAAATTTATTTTGGTATGCAAAATTAATAAAATAAATGTTTGCTAAAATGTTATTTTTCACATGCAAAATTTTAAAAATGTCAAAATCACTAATTTCACTGCGAAGCATACTTGATGCTAATAAGCTTACCGGGCCGAATTATACGGACTGGCTAAGAAATCTGAGAATAGTTCTCACTGCTGAAAAGATTTCTTATGTCCTAAACTCACCTGTCCCTGGAACTATTCCAGAAACAGCCTCTGAGGAAGAGATTTCCACCATTGTAAAGTGGCAAGATGATGCATCTGTGGCTCAATGCATCATGCTCGCATCCATGAATAACGAGCTTCAGCGTCAGCACGAAAAACATGGATGCTGCTACTATGTTGATTCACCTCAAGGAGTTGTATGGTGAACAAAGTAGGACTGCTAGATATGAGATATCTAAGGAGCTCTTCCGATCTCGGATGACCAAGGGCAAAGTGAACATAAAGGAACAAAAGAAATCTGATCCAGCTAGCAAAGGAATGTGCTTCCATTGCAACAAGCCGGGTCATTGGAAGAGGAACTGCAAGAAGTTTCTGGCAAAGAAGAAGCTTGGAGAAGCTTCGACTTCCAATCAAGGTTTGTTCATGATTGAAATTAATTTTTCAGAAAGTCAAATTCTACTTGGGTATTGGATACCGGCTGTGGTTCTCACATATGTAATAATGTGAAGGGACTGGTCAGAAGTAGAAAGCTGAACAATGATGAGGTGATCCTACGAGTGGGGAATGGAGCAAAGCTTGCTGCATTAGCTGTAGGAACTTATTATTTAGCAATGCCTTCGGGCAAGTCCATTTATCTTAATAATTGTTATTATGTTCCGAATATTATTAAAAATATTATTTCAATTTCTGTATTGGATATGGAAGGATTTAACGTTGTTATAAAGAACAATAGTTGTTCTATTTATAAAGACGATATTTTATATGGTGTTGGAAATTTGCGAAATGGACTTTATACACTTGACTTACAAGAAAATATTTTTCAAATTGAACAAACTAAGAAAAGGAAAAGAGATGATATTAATTATACCTACATGTGGCACTGTAGACTCGGTCATATCAATGAAACAAGATTATCCAAGTTGCATAAAGATGGGCTCTTTGAGTTATCTGATTATGAATCATATCCAACTTGTGAATCTTGTCTCATGGGTAAAATGACTAAATCTCCTTTTAGTGGATGAGGAGAAAGAGTTACAGAGTTGTTGGCATTGATTCACACAGACGTTTGTGGGCCTATGACAACAAGTGCACGGGGTGGGTATTCTTATTTTATTACTTTCACTGACGATCACTCAAGATTTGGATATGTGTATTTAATGAAATACAAGTCAGAATCATTTGAAAAGTTCAAAGAGTTTAGAAGTGAAGTAGAGAAACAAACGGGCAAGAGTATAAAGATACTTCGATCAGATCGAGGCAGAGAATACTTAAGCGGTGAGTTTCTCAATTGTCTCAAAGAAAATGGTATAATCTCACAATGGACTCCTCCAGGTACACCACAGTTAAATGGAGTATCTGAAAGGAGAAATCGAACACTGTTAGACATGGTTCGATCCATGATGAGTTTTACCGACCTTCCAATTTCCTTCTCGGGATATGCCCTAGAAACGGCTGCATACCTACTTAACAAGGTACCTACCAAATTCGCCCCAAAGACTCCATATGAGATGTGGAAGGGGAGGAAACCAAATCTTAAGCATGTTAAGACTTGGGGTTGTCCAGCTTATGTCAAAAAGTTTGAACATGATACGCTACAGACTAAATCCGAAAAGTGTAGATTTGTGGGATACCCTAAAGAAACTGTAGGGTATTATTTCTATCATCTAACTGATCAAAAGGTGTTTGTTGCGAAACATGCTGCGTTCTTGGAAAAGGAGTTTATCCATGAAGGGGTCAGTGGGAGTAAGATATATCTTGAAGAAGTTCAAGAACCACAAATTACCACGGATCAAAGTCAGGTACTTGACAAAGTAGAACAACCTACTATACCACACCCTGTTCGTAAATCTGGAAGAGTACCGAAGATACCTGAGAGATATAGATTCGTTATAGAGGATGACGATGAGGTACACATCATGAATGATGATGATCCATTGAATTACGAACAGGCTATGAGTAATAAAGACTCAGGGAAATGGCTTGAAGCTATGAAATTCGAAATGGACTCCATGTATGAAAACAAAGTATGGACTTTGATTTCACCACCTGAAGGCATTAAGCCTATTGGGTGTAAATGGGTCTTTAAAAGAAAGACTGGAGCAGCCCGACTGGTTGTAAAAGGTTTCAAACAAAGACAAGGAGTTGACTATGATGAAACCTTCTCACCAGTAGCTATGCTCAAGTCCATTCGGATTTTGCTTGCGATTGCAGCTTATAACGACTATGAGATCTGGCAGATGGACGTGAAAACGGCCTTCCTCAATGGGAAACTTGAGGAGGATGTGTATATGACACAGCCAGAGGGATTTGTTTCAAAGGTTGGAACAAATCAAGTCTGTAAGCTGCAACGATCCATTTATGGATTGAAGCAAGCTTCTCGTAGATGGAACATTCGTTTTGATGCGACAATTAAAGAGTTTGATTTTGTCAAAAACGACGATGAACCATGTGTGAACAAGAAGGTTAGTGGGAGCGCAGTTTCATTCCTTGTATTATATGTTGATGATATATTACTGATAGGGAATGACATTCCTATGCTACAATCGATTAAAATCTGGTTATCTAAACACTTCTCCATGAAGGACTTGGGAGAAGCATCCTATATTTTGGGGATAAAGATCTATAGAGATAGATCTAAAAGGATGCTTGGTTTATCCCAAGGAACGTACATTGATGCAATGCTAAAGAGGTTTAGCATGGAAGATTCCAAAAGAGGTCTCATGCCGATGAGCCATGGAATACATAGCTCCAAGAAACAGGCCCCAAAGACACCTGAGGAGAGAGACCGTATGAGTAAGATCCCTTATGCTTCTGCAATAGGATCTATCATGTACGGTATGATATGTACTAGACCGGATGTTGCTCATGCACTTAGTGTAATGAGCAGATACCAGTCAAACCCTGGAGAAGAGCACTGGAAGGCAGTGAAGAATATCCTAAAGTACTTGAGAAGGACTAAAGATATTTTTCTTGTCTACGGTGGGTCTGAATTAAAACTCAAGGGATTCACAGACTCAAGTTTTCAAACAGACCAAGATGACAGTAAATCTGTTTTAGGGTATGTGTTTACCTTGAAAGATGGTGCAGTGAATTGAAAAGGTTCCAAACAATAAAAGGTTGTTGGTTTAGTGACAAAGACAAAGTATATAACTGTAAGTGAAGCTGCAAGTTGATGTTTTAGATGAAAAGTTCATTACAAAACTAGGAATAGGTCCTAAGTCTCATCTTGAATCTAAACATGTGTTGCGGCACTTTGATTAAAGAAATCATTGAAAGAGGAGAGTGTAGACTCTCAAGACAACATTGCAGATCCATTTACTAAAGCTTTAACACAACAGCAGTTTGATCATCACTTAGAGAAGATGGGTATGAGATACCGTGGCGATTGGCATTAGTGCAAGTGGGAGATTGATAGTAGTGTGCATACAAGCCAATCATGTATGATGATAAAGCACGTACTTTGTAAACAATCTTATTTATTTATTAATGAAATATTCATTTATTAAAGGCATTTAATTATCTACATGTTGCTGTTTTTATAATATGTAAATAACCCATAGTTTTAAGCAATGCTTTTAGAATCATGATGATGATCATGCTAATGAGATCTAAATTCTTAGAAAGTTTTAAAACTTAAATAGTTCCCAATCGTGGGATTACTAAAAAGGGGATTAGTAAATCCAGATAGATTGGTACATATGTTGCTTGCTCATTGGATGAGGATGATTGATCTCATGATCATTTGTGTGGAGACACTAAAGCAAGTATGTAGGTGCTTATTGGAGAATAATTTCACTAAACGTGATTCGCTATGGAATACCTAATGGAGTTTTACTCGCATGTCAATAGGAATTCCTAATGTGATAGTAGTACAAGTGATCCTTGGACTTGAGATCATCATAGTATCTTGTATGTAACAAATTATACTTTGACTTATTCCTTAAGACCTTTTAAGGCATATATAGGGTATGCTTGGGTATAATGAGTTACATATGGAGATAATGAATGATCAATAAAGAATCTACCACCTCTAGTAAAAGAGGAGATATGTCCTATGTGATTCGTTAAATGACAACCCAGGAATCCTTGGCCAAGATGAAATGAAATTAGAAAGGAGTTTTTAATTTGCATTATTTGGAGTTGTGCATTTTCTAATCGAAATACATATAATTAAATAAAATAAGACTTGACAGTAAATCCATGTCTTATATTTAATTGGGACATTGTATGGTGGAAGGATTGAATTGTATGGTAACTATTAACTCACAGGTTCTTTTATGATTAATGTTGAAATCTATATTATCTAGAAAGTCGTTGATTGCTAGGGAGGCTTATCCCTATTGTAGAATAAATATTATTTATTTAAATAGATTATTAGTTTAATTTATTTATTTATATAAGATTAAAATTATTTTAATTGATTTATTCACAACCGGTTTAATATGGAAAACCTAAAGGGTCACACCATAAAAGGAAGAATAATTATTTAAGAAGGTAATGGCATAATCGTAATAATGCATTAAGTATAATTAATTTAATCTATGGTGATAGAATAAATTAAATAGCTTAATGTTTATTATTTAATATTTTGGAAATATTAAATATAAATTAATAAGAGGAGTCTTATTAATATTATTACAATTATTATTATTTTAATTTCTAAAGGAGTTTAGTAATTAATTTAATATTTAGTACTCTCATTTATTCCAAATAAGATTAGGAGACAAATTAATTAAATGAATTTAATTAATTATTCCCATGTGGTGGGAAGCCTAAATTAATTAAAGGAGTTTAATTAATTAAAAGAAATCTCATGTCTAATAGGATTAGAAGGGTTGACTAATATCTATATAAGAGGAGTCTTATAATAGATATTAGATGATGCAATTCCAATTGTTGGAGAGTACTCCTTTTCTATAGAGGATAGAAAACTAAGCCAACCACCCTCCTTCTTGATAATTCATCTTCCTTGGTGGATCACCTCTAGAGGCCAAACACTTGGGTGGCTAACGTTGATCAAAGGAAGGAATCTAATCCGGAAATTCAAGGAGATCACGAAGAACAAGGAGTTGAACTAGTACCTGTGGAAGCTTCGTTCTACAAGGGTATGATTCCATAACTTCTTATTTATCGTTTTAAATTAATAATTTGCATAAAGGATGATCCGGGTAATGGTTTTGTAGAAATTTTTGTAAACTCTAATATACCATGCTTCCGCTAATTTTTGCAATTTGATTGCGTCACGATTTCGTACAAACCCAACAGGAAGAACATGCCGAACATCTGAAGACTGTTTTGGAGGCACTAAGGAAGGAGAAGATGTATGCGAAATTTTCAAAGTGCAAATTTTGGATGGAGAAGGTTCAATTCTTAGGCCACGTGGTGGATAAGAATGGAATCGCTGTAGACCCTGCGAAGGTAGAAGCAGTAAATAATTGGGAACAACCGAGAACACCGACAAAAGTGAGAAGATTTTTAGGGTTAGCTGGGTACTATCGAAGATTCATCCAAGATTTTTCTAAGATAGCAACCCCATTGACCAATTTGACTAGAAAGACGGTGAAATTTGTATGGACCGACAAATGCGAAGAAAGTTTTCAAGAACTGAAAAGGAGATTGAGCGAAGCACCTGTGTTATTATTATCAGATGATGCGGGAAATTTTGTGGTGTATAGTGATGCATCGCACAAGGGACTTGGCTGTGTACTTATGCAGCACGGCAAGGTCATTGCATATGCACCACGACAATTGAAGGATTACGAAAAACGATACCCTACTCATGACTTAGAGTTAGCGGCAGTAGTTTTTGTGTTAAAGATATGGAGGCATTATTTGTATGGGGAAAAATGTGAGATATACACGGACCACAAAAGTCTGAAATATATCTTCATACAGAAGGAGTTGAATATGCGTCAGAGGAGGTGGTTAGAATTGATCAAGGATTATGACTGCGATATTCTTTATCACCCGGGAAAGGCAAACGTGGTTGCCGACGCTCTGAGCAGAAAAGGAAGGGAAAAGTTGTTTAACTTAACGACTCAGGAAGGATTGATAAAAGAGATGGAGAAATTGGAGATAGAAGTGAAAAGACCAGAAAATTCTGGTGAGAAGTTAATTGTAATGGAAGCTTGTCCGACGTTGTTGGATAGAGTGAAGGAAGCCCAGGAAAAGGATGAAGAGTATGAGAAAATCCGAAAGAGGATCACTTAAAATGAGGAAGAAAAATTTCTAATGGATAAAGACGGTATTTTGAGATTTGAAGGAAGAGTGTGGGTACCAGCGTTAGCCGAGTTGAGCGAAGAGATTTTGCATGAGGCACACAATACGACATATTCCGTTCATCCGGGAGGCACAAAGATGTACCGAGATCTAAGGCAACATTTTGGGTGGCCCAATTTGAAACAAAAAGTCGCAGAGTGCGTCAGTAGATGCTTGACTTGCCAACGCGTTAAAGCAGAGCATCAACGGCGGAGTGGTTTACTACAACCGTTAGAAATACCAGAGTGAAAATGGGAGCATATTACCATGGACTTCGTGGTAGGACTTCCAGTTACACAGAAAGGTTATGATGCCATTTGGGTTATCGTGGATCGACTAACGAAGACCGCACATTTTCTACCAATAAAGTTCCGCTACAATTTGAACCAATTAGCAAGTCTATACATAAAGGAGATTGTCTCACGACATGGAGTGCCGGTATCTATTGTCTCTGATCGAGATCCGCGCTTCACATCCAATTTTTGAAAGAGTTTGCAAGAGAGAATGGGAAAGCAGTTGAGGTTGAGTACGGCTTATCATCCTCAGACAGACGAACAGAGTGAGCGAACAATACAAACGCTGGAGGACATTTTTAGGACTTGCGTGATGGATTTTAATGGAAATTGGGACGACCACCTACCCTTAGTCGAATTTGCGTATAATAATAGTTACAATGCAAGTATCGGTATGCCACCGTACAAAGCTCTTTACGGGAGAAAGTGCAGAACACCATTATATTGGGACGAAGTCGGGGAGCGACGAATACTCGGACCAGAGCTAGTACAACAAACCGCAGACGTGGTGACAGTGATAAAAGCCAGATTAGTAGCAGCTCAAGACCGCCAGAAAAAGTATACAGATTTGCATCGGCAGGACCGAGACTATAAAGTCGGCAGTTTTGTTTTCTTGAAGGTATCTCCATAGAAGGGAAAAATCCATTTCGACAAGAAAGGAAAATTGAGTCCAAGATTCATAGGACCGTTCGAGATACTAAAGCGAGTGGGCGAAGTGGCATACAAAGTTGCGTTACCACCCGAGTTGGAGCACATCCACAACGTGTTCCACATTTTCGTGTTGCGACCGTACAAGGCCGACTACAAGCACGTGATTTCTTACGAGCCCATTCAAGTGGAGAAGAACTTGGCATACGAAGAGATTCCTGTCCAGATATTAGATAGGAAAGAACAAGCTTTGAGAAATAAAATTATATCTTCTGTAAAAATACTTTGGCGTAACCACGATGCCGAGGAGGCTACGTGGGAGTTAGAAGATTGGATGATGAGGGATTATCCCCATCTATTGTGTAACCTTGTAGCAATTCAGGGACGGAATTTTTATAAGGGGGGAGGATGTCATACCCTAGAATTTCCATATATTAATAAATGAATATATTAATGGAAGTGAATATTTATTCATATATAAATGATTTTGTGTTATGAGATGAATTAATTCA
The DNA here is from genome assembly GCA_020205555.1 of Panax stipuleanatus. Taxonomy (NCBI): domain Eukaryota; kingdom Viridiplantae; phylum Streptophyta; class Magnoliopsida; order Apiales; family Araliaceae; genus Panax; species Panax stipuleanatus. The sequence continues at coordinate 151,900,780 of CM035117.1, read as the reverse complement.
ATTATATAAAAATTGAATAATTATAATAATTGAGAAATTTATGGAGTTTGCGATAAACTCATTGATAGCCTTGTGTGGCACAGCGATGAGGATTATTAATGATTATATTAATTAACGAATGCATTATTAAGTAAATAATTAATCTATATTAATTGTTAATTGCTATTGTAGAATATTAATTAATTGTTATCGAAGAATATTAATTAATTGTTGTGGAATATTAACTGTGATTGATTAATCATATGTGATTATTATTATTGCAAGAAATATAATAATAATAATGAGCAACGTGCTTATAAATATAATAAGATTTATATTAAGTGATAATTAATCATATAAGGGTTAATTAAGTTGTTATGGAGATTAACAATTATATTGATTGATGAAGGATATGTGTATATTATTAATTAATATTTAATTTATAAGATGAGTAATTCTATGTGCAAGCATGCGAATTAAATGTGTAACATTTATTAGCTAACTATGTATTATGTAAAGTGTAATATGACACTATTATATGGCAAGGCTTATTGAATTATGGGAGTTACATGATAATGCCTATGTGACATGTGAGTATACAGTAAAAGAATATGACATGGATTATATATGTGCAAATTAATTGTACCACATTGCCATGTTAAAAGTACATTGTGACTTAAAAGTATATATTATATAATCTAAGTGGACTTGTATAATATAAGTATGTGTGTATAGTTTAAGTATATAAATAATTAAAAAAGTTCCTTCATTCATTGAATAAGGCAAGATGTGTTGTGACATTAAAATAGCCTATGTGACAATATGTATGTAAGTATACATTAAAATAGTGTATCATAAATATAAATAATAATTGATGATTATTTATATAATGGAATAATAAAATTAATAAAGGAGATAATGTGATGTGATTATATCCGAGTAGATTATATCCGGTATTAATAAATGTACATGGATGATATGTATGTTACATTGCCATATCACATCTACTACCTTGAAATACTAAGCATGTGACTTACATTATAATGATAATTATAATCTAAATATATAGTATGAATATATATGTAATAGCCTAAGTGTATGATATATGTATATATAGCCTTAGTGTTAATACACTTCATGTTGCAAAATGCTGGATATTTAGAAGCTTGGCCCATGCTGACAAACACAATCCTTATACACGTGAACAACTTAAGCTAGCCTACTCCCTATTTCTTCCTCAAACTCAGCATTGCATAGCTCATGATTATGGAGGGAGTGGGATTCATGATGAATCCAACTACCATTTACCTACTACTCTTTAACCCCCATGCAATTCACAAATCTCGTTGGTTTTATTTGTTGTACAATTACATTGTCTGGGTCTTGGCTTTGCTATTTATATGCCCCCTTCTCCTTCAATTTCATTTGCTGTGAGTTTGCATAAGTGTTTAGTTGAGAGAATACATTGATAGTATAGCAGCATTATAAGTAGTAGTATAGCAGCAAGTTCAATTCACAATTTAACATAGGTATAATTCCTCTCCTTGTTCTTCATTTTCATTTCCTGTTTCTGTTACTGTAATTTCTTAAATTCTTGATCATGCCAAATTAAAGTGTAATTGGGATATAGAATGCTTGCCTAAGTGTTATATAACTATATAAGCATGTCCAAACTGTTATATGACTGATTTCATACGAATTGGTGAAGTAAATTGGCATTTGGCCTGGAAGTTGCCGTGTTCTGGAACTGTCTGCCGCTGGCTGGGAGCCGGCGCAGCTGCGCCAGTTTTACACTGGGCAGCTGCACCAGCAGCCTGCAGCAGTTCCATGTTTCCTGCTTAAGTCTGCTAAGGGTTAGGTTGTTTACATGTCTTAGATGAGTATGCTAATGGGTCTAACATAGTTATATCAGTATATGGAGATAGCGTAAACACGCTTTGACTATGATTACATGCAAGATTAGGAAACAACATATAGTGTTGACGTAAACTTAAAGTTTCATGAACGAACATTAACATATACGAAGCATGTTAATATTCTGACTTTCAAGACATGTTTGTATGACCTAGAAACACATGAAATACGTATTGACTTGCATACATAAGCTTCATGATGAAATGTGAGCATGCGAACTCCATCATTTAACATTTTTAACGAAAGCGTAGAGTTTGAAAACAAACTTTGATAAATTATATTCATGTTGATATTCTGACCGTACAAGCATGTTAATATGGTTTAAGAATGCACGAAAGGCATGTTGACTTGCTTAGATATGTTTCATAGCATGACATGAGTATGTGGACTTCAATTGTGAACCTTGCTAAGTAAAAGTATAAGTTTGAAACGTAAACCTTGAACATGTTTTCAAAAAGATAATTACATCACGTGAGTATCTAGATTCTAAAGGGTTATGATGGCATTTTCGGTTTTGATATGCCTCTAAACATGATTCGTATGTAGTAGACATAATGATAACATGAGTTTAAAGCATGCTCTCAAGTATTAAACAATACTAGTTATGAATAAATAATGTGAATACCACAAGCATGTGTATTAATAGATTATGTGACATCTATGTAAACATATAGCCAAGTTATAAAACATGATAACCACATGGTTTTTTTATCCCTTAATACCATGTAAAATGTAAGTTAAAATTGTGATAATGAACTCAAGAATGATTATATGCTACGATGTTACTTGAACCTGATTTTGACTGTTAACTTAGGGGAATGCCATAACTTGCTAAAATGAAATATATTCAGTATTGATTGTGGTCTTATGTGATATTAATAATATGCGAGTATGTTTGCTAATTGTGGTAGTCTCACATGATAGTAATGATGTATAAATATGATCAACTTGAGAAAAGAGGATAGTTAAGGATAGAAGTTATATTAATATAATACTATATAACTGTGTAGCTAGGTTAAAACTTAGCTTATGTGTTGATCGTATATTCGAAGATAAAATGTGAAGTTAAATTATATGACTAATGAATATCATATATATACGTAATTGTATTACGATAGGAATTCGAAAGTGTTGGCTAGCTTTACGTGAGTAAACTACGCATAAGGCAAGTTCCTAACTTACACTCTTTTACGGTGCAAGAATTCTATCCTTGTATATTGCGAACTAGTTTCTTTTCTTAAGCGTTTGAATTGAATTAGCATACTTGAACTCTTATTTCATTAAAGCTATTATTCATGCTGAACTTGGTATTGTTCTTGAATATTGTGAAAGTGTCTATGTCATTTGATTCGGCTAGACTTATATTATTGAAAAGCAACCCAGACCAATTGATTGGCGGGGATCTAATAAGCTTATGTCTTAATAGAAAGATGCCTCCTAGAAGAAGACTAGTACGTCAGCAGGCTCAAGAGGGGTCTACGAACAACAATAACGAGGCTAATGCCAATCCAGTTCAGCAATTGGTAAACTTGTTAACGGGAGCACTTGCAAATCAGTCGCAAGCTCAAGCTGCTACCTTCAAGGATTTCAAAGCGGTAGAACAGTCGGAGTTTTAGGAATTTGTAAATCCGTTCGAGGCCCAGACTTGGGTAAAGGAAATGGAGAAAGTCTTTGACGTTGCTAGGGTCAATGAAGACCAAAAAATTGCCTCTGCAACGTTCATGCTAAAGTCGGAGGTCAGCTACTGGTGGCAAGAAAATAAAGTTCGAGGAGGACAGGGTGTGATCACGTGGGATAGGTTCAAGGAAAGGTTCTTCGAAATATACTTCCCAACAAGCTCGCGTCACTAGATGGAGGTCCAATTGCTAGAGTTGAAGCATGGTACGATGTCTGTACCGGAGTACGCCGTAAATTTTAATGAGTTGGCAAGGTTTGCGATGTATTAGGTAAACACTGATGAGAGAAAGGCAAGGAGGTTCGAGCAGGGATTGAAGCCCTGGTTATACATCAAAGTCTCGATGTTTTAACTGAATACATTTGTTGTAGTGTTGGAAAAGGATATCATTGCAGAGGGTGGAAATGATGCTTTACTGAGTATAACTAAAACCAGAAGAAGAAGAAGAAGAATGAGATTGTAAATAAGGCTGGTGGCAACAGCGGTGGTGGCGGTAGCCAAAAGAGGAAGTGGAATTACAGTGCGTCTACCGAAAATTAATAAGGAAGCCAGATAAAGAGGATTGAGGCCTGTGCTACTTGCGGGAAGAATCACACTTGAATGTGCCCGAAGGGTAAGAGGGTGTGTTTTAACTATGGTCAGGAAGGCCACATTGTGCTGAATTTTCCTAACCCAAAGAAGATTGTTTCACACGTGGGTCAAAGGATAACATGGCTCGTGATTGCCCTAAGAAGACAACTGGAGGGTTAAGTGGTGGTAGAGGAACTAGCAATGGTGGCACTTTGACTTTTACCAGAGCAACACCATCGAACGGACCCACCACTAGAACATTTAATATAACTGTGCAGGATGCTGTGCAGTCAAAGGATGTGGTGTCAGGTATCATTCCGGTTAATAGTATTAATGCTTATGTATTGTTTTATTTGGGTGTTACTTGTTCATTTATATTCGATGACTTTGCTAATAGTTTAGAGTTGCCTACAGAGGAGTTAGATTACTCTTTGAACATAAAGATTGCGAATAGGGAGGTAATTCCTGTTAGGTTGGTACACAAGAACTGTAGGGTAAATATTAAGGACCACGAGATGATGGTAGATTTAATTCTAATAAGACTTGGGGAATATGATGTTATTTTGGGGATGGATTGGTTATTTAACCATGGGATGATAATTGATTGCCAAAAGAAGTGTGTTAACCTTACGACTCCGTCGAAGGTAGTGTTTTATGGCAGCAAGTCGCCTAGACAAGCGAGTTGTATAACGATTATGCAGGTCAGGAAGTTGTTAAAACAAGGTTGTGTACATTTAAGGAGAGTGCAAAATTGTAGGTGATACCAGTCGTTAACGAATTTGTGGACGTGTTTCCGAGCGATTTGCCGGGACTTCTACCAGATAGAGAAATCGAGTTTGTGATTGACTTAGCGCCAGGGACTGCCCCGATTTCTAAAGCCCCGTATAGAATGGCCCTAGTGGAGATGAATGAATTGACGGTGCAGTTGTAGGATTTGCTAGACAAGAAGTATATTCATTTGAGTGTATCACCGTGGGGACTGCCGGTGCTGTTTGTTAAGAAGAAGGATGGATCAATGCGGCTTTGCATTGATTATAGGGAGTTGAACAAGGTCACGATCAAGAATAAGTACCCGTTGCTGTGATACCCCCAAATCCGGGTACTTCGTTTCCACACGATTTGGTGTTCACTTTCTAAATAAAAACATACATCTACCCAATAATAAGGAATGCAAAATAAATTACAACCTTATAATTAAATAAAAAATCTTCCTTGTAAAAAAGATTACAACTTTGTCCAAAATATTCCAGGGTTTAATCTAACCTTAACTTAAAGATCAAATGCGGAAAATAAAAATATAACATAAAATAATCCAGTCTTGTTACAATTCATAATTAACAAATAAAACAAGTCTTCACTTGTTCAGCTTGCCTTTGCCCTTACTAGTTGACGGAGCGTCAACACTTTCAACTTTAGCTACAATGGTTATTTTAATTGCAAGAGTGAGCAAACGAAAGCTCACTAGAAATATCAATAATATAACATAACTGAATAGTTTCAATAGATTTGAATAATTTTTCTTTCATAAAGAATTGAACAATAATCCTTTCTTTAATGTTTAGAATCTTGAATATTGAAATCATTTGAGGGTCGTAAGACCTTGAACTTTGTCCAAGGTTATAAACATTTCTATTTAAAATCTTTAACAGTCATATAGACTATGGACTCTTAACTCGTACTTAGGGGGATTAGCCCTTCGTATCATGTATTGTGCACAAACATTTAATGCTTTTGCATAGTAACCCCCTAATTAATAGGGTTGTTCATCTCAGTATTTGAATACAAGTCCTCACCAAAGAAATTTTGGTTTGAATAAGCTTAAAAGCGTAATTTAGAATTTAACGTTCATCAACTAAGGAATAGTTGAATCGACTTACAATAATTTAGAATAATTCATCAATAAGGAATTACGAAATAATTTATGATTTAGAAATAACTTAAAGCATTTGAACGACTTAATAGACCTTACTTGAACAATTAAGTCAAGGTCACATCAATTCATAAATGGACTTCGCTAAGATATTTATTCAATATATTAATTATAAAGAATACAATAACTGGCATAAACGAAATCAAGAAAGGATAGAATAACTTGCCTCGAGCGCAAGCTACAGTTACTATCACGTTCCTTAAAAATTCCTACATATATATAATTAACAATAATAATATAAATTAGTTATCACATAACTAATTCACATAATTAGTTAACCCATTATGTTAACTTACTCCTCTTTAATTATTAATTATCACATAATTAATCACATCACGTAATCATATTACATGTTCACATAATTAATCGAATTATAATTATATACTCATATTAATTAAATTATAATTAAAAAAATTATAATTTAAATTAAACATTCATTTTAATTATATTTAATCAAATTATAATTATATCTTACATTAATTAAATAAATTATAATTTAAATTAAACATTTATTTTAATTATAATTATATTTTAAATTATAATTAAATAAATTATAATTTAAATTAAACTAGTACTTTCATTAAAATTAACCAAACTAAATTTATGCATTTATATTAATTAAATTATAATTTGTTAAATTATAATGAATATAGTTTGATTAATTTTTAATCAAAGTAAATGTTAATTTAAATTATAAGATGCTTAATTATAATTTAATAAATGCATGATGTAGTTTGATTAATTATAAATTATAATTTGTTTAATTATATATAAAATGTAATTATAATTTGATTAATTATAATTAAAAGTGAATGTTTACTTTAAATTATAATTTATTTAATTATAATTTAATGTGAAGTACATAATTAATAATTGATTAATTATGTGGACGTGTAAAATGATTATGTAATGTGATTAATTATATGATAATTAATTATTGACGTAATAATTAAACAAGAATGAGTTAACCTAGATAGGTTAACTAATTATGTGAATTAGTTACGTGTTAACTAATTTAGATTATTATGATTAAATATATATGTGTAAGAAGTGTTAAAGAACGTGAGTTGTAACTGTAGCTTGTGCTCGAAGCAAGTTTTCTAAACTCAAACTTGTTATTGTTACACAAGTGTTTTAAATTCAAATATTTATTGTATTTGAGATTGTCCTTTTTATTTCTGCAATGGACAAATACTTATTTAAAGTTTATGATTTAACTAAAGTGACCTTGATTTAATTGTTCAAGTAAGGTCTATGTTATCTTTCGTATGCTTTAAGTTTAAATTCTAAAGCATTAGTTATCTCATAATTCGTTATTATTGAATTATTCTTGATTATTGTGAGTCGATTCAACTACTCCTTAGTTGATGATAGTTGAAACACCAAATTTCATTTTATCTATCCAAACCAAACTTTCTTTGGTGCGGACTCGTATCAAATACTAAGATGAACAACCCTATTTATTAGGGGAGGTTATTGTGCAAAAGCGTTAAATGTTTGTGCACAATACATGGTACGAATGGCTGATCCCCCTAAGTACGAGTTGAGAATCCATAGTCTAAATGACTGTTAAAGGTTTTAAATATAATATTTATAACCTAGGACAAAGTTCAAGGTCTTATGACCCTCAGATGATTTCAATATTCGAAATTCTAAATATTGATGAAAGAATTATTATTCAATTCTTTATTGTCGATGAAAGTAAAGTTATTCAAATCTTTTGAAGTTATTCAGTTATGTCATATTATTGTTGTATTCCAAGTGAGCTTTTGTTTGCTCAATCTTGCATATTTAATAATCCCTTGCAGTTAAAGCCGAGAACGTTGACGTGCTGTCAACGAGTAAAGAGAAAGGCAAGATGAATAAGTGAAGACTTGTTATCTTTTAATTTTAATTGTAATAAGACTTTATGTTATGTTTTATTTCCACATTATTATTTATGTTAAGGTTAGATAAACCCTGGGATGATTTTGGATAAAGTTGTAATTCCTTTCTAAGGAAGATTTTATTATTTATTCAAGGTTGTAATTTATTTAACATTCCTTATTATGGGTAGATGTATGTTCTATTTAGAAAGTGACCACCAAATCATGTGAAAATGAAGTACCCGGATTTGGGGGTGTCACAGTTGCCGAGAATCGATGACTTGTTTGATCAGTTGAAAGGAGCTAGATATTTCTCGAAGATAGATTTGAGAAGCGGATATCATCAATTATAGGTGAGGAAAGAAGACGTACCGAAGATAGGGTTCAGGACTCGGTATGGACATTACGAGTTCCTGGTGATGTCATTTGGTCTAACAAATGCACCTGCAGCATTTATGGACCTAATGAATAGTGTGTTTAAGCCATTTTTGGACAAGTTTGTGGTGGTGTTCATTGATGACATTTTGGTGTATTCCAAAACCAAGGAGGAGCATATTGAACATTTGAGACTGACGTTGGAATCGCTAAGACGAGAGAAGTTATATGCGAAATTCTCTAAATGTGAATTCTGGATAGAACGCGTGCAGTTTCTTGGGCATGTAATTGATAAAGACGGGATTTTGGTAGATCCGTCAAAGGTTGAAGCTGTGATAAATTGGGATCAACCGAAGAGACCATCGAAAGTACGAAGTTTCTTGGGTTTGACAGGTTATTACAGGAGATTTATTAAGGATTTTTCCAAAATAGCGACTCCGTTAACGAATTTGACCAGAAAAGTGGTGAAGTTTGTTTGGATGGAGAAGTGTGAGGAAAGTTTTCAAGAGTTGAAAAAGAGATTGAGTTCCACACCTGTGTTGTCTCTGCCGGATAGCACTTAAAATTTTGTGGTTTATAGTGACGCATCGCATAAAGGGCTAGGTTGTGTGCTTATGCAAAACGGCAAGGTCATTGCGTATGTATCACGTCAATTAAAGGACTATAAGAAGGGGTATCCGACCCATGATTTGGAATTGGTTGCGGTGGTGTTTGCTCTGAAGATTTGGAGACACTATCTTTATGGGGAAAAGTGTGAGATATATGAAGACCATAAGAGTATGAAGTATATCTTTACACAAAAAGATTTAAATATGCATCAGAGAAGATGGTTGGAGCTTATTAAAGACTACAATTGCGAGATTCTATATCACCCATGTAAAGCAAATGTCGTTGCCGATGCCTTAAGCAGGAAGGGTCGGGAGAAACTGTTTACATTAACTGCTCAAGAACAGCTGGTGGATGAAATGGCTAAGTTGGAGTTAGAAGTTAAGAATACGAAGATGCCGGATGAAAACCTGTTTCAAATGGGAACCGGCCCAACTTTGGTGGATAAGGTGAAGGATACACAAATTTATGACGAGGAGTGTGAGAAGATCAGGAAAAGAATAACCGAAGGTGAGGAGACAAAGTTCAAAGTCGATACTAAGGAATTGCTGCGATTTGAAGGGAGAATCTTGGTTCCTCCTGTACCAAAAGTCAAAGAGGAAATTTTGAGCGAGGCTCATAGTTCTAGATATTCAATTCACCTAGGGAGTACGAAGATGTACCAGGATCTCCGACAGTATTTCTGGTGGCCGAATATGGAAAGAGACGTTGCAGAATGTGTGGCAAGATGCTAAACGTGCCAAAAAGTCAAAGCAGAACATCAAACACCAAGCGAATTGTTACAACCGTTGGGGATACTATAATGGAAGTGGGAGCATATCATGATGGACTTCGTGGTTGGTCTTCCAATGACTCAGAAAGGTTTTGATGCAATGTGGGTTATTGTGGATCGACTAACGAAGTCAGCGCATTTCTTATTGATCAAAATCAGATTCAATTTGGATCAATTAGCAAAATTGTATGTTAAAGAAATCTGTTGGGAATTGCATATTCAAATTTGATGATGAAATAAATAAATATGCATTTATTATCAAAATATGTAAAGTCTGTATTAGATCATATGTGTAATAATCCAAAACTTAAGTAGGATTATTAATATAATTTTTATAATAATAATAATAATAATAATAATAAATATTATTATGTTCATGATTTGTACAATGTGTATTTAGCCTTATTAAAGTTATATATATATATATATATATATATATATATATATCAACATATAAGATATAGTTATGGAAAACATATATGGAAAGTTTTTATAAGTAAACCCTAATTTAAGATTCTATCTAAATTAGAAACCCTAACCCTAATGGTTATAATAAATAGAAATTATAATTTAATACTTTGATAATGTTATAAAGGATTGTGAAAATATGAACATTACCTTTATGTATAGTAAATTAAGGAATGAATTTAAAGAGATTTCTAAAAAACCCTAATTAGGTATTAGGAAACCCTAACCCTAATTAGAAAACCTTAATTTTGATAATAACCCTAATTATATTTATAAACCCTAATTCTAAAATTTACAAACTCTAATGGTTCAAGTTTTGATTTTTAAGTTTCTAAGAGAACATGAAATAACTAAATTACCCTTGGATTTAAGTAGGAAATTACTAAAATACCCTTAGTATATGTAAAATGACAAAAATGTCATTAAAACTCTCTCTTTAAATGAGATAAGTGCAAATCTTTTGGCTTGACAAGCAAAAGATTTGCCTTATGCTACTAAATCATCTTGGCATGACAACACAACCTAGCTTCATTAATAGATTAGGTTTACTTGTCAAAACAAGAGAGAGAACTTAAGTTTTAACCCACTTGAGGTTTGGATATAAGGCTAGGTAGTGAGAACTTAAAGCCACAAAATTGCCACTTAATATACATCACTAACTAACTCAGAAACACTCCTCAGCAAGCTCGTAGCAGAATCAGAAAGGAGAAAACAAAAATTTGCTCAAAAGGGTAAAAACCTAACCCTAGCTCTAGATCTTAATTTCTGAAATAGAAATGTTGTTTTTATTGTTTCAATATGTTAATTAGTATGTTGTTTAGTGTTCTGGGTTGTTAAAACATAGATCTATAACACTTAAAAGCATCAAAATAGTGATTTAAACAAAACTGCTAAAACTAAAAAATAGGGTCTGATAGTGAATGTCAGGGCTCATAGATTGTTCTATGTTTGTTGTTTAGAGGTTTTAAAGGTTTTTAGTTATAGTTTGTAATGTTGTTAGTAGCCTAGAAGTGGTAGAATATCAATCAGAATAACAGATTTGAAATTATAAGGGGTCAAAACCCGTTGACCGAGCTTGACTTCACGTTTTCTGTGTAACCCAGAAAGCTAAAGAACACGCTTGACGGGTATTTTGACTGCCTTAATCTCTCTCCTGTCAGTCGGTCTGGATGTTAGGTGTTAGTTAAATGGTACCTTGACATGATGTCTACATTACTAGAGCACTCTGAAGCTTTAGGAAGTTACTGATCGAAAGATGTAGAGGGTCAAAAGTCGTTGACCATTCAGATCTAGTTTTTGGTTAACCCAGTGTGCTAGGCAGCGGTCTGACAAGCTATTGAGGGGCTTAGATCTTGCTTCTTAGTGATATCTAGACTCTTTGGTGCTAAAACTGTGTACCCTGGTAGTTAGTCTATAATATCCGACCACTAGAACACATAAACTACAAACAGGCTGCACCATATAAGGCTAGCAAGTGAGTTGATCGACATTGACTTTTCCATTTATGGGCAACCCAGAAATGAAGAACAGCCCGGATGGGTGGTTTGACCAGCATGGAATCCTGTAGAGATGTTGTTATGCAGTGCAATGACCATAGATGAGTACTCCTACACTAACACTACAACCTGACCAAACTTGACTGCCCAGAAACCAAACAGTTTGAAAGATTAATCGAGTCAAACGAGGGGCCTGGGCGTTGACTGAACTGTTCTTGAGCTAGCCAAGAACAGCTAAGGCGACAGAATCCGTCGCTATAAACCTTTAGCGACAGGTTAAAATTGAAAAATAATTAAAACAAATAGAAATAAATACTAAATAATTAATAAATAAATCTAAAAATTCATTTTAAGTCAGAATAAATAATTTTTAATATTTTGACATAAAATTTTATTAATATTTATTTTATTTAAATATTAATAATAATAAAAGTATTTAATAATGGTATTAAATAAATTATTTAAAAATAATGTCAATAGTTTAAAAATCATTTTAAATAATAATAAATTGTTTAAAAATAATATTAATGATTTAAAAGTCATTATGAATAAAATTAAATTATTTAAAAATATTATTGATGATTTAAAAATTATTTTAAGTGGTTATTAATTATTTAAAAATGATATTAATAATTTAAAAATCATTATTAATAAAAATAAATTATTTGAAAATAATATTGATGATTTAAAAATCATTAAAAATTAGTATTAAATATTAAAGAATAATAGTAATGATTTAAAAATCATTAGAAGTGATATTAAATCATTTTAAAATTATTTTGAACCTTTGGAAATTATTATATATAATAACTAAAATATCTAATATGGTATTAAAACTTTTAAATAAAGTTTATTGAAAAACTAACTCGATAACTATGCATTAAAGTAATAAAATACCGAACGGGCACCGAAATCAACCCAGACACTAATAGTTTGACTAGTTATTAGCTGTTGTTCTTTCTAATGACTGTTATAAACATATATAACTTGCGTAAACACTTTCAAATAGTTTAAGTAGCTGATCTTTGCAAAGTTAATTTTTTCTAACTTACATTTAATTCCTATATTAAATGTAAGTCTTGTATATTGATATATGAACTTGTTATAAACATTATTCATGATATCTGTGATTTGAAGAGGGTTATGACTTATTGTTCAAGCATAACCAAACCATATGAACTGTTGTTTGCGTAAAATATGTTTGATTTGATATCAAAGCATAAACGGTGGAAAAACCAATGTTGTTTGGTACAAAGGTATATACTGATACTATTTCGAACCGACAATTATAGCACTAACTGGGGGTTATATTTGCAGGCAGTTATAGCACTGACGTTGTTGGACTGGTAGGATGATATGCATAATCCTAGGATATGATTAGGCTGATCACCTATGAGATATCGGAACATAGCTCCTATAAGTCTTTGTGACTGTTAGGAGTGTGGTGTTGTTGACCGAATCAACCCGGGTTGCTAAGTCTTTATGACTGACAGAAGCTCGTAATGGATGGACTCATATATATGTGGAAAAACTCTGAACTATATGTTCATTCAATTCAGATTCAGTGTGAGTATAATATATAACTTGTTTAAAACTTGCTGAGCTTTCTGTAGCTCATCCTTACAAATATTCTTTTCCTTTGCAGCTTTAGCTGACATCAGAAGTTGCAGAGTTCAATTATGTGGATGGAAAAACTCAGTTAATTTAAATTTTGGTTATATCTTTGGAGACTTTGATGTAATAGTAAGTTGGGATTTATTATAAGCAAAATTAAGAATATGTAATATATTATTTTCTTTTATCAATTGCTTAGTTTTTTACCATTCAAGAATATAGGAAGAATTACAGTATCTATATGAACTATACATCTGAATTGGGAGTATTGACATATATTGGAGTTCTCTAATGCACTGAGGTCGTCGCGCCCTTCAGTTCCCAAGAACGACTCTAACATTAATACTGCGAATGTCAGATAGATATGAATTATTGATATAAAAGAAATATCTGTAAGATCATAAATCTATACATCCAAGTGAGGGTATCCATATATAATAATTATTTTGGCGAGAACTATTACCTGATTGGGATACTGTGAATTTTGGATTCATAGAAGTTATTGTCTTATAGAATATTTACGTGAGCACCAAATCTGCTACAGGGAATGTAGAGATTTTGGGGGCGTCACAATATTTGCAAGGACTTAGATTAAAGATCAAAAATGTTAAGTTGATCTATGCTAAACGATTATCATTCTGTAAAAGAATTTGAAGTAAAAAAATCAAGCTTGTTAGGTTGGTCTCTTGAGTTGTAATAGATAGGCCTAAATAAATTCTTAGTCGGTCGAGCCAGCCAAGAGATTGCAGAAGCCAAGGCGGAACCGTAATGTGTCAAGAAAGCCTTTCTCGGAAGCGCAGTCTATTAAGGAAGCCACTTCTAAAATCGTAGAGACAGTCTGCCGAGTGCCTGCCGAGCCAAGTTAAGAATCCCAGGCTTCTCTCGAAATCGTGGGGTCTGCAAGTCATCGCAAATAAAGATCGTAGTCAGTCAAGTGCTTTCAAAACTAAAGCAGAATTGTAGAGTACTCTACGATTCTCATCAGTTAAGCAATCTAGAATGAATCGCTTACAAGCACTCACCAACACACAATGATCGTAGTGAGAAGACAATGATCGCAGTGCTCTTAGTTAGCATCAAAAGTGTCAAAAGTCACCTATCTGATGAAAGAGGATGTCTCATACTAAAGACTGACATATAAACGTTGACATTTTTGGAATCCCAATGCTCTCACAAATATTCTTAGTTTAAATCAAAGAAACAAAAGGGAAAAGAAAAGGTGACTTCCAACTGGTCCGTTGAAAGTAACTTTTCAAAAGTGTTAGGTGAGAAAGCAGTCTGCAGTGTCAGGCAGGTCAGAAAGGAGTGCCCTATAATCCTAGAACGTCATAATCAAGTGCTCAGAACGTCTGAAGCATTAAATGCTCAAACGAAAGCTTTTCAATGGGAAGAATTCAAAGACTCCTACATAAGGCAAACAGATTGAAGATTTCAGATTAAGCAAGAACGCATAAATCACAAGAACATCTGTCAAAGCCAAACTCTACGATCCTAACAAAATATTTTGCTTCACTACTCAGTTCTTCAGAACTTATGCTTAAGGCAACTGAGTAGCACCACAACGAACAAACTCTCCTCAAAGAGCAACCAAATCTGCTGGGCTTAATGAGTTCTCAGTGAACTAGTATTCCAAGTCTGTTGGGCTTAAAGTGTTCTTAGTGAACTAGAGTTCCAAGGCTGCTGGTCTTTAAGGAATCTTAGTGATTCAAAGCTGTACCTATATCCTTAGTGGATCTCCTACTCGTGGAGTAGAAGAGTGGATTAGGAGTCTTGAGTACTCTAAACCACTTAAAACAACTGTGTCATTTACATTCTGTCATTTATTAACTGTCATATCTTCCATATCTGTTAGAACTACTATTTGAACTATAACCTTGGTTTTATCTTAAGGGGAATAATTAAATCATGTATTCCGCTGTGGTTAATTAATTATTTAATTAACAAATCTGTTAAGTTACTCTTGAAAAGTAAAAGTCTTAAAATATCTATTCAACCCCTCTTCTAGATAACTATTGTGCCTCTGAGAACTAACAATTGGTATCAAAGCTGGTTCTCTCAACTAAAGCCTGCAAAGCTTGAGTAGATCAATGGCACACATTATAAGCGAATCTAAGCTTGGTGGAGGCAGCAAACCGCCAATGTGCAACAAGGATAAATTTTCCAACTGGAAAGTTCGAATGCAAGCTTATATGGATTCAATAGATGATGATCTATTTGAAACTGTACTGAGTGGGCCCTACATACCTACAAATCTTGCACCAACTCCTAAAGATCCAAACCGAACACAAATAAAGATAAAGTCAGAATGGACTGACAATGAGAGGAAAGCTGTCCAACTGGACAAGAATGCAAAAAAATTCTATTCCAATCCTTAGAAGATGATCGGTTTGAGAACCTGGTCAACAGTAAAACAACAAAGGAAGTCTAGGAAGCATTACTCATCATGCATAAAGAAACTGAAGAAGTAAGAGAGAACAAACAATCTCTACTTACTCAACAGTATGAAATGTTCACTCAAATACCAGGAGAGAACATTACTTCCACCTATAAAATATTCAATATACTGCTCAACTCTCTCCGAGCCTTTGGAAAGATCTATCCAAACAAAGATCTTATCATCAAGTTCATGAGGGCTTTACCAAGTAAGTGGGATGCAAAAATAACTGCCATTAGAGAATCAAAGAACCTTCATGAGATGACCGTACAACAGCTATATAGAAACCTTCTCACCTATGAATTGGAGCTAACTCAACGAGCAAAAACCATATCAGAAGGAAGGAAAAAGGACAAAGGAGTTACTCTCAAGGAAACAGAAGCCACCTCTAAGGCTCGAGTTGAGGATGAATCTGACTCTAAAGAAAATGATGATGAAAATATTTCTATGCTTGTCAGAAGACTCAAAAGGTTCATGTGTAAAGGTAGAAGTAGAAGACCTAAAAGATTCAAGAAAAGCAACAATCAGGAGCAGAACAAAGACCTATACTACAACTGCAAGAATCCAGGCCACTTCATTACAGATTGCAACAAACCTCTTAGAGAAGACCTAAAGGGGAAATAAAACCCAAAGAAAGAATTCAAAGGCTACAAGATTCTTCAGAAGAAAGATAAAGGACTTGTAGCTGGAGGATCATGGAATGACTCAGACAATGATACAAACTCTGAATCAGGAGAAGATGAAGAACCTCAAATAGCCAACCTATGTTTGAGGCCAAATAAGTCAAAAACAAGAAAAACACTGACCATCATGAAATTAGCATTGATGAGCTATTTGATTTCAACTCTCCTGATGTGGAAATTGATTATTTAAGAACTGCATTACATGATATAACTTCTGATCTGCATCAATATATGAAATGGTTCAGAGTTCTGTCAAAAGATTATTCTCGTCTTCAACAAGAGAAAGAGAAAGTTCAAGTAGAATTGGAGACAACTCTACGCAACACTTCTTCTCTCTTTGATCTTGAAACTGAAAATACATGCTTAAAACAGACCAATGAAGTTAATGCAAAAAGAGAGTTAAATCTAGCGTCTAAAATTGAGGAGCTAGAAAAGACAATCCTAATGTGGAACATATCTTCTTCATCTATGGACTCCCTAATCTCTAGTCAGAGAATTTCCTCTAACAAATTAGGTCTAGGTTTTATGGATTCTACCTCAGAATCATGTGTGAAAAAATTATTGGAAATTAACATTAGCAGTGCTTCTAATCTTAATTGAAGCATTGCATTTGTGAAATCCACACAGAGTGTGGAGCCAATGTATCCTTGCTCTTCTGATCAAAGTAATGTCCCTAGACATAATGGATCTCATGCTGGCCTAGGATTCAAGATAATCAAGAGTAAATCAACTACTACTTTCCAACCTCGAAGGATCGTGGAGTAAAATAAAATCTGCTCCACGAACCAACCAAGAAAGAATCGTAGAGTTGAGGTTCACTCTATAAAATCTCTAAATCACAAAGCAGTATGGAAAAAGAAGAATTAGCATAAGGAAAAATCTACCAAATGTCCACATACGTCCATGTTGAGAAAGAATCCACACACACACATAAGCATGCATCATACTAGATGTTTTGTATGTGATAAATATGGTCACAAAGTTGCAGTATGCTATTATAACCCTGTGAACTATAGACCTAAAGTCAAACAGATTTGGGTCCCCAAGGGAACTAACTGAGTAGGACCCAAGCAAGTTTGGGTACCAAAATGAAAGCTAAATCTTATTGTAGGAAACAGGGCTCTACTGTAACAACCTGGTACCTTGATAGTGGATGATCAAGGCACATGACTGGAAATAAAGCTCTCCTATCTAACTTCAAAGAGAAGGAGGGTCCTACAGTCATCTTTCGATATAATGGATCTGGGAAACTAGAGGATATGGCTTAGCTAGAAATGGTGATGTGTCCTTCAGCAAAGTAGCTTATGTGGAAGGACTGAAGCTGAATCTCATGAGTATCAGCCAATTGTGTGACAAAGGTCATCAAGTCACCTTCCTCAATAATCAATGTCAATTCAGAGATCTGAAGACTTTTTCTCTAAAGCTAGCTTGAACCAGAGAAAGAAATGTCTATGTTGTCAGCCTTGCCGAATTAAGTTCCGATGAGACAATATGTTTTCTTGCCAAAGCCTCCGAGGAAATGAGCTGACTGTGGCATAGAAGATTATCTCATCTAAACTTTAAGAGCATGTCGAAACTAGCCTCCAAAGATATGGTAGCAGGCTTACCTAAATTCAACTTCATTAAAGAAAGACCATGCAATGCTTGTCAACTAGGAAAGCAGACAAAGAGCTCATTCAAAGGCAAAGCAGTCAACTCTAATGATAAGTCCCTACAGTTACTTCACATGGATCTTTTTGGGCCAATTCCAACTGTAAGTCTTGGATGGAAGAGATACTCAGTGGTGGTAGTGGATGACTACACCAGATTCACATGGGTATTTTTTCTAAGTTCAAAAGATGAAACTAGCTCCCAACTTATCAAGCTGTTCAAGCTAGTGATGAATGAGAAAGGAGAAAAGATTAAGGCCATTAAAAGTGATCATGGAAGAGAATTTGACTTCTTTGAGATGGATCAGTTCTGTGAAGATAATGACATCAATCACAACTTCTCAGCTCCAAGAACTCCACAGTAAAATGGAGTAGCTGAAAGAAAGAACAGAACCCTGATTGAGGCAGGGAGAACTCTACTAGCAGTAGCTCATCTACCTGAATACTTCTGGGAAGAAGCTATCAACACTGCTTGTTACACTCAGATCAGGTCTCTTGTTCACTCTACACTTAAGAAGAATCCCTACGAGCTATTGAAAGGAAGAAAGCCAAACATCAGTTATTTCCATATTTTTGGCTGTGCATGCTACATTTTCAATAATAGCAAACAATATCTGACTAAATTCCAACCAAAGTCGGATAAAGGAATCTTTCTTGGATACGCCACAGCTAGCAAAGCCTATAGAGTGTTCACTAAGAAAACCCTAAGTGTTGAAGTCTCTATTCACATCACCTTTGATGAAATAGGCTCAGACAAATCTGTACCACTTAACATTGTGATCGTTGAACCAGACACTGCGATTGAAGTGGTCGATCCAAACACCACAATCGTAGGCCCAGAAAATGAAATTGTGGAGCAAGAAGAAGAAAACGTGGAAGGCACTACACCAGTCAATGAACCTCTACAACAAGAAGTAGAAGTCAATCTTGAAGTATTCAGACAAGAAGGCACTAGAACAAATGTTCTAATAGGAAATAGATGGGCAAAAGATCACACCTAAGACTTGATTATCGGAGATCCAAATGCAAGAATCAAGACAAGATCAGCTACCCAAAATGAATGTTTTTATCTGAGCTTTCTGTCCCAAATGGATCCTAAAGAGATAGAGGAAGCCTTAGAAGATTCGAGCTGGATAGAACTTATGCAAGAGGAGCTAAATCAATTTGAAAGAAGCAAAGTTTGGAGATTAGTTCCTAGACCAAAGAATCACCCAGTCATTGGCACCAAATGGAATTTTAGAAACAAGATGGATGAAGATGGGGTAATCACAAGGAACAAAGTAAGACTGGTGGCTAAAGATTACTCTTAAAAAGAAGGCATCGACTATGACGAGACCTTTGCATCTGTTGCCAGATTAGAAGTAATCAAAATATTTCTTGCTTTTGCTGCACACATGAAGTTCAAAGTCTTCCAAATGGATGTCAAAAGTGCATTTCTAAATGAAGAACTTCAAGAAGAAGTCTGTGTGGAACAACCTCTATATTTTGTCAATCCAAGTTTGTCTAATTGTGTCTATAGATTAGATAAAACTTTATATGGACTTAAACAAGCACCTAGAGCATGGTATGAAACTTTAACAAACTTTTTTATTAAAAAGAGATTCACTAGAGGTAGAGTAGACACCATATTATTCCTTAGAAAAGCATAAAGATAAAGTTCTGTTGTTACAAATATATGTAGATGACATTATCTTTGGTTCTACTGATGAAAATTTATGTAAGAGATTTGCCAAGCTTATGCAGAGTAAATTCGTAATGGCATGATGGGTGAACTGAATTTCTTCCTTGGACTTCAAGTAAAGCAGACTGATGAAGGTATCTTCATTAACCAAGCCAAGTAAATCAAAGACTTACTTAAAAAGTATGGCATGGAATCAGCTACCCCCATGAAAACTCCAATTGCACCGCAAATAAGCTTGACAAAGAGGAGAAAGGTAAATGTTTTGATATTACTCAATACAGAGGTATGATAGGCTCTCTCCTATACTTAACAGCCAGTATGCCAGACATTATGTTTGCTACATGTATATGTCCTAGATTTCAAGCTAACCCTAAGGTATCACATTTAACAGCTGTAAAAAAGATTTTCAGGTATCTCAAAGGCACACCTCACTTGGGACTTTGGTACCCCAAGGAGTCCTACTTTGAATTGACAAGATATTCAGATGCTTTTGCAGGTTGTAAAATTGATAAAAAAAAGTACAATTGGCACATGTCAATTTCTAGAAAATAGACTTGTGTCCTAGTTTAGCAAGAAGCAAAACTCTGTATCAACCTCAACAACAGAAGCTGAATACATTGCAGTTGGCAGCTGTTGTGCTCAAATCCTATGGATGAAAAATTAGCTAGCAGACTATGAGTTTGACTTCAAATCTATACCTGTTCATTGTGATAATACAAGTGCTATAGCAATAACTCATAATCCTAGCATGCATTCTAGGACAAAGCATATAGAAATAAGATATCATATCATTAGGGATCATGTTCAAAATGAAAATATTTCTTTACAATATATCCCAACTAAAAATCAACTTGCTGATGTCTTCACAAAACCTGTAGATGAATCCAGATTTAATAAGCTGATAAGTGAGTTAGGAATGATAAATTTACAACCATAATTCTATGCTCTATTAGGTACTAACTATGCAGATAAAAGGCTATGACTAATCATAGAGATTGTAGAATGAGACAACGATCGTGGAGTAGACTCAACAATCGTAGTCCTCAAAAAGGGAAATACTAGCTCAGGGGGAGCTAAGGGCAACTTAGTCTTTTTCATACTTTCAAAAGATTGTGGTTTCTTTAAGAATAAGACACTTGCCACACTCTGCAAAAAGTAAAGAGGAAAGTTACAAATACTTTTGAAAAGTCATTTTGGCATTTTCACCTCTAAATTTTAAACATTTTTTCTCTCTCTCTCTCTCTCTCTCTCTCTCTCTCTCTCTCAAAAACCCTAGACTAAAAAATCAAGCACACTTAGTTAATCTTGACCGTTTCAGGAAAATCATAGAAAGAAATGGCATCTTCAACTGTAGTCTCTGGATATCAACTATGCTTCGACGAGTTCAAAAATGCCGACCTATAATTTCACAAGATCTTATCTTTGCTGAAGTAAGCAGGACTTCAGGAAGCCCGCAGCACCAGTACGAAGATATATCCAAAGTTGGTGAAGGATTTCTACAACAATGGAGTTTATGAAAAAACCATTCTTACAACTAAGGTTAATGATGTACCGATTCGGCTCGAAGGTATAGATATAAACCAGGCTTTAGGGTTTAAATCTAAGGGCCTTACATCTTTGGGCTTCATCGACTTTAATAAAGGATTGAAGAAGATGCATTACAAGAAGAACCAAAATGTGAAGGGCTACAAGAAGAAAGAGTTTCCCCAAAAGTATGAATTTTTGGTTGAAATTATTGGGAAGTGCATCTGTTGCAAAAACTCTGGTCACGATTCTGTCAACGAAGTTCAACTAAAGCTTATGACAGCAATTTATTTTAAATCTCAACTAAACTATGGGGCTCTTCTTATGGAATGGATTGGGAAATGGATTCTCAGCTCTAAAAAGGCAAAAAGCACAAGTAAAATGTTCTACGGAGGATTCGTCATCATTATTCTCCAATCTGCTCTGGGAGATAAATTAGAGCAAAGGAAGGTGAAGCTATCAACCCAAATAGGAGGATGACCCAGCAACTCTTCGAGAACTAGAAGAGGAATCCTGCAAAACATGTGAAGATGATGCAATCTGAGTCCAATGAAAGAACTGGAGATGTAAAGAAATCTTTTCTACAAGGAAATTTGTCTGTGGTGAAGGAAGTCGAAGAAGAAGAAGTGAATCAGGAACCTTCTACTCTGGTCATAAAAAGAAAGGGAAAGATGAAACTGAAGGAAATTATTCAAATTGAAGAAGAACCTCAAGGATTAACAACTGATATACCCCAAGGGTTTGATCCTGAAGTTCTTGGTCACTCCTCTCCAAGGGAACTCTCCCTAGAAGTGGCCTTATCTCCAGAACAAGTCTTAAAGAAGAAGAAGAAGAAGAAGTAGAAGTAACATGAGGAAAAAGTTGAAGAAATAATTACTCTCTCTTAAATGTTTCATTAGAAAGGGAGACACAGTATACGATTAAAGAAGTCTTCTCTCACTGCGATCGAGAAGTCCTCAAGCTCACCGGTCGTAGAGTCCAAACTTATCGACAATCAGGAAGAAAATGCTGGAACAACTTCACAACCTGAACAAACAATCATTGTTGAAGCTGAAGAGACTGCTAAGTCTGAGCCTAAAAGAGTGAGGAGAAAGCTAGTCAAAAAGGCTGATCTTGAGCTTAAGGAAATAATATTGAAGATTAAGGAAGAAGAAAGAAGAATGCTAGACCAATCAAGAATTGTTGCTGAACAAAGAACTAAGTATCCAAACTCTGGTTCTCACAATGAATCCTTGGATCAAACCATTATCATTAAAGCAGTAATAGCTACCCTCAACAGTGCAGTAAGTCCTACTTTATCTGATCAAGTATATGTCCATAATGAGGAAAAGAAAATAAAAGATGATGAGCAAAGTCATGCTTATATTGAGGGGGAGATATTCAAAATCCCTAAGCCATTAAGTGCTCCAGCTAAGGGGCAGCAATCAAAAGCTGTTCCTGAAGCTCCCTCTGCCCCTCAAGAAATTGAAGAACTTGGAGAAGATCATCAAGATCCTTCTGTCTCTCATGAAGATGCAAAAATGGTGGAGATTCTTAATTTAGGTGATGAAGAAGATGAAAGGGAAGAAGTAGAAATTATTGCAGAGTTTAGAAGTAAAGACAAGATCGTCAACTATAATCAACTGTTCTCCTACCTGCCCATGATGCCCTATCACAAAGCCCTACTACTCAACACATAGGATCACATGTTCTGGACATTCAAAGTCTATCTCGCAATATCTGTGCATGCCCAGGGATTCCCAAGAAATCTCACGTTTGCTCAAATGCTGATCACAAATAATACTTCTTCAAAAAGTGAGCAAGAGGTACACTTCATTCCCACTTCCTTCAAGTTAAATCACTCCCCTTCATCAAATTTCTACCAATTTGATGAACTGCCTAAATGGATTAAAGTTATTCTTAACCCACTAAATCAATTTATAGTTACAAAGTCCCAAAATTCTGTAACTAATGGATCAAAGGAACCAAATTCTGCCATAGTACAATTTTCCATCAACCCCTTGATTGACTCCACGGTCGTTGAACAACATAACACTACAGCCATCAATCTACCTACCCTAATTGTAGAGTCATCCTACCAGAACAATGAAATAGCCTCCTCTCATATACATCAAACCACAGTACCAATAACTCAATCTGACATTCCCTCATCTTCTAACAATGAATACTTTGATCTAGCACTTGCTCTCTCAAACATGCCAAATGAGAAAACAAAGACCTCTCCTCCTGATATTCAGAAAATAATAGAGCATCTCTCTTCCCTTCCCACCAAAGATGAGCTTTCTGAAGTATCAAAAAGGGTGGTTTAAGAGATGGAAGAAAACCTTAAAGCTCACTCTCTTGTTATTCATCAACGATTCAACAACCAGATCGAAGCTTCCAACACTCTTCTTGGTAACTTGGGATCTGAGCTCTCTAAGAAACTATGGGAGATCATAAAGTAGATGGTCAAAAGCTTAAACTAAAGGGATCAACTTCACTTCCAATCTTCGAACAAGTATAAGGAAGCAGTCCTCCTTCTTCAGAAGACTAAGGAGGCTCAGAACAAGATCATTGCTGACCAAATCCATGGCATGCGCTCCTCTTTACATGAATTTAAATAGTACTCCTTAGCTCAGATAAGGCAGACAGACGATGCCTTAGCCATCATGGATCAACAGAAAGTAGAAACTGATGCTATGGTACAAGAGAATCGCAATAATATTGCTAAGTTGCGTTCTCAAATGCACGAACTGGTGCAAGGAATGAATCGTTTATCCCAAGATATTCGAACTATGGATGCTGACATAAAGGGGGGAAATACTCGGGAGAAAGGAAAAGGGAAATAGGCAGCACATTCTTCAAAGAGAAATCTTCGTAATCAGCCTTCGTCATGACAGCCTAGCAATCCTCCTTAAAGAACAGAGTAGTACCAACTGATAACAATGGCAACCCCTCTTAGGAGCCAAGGCCCAACCTCTTTTAGCTCATAAGGAGTATTTCACACTGGCTTAAACATACCCATTGGAGATCTTGTTTTCATGAATAGACATGATTAGAATGAAAATCTTAGTCTAAGTGAGCTAGAAGAGATTGCAAGACGAGATGAAGCCACCAGGAAAAGGAGAGCTGAAGAATATGCAAATCCTCCCAAGTACAAAAAGCCAAGAAGATAAAAGATAAGTTCTAATTCCTTTTTTATTGATGTAACAATTATGAATTGTAATACCCGTTAAGAAACATCAATAAATTCATGCTTATTCTCTAGAATTTTAATTGCTCACTGAAACATTAAGTCATATTTATCTTCTAGCAACCTACATTAGAAATTGATGATATGATGCAAATCTACTTGGTTATGTCAACATCAAATAGGGGGAGATTGTTGGGACTTGCATATTCAAATTTGATGTTAAAATAAATAAATATGCATGTATTATCAAAAGCTGTAAAGTCATTATTAGATCATATGCACATGGACTTAGATTAAAGATTAAAAATGTTAAGTTGATCTAAGCTGAACGATTATCATTCTGTAAAAGAATTTGAAGTAGAAAGATCAAGCTTATTATGTTGGTCTCTTGAGTTGTAATAGATAGGCCTAAACAGATTTTTAGTCGATCGAGCCAGCCAAGAGATTGCAGAAGCCAAGGCAGAATCGTAGTGTGTTAAAAAAGCCTATCTCAGAATCGTACTCTATTAAGGAAGTGATAAGTACACAATATTCATGATTTTTTATTCTTTTACATTTAGTTTTATTACATGTTTCATGTGTATATGAGCTTAATAAGTTGTTTATTATTTTCAGGTGAATTAAAGCTAAAAGGATGGAAACAAGTTGATTTGGAGTTGAATTGAAGAGGAGTTTGACCAGCAGTTGACTTTCTCAATATTTGGAGATTCCTACATGGAATTGGATTGATATTACTATTAGAATTAGTACTTCTTTGGACTGAGATTTTATTTCCTTATTAGATTCTATTTCTTTATGGAAATTAGTTATAATTGTAATTCCTTTTAGGATTTGGATTCCTAGTTCTTATGGGATTTAGGCCCTTGTCTAGCACTATAAATAGAGGATGATAGTTAAGGTTTTATTCATTCAATCTTCTACCAACTATCATACCTCATTGAAGTGCAGACTTGGAGCATGTCAGGCTAGTTTCTTTATTCAGTTCTAAAGGGAGGTGGAACCTTGTTACAAGTAATTGATTAATTAAGTATTATTATTTATTCTTTCTTATATGAAATTTCTTCTAATAATCTAGTTTCATTGATTGCATGCTAATTGATCTAATTAATTTGATATGGCCAATTGAGTTAATTTAATCATTATCATATGCTAGATAAAGATTGGTATTACGTGTAATTGATATCTGTCTTCATCACAAGTAGTAAATTAGTGATACTAATTGTGGACAAGCTTTTAAGTATTGCTAAGATTATCAGAAAACAAGTTAAACAAATCGAGCTTATGTGTTTGTTGCTTGGATTAGCCTAATTCTCTATTTCTTAATGCTTCTATCATATTAAATCTAGAGAGATTGTTTTAGGTTGTATGCTAGTTGAATCTGGTGAAGAGCTTGTTTCATACAGTGAACATCTACGGAGAATTTTGGATAACAGAGCTTATTGTTATCTAGGGTTAATAGTTTCATTGAAGGGTAAAGAATAATAACTTGATTAATTGATTGCTGTGCTTGGTAAACTGAACTACAGAACTGAAGTTTTTACATATTTGGTTAATCTCTTTATTTAAATTCGGTTTTCTTAGTTTAAAACAATTTCAAAAATTCCCCATCTTTATTTTCTATTAAAATAGTTGAATAAATCTAAAATAAACTTACTCTCTGTGGGATCGATCCTTGCTTACTACTGTGCTAATTATTTAAATTCGTGAAATGAAAGTGAGGTTAATTTAGGAGTGTAAAGGACAGCTCCCAAATTTTGGCGCCGTTGCCGGGCAGTGTTATTTGTTTTTGTTTATTCTTTGTTTTCGTTTATTTTTATTATTTTCTTTTTATTTTATTTTATTTTCTTTTTCTTTTATGACTCAATCCTCTCACTCCAATTTTGATCAAGAGATAGAGAAAATTGCAGATACAAAAGAAGCTTTTGTTCCAATACTAAAAAAGGAAAAGATGGTGGTGCCGAAGAACAATCGGACTTTAAAAGAACTGGCTACTCCAGACCTTGATCAGCCATCCCTGTGTATTAAATATCCTACCTTAGATGTTGCTTTTGAACTTAACTACGGACTAATTCGCTTTTTACCTATTTTTCGTGGTCTAACAGGTGAAAATCCATATACGCATCTAAAGGAGTTCCATGTGGTGTGTTCCACGATGAAATCACAAAGAGTGTCAGAGGAGCAGATCAAACTTAGACTTTTTCCTTTCTCATTAGCAGATTTTGGCTAAAGACTGGTTATACTATCTTCCTTCAGGATCGATACGATCATGGACTGATATGCAAAGGCTATTCTTGGAGAAGTATTTTCCTGCATCAAGAGTTGCCGATTCAAGGAAGGAGATATGTGGAATCAGTCAGTTCAATGGAGAAACTCTCTACGAGTATTGGGAAAGGTTCATGAAGTTATGTTCCAGCTGCCCTCCCCAGCAAATTGATGAGCAACACTTGATTCAGTACTTCTACGAGGGACTGATACCAACAGAAAGAAGTATGATCGATGCGGCTAGTGGAGGAGCATTAGTAGACAAGACACCAGAGGCTGCAAGAAATTTGATTGCAAACATGGCCACAACAATACGATCATGCTCCACAAAGGGTAAGTGAGGTAAGCACGAGTGAATTGGCACAACAGATTTCTAACTTAACTGCTGTGGTGCAACAATTAACAACAGGAAACGTACCGGTTGTAAAAGTATGTGGAATTTACTCAAAATTAGGGCATACAATAAATGATTATCCCATAGTCCAAGAGGATGTAATTGTTCATCAAGTTAATGTTGTGGGGACATTCTTCGGACAAAATCCACATCAATGTGATCCTTGGGCAGAAACTCACAATTCCGGATGGAGAGATCGTCTCGACTTGAGCTATGAAGGTACTAGGCCACCAATGCAACCTGTCCTTTCAAGTATGCAGCAAGATCTTCAGCAGACTCAACCTCAGTACCACACAAATAACCAAGAAGTACCTGTCAATTCTGGGACATCTATGGAGGATATGTTCAAGGCATTCATGAGCCGAACACTACAGTTCATGAGTCAGACAAAGCAGTTCTGGCAGGAGACAAGAACCTCTGTTCAAGATCTGAGGGATCAAGTTGGTCAGCTTGCAACCACAGTAGGAAGGTTAGAATTTCAAGGCTTCGGGGAGTTATCTCCTCCATTTGTTGAGAACTGTAGTACAATGGGATTTGACGAAAAGGAGCAGGAGGATTCAGGGCTTACTCCAGGAACGGACTGTAATATGGAATTTAACAAAGAGAATGAACAAGAGGAAGAAGAGAATAATTTGATAAATTCTGCATATCTCGACAAGAAAGACGCGGATTCATCTCCATCAGTACAACTAACAGAAACAAGGAGTGCTACACACCATCGTACCTTTACCATGGAATTGGACAATGCAAAGTTCCAGTTCAACACAGATCAGGCTAAAAGGTATCTTGATAATATTAAATCTATTTTTGTTATTGATGTTGTGGATTATTTAGTGCAGGAATCTTTTGATCGAATACAATTAGACGAGGAGGATTTGGAGGCTGGAAAGGAGTAAAATCATGAAGTACACAATTTTCCTCAATTAAGAAAGAAACTGTTACCAATCCACGTGAAGTTCACAACTCCAATTACATAGAACGAGAGGGAAGATGTCAAGCCAATAACAATAAACAAGGGCAGCTGCTTGGGAGGCAACCCAAGAAATCAGATTTGATTTTTCTATCCATTTACTATTTAGTTTATTTTTTATTTTTTATTTTATTTTTGCATGTAGTTCTTTCTTCTTTGCATGATTTTCTTACATTGGGGACAATGTAAGGTTTGAGTGTGGGGGGGAGAGATTTAGGTTTTTTTTTTTTTAGTGATATTGATCTGCTGATTTTGATAGGAAATAGGACCATCTAGATGCCTTTGAAATTTTTTGAAAATAATTGGATTCCACGTTTCTATTTGCCTATGTGTTCGAAGGTTAAGATCAACAAATGAGAATCAATGCTAAAAATTCAAAATCTGTTTAATGCTTAATTGGTTAATGATTGAGAAAAACTAAGTCATGATCCATAGTAATTGATTTAAATTGAATTTGTGTCTCATGAGCACTTGAACATGTGATATATGCTTAGTTGGCTAAGTTATCTGTGGAGTTGTCTATGTGCACTAATCTCATGCTCTAGAACTATTGAACTGCGTAAGCTTTTTGCAGGACCATGTGAAAAAAAATAATAAGAAAAATTGGAAACCAGTGAAATTGTTGAAAAAGAAACACAAGAGAAGTCATGTGGTGGGATGAGATGGAGCGTAAAACGCACTCTCCCATAAACACGTGCGGATAAGTGAGATGGAGCATAAAATGCACTCACTTACAAAAGAATGATTGAGGAAGGTGAAACGAAACATAAAATGCATTCACCGAAAATAAAAAAAATTAATTAAAATGAAAAGATTCTGATAAAAAATAAAGCAGAAAAAGTATGTTTTGAGTTTTTGAGTGGTGTGCACGGTTTTTGCTCCATGGTAACTAAGTTGAGTAAGTATGTGGATCATAGACAAGGGCTTATGTGGTTACAATTTAACTTAATAAAACTCATTGGTGAAGTGGTGAGGTACTTATCTTGAGTTGATTGATGAAGCGTTGATCATGTTTTTATGGGTTTAGTGTTGATAATCATGATTTGATCTTAAAATCTTTTGACGTTATGGTTGAGTAGAGTTTCTGGAAATTAAACTTTTAGTTTACACGAGGACGTGTAAAAGACTAAGTGTGGGGGAATTTGATAAGTACACAATATTCATGATTTTTTATTCCTTTACATTTGGTTTTATTACATGTTTCATGTGTATATGAGCTTAATAAGTTGTTTATTATTTTCAGGTGAATTAAAGCTAAAAGGATGGAACCAAGTTGATTTGGAGTTGAATTAAAGAGGAGTTTGACCAGCAGTTGACTTTCTCAATATTTGGAGATTCCTACATGGAATTGGATTGATATTACTATTAGAATTAGGACTTCTTTGGACTGAGATTTTATTTCCTTATTAGATTCTATTTCTTTATGGAAATTAGTTATAATTGTAATTCTTTTTAGGATTTGGATTCCTAGTTCTTATGGGATTTAGGCCCTTGTCTAGCACTATAAATAGAGGATGATAGTTAAGGTTTTATTCATTCAATCTTCTACCAACTATCATACCTCATTGAAGTGCAGACTTGGAGCATGTCAGGCTAGTTTCTTTATTCAGTTCTAAAGGGAGGTGAAACCTTGTTACAAGTAATTGATTAATTAAGTATTATTATTTATTCTTTCTTGTATAAAATTTCTTCTGATAATCTGTTTTCATTGATTGCATGATAATTGATCTAATTAATTTGATATGGCCAATTGAGTTAATTTAATCATTATCATATGCTAGATTAAGATTGGTATTACGTGTAATTGATATCTATCTTCATCACAAGTAGTAAATTAGTGATACTAATTGTGGACAAGCTTTTATGTATTGCTAAGATTATCAGAAAACAAGTTAAACAAATCGAGCTTATGTGTTTGTTGCTTGGATTAGCCTAATTCTCTATTTCTTAATGCTTATATCGTAGTAAATCTAGAGAGTTTGTTCTAGGTTGTATGCTAGTTGAATCTGGTGAAGAGTTTGTTTCATACAGTGAACATCTACGGAGAATTTCAGATAACAAAGCTTATTGTTATCTAGGGTTAATAGTTTCATTGAAGGGTAAAGAATAATAACTTGATTAATTGATTGTTGTGCTTGGTGAAACTTAACTACAGAACTGAAGGTTTTACATATTTGGTTAGTCTCTTTATTTAAATTCGGTTTTCTTAGTTTAAAACAATTTCAAAAATTCCCCATCTTTATTTTCTGTTAAAATAGTAGAATAAATCTAAAACAAACTTACTCTCTGTGGGATCGATCCTTGCTTACTAATGTGCTAATTATTTAAATTCGTGAAGTGAAAGTGAGGTTAATTTAGGAGTGTAAACGACAGCTCCCAGGAAGCCACTTCCAAAATCGTAGAGACAGTCTGCCTAGTGCTTGTCGAGCCAAGTCAAGAATCACATACTTCTCTTAAAATCGTTGAGTGTGCAAGTTATAGCAACTAATGATTGTAGTCAGTCAAGTGCTTTCAAAGCTAAAGCAGAATTGTAGAGTACTCTACGATTCTCATCAGTTAAGAAATCTAGAATGAATTGCTTACAAGCACTCACCAACACACAATAATTGTAGTGAGAAGACAATGATCGCAGTGCTCTTCAGTTAGCATCAGAAGTGTCAAAATTCGCCTATCTGATGAAAGAGGATGTCTAACAGCAAAGACTGACATATAAATGTTGACATTTTGGGAATCCCAATGCTCTCACAAATATCCTTAGTTTAAATCAAAGAAACAAATGGGAAAAGAAAAGGCGACTTCCAACTGGTCTGCTGAAAGCTACTTTTTAGAAGTGTTAGGTGAGAAAGTAGCCTGCAGTGTCAGACAAGTAAGAAAGGAGTGCACCATAATCCCAGAACATCAACATCAAGTGCTCAGAACGTCTGAAGCATTAAATGCTCAAACGTATGCTTTTCAATGGGAAGAATTCAAAGACTCCTACATAATGTAAACAGATTGACGATTTTAGATTAAGCAAGAACGCAAAAATCAAAAGAACATCTATAAAAGCCAAAATCTACGATCTTAACAAAATATCTTGATTCGCTACTCAGTTCTTCAAAAATTATGCTCAAGGCAACTAAGTAGGACCACAACGAACAAACTCTCATCACAGAGAAACCAAGTCTGCTGGGCTTGACGAGTTCTCAGTGAACTAGTATTCCAAGTCTGCTGGGCTTGAAGAGTTCTTAGTGAACTAGAGTTCCAAGGCTACTGGTCTTGAAGGAATCTTAGTGA
This sequence comes from Panax stipuleanatus, assembly GCA_020205555.1. Lineage (NCBI taxonomy): Eukaryota > Viridiplantae > Streptophyta > Magnoliopsida > Apiales > Araliaceae > Panax > Panax stipuleanatus. The sequence goes on along the minus strand of CM035117.1, from coordinate 151,869,471 downwards.
TTCAAAGTTGTACCATTATCCTTAGTGGATTTCCTACTCGTGGAGTAAAAAAGTGGATTAAGAGTCTTGAGTACTCTGAACCACTTAAAACAACTGTATCATTTATATTCTGTCATTTACTAACTGCCATATCTATTATAACTGCTATTTGAACTATAACCTTGGTTTTATCTTAAGGGGAATAATTAAATTATATATTCCGCTGTGGTTAATTAATTATTTAATTAACAAATCGTTTAAGTTACTCTTCAAAAGTAAAAGTCTTAAAATATCTACTCAACCCCCCTTCTAGATAACTATTGTGCCTCCGGGAACTAAGAAAATCATTTCTAAACACGGTGTTCCAGTGTCAATTGTATCAGACAGAGATCCGCATTTCACATTAAACTTCTGGAAACGATTACAGGAATGCTTGGGAACGCAGTTGAGAATGAGTGCGGCGTATCATCCTAAAACTGATGGGCAGAGCGAGAGGACAATCCTGACTTTGGAGGATATGCTATGAGCTTGTGTTATGGACTTTAAGGGAAATTGGGATGACCATCTACCATTGGTGGAATTCGCTTACAATAATAGTTAGTACGCAAGTATTGGCATGCCGCCTTATGAAGTGTTGTACGGCAGAAAATGCAGAACTCTATTGTGCTGGGACGAAGTTGGTGAGTGACAATTGTTAGGAATAGAATTGGTACAACAGACTGCCGAAATCGTCAAAGTGATCAGGGCGAGATTGGTAGCTACTCAAGATAGGCAGAAGAAATATGCTGATATACATTGTCAGGTTTGGGAATTTGAAGTGGGCAACTTTGTTTTTCTAAAAGTGTGTCCCTGGAAGGGGAAAATCCGATTTGGCAAGAAGGGAAAATTGAGTCCCAAATTTATTGGACCCTTTGAGATACTGCGAAGGGTTGGTGAGGTAGCTTATGCGGTTGCGTTACCTCTAGAATTAGACTATATTCATAAGGTTTTCCATATTTTGGTGTTACGATCGTACAAATATGTTATAGAGTATGAACCGTTATAATTTGAAAAAGATTTAACTTACGAAGAAGTTTATATTAAGATAGTTGACAGAAAAGAGCAAGTACTCAGAAACAAAGTGATACCTTCTGTTAAGGTAATATAGAGGAACCACAATGCTGAAGAAGCTACGTGAGAACTTGAAGATGATATGATCAAAAACTATCCTCAGTTATTTGCTTAAAATCTTTGTATAGCGATTTTGGGGATAAAATCTTTTTAAGGGGGGAATAATGTGACGGATAAATTAACTGAGTCGTGATTCTGGGGACAGAATCTTTTTAAAGAGAGAATGATGTAGTGAACGAGATTTTTGTATTTAATTTTAAATATTTATTGAATTAAATAAATATTTTAGTTAATTTATTTATTGAGTTAAATAATTATTTGATGGAATTGTTGTAGACTAATTTAATTAAGTGTGGTATGTTAATTAAGTTTATGTGAGATAATTTTATAGTGTGAAGTTTTAATTTAATTATGTTAATTAAATTAAATGAGTTGTTTAATATTTATAATGTGTTCCAATTTAATTTAATAATTAAATTGGAGATTTAATGACTTGTTAAATAAATTATAATTTATAATGGAAATTATAATTATGTGATAATTTGATTTATTGTGTTAATGTTAACTTTAATTTAATTGAATTTGAATATTAGAATTTAATTGAATAGAGTGTGAAAATTAAACTATATAGTAAATGAGTTATTAAAATAAATTAAAAGAGGTTTAATTTAGTTTTACCAAACAAAGCCTTAAGGCTTTTGAATTCTTATTTTAATCTAGTTTTGCCAAACAAATCTTTGTGGCTTTTGGATTTTAAAAAAATATAACTGACAAATAATTTGAAGGCTATTATGTTTGTCAGTTTATATTAAGTAGTAATATATATTATATGTATATACCAGTTTTATAAGTTACGTAAAGTATAGAGAGAGGGAAGAAGAAAAATAGGGAAAGAAAAGATAATGCTGGAAAGAAGGTGAGAAGTCTATGAGTTGGAAGGAAGGAATTTGAGAAATCAAAGAAGCTAGCAAATCATCTTTGTTGGTTAAACAAGAACTTGAAGGTAGTAATTTAACTTTAAATTATTAGTTTATGTTCTTTATTATTCTTCTTTAAAAATTAATTTTTAGGAGTAATTTGCTGAAGATATAGTTTGTATATGTTAATTTGAACAAATAATCTACTTTATGTGGCTTATATATGATTTAGAGTTGATTAATCCATGAAAACATGATAAATATGAAGAAATCATATTTATAGTGAGTTTACAATGAAGTATATTTGTATATGGCTTATTTGATACAAAGATTAGTGTTCAATTCGTATTATAATGTGTAAGTTGATTGCTGATTGTGTAAATACGTGAAGAAATGAAAAGAATGTAATTTGAACGAATTAATTTGGTTAAGAAACGAATATACAGTGATTGAATTCGCTAAGGATGTCTAAAAATGGAGTTTTTGCAAAAACATTGAATTTAAGAGTTTAAATTTGATTGTTTATGTTGTTTTGTTGGTTACAATTGTGCTCTACATGCTTAGTGACGATTCTGTGAAGTCTATATAGTTTGGGTATGCATAGATTGTTGTTTGAGCGATGTTTATGGCCTTGTATGGCCTAAACTGTGTTCTTCTGGAGCTGTGTCTGTGTCCTACTGTGTCGTGGCGCCACAGAGCTTGTTCTGTGAAGAAACAGAGCGCTGTAGCTCCCTAGTATTTCATGTTGCCGTGCCAAGCCACTGCAACGCCTGTTCTGTGAGTAAACAGGTACGTTGCATCACCGAGGCCGAGCTGCAGCGCCAATTCCTTGCTCATTTCTCGCTCTACAACGCCTTGCTTGAGCTGCAGTGCCGGTTATAGTTCTTTAAGCAACGCTGCAGCGCCACTTGGAAGTTTAGCCCAGAAATGTGATTTTTTTAATATACAATCCAGTAAATGCTAATGGAACTTGATCTTATGAATATAAAAGATGATTAATCATATTATATGTTGTTAAAACAGATTGTAATCACTTTATAATGTTAATTTGATGATTTTAAAATGGTAATTGAACTAGTTGTTAATCATTGGAATTCGATGATAAGAATTAGAAGAAGTTAATCTGTGTTATGTGAATGGTATGATTATACTCAGAGTTAATATTATAAGTAAATAATTAGTTACAACTAATTTGTGTTGTGATCTTTAATAACATGTGCGTAAGATATTTGGGAATCAAGTTAAAATTGTATAACTTACGCATGAGGCAAGTTCTTAAACCTTACTTTTACATTTCACAAGTTCCCTATCACTGTCTAGTTATCTTACACATGTTCCTTAACTTTCAAATGAGAAATCCTAATTCTTTGAAAGTATTACCTCGCATGTACAATGACCGTTCTATTGTACATTGTTGTTATTCAATTTTTGTTCATGAATATCATTGTTTAATTCTCCAATGTTATATAGAACTCTTATATGGCTAGTAACCTTTATTGACTCAACTAGTCCATAGTTGATGAAGCGTTCTAAAACTCTAGAACTATTTTAGAAGTTAATCCAAACCAAACTTTCTTTAATGTGGACTCGAATATTAAAATTGAGATGAACAACCCTATTATAGGGGATTATTTACACGTTAGCGTTAAGATATTTGTGCATAATATATGGTACAAAGGGCTGATCCCCTTGAGTACGAGAAGTAAGGTCCATATAGTCTTATGCCTGTTGAAGGTTCAAAGTAGAGATACTTGACAACCTAGGACATAGTTCATGGTCTTATGACCCTCAGACATACTTTTGAACTTGTATTCCATTCTTGATTCAAAAGATGAGTTTCTATTGAGCTTTCTATCATTATTTATCATTGGTAGGAAATATTTAATTATCCAACAGCTATTATACATTATTGATGTACATGATTCTTCTAGTGAGCTTTGTTTTGCTCACTCGTGCATATAATAACATTGCAGCTAAGGTCGAAAAAGTCGACGTGCCATCCACGAGTAATAAGGGTAAGGGCAAGATGAACAAGTGTTGAAGTCTTGTTTTCTTTAATTAACTTAATTATGTAATGAAACTATTTGGTATATTCCGCACTTAAATGATTGTTTTAAGGTCAGACTACCTGGGATTGAGTTTAAGAAGTTGTAACCCTTTCATGGGAAAGATTATCATTTAAGTTTATCAAGGTTTATGTTTTAATGTTTTTCTTTATTGTGGGTAGTTAGAATGTGATATTTGAACAGTGGACACCAAGTCATGTGGGAATGAAGTACCAGCATTTGGGGATGTCACAAGTTGGTATCAAAGCTTTAGGTTATGAACCTTAGGTGGGGAACCTTAGGTAGTAGCCTTTTAGGAGATTGAAAACATACTGGTGATAAACTCTTATCGAGTTCTAAGGAAGATAAATAATAAAAGATTTATGTGTTTATGTGTTATAACTTATATGCTCGCGAGTGTCAAATAGCATCACGCAATAATTAAAACTTAAAATTTTGTTGTCAGGATGACGATTGTTGGAGAATCCAGTCAGGCTAGGGAGGAGATACTCATATGCCTAGAGATGAGGAGCCCCGAGACATTTATACTTTTTGGGAACAGTTGGTACAGAGAGAGCCATCTCTACTGATCACCATTGTGGGTCAAGAGTATGAGCCTGTATTTGACCAGGAGGATGAGGAGGAGACAGAGGAAGAGGAGGATCCCAAAGAGTTTCCACCTAACTCTATCAGTGCTGAGATGTACGAGAAGGTATATGACTGCAACATAGAGTTGCCGGATAGAGTTGGGGAGTTAAAAGAGCTAATAGATGTGCGTCAGACCGCTATAGAGTATAAGGATGACACGATTCAAGATCTTGATGAACGTCTGGGAAACGTGGAATGGAAGTTGGTTCACACAGAGAGTCATAATGAATAATTAGACGCTGAGGTTGAGAAGTTGAAGGGTGACCTGAGAGAGGAGTTAACGAAGCACGCTAGAGCAGAGGATACTTGGATGAAGGCTACCCAGCATGCGGATCGTGCTGAAGACAAGGTTCAGGCAAAGAAGGCCAGGATGAATGAGATGGACTATGCTTTTCATTTAGCTATTGATAGGGCCTAGGATCAGGTCTTTTACTACCCTCAGACATACTTTTGAACTTGTATTCCATTCTTGATTCAAAAGTTGAGTTTCTATTGGGTTTTCTATCATTATTGTCGACGTCGAGAAAAATCTTCAGACATATCTTCCTTTCCTTAATTTTGGTGTTTTCTACCCTTATTTGTCTTATTTATTTTATGAAGGGTGAATTTTTAGAAAAAGGCCAACACATATCATGTCGACGATTTGAAAGGTTTACAGAGTCTCTAGTAGGTATATTTGAAATGTTTGTACCAACTCAACCAAGTTTTGATTGATTTTGCAAGTAGGCCCAATTACTGGACGATGTCAAAACTTGGCCTTGGAAACCGAGATTTATAAAGTTTGGGGGCTTGACTTCTCCTGGTGTTGTCGTTGGGAGTGATTTAATATCCTAGTGTTATCGCATGGGCAAATTTGACATCCCGATGTTGTTGTCGAGGCTATTGTACCTCCAGGGGTTGTCGCCGGGGTATGACTTGATCTCCCAGTGTTGTCTTCGGGGTGTGATTTGATCTCCCGGTGTTGTCGTCGGGGATTTTTGATCTCCCGCTGTTGTCGCCGGGGCTTGACTTGACATCCTGGTGTTGTCTCCAGGGCTATTATTCCTCCCGGGATTGTCTTTGGGGTTTAACTTAATCTCCCATTGTGGTCGCTGCGGCGTGATTTGATCTCCCAGTGTTGTCTTCGGGGCGTGATTTGAACTTCCATGGTTGTCTCTGGAAGGTAAAAGATGATTTTGCCCTCTTGTAAAGTTAGTAACAGGAATGCAAAATTTTGAGTGTTTACAGATGCCCCTCTTTATCATGTCTATGCAATGTAATGGAATGAACAGGATAAAGATTGCTAGACACTGGAAATATAACACATGCAAATGTAATGCAATGCACGATATGCCATGTTATGAATGCTAGATGCTCTTATGGTGTTAGCTGCCACTGTATTCTATCACTGACTATTCCTGCCACTCCTGTTGGGGATGACGTTGTTCATGATGGCTTTCATTAAACTCTTTTGATGCTTACTCAAACGGTAGTTTGCAAAGTTTGACCATCACCGAACCTCCTCGATGCCTACTCGAACGGTAGTTTACCACGGTTGGTTGGACCACCGAACCTTCTCGGTGTTCCAGATGAGGATTTGTATAACAGATTCCATCATCTGTCCTCTCTGCGGAAAAATTTCTCCACAGTTCTCATCATCGGATCTCTCCCGATGCTGCGCTGGAGTTGTCGCCAACGATTTGCCATGTCAGATACCCTGACCCTCGTTGAATTAGTTATCAATGTCTTTCATCACCGGCTCGTTCCCGATGCTATGCTGGAGTTGTCGCCAACGGTCTGTAATGTCAAATACTTTAACCCTCGTTGAAGCAGTTATCAATGGCTTTCATCACCGGCTCGTTCCCGATGCTACGCTGGAGTTATCGCCAATGGTTTTCAATGTCAACTACTTTGACCCTTGTTGAAACAGTTATCAACAGCTTTCATCACCGGCTCATTCCCGATGCTACGCTGGAGTTGTCACTAACGGTTTATAATGTCAAATACTTTGACCCTCGTTGAAGCAGTTATCAACGGCTTTCATCACCGGCTCATCCCCGATGCTACGCTGGAGTTCTCACCAATGGTTTGCAATGTCAGATCTATCTGATTTCAATATGGGTGTCTATCTGATAGGTTATACCCTCAGACTAATCTGGATACTTTGATGCATTTAAAACCCACTGTTCACAACGCCAGACCTTCCCGATGCTCTAACAGAGGCAGTTTTCAACAATTTTCATCATCGGCATTCCGAATACCACGTCAGGGTTTCTACTATTGGCTTACATGAAGTTTCTTCCTTCGTCAGGAGCTTGACGCCTAGAATTAGGGTTTCATGCCATTCTGCTCAATTGTGTAGCAAATTTTTCCCTGATTTGACTTTTCAGCTTCTGTAAACTCTACTTTAACTTCAATTGGGCCGAACCGGAGGGGGTGGGACCCACCATAGGGTGTCACAGGTCCACCTGCGGTAGCCGTAGGTAGGGTTGCTACTCCCTTCAAGTATAACTTGGCCCCGGTGGCTTTCACAAGTCATTTTCAAGTTTGACCTATAAAGAAAATCTGAGATTTCTTCTTCAGATCTATTGAGTTCTGGCTGCTTGTTTTAAATTTCGTCACCATACAATCGTTCTGCACATATCTGGTAACATTTAAATCCTTTCTTTTCAAGTTTTGACCGTTAGAACGTTAGATTTCATATAGAATGCTTCTAAACACAATATAGTGAATATGCATGCTTATATAACTTGATAAAAAAATTTAGACTTAGTAAATATGCATGTTTTACTACGCTGAACATTTTGATGTGAAAAAATTTATTTTCTGAAACAAACATTGGGCACCCTTTTTGGCCAGTTTACTCATCATATTTGAGGATAAATGAGCCTGTATTTTCAATTTAAATTATACATGGTAATTTAGCTACCATGGGGAGTTTGATTTTGATTTTTTTCATATATATGAACTGTTCATAATTTTGGGTAGGTGTGCTACTGAATGGCCACCTAATCATGCCTATGTGTATGCGGATAGTCCATTTTACAAAGGAGACTTTGGCAAAAAAAATTCAATAGCCTGATCATTTAATCAGCATGCAATTTTAACTACTGGGGATGCATGTTAACTAATGCATGCTTTAGAACTTAGAATATGCATGAAGCAATGATTTAATTTTAATAGGCCGTATGTTCGAGGCTTACCTCACCCTTTCTGAGGTGATTTGGAGATTTTGTCCAGGTTCTGGAGCCAGATAGACCAGGCATTGCTAGTAGGGTCTCTACAGATGTGAGGCGGAGAAAAGCTTCTATTGTTCCCCAGCCTCGTCCTGCCCGACCGCCTCGCTTGTTGGCTGAGTCTGTGATTTCTTTCGATCTGGGCTGAGAGGCTAGATGACATGGACGACGAGGATGTCCTATTTATGGATCCTGCTCTAGCTCATGCTCCGCGTAGGGAGCTTCCAACCATCGTTGTGCCTATTCCTGAGCTTTTGGGCAATTTGAGATGCTATCCCTCGATTTACCTTCACGCTAACAAGGTGATTGAAGTTTATTTTGGACTTTCCTTTCTTTTGCTATTTCAGGGCACATGTTTAATCTGGATTTGCAATTTGATGCAGGTTCCCGGTGAAAGTAGTATGCATATAAGCCAATCATGTATGATGATAAAGCATATACTTTGGAAACGATCTTATTTATTTATTAATAAAAGTATTCATTTATTAAAGACATTTAATTATCTACATGATGCTGTTTTTATAATATGTAACTAACCCATAGTTTTAAGCAATGCTTTTAAAATCATGATGTTGATCATGCTAATGAGATTTAAATTCTTAGAAAGCATAAAACTAAAATAGTTCCAAATCGTTGGATTACTAAAAAGGGATTAGTAAATCCGGATAGATTGGTACATATGTTGCTTGCTCATTGGATGAGGATGATTGATCTCATGATCATTTGTGTGGAGACATTAAAGCAAGTATGTAGGTGTTTATTGGAGAATAAGTTCACTGAACGTGACTCACTATGGAATACCTAATGGAGTTTTACTTGCATGCCAATAGGAATTCCTAATGTGATAGTAGTAGAAGTGATCCTTGGACTTGAGATCATCATAGTATCTTGTATGTAATGAATTATACTTTGACTTATTCCTTAAGACCCTTAGGGTATATCGAAGGGTATGCTTGGGTGTAATAAATTATATATGGAGATAATGAAGGATCAATAAAGAATCTATCACTTCTAGTAAAAGAAGAGATACGTCCTATGTGATTCGTTAAATGATAACCCAGTAGTCCTTGGCTTAGAAAGGAGTTTCTAATTTGTATTATTTGGAGTTGTGCATTTTCTAATTGAGATACATATAATTAAATAAAATAAGACTTGACAATAATTTCATGTCGTATATTTATTTTGGACATTGTATGGTAGAAGGATTGAATTGTATGGTAACTATTTACTCACAGGTTATTTTATGATTAATGTTAAAATCTATATTATTTAAAAAGTTGTTGATTGCTAGGGAGGCTTATCCCTATTGTATAATAAATATTATTTATTTAAATAGATTATTAGTTTAATTTATTTATTTAAATAAAATTAGAATTGTTCTAATTGATTTATTCACAACCGGTTTAATATGGAGAACATAAAGTGTTACACCATAAAAGGAAGAATAATTATTTAAAAAGGTAATGACATAATCGTAATAATGCATTAAGTGTAATTAATTTAATCTACGTTAATAGAATAAATTAAATAGCTTAATGTTTAATATTTGATATTTTGGAAATATTAAATATAAATTAATAAGAGGAGTCTTATTAATATTATTACAATTATTATTATTTTAATTTCTAAAGAAGTTTAGGAATTAATTTAATATTGGTACTTTCAAATATTTCTAATGAGATTAGGAGGAAAATTAATTAAAGTAGTTTAATTAATTAATCTCAATATGTTGGGAAGCCTAATTAATTAAAAGAGTTTAATTAATTAATTAAATAAAACCTAATTTTTAATTAGATTAGAAGGGTTGACTAATATATGTATAAGAGGAGTCTTATATTAGATATATGTAAATATTTTTTCAAGAGTTGGAGAGTACTCCCTTTTTCTATAGAGAATAAAAAACTAGGGTTTAGCCAACAACCCTCCTTATTGAACAATTCATATTCCTTGGCGGATCACCTCTAGAGGCCAAACACTTGGGTGGCTAACGTTGATAAAAGGAAGGAATCAATCTAGAAGATTCAAGGAGATCACGAATAGCAAGGAGTTGAACTCGTACCTGTGGAAGCTAGTTTCTACAAGGGTATGATTCTGATTTATCCTTCCTATTCTAATGATTGATAGTTGAGCACAAAGCATGATCTTGGTGAGGGTTTGTATAAAAAAATTTAAAACCTAATTTATCGCGCTTCCGCCCTTAATATGTGATTTGATTACATGTATGCGTAACATACAAACCCAACACCCGGCTTTACGCAGCCCAGGGGAAACTGGTTCAGTGTCCATTCTTTATATCATACTCTGCATTCGGAGTATCAGGCCATCGTAAACACTTGGGGTTTTGAGGCCTTCTTTTCTATTATTCCCGATCGTTGCCCTTGGGGTTATCTGCGGGCATTATTTAAGCGTTGGTTCCACCAGACCCAGTCTCTCCATCTGTTGGACTGTGAGGTGATGATAACACCGATGGACTGGCGGTTCATCACAGGGATAAAGTTTACAAGGGAGCCAGTGCTATTGGTGGCTGATATTTCCCCTGCTGCCATTCGATCCCTTCTAAGAGTTCCTGCGACGGCCATCAAGGGTCGGACTATCCGTTCAGGGCCCTTTAAGTGTTGATGCCAGGAGCGGTGCTTTGACTGAGTCTCTGCCTGATGATCAGAGGGTTACAGATCGCATTCTTCGGTGACTATTCATAGTGGTCATCCGGGATTGTTTCATTGCAGACAACTCGTCGACAGTCTCTTTCACTTTAGTTAGCGCTACTCGATACGTGGAGCGCATTAGGGATTTTAACTAGGGCACCTACACATTCGCCTATTTTCTTCGTGGGATGCGCCTACGCTCTAAGGGCGTGACGGAGGCTTGGCTAGGTTTTTATCCCTTCCTGCTGGTGAGTAATTTCTCTTTCACCTTTTAATTTTCCTCATTTGTGTTTATCAATCTTTACCACTGAGGACATTTCATCTTTTGTACTTCCAATTTTGGGCATATGAGAGGCTCCCTTGCATACGCCTTGCCACTACTTTGGGCTTATAGATATATCCACAGGGACGACGTTGGCATCAGTCCACCTTGATAAAGGTCCTTGTAGTAGAGGGGTTTACGCACTCCCGCTTGAAGTTAGAGCTATTGACTGCCGACTCTATCACGTTAGTTTCTTACACCCCGGACTATCTGACAGTCGGGTTCTAGGATGGCTTTTCAACAGGACTAGAGTTTACATTTTCCACTCGACAGAATCCCTTTTTGACCAAGGGAGGCTGGGAGTTCTATTTGAGAGAGATCGCTATCAAGAGCGTCACAGAAGAGATCTGCATTCCCTTTGTTCCTCCTGCTTGGCATTATTGGCCTTTAGCTCAGGCAATCACAGATATTCCCTTGATGGGCATAGATGGCTTTACTCTGTTAGAGGGTCCTCACAGTCAGGAGGCATTTCATAGCTGGTGGAGTCCTCGCACTATTGGGGCTCAGACTCGTGCGATCCAGTTTATGGCAGACATGGTGCCTGGGTCTGTTATGATGACATACTGGATAACTTACCTTAGGGAGCCTACTCATTTGGAGCAGATCTCTGGTTTGACCCAGCGTTTGGAGGGGCCACAATTTTTTATCAGGCACCTTGGAAGGGATGCTTCATAGGCAGATTCATTTGATCCTTCCAGCTCCGGAGCTGGCCCCTTAGGAGGTCCATATTTTGGCAGTTATGCAGGTGCCAATCCTCCTCTTTATCGCCCAGACATTCCTACTAGCAGTGATTCAGTCACTCAGGAGGAGTTGCAGCAGGTTGATAGTCTAGATGCAGATATCATAGACTTCTTTTGATAGCTTTCTCACTATATCTTTTGATAGGCCTCTGTTAGATATTGGGCGGCTGTGCCCTATTTCTCGTTATATCTTTTGATAGGCCTCTTTAGTCATTGGGCGATTGTGCCCCATTTTCATGTACTTTTTATTTTGCATTTTATTAGCAGACATAGATGATACTTTCAGTAGACAGTGTATTTAGAAATACATGATTTTTCCTATCTATTGAATCCTATTATCATTTATCATTATCATCTATCATAATGCATGCATTATGTCATGGATATGCATTTAGACAGGTGAGTTTAGATTTGACATCTGGATGGTCTCATGATACGGTTCTACAGGTGTCTTCATCTACCGTTAGCCGTATTGAGCACCTGCCCCATTCATTGATAGCTTCTTCTTTGAGGTCCTGGTATGACAGTTTGTCTCTCATAGACAGCGTGACAGTTGATTAGATGCTGGGGCATTCTTTGGCCATCTTAGCTTTTCATGTCCCACTAGGCTTTGTGGACAGCATGTTGTCTTACTGGATACTTGAGCGCCAGGTTTTTAGATTCTGCATCCACGAGTTGACTCCTACTTTGGAGGAGTATGAGCATATCACCGATTTGGCATTGGATCGGCCTTGTGTTATGATGGCTCTTAGTGATATGAGACGATAGTTTATGACCATGATTGGTCTGAGGCGCATCGTTGTCACAGATGAAATTACTGCGGGGCATTTGGTGTTCCTGGACTTCCTGATCGATCGCTTTAGCTAGCTGGACAGCTATGCAAAATATTCAGGAGACTTTATCATCCATGCAGATGCGTGGCAGACTGCCTGTGTGGAAGTTCTGTTGATGTGCGTCACAACTTATCTGTATATACCATTGTATATGGACCACTTGGACATTGGCTATATTGTAGTGGTTCGTGCTCTCGGACAGGGTTGTACCATCCTGCCCATGATATTAGCCGCGACCTTGAGGTCGGCTACATTCTGCCATACCAATCCAGTAGGATTTTTTAGGGGTAGTGTCGTCTTATTATATGTGTGGTTCATAACACACTTGAGATCGATCGGCACTTTTAGACATCACGGGTATTGCTTTACTCATGAGATAGACATGTCCTACTCCTTTCAGCCGGTAAAGTGTACAGATGCAGCATTATGGTTGGCTTTTTTGATGGCGATCGAGCATCCCTTTTCGATCTTGCCCTGCTCAAGGCTTAGCTCCCCTTACAACTTCATTACTCATGTAGTTAGCATTGATTATCTGCCCCTAATGGGTTTGAGAGGGGTGACCACATATCATCCACTGGCTGTCATGGGAAAGTTTGATTAGTTTCAAGACATCCACCACTTTGAGGGGGCTTTGGATCAACGCTATCAGCTTCGTCCTTGTCACCAGTTGACTTGACCAGGATTTATGATTGTTGGACTCGTCGTGAGAGGGCTAATTTTTTGACTAGCCATCCAAATCTTTCTCAAGCGTATTCTGCATGGTTGGAGGCGTACATTGCACTGGCTATGATTGTTCACTCAACTTCGAGTTTTAAATCTGATGAGGAGGAGCCTATGGTGGACCTTGCTTCTCCCATTGAGGACGAGTTATTTGCTGGTTTGACAGCAGCTTTGGTTAGTGACCTCCCGAGTATTCCTACTAGGACAGATCCAGTTCTTATCAATTCTGTTAGTTCCTAGAGGCACAATAGCTATCTAGAAGAGGGAGGGGTTGAATAGATATTTTAAAACTTTTTCTTTTTTTATAATACTTATCAGATTTGTTAATAAATTAACCACAACGGAATATATGATTTGTTTATTTCCCTTAAGATAAACCAAGTTTATAAGTAATAAGCAGTTATGGCAGTTATGCCAGATATAGAAGTAATAGCAGATATATCAGACACAATGATTTTAAGTGGTTCAGAGCACTCAAGGCTCCTAGTCCACTCTTCTACTCCACGAGTAGGAAATCCACTAAGGATATCATTACAATCTTTGAATCACTTAGATTCCTTCAAGACTGGCAGTCTTGAAACTTCTTAGTTCACTTAGAATTCTTCAAGTCCAGCAGATTTGGAAAACACTTGATAAGAGTTGAGTTCTTAGGTGTGCTACTCAGTTGCAGTTAAGCATACGTTCGAAAGAACTGAGTTACTGAGCAAGCTTTCTATCTGGATCGTAAAGTTTGGACGTTGAGTGTTCGTGAGCTTTATCATTCTTGCTTGCTTAATCTGAACCTGCAATCTATTTTGCTTATAAAGGAGCCTTTGAAATCTTTCCGTTGAAAGCATCCGTTGTAGCATTTAATGCTCCAGACATTTCTGAGCACTGATGGTGACATCCTAGGAATATAGAGTTCTGCTGTTTGGCCCACCTGACACAGCAGACTGCTTTCTCACCTAACACCTAAAAATGTGTTTTCAGCAGATAGAAAGCACTCTCCTTAGCTTCTTTCATAAGCTTCTTCGATTTGAACTAAGGATGAATATAGAATCATTGGAACTCCCAAAATTTCAACGTTCATAAGTCATTCTTCATTTGTTATACTTCCTTCTTTATTAGATGGGCAAAACTTGATGCTTCTGAAGCTAACGGAAGAGACACCACGATCGTTGTCTTTGTAACATGATCGTTGTGTGTTGACGTGCTCATGCATGATTCAGTCTTGATCGTAGAGAACATAATAATTTCTCTTAAGTCTTGATAGATTACGATCTCTACTTGCTTGTCTAGCAGACTCCACGTTTTCGAGAGCTGACTGCGAATCTTGACTTGGCTTGGCAGGTGCTCGGACTGTCTCCATTATTCTGAGTGTGGCTTCCAAGACAGACTACGATTCTAAGAAACTTACTTGATACTCCACGAATCTGCCTTGGCTTCTGCAATCTCTCGGCTGGCTAGACAGACTATGATTCTGTTAAGGCCTATCTATTATATTTTAAGAGATCAACCTAACAGATTTGATCTTTCTTCTATACATTCATTTACAGAATGATAAATATTTAGCTCAGATCAACCTAACAATTTTGATCTACCATTTAAGTCCTTGTACATATATTCTCAGAAGGAATTTACACATAAGCATATATATTTACTTTCAACATCAAATTTGAATATGCAATTCCCAACAATCTCCCCTTATTTGATGTTGACATAACTAAGGAGATTTGCATCATATCATCAATTTCTAAATGCAGGATGCTAGAAAGTAAATATGACTTAGTGTTTCAGTGAGCAACTGAAATCTTTTAGAGAATAAGCATGAATTTATTGATGTTGAAAAAAAGATATTACAATTTAGCACATTTACATCAATAAGAAACAAATTTTAAACTTATCTCTATCTTCTTTGCCTCTTGCTCCTCCGAGGATTGGCATGCTCTTCAACTCTCCTTCTTCTGCTAGCTTCATCCTGCCATACAATATCTTCTAGCTCACTTGGACTTAGCATCTCTCTATGACCATGTCTGTTCATAAAGGAAGTATCTTTGATAGGCATGCTCAAGCCAGTGTTGGATACCCCTGGTGAGCTAAAGGATGGGCCTTGACTCCTTATAGGTTGTGCTATAATGATTGGTTGGTGCTGCTGCTGTTCAATATGTTGAGTCTAATAGCGAGGCTGTCATGAAGGAGGCTGATTTCTAGGATTGCTCCTTGAAGACTATGCAATTTGTTTCCCTTTGCTTTTTCCCTTTGTCCCCTTCCTCTTTATTCTCCCCCTTTATGTCAGCATTCAGGGTTCGAATGTCTTTAGACAGACGATTGACTCCTTGCACCAGCTCGTGCATTTGAGAACGAGTTTGAGTGATGTCATTACGATTCTCTTCTACCATGGCTTCAGTATTTTCTCTTTGTTAATGCATCATGGTTATAGCAATGTCAGTCTGTCTTACTTGAGCCATAGAATATTCTTTGAATTCTCGCAGAGAGATATTCAGCTCGTGTGACCATCAGGGCGATAAAAGGGACATGAACTTATGGGATTGTCAACTATGCAGATCTTTGCATACTCCTAGGGGCTCGATATCCTAACAAATTTTAAGTCCCAGATTTCGAGAAGTATAACGGGTTAGAAGACCCTTATACCCATCTGAAGGTATACATCAGAGAACTTGGATCCTACGCAGAGGTCGAGAAGCTAAGAATACAGCTATTCTAGAAAAGTCTAACTGGAGAGGTTAGTACATGGTACACCGGACTCTACAATTCAAAAATCCATAGTTGGGAAGTTGGCCTATAATATCCGTGAATTTTATGAATAGTATTAATAATTAAATTTATAAAGGTTTGAATATTCGTTCGAATATGTATATATATATACACCTTTGAGGTATGAGATGTGATAATTCAATTAAATTGAATTAAGTATATGATAATTGAGAATTTTGGTGGAAAAGATAACGAAGTTTAATTAAGCTTATGAAATATGCCTAGTGTGACAAAGTAATGAAATAAGTAATTTATTAATTAAAACAATGAAGAGAGTAATTAAATTGTGTGATGGATTAATTATTATTATTATTTAATTATTGTTATATGCCGTTACATATGTTGTGTGGTTACATAAATAATTAATACTATAAAGTTGCTTGAAAGAAATAAATCAGATGCAATGCATGATTATATAATTGTGTAAGGCACGTGAAGTGCAGATATCCGTAAACTGTTAAACTGTTATTGGTAAACAACAATCAAGGCAAGTCTTTCAGTTCCTATTTGCTATGTAAACTTGATGATGAACTGTTTTAAATCCTTATTTCAAATAGCATGACGTGTTATATATATGTTGAAAGTATGAAATGTTAAAGTCAATTTATGACTATGTTGATTGAGTAATGAATGCTGATTGAGTAAGGAACTCAATCTTTATACTTTTTATATGAACTGCAGCATGTATGTTATGTTAGTCTAATGTTATGAGATATATGTTGAGCATGTTGTTATATGCTATGTGATGCATGAAAACTATTAGATCTTACTGACCTGTCGAGCTCAATCTTGCAAATAATCATTTTTGCAGGTTAAGGATTCAAGGTAACGCTATGTGCTACTTGAAAGAAATAAATCAGATTCAATGCATGAAGATTTATATACTTTGGCTAAATTGCTATTATTTTGGACCATGTTTAAGGTTTCAGATAATATATTTGATAACGTATGATGGTTAACAGATGTTGAGTAGTAAAGTTTAAATTTTATCAGATGTATAAAGGTTATTGAACCTGGTTGTAAGTTTTAGTTTATAATAACTCTGACGAAGCGATTCATGAAATAAATTTGAATCAAAGTTATGCAATGATAAAGGTTAATATTTAGGGCAATAAAGAAAGAATAATATAAAAGTTTTAAATATTTCGCATTTTTAGTGATTGTATCATCGAATAATGATGTAAAGTTAGAAGTTCGTTATATTGTTAATGATCGATGTCGAGAATTATATTGTATGAATTTTGGGGTCGTTACAGTTGGTATCAAAGCTGTAGGTTATACACCTTAGGTAAGAGTACCTTAGGCTATGACCTTCGAGAATAAGAAGTTAAGTTAAGTTACGTATAACGAAAAGGTGATTCTTTTCACATACGTAGATGTATAGGATGAGTTAAGTCCTAGAAATAGTATAAGAAGAAGGTAAGAATAACGAAGAATAAAACTCGAATAAAATGTTGAACTTTATGAACAAAGTTAGAAATTCTTAAAAGAAGAGTTGTTAAATAAACAAGAAGATTCAAAGAAGAATCTTGAAGAGATATGAAGATGAGAATCAGGAGTTACCTAACTCCAATAATAAAGATGACGAATAACGATGAATACACAAAGTTTATAAGATTAAAAGCATAATGAAGTCATGATATAACATGATGAAAGGAAAAGACAAGAAGTTTTAAAACAAAACAATAATGAGATAAGAAAGAATCATAAGGGAGATGATTATAGAATAAGGTCACGGCGTGATCTTTTAAACTTGTAAAAGACAGATGGTCTGTAATGATTGCATAGTTATAGTTTGAGACTATAACGAGAATGTACTATGATATGGTACGAGATTAACTCACGAGGAGTTATAAATGATGAGATACAGGAAATCTGTATCGAGAATAGAGCGAGAAGTTAAGAAGAAGATAGAGTTAAGTGGGATTTTAACTGAGGACTCATGTGGTGGCTGAGTTGTACAAATCTTTGTATGGGCAGGGTTTTGTGCTTACACTTGGCTTATCATATTGATAATCATTGGAAGGTTGGTGTCACGTTATCGATATATATATGATGAAGAGGTGATTCTTTTCTCATATTATATTTGATAGTTAGAGACAATTGAGATTAGATTAGATGATATTAAGATTACATTAGATGATCTTAAGGTCAGGGGAGTTCTTAAAACTCATACTTATGGTAAGATCATGACTCATAATCGTATGTATGTTTTGAACCCCTAAGCATATGGACAGTCTCTAATCAGTTCTTTGATTACGTATTGCTAGGACAAGTTCTTAAACTTATATAATCGTTACGATGTACTACGTTTGGGCCCGACGTAGGGGTACGATAGGCTAGCCACCTAGAGTACCGATGTGGTTTATAGTGTGAAGTACCGGGGGTGAAGCACTGTTAAACCTAAAAACAAAGTTCCAGGTCTTGCGACCACTCAGCATGATTTGGAATCTTTTAAATTTCTGAGTTATTTATATCGCTTCTCAATTATTGAGCAATTATGGAAGATTCTTATTATTCTGAAAGAGAATGTGGCAAGGAGGATAGACTTTAGAAAGAAGTAGTTGTAGAACGAAAACAATCCAGTGTATAAGATTAACGTAAAAGATATTTTGATAGATGGAATGAACGAAGAATTATATTAAAATTTCGAGGACGAAATTCTTAGAAGAAGGGGTGAATGTGATAACCCGAATAATTATAGATGGTGAATTATGAAGTATATTAATTCGACGAGTAGAGTATATGGTAATGGTCCTTAGAAAGGAAATGAACGAGTTAGAGAATATATAATATTTGAAACATAATTGAGTTCAATTGAAGGTTTTGAAATAAAACCTAAGAATTTATTGAAGAACAAAATGTAGTAGAATATATATATAAAACCTATATTAAGATAATGTGTTGAAGTTATTTAACGATAAATATTTTTAAAGAGATTTGATGAAAACCTAAGTAAGGTAGAGTTTCGGTGATTCCGAGGACGGAATCCTTATAAGGAGGGAAGGATGCGACAACCCGAATTTTCAAAAATTATTAGAATAAGAATTTAATAAATAAAATTCTTATTACGAGTTGTTTTGAGTTTGGATATGTGTATGTATGTGTTATATATTATGAAGTATCTGATTTGGTGTGAATATAGAAGATATATAAATATATATATATATATATATATATTTATATATTTATATATTGGGATGGTGAGGTTTAATAGTTAATTTAACTATTGAAGAAATTAAATGAAATTATTACGAAAAGGGAATTAAGTTAATCTAATTCAGTTGAGAATTATATTATGGAATAATATAATTTGATTATTATGCCTTGTGGCAATGAATGTATTATGAATTAAATTTCATAACTAATTTGAGTAATTCACTTAATTAAAATAGTGAGTTAATGTAAAATAATTAGAATAAGAATTTAATGAATAAAATTCTTATTATGACGTGTTTAATGAAATAAATATTTTAATTAAAATATTTATGTAGTAAAATAAATATTCAATGAAATTATTATGGAATAAATTAATTAAGTATGATGATATTAAATAAATTGATTAATATTTAAGTAGTAATTAGATGTATGGGTTAAATAAATTGTATTGAGACAATTTATGCGAGGAAAGGAATTAAATAATTACATATTATAATTATATAATTCATTTGAGTTAATTAAAATAATTGAGGGAATAAATATTAATTATTTTAATGGAAATGTATATTTTAAGTAAAGGGTTATGAATATAATTTCGTAATATATAAGTATAAAAATTATATATATTATAATTGTATAATTATTTAGTTTAGCTAGCTAAGTAATTTAGTAGTATGGTTAAAGTGTGACACTTATAGAAAAGAAGATATATTATATAATAAGGAGATTATAAAAAAAAAATTAGAAGGGGATAATTGGGTTCTAGCCAAACATGGCCTTGAGACCCTTGGTTTTTGCAACTGCTAAGACTTTGGATTTTTGTAACGGGCTGGGAAATAAAACTTACGCTTAAGTTTCACAAGGCTAAGTTAGAGAGAAACTGAGGGGGAGAACTCTTTGAGAAAGTTGAGAGTAAAGAGGAGTTCTGTGATTCAAGGAAGAGGTATAAGATAAATCAAGTTTTCTACATCATCTAGATATTTTATAGAAGAAATCAAAGGTAATTGTCTACATCTAAACTTTAGCCGAATCAAATGATATAGACACTTTCACAATATTCAAGAACAATACCAAGTTCAACATGAATAATAGCTTTAATGAAATAAGAGTTCAAGTATGCTAATTCAATTCAAACGATTAAGTAAAGAAAATAGTCAATATACAAGGATATAATACTTGCTCCGTAAAAGAGTATAAGTTAGGAAACTTGCCTTATGCGTAGTTTACTCACGTAAAGCTAGCCAACACTTTCGAATTCCTATCGTAATACAATTTCGTATATATATGATATTCATTAGTCATATAATTTAACTTCACATTTTATCTTCGAATATACGATCAACACATAAGCTAAGTTTTAACCTAGTTACACAGTTATATATAATATAATTTCTATCCTTAACTTCCTCTTTTCTCAAGTTGATCATATTCATACATCATTACTATCATGTGAGACTACCACAATTAGCAAACATACTCGCATATTATTAATATCACATAAGACCACAATCAATACTAAATATATTTTATTTTAGCAAGTTATGGCATTCCCCTAAGTTAACCGTCAAAATCGGGTTTAAGTAACATCGTAGCATATAATCATTCTTGAGTTCATTATCACAATTTTAACTTACATTTTACATGGTATTAAGGGATAGAAAAACCATGTGGTTATCATGCTTTATAACTTGGCTATATGTTTACATAGATGTCACATAATCTATTAATACACATGCATATAGTGTTCACATTATTTATTCATAACTAGTATTGTTTAATACTTGGGAGCATGCTTTAAACTCATGTTATCATTATGTCTACTACATACGAATCATGTTTAGAGGCATATCAAACCCGAACATGTCATCTTAACCCATTAGAATCTAGATACTCACTTGATGTAACTATCTTTTTGAAAACATGTTCAAGTTTTACGTTTCGAACTTATACTTTTACTTAGAAAGGTTCACAAGTGAAGTCCACATACTCATGTCATGCTATGAAACATATCTAAGCAAGTCAACATGCCTTTCGTGCATTCTTAAACCATATTAACATGCTTGTACGGTCAGAATATCAACATGAATATAATTTATCAAAGTTTGTTTTCAAACTCTACGCTTTCGTTAGAAATGTTAAATGATGGAGTTCGCATGCTCAAATTTCATCATGAAGCTTATGTATGCAAGTCAACACGTATTTCATATGTTTCTAGGTCATACCAATATGTGTAAGAACCCGAATTTTCAGATATTATTAATTAAGGATTTAATAAATAAAATTCTTAAGGTATGAGATGGATTCGAATAAGAATATATATGTGTGATACGAGGTATGTAGTATTGTGTTACATAGGGTAATATGAACTATGTAATATGTGATTTATAAATATATTATTATTATATATTTTTTATAAATTGTAGAGATGAATTATCAAGAAGATGGATAAGATTTATCTATCGGTATTAAATAATTTATATAATTATTTATCATAGTAAGATTGGTGACATTAAATATATTTGATAATCACCATTTTCTGGAGTATATGTACATGGTTGAAGAGAGAGAGAATAAGACCAATATATATTTAGATAAACATTAGTTAGTGAATTATTAGTTGATTTAATATACTGCGAGAAGTGAAGATTAACGGAATATACATATGTGTTATATATATATATATATATATATATATATATGAGAACCTTATAGGGGAATAGAGTTTGAACTTATAGTTTAAACTTTGAATTATTGAAGGAGGTAATAAAAGATGTTGGTTAACCAATGTAGCAAGATAGCACATTAAAAAGCATGTTCAAGTGTTTAAGGATTGAGATTATAGTTCTGCTATAGCAGAACTTGTCTGCCTATGAACTTGTGGTGGCGCAGCTGCGCCAACTCCAAGCCTTATACCAGCGCAGCTGCGCCGGTCTGTAGAAAATTCTGAGAGTTGTGTAATCTGAACTTGGGAATATGTATATTAGTAATTAAAATGTGGGTCATGAATGGGTTAAGTTAGCAAAGCATGATTTGAATGAGAAATTAATTAACCCGGAATAAATATTGGTTAATTAAGTGATATTATGGAATATTATATTATAAAACCTTGTGGGGCAGTGGTGAGATAGTAATTTGAATAAATAAGTTAATTCACTCAAGTAAAATGGTGAATTAAGGATAATGTGTTGTATAAAGAAAATGAAAGAAATATGTTAATTAATATTTGATATTTTTTTATATTACATAGTATTGTAATATATAATAATATTTGAAAGATAAGTGATTAATAAAAGAAGAGAACCAATATAGTTATAATTAATTATTGGTTAGAGATTGATGCATTAAGTTAATACTTTATGTGGTGGTTAACTGAAAACGTGTTGGGACAATTTATGGAAGAAAAGAATTGGGGAATTATATTGGTATTGTACATACTAATTATTTTAAAGAAAATGATTATTTTAAATAAGGATGTTATGAGTACAAGTTCATAATATATAATCATTTAAGGGAATTAAATGTTAAGGTAAAGTGTGACACAAACTTTATATTAAATAAATATTAAAATAATGGGAATTGGAAAAAATAGCCAAACGTGGCCTAGACCCCTAATATTTTATTGTAGAGATAATGAGCTTGAGTTATATAACTCCAGTAAATGAGATAAATGAGCCTTGTGCGGCCTGAGTATTAAAGTTAAACCAAACTGAAGGTTTAACCGGAATTATTAAAAGATAATTAATGGAAAGATAATAGATGATTAATAATAATCATTATGATATTTATGTGTGATATGAAGTAATGAGTTGAAAGTACTCAACTAAATTATATTTAGCCCAATTAAAATATTATTTGGACTAGTCCAAATGTACATGAATTATATGATATGGGTACATATTAGATCCCTAATTTTCATATTATAGTAACAATTGTACATTAAAATTTTATTTTTGGGAATTAAAGAAACCAAACTAAGTATTATTAACCAAAATGCTGAGGATTTAGAAGCTTGCCCCAATATCAGTGTCTCTCATTATAACTGCCGTATGAATAGGCCATTGGCCTATCCTATTCCTTCTTCACTAAGTAGTAGAGCTGATGATGGCTAGAGGGATGGAGGAAGATGGAGTAGTTCACCAACCCTTCTCAATCCACTGGCTTCTTCTTCTTCCCCTTGGATTAATTCATTGTGCAAAGCTATGGACTGAGTACTAAATTTTCTATAAATAGAGCTCCTTCTTTCCTTTTCCCGTTTGTTGAGTTGTCTGAGGAAACTAAGCTATAGAGAGTTAGTAGAATTGGAGAATTGAGAGCAATGGCAGGATTGAGGAGCTATGGTTAGCCAATTCCAAGCATTCAAGAGGTATAATTCTTAAACCAATTCCAAGTTATAGTTATACTCTCTCAAAATACTTTCTCTATGATTAGAGATTGGATAGATGAAGTGTGTGTAGATTATATGTTTACACTCTTGAGTATGATTAAGCTATTTTATAGATTATACAATCAATTTTAGAGTAATTGAATCCATAAGAATATGTTAAAGAGATGGGTTTGAGTTTGGTAGTAATATATTGCTTTGGTTTGATTTGGAGTCAAAATTAGTGGCAAAGTCACTCTATAAATGGTAAAATTTATGATGGATTATGTTAGCCCTCTGAGAAACGAAAAGAACGCAAGTTAAACGAACCAATTTGGTTTAGAAACGAATTCGTAGTGAATGATTTCGCTAAACTTTTCAAAACATGAAAACTGAGTATGAATATGAGTTTTGGATTAATATTTGGGTTAGTTAACGTTTATGTTAATTGTTGGGTATTTGGTATGTTGTAGTTTTATGAGTTATAAACCTATAGAATTGAAAACGGACTAATTTGGATGAGTATAACTCATGTTGTGAAAATCGGAAGGGGTAGGGGTCTGTAAAATCGCGAACAACAGAACCTGAGGGGCTGTTCTACCTTCCAGGGCGCAGCTGCGCTGCCCCCAAGGCCATTTGGGGCGCAACTGCGTCGGGCATCAGTGACTGGTGGACTACTTTGACCTACTGTAGTAAATTAGACATAACTTTTTCATACGAACTCCGATTGAGGTGATTCAAGATGATCCGGAAGGAGAACGAATAGACCTACAACTTTTGTTCTTTAAGTGTTTCAATTTGAAGTCGTTAGAAGGGGTCAAAACAGTCATCTTTGTGGCTGTTACGTATTTGGAGTCAATCGGAGGGCGTCAAACGAGCACATATGCAAGTATAGTGCTCCCGACGATGGAATATGTTATTCTAAGTGATAAAACATGAATATGCATGATAATAGACATGAAATATAAGATTTCCTTGCTTATAATGGAATGTTTTAACATGACTTAGTATGTGTTTTGAAAAGAAACTTGGAGTTTCGAAAACGAATATTGACGAACCTTGAGTCTTTGAAGTTATGATATTTTAACACATACATATTGTTGAGTTATGAGTATACCTAAGCATGAGAAGTGATTTAAAGTTGCTTTATTTATTATCAACTTACAATAGCTTCGTTGAAAATGATTTCTAAAGAAAACTTGAAACTTTGAGAACGAACTTAAAGTAACTTGTGTACTTAAAGTTCTAAACGTGATAACATACCTACATGGCTTAGTTAGCTATGAAATGAGATTAAAATTTGCACTTAGTTGCTTTAGCTTGTCCTAGAATTACTTTTAAAAGTGAACTTGAACGCCTTATGCCTCTAGACATGACGAATATATTTATCATCTAGCTAAGCATGAATTGGACCTTTCAAGTGTAGTTTAAAATACGTTTTCAAATAATGAGCTATGAGAAGCATGCTATTAGAAGCTTATTAGAACCAATATATGGTTTAAAAGCTCATAATATTGAATCTTGTCAAAGAAAGTTGTTAAGACTTATTGATTGAAATAAATCATTATGGAGCTAAGTAGATTGAATATGAACTTGAAAATAGATCACAACCTACTTGAGGTATGCTTACAATACGTATTAGAATACGTGTTATGCTAGAATTTATAATGGAGAAAACAAAAGGCCTAATCTGGTCTGGACAGGGAGCTGCGCCCCTCCCAGGTCTAAATGTGGCACAGCTGCGCCACAGGGCAATTTTGCCTTATTGTTTTAATTGCAGTCTGAACCTTGTGGTAGGCTTGCATTGTTATCCTAAGTTATAAAACAGAGTCTAACTAATGACATGAGTATTTATTGATGTAATGGTGATATTAAACCCGGAATTGATAAATTTTCCTAGGGTTTGCAAAACACAAGGACAGTGTGATTATATATTTTTGAGTCGAATACATAGATAGTTAAGTGTGTTAATATTGATATTGAGCATGGTTAAGATATAACTATACGTACCTAACGATACTAAGCGTATGATAGGAAAGTGAAACAAAGTTCTAAGAGCCAAGATAGAAAACAATGTAATACTTAATATTATATTGAGAAAGTATGAATGTATGACTAATGAAAATAAATCAATGATTATATGACTGTGTAGGATTACACGAAGTGCAGAATTCCTTAAGCAGTTAAGTCGTAGTTATTAAACTACGAATCAGGCAAGTCTTTCAGTTCCTATTTGATATATGAATTCAATAACTGTTAGTTGAATTATGTTATGCTGTGATAATGTGAACTTATATATGAACTGTATATGAGATAGAAATGAGATTGAAAGTTGATCTTTGATGATATACTTGTTATGTGAAAGTAACATGCGTAGTAAATATAAATTGTTTATAAATGCATGAACTGAGTATGATGTTGTATGCTATGTGATGCATGAAAACTGTTAGAATTGCTGAGCTGTCGAGCTCACTCTTGCAAATAACCACTTTTGCAGGTTAAGGATTCACGGTAAAGATTTCGTGCTTCTTGATTGATAAAGATAGATAGTATCGCAATGAAGAATACTTTTTAAATTATCGTTTGAACCTTGTTTAGGTTCTAAGAGTTGTACTTGATAATTGTATACGTTGTTTAAAACTTGTCGTACTGTAAAGATGTATTAGTTAATACATAGAGGATATCAAGTCGAGTTGTAAACGTAATACGATAACTCAAATAGAATGAATCATATTAAAAAGTTGATTCAGGGATTTGTAATTGATTCAAGTTATGAAATCAATAAAAGATTTTATTTAAAGGATATTGAAAAGTTTAAATTATTCCGCATTTTAGTAACATCGAATATGATGTAAAGCCGAGATCTTGGATATAAATAGAATTTATATTCTAAATTGTAATAAACAAAGTTGTATTCTTTTAGTAATGAATAAAAGATGTAATAGTTTGGCGATAGTAGTATCGTGACTGCACCGAATCCTAGGTTTCGAAGGAACGTGGATTTGGGGGCGTCACAATATGTCTCATAAGTCAGAACTTAACTATAGCGCTTATATATCAAAGTCCATTCTTAAAGCTTCTAAGTTCACTTCGAAAACCAAACGCTTTTTTTTTGTTAACCATGTATGCTAATATACTAAAACATGCTTACATTGCCTCATTATGTTCATATACATATGTTACACAAGCTAGCATGCTGTTCTAAACCATGTAAACAAGCTATCACCTAGCAGAATCGAGCAGAAAGCAGGGAACTGCTGCAGGCTACTGGCGCAGCTGCGCAGATGCCCAATGTAAAACCGGTGCAGCTGCGCTGGCTCCCATCCAGCGGCAGATAGTTCCAGAACACGAAAAACCCAAAACCCAATTTCCAAATTTCACAACCAATTCGTTCCTACACAACTACATTTCAGTTTAAACATTCTTATAAGGCTATATAGCAACTAAGAAATATGTCCAAATCAACTTTAGCATCAATGGCAACTATAATCAACAATTGAAATCTTTGACAGAAAACCAAATGATGAACCAAGAACGAAGGATTTATACCTCTACAAATGATGGAGCTTGCTGTTATTCAAATCTTACAACTTAGAATGATATTACTAGTGTAAATATGCTCTCAATCTATAACTCAAGCAAAATCTCAGCAATGAAAATTATGAAGAGAAAGGGCCATATATATAGCAAAATAAAAACCCAGACTATACATATGTACAACAAATTAAACTAACGTAAGTTTGAATTGCATGCTAGATAAGAGGGGCTTGGTAAGAGTTGTTGAAATCCATCATTTTTCCCACTCCCTTGCTCATCATGAGCTATGAAGCTAAGGAATGCCAATTGCTGAGAATTTGGAGAAGGAAAGGGAAATAGGCCTTAGCCTTATTGTCAAGCACGTGAAGGAG
Organism: Panax stipuleanatus; assembly: GCA_020205555.1. Classification (NCBI taxonomy): domain Eukaryota; kingdom Viridiplantae; phylum Streptophyta; class Magnoliopsida; order Apiales; family Araliaceae; genus Panax; species Panax stipuleanatus. Next base: position 151,842,116 of record CM035117.1, on the reverse strand, counting down.
AATGAGACTAACATTTATGGACAAGGCACAATACTAACTCAGCATTTGCAACATACTACACTTAAATCATTATACACATATGTATTAAATACTTAGGCTATCTACACATATACATATATTTTATACATATGTCTTTAATTGAAATGTCACACTATAATTCACATAATGTAGTAAGTGTGACTTGTACAAATATAATCCATGTACATTTGTTTTACCGAATATAATTTAAATCAAATATTACCATATTATTAAATTCTACAATTAACAATTGATTATAATACATTCATATTATGTTAATGTATACTTGCATACATATTGTCACACAAGCATAAACATGTAGCTTATATATTTCAATCAATCCTAATACGTGGTCTCTATGTGTAATATATTCACATTTCATTATATAATATAGTTTATGTATACATGCATGGTCACACTTAAGTGTCTCTCTACACTATAATATAGTTATATTTCATATACTTTATATATTCAAGTATGGCACATATCAATTAATATAATCTTATTATATTAATACTTACTTATTTGTCAAATAAATAAATTATTTATCTCATTGATTAATTAATGATAATATTAATTAATTCATTCCTCATTGATTATTAATTTCCATAATAATCGATTAACACTTATATGATTAATTATTACATTAACAACTATAAATCTCAGCACAGTTATAAACAAGTGGTTTATTATTATTATATTTCTTGCAATAATAATAGTGACATATTATTAATTAATCACAGTTAATATTCTATAACCATTAATTAATATTGTATAATAGCAATTAACAATTAATATAGATTAATTGTTTACTTAATAATTCACTCGTTAATTAATACAATCATTAATAATCCTCATCACTGTGCCACACAAGGCTAACAACGAGTTTATCGCAAACTCCATGAATTTCTCAATTATTATAATTACTCAATTTTATATAATTGAATTAATTCATCTCATAACACAAAATCATTTATATATGAATAAATATCCACTTTCATTAATATATTCATTTATTAATATATGAAAATTCTTGGGTATTACATCCTCCCCCCCCCCCCCCTTATAAAAATTCCGTCCCGGAATTGCTACAAGGTTACAAAAAAAGATGGGGATAATCCTGTTGGGTTTGTACGTAACGAAAGCATGTAATCAAATCACATAAATAGGGCAGAAGCGCAAAAACTAGGTTTTCAAAAATTATACAAACCCATAACCATGATCATGCTTTGTTCTAGTTATCAATAACAGAAAAGAGAGAACATGGAATTATACCTTTGAAGATCCAAGCTTCCTCAAGTTCAAGTTCTACTCCTTTGATTCCTTTGATTCCTCTGTAGTGGCTCCTTCCCTTGATCAATGTCAGCCACCCAATTGTTTGGCCTTTAACGGTGATCCACCAAGGAAGATGAAGAACTCAAGAAGATGGGTTATTGGCTTAACCCTTGTTTCTATCTCTATAGAATATGTGTACTCCCAACTCTTGGAAAAATTCACGTACCTTATTTCTGATATAAGACTCTTATATAGATATTAGGTTAACCCTCCTAATCCAACTAGAATAGGGTTTTATTTAATTAATTAAATACTTTTAATTAATTTATATCCTAATCTTTATTAGGATTGAGAGAGAGTACTGATATTATATTAATTCCTAAACTCCTTTAGAATTAAAATAATAATAATATTAATAAGATTCCTCTTATTAATTTATAGTTAATATTTCTAAAATATTAAATAATAAACATTAAGCTATTTAATTTATTCTATCACCATAGATTAAATTAATTATACTTAATGCATTATTACTATCATGTTATTTTCTTCTTAAATAATTCTTCTTCCTTTTATGGTGTGACCCTTTAGGTTCTCTATATTAAACCGGTTATGAATAAATCAATTAAAATAATTCTAATCTTATTTAAATAAATAAATTAAACTAATAATCTATTTAAATAAATAACATTTATTCTGTAATAGGGATAAGCCTCCCTAGCGATCAACGACTTTCCAGATAATATAGATTTCAACATTAATCATAAAAGAACCTGTGAGTTAATAGTTACCGTACAATTCAATCCTTCCACCATACAATGTCCCAATTAAATATAAGACATGGATTTACTATCAAGTCTTAATTTATTTAATCATATGTATTTCAATTAGAAAATGCACAACTCCAAATAATGCAAATTAGAAACCTCTTTCTAATTTCATTCTACCTTGGCCAAGGATTCCTGGGTTGTCATTTAACGAATCGCATAGGACATATCTCCTCTTTTACTAGAGGTGGTAGATTCTTTATTGATCATTCATTATCTCCATATGTAACTCATTATACCCAAGCATACCCTATATATGCCTTAAAAGGTCTTAAGGAATTAGTCAAAGTATAATTTGTTACATACAAGATACTATGATGATCTCAAGTCCAAGGATCACTTGTACTACTATCACATTAGGAATTCCTATTGACAGACGAGTAAAACTCCATTAGGTATTCCATAGCGAGTCACGTTCAGTGAACTTATTCTCCAATAAGCACCTATATACTTACTTTAGTGTCTCCACACAAATGACCATGAGATCAGTCATCCTCATCCAATGAGCAAGCAACATATGTACCAATCTATCCGGATTTACTAATCCCCATTTTAGTAATCCCACAATTGGGAACTATTTTAGTTTTTAAGTTTTCTAAGAATTTAGATCTCATTATCATGATCTCATCATGATTCTAAAAGCATTGCTTAAAACTATGGGTTATTTATATATTATAAAAACAGCACCATGTAGATAATTATATGCCTTAAATGAATATTTTATTAATAAATAAATAAGATTATTTACAAAGTATGTGCTTTATCATCATACATGATTGGCTTGTATGCACACTACTATCAATCTCCCACTTGCACTAAAGCCAATCGCCATGGTATCTCATACCCATCTTCTCTAAGTGACGATCAAACTGTTGTTGTGTTAGAGCTTTAGTAAATGGATCTGCAATGTTGTCTTGAGAGTCCACACGCTCCAAGGTGACGTGTCCTCTTTCAATGATCTCCCTGATCAAGTGAAATTGCCGCAACACGTGTTTAGATTTCTGATGAGACCTGGGTTCCTTAGCCTGTGCAACCGCTCCGGTGTTGTCACAGTATACGGGAACTGCTTCTCCGATGCTAGGAACCACACCAAGTTCAGTTATGAACTTCTTCATCCAAACAGCTTCCTTTGCAGCTTCACTTGCAGCTATATACTCTGCCTCTGTCACTGAATCAGCAACTGTTTGCTGCTTGGAACTCTTCCAACTCACTGTACCTCTGTTCAAGGTAAACACATACCCTGAAACAGATTTACTGTCATCTTGGTCTGTTTGAAAACTTGAGTTCGTGAATCCCTCGAGTTTTAATTCAGACCCACCGTAGACAAGAAAAATATCTTTAGTCCTTCTCAAGTACTTTAGGATATTTTTCACTGCCTTCCAGTGCTCTTCTCCTGGATTCGACTGGTATCTGCTTGTTACACTAAGTGAGTGAGCAGCATCCGGTCTAATACATATCATACCGTACATGATAGATCCTATTGCAGAAGCATAAGGGATCTTACTCATACGGTCTCTCTCCTCAGGTGTCTTTGGGGCCTGTTTCTTGGTGAGATTTATTCCATGGCTCATCGGCATGAGACCTCTTTTGGAATCTTCCATGCTAAACCTCTTTAGCATCGTATCAATATACGTTCCTTGGGATAAGCCGAGCATCTTTTTAGATCTATCTCTTTAGATCTTTATCCCCAAAATATAGGATGCTTCACCCAAGTCCTTCATGGAGAAGTTTTTAGATAACCAGATTTTAATGGATTGTAACATAGGAATGTCATTCCCTATCAGTAATATATCATCAACATATAATACAAGGAATGATACTGCGCTCCCACTAACCTTCTTGTATACACAAGGTTCATCCTCATTTTTGATAAAATCAAACTCTTTGATTGTCTCATCAAAACGAATGTTCCATCTACGATAAGCTTGCTTCAACCCATAAATGGATCGTTGTAGCTTACAGACTTGATTTGTTCCAACTTTTGAGATAAATCCCTTTGGTTGTGTCATATACACATCCTCCTCAAGTTTCCAATTGAGGAAGGCCGTTTTCACGTCCATCTACCAGATCTCATAGTCGTTGTAAGCTGCAATCGCAAGCAAAATCCGAATGGACTTGAGCATGGCTACTGGTGAGAAGGTTTCATCATAGTCAACTACTTGTCTTTGTTTGAAACCTTTTGCAACCAGTCGGGCCTTATAGGTCTCTACCTTTCCTTCTGCTCCAGTCTTTTTCTTAAAAACCCATTTACACCCAATAGGTTTAATACCTTCAGGTGGTGAAACCAAAGTCCATACTTTGTTTTCATACATGGAGTCCATTTCGGATTTCATGGCTTCAAGCCATTTCCCTGAGTCTTTATTACTCATAGCCTATTCGTAATTTAATGGATCATCATTCATGATGTGTACCTCATCGTCATCCTCTATAACAAATCCATACCTCTTAGGTATCTGCGGTACTCTTCCAGATTTACGAACAGGGTGTGGTACAGTAGGTTCTTCTACTTGGTTAGGTACTGACTTTGGTCCGTGGTAACTTGTGGTTCTTGAACTTCTTCAAGATATATCTTACTCCCACTAACCCCTTCATGGATAAACTATTTCTCCAAGAAGGTAGCATGTTTCGCAACAAACACCTTTTGATCAGTTGGATGATAGAAATAATACCCTACGGTTTCTTTAGGGTATCCCACAAATCTACACTTATCGGATTTAGTCTGTAGCTTATCATTTTCAAACTTTTTGACATAAGCTGGACAACCCCAAGTCTTAACATGCTTAAGATTTGGTTTCCACCCTTTCCACATCTCATATGGAGTCTTTGGGGCGGATTTGGTAGGTACCTTGTTAAGTAGGTATGCAGCCATTTCTAGGGCATATCCCCAGAAGGAAATTGGAAGGTCGATAAAACTCATCATGGATCGAACCATGTCCAATAGTGTTTGATTTCTCCTTTCAGATACTCCATTTAACTGTGGTGTACCTGGAGGAGTCCATTGTGAGATTATACCATTTTCTCTGAGACAATTGAGAAACTCATTGCTTAAGTATTCTCCACCTCGATCTGATCGAAGTATCTTAATACTTTTGCCCGTTTGTTTCTCTACTTCACTTCTGAACTCTTTGAACTTTTCAAATGATTCTGATTTGTACTTCATTAAATACACATATCGAAATCTTGAGTGATCATCAGTGCAAGTAATAAAATAAGAATACCCACCCTGTGCACTTGTTGTCATAGGTCCACAAACGTCTGTGTGAATCAATGCCAACAATTCTTTAACTCTCTCTCCTTTTCCACTAAAAGGAGATTTAGTCATTTTACCCATGAGACAAGATTCACAAGTTGGATATGATTCATAATCAGATAGCTCGAGGAGCCCATCTTTATGCAACTTGGATAATCTTGTTTCATTGATATGACCGAGTCTACAGTGTCACATATAGGTATAATTAATATCATCTCATTTCCTTTTCTTAATTTGTTCAATTTGAAATATATTTTCTTGTAAGTCAAGTTTATAAAGTCCATTTCGCAAATTTGCAATACCATATAAAACATCGTCTTTATAAATAGAACAACCATTGTTCTTTATAATAACATCAAAACCTTCCATATCCAATACAAAAATTGAAATAATGTTTTTAATAATATTCGGAAAATAATAACAGTTATTAAGATAAATGGATTTGCCCGAAGGCATTGCTAAACAATAAGTTCCTACAGCTAATGCAGCAACTTTTGCTCCATTTCCCACTCGTAGGATCACCTCATCTTTGTTCAGCTTTCTACTTCTGACCAGTCCCTGTACAGTATTACATATGTGAGAACCACAGCCGGTATCCAATACCCAAGTAGAATTATGACTTTCAAAAAAATTAATTTCAATCATAAACAAACCTTGATTAGAAGTCGAAGCTTCTCCAAGCTTCTTCTCTGCTAGAAACTTCTTGCAGTTCCTCTTCCAATGTCCCGTCTCATTGCAATGAAAGCACATTCCTTTAGCTGGTTCAGGTTTCTTTTGCTCCTTTTCTTTCCCTTTTCCCTTAGCCTTCTTAGATTTCTTCTTTTCAGAAGACACCTTGGGCCTCTTCCTTTTATTGGAAGAATCCACCATCAAGACATGGTTCTTCTTGGATGAGAAGTGACCTTCTGCAGTTTTCAGCATGTTAAGCAGCACAGGCAAGCTGACATCTAGCTTATTCATGTGAAAATTAACCACAAACTGCGAGAAGGTCTCAGGGAGTGACTGCAAGACCAAGTCTTGACTCAACTCCCCATCCATGACGAACCCCAGCTGTCCAAGGCGTTCAATCAAATTGATTACCTTCAGAACATGAGTCTCGACGGCAGTGCCCTCGGTCATCCGAGATCGGAAGAGCTCCTTAGATATCTCATATCTAGCAGTCCTACTCTGTTCACCATACAACTCCTTGAGGTGAAGCAGCATAGCAAGAGCATCCATTTTGTCGTGCTGAAGCTCGTTATTCATGGATGCGAGCATGATGCATTGAGCCACAGATGCATCATCTTGCCACTTATTAAAAGTGGCAATATCTTCCTTAGAGGCTGTTTCTGAAATAGATTTAGGGATAGTGGAATTTAGGACATAAGAAATCTTTTCAGCAGTGAGAATAATTCTCAGATTTCTTAGCCAGTCCTCATAATTCGGGCCGGTAATCTTATTTGCATCTAGTACGCTTCGTAGTGAGATTAGTGATTGACATTTTTAAAATTCTGCATGTGAAAAGACAACATTTTAGCAAACATTCATTTTATTAACTTTGCATACCAAAATAAATTTAGGTCTTTATTTTAAATTGGTATATCGCACTATTTTCATCAAACTATATTACCCTCACTTATATAGTTAGACAACATCTAATTAAAGATTTGCTAGTGAGATTAAGGATCCCATTTCAAATGTATATAACCTTGTGGATAGCACAACAAGCGATATACAAATAAATAGGTAGACAACTCTTGTCAATTACATCACCATGTAACTCCTTTTATTTTGCCTCTTAAATCATAATGGTCATGTGTGTGCACATCCGAACTAAAATGATTTAAGTTAAGTCCAGCCTAGCACTTCCATAAATTCAAAAAGAAAAATTTTCGTCCTTGTGGATAGCACAACAAGACTAGATCGTTCAATTTTCTTGATAAGCATCAAATGTGATTAATTAACATCTTAAATATTCAATACTCGCCTTGTGGATAGCACAACAAACTCATATTAAATATTTAATACTCTATTAATTAATCATGCTAGAAGGCGACGTTCGATATTCCAAATATCATTTGAACGCTTCAGACTTAATATTATTTCTTTGAGGGGTTTGTTATTATTTGTCTCATCTTGTTAAGCGCGCATGCACACACACACACACACACACACACACACATATATATATATATATATATATATATATATATATATAAAATACGCTTCATTTTATTAAACATGCGAAGCATGTTTGCATAAAATATAATATATATAATATTTAGCATGCAATATAGAATACTATATTCTACCCGGATTGATTATGGACTTTTATTCTAGATTGGTTCACTAGAGCCACCAAGTGAACCAAAAGTTCAAACCTAGGAGTGCAAGAATTTAAATTTAAATATAACTATTACATTTAAACCCTGGCTCCATACAAATGGGTCTTCACGCGTTCCTTGCTCCTTGATCTCCAGTTTCTTCAAGATAATTCTAACTATCTCTATTACATAAACTATTTTTAATTAAATAGAAACCTTGATCAGCAGTCAAGGGGAAGTACATAAGAGGGAGATAGAATTTTACACCGAGAATAAAACCAGAGAAGACGAGGTACGCAGACCCCATTTTATAAAACTCATACATTCAAGCATTCATCCAAAATAAAAAAACAATCACATTGGTCATAGTCCATAATCAACCCCATTTATTATCATATACATCAACATATGCATCAATAAATATCCATTCATCTCATGAATAACAATGCTATTCCATATATGGATCGATGTTATTTAATGGACAAAAGTTTTGCTAAATTTTATTTTTGAAACAAAATAAACTCTTTTATTTTAATCAAAAATAAATCCAAATTAAACTCCTTTAATTTTAGCATTCTGAAATCATATTTCAGATAAAATAAACTTCTTTATTTTAAAACTTTATCAATTAAATAAACAGTTTACTTAATTAATTAAAATCAATTTTCAGGGTCTGTCCAGGTACCGGCGTAGCTGCGCTAGTAATGAACTGCGTAGCTGCGCAGCTGCGAAGGTAGCCTGAAGCAGCAGTTTTTGCAGACCGGCGCAGCTGCGCCAGTAATGAACTGGGCAGCTACGTAGCTGCGCTAGTAATGAACTGGGCAGCTGCGCAGCTGCGAAGGTAGCCTGAAGCAGCAGTTTTTGCAGACCGGCGCAGCTGCGCCAGTAATGAACTGGGCAGCTGCGCAGCTGCGCTGTTCGTCGCAAAAACTTGCAGAAAACGATTTTTGCCCAGAAAAACGATCCAATTCTCACATCAATTCATACATGGAATTATAAAATTGATAATTAGCACAAAGTTAGGCTCTGATACCACTGTTGGGTTTGTACGTAACGCAATCATGCAATCAAATAACATAAATAGGGCAGAAGCACAAAAACTAGGTTTTCAAAAATTATACAAACCCATAACCATGATCATGCTTTGTGCTAGTTATCAAGAACAGAAAAGAGAGAACATGGAATTATACCTTTGAAGATCCAAGCTTCCTCAAGTACAAGTTCTACTCCTTTGATTCCTTTGATTCCTCTGTAGTGGCTCTTTCCCTTGATCAATGTCAGCCACCCAATTGTTTGGCCTCTAACGGTGATCCACCAAGGAAGATGAAGAACTCAAGAAGATGGGTTATTGGCTTAACCCTTGTTTCTATCTCTATAGAATATGTGTACTCCCAACTCTTGGAAAAATTCACGTACCTTATTTCTGATATAAGACTCTCTTATATAGATATTAGGTTAACCCTCCTAATCCAATTAGAATATGGTTTTATTTAATTAATTAAAAACTTTTAATAAATTTATATCCTAATCTTTATTAGGATTGAGAGAGAGTACTGATATTATATTAATTCCTAAACTCCTTTAGAATTAAAAAAATAATAATATTAATAAGACTCCTCTTATTAATTTATATTTAATATTTCTAAAATATTAAATAATAAACATTAAGCTATTTAATTTATTCTATCACCATAGATTAAATTAATTATACTTAATGCATTATTACTATCATGCCATTTTCTTCTTAAATAATTCTTCTTCCTTTTATGGTGTGACCCTTTAGGTTCTCCATATTAAACCGGTTATGAATAAATCAATTAGAACAATTCTAATCTTATTCAAATAAATAAATTAAACTAATAATCTATTTAAATAAATAACATTTATTCTATAATAGGGATAAGCCTCCCTAGCGATCAACGACTTTCCAGATAATATAGATTTCAACATTAATCATAAAAGAACCTGTGAGTTAATAGTTACCGTACAATTCAATCCTTCCACCATACAATGCCCCAATTAAATATAAGACATGGATTTACTGTCAAGTCTTAATTTATTTAATCATATGTATTTCGGTTAAAAAATGCACAACTATAAATAATGCAAATTAGAAACCTCTTTCTAATTTCATTATACCTTGGCCAATGATTCCTGGGTTGTCATTTAACGAATCACATAAGACATATCTCCTCTTTAATTAGAGGTGGTAGATTCTTTATTGATCATTCATTATCTCCATATGTAACTCATTATACCCAAGCATACCCTATATATGCCTTAAAAGGCCTTAAGGAATTAGTCAAAGTATAATTTGTTACATACAAGATACTATGATGATCTCAAGTCCAAGGATCACTTGTACTACTATCACATTAGAATTTCTATTGACAGGCGAGTAAAACTCCATTAGGTATTTCATAGCGAGTCACGTTCAGTGAACCTATTCTCCAATAAGCACCTACATACTTACTTTAGTGTCTCCACACAAATGACCATGAGATCAGTCATCCTCATCCAATGAGCAAGCAATATATGTACCAATCTATCCGGATTTACTAATCCCCATTTTAGTAATCCCACAATTGGGAACTATTTTAGTTTTTAAGCTTTCTAAGAATTTAGATCTCATCATGATTCTAAAAGCATTGCTTAAAACTATGGGTTATTTACATATTATAAAAACAGCACCATGTAGATAATTATATGCCTTAAATGAATATTTTATTAATAAATAAATAAGATTGTTTACAAAGTATGTGCTTTATCATTATACATGATTGGCTTGTATGCACACTACTATCAAATCCCTCATCATCCTATCTTCTAATTCCCACGTAGCCTCCTCGACATCGTGGTTAAACCAAAGTATTTTTACAGAAGATATAATTTTATTTCTCAAAGTTTGTTCTTTCCTATCTAATATTTGGACAGGAATTTCTTCATACGCCAAGTTCTTCTCCACTTGAATGGGCTCGTAAGAAATCACGTGCTTGTAGTCGGCCTTGTATGGTCGCAACACAGAAATGTGAAACACGTTGTGGATGTGCTCCAGTTTGGGTGGTAACACAACTTTGTATGCCACTTCGCCCACTCGCTTCAGTATCTCGAACGGTCCTTTGAATCTTGGACTCAATTTTTCTTTCTTGCCAAAACGGATCTTTCCCTTCCATGGAGATACCTTTAAAAATACGAAACTACCAACTGAGAAGTCTCGATCCTTCCGATGCAAATCTGTGTATTTCTTCTGGCGATCTTGAGCTGTTATTAATCTGGCTCTTATCACTGTCACCACATCTGCGGTTTGTTGAACTAACTCTGGTCCGAGTATTCGTCGTTCTCCGACTTCGTCCCAATATAATAGCGTTCTGCACTTTCTTCTGTAAAGAGCTTCGTACGGTGGCATGCCGATACTCGCATGGTAACTATTATTATACGCAATTTTGACTAAGGGTAGGTGGTCGTCCCAATTTCCCCTAAAATCCATCACGCATGTTCTAAGCATGTCCTCCAGCATTTGTATTATTCTCTCACTCTGTCCGTCTGTCTGAGGATGGTAAGCCTTACTCAACCTCAACTGTGTTCCCATTCGTTCTTTCAAACTCTTCCAAAAATTGGACGTGAAGCGCGGATCTCGATCAGAGACAATTGACACCGGCACTCCATGCCGTGAGATAATTTCTTTTACGTATAGGCTCGCTAACTGATTCAAACTGTAGCGGATCTTGATTGGTAGAAATTGTGCGGTCTTCGTTAGTCGATCCACGATAACCCAAATAGCATCATAACCTTTCTGTGTAACTGGAAGTCCTACCACGAAGTCCATCGTAATATGCTCCCATTTCCACTTTGGTATTTCCAACAGTTGTAGTAAACTACTCGGCCGTTGATGCTCTGCTTTAATGCGTTGGCAAGTCAAACATCTACTGACGCACTCTGCGGCTTCTCGTTTCAAATTGGGCCACCAAAAATGTTGCCTTAGATCTCGGTACATCTTTGTGCCTCCTGGACGAACGAAATATATCGTATTGTGTGCCTCGTGCAAAATCTCTTCCCTCAACTCGGTTACCGCTGGTACCCATACTATTCCTTCGAATCTTAAGATACCGTCTTTATCCATTCAAAATTTCTCTTTCTCATTTTCTATGATCCTCTTTCGGATTTTCTCACACTCTTCATCCTTTTCTTGGGCTTCCTTTACTCTATCCAACAATGTCGGATGAGCTTCCACCACAAACAACCTCTCACCAGACTTTTTTGGTCCGTTCACTTCTATCTCCAATTTCTCCATCTCTCTTATCAATTCTTCCTGAGTCATTAAATTAAATAATTTCTCCCTTCCTTTTCTGTTCAGAGGGTCGGCAACCACGTTTGCCTTCCCTAGGTGATAAAGAATATCGCAGTCATAGTCTTTGATTAATTCTAACCACCTCCTCTGTCGCATGTTCAACTCCTTCTGTGTGAAGATATATTTCAGACTTTTATGGTCCATGTATATCTCACATTTTTTCCCATACAAATAATGCCTCCATATCTTTAACGCAAAAACTACTGCCGCTAACGCTAAGTCGTGAGTAGGGTATCCTTTTTCGTAATCCTTCAATTGTCGTGATTTATACGCAATGACTTTGCAGTGTTGCATAAGCACACAGCCAAGCCCCTTGTGCGACGCATCACTATACACCACAAAATTTCCCGCATCATCTGGTAATGATAACACAGGCGCTTCGCTCAATCTCTTCTTCAACTCCTAAAAACTGTCTTCGCATTTGTCGGTCCATACAAATTTCACCGTCTTTCTAGTCAAATTGGTCAACGGGATTGCTATCTTAGAAAAATCTTGGATAAATCTTCGATAGTACCCATCTAATCCTAAAAAACTTCTTACCTCCATCGTTGTTCTCGGTTGTTCCCAATTACTTACTGCTTCAACCTTCGCAGGGTCTACAGAGATTCCATTCTTATCCACCACATGGCCTAAGAATTGAACCTTCTCCATCCAAAATTCGCACTTTGAAAATTTCGCATACATCTTCTCCTTTCTTAGTGCCTCCAAAACAATCTTCAGATGTTCGGCGTGTTCTTCCTCTGTATTAGAGTAGATCAAAATGTCGTCGATAAAAACCACTACAAATTTATCTAAGTTTGGCTTGAAAACTCGGTTCATCAAGTCTATAAATGCTGCCGGAGCATTAGTTAATCTAAATGACATTACCAAAAACTCGTAGTGTCCATAACGGGTTCGAAACGCAGTCTTTGGTATGTCCTCATTCCTCACTTTCAGTTGATGATATCCTGTTCGTAGGTCAATTTTTGAGAAGCACTTTGCACCCTTCAATTGATCAAATAAGTCATCTATCCTCGGTAGCGGATATCGATTCTTGATCGTTACTCTGTTCAATTCTCGATAATCGATATATAGCCTCATCAATCTGTCCTTTTTCTTAACGAATAACACTGGTGCTCCCCAAGGAGAAACACTCGGTCGAATGTAACCCTTATCCAACAATTCTTGCAATTGTATCATCAATTCCTTCATTTCTACTGGCGCCATACGATATGGAGCTTTGGAAATCGGTGCCGTTCCCGGTGCTAAGTCTATTACGAATTCGATTTCTCTGTCTGGCGGAAGATCAGGTAGATCGTCCGGAAACACATCTTGAAATTCATTAACTACGAATATATCCTTAATTTCTACTTCCTTTTTTCGAGTATCAACGATGTAAGCTAGATAACCTACACATCTTTTCCTTAACAACTTCTTGGCCTGCATCATCGTAACGCAACACGATTGCTTAAGCGATGAGCTACCATAAAACACTACCTTAGACTTATTCGGAGTCTGAAGGTTCACACACTTGTTTTGACAGTCAATAATCGCATCATGGTTATACAACCAATCCATCCCCAGTATTACGTCAAATTCTCCCAGTCTAATATGAATCATGTCTACGCTCAGTTCATGTTCTCTAATGTTTGCGCGACAATCTCGATAAGGATCACTTCCTTATTAGCAACTTCTATGATCAAAGGATTTTCTAATCGTTCTCGGGGTGTACTAAGTTTACTAACAAATTATTCAGATATAAAAGAACAGGTGGCACCTGAATCAAATAATACATAAGCATTTATATCATTGATTAGGATTATACCTGACACCACGTCCTTTGCAGCCACTGCGTCCTGGACGGTCATGTTAAATATTCTGGCGGTTGGATTGTGTCGGCCCGCTAATCATCAGCTTGTTGCCTCCTTGCTGATTGCTACCCCCGCCACTTCTCTTCTTTGGGCAATCCTTAATACGGTGCTCAGTTGAGCCGCAAGCAAAACATCCTTGTATCTTCTTTGGTTTCGGATTGTTGGGCGAGATGTGCCCTTCCTGTCTGCAGTTGTAGCAAGTGCCACGTCCCTTCCAGCACTCGCCCTAGTGATTCTTCCCACACTTTGAGCATCCTTCAGCCCTATTTTTGAAACCTCCACGAAAATTTCCTGATTGATTATTGTTGTTTTTGTTGTTGTTGTTGTTATTCTCCCACTTTCTCTTTCCCAAATTACCTCCTCCACTGCTGCTTCCTCCAGTACGATTCTCTCCTCTAGCATTCTTTCCTTTTTTCTCTTTGTTATATAGACTTAAGGCCTCACTGCCACCTTCCGCAATGATTGCCTTCTCCAGTAATGTTGCAAAGGAATCAATTTGAAGAACTGATACCTTATTGAACAGCCACGGCTTCAACCCTTGTTCGAAGTGTCTAGCCTTCCTCTCGTCATCTCCAACTTGGTGTTTCGTAAATTGCGCTAGTTTATTAAACTTAGTTGCGTACTGCACCACCGTCATGTCACCTTGTTTTAGTTCTAAGAACTTCACCTCCATCCGATTCTTCATACTCTTCGGGAAGTAATTCTCGAAGAACAGTGTCTTAAACTTATCCCAAGCTATTATCCCTTCTCCAGCTCTTTCTTGATTAGCCTCCCACCAGTAGTTCGCTTCTCCCTTCATCGTGTATGTGGCAAATACCGTCTTCTGATCTTCGCCTACTCGAGCTATAGTGAAAGCTTTTTTGATCTCCTTTATCCACGTTTGTGCGACGATTGGGTCGGTGGTTCCCTCGAACTCCGGGGGTCCTACACTCTTAAAGTCTTTAAAGGTTGTTACTGGCACAGCCTGAGGGTTTGGGCAAACGAAATTATTATTCCTTCCCCTTAAGGCTTCTCCTAACAAGTCTACCAGTTTCTAGATCGGGTCAACTTGTTCCCTCTCGTTATTAACAGATTCTTCGGGTGCTGTTAATCTATGTCTGGGCGGCATTATCTGCATCACAAGTTTTCATTTTATTATTATTCAAGTATATTACTTAACTATTTCTTTTAATACTAAAGGAATAAATTTATAACATATTTCTGAAATAAACTTCATTTATATTCATATGCCAAATCGTTTCATTACATGATTATCCTAGCATACTGCTATAAATGTTATCACATATATCCCCTAATAGCACAAAAGACGGGGAATATACCAACCTACTACCATACTACCCCTCTAACAAAAGCTAACTCGGCTCACTATCCCACATCTTACATAAAAGATTGGGATTACAACATAGTATATACAATACATAAAGAGAATACCACTAGACTATCTAAGGGAATCTCATCACATCATCCCGCGCTCCACTGAGCTCTTGTACTCCATCTGTGCTATTTAAGCAACCAGCTCTCGGCTCAAAGTATGTAGAGTCTGTCACTGCTCTGCCGAGCAGTGGTACACACCATCAATCACCCTCTCAAAAGCTGAACGGAACACATACCCCATCTTGTTCATCTTCCTCTTCTTGCACCTGACCTCGTCCTCCAGGTCGTCGGCTCTCTCATTGGCCGCTTCCCACTTCTCCTTGAAGTGTATCCTATCCATCACCTCCAACTCTAGCTGAGTACAGAGTGCCTCTTTCTCAGTCTTCTCACTCAATTCTCTCTGTTCTACTTCTTCTAGCTTCCCTACTATATCTACATTTCTCGCCACCGACCTGTGAAATAGAGTCCCCATCTGGATCCCTGCCTCCCTACGGTAGGCGATCTCTACCTCTAGCTCCTGCATGGCCAGCTTCCTCTGATGGTCTTCGTCCCTCAGTTTCTGGAACTCGGACTCTCTCTCTTGGGCCTCTGCCTCCAGCTCTTGGACCCTGCAGTCTAACTCTAGGATCCGCTCCTCATATTCTCCTAGCATCTGCTCCTCTACAGTAGCCTCATCAGAGTCCTCTACTGGCTCATCCCCCATCGGCTAGTCCTCCATCGGCTCCTCCTCTGGATCAGACTCTATCTCAATCTCGTCCTCTTCGTTAGACTCAAACGGTGTAACAGCCTGCACTGGTGTAGCCTCTAGAGGTGCCTCGTATACTACATGTATATCCCTGGGCTCCTCTTCTGCTACTCTACTAGGTACACCTATGTCTGTCATCTTACAATCACAAACACAAGACAAACAAACAGCAACTCCATTACAATGTTAAAAAAAATATAAGTTCATTGTATAGAATGCAGTTACATTTCATAACACGCTAAGTCTCGCTCTAGGGAAAACTCTATGTGAGTTTTATCTCCTTTCCAACTTCTAAGTTCGCCTAAGTTATAGTCTAAGGACACTCATTCCTAAGGTTTATAACTACAGCTTTGATACCAACCTGTGACACCCCCAAATCCGGGACCGCCACTTGGTCTCTTGAATTCGGTTCGTCACGTGCTCATGGTACTACAATGATAACTAAAATCACACATTCACAGCGGAATATCTAATTTAGAATAATATACAATGATTTATTATAATTATTCTCCCAAGTCTCGCAACCTACAGTACTTAATAGATTACATAATAATATCAATTAACTACTCATTACACAATCTAACTTAAGCTTAAACATAAACAAATCCAGTCTTACTACATCATCTTAATACAATATTAAAACATTTAAAAACATAAAAGAGACAAGCTAGTTGGTAGCCTTGTGATGAGTGCATAATATTCATTTATTTTTATTCCTTTATATTTAATTTATTACATATTTTATAGTGTATATGGACTTATTAAGATATTTATTGATTTCAGATGGAATTAGAGCGAAATGGGCTAAATGTATTATGCGTGCTTGTGAATGGACCAAGTTTAGTTTGCTGGGTATTTATATTCAGCAGCCTTTTTAATTACATGAATGGGACGGATTGGGTTGATTAGCAACAAAGAAGATTCCAATCAAATGAATTCCTAGTGGGCCACGGAGTTGGTAATTCCTAATTAGAAAAGGCTTGAAGACATTCCAAGAAAGCTTTTGGTTTAAACATGCAATCATATTCACGTTACTTTAGCAATTGGGAAAAGGAATTTAAGTGGGCCACGGGTGCTAGCTTGCAAAAGAAATCAAACATGATAATGTCTAGTTAATTTTTGGAAGCCACGAATTAGCTACCCACATATCAAGTGGGGGCCACGTGCATGCATTCATCAACTATGCCATGCGAAATAAGCAAGCAATTAAAGGATTGTTAGCCCATTACCACACGCACAAGCAGCTCACGTGCCAAGTAATTTGCAAAGGAAAGCTACAATGCCGAATTCAACAAGGAATCCATGCAAGTCACTTGGGCAATTCTGAATAAGATTCTAATTGGGTTGACTGCATGGCTTATTCAAATTACACGGGTGTAGTAGATTATTCCGAATAGCTGTACGATTTTCATTAGGATGGGTCAGCAGTCTTTGCCTTTCGCGAAAAGGAATTGGATGGAAGCTTAGGCAGGAAATATTCTTAGGTTTTTAATAGTTATAAATAGGGGATCCCTTCCCTTGTATTTTTATCTTATTATTTTTCTTTCATATTAGAGTTAGGTTTATTTGGAGTCATGAGATAATTCTTTCAATTCAGTTCAGAAGGGATGTTGAACCTTATTCATAATTAATGGTTTGATCAAGTTTATTTTATTTATTCCTTATTGCATGAGATTTATTCTGATAATCTACTTTAACTTCTTGTATGCTATTTAATTTACTAACGTGATTCTGCAGGATTAAATTAGTGAATTGGTGTCATATGCTAGATCAATGAATAATATTACGTGTAATTGATATTGTTCCTAATCACAAGTAGCAATTAGTAATACCTGATTGTGGACAAGCTTTTGAGTATTGCTATGATTATTAGAAGATAAGTTAAACAAATCGAGTTTATGTGTTTGTTGCTTGGAATAGTCTAATTCTCTATTTCTTAATGCTGCTGTGATATTAAATCTAGAGAGCTTGTTCTAGGTTATATAATGGTTAGAATCTTGTGAAGAGCTTGTTTCATTGAGTGACAATCTAAGAGGAATTTCGGGTAGCAGAGCTTGTTGTTACCTAGGGCTATTAATTTCATTGAAGGATAAATAATGTTATACTTGATTAATCCATAATTGTGAAAAGGTGATACTGAACTGAAGAACTGAAGTTTTTTATTCATTGTTAATTCTTATTAGTTTATTCTTGTTAATTTAGTTAATCAATTCAAACTTTTTATTAGAAATCATAGGATAAATATAAAATAAATCACTCTCTGTGGGATCGATCCTTGCTTACTATTGTGCTAATTATTTAAATTCGTGAAGTGAAAGTGAGGTTAATTTAGGAGTGTAAACGACAGCTCCCACCTTGCCCTTGCCCTTATGAACGCCTGAAGGTTCGCCATGATCTGCCTTAACTGAAATTTTTTAGGGAAAGCAAGAATGAGCACAAATTGCCCACCAAGTAATATACAATAAGGGTTTGTAATATAATTCTCAATTTTCAAAAGGGTATAGCAAAGTTTGATAGTTCAAGGATAACGAGAATATCAACAACTTTCAATAACAGTCGCTAAAGATAGAATAATATCAATGTGATTCAATAATAAATCAATTCAAGATTTTAAGATAACTGAATACTGAGCAGTCACTAAGGACCATGAACTTCTACTAGAATTAACAGTAATAAACTAAAAATCCAACAAAAACAGGTACAACAGGTGATCAGCCTAAAGTACCATCGTTATGCATAACAATCAATCATCCTCAAGTGCGCGCGTCGGTTCTCCGACAATTATATTTTTCCTTCAAAGAAGGTTGTTCTTCTCAGTCAAATACAAGATCCCGCACCAATCAATTGGTTTGGGTCACTTTTCAATAATATAAGTCTAGCCGAATCAAATGGCATAGACACTTTCACAATATTCAAGAACAATACCAAGTTCAACATGAATAATAGGTTTAATGAAATAAGAGTTCAAGTATGCTAATTCAATTCAAACGATTAAGTAAAGAAACTAGCTCGCAATATACAAGGATAGAATACTTGCACCGTAAAAGAGTGTAAGCTAGGAAACTTGCCTTATACGTAGTTTACTCACGTAAAGCTAGCCAACACTTTTGAATTCCTATCGTAATACAATTACGTATATATATGATATTCATTAGTCATATAATTTAACTTCACATTTTATCTTCGAATATACGATCAACACATAAGCTAAGTTTTAACCTAGCTACACAGTTATATAGAATATAATTTCTATCCTTAACTTCCTCTTTTCTCAAGTTGATCATATTCATACATCATTACTATCATGTGAGACTACCACAATTAGCAAACATACTCGCATATTATTAATATCACATAAGACCACAATCAATACTAAATATATTTTATTTTAGCAAGTTATGGCATTCCCCTAAGTTAACCGTTAAAATCGGGTTTAACTAACATCGTAGCATATAATCATTCTTGAGTTCATTATCACAATTTTAACTTACATTTTATATGGTATTAAGGGATAGAAAAACCATGTGGTTATCATGCTTTATAACTTGGCTATATGTTTACATAGATGTCACATAATCTATTAATACACATGCTTATAGTGTTCACATTATTTTTTCATAACTAGTATTGTTTAATACTTGGGAGCATGCTTTAAACTCATATTATCATTATGTCTACTACATACGAATCATGTTTAGAGGCATATCAAACCCAAACATGTCATCTTAACCCTTTAGAATCTAGATACTCACGTGTTGTAACTATCTTTTTGAAAACATGTTCAAGTTTAAGTTTCGAACTTATACTTTTACTTAGCAAGGTTCACAATTGAAGTCCACATACTCATGTCATGCTATGAAACATATCTAAGCAAGTCAACATGCCTTTCGTGCATTCTTAAACCATATTAACATGCTTGTACGGTCAGAATATCAACATGAATATAATTTATCAAAGTTTGTTTTCAAACTCTACGCTTTCGTTAGAAATGTTAAATGATGGAGTTCGCATGCTCAGATTTCATCATGAAGCTTATGTATGCAAGTCAACAGTTATTTCATGTGTTTCTAGGTCATACCAATATGTCTCATAAGTCAGAACCTAACTATAACTCTTATATATCAAAGTCCATTCTTAAAGCTTCTAAGTTCACTTCGGAAACCAAACGCTTTTTTTTTTGTTAACCATGTATGCTAATATACTAAAACATGCTTACATTGCCTCATTATGTTCATATACATATGTTACACAAGCTAGCATGCTGTTCTAAACCATGTAAACAAACTATCACCTAGCAGAATCAAGCAGAAAGCAGGGAACTGCTGCTGGCTGCTGGCGCAGCTGCGCAGCTACCTAGTGTAAAACTGGCGCAGCTGCGCAGCTACCCAGTGTAAAACTGGCGCAACTGCGCCGGCTCCCAGCCAGCGGCAGACAGTTCCAGAACACGGCTAACCCAAAACCCAATTTCCAAATTCCACAACCAATTCGTTCCTACTCAACTACATTTCAGTTTAAACATTCTTATAAGGCTATATAGCAACTAAGAAACATGTCCAAATCAACTTTAGCATCAACGGCAACTATAATCAACAATTGAAATCTTTGACAGAAAACCAAATGATGAACCAAGAACGAAGGATTTATACCTCTGCAAATGATGGAGCTTGCTGCTATTCAAATCTTACAACTTAGAATGATATTACTAGTGTAAATATGCTCTCAATCTATAACTCAAGCAAAATCTCAGCAATGAAAATTATGAAGAGAAAGGGCCATATATATAGCAAAATAAAAACCCAGACCATGCATATGTACAACAAATTAAACTAACGTAAGTTTGAATTACATGCTAGATAAGAGGGGGTTGGTAAGAGCTGTTGAAATCCATCATTTTTCCCACTCCCTTGCTCATCATGAGCTATGAAGCTAAGGAATGCCAATTGCTGAGAATTTGGAGAAGGAAAGGGAAATAGGCCTTAGCCTTATTGTCAAGCACGTGAAGGATAATGAGACTAACATTTAGGGACAAGGCACAATACTAACTCAGCATTTGCAACATACTACACTTAAATCATTATACACATATGTATTAAATACTTAGGCTATCTACACACACACACACAAACACACATATATATATATATATATATATATATTTTATACATATGTCTTTAATTGAAATGTCACACTATAATTCACATAATGTAGTAAGTGTGACTTGTACACATATAATTCATGTACATTTGTTTTACCAGATATAATTCAAATCAAATATTACCACATTATTAAATTCTACAATTAACAATTGATTATAATATATTCATATTATGTTAATGTATACTTGCATACATATTGTCACACAAGTATAAACATGTAGTTTATATATTTCAATCAATCCTAATATATGGTCTCTATGTGTAATATATTCACATTGCATTATATAACATAGTTTATGTATACATGCATGGTCACACTTAAGTGTCTCTCTACACTATAATATTGTATTTCATATACTTTATATATTCAAGTATTGCACATATCAATTAATATAATCTTATTATATTAATACTTACTTATTTGTCAAATAAATAAATTATTTATCTCATTGATTAATTAATGATAATATTAATTAATCCATTCCTCATTGATTATTAATTTTCATAATAATCGATTAACACTTATATGATTAATTATTACATTAACAACTATAAATCTCAGCACAGTTATAAACAAGTGGTTTATTATTATTATATTTCTTGCAATAATAATAGTCACATATTATTAATTAATCACAGTTAATATTCTATAACAATGAATTAATATTTTACAATAGCAATTAACAATTAATATAGATTAATTGTTTACTTAATAATTCACTCGTTAATTAATATAATCATTAATAATCCTCATCACTGTGCCACACAAGGCTAACAACGAGTTTATCGCAAACTCCATAAATTTCTCAATTATTATAATTACTCAATTTTATATAATTGAATTAATTCATCTCATAACACAAAATCATTTATATATGAATAAATATCCACTTCCATTAATATATTCATTTATTAATATATGGAAATTCTCGGGTATTACAAATACTGTAAGGAAAAGGGGTCCAAGAAGGAAAGGATCATGTGAAAGTGGCTGCACCCGAACCTATAATATTGTTATTCAGACCGCAATATTCTATAGTCAACTTGAAGAAAGGCTCATAGAACTATGGGAAAGATAAAGGAGTAACATCAAACCACGTTGCTATTGCATCAAAGGAAAACCCGCAATACCTACCTCAGCAGGTATCAACTCCATCAGTAAAGCTAAGGGAAGAGTGTCTGACGAGAAAATTGAAGAATTCCTTAGCAAAATGGGGTATAATGAGATCAAAGTGGTGCAAATCTTGAAAGAGGCGCCCAAACAGATATCAATTCTAGATCTGGTCTTATCCTCAGAGGATCATCGTAAAATTTTGGTAAAAGTACTGAAGGAAGCACATCTGGCGAAGACGGTAGATATTGAGAAATTTCGTCACGTGATAGAGCACATTTTCAACAGTAATGTGATATCTTTCACTGATGATGATATACTCACAGAAGGGAAGGGTCATTGCAAGTCACTGCACATAGCAGTGATGTCCTCAAGATATGTGATCGGAGGTGTGCTGATAGATGGAGGATCATCCCTAAACATCTTCCCCTACGACACCTTAGAGAGAATGAAGATCAATCCAAATCGAATCCGGACTAGTAATGTAGTCATCCGGGCTTTCGATGGATCTCTCTGAGAGGCTGTAAGGAATATTGAGCTTCCACTGGAGATTGGTCCCCATACTTTCTATATAACTTTCCAGGTACTCAACATTACCACCAGATATAATTTTTTGTTGGGAAGACCATGGATCCAAATGGTAGGAGCAGTTCCATACACTCTTCATCAGCAACTCAAGTACATTATTGATGGTAATCTAATCCCTGTAAATGTCGAGCCAGAATATCATGTCAGCACATAGAGTGATATGCAGGTAATCAGCCTTGATGAAGGGATTGAGTCTGCTAGTTTTCAAGCTTTAGAGGTGAGCAATACTCAGTGCCTACCTGTTGGGGCACCAGCCTTAAAGCCGAGAGCTTCTCCCGAAGTGATGACTGTTGGTCAAGAAATGGTGTCCTTGGGTTAGGGAAAAATCAGCAAGGAATCAAGAGTAAAGTACAAATCCCTAGCCAATTAGGGAAAGCCGGATTAGGCTATTCATCCGTATTAAACCATCGGAACCCACACAAACGTCCAACGATTCCTGCCTCCACCATCCTACTACCAAACCTCACTGATGCTGGGTTTATGAAACCAATGAGGAAGATTCCTGCTATTGTGTCAGGCATGTTGTTTCCTCCGGTCAAACCAATTAGTGAGAGAAGAGTCCCAAAACCTAATGGGAAAAGTAAAAAGGGAAATGAAAAGTTCCTGCATGAAGGACGAGGCCCATTTGCCAACATGTATTTTCCGATACACTATGATGGAATGAATGATGATATCCCAAATAATGATGATTCAAAAGACCAAATCTGAATCCTTCGCATCAAGAGGGATAGGGGTAGCAGTTCAAAGAAGAAAATTGGCCCTGACATGAAGGATGTCTTAGTCATTATCAAAGAGGAGACAGATGACAACAACTCCTTTATCCTCCCTATTCATGAGGACTTGACTCTAGAAAATTGGAGCAGCACTCCATGCCTCAGTCGAAAAGGGTAAAAGGGAAGAAAGTCCATCTGCCCGGAAGCGTGGTTATATTTACTACTTATTTTTGTTGCACAGCGATAGCAGTTACTTTTGTCATGCTTTTGCTAAATGCTTTGTATGATTAAATAGTTTTATATATTAAAGTGAAAGAATTTTATTTTCAGGACTCCAAAGTTGGATTTGTTTGTCCCTGCTGATGAGATGCCAAATTTTCATCGTGACTACAACTTTGATGTAGAACTAGACTTTGACTTGATGGAGATTGATCGAGAAGAGATAGATGACTATGAGGTTCCTGAGAAGATCAAAAATTGGGTCGAAGACAAACCCAAATGAAACCTTGATCATACCACCGCTATCAATATTGGAACCTCAAAAAACTATAAAGAAATTCAGATAGGCATAGACCTTACCCAAAACCAAAGAGCCAACCTGATTGAACTCTTAACGCAGTTCCAGGATGTGTTTGTATGGTCACATGAAGACATGATTGGTTTGTCTATTGACATTGTCATCCATCGACTACCCATTAAAGATGGATTCAAGCTAGTCAAGCAAAATCTCAGACGATTGAAACCTGAGTGGAGTCTGAAAGTCAAAGAAGAAATTGTTAAGAAATTTAAAGCCGACATCATCACGGTATCAACATACTTAGAGTGGCTGTCCGACATAGTTCTCGTGCCTAAGCCAGGAGGAAAGGTTCGAGTATGCATGGATTACTGTGATTTGAACAAAGCTTGTCTCAAAGACAACTTCCCAGTACCTTTTATCCACATCCTAATAGACAACACGGCATAGTATGGCATGTATTCTTTTGTTGACTATTTTGTCAGGTACCATCAAATCATGGTGGCTGATGAGGACAAGGAGAAAACAACCTTCATCACTCCCTGGGGAACCTTTTGTTATAAACGTTTGTCCTTTGATCTTATCAATGCTGGTGCCACATATCAGCGAGCCATGATGGCCCTATTTCATGACATGTTGTACAAAGAGATAGAGGTCTATGTGGATGACATCATCGTCAAATCCCAGAAGGAGGATGACCACCTCAGCCATCTCAAAAAGCTTTTCAACAGGTTGCGCAAGTACAACCTAAAGCTGAATCCAGTCAAATGTGTTTTTGATGTTAAATCAGGCAAGTTATTGGGATTTTTAGTGAGCAACAGAGGCATTGAACTAGATTCCACCAAGATTAAAGCCATCACTGAGATGCCAGTGCCCTGCACAAAAAAGGAAATATGGGGATTCTTGGGGATAATCAATTTTATAAGCAGATTCATCTCTCAACTGACAGCAACTTGTGAACCCATTTTCAAGCTGCTGAGGAAGAATTCCTCCATGAAGTGGAATGATGATTGTCAAAAAGCCTTCCTTTCCATTAAGATGCAGTTGATCGAAGCACCTGTCTTGTTCCCCCAAGGGATGAGGTTCCCCTATTTATGTACCTGTCAATCAACGTCAATGCAATGGGCTGCATACTAGGGCAGAAGGATGATAGAAGCAAGGAGAGAGCTATCTATTAATTCAGCAAAAGATTCAATAGCAGCGAGCAGAAGTACACCTTGATTGAATAGACCTGATATGTGTTAGCCTGGGCCTCCATGAGGCTACAACATTACCTACATGGGCACACGACCTATCTCATATCCCGCATGGATCTACTGAAGTACGTATTCAGCAAACCCATGTTGAATTATTAATTGTCCAAATGGCAGTTGATCCTCTAACAATTCGACATTGTCTACATGACTCAGAAGTCTATCAAAGGTCAAGGGATTGCAGATCAATTGGCCGAACCACCGTCAGGGGATTTTGAACCCTTAGAAACTTATTTTCCGGATGATAGGATCATGACAATTCAATAAATCCTTTAAGAAGATATAGTCCAATATTGGAAAATGTATTTTGATGGTGCCGTAAACATGGAAGGTGCCGGAGCTGGGGCAGTCCTTGTCTCTTGTACAGGAGAGCAGTATCCTGTGGCTACCAAGTTGCAATTTTTCAACACCAACAACACAGGTGAATATAAAGGCTGTATAATGGGGTTGAAACTAGCCCAGTCCATGGGTATCAATTACTAGTCTTTGGGGATTCTGAGTTGGTTATTAAACAAACCACCAGAGCGTATCACACCAAAGAATTGCATTTGTTGCCTTATGACCAGCAAGTTGTCAAGATATCTATGGAGTTTGAAGAAATAACCTTCATCCACATCCCTCAAGGTAGGAATGAGTTTGCTGATGCATTGGCAACGTTGGCTTCCTTGATTCACATATCTGATAGGTTGGGAATTCCAGACATCAAATTTACAAGATAAAAGGCCCCGATATATGGGAATTACATTGGAGAAATATCAGATGAAATACCTCCTGTCAAACAGCCTTGGTACCAGGATATAAAAGAATTTCTGCGAGATGGATCTACACCTGATGGGGTAAGTCAAGCTGAACGAAAGAGGATTCATAAGATGTCTATGAAATTCTATCTGAGCGGAGACGCACTCTATTAAAGGGATGCTGGAATAGGCCTTTTAAGATTCTTGGATAAGGATCAAGCTAAGAGACTGATGGATAAAATCTAAGGTGGAGTCTGTGGCCCACACATAAGAGGTCATTTGCTGGCCAAGAAGGTATTGAGAATCGGGCATTACTGGATCTCTCTCAAAGCTAATTGTGATGATCACGTTAGGAGATACTACCAATGCCAAGTCCATGGTAATGCCATCCACACTCCTCTAAATGAACTGCACAACATGAGTTCGACATGGCCTTTTTCCATGTGGGAAATGGACATAATTGGGCCAATAGAACCTAAAGCCAGCAACGGTCATCGATTTATCATCACCATGATCGATTACTTCACCAAATGGGTTGAAGCTGCCTCGTTTCCCAAAGTCACCAAAGAGGTAATCATTGGTTTCATCAGAAATAATGTCATCATTCGATATGGACAACCGGAGGTGATCGTATCAGACAATGCCAATAACCTAAACAATCAGATGATGAAAGAATTATGCAGCAAATTTCAAATCAAGCATCTCAATTTCGTCATCTATAGCCCCAAGATAAATGGTGTTGTCGAAGAAGCCAACAAAAATATCAAGAAGATCTTGCAAAAAATGTCCGCCAATCATAAAGGGTGGCCTGACCTATTGCCTCTGACTCTGCTGGCCTAAGAACCTCAATGCGTACTTCTACTAGGATGCCCCCTACTTATTGGTCTATAGCATGGAAATAGTACTCCTCATAGAAGTAGAGATGGAGTTATTGAGATTGCTAATAGACGCTCAGATGGAAGAAGATCAGTGGTTGCAAGAGCGTTACCACCAGTTGTCCCTGATAGAAGAAAAAAGGCTGCAGCCATCTTTCACTGGCAGTTATATCAGCAAAGGATTTCTCGATCGTACAACAAGAAAGTTTGACTCTAACAATTCAAAGAAAATAACTTGGTACTAAAAAAAGTCCTTGTCAGTCAAGATGAAGCCAAAGGAAAGTTTGCCCCAAATTAGGAAGGCTCTTTCATTGTCAAAGAAGTATTGACATAAGGAGCCATTAGATTGCAAGAAATGGATGGGAAAGAATTTCCCCAGCTCATCAATTCAGACACCGTGAAGAGGTACTACGTCTAAAACTCCTTCCAGCCATCATCCTGGTCCTGCAAATCAATCAAATCAATTCAGGTTTTCACTAAAAGTTGGAACTAGAATGACCTGATCTCCCTCAACCCGGGAGTACGTAGGCAGCCATTTACGGTGCGATCAAACCAAACAAAACGTTCAAAAAACCATTCAAACCAAACCAAAAATTTTAAAAACCCATCAAACCAAACTCAAAACCAAATAAACACTTCTCAAACCTTTCATGCAAAGCCTGAACTACGAATGACATAACCTCCCTCAACCTGGGAGTATGTAGGCAGTCATTCCTGGTGCGGTCTGACCTTCAAAGAAAAAACAAAAAACCAATAAACCCAGTCCCAAGACGCCAAAATCCTATAAAACCCAAATACTATCAAGTTTCCTTGGTCAACAGGCCTTTCTGAGGTACTCTCTGACATCTCAATGTCAATCCATTAAGGAGTAGCTCATGATACATCAAGACAGCAAGTCATAAAAACAGTGGTAATCACTCAGCAATGACAATACATATCTAACAGGGAAGTGAATAAAAATATATTTCTCTTCTATAAAATATTGTTTGATATATACAATGTATCATGTACATAACAAAAATAGCTGATCTAGTATGTGTTGAAAAATCAAAGCTAGTCTATAAGCCCATGGATAAACGGGATAGCAAGGCCAATATGACATCCCTCTCAGAAGATGGAGGATCATCTGTAAGCTCATGTCCCACGATCTCCATGCGAGAAAGAACATCCACAGCCATCTACATGGTGCTGCTATGACCGTCTATGAAGGTACTCATATCTGCGATAAGGCTGTGTGTATATGACCTGAGTGCAGTGCTATCAGAAATATAAGCATCCCGAGTAGCTAGGGCCTCATCCCTATCAATATAAGTGGCATCTCGGGCGACTAAATCCTCCTCAATCTCAATTAAAGCTGCATCTCGGGTAGCTCGAGCCTTGTCTCTATCAACAAAAGCTGCATCCCTGCTAGAAAGGGTTTTCAACATCAGTGCTCTAGCCTGATCTCTCTCAAAGGTCATCCAAGCTAATGAATTAATACGAGCTGGATCTGTCCCAATAGGAATGCTCGGGGGGTCACTGACCAAAGCTGTTGTCAAGTCAACAAATAATTCATCCTCGGTGGGAGAATCAGGGTCCTCCATAGGCTCCTCAGTCCACAAAGCCCAGTGGAACCTAAAAAGCTAAAATGGACAAAGAATGGCCCAACATCTGATCAACTGTCCCCCTATCTCTGGGAGGCAAACTATCATACCAAGATCTCAACGAAGATTCTATCAAAGAATGTGGCAGGTGCTTGATATGGCTGACGGTAGATGAAGACATCGGTATAACCATATCATGACACCATCCAAGGGTCAAAGCTAAACTCGCCTGTCTAAGTGCATATCCATGACATAATACATGCATAATGACAATGATAAATGACAATAGGATGCAATAGATAGGAAATATAATACATTTCTAAAATACACTATCTACTAAAAGTATCATCTCTGTCTGCTTATAAAATATAAAATAATAAGTATAGAGAAATGGGGCACAATCGCCCAAAGACTAACAAAGGCCTATCAAAAGATATAACGAGAAATGGGGCACAGCCGCCCAATATCTAACAAAGGCCTATCAAAAGATATAGCGAGAAAGGTATCAGAAGAAATCTATAATATCTGCATCCAGGCGATTAATCTGTTGCAGCTCCTCCTGAGTCACGGAATCTATGCCAATGGGAATGTCTGATCCATACAAAGGAGGATCGGCACCTGCATAGCTTTCAGAATATGGATCTATTAAGGGGCCAGCTCTAGAGCTGGAAAGATCAAACGAATCTGCCTCTGAAGGATCCCTGCCAAGGTGCCTAATGAAAAAATGAGCCCTCTCTAATTGCTGGGTCAATCCTAAAATTTGCTCTAAATGAGTGGGCTCCCTGAGGCAAGCTATCCAGTTCATCATCATAACAGACCCCGTCACCATGTTTACAATAAACTGGGTAGCACGAGTTTGAGCCCCAATAGTGCGAGGACTCCACCAGCTATGAAATGCCTCCTGGCTATAAGGACCCTCTAATAGGGTAAAGCCATCTATGCCCATCAGGGGAATATTTGTGAGTGGCAGAGCTAAGGGCCAATGATGCCAAGCAAAAGGAACAAAGGGAATACAGATCTGTCTCGTAACACTCAGGATAGCGCATTCTCCCAGATAGAGCACCCAACCTCCCTCAGTCAAGAAGGTAATCCGACGAGTAGCCAATGTAAACTCATTCCCGATTGAAAAGCCATCCTCGAACCCGACTGTCAGATAGTCCGGGGTGTAAGGAACCCACGTGATAAAGTTAGCAGTCAATAGATTTTGCTGGAAACGATAATGGGTAAATCAAGTTGCTACAGAGACCTCCGTCAAGGTAGAATGATGCCAACGCCGTCCCCATGGATATATCTCCAAGCCCAAAGTAGTGGTCGGGCGTAGGCAAGGGAGCCTCTCATATGCCCAAAACTGGAAGTACACAGATCATATGTCCTCAATGGTAAAGATTGATAAATATAAATGAGGAAAATTGAAAGGTGAAAGAGAAATTACTCACCAGCAGGAGGGGATAAAAACCTAGCCAAGCCTCCGTTACGTCCTCAGAGCTTAGACGCATCCCACAAAGAAAGTAGGCGAAGGTATAGGTTCCCCAATCAAAATCTCTAAGGCTCTCCACGAATCGAGTAGCGCTAACCAGAGCGAAAGATACCGTCGAGGAGTTGTCTGTAATGAAATAACCCCTAATGATCACCAGGAATAGTCGCTAAAAAATGCGATCTCTAACCCACTGATCATTAGGCAGAGGCTTAGTCAAAGCCCCGCTCTGGGCATCTACACTCATTGGACCAGAACGGACAGTCTGACCCTTGATGGCCGTCGCAGAAACTCCCAAAAGGGAGCCAACGACAGCAGGTGAAATGTCAACCACCAAAGGTACTGGCTCCCCTGTAAACTTTATCCCCATGATGAACCTCTAGTCCATAGGTGTCATCATCACCTCACAGTCTAGCAGATAAGAGATCGGGTCTGGTGGAACCGGCACTCAAATAATGCCCTCAAATAACCCCAGGGGCAACGACGGGGAGAAATAGAAAAGAAGGCCTTGAAACCCCAAGTGTTGACGATGACCTGATACTCTGGAAGCAGAGTATGAAATAAATAATGGACACTGAACCAATTCCCCCTGGGCTACAAAAAGTTGGGAACCTGCATCAAATAGCAAGTCTAGATTAAACATATGCCCTGAAATGGAAAAAGAAAAGGAAATCCAGAATGAAAACTTCAGTCACCTCATTGGCATGAAGGTCAATCGAGGGATGGTATCTCAAATCGCCCAAAAGCTCCGAAATCGGCACAATAATGGCTGGAAGCTCCCTACGCTGAGCATGAGCTAGAGAAGGACCCACAAATAGAACATCCTCGTCGTCCACATCATCCGACATCTCAACCTGGATCGGATGAATCACAGACTCAGCCAAACGGTGAGGCGGCTGAGCTGGACGAGGCTAGGGAACATCAGAAGCTCTCCTCCACCTCATACCTATTGTAACCCTGCTAGCAATGCCTGGACTATCTGGCTCCATAACCTGGACAAAGTCTCTAAATTACCTCAGAAAGGGTGAGGTAAGCCTTGAACCTACGGCCTATTCAAATTAAATCATTGCTTTATGCATATTTTAAGTCCTAAAGCATGCATTAGTTATCATACATCCCTATTAGAGTTAAAATTGCATGTTCATTAGATGCTCAGGCTTTCGAATTTTTTTTGCCAGAGTCTCTTTTGTAAAATGGACTGTCCGCATGCACATAGGCATGACTAGGTGGCCATTCAGTACCACACTTATCCAAAAATATGAAAAGTTCATATATATGAAAAAAATCAAAATCAAACTCCCCATAGCAGCTAAATTATCGTATGTATTTTTAGTTGAAAAGCCAGGCTCATTTGCCCTCAAATAGGACAAGTAAACTGGCCAAAAAGGGCGCCAAATGACTGCCTCAAAAATCAATTTTTTTTTACATCAAAACGTTCAGCGTAGTAAAATATGCATATTTACTAAGTCTAAAAATTTTTATCAAGTCATATAAGCATGCATATTCGCTATATTGTGTTTAGAAGCATACTATATGAAAGCTAACATTCTAATAGTCAAAACTTGAAAAGAAATGATGTAAACGTTACCAGAGATGTGCATAACGATTATACGGTGACGAAATTTGGAAAAAATAGCCCGAACTTAGTAGATTGGAAGAAGAAATCTAAAATTTTCTTTATAGTTCAAACTTGGAAATGAATTATGAAAGCCACGGGTGCCTAAGTTATACTCGAAGGGAGTAGCAACTCCACCTGCAGTAGCCGCAAGTGGACCTGGGGCTCCCTAAGGTGGGTCCCACCCTCTCTAGTTTGGTCCAATTAGAGTTGAAATGGAGTTTACAGAAGCTAAAAAGTCAAATCAGGGAAAAAATTGCTATGCGATTGAGCAGAATGGCATGAAACCCTGATTCTGAGCGTCAAGTTCCTGACAAAAGAAGAAGCTCCTTGTAAGCCATTAGTAGATGCCCTGATGTGGTGTTCGAAATGTCGATGATGAAAACTGCTTAAAACTACCTCTGTTAAAGCATCGGGAAGGTCGAGTGTTGTGAACGGTGGGTTTTGAATACATAAAAGTATCTAGATTTGTCCAAGGGTATGACTTATCAGAAATATCATGCTCGCGTCGAGATCGATTAGGTCTAACATAGCAAACTATTGGCGACAACTCCAACGAAGCATCGGGAATGAGCCGGTGGTGAAAGCCATTGAAAACTACTTCAGCGAGGGTCAGATTGTAAGACCCCAACTTTTATGAATAAAGATTTAATTTTCTTTATATATTATTTTGAAATAGTAAGGTGTTGATTTGATAAATGTGAAAAGTTAAGGGTGAAATGTGCAAATATTTCAAAATGAGCAAGTGGTTATAAAATATTCATTGTTGTCGGGGAATATTCGTTTGGTCGTGGAATATTCTTGTTGTCGGGGAATATTCGTACGACGGCGCAGCTATTTGTGGGCCCTGCAATGGAATAACTGTCTGATATAGAAAGTGGCAGAAATAACCTTTTTATAAAATAATGGCGTAGTTGTTACCGTTAGTACTGTTGAAATACCCGGTGGTTAAAATACAGTAATATGCAGTATTGCGCAGTAGCACACGGTATTGCGCAGTAGCACACGGTATTGCACAGTATTTCGAATTATTAATTCTTAAGAAAGAAGGCACTTACTCAATTATTGTTACAGTAATTACTGTTCAATATTTTATATTATTGATTCAATAATTACATGATATTTTATTGATTCAATAATTGCTACGTTGATATTTTATATCAATAATTGCTACGTTGCTATTTTATTTGATTGATTCAATAATTGCTACCGTTGATATTTTGTATTATTGATTCTATAATTGTCACTACACAGTATTTCACATTATCAACTCAATAATTCATATTATTTTAATAATATTATTAGATAGCATTATTAACAATGTCTATGGAAGTTCTGTCTAGGAGGGGTTATTTAATTACGCGCCAGTAAGGAGAAGTCCTTATCGGAAGGCCCCCTCTTTCCTGGGAACGACCTGGTTGTCAATATTGAAGTTCTATAATATTATTTGTGAATAATTAATTATTGATTTATATGATAAAGAAATATTTATTTTGTGGATATAAAAGAAGGAATTAGCGCTGATGTGTTTTTATCAGTATTTTGGTGTGAAAATCAGTCGTTTATGGATTTCGGATAATTTATGTTTGGAATTTGAAAAACCTTCTTTCTACAAAGTTGTAGAGAATTAAATTTTCTATGAAAATGACATAAAATTTGTATTTTTCTGACAAAAGGGCTATTTATTATGAATTATTGAAGTTTCAGAAAATAAATATTTTTAAAATAAAATGGTGGGCCCCACTTTTATTTTTTTGTTGAAAAATCCTAATTTCTTAGCAGCCAGGCGGCGGAAGAATTTTGAAAAAAAAATTATTATTTTATTAATTTAGTCTACTTTGGCATCCTAAGCTTTTTCTATAAATATGGTGCTTAGGTTAGAATTGAAAATCACACCAGAATCAGAAGTTTTCTCTCTCTATAATATCGAGCGTATTTTTGTGAGTATTTAGATACTTTGAGTGTTACTATTCAGTGCAAGTTTCCTTCAGCCTTATATCCGATATTTCAGTCAGAAGTACTATTCTTTTGAGGTAAGGGATGTTATTTTCTTTCGTAAATGATGTTATTCTTTTCAATATCATTATACCAAAATATTGGCATGAATTTTATTATGAAATTCTTACTTTTTCCGTCGGGGTTAATATTCATGTATACGGCACTATTCACGGGAAAACCTAAATTTTCTTCTATTTGTCCAAATTATCTGTTATAGTTACTATCTTTGATTGGATCTAAGTTTTGAGCTTCATTCTTGAATTTTGCTCCACAAAGTATTATTATGGAATATTCTTGAACTTGAATAAACTAAAATACGAATCCGTAATCTTATCCTTTATTTCACTAGATTCATTATTTATATTATTTTTCATCATCCTCAGTACTAAGTGGTGATATAACTGAATATCTTTGGCCTGTAGAGCAAAGATGAATGATTACCTGATGATTATCTTTGGCCGTAGTGCAAAGATGGACAGGTGTTGAGATGAACATGACCACTGGTGATACAAATGAATATCTTTGGCCTGTAGTGCAAAGATGAATATTTGATTTGAGATGTATATTGATTGATGTTACAGGGATAAAATATTGATGATGAACGGTTATTTTCGCTGCGAATATTGATCTAAAACTTGTTTCATAATATTTTATCTGAATTGTTAAGGACTCACGATAATTTATTTTCCATTATCTTAGTCATAATATTCTTTACTGGGCTAGTTGAGCTCACCCTTTTCATCTATTGTCCTCTTCAGGAAATGAGAATGTCGCAGGAACTAGTCGGGGGACAGAGTGATGGTCCGAGTTAGAGCAGTAGTAGTCCTCACTATTTATAATAAATAGTGTGATAATAATTATAATGAGGACTTAGTTTGAATATTAATATTTTCTACATATTTGTATTGACACTCACAGTTGTGTGGTCGTATTTTGCACGACCGTGTGATATATAAGTTTGTATTTGAATTTTGTACCATGTATTTGGCGACTCAGAATGGGTTGGGTTGACTGGACCTATTCTGGCGGCGTCACACAGATTGACTAACATTGCAAACCGTTGGTGACAACTCCAACGTGGTATTGAAACGATACTCCCCGCGTCGAGATCGATTAGGTCTGATATAGCAAGCCATTTGTGACAACTCCAACGAAGCATCGGGAATGAGCCGGTGGTGAATGCCATTAAAAACTATTTCAGCGAGGGTCAGATTAGGTCTGACATAAAAAATTATTGGCGACAACTCTAATGAAGCATTGGGAATAAGCCAGTGGTGAAAGCCGTTGATAGCTGTTTCAACGAGGGTTAGAGTATCTAACATTGCAAATCGTTGGTGACAACTCCAGCGTAGCATCAGGAATAAGCCGGTGATGAGAACCGTGGAGAAATTTTCCCCAAAGAGAATAGATGATGGAATCTGTTATACAAACCCCCAGCCGAGAAATCAAATCTGCTCAATCGACGGTTGTAAACTACCATTCGGGTAGGTATCGAGGAGCTTCGACGATGGTCAAATCGTTGTCAACTATTGTTCAAGTAGATCGTGAGACTTCTATCCCCGACAAAAACATTGGCGTTAACCGAACAGCAATCTAAACCATTGGTGACAATTCCAACGTAGTGTCGGGAAAGATCTGATGATGTAAACTGGTGTAAGCTATCATCAGGATAGGCATCAGGAATCCACAATGAGGTTATTCGTCATAAGAGGAATATCCCAAGTGGAGAAAAAGGTTAGAAAGCTTATCTGGAGACATGAGATGTTGCTGACAACCCCAACGTTGAGTTTAAAAATGTCTAATGGCATCAGCCAAGGAAGAATCTTCCCCATAGAGATCTTGAAAACATCTCTATAGCATGTTATAGGATTAGTCTTGATAGCACTGACGGACATGGTAAACCATTGGCTTCAACCCAATGTAGCATCAAAAAAGAATTGGTGATGAAAGCTTTGCCAACTATCGTTCAAGTAGGCATCAAAAGAGTTCAGTAAAAACCAGCATGAACAACTCCATCCCCAACAGGAAGTGCGGGAACAGTCAGTGATAGAATACTATGGCAGGAAACACCACCAGAGCACATTACATTCATAATATGGCATATTGTGCATTGCATTACATTTACATATGTCATATTTCTTGCAGTCTTTATCCGGTCAGAAAACTTATCTAGAAATGTCTAATAGCATCAGCTAAGGAAGAATCTTCACCAGAGAGATCTTGAAAACATCTCTACAGCATGTCATAGGATTAGTCTTGATAGCACAGATGGACATGGTAAACCATTGGCTTCAACCCAATGTAGCATCAAAAAAGATCTGGTGATGAAAGCTTTGCCAACTAACATTCAAGTAGGCATCAAAAGAGTTCAGTGAAAATCAGCATGAATAACTCAATCCCCAACAGAAAGTGCGAGAACAGTCAGTGATAGAATACCATGGCAGGTAACAACACAAGAGCATATTACATTCATAACATGGCATATTGTGCAATGCATTACATTTGCAGATGTCATATTTCCAGTGTCAACAGTCTTTATCCTGTTCATTCCATTACATTGAATAAAACATGATACAGAGAGGCATTTGTAGACACTCAAAATTTTTGTATTCCTGTTACTAACCCTGTAGGAGGGCAAAACTATTTTTTACCTTCAAGAGATAACCCGGAAGTCCAAATCATCAAGTCAAGCCCCGGCGACAACCCCGGTAGATATAGTAACTCCGACGACAACACCGGGAGGCCAAATTAACTTTACAAACAGGCCCAAAGCGCCAAATCATCCCCATAGACAACCCAGTGAGACCCAAATCAACCTCGGAGACAACCCTGAGGAAGAACAGAGTCGGCTGGGATCAAATCGGAGATAATCCCGAGAAAACAGTTAAAAACCTTGTTAATCCGGGAGACAACCCCTGGAAGGGTAAAATGGTCATTTTACAAACTTGATGTCAAATTACATCAAAATCAAGCCAAATTGATGCAATGAGGGTCAGAAAGAGCCATAACATCAATCCCGAGTGAAAACAACATAAGACAGCTCAACGAACGAACTGTGAAAATTCAAAGATCTGGTCATGGACTCATCTTCCAAGATTCAAAAAAGGTCAAATCCCATGTCACTATGTAGCTCTCAGAAAGGGCTTTCCGGAAAGGTATAGCATGCCTCAAACAGATTTCCGGATTGAAAGTTATGAAGGTTCGAAGCAGACATCGTATTGCTCAAAGTCCGCGTACTTCGAGACAACGGGACCTACGGGAGTGGGGCCCACTCAGGCAGCAAAGCCTCTACCCGCGGCTACCGCGGGTAGACCAGCTACCATTTTGGTCTATAAATAAGACCCCCAACCCTTGCAAAAAAGAGAGAAAAAAAAAAGAAAAATACAGAGAAACTCCGCCCATTTCGACCTTTAGCCCTACTTCTAGTATCAAACTTCAATTTTATTCTTCCAATATGTTTCTATATGTATATTCTACAACATATCAAAAATTAACCGTTGGAAACGGAGATTTGAAGCTCTCCGACTGGCAAAAAGCGCGTAGAGCTTTCCATTATAAGTTTTTTTGCGATCCGAAGTTATTTCCTGCTTTATCGTACATATGTGAACGTGCATATGAAATTTTAGCTTCTGGTTTTGCCCAGATCTCAAATTCGTGGCCTTTTTAACTTACTTTTTAGTATATATATATATATATACGTTTTTCTTTGTTTGCACAGCCTGGATTGTTAATCAGTGGCTTTTACTCGATTTTATATATATACTAACTTGTTTGGCCTGGATTGCTAATTCGTGGTATTTTAGATTTATTATATATATAACTAACTATATATATACTAACATTCAATTCCGTCAAGTCTGGATTGCAAATCCGTGACATTTACCTCTATAACTATATATATATATATATATATATATATATATATTCCAACTTGTTTTGCCTGAATTGCTAATTCGTGGTCTTTTCAGCTTTAATATATATATATATATACTAATTGTATATATTAACATTTCATTCAATCAGGCCTGGATTGGAAATATGTGGCCTTTTACAGCTTATATATATATATATATATATATATATATATATATATATATACATTTCTTAGTCGAGCCTGGATTAGAAATTCGTGGATCTTTACAGCTTATATATATATATATATATATTTACATTTCTTAGGCGGGCCTGGATTGAAAATCTGTGGCCCTTTATAACTTTTATATATATATATTTACATTTCTCAGTCTGGCCTGGATGGAAAATCTGTGGCCCTTTACAGCTTTCATATATATATATATATATATATATATATATATATATATATATATATATATATATATATATATATATATATTTATATTCTTTATTCAGTGTGATTAAATATTTTTTTTAAAATATTCATTTAATATGAATATGTTTTAATGACAGTTTTGGTGGACTAGATTCATCTACATCTAGCCACTTCTAACTTTCAAACAGTTCAAAATCGGTCAAAACAGAATCGGGACTCGAGAATGGCTAAGATTTATTTAAATCTAGCTTTCTTTCTAGTTTTGTAAATATTAAAGCGACTACGCGACCCTAGATCCTAGATCCATATCTAGTGGGAACGGGAAGCTTTGGTTATGTACATGCAAGGATTTAACTGATGAATCCTTTGTTTTGCGACGTCTAAAGTAGAATTTTCCTTTTATATGAATATCTCTACTGTGTAGGCTTTCTTGATCATTCTCTGTGAGCCTAGGAATTATGAGATTAATGTTTAACCACACGGATCTAAATCTAATTCCCATGATGGACAACTTCATATTGTAAATACATCCTGCCAGTTTTTCTATAAATGCAAATCATATAGACCTTAAAACGGTTATCCGGATTTCAGATCTCAACATAGTGCACTGTGGTTTGTCGTGCTAGGGTCACTTCGATGGCTGTTGTCGACGTCGGGAATAAAATCAGCGGGTCGGGTCACAACTTTGGTCTTTCTCTCTTCCTAAGCTATCTCTACCCTTATTCTTTTTGTTTGTGAAAAAGGTTTTGAAAGATTTTTTAGGAAAAGGCCAACATGTATCATGTCGATGATTTGAACGTTTTACAGAGTCGCCAGTTGGTAGATTTGAAATGGTTGTACCAACTCAACCGAGTTTTGTTTGAAAAGAGGCCCAATTGCTGGACACTGTCGAAACTTGTTATTTGAAACCGAAGTTTTGAGTTCGAGGGCTTGGTTCAGTGTGGGGAATGTGTTAGGCACCCCACAACTCCCGTGTAAACATAGTACCGCGTCTTTTCAGTATTTTCCTTTTAAATCTATAATGTGTGTGTGTGAATGCTGGAAGAAATTGGGCCTATGTTTGATTGGAAGTATGTTTATGCATCGTTGAAGCTATATACGAATGGTTTGATTTGATTTGCAAAAAAAAAAGTCTTTGATTTGATTTGCTAAAGCATTTGATTTTATTTGCAAAAGCTTCTTTTTTTTGATAAGATTATTGAAATGATGTTTTGAAAGAAGGTTTTCAAACCCTTACGCTAACATAGAAATTAAAGCATATTGATACTTCAGTTTCTTCTTTTCAGCCTTAAGGCTCAGTTTGAATGGTGATTGTCGGGCTGCGAAGCATCCTCGACCATAAAATATATACAAGTGTCGGTCTTCTTATGGGCATGACAGCCATCGGAGTGACTCTGACATGACAATCCATATTTTTACTATGTTGAGACCTTAAATCTGGATAACCGTTTTCAGGCCTTTTGTATGTACATTTTTACAGAAAAACTGGCAGTGTACATTTGTAAAGTGGAATTTGTCCATTGTGGAAATCAGATTCTGATCAATTTGATCATAAATCCCACGATTCCTAGTCTCACATAGGGAGGCCAATAAACCTGCACAACTTAAATTTGTAAAGAAATATATCCAACATCTCCAGAACCAAGGATTCATCAGTAAATCCTGGCTCGCACATGGCCGAAGCATCTTGTTCCCATTAGATAGCGATCTAAGGGCCGTGAGATAGCTTTTATAACTAAAACTAGAAAAATACTAGATTTAAATAAATCTCAGTCATTCTAGCTTCCCAGTTCTGTCTGGACCTATTTTGAACCGTTTGAAAGCTAGAGTTGGTGAGATTTAAAGAAATCTAGTTCGCCCGCAGAAATGTCAGTGTCTATTCATATCAAATGAATATTTAAAGCAACAATTTAATAAAAATGAGTAAAGTAATATATATATATATATATATATATAATTATATATATAAGAAAGATGTAAAGGGCGATGTGCCCCATTTTGATAGCTATATATTTAGCTTGAGGTTGTACTTACGTAACCTGTTGAACAGCTTCCTGAGATGGTCAAGGTGATCATCCTCCCTCCGGGATTTGATGATGATTTCGTCCACATAAACCTCTATCTCCTTGTGTATCATGTCATGAAACAGGGCCATCATGGCTCGCTGATATGTAGCGCCGGCATTGATGAGGCCGAAGGATAGTCGTCTGTAGCAGAAGGTTCCCTAGGGAGTAATGAAAGTTGTTTTTCCCTGTCCTCTTCAGCAAACATGATCTGGTCATAAACAGCAAAGCAGTCCATAAAAGAATACATGTCGTACTGCGACGTGTTGTCTATCAGGATGTGGATAAAAGGTACTGGGAAATTATCCTTGAGGCAGGCTTTGTTCAAATCTCGGTAATCCACGCACACTCGAACCTTCCCTCTGGGTTTAGGTACGAGAACTATGTTTGACAGCCACTCTGGGTTTGTTGATACCATGATGATACATGCTTTGAATTGTTTAACGACTTCTTTTTTGACTTTCATACTCTATTCAGGTTTCAAACGCCTGAGCTTTTGCTTGACTGGCTTGAATCCATCTTTGATGGGCATTCGATGGATGATAATATCAGTAGATAGGTCAATTATGTCTTCGTGTGACCATGCAAACATATCCTGGAACTGTGTTTGGAGTTCGATCAGGTCAGTTTTTTGATCTTGTGTGAGGTCTAGGCCTATCTGGATTTCTTTGATGTTTTTGAAGGTTCCTATGTTGATAGCGGTTGTTTGGTCGAGGTACGATTTG
This sequence comes from Panax stipuleanatus, assembly GCA_020205555.1. Lineage (NCBI taxonomy): Eukaryota > Viridiplantae > Streptophyta > Magnoliopsida > Apiales > Araliaceae > Panax > Panax stipuleanatus. Next base: position 151,801,430 of record CM035117.1, on the reverse strand, counting down.
GGTTTGTCTTCGACCCATTCTTTGATCTCCTCGGGCACCTCATAGTCATCTTCCTCCTCTTGATCAATATCCATCAAGTCGAAGTTCAGTTCTACATCAAAGTTGTAGTCACTGTGACAAGTTGGCATCTCATTAGCAGTGACAAACAAATCTAATTTTGGAGTCCTAAAACAAAAATGCTTTCACTTTAATATATGCAACTGCTTAAATATACAAAGCATTTGGCAAAGCATGACAAAAGTTACTGCTATAGTTGTGCAATCAAAAGTAAGCAGTAAATGAAAGCATGTTACAGGGCAGATGTGCTCTCTGCCCCTTTACCCTTTTTGACTGAGGCAAGGGACGCTGCTCCAGTTATCCAGGGTTAGATCCTCATGAACAGAGAGGATCAAAGAATTGTGCTCGTCTACCTCGTCCCAGATAATGACTGAGAAATCCTTTACAATAAGGTCGGGGCTTTTCTTTGAACTGCCACCTTTTCCCTTCTTGATGCCAGAATTTATATCTGATCCTCGTCGTCACTGTCTGGGATCTCATCATTCATACCCTCGTAGTTTATGATAACCCGCATGTCAGCAAATGGGTCTCGTCCTTTGTATAGGATATTTTCTTTTCCCTTTTTGCTATCCCCCTCAGGCTTTGGGGATTTCCTTTCCTCGACTGGTATGATTGGAGGAAATAGCATGGCTGATATCACAGTGGGGATCTTCCTCATTGGCTTTACAAAGCCAGCATCGGTGAGGTTCGACAGCAGTATGGTGGAAGCATGAGCCTTAGGGTGCTTATGTGGATTCTGGCGACTTGACCTAGATGAATAACCCAATCCGGCTCTCCCTGTCTGGCTCAGGATTTGGACTGGACTTGCAATACCTTGTTGTTTCTTTCCTAACCCTTCTCCAGGTTGGAAACCTGAATATACCATCTCTTGGCCTACTATCATCACTTCAGGGGAGACTTTAGGTTTTAAGGCTAGTGCCCCAACTGGTAGATATTGAGTATCACTCACCTCCAAAGCTTGAAAACTAGCAGGTTCAATCCTTGCATCCAGGCTGATCACTAGCATGTCTCCCTGTATACAGACAGGGTATTCTGGTTCAGCATTCACCGTGATTAGGTTGTCGTTGATAATATGTTTGAGTTCTTGATAGAGGGTGGATGGCACTGCCCCTGCCATGTGGATCCATGGCCTGTCCAGCAACAAGTTGTATCCACTGGCGATGTTGAACACCTTAAAGGACACATAGAAAGTGTGCGGACCAATCTCTAGTGGAAGCTCTATTCCCCCCATAGCTTGTCGGCGAGATCCATCGAAAGCTCGGATGACCACACGACTAGTTTTGAGGGATGATCCTCCATCTTTGAGCACTCCTCCAATCACATAACCGGAAGACATCACTGCTATGTGTAATGACTTGCGATAACCCATCCCCTTTATATTATTGTCAGAGAAAGATATCACATTGCTGTTGAAAATGTGTTCTACCACGTGACAAAATTTCTCGGCATCCACGGTATGTGGCAGATGGGCTTCTTCCATTACTTTCACTAGAATGTTGCGATGTTCCACCGATGATAAGACCAAGTCTAGGATGGACATTTGCTTGGGTGCGTCTTTCAAACTTTACACTACCTTGATTTCATTGTGTCCCATTTTAATGAGGAACTCTTCTATTTTCTCTTCAGCCACCTTTGCTTTGGCCTTTAGGATTGGTTTGATCACCCGCTGAGGCAGGTACAATGGATTATCCTTTGGTACAATGGCAATGTTGTTTGAGGTGGAACTTTCGTCATTCCCGTAGTTCCATGGGACCCTCTTCAGACTGATGACTAGATACTGAGGTCTGAAGGGCAAGATTAAAGGCTCGGGTGCAGCCACCTTCACATGATTTTGTATTTCTTGGACCCCTTTCCCTGGCAGTACTAAGGGTGTGAGGGTTGGTTCATTGTCACAGGAAACAACAGCCACTATATCCTAATTCCACGCTGTGGGAATAAAGAGAGTGTCTTCATCTGGGAGGCTATAATCCCTATTCCCTTTTATCAATTCATCGCTTTCAATCATATTCTGAATCAGGTTACAAAGTGCCCAGCAATCCTCAGTATCATAGCCGAGTGCATTAGAGTGGTACTGACATATTTGGTCAGGCTTGAATTTCTTGGATAGAGGGTTTAATGGAGGTAGTAAATCTGCAACCATTCCTTCGTTGATTAACATCTGGAGGATTTCCTTCATCGGCTGGTTCAGGTTAGTGAAATTCCTTTAAAAGGCAAATTTCCTACCAGCTTAGCAATTCTCCTCTTTGGCCATCTTTTCGGCCCAGGATTCATGCTCATGAAACTGGCGATCCCTCATGGGGATGGAGCTGATCTCCGGTGTGGGAGGATTTGCCTCAGACTGGTTGGTCTGGTTTATCAACTGCCTGGTAATTTAATGTTGGTATACAACCAATTCTGCTAACTGTTCAATTTGTTCCTTAATAGACTTAATCTCTTATTCTATCAGGAATCTTCTTTTCTAAATACTCCCAACTGTCTTGGCTGTTGTTGCTAGATGGAGTTGATTCCCCCACATAACGGAGGAATTTGGATCCTTCTCCATTTCCTGTGTTGATCATGTTGATATTTTCCTCTTTGTGCTGAGGGAGGGGATTATCCTGCACGTGCGGTTGCTCGGGCTTTGTCACCACAATCTCTCCGTTGTCAATCATGTCTTGAATTTTGCACTTGAGAGACCAACAGTCTTGTGTGTCGTGGCCCAAAGATCCAGAATGGTAGGCACACTTCTTACTTTGGTCAAAATTCCGTCCACCAGTATTGGTTGGTGGAAGGAGTTGCACAATCTTCTTCTGTGCCGTAAACAATTTCAGCATAGTCTTGAGTGAATCCCCTAGTGGGGTGAACGTTCTCCAACGTCTGGCCTCCATAGTCTTCTGAAATGTAGGGTTTGAAGGCTGTGCAGGAGCTTAAAAAGGGATATAATTCCTCCTTTGAATGGGCATGCTACTCGATTCGCTCTGTTGATTCTGTCCTTGCAGTACTAAGGACACTTCCTCGTCTTTCTTCTTATGTACTCTCCGGGGATTACTCCCGTAATTTTTGGACTGGATATGTTCGGCAATGGCTTCCAAGGCAATCAGGTCATTTATCTTCCCAGACTTTAGCCCCATCTCGGCCATCTCTCCGTGCTTGATCATCTCAGATAATGGTTTTCCTATGCCTGCTAGGACCCTCTCGTAATATGGAGCGTCTTGGATATCAATAAAGGTCATGACTATGTCAGATTCAGTCATGGGTGGGGTGACTTGTGCTACAACCCATCTCCATCGTTGAGCATATTCTCTGAATGACTCAGAACTTTATTTCTTGATTTTGGTTATCTGGTATCTGTCTGGAGCCAGCTGAGACTGGAAACTGTATTGATTGAGGAAAGCGTGGGCCAACTCTTCCCAACTGTGAATTTTGGAGTTGTCTAGACGGGCGTACTAGGCTCTAGCCTCTCCGGTCAGACTCTTTTAAAATAACTGCATTCGGAGTTTCTCGTCCTCTACATAGGATCCGAGCTCTCCAATGAATACTTTCATGTGAGTGTAGGGGTCTCCCAATCCATCATATTTCTCAAAATCAGGAGTTCTAAATTTTTCGGGATAACAAGTCCCGGGGAAAATATAGAGGTTTGAATAATTGACACTGCCAAATGCCTTAGTCTTTTTGATAAACCGGATAGTTTCTTCCATCTATTTTACTTTCTTCAGAATGTCACTAGCTTCCTGTTCTTTGTTAAGGACGTTGTTTTCAGGGGTTTTGTTGGTTGTGTTCTGGTTTTGTGGTCCAAGAATCTGAGTATCTGTCTTTTCAGTCTCTTCACTGCCACCGTTTCCACCAGGTGTTCCTGGTTCTGTGTGAGCTTGGGCTTGATTTCCTTTAAGATCTTTACTTTATTCTCTCAGGAAACTGGCCAATTCAGCTATCTGATTCTTCAGTCCTTCAAACTCTTCCCTAGAGACAAGGGTGGATTCTGGCTAAGCATTTGAAGTCATGTCCGTGGATGGACTTAGTGCTTTCTTAGACTTAGATCTAGTAAAATGACCAATTTTTTCACCTACAATAAAACGTAGGCATGTCAATTTCCTGAAGTATGTATGGATAGGATGCATGCCATGATTTGTTTTTGTGGTATTTTAATCTTATCCTGCAAAACCGAGGTCAGTTGTTTTGATGACAGGATGACAAGATGTATATAACAGGGAATGTAAAATTTTTATTATGATATTTACATTATGCTCCTTTACATTGGAATTAAAAACTTGACATTGAATTGAAAGAGGGAGGCATGAAGAAGCCTCCCATCGGATTTGGTTAATCAGCGGCTGACCTATCTTAGGCTACTCTCGCGGATTTTTTGGCATGAAGGTCCCCAAATCATCTCAATCTACTAGAGGGAAAATTAATTTGATCTTTCAACGGGAGCGAATCTGGGTGGTGCATTTTCATGAGCCCCAAAGACTTATTCGCCCTCGAAGACATTATTTATCACCGACTGGTTTGCCTCCGGGTGGAGGAATCACAACATACATCGCGTCTCACAGTTATGCATATGATGACATTGGTGTGAAGTATTAATAAGGGTGCGAAGCACTAAAAAGTAGGAAAGCAGCATTCACGCATTCACAGATATGAAAGGGAAATTTTTGAAAAGATTTGAATGCGGCCTAAGCCTTCTAATGGTCCCCAACAGAGTTGCCACCTTTCGACATCGGGAAAAAAATCCGCGGGTCGGGTCGCAACCCGGGTCTTTCTCTCTTCCTAAGTTATCTCTACCCTTATTCTTTTTGTTTGTGAAAAAGGTTTTAAAGTGTTTTTTAGGAAAAGGCCAACAAGTATCATGTCGACGATTTGAACGTTTTATAGAGTCGCCAGTTAGTAGACTTAAAATGGTTGTACCCACTCAACCGAGTTTTGTTTGAAAAGAGGCCCAATTGTTGGACACTGTCGAAACTTGATCTTTGAAATCGAAGTTTTGAGTTCAGGGGCTTGGTTTAAGTGTGGGGAAGGTGTTAGGCACCTCACAACTCCCGTGTAAACACGGTGCCATATCTTATCAATATTTCTCTTTTAAATCTGCAATGTGTGTGTGTGTGTGTGAATGCTGGAAAAAATTGGGTCTATGTTTGATTGGAAGTATGTTTATGCATCGTTGAACCTATATACAAAGGGTTTGATTTGATTTGCAAAAAAAAAGTCTTTGATTTGATTTGCAAAAGTGTTTGATTTGATTTGCAAAAGCTTCTTTTTTTCGATAAGATTATTAAAATGATGTTTTGAAATAAGGTTTTCAAACCCTTACGTTAACATAGGAATTGAAGCGTAACGATACTTCAGTTTTATCTTTTTAGCCCTAAGGTTCAGTTTGAATGGTGATTGTCGGGCGGCGAAGCATCCTCGACCACAAACTATATACAAGTGTCGGTCTTCTCATAGGCAATACAACCATCGGAATGACTCTGACACGACAATCTATATTTTCACTATGTTGAGACCTTAAATCCAGATAACCATTTTGAAATCTTTTGTATGTACATTTTTACAGAAAAAACTGACAGGGTACATTTGTAAAGTGGAATTTGTCCATCGTGGGAATTAGATTCTGATCAGTTTGATCATGAATCCCATGATTCCTAGGCTCACATAGGGAGGCCAATAAACCTGCACAACTCAAATTTGTACAGAAATATATCCAACATCGCCAGAACCAAGGATTCATCAGTAAATCCTAGCTCGCACATGGTCGAAGCATCTCGTTCCCACTAGATAGCGATCTAAGGGCCGCGAGGTAGCTTTTATAACTGAAACTACAAAAATACTAGATTTAAATAAATCTCAGCCATTCTAGCTTCCCAATTCTGTCTGGACCTATTTTGAACCGTTTGAAAGCTAGAGTTGGCGAGATTTAAAGAAATCTAATTCGCCCGCAGAAATGTCAGTGCCGATTCATATCAAATGAATATTTAAAGCAACAATTTAATAAAAATTAGTAAAGCAATATATATATAATTATATATATAAGAAAGATGTAAAGGGCGATGGGATTTCACTCGCAAGACCATACTAGAATTGAAATATATATATATATATATATATATGTATATATATATATATAAGCTGTAAATAGCCACGGAATGATCCAGGCTTTGACAGAATTGAAATATATTTATGAAAGCGTAAAAAAGGGCGATGGGTTTTCATGCCTGTGCCCGGACTGGAAAGTAAATATATATATATATATATATATATATATATATATAGAAAAATAGTAAAGAGCGGTGGGTTTTCACTCCGAGGCCCGGACGGAAATATAAATATATATATATATATATATATATATATATATATATATATATATAAGCAGTAAAAAGGCCACAGAATGATCCAGACTGAACTAGAATGTAAATTTTTTATATATATATATATAGGTAAATATAGACAGAAAAATAATCAAACCAGGACTGAGAAGATAACCCAGTATGGTGAATGGTGCAAAAAGGGCAAAAAAACCCACAGAATGATCCAGGCCAAATTGGAATGTAAATATATATGTATAGTTAAATATAGACAGAAAAGTAGTCAAACTAGGACTAAAAAGATAACCCAGTATGGTGAATGTTGCATATATATGCATATATATATATATAAGCAGTAAACTACTACTGATTTGACATTCGGGCTTCACAAAAATGAAAAATTAGTATATATACAGTTAAATTTATACAAAAAAGCCAAACCCGGACTGGGAAGATAACCCAGTCCGGCAAAGTTGCTAGTAACGAAGATGCAAGTATATAAAAGTTGTTAGAAGCGACGGATCGTCAATCCTAGTTGTAGAAATGCCAGAAAATGCGTTTAGGTACTAAAATATACCTAAAGTTAACAAAAATGGCCACGGAACTGAGTTTCGGGCATATTTAGAAAACAAAACTTGATATGCAAGTGTAAACAGCGTAATGAAGTAGTAATAACTTTCTAATCGTAAAAATACTCACAATGGACGACTACACGGGCTCTTTGTCAAATCGTAGGCTTTAAACGTCCAAATCTATAGGTTAATTTTTTATATGTGGTAGTATGTGGGTATATCTACGTGTTAGAGTGAAAAAATTTAGGTTTGGCACACAAGAAAATAGCTGAAAAACAAAACGAGCAGGGGTTCAGAGCGTTTCAAAATTCTTTCAAATGAGCTGGGGGGGTCACCTCATATATATAGACCCAGGAGAAGCAGCTCTACCTACTGCTGCCATAGGTAGAGGTGCGGCTCCATGTGGCAAGGGTCCCGTGGTGGGTTCCATTGTCTCGAAGTACGTGCACTTTGAGCAATGCAATGTTAGATTCGAAACTTTCTAACTTTTGATCAGAGCGTCCGTTTGAGGCGTACTATACCTTTTCGGAAAGCCCTAGCCGAGCATGTTGCAATGACATGGGAGAAAACCTTTTCTGAGTTCAAAAAGACAGGTTCATAACCGGGTCTTTGATTCCTCATACTTTGTCCGTTGAGCTATCTTGCGCTGTTCCCACTCGGGATCATTGTTATGGTTCGTTCTGACCTTAGTGGCATTAATTCGGCTTGAGTTTGACTGAATAGGCTTCAAGTTGGTAAAATAACATTTTTTCCCCTCCTGAGGTTTCCTTCAGTTCAGGCATGGCCTTCGACTGACTTCCTGTGGTTGTTTCCAAGGTTTGGATCCCATTAGAGTCTGTTTGTCCTCAGTGTTATTTTCGAGGATGACTTGGTCCATCCATATTTTGCTTTGGAGATGGTGTGATGCTTCAGGATTGTTTTCGAAGTTGACCTAACCTCCCGGGTTGAGACCGAGGCTGACCTGTACCTCCTGAGTTAAGATAGGTGCTAATCTGTACTTCCCGGGTTGAGACCGGGGCTGACCTGTACCTCCCGAGTTGAGACCGGGGCTGACCTGTACTTCCCGAGTTAAGATTGGGGCTGACCTGTACCTCCCGGGTTAAGACCGGGGCTGACCTGTACCTCCAGGGTTGAGACCGGGGCAAACCTATATTTCCCAAGTTGAGACCGGGGCTAACCTGTACCTCCCGGGTTGAGAATAGGGCTAACCTGTTGTAAGACCCCAATTTTTTATGAATAAGATTTAATTTCCTCTATATATTATTTTAAATATTAAGGTGTAGATTTGATAAATGTGATAAGTTATGGGTGATATATGCAAACTTTACAAAGTAAACAAGTGATCATCAAATATTTGTTGTGTCGGGGAATATTCTTTTTGTCGAGAAATATTCGTACGACGGCGCAATCATTGGTTGACCTTATAAAGGAATATCTGTCGGATATAGAAAGCAACAGAAGTAACCTTTTTATAAATTTAACGGCAAAACTTTTATCGTTAAACTGTTGAAATACCCGATGGTTAAAGAACAGTATTACGCGTTGTTGCATAGTAGCACACGGTATTGCACAGTAATTTCTAAGTATTGATTTTTACGTAAGAAGTCACTCATTCAATAATTGTTACAACAATTACTGTTCAATATTTTATATTATTGATTCAATAATTGCTACATTGATAATTGCATATTATTTTATATTATTGATTCAATAATTATCACAGTAACCACTGTACAGTATTTCACATTACTAAATCAATAACTCATATTATTTAAATAAAATTATTAGATAGCATTATTGACAATGTCTAGAAAGTTCTGTAGAGGAAAGGGGTTAGGTTATATAATTGCGCCAATAAGGATAAATTCTTATAGGAAAGCCCTCTCTTTCCTGGGAACGACCTGGTTGTCAATATTGTGATTCTATAATATTAATTGTGAATAATAATTTATTGTTGATAAATATGATAAGTAAATATTTATTCAATTTTGATATAAATGGAGGAATTTTTAGCAAGAGACATTTGTTAAAATTTGGCATTTTATCTTTGTCGATAAATAATTCATTCAAATATATTATTATACTATTACATTATAAATAGTATAATGTGATAATATAATAGTATAATTTTATAATTTAAATGGTAACATTATTATGATAAATTCATGATATAAAAATAAAATGAGGTGGAAGAAGATCAAATTGAATTGGAATTCTTTTTAATAATTATAAATGTTTTAATATATATATATATATATATATATATATATATATAAACATGTGGATGGTTGCCTTTGAAGACTTGTGTTCAAAAGAGGTGTGCTAAAAGATTTTCAAAACAGGTGTGCTGAGGAAATTCATTCGTAGGTTCGTTTTGTCAATATTGGTGTGCTAGCATTTTCCTATAAATAAGTTGCTTAGTTAATAAATAAAAATCACACCAGAATCAGAAAATTCTTTCTCTATACTATTGAACGTATTTCTTGTAAGTATAAGGATATTTTTAGTGTGGATAACAGTGCAAGATTTTCTCAACATAATATCTAATATTCCAGTCAGATTTGGTATTCTAGTAAGGTAAATAATATTATTTTTCTCGTAAATGATGTTATTTTCTTTCAATATTCGTAAAGAATATTATTTTCTTTCATATTTCATATTATGAAAGTGATAATATTTCATTTCATATTTCTAAATTTAAACTTACTGCGATAAGTATTGCTTCTATAATTCATGAAATGATTAGAAATTTCTTAAGTTTTACGCTTCATCTAATATCATTTCACCGAAATATTAGTCTGAACTTTCTTATAAAATTTTTACCTTTCCATGTCGGGGTACTATTTATACGATACTATTCATGCATACGGCACTATTCATACATATGGTACTATTCACGAGTATTATTCACAACGAAAATAAATTTTCTTTTCTTTGTCCAAGTTATCTTTTATAGATCTTATTCTTGAAATTGGATCCATATTTTGATCTTCATATTAACAATTTGAATATTCTTGAACTCTAAATAAATTGAATTATAAATCTCTAATGTTTATTCTTTATCTCACTTGATTCGTTCTTAATATCATTGTCATAATCCTCAAACTTAAATTGTGGTGAAAGTTATCTTTGGCCCGTAGTGCAAAGATGAACTATTGATTGATGAATATCTTTGGCCCGTTGTACAAAGATGAACTATTGATTGATGAATATCTTTAGCCCGTAGTGCAAAGATGAGCTGTTGATTTATGAATATCTTTGGTCTGTAGTGCAAAGATGAGCTGTTGATTTATGAATAACTTTGGCCTGTAGTGCAAAGATGGACAGGGTTTTACATGATCATGGCCATCGTTGATACAAATGAATATCTTTGGCCCGTAGTGAAAAGATGAATTGTTGATTTGAAATATTTATTGATTGATGTTACAGGGATAAAATATTGATGATGGACTTTTAAATCATAGAAGATAGTAGACATCATTCTCTACTTAACTCTTCTAATGGATTGTTATTTCTGCTGCAGTTGTTGATCTAAAAGTTGTTGTCCAAAATATTTTATCTGATTTATTGAAGGCTAACGATAATTTATTCTTCATTATCTTAGTCATAATATTCTTTATTGGGATATTTGAGCTCACTCTTTTCTTTCATTGTTCTCTTCAGGAAATGAGAATATAGCTGGGACTAGTCGGGGAATGGAGTGATGGTCCGAGATAGCACTAGAGTAGTCCTAACTATTTTGTAAAATAGTGTAATAATAATTGTAATGAGGACTTATTTGAGTGTTTATATTTTTGTATTATATACGATCTTTATTGAAGCTCACAGATTGTGTGGTCGTATTTTGCATGACCGTTTGATATAAAAAGATTTGTATTTGGATTCTGTACCATGTATTTGGCGACTCAAAATAGGTTGTGTGGAACTATTTTGGGGGCGTCGCAGTTGGTATCAGAGCTTAGGAATATGATCTCTGGCGGAGATCTGGGAATAAAACTAGGAGGGGAGAGACGAGTAAACACCTTCACTAGTGTGTCTTACCTAAGCTTATTTGTTATTTAATTGGTCTGTCGGAACATAGGGATATTATATGACATGTTAAATTCTTTAATTAACCCTTGTTTTTGTGGCAGTATTTGAGAATGACATCTAAAAATCTAAGTAATAGAGCATTTGAGACCATTGAGACACCGCCAATCAATAACCAGGATAATGTGCCTCAAGAAGGCAATAATCCTTCTATAAACAACACCACCAACCAAACGATGAACGATGGGGTGTTTAGTAGCTTTCTACAATTCATGCAAAATCAGACGAGAGAGACTCCTGTTCAAAATGAAGGTTGAAAAAATGGTAACTCGCGGCTTGTCACTGCCAAGCAATTTAAAGAGTTGGGACCGCCGGAGTTTTTAGGAAAGCCAGAGCCACTCAAGGCAGAAGCTTAGATTAAGCAGATCACCAAAATATTTGATGTTCTGGGATGCACAGAGGAGCAAAAGGTTCCTTTCGCCACCTTTATGTTCCGTGGAGAGGCAAATTACTGGTGGAAATCTGTGAAGCGTACTAATCTTTTCGAACTAAAGATGTCTTAGGAGAAGTTCCAGAAATTGTTCAATGACAAGTACTTTCCATAAAGTATTCGTTATATGAAAGAGGTGGAATTCATCAAACTGGAACAGAATAATATGACGGTATCACAATACGAGACCAAGTTTACGGAATTATCCCGGTTTGCATCTCATTTCGTGGATAATGAGGAACGAATGACACGAATGTTTCTGAGAGGTTTGAAACCAAAAATTCGTCAATACCTCATTTCTCACAAACTTTGTTTGTATTCAGATGTTGTGAATATGGCTCAATTATTGGAGCGAGATAATGAGACTATTCAACCAAAGGATAACAATCATAGTCGTACCGGTAGCAGCAGTCATCGGAACGGTGATAACCAGCATGGAGGAAATTATCATGCCAGAAATGGTAACCACTTCGGTGGTAATCATGGCCAAGATAATAGAAGAAGTGAGTCGGGTGGAAATTTCAAAAAGAGAAGATACAGCAATGACGACAGGAAGACATCGACAGCAGCACCAACAACAACAACCATTTCTAAGGGAGGAGAACGACCACCAGTTGTATGTTACAAATGCAAACAAGAGGGACACATCAGCCCAAACTGCACACAGCAATCCAAGGTGTGCTACAATTGCGGAAAGGAAGGTAACATAGCTCGAGTGTGCCCTATAGCGAAGTCAAGTCCAGCTGGGATGGTGACGCAAAAGGTTGTCCTAGACAAGTTAAAGTCGGTGGTTCAAGGGAGAGCATTTGTCGTGACTTTCCAAAAAAATGCGAGGAACCCAAAAGAAGTTATCACGGGTAAGTTAATCATAAACTCTTTCGAAGTCTATACCTTATTAGATACCGGTTCTACCCATTCTTTTATTTCACTCGCTTGTCCTCAAAGTTTGAACTTGACCCCTGAGAAACTAGACTTTGATTTATCTGTTAAAACTCTGTTGTGAGAAACCTTCGTTACATCTACAGTTTACAAATCTTGTTTGATTCAAATTGACACCCTCACATTACCTGTTGATCTCATCTCTTTAAAAATACTTGCATTTGATGTGATTTTAGGAATCGACTGGTTAACCACTCATTATGCTAAAATTGATTATTTTCGTAAGGTTGTTATCTTCCATATTCCTAACCAACCTGTTATGCGAATTCAAACAACCAAACCACTAAAATCAATCACTGTCATTTCAAGTCATAAAGCTATTCGTTTATTGAAAAATGGATGTTAAGCTTTCTTAGCCCATGTCACCAATTTAAACAAGAATACGTCAGATTTGAATGATATTTCTGTTGTTAATAAATTCCCTGATGTATTTTTCGAAGAACTTCCTGGCCTACCCCCGGAATGTGAAGTTGAGTTTTTATTGACTTTGAACCCAGTACAAAACCCATTTCCAAAACTCCATATCGAATGGCTCCTATTGAACTTCAGGAAGTAAAGGTCTAACTATAAGAGTTGTTAGATATCGGCTTTATACATCCTAGTACATCTTCTTGGGGTGCTCCTTTTTATTCGTAAAGAAGAAAGACGGGAATATTATACTTTGTATTGACTATCAGGAGTTAAACTATGTCACCATCAAAAAGAGGTATCCGTTACCTCGCATTTGATGACTTGTTCGACCAGTTGCAAGGTGCACAATTCTTTCCAAAGATCGATCTTCATTCTGAATATCATCAGTTAAAGATTAAAACTGATGACATTCCAAATACTGCCTTTAGAACTCGATACGGGCATTACGAATTTCTAGTTATGTCTTTCGAATTGACAAATGTCCATGATGTATTCATGGACATGATGAACCGAATATTCAAGAAATATTTGGATCATTTCGTGGTTGTCTTTATTGATGACATCCTAATATACTCCAAAAGCCTTAAATATTATTTTCACCCAAAAGAAACTCAACATGCTGCAACGACGTTGGCTCAAGCTGTTGAAATATTACGACCATACCATCAAATACCATCCTGGAAAAGCGAACGTGATAGCTGAGGCATTGAGTAGAAGATTATATGCAGGTACGAGTGCAATATTGTCAACACAAAGGCCCATTTTGTATGACTTACAAAGGATAGAGATAGAGTTAAAGACTCCAATGACCCATGTGATGATGTCAACTATACGAGTAGAACCAACTCATGGCTCCATTAGATTCATTGTATGGACGAAAGTGTCGTTCTCCATTATGCTGGGATGAGGTAGGTGAAGCAATATTGTTGGGACCGAAGTTAGTACGTATGACTACGGAAAAAATTCAAATGATCCGGCAACGTATACAAACATCACAAGATCGACAAAAGAGTTATGATGATCTTCATCGAAGAGACGTGGAATTTAATGTCGAAGACCACATATTGTTACGTGTTGCTCCATGGAAAGGAGTTACGAGATTTGGAAAAAGAGGAAAGCTCAACCCACGATTTATTAGTCCATTTAAAATCCTCGATCGAGTAGGAACTGTGGCCTATTGACTCGCATTACTGCCAAGTATGTCTCGTGTTCATAACGTTTTTCACATATCCATGCTACATAAATATGTGAAAGACCCAAACCACATTATTGAATTAGAACCAGACGAGATAACCAAAGATTTAACATATGAAGAGATACTTGTCAAGATCTTCGATAAGAAGAAACATGTTCTACGCTCAAAGGTTATAACTCAAGTCAAAGTTTTATGGAGAAACCATGATATTGAGGAAATGACCTGGGAGTTAGAATCTGAAAGGAAAGCAAGGTATCATCTCTTCTTCGAAATACCAGGTACGTACGTCAATTTCGAGGACAAAATTTCATAAGGAGGAAAGGATGTAAGACCCCAACTTTTTATGAATAAGATTTAATTTCCTCTATATATTATTTTAAATAGTAAGGTGTGGATTTGATAAATGTGATAAGTTATAGGTGATATGTGCAAACTTTACAAAGTAAACAAGTGGTCATAAAATATTTGTTGTGTCGGAGAATATTTGTTTGGTCGGAGAATATTCTTTTTGTCGAGGAATATTCGTACGACGGCGCAATCATTGGTTGACCTCATAAAGAAATATCTGTTGGATATAGAAAGCGACAAAAGTAACCTTTTTATAAATTTAATGGAAAACTTTTACCATTAATCTGTTGAAATACACAGATGTTATAGAACAGTAATACGCGTTGTTGCACAATAACACACGGTATTGCACAGTAATTTTTAATTATTGATTTTTACGTAAGAAGTCACACATTCAATAATTGTTACAATAATTACTGTTTGGTATTTTATATTATTGATTCAATAATTGCTACATTGATAATTGCATATTATTTTATATTAATGATTTAATAATTATCACAGTAACCACAGCACAGTATTTCACATTATTAAATTAATAACTCATATTATTTAAATAATATTATTAAATAGCATTATTGACAATGTCTAGATAGTTCTGTCGAGGAAAGGGGTTAGGTTATATAATTACGCGCCAATAAGGATAAATTCTTATCGGAAAGTCCCCTCTTTCTTAGGAACGACCTGGTTGTCAATATTGTGATTCTGTAATATTAATTGTGAATAATAATTGATTGTTGATAAAAATGATAAGTAAATATTTATTCAATTTTGATATAAATAGAGGAAATTTTAGCAAGAGACATTTGTTGAAAATTGACATTTTATCTTCTCCGATAAAATAATTCAATCAAATATATTATTATAATATTACATTATAAATAGTATAATGTGATAATATAATAGTACAATTTTATACTTTAAATGGTAACATTATTATAATAAATTCATTATATAAAAATAAAATGAGGTGGAAGATGAGCAAATTGAATTGGAATTCTATTTAATAATTATAAATGTTTTAATATATATATATATATATATATATATATATATATATATATATATATATATATATATATAAACATATAGATGGTTGCCTTTGAAGACTTGTGTTCAAAAGAGGTGAGCTGAAAGATTTTCAAAACAGGTGTGCTGAGAAAATTCATCCGTAGGTTCGTTTTGTCAATATTGGTGTGCTAGCATTTTCCTATAAATAGGTTGCTTAGTTAAGAAATAAAAATAGACCAGAATCAAAAAATTCTTTCTCTATACTATGGAACGTATTTCTTGTGAGTATAAGGATATTTTGAGTGTAGATAACAGTGCAAAATTTTCTTAACATAATATCCGATATTCCAGTCAGATTTACTAGGGTAAAGGTTATTATTTTTCTCGTAAATGATGTTATTTTCTTTCAATATTCGTAAAGAATATTATTTTCTTTCATATTCAATATTATTAAAGTGATAATATTTCATTTCATATTCCTAAATTTAAACTTACTACGGTAAGTATTGTTTCTATAATTCTTGAAATGATTAGAAATTCTTTGAGTTTTGCGCTTCATCTAATATCATTTTACCGGAATATTGGTCTGAACTTTCTTATGAAATTTTTATCTTTCCATGTCGGGGTAATATTCATACGATACTATTCATACATACGACATTATTTATACATACGGTACTATTCACGAGTACTATTCACAATAAAATTAATTTTTTTTCTTTGTCCAAGTTATCTTTTATGGATCTTATTCTTAAAATTGGATCCATGTTTTGATCTTCATATTGACAATTTGAATATTCTTGAACTCTGAATAAATTAAATTACAAATCTCTAATGTTTATCCTTTATCTCACTTGATTCGTTCTTAATATCATTGTCATAATCCTCAAACTTAAATTGTGGTGAAAGTTATCTTTGGCCCGTAGTGCAAAGATGAACTGTTGATTGATGAATATCTTTTTCCTGTAATGCAAAGATGAATTGTTGATTGATGAATATTTTTGGCCCGTAGTGCAAAGATGAGCTATTGATTTATGAATATCTTTGGCCCGTTGTGCAAAGATGAGATGTTGATTTATGAATATCTTTAGCCTGTAGTGCAAAGATGGACAGGTGTTTGACATAATCATGACCATTGGTGATACAAATGAATATCTTTGGCCCGTAGTGCAAAGATGAATTGTTGATTTGAAATATTTATTGATTGATGTTACAGGGATAAAATATTGATGATGGACTTTTAAGTCATAGAAGATAGTAGACATCATTCTCTACTTAACTCTTCTAATGGATTGTTATTTTCGCTGCAGTTGTTGATCTAAAACTTGTTGTCCATAATATTTTATCTAATTTATTGAAGGCTAACGATAATTTATTCTTCATTATCTTAGTCATAATATTCTTTACTAGGCTAGTTAAGCTCACCCTTTTCTTTCATTTTTCTCTTCAGGAAATGAGAATATAGCTGAGACTAGTCGGGGAATGGAGTGATGGTCCGAGATAGCGCTAGAGTAGTCCTCACTATTTTATAAAATAGTGTGATAATAATTGTAATGAAGTCTTATTTGAGTGTTTATATTTTCGTATTATATACGATTTGTATTGAAACTCACAGTTTGTGTGGTCGTATTTTGAACGATCGTTTGATATAAAAAGATTTGTATTTGGATTCTGTACCATGTATTTGGCAACTCAGAATGGGTTGTGTGGACCTATTTTGGGGGCGTCACACCTGTACTTCCCGGGTTGAGACCGGAGCTGACTTGTACTTCCCGGGTTGAGACCAGGGCTGACTTGTACCTCCCGAGTTGAGAGCGGGGCTGACCTGTACTTCTCGGGTTGAGACCGGGGCTGATGTGATAATTAAACATATAGTATATAGTAGTTACATCTATATAATATAAAGTATAGTGTGACATCGGGATATGACTATGTAATATAGGAACTATATGGTAAGTGAAGTAAGTCACATGAACTACACAAATGGATTTATGTGAATACATGATATGTGTACATTGTGCAATATTAAATCAAACTATAAAATGTAGTGTGACACTTTAATGTGACTATACAATATATGAGAACTATACATTAAGATTAATTGGATTGTGTGAATTACATAATAATACTTATGTGACAAAATGTGATATGTGACTACATTGAATATGTACCTCATGAGTATTAAATAAACAATTGTTACTTAATGATCATTTCAATAGATTAATATAATTGAAAATAATAGAGTTGTAATGATATTATGCGACAACATATATGTATGAATACATTAAAAGTGTACCTTATGGATTATTAAATTGAACTAAGTGTATATTTAAATATATGAGAGAAAATAATAATTGGTTATCTATTTTAATATTAATATGGAATTAAAATAATAATTATTTTAATAAATATATAAATAATTGAAATAATATAGTTTATGGTAATGTGGAAAGATAATACCCAATTAGGTTATGTTCGGTATTATAAATGTACGTGGATTATATATTGAGGGGTATACATGTACCCCAAACTTACTACATTATAACATTGTTTCCTTATTTGAAACTACATTGTGATTCTAAATTGGATTTATAACCTAAGTATGTTATGTGTATATGTAAACAAGTCTATAGTATAAGATATTAGTTCACTTCCTACTTGCAAGTTGCTGAGCTTTTATAAGCCTTGTCCTACATTCATTGTCATTTCTTCCTCACGTGAATAACTCTAAGGCTAAAAAGCCTAATGCTTGAAAAATCAATCTCAGCATGCTAGCCAATCATGGCATGGGGAGTGGCATAAACAGTGATTCACCAACTCTATCAACCACCATCCCTTAACCACTGAATTCTTACTCTTCCCTTTGGTTTAATTTGGAGTACAAATGCAATGTTTGTGTAACCATTTCTCTATAAATATAAGCTCTTCTCCTTCTATATTTCATTTGTTGAGAACTTTGTCAAAATATAAGATATAGAGTGAGTGCATTGAGTTAGTAAAGAGTCTGAGAATTGAGGGAGATTATAACAGCATTTTAGAACCCATTTAGCAGCAAACCCATCTCGAGTTTAGCAGAGGTCTAACTTTCAATTCATGTTCTTCATTTTTGAAATTACTAGTTCTTGATTATGCTTAAACTCTTGTCAATTTGATTGGAAAATGCTTGTTAAGTGTTATTTAAGTTAGTAAGCATGATAGGAATACAATGTGGCTTGGTTAGGACAGATTTCGTAAGAAATTTTGATGTTTGGGTTTAGTTCTACGGAAGCAGAAACTATTTTGCTTATGAACGAGACACGGCGCAGCTGCGCCCATTTAGTACTTGGGTGCAGCATAGCTGCGCCAGACACCTGTTTTGGATTTCAATTCCTATTAACAATCTGATGAATTCTAGCATAGTAATAACACTTTAACATGTATGGAAAACTTGTTTAACATGTATATATAAGTACCTTGGCATAACATGAACATGTTAGACTTCGTTAGTATACATTATTGAAGGAAAACTTATAGTTTTAAAATGAACTTTGACATATTATATTGATGTTTATGTTCTAACTTTGTAAAGCACATTTGTATGGTCTAAATATGCATGAAGACCATATTAATATGTGTATATATGTTTCATGATGTGGCATGAACGTGTTTGACCTCATTAGTGAACATTTACTAAAGAAAGTATACGTTTTGAAAATGAACTTTGACAGATGCGTATGATATTCATATTCTGACCATATGAGCATGATAATATACATATATGACTAATTTATGAACATAAGCTAGCATGAGTAGTGATATATGGTTTCCTTGTTCATGTCCAAATTTGTTTGGCTTTAAGCTAAATGACTTTTCAAAGGAAATTTGATATATTTGAAATTAATACCCCGTCGGAGATGTTCTAACTTTGTGAGCATGTAAACATGACTTAACTACATACGAAATGTGAGTATAAGGTGTTTAGTTTATGCTAGCATACATGGTTTAAGTCGTAATGATTTCAAAAGCAAACTCGCATATTTTTTAAGCTCAAATTGCAATAGTATGAGTAGTTGAGTTCTGGAGATTTGAGATGACATGTTTATGCTCTTTATGTCTCTAAACATGATTCACATGTGTTAGATATAATAAATGTTAACTAAGCATAAGTTTAAACATGTTTTATAGTAATAAACAATGCTAGCCATGCGTAAATGATATAAACACATGTAAGCATGTATATTTCAGATTAGGTGACCACTTTATGTGTATGAATGACAAGCATGATAGCCTATATGATTTCATGACCTTGTGTGGCCTTAAGTCATCAGAAACCATAATTTAGGACAATAACGTGTAGGTTGAACATTTGATGGACCTTAAAGGCATGCAGAACCTTTTTAGAGATGTATATGTTATATGCTTATGAACGGGACAGTAACAGAAAGAGCAAATCTAACCCTGGTCTGGCCAGAGGACAGCGCAGCTACGGCATCCCTAGGCTTAACCAGGGCGCAGCTGCGCCAGGATGAAATGTAATCTGGACAGTTTGCTTATTTTTTGATTTTGACAGTTGGACCTAAGCTACTAATCAGAGTTTAATCACTACTGAGATGTAATTATATATGATGATAATGTATCATGATGATGTTAAACTTATAAAAGGAATTCTAAAGATAGTAAAGATGAAATAGTTTAAGCGTTGTAATTAATTATAATGTCAAACGTGGTATATATGTTACTTGATTTTACAATGTCTTATATACTGATTTCGTAATACATGTGTGCAAGTACGTAATGATGTACGTATAGAGTTATATGACTAAGTAGAAATCATATGTGTATATTTAACTTACATATCGAGCTTGTGTACCAAATATACTTAGCTAATGAATATCCTATACATGTAAATATATTACGATAGGAATTCAAAATGTTGATATGCTTTACATTGGTAAAATACGCTTAAGGCAAGTCTCCTAACTTACACAACTTTAGATTTTGTGCAAGTATCTAAAATTTTATCTCTTTGAAGCAAGTTCTTGCCCTACTTTTTATCGAGCAAGTTTTCTAACTTCATTTGATTTATATATTGAATGCAAGTATCCGAAATACTCTTTTTATTGAGCAAGTATTCGAACCATACTCTTTATTGAGCACATATTTGAGCTTGTACTATTATTGATCGTACGAGTAAATAAGTGCTAGAATAATTCTTGTCTTATAAATTAATATTTCATAGCTTGATTTAAATCACGATTATATTTTTTGAATTATGTTGCTAGTGTTGAACTTATAAATTGTTCTTATATACATTATTGAAATTGTCTACGTCATTTGATTCGGCTAGACCAATATCACGGATTAGAAAGCAATCCACACCAATTGCCTTGGTGCGGACTCTTATAAATTGACTGAGATGAACAACCCTCATAAAAAGGGAAACTATATAGTCGGGGTGCCGACAATAGTATGATAGGTTATGCATAACACCAAGTACGGTAGGCTGATCCCCTAATTGTTCTTGTTTGGGTTACCAAGAATATTTTTTGTAATTCTAGTAGAAGTTCGTGGTTCTTAGCGACCACTCAGTATCCAATATTTATTAACTTGAAACTTTGAATTCATTGGATTCTTTTATAAATTCTTGGTCCACAGTGACGCTCGGTGATATCTATTCATTCACTTGAAATTGTTGAAACCTTTGAATCCTTTAATAACTTCTCGACCCGTAGTGGTTCTTATATAACTTCACAGGATAGATTTGGAAGTAGTTAATATTTATTTTGGTTCACAACATTCTTATTTGAATTCTTGAGCTATTAATTACCGTTTTACCCTTGAGATTAAGAACCGTATATACACCTGTTCACATTATTGGCATAATACTTGCTGGGCAAATTTGTTGCTCACTCTTGCTTCTCATAAACATTTTCAGTTAGGGCAGGGCAAGATGGAACCCCAGGACAGGACATGGGTGAAGGCAAAGATATGAAGTAGCTGTGCTCTTTTATTAGGATGTTTCCTTTATGTTGTATTAAGACTTAATTAATGTTATGTATTAAGATATGTTGGATTAAGTTATGAAGTGTATTAGTAATAGTTTCGAGACTTGGGACGAGAATATTTATGTTATATCAATGTAAATTATTCTATTATTCGATTGTTTGAGATTTTAGTTGTTATTATAATTAGCACGTGACGAACCAAATTCGAGATTTGTGACGGTCCGGATTTGGGGGCGTTACAAGTATTGAGACCGGGGTTGATTTGATGGCCCGGTATTGGGATCGGGGTTGATTTAATGACCCGATATTGAGATCGGAGTTGATTTGACGGCCCGGTATTGAGACCGGGGTTGATTTTGACGGCCCGGTATTGAGACCGGGGTTGATTTGATGGCCCGATATTAGAACCGGGGTTGATTTGATGGCCCGATATTGAGACCGGGGTAGATTTGGTGGCCCGATATTGGGACCGGGGTTGATTTGAAAAGACAGTATTGCCCTTTTACAATGTTAGTAACAGGGAAACAAAATTTCGAGTGTCCACAGCTGTCATGCCCATAAGAAGACCGGCACTTGGATATATATTATGTGGTCGAGGATGCTTCACATCCCGACAATAAACATCCAAATCAAGCCGAATGCGGAATAAAATAAGATAGAAGTATCAAAAGGCTTCAATTCTATTAATTTATATTTAATATTTCTAAAATATTAAATAATAAATGCAGCTATTTAATTTATTCTATCACCATAGATTAAATTAAATATACTTAACTTATTATTACGATTATGTCATTTGCTTCTTTAATAATTATTCTTCCTTTATAGTGTAACCCTTTAGGTTCTCCATATTAAATCGGTTGTGAATAAATCAATTAGAACAATTCTAATCTTATTTAAATAAATAAACTAGCTATTAATTCATTTAAATAAATAACATTTATTCTACAATAAGGGTAAGCCCCCTTAGCACTTAGTGACTTTCCAGATAATATATATTTCAACATTAATCATAAAAGAACTTTTGAGTAAATAGTTGCCATACAATTCATTCCTTCCACCATACAATGTCCCAACTAAATATAAGACATTGAATTACTATCAAATCTTATTTTATTTAATTATATGTATTTCAATCCTAAAATGCACAACTCCAAATAATGCAAATTAGAAACTCCTTTCTAATTTCATTCTGTCTTGGCCAAGGATTATTGGGTTGTCATTTATCGAATCACATAGGATATTTTCTTCTTTTACTAGCAGCGGTAGATTCTTTATTGATCATTCATTATCTCCATGGATAAATTATTATACCCAATCATACCTTTTGATATACCCTTAAGGTCTTAAGGGACATATCAAAGTATAACTTATAATACGCAAGATACTATGATGATCTCAAGTCTAAGGATTATTTGTACTACTATCATTAAAGGAATTCTTATTGATAGGCAAGTAAAACTCCATTAGGTATTCCTTAGCGAGTCACGTTCAGTATACTTATTCTCCAATAAACATCTATAAACTTGCTTTAGTGTCTCCACACAAATCATTATGAGATCGATCATCCTCATCCAATGAGCAAGCAACATATGTAGCAATCTATCCGGATTCACTAATCCCCATTTTAGTAATCCAACGATTGGGAACTATTTTAGTTTTAAGCTATCTAAGAATTTAGATCTCATTAGCTTGATCATCATCATGATTTCAAAAGCATTGCTTAAAACTATGGGTTTATCATATATTATAAAAATAGCACTATGTAGATAAATAAATGCCTTTAATTAAATAATACTTTTATTAATAAATGAATAAGATTATTACAAAGTATATGCTTTATCATATCAAATATGATTGTCTTGTGTTCATACTACTTTCAATCTCCCACTTGCACTAAAACCAATCGTCATGGTATCTCATACCCATATTCTCTAAGTGACAATCAAACTATTGTTGTGTTAAAGCTTTAGTAAATGGATCTGCAATGTTGTTTTAAGAGTCCACATGCTCCAAGGTGATATCTCCTCTTTTAATGATCATCCTCCGCAACACGTGTTTGGATTTCTGATGAGACCTGGGTTCCTTAGCTTGCGCAACAGCTCCGGTGTTGTCACAGAATAAATGTATTGCTCCTCTAATGGTAGGAACAACACCAAGTTCAGTTATGAACTTATTCTTCCAAACAGCTTTCTTTGCAGCTTCACTTGCAGCTATGTGCTCTGCCTCTGTCACTGAATCAGCAACTATTTGATGCTTGGAACTCTTCCAACTCACTGCGCCACCGTTTAAGGTAAATACATACCCCAAAACGGATTTACTGTCATCTTGGTCCGTTTGAAAACTTGAGTTTGTGTAGCCCTCTAGTTTCATTTCAGACCCACCGTAAACAAAAAATACATCCTTAGTTCTTCTTAAGTACTTTAGGATATTTTCACTGCCTTCCAGTGCTCTTCTCCTAGATTCGACTGATATCTGCTTATTACACTAAGTGTGTGAGAGACATCTGGTCTAGTACATATCATACCGTACATGATAGATCCTATTGCTGATGCATAAGGAATTTTACGCATACGGTCTCTCTCCTCAGGTGTTTTTGGGGCATGTTTCTTGGAGAGATGTATTTCATGGCTCATCGGCATGAGACCTCTCTTGGAATCTTCCATGCTAAAGTTCTTTAGCATCGAGTCAATGTACATTCCTTAGGACAAGCCAAGCATCCTTTTAGATCTATCTCTATAGATCTTTATTCCTAAAATATAGGATGCTTCACCCAAGTCCTTCATGGAGAAGTGTTTAGATAACCAAATTTTGATCGACTTTAGCATAGGAATATCATTCCCTATCAGTAATATATCATTAATATATAATATTAGGAATGAAACAGCGCTCCCACTAACCTTCTTGTACACACATGGCTCATCCTCGATTTTGATAAAATTAAACTCTTTGATTGTGTCATATACACATCCTCCTCAAGCTTCCCACTAAGGAAGGCCGTTTTCACGTCCATCTGCTAGATTTCATAATCGTAATAAGCTTCGATTGCAAGAAAAATCCGAATGGACTTGAGCATAGCTACCGGTGAGAAGGTTTCATCATAGTCAACTCCTTGACTTTGTTTGAAACCTTTTGCAATCAGTCGGGCCTTATAGGTCTCTACCTTGCCGTCTGCTCCAGTCTTTTTTTTAAAGACCCATTTACACCCAATAGGCTTAATGCCCTCAGGTGATGAAAACAAAGTCCATACTTTGTTCTCATACATGGAGTCTATCTCAGAATTCATGGCTTCTAGCCATTTCTCTGAGTCTTTACTAGTCATAGCCTGTTCGTAATTTAATGGATCATCATCATCTATGATGCGTAACTCATCGTCATCCTCAATAACGAATTCATACCTCTCAGGTATCTTCGATAATCTTCCAGATTTACGAATAGGGTGTTGTACAGAAGGTGTCTTTACTCGGACAAATTTATCCAATTGATCTGTAGTGGTTTATGGATTTTGAAATCCATCAAGATCTATTTTCCTCTCACTGGCCCCTTCAAGGATAAACTCCTTTTCTAAGAAGGCAGTGTGTTTCGCAACAAACACCTTTTGCTCATTAGGATTATAGAAATAGTATCCTAAACCTTCTTTAGGATATCACAAACGTGTAATTATCAGATCTTATCCCAAGCTTATCATTCTGAGACCTTTTCACATAATCTAGACATCCCCAAATCTTAACATGCTTAAGACTAGGTTTCCTCCTTGTCCACATCTCATATGGAGTCTTAGGGATGGATTTCGAGGGGATCTTATTTAGTAGATATTCAGCCGCTTCTAGGACATAACCCTAGAATGATACTGGAAGATCTGTAAAACTCATTATGGAACGAACCATGTCCAACAATGTTTGATTTCTCCTTTTAGATATACCATTTAACTATGGTGTCCCTAGTGGAGTCCATTGTGAGAATATATCATTTTCTTTTAGACAATTAAGAAACTCACCGCCCAAGTATTCACCACCTCGATTCGATTGAAGAATCTTAATACTTTTGCCAGTTTGTTTTTCTACTTCACTTCTGAATTTTTTGAACTTTTCAAATGATTTAGATTTGTATTTTATTAAATACACATATCCAAATCTTGAATGATCATCAGTGAAAGTAATAAAATAAGAATATCCTCTTCGTGCATTCGTTGGCATTGGTCCACAAACGTCTGTGTGTACCAACGCTAACAACTCTATAACTCTTTCTCCTTTTCCACTAAAAGGAGATTTAGTCATCTTACCCATGAGACAAGATTCACAAGTTGGATATGATTCATAATTGTAGGAATTTTGGCACATAAACGCAGCGAAAATTAAAATTTTCTGAAACCCTAAAACAGGATCCATGCGAAAAACATATTAATCCAGAGGTTTAGATTTGTGTTACCGATTATTCAAGCCTGAATGGAGATGATGGGAATTTTGAAATTGCTTCGAATCTTCAACGCAATCCAAAGGAACTGCTTTTCTACGGTATCCACACGAACGTCCCGCGAATCGTCACACGATCTGCAGCAAGCAAAGGTGCGGTACTAGCCGCCAAGGATCTGGACTTTCTCAATTTTTCTCTCTAGTCTCTCTCTAAGAGCGGCTAGGGTTTTTGGTAATAATGAAAATTTTAAAAAACGGCTGATATATCATAAATATAATAGTTAAAGAAATTAACCAAAACTTAATCCAATTAGAAAAATAAAATCCAAATATATATATATATATATATATATATATATATTATATCTTAATTAAGTCTTACTTAATTAATATACATATATATACAAATTATCCTATTAATTTAAATTTATAATTTAAATACTATCAATCATATTGATATATTTAAATCCTTACAATTTAAATTAATTCCCTTTTAATTACGTTCTAAGTGTGTGACTCGATCTATAGGTTATTATTATGTTGGCAATAATTTTAAAATCATATTATAAAATTATAAACAGTGAGCGGCATCTAGTAATGCATCACTGCTACCCAAATAATAATAAGATCGGTGATTCAATACAACCTTTTTGTGACCAATGTTTCAATATAATTTAATCCTTTTAACCTTGACATCCTGGATTAAACTCGAGGCATGGAATGTGTCATCTTCTTCATAATTTAATCTGAGTTTTCTTGATCGATGAGTAGACTATATGAAACAAATCACTATTTGAGCATGGCCATGCATTTCATAGTCCTACTCAATCAAGAGGCCTATGCATATCACCCCTAATATATAGGAGGGTTAAATTCCATCTAGATCACTCATATTCCTCACATGATTCATGATGTACCCAATAATCACCTTTATTGTCCACCCTATTAAAGGTGACCTTTGATGATATCAAAGTACATAAATTCCCGTGTAGTAATATAGTGATTTTAGGTCGAAGGATCATTACATCATTGTCATTATGAGAATTACTTATAACACTTTGCATAATGCTCCGCGTAGAATTCTCATGGTGGATCTGTCCAGTACATTGTTCTCTAACATGTACCTATGCATTGACTCAATATCTCATATATTTATGACCAATGAGATTTGGCCATCAGTCAATCCATATACTAGTCTTAATGTATCATTGTTGTCCCATTAACAATGACACTCGACTAGGGACATTTAAGAGTAACGATACTAATTGTAATTATATGATCTCATGTTCAAGTCACATACTTGAAGTCATATAATTTGTATCATTATTCTAAGGACTTTTATTATGTTAACATTTATATAATGCAGTAAATAAAACCATAATAAAATAATTCATTTATCCAATCAAATATAATATCAAAAATGTTAAGCAATTACATCAAAGAATTGGCCTTTAGGGCATAAACTCTAATAGTAATAAGATAGGTCCAACAGCCCATCTTTATGCAACTTGGATAATCTTGTTTCATTAATATGGCCGAGTCTACAGTGCCACATAAAGGTATAATTAACATCATCTCTTTTTCGTTTCTTAGTTTGTTCAATTTGAAGTATATTTTCATGCAAGTCAAGTATATAAAGTCCATTCAGTAATTTACCAACACCATATAAAACATTTTTATTATAAATGGAACAAATATTATTTTTTATTATAATATCAAAACCATCCATATCTAATACAGAATGTGAAATAATATATCTAATGAGTGTTGGAACAAAATAACAATTATTTAAACTAATGGACTTGCCCGTAGGCAGTGATAAATAATAAGTCCC
Source organism: Panax stipuleanatus (assembly GCA_020205555.1). Taxonomy (NCBI): domain Eukaryota; kingdom Viridiplantae; phylum Streptophyta; class Magnoliopsida; order Apiales; family Araliaceae; genus Panax; species Panax stipuleanatus. The sequence goes on along the minus strand of CM035117.1, from coordinate 151,773,867 downwards.
TACAGCTAATGCAGCAACTTTTGCTCTATTTCCCACTCGTAGGACCATCTTATCCTTGTTCAGCTTTCTACTTCTGACCAGTCCCTGTATAGTATTACATATGTGAAAACTACAGCCGGTATCTAATACCTAAGTAGAAGATTAACTTTCAGAAAAATTAATTTCAATCATGAAAAAACCTTGATTGAAAGTTGAAGCTTCTACAAGCTTCTTCTGCTTTTGTTCCGCAAGGAACTTATCACAGTTCCTCTTCCAGTGTCTCGACTTGTTGCAATAGACGTATATTCCCTTGCTAGCTGGATCAGGTTTCTTATTATTCTTAAGTTTCGCCTTGCCCTTAGCCTTCTTGTTTTTCTTCTTTTCAGAAGATACCTTGGGCCTCTTCCTTTTCCTGGAAATATCATCCACTAGTAAGACTTGGTCTTTCTTGGATGGGAAGTGACCTTCTGCAGTTTTCAACATGTTAAGTAATTCAGGCAAGTTGATATCCAACTTATTCATGTGAAAATTCACAATAAATTGTCAGAAGGTGTTTGGGAGTGACTACAAGATCAAATCTTGACTTAAATCCCCATCCATGACGAACCCTAGTTGTCCAAGATGTTCAATCAAATTGATCACTTTCAGGACATAAGTCTCAACAGTAGTGCCCTCGGTCATACGAGATCGGAAGAGCTCTTTAGATATCTGATATCTAGTAGTCTTACTTTGCGCACCATACAACTCTTTGAGGTGTAGCAATATAGTAGGAGCATCCATAGTTTCATGCTGACGCTGAAGTTCGTTACTCATGGATGCGAGCATGATGCATTGAGCCACAGATGCATCATCTTGCCACTTTCTAAAAGTAGCAATCTCTTCCTCAGAGGCTGTTTCTGCAACAGTTGCAGGGACGGAAGAAATTAGGATATAAGAAAGCTTTTCGTCAGTGAGAATAATTGTCAGATTTCTTAACCAGTCCATGTAATTTGGTTCGGTCAGTTTGTTAGTATCAAATATGCTACGCAGTGATAATGAGTGTGACATTTTTAAATTCTGCATGTGAAAATAAAATAACATTTTAGCATACATTCATTTAATTAATTACCAAAATAAATTAGGTCCTGTTTTAAATTGGTATCTCCCACTATTTTTTTAAACTATATTACCCTCATAATATATATAGCTCGGCAAATCTAATTAAAAATTTGCTGGTGAGAATAAGGATCTCATTTCAAATGTATATAGCCTTCTGTGCACAATAAACTATATATAAATAAATAGGTAGACAACTCTTGTCAATTACATCATTATGTAACTCTTTGAATTTTGTCTCTTAGATCATAATGGCCAAGTGTGTGCACACCCGAACTAAAATGATCTAAGTTAAGTCAGACCCAACATTTTCATATAAGTGAAGAGAAAACTACAACCCTTGTGTGTGAACAACAAAGCAGTAATGTTCAATTCCTTTATAAACATTTAATGTAATAAAATAACATCTTAAATATTTAATATTTGCTTTTTGTGTGCACAACAAACTCATATTAAATATTCAATACTCTATTGTTTTACTATGATAAAAGGTGACGTTCGATAGTCCAAATATATTTGAACGTTACAACTTAATATAATTTCTTTGAGGGTTTGTTATTATTTGTCTCATCTTGTTTAGCGCGCATGCACACACACACACACACACACACACACACACACATATATATATATATATATATATATATATATATATATATATATATATATATATATATATATAATACGCATCATATTAATTGACATGCGAAACATGTTTCATAATATATATTAAATATATATATCTATATATATATAGTATAAGCAAGCGTATAATGTGAGGCCCCCAGAATAGTTCCATTCCCCCAACCCATTCTGGGTTGCCAAATACATGGTACAGAATCCAAATACAAACTTCTATATCAAAAGGTTGTGAGCAGGACGACCATACATGTTGTGAGTGTCAATACAAATGTAGAAAATATAAACACTCAAGCTGAGTTCTCATTACAGTTATTATCACACTATTTTACAAAAATAGTGGGGACTTCTACTGCTCTAAATTGAACCATCACTCTGTCCCCCGACTAGTCCCTGCCACATTCTCATTTCCTGAAGAGAACAATAGAAGAAAAGGGTGAGCTCAACTAGCCCAGTAAAGAATATTATGACTAAGATAATAAAGAACAATTTATTGTTAGTCTTCAACAAATCAGATAAAATATTATGGACAACAAGTTTTAGATCAACAACTGCAGCGGAAATAACAATGCATCAGAAGAATTAAGTAGAAAATGATGTCTACTATATTCTATGATTTGAAAGTCCATAATCAATATTTTATCCCTGTAACATCGATCAATATATATCTTGAATTAAATATTCATCTTTGCACTACAAGCCAAAGATATTCATTTGTATCACTAGTTGGTCATGTTCATCTCAACACCTGTCCATCTTTGCACTACGGGCCAAAGATATTCATCAGGTAATCATTCATCTTTGCACTATAGGCCAAAGATATTCGTCAAATAATCATCCATCTTTGCACTACAGGCCAAAGATATTCAGTTATATCATCATTTAGGACTGAGGATGATGAAAAATATTTTAAAGAATGAATCCAGTGAAATAAAGGACAAAGATTAGGGATTCGTAAATCAATTTATCCAAGTTTAAAAATACTCCATAACAATCAATTGTGGAGCAAAATTCAAGAAAGAAGATCAAAAATTGGATCCAATCAAAGATAGGAACCATAATAGCTAACTTGGACAAAGAAAATAAATTTTAATTTTTCTGTGAATAGTACCATATTCGTGAATAGTGTCGTATACGTGAATAGTGTCGTATACATGAATAGTAACCCCGACATGAAAAGGTAAAGATTTTATAAGAAAAATAGTACTCGTGAATAGTACCGTATTCGTGAATAGTATCGTATACGTGAATAGTGCCGTATACCTGAATAGTAACCCCGACAGAAAAGATAAAAATTTTATAATAAAATTCATACCAATATTTTGATGAAATGATATTGAAAGCAATAACATCATTTATGCAGAAATAACATCCCTTACCTCAAAAGAACAGTACTTCTGACTGGAATATTGGATATAATACCGAAGAAAACTTGCACTGTATAGCAACACTCAAAGTATCGAAATACTCACAAAAATACGTTCGATATTATAGAGAGAGAAACTTCTGAATCTGGTGTGATTTTCAATGCACCCTATTTATAAGAAAATGCTTAGAACACCAAAGCAAAAAATTTAATAAAATAATATTATTATTTTTTTAAACGTTCGCCCAGCTCCTTGACTTCAATTTCAGCATTTTACACACAAGTGGGGCCCACCTTCTAGAAGCATTTTACAACAAACAAGAGTGGGGCCCACCATATATTTTTTAAAAATATTTATTCTTAAACTTCAATAATTCATAATAAATAACCCATTTATCAGAAAAATACGAATTTTATGTCCATTCCATAGGAAATTTAATTCTCTACATCTTTGTAAAAGAAAATTTTTCTAAATTCCGAACGAAAAATGATCGAAATTTACATACGGATGATTTTTCCAATTTCCTTCACTTCTCTTCCCTTTCTCTTTCTTCCTTTTCCATATTCTTCCACTAACTCTCTCTCCCTCCCCTCAATTCTTCACTCAAACACACACACACAAACACACACACACGTAAATATACATATATATATATATATAATAAAATATTTATAATTATTAAAAATTCAAATTCCATTTTCTTTCTTCCACCTCATTTATTTATATACCATGAATTTATTATAAAAAAAATATCATCATTATTATATTATTATATTATCACATTGTACACTTATAATATAATATTATAATAATATATTTAAATGAATTATTTTATCGAAGAAGATAAAATATCCACTCTCAAAAATTGTCTCTTTAAAAATTCCTCAATTAAATAAATATTTCCTTATCATTTTTTTTTCAATAATTAATTATTCACAAATAATATTACAGAACCACAATATTGGCAACCAGGTCGTTCCCAAGAAAGTGGGGGCCTTCCGATAAGAATTTCTTCTTACTGGCGCGCAATTAAATAACCCCTCCTAGACAGAACTTCCTTAGACATTGCCAATAATGCTATCTAATAATATTATTCAAATAATATGAATTATTGATCTGATAATAGGAAATACTGTGCAGTAGCAATTATTGAATTAACAATAATATAAAAATACTGTGCAATACCGTGTGCTACTGTGCAACAACGCGTATTACATAATTTTAACTACCGGGTATTCCAACAGTGTTAACGGTAACCGTTACCCAGTTATTATGAAAAAAAACTCATTCGTGTCGCTTTCTTCATCCTACAGTTTTTCGTTATGGGGCCCACAAATGGCTGCGTAGTCGTACGAATATTCCCCGACAGCAAGAATATTCCACGACCAAACTAATATTCCCGGACAACAATGAATATTTTATAACCACTTGCTTATTTTAAAATATTTGCTCATATAACCCATAACATTCCACATTATCAAATTAACCCCTGACTATTTCAAAATAATATATAGAGGAAATTCAATTTTTTATTCATAAAAGTTGGGGTCTTACAACCTCCCCTCCTTATGAAATTTCGTCCTCAAAATTGACGTACGTACCTGGTGTTTAGAAAAGGTGAGGATACCTCGCTTTTATTTTCGATTTTAACTTCCAGGTCATTTCTTCGATTCCAACTGTGACTCTCATGGTGCTTCAACCATAGTACCTCATAATGGTACCTATCAGTTTGTCACCGTACAAAACGGCGTCCCCTACGGAGAGTCTGGCTTCGGTGCATCCCACACAAAAACTTACCAGCGAGAGGCTCGGGGCTCTTCACACCTTTTGGCTCTTAATGCTTTGCCTTGACACGTTGACACATTTAACACCTCGAGATAAACTCTGCGATCTCTCTTCATATTGCTCCACCAAAATGTATGTCGAAGATCACTATACATTTTGATACTTCCAAGATGGATTGCAAACAGTGTGTTGTGTGCTTCTATTATAATTCTATACCTCAAATCAGAGTCGTTTGGAACACAAAGTCCGGCGTTGACTCGAAGTATTCCTTCTTCATCAATTCTCGCCTTTGGAGTGGCACCTTCTTGCACCTTCTTCTTCATCTTCATCAGCTCCGGGTCTGTAGCTTAAGCAGCTTTAACTTTATCAATTAAAGTTGGTTCTATGCGTATACTTGATATCATCACGTAGGTCCCCGGAGTCTTTCACTCTATCTCCATCCTTTGTACGTCATACAAAATAGGCCTTTGTGTTGACAGCATCGCACTCGTTCCCGCATATGATTTTCTACTCAACACGTCAGCTGCCACATTCGCTTTTCCAGGATGGTATTGAATGGTATTTTTGTAATCTTTCAACAGCTCGAGCCAACGTCGTTGTCGCATGTTGAGTTCGTTATAAGAAAAGAAATATTAGGATGTCATCAACAATGACAATTACGAAATGATCCAAATATTTCTCAAATATTTGGTTCATCATGTCCATGAACGCAGTATGGACGTTGGTCAATCCGAACGATATAACTAGAAATTCGTAATGCGCGTATCGAGTTCTAAAAGCAGCCTTTGGAATGTCATCAGTTCTAATCTCTAACTGATGATATCCAAAACGAAGATCGATCTTTGAAAAGAATTGCGCATCTTGCAACTGGTCGAACAGGTCATCAATGCGAGGTAACGGATACTTATTCTTGAAGGTGACATGGTTCAACTCTCGATAGTCAATACAACGTCGCATACTACCGTCTTTCTTCTTTACGAATAAAATAGGAGCACCCCAAGGAGACGTACTAGGACGTATAAAATCGATGTCTAATAGCTCCAGTAGTTGGACATTTAACTCCTGCAGTTCAATATGAGTCATTCGATATGGGGTTTTAGAAATGGGTTTTGTACCGGGATCAAGGTCAATAAAGAATTCAACTTCACGTTCTGGGGGTATACCGGGAAGTTCTTCGGGAAATACATCAGGAAACTCATTAACAACAGAAATATCATTCAAATCTAATGTATTCTGATTTAAATCAGTGATATGGGCTAAGAAAGCTTGACATCCGTTTTTCAATAAACGAATAGCTTTATGACTTAAAATGACATTGACTGATTTTTGTGGTTTGGTGGTTTTAATTCGCACAACAGGTTGGTTAGGAATATGAAAACTAACAACCTTACAAAAATAATTAATTTAGGCATGATAAGTGGTTAACCAATCAATTCCTAAAATCACATCAAATGCAAGTATTTTCAAAGATATAAGATCAACAGGTAGGGTGAGGGTACCAATCTGAATCAAGTAAGATTTGTAAACTGTAGATGTAATGAATGTTTCTCCCAACGGAGTCTCAACAGATAAATCAAGGTCTAATTTCTCAGGTGTCAAGTTCAGACGTTGAGCACAAGCAGGTGAAATAAAAGAATGGGTAGCACCGGCATCTAATAAGGTATAGACTTCGCAAGAGTTTATGATTAACTAACCCGTGATAAATTCGTTCGAGTTCTTCATATTTTGGGAAGTCACGACAAACGCTCTTCCAGGAACCACCGACTTTGACTTGTCCGGAACAACCTTTGGAATCACCACCCCCGCTGGACTTGGTTTCGTTACAGGACAATCTCGAGCTATATGACATTCCTTTCCACAGTTATAACATACCTTAGATTGTTGTGTGCAGTTGGGACTGATGTGTCCCTCTTCTCCGCATCTATATCATACGACCGATGCTCCCCTAGAAATAGTTGATGCTGGTGCTGATATCGACGTCTTCACGTTCTCATTGTTGTACCTTCTCTTCTTGAAATCTCCCCCCAACTCGCTTCTTCTATTATCATGGCCACGATTACCACCGGAGTGGTTACCGCTTCTGTCATGATACTTTCCTCCCTGCTGGTTGTCATTGCTCCGATGACTGCTGCCACCGGTATGACCTTAGTTGTGGTCCCTCGGTTGAACAAACTCATTATCTCGTTCTAATAACTGAGCCCTATTTACTACATCTGAATAGAGATAAAATTTGTGAGAAATGAGGTATTGACGTATTTCGGGTTTCAAACCTCTCAGAAACATCCGCGTCATACGTTCCTCATTCTCCACCAAATGAGGAACAAACCAGGACAACTCTGCGAACTTAGCCTCGTACTGGGACACGGTCATGTTATTTTGTTCTAGTCTGATAAACTGTACCTCCTTCATATGACGAATGCTTTCAGGAAAGTATTTGTCATTGAACAGTTTATGGAATGCTTCCCAAGACATCTTGAGTGCGGCAGGCTGGGTATGCTTCACAGATTCCCACCAGTAATCTGCCTCTCCACGGAATATAAATTTGGCGAATAGAACTTTCTGTTCCTCCGTGCATCCCAAGACATCAAATATCTTGGTAATTTGTTTAAGCCACGTTTTCGCCTTGATCGGATCTGGCTTTCCCAAAAATTCTGGTGGTCCCAACTCTTTGAACTGCTTGGCAGTGACAAGCCGCGAGTTGCTATTATCTCCACCTGTATTTTGCACCCGAGTCTCCCTCGCCTGATTTTGCATAAACTGCAAAAAGCTTCTAAATATCCCATCATTCATCGTTTGATCGGTGGGGTTGTTTTCAGTAGGAATATTGCCTTCTTGTTGCACATTCTCCTGGTTGGTGATTAAAGGTGTCTCAACGGTCTCATTCACTCCATTGTTAACATTCTCAGCTGTCATTCTCAAATACTGCCATAAAACAACGGTTAATTAAATAAATTAGCATATCACATGTTAACCCTATGCTCCGACTGACCAATTAAATATCACATAAGCTTAAGTAGGACATACTAGCGAAGGATTTACTCGTCTCTCCCCTTCTAGTTCTATTTCCCGATCTCTGCTAGAGATCATATCCCTAAGCTCTCTGATACCAACTGTAACGCCCCCAGAATAGGTCCATTCCACCCAACCCATTCTGGGTCGTCAAATACATGGTACAGAATTCAAATACAAACTTCTATATCAAAAGGTCGTGAGCAGGACGACCATACATGCTGTGAGTGTCAATACAAATATAGAAAATATAAACACTCAAACTAAGTTCTCGTTACAGTTATTATCACACTATTTTACAAAAATAGTGGGGACTTCTACTGATCTAAATTGAACCATCACTCTGTCCCCCGACTAGTCCCTGCCACATTCTCATTTCCTGAAGAGAACAATAGAAGAAAAGGGTGAGCTCAACTAGCCCAGTAAAGAATATTATGACTAAGATAATAAAAAACAATTTATTATTAGTCTTCAACAAATCAGATAAAATATTATGGACAACAGGTTTTAGATCAACAACTGCAGCGGAAATAACAATGCATCAGAAGAATTAAGTAGAAAATGATGTCTACTATATTCTATGATTTGAAAGTCCATAATCAATATTTTATCCCTGTAACATCGATCAATATATATCTTGAATTAAATATTCATATTTGCACTACAGGCCAAAGATATTCAGTTGTATCACCAGTTGGTCATGTTCATCTCAACACCTGTCCATCTTTGCACTACGGGCCAAAGATATTAATCAGGTAATCATTCATCTTTGCACTACAGGCCAAAGATATTCGTCAAATAATCATCTATCTTTGCACTACAGGCCAAAGATACTCAGCTATATCATCATTTAGGACTGAGGATGATGAAAAATATTTTAAAAAATGAATCCAGTGAAATAAAGGACAAAGATTAGGAATTCGTAAATCAGTTTATCCAAGTTTAAAAATACTCCATAACAATCAATTGTGGAGCAAAATTCAAGAATGAAGATCAAAACTTGAATCCAATCAAAGATAGGAACCATAATAGCCAACTTGGACAAAGAAATAAAATTTAATTTTTTTGTGAATAGTACCGTATTCGTGAATAGTGCCGTATACGTGAATAGTGTCGTATACGTGAATAGTAACCCCGACGAAAAAGGTAAAAATTTTATAATAAAATTCATACCAATATTTTGATGAAATGATATTGAAAGCAATAACATTATTTACGAAAAAATAACATCCCTTACCTCAAAAGAACAATACTTCTGACTGGAATATCGGATATAATACCGAAGAAAACTTGCACGGTATAGCAACACTCAAAGTATCGAAATACTCACAAAAATACGCTCGATATTATAGAGAGAGAAACTACTAAATCTGGTGTGATTTTCAATGCACCCTATTTATAGGAAAATGCTTAGAACACCAAAGCAAAAAATTTAATAAAATAATATTATTATTTTTTAAAACTTCCGCCAACCTCCTTAACCTCAATTTCAACATTTTACACACAAGTGGGGCCCACCTTCTAGAAGCATTTTACAACAAACAAGAGTGGGACCCACCATATGTTTTAAAAATATATTTATTTTGAAACTTCAATAATTCATAATAAATAATCTATTTATCAAAAAAATACGAATTTTATGTCCATTCCATAAGAAATTTAATTCTCTACATCTTTGTAGAAATTTTTTTTTCTAAATTCCGAACGAAAAATGGCCAAAATTTACATACAGATGATTTTTCCAATTTCCTTCTCTTCCCTTTCTTTTTCTTCCTTTTTCATATTCTTCCACTAACTCTCTCTTCCTCCCCTCAATTCTTCACTCAAACATACACAGAAACACACACACGTAAATATATATATATATATATATATATATAATAAAATATTTATAATTATTAAAAATTCAAATTCTATTTTCTCTCTTCCACCTCATTTATTTATATACCATGAATTTATTATAAAAAAAATATCATCATTATTATATTATTATATTATCACATTATACACTTATAATGTAATATTATAATAATATATTTGAATGAATTATTTTATCGAAGAAGATAAAATATCCACTCTAAAAAATTATCTCTTTAAAAATTCCTCCATTAAATAAATATTTTCTTATCATTTTTTTTCAATAATTAATTATTCACAAATAATATTACAAAACCACAATATTGACAACCAAGTCGTTCCCAAGAAAGTGGGGGCCTTCCGATAAGAATTTCTCCTTACTGGCGCGCAATTAAATAACCCCTCCTAGACAGAACTTCCTTAGACATTGTCAATAATGCTATCTAATAATATTATTCAAATAATATGAATTATTGATCTAATAATGAGAAATACTGTGCAGTAGCAATTATTGAATTAACAATAATATAAAAATACTGTGCAATACCGTGTGCTACTATGCAACAACGCGTATTACATACTTTTAACCACCGAGTATTCCAACAGTGTTAACGGTAACCGTTACCCCGTTATTATTAAAAAAATTCATTCGTGTCGTTTTTTTCATCCGACAGTTTTCCGTTATGGGGCCCACAAATGGCTGCGCCGTCGTACGAATATTTTCTGACAGCAAGAATATTCCACGACCAAACGAATATTCCCCGACAACAATGAATATTTTATAACCATTTGCTTATTTTAAAATATTTGCGCATATTACCTATAACATTCCACATTATCAAATTAACCCCTTACTATTTCAAAATAATATATAGAGGAAATTTAATTTTTTATTTATAAAAGTTAGGGTCTTACATATAAAATATTATATTCCACCCGGATTGATTATGGACTTTATTCTAGTTTGGTTTACTAGAGCCACCATGTGAACCAAGAGGTCAAACCTAGGGTACAAGAATACAATTTAAATATAACTATTACATTTAAACTCGGGCTCCATTACAAACGTGTCTTCAAGCGCTCCTTGCTCCTAGGTTTTCAATTCTTCAAGATATTCTAACTAATCATATTACATAAAATATTTAAATAAATAGAAACCTTGATCAGCAGTCAAGGAGAAGTACATAGGAGGGAGATAGAAATTTACATCAAGAAAAAATTAGAGAATACGAGGTACGCAGATCCCATTTAATAAAACTCATAAATTTATATATCTAATTAAAATAAAATCCAATCATATTGGTCAATAGTCCATAATCAATCCCATTTATTATCATACGTTAATCAACATATGCATCAATAAATAACATCCATCTCATGAATAATAAAATCATTCTATATATACATCGATATCATTTAATGGGCAATTTTAGTTAGCATAAAATCCAATTTTGAATCAAAATAAACTTCTTTATTTTAATCCAAATTTAAATCAAAATAAAATCTTTTTATTTAATTTATCATAGAATCCAATTCTAAGCCAAAATAAACTCTTTTATTTTATTTTTGAAAAACTGCACAAAAAATAAAATCAGACTTTCTGCTGGTCCAACGCACCCCGCGCAGCCTCTAGCAGGCCCCGAGCCACACATACAGAAAGTGGCGCGCCCCGCGCCAGTCATATTTCTGGGTTTTTTATTTTCTTGCAATTCGCGATTTTTGGTCTTTTCTTCCAAAAAAATATGATTTTATACAATAAATTATGCTTAATAAATTGTTCAAAACACATACTCATACATATATGGAATCAAAACAATTAATAACTCACATAAAGGTTTGACTCTGATACCATTGTTAAGTTTGTAAGATTTATGAACGTAATTAAATTGTATAAAATAAGCAGAAGCATGGTAAATCATAGTTTTAAAATTTTACAAACCATATACCCGGATCATCCTTTATGCACAATTATTAATTAAACGGAAGAGAAGAAATTATAGAATCATACCCTTATAGAACTAAGCTTCCACAGGTACGAGTTCAACTCCAAATCTTTTGCGCTCTCCTTGAGTTCTCCGGGTTTGATTCCTTTCTTTGATCAACATTAGCCACTCAAGTGTTTGACCTTTAGAGGTGATCCACCAATGAAGAATAAAATTCAAGAAGATGGGTGTTTGACTAAAACCCTAGTTTCTATCTCTATAAAAATTATATACTCTCCCAACTCTTAGAAAGATCATTAACCCCAAATTAAAATAAGACTCCTCTTATTTATAGATATAGACAACCCTCCTAAACAATTTAGGATTTGGGTTTTATATTAATTAATTAAACTCTTTTAATTAATTAGGCTTCCTAATCTTATTAGAAATAATTAATCAAACTCCTTTAATTAATTAGCCTCCAAATCTTATTAGGAATATATGAAAGATTACTCTTTGTAATTAATTCTCAAACTTTTTTAGGAATTAAAATAATAGTAATAATAATAATAAGACTCCTCTTATTAATTTATATTTAAAATTTCTAAAATATTAAATAATAAATATTAAGCTATTTAATTTATTCTATCACCATATATTAAATTAAATATACTTAAATTATTATTACGATTATGCCATTTGCTTCTTTAATAATTATTCTTCCTTTTATGGTGTGACCTGTAACAAATGAGATTTTATATATTACTTTTAAATATTTATTAAATTAAATAAATATTTTAATTAATTTATTTACTGAGTTAAATAAATAAATTATGTGATTGTTATAGAGTAAGTTAATTAAGTGTTATATATTAATTAAATAAATAAATAATATTTAATTTAATTGATGTATATTGATGTTATGGTATAGTCCTAATTTAATTGAGATAATTAAATTAGATGAAGTTTATGTGATGATTGTTACATGAGATTATAATTAGCGAGTAATTATAATTGTTATGTAATATTTTTATGTGGTTAATTAATGTTAGCTGTTAATTAATTAAATTAGAATGTTAAAGACTTAATTAATTAAAGTGTGACATTAAAATATGTGTTAAAGGATTTATTAAAATAAAGAAAAAAGTTTTAAAATTTATTTTACCCAAACTAGCTTACTTTTGTTTTAAAAGGTTTTTGCCAAACAGGGCCATTACACTTGTTTAAATCCATTTTTACCAAACAATGCCTTAGTAATAAAATCTGTTTTTATTTAAAAAGGGTTGCCAAACAAAGCCTTATGGCTTTTTAAATTCAAATTGTGTAACTCATGTAATAATTATAATTAATATATTTATTATATGGGTTAATTACTTGTCAGTTATATGTATATATAATATATGTATAATATATGTATATCAATAGTTTTACGTTAGTTAGTGTTAGAACAAGAGTTAGTCAGAAGAACAAAACAGAGAAAAGATAGAGAGAAAGAGAGAAGAAGAAGAGAAAGAAATGGAAGCTTGAGAAATCAAAGCAACTTCATCTTCTTCTAATCACTAAGCCAAAGGGTATAATCCTAACCTATAGTTTTAGAAATTTTATTCTCATGTTCTTCGTACTTTAGTTCTTTGTAAAACATGTTTTTATATAATTTGTGTAATTATAATTTTTATAGGCTACGTATATGCTCATATATGAATTGTATGCCTAATTAATTGTTTAATTCATTTACATGTAATAAACATGAGGAATTTATGTTCTTCAAAGAGTTACAGTGAAAGTATTTTAAAATTTTATATATATGTATAGTTTTCTCTTAAAAATCAAAGGAATTCATGCTTAATTATTCATTGTGTTTAAATTAATGGTAGGTGATGATAACATGTTTAGAAATTGATTGACTATGCTTGAAATTGTGTGAATTGGTTTAAAATCAAAAATATAGTGTTCAATTTCATCAAGAACACTTATTAATGGCTTTTCTTCAAAAATCATGAAATTGATTGTTTTGATTATGTGTTGTAATGTTTATATATGTTAAAATCATGTTAGAAGCTTTACGTTTATGTTTTCTATAAAATTGATATGAATTGTATTGACTGAAATTGGAATTTGATGTGGAGAAATAAGCCAATTTGGCTTTTTTCTGCAAAGTTCGCGAACTGTCAGACTGGTCTGCGCAGTGGCGCGACCGCGCCGCTCCCAAGGTCATTTGGAGCGCGACCGAGCTGGTCATGCAGATTGGGCAGAAAGCTATTTTAAAAATGTGAAAATTATAAGATTTATTATGTAATAAATTATAAAGCATGTTGATAAAATTAAAATGCTAATTGGGCAGTGATGAATTATATTAATAAAATATAATATATAATTATAATTTAAATAATTATAATTAAGGAAAATGTGTAATTTAAATTATAAATTGTTAATTATAATTCAATTAGTGCTTGAATTGAAATTGATTGTTTATAATCAAAGTAATTGTTTAATTTAAATTATAATTGGTTTAAATTATAATTTAATTAATATAAATGTATAAATTTAATTTGATTAATTTTAATCAAGGTACATGTTTAATTTAAATTATAATTTATTTAATTATAATTTTATTTATATAAAATATAATTATAATTTGATAAATTATAATTAAAGTGAATGATTAATTTAAATTATAATTGTTTAATTATAATTTAATTAATATAAGATGTAATTATTATTTGATTAATTATGTGAACATGTGATGTGAGTAATTATGTGATCATTAATTATTAATTATTTAATAATTAAAGAGGAATGAGTTAACCTAGATGGGATAACTAATTATGTGATAACTAATTTAGATTATTATGGTTAAATATATATGTGTAGGAAGTGTTAAAGAACGTGAGTTGTAACTGTAGCTTGCGCTTGAGGCAAGTTTCCTAAACTCAAACTTGTTATTGTTATACAAGTGTTTTAATTCAAATATTTATTGTATTGGAGATTTGTCCTTTTATTTCTGCAATGGACAAGTAGGTATTTAAAATTCATAATTTACTTAAAGTGACTTTGACTTATTGTTCAAGCAAGATCTATCTTATCTTTCGTATGCTTTAAGTTAAATTCTAAAGCATAAGTATTTCATAATTCATTATTATCGAATTATTCTTGATTATTGTAAGTCGATTCAACTATTCCTTAGTTGATGAACGTTGAATCCTAAATTACCCTTTAAGCTTATCCAAACCAAACTTTCTTTGGTACGGACTTGTTCTCAAATACTGAGATGAACAACCCTATTTATTAAGGGAGGTTACTATGCGAAAGCGTTAAGATGTTTGTGCACAATACATGGTACGAAGGGTTGATCCTCCTAAGTACGAGTTAAGGTCCATAGTCCAAATGACTGTTAAAGGTTTTAAATAGAAATGTTTATAACCTAGGACAAAGTTCAAGGTCTTATGACCCTCAGATGAATTCAATATTTGAAATTCTAATTATTGATGGAAGAATTATTATTCAATTCTTTATTGTTGATGAAAACATTATTCAAACCTTTTTAAAGATATTCTTTTATGTATTTGTTATTGTTGTATTCTAGTGAGTTGTGTTTGCTCATTTTTGCATATTAAATAACCATTGCAGCTAAGGTTGAAAGTGTTGACGCGTCAACTAGTAAAGGCAAGGAAAAGCTGAACAAGTGAAGACTTGTTTTATTTTGAATTTGTAATAAGACTTTATACGATGATTTATTTTCTGCATTAATGTTTATGTCAAGGTTAGATTAAACCCTCGGATTTATTTTGAAAAGTTGTAATCCTTTTGATAAGGAAGAGTTTAAGTATTTATAAAGGTTGTAATTTATTTTGCAAATATTTATTATTGAGTATATGTATGTTATATTTAGAAAGTGAATACCAAATCATGTGGAAATGAAGTACCCAGATTTGGGGGTGTCACATGACCCTTTAGGTTCTCCATATTAAACCGGTTGTGAATAAATTAATTAGAACAATTCTAATCTTATTTAAATAAATAAATTAACTATTAATTTATTTAAATAAATAATATTTATTCTATATTAAGGGTAAGTGTAACGATTGAGAATTTTATATGTTAATTATAAATATTTATTGAATTAAATAAATATTTTATGGAAATTATTTGTGAAGATAAATAAATAAATTGTGCGATTGTTGTGGATAATTTAATTAAGTGCTATATGATTAATTAAATTGATATGTTAGCAATGGTGTAGCATCATTTTAATTTAATTGGGAATAATTTAATTAGAGTTAATGTTATGTACTAAGTGATAATAATTTGTTAGACGAATTATGTTTAATAAAGAAAATTCAATTGTGTGACAATTTGGTATTATGTGAATGTTAGTTTATTTAATTGAATTAGAGTGTTGTAATTTAATTAAATAAGTGTAATATTTAATCTATGGATTTAAAGAGTTATTAAAAGACTAGAAAAGAATTTTAAAGTGTTTTTCCAAACAAGGCCCTTGTACTTGTTTAATCTTATTTTACCCAAACAAGGCCTCAGCACTAAAAACCTATTTTTGTAAGAGGTTGCCAAACGTGGCCTTGGACTTTTCAAATTTTGTAACCTATGTTATTAATAAGAATTAATATGGTTATAAGTATTATATTTATTATATATAAGTTACATGTCTATTATATATGTATATTGTATATTGTATAATATATGTTAAGTTAAAAGTTACGTTAGTTTTACAAAATAAAGAAAGAAAGAAGAAGATGGTTAGAGAGAATTATCAGAGAAGAAGAAGAGAGAAGAGGAAGAAAGGCTTGAGAAGGCATAAGAGGATCATCATCTTCATCATCTCTTCTCTTTAAGTAAAACTAGTAAGGTTATACCCTAACCCTTGTACTCAATTCTTATGTGTTGTAATTCTTTTTTATCAAATTAGGAATCATGAAATTATATGTATATATGGTGTTCATATGTTTTCATATGTAATTGTATGCCATGAAAGGGTTTTCAAAATACAATTGTTGTAAAAATAAGTTTTCAAAGCATATTCTTTTATGTTTTCATGGTTTTAGAAATCTATGTGAAAGTCTCTTTGTGAAAGCTATTTATTTTGATATGTGAATGGGATATGTATGTATATATATATATATATATATGTTTACATGAGGGTTTCATAGTTGTTTAAGAATTTCAATTCATAAGTATATGATGAATACTATGAAATTCATGTTCATAATGTTATATTATGAATTTATGTTGAAAATTTCTTTAAATCCTTGATGTGAGCATGAATTATGTGTAATATGTGATATAACATGATTATATATGAGTTATATGGTTGTTCTAGCAACTCAATCAATGAATTTTTGATAAACAATAGGAAGTGTGTTCATAGTGATTTTTGGTGAAGTTATTTCTGAAAAATGGCTTTTAAAACTATCAAATTGATTTTGATTTTGAGTCATTGTTAAAATTGATCATGTATTAAGTTAATATGTTAAGAATATGAGTGATTACAATTGAAATCACTTGAATTGGATGAAAAACGAATTCGTAGTAGCAATTTTCGTCAAGAACGCTTAAAATTGTGTTTTCTTTGAAAATCATGAAATCTTGTTTTGGATTATGTGTTTTATGGATTATATATGTTATGAGCATGTTAAAAAGGTTAAAATATTGTTAGTATCAAGTTTTATGTTTATCATGTTGGAAAGCTAACTTATTTCTAAGACTTGGAAAGTGAAAGGTGTAATAAGACAACATGTTTTTGATGTGTTTAAGTTAGATTGAAATATATTATGAATGTGTTACGTGTGTGTGTGTGTGTGTGTGTGTTGCTTTCACGAGGCACACAACAGATTCATTGAGTTATAGGCTTATGAATGTATGTCGTGTGTATAGACTCACGTACTTGACTAATTAGCAACCAATGTGGTAAATTATATTGTGAGTTGGACTTAGATATGAAGTTCGATGGTTTAAATATTGTAGTTGGATACTAATAGATGGTTTGAATGTAATATAAATGTGTAGGGTGTTTGTGAAGTGGTTATAATTGTTAAAGTGTAGCTTGCGCTTAAGGCAAGTTCTCTTACCCTTATTCTCTTATGTTAAGCAAGTTTTTAAACTTGTTATTTATATTGTGCAAGTTCTTTAAGCTACTCTTGAATGCTATACAAGCCTATTCATTGTATATTTTCATTGTGCAAGTTTCCTAACCCTTGCTCAAGAAATCATGAAAGTTCATTCACGTTCCTTAACTTGTTATATGTGGTACAAGTTATACCACACTCATAAAGCGTAAGTATTAAAGCGTTATTTTAATAATATGATCTTGACTTAGTTGTTCAAGTAAGATCTACTTAGTCTATCGAATGCTTTAAGTTGTTTCTAAAAGCATGCCTATCTATTATGAAGTTTATTGTCATATTTTGCAATTGGTTCATGATTCTTATATTATTGAACTGTAAAGAACTGAAAGTCGATTCAACTACTCCTAGTTGATGATAGTTGAACTCTAAAGTTCCCTTATCTATCCAAACCAAACTTTCTTTGGTGCGGACTTGTATTCAATTTCTGAGAAGGAACAACCCTATTAATTAGGGTATATTTTATGCGAAAGCGTTAAGATGGTTGTGCACAATTCATGGTACAAAGGGTTGATCCCCCTGAGTACGAGTTAATGTCTATAGTCTTATTGACTGTTAAAGGTTTAAATAGAAATATTTATAACCTAGGACAATGGTTCAAGGTCTTATGACCCTTAGATGATTCCATATTCGAATTCTATATATTGATGAAAGAATTATAATTCAATTCTTTATATTGATGAAAGTAAAGTTATTCAAACTCTTTTGAAAAGATTCACTTATGTCATATCACTGTTGTATTTTCAAGTGAGCTTTTGTTTGCTCACTCTTGCCTGCTTTACCACCACTTGCAGTTGAGACCAAGAATGTTGACATACCATCAACAAGTAAAGAAAAAGGAAAGATGAATAAATGAAGGCTTGTTATGTCAAGTTGCTTTTGTAATAAGACTTAGTTGGTTATGTTTATGTTTCCGCATTTACGTTATCTGAATGATGTTAAGGTTTAGATAACCCTGGGATTTTATTGAACAAGTTGTCATTCTTTCTAGAGGGAGATTTTTATTAAGGTTTTATGAAGGTTGTAATTAGTTTGAAATTCTTTATTATTGGGTAGATGTATGTTTTAATTAGAAAGTGAACACCAAATCATGTGGAAACAAAGTACCCGTATTTGGGGGTGTCACAGGTTGGTATCAAAGCCATAGGTTATGAAACCTTAGGTGGGAAAAAACCTTAGGTAGTAGCCTTATGGTAAGATCGAAAAGATAGATGTGATAGGTAAAGATAATAAACTACCTTATGTGCTATGTGTTTACGTTCAGGTATTCGAAGGGTGACGACTCGATATCACGTAATAATAAGCTTTAAAATTCTTTTGTCAGGATGACGAACGTTGGAGAACCTAGTTAAGCTAGAGAGGTTGTACCTCAGGTGCCTAGAGAGGAGGAGCCCTGTGACATACATGTTGTCTGGGAGCAGCTGGTTAGGAGAGAGCCATCTCTAGTGATCACCATAGCTGGTCGGGAGCATGAGCTGACACCTATTCCAGAGGATGAGGATGAGGACGAGTCTGAAGAGGAGTAAGAGGATCCCAAAGAGGAATTCCCACCTCACTCTACTAGTGCTGAGATGTACGAGGCAGTCTACGATAGCAACGTGGAGCTTCATGGACGAGTAGGAGATCTCGAGGAAACTATCCAGCAACGAGACAATACGATCGAGGAAATGGCAAATGACCTGGGAGATGCACAGTGGAACCTGATACATATGGAGGTTGATAGAGATGCTGCTTGATTTGAACTGGCAAAGCTGAAGCAAGACATCCAGGAGGAGTCGAGGAAGCGTGCCAGGGCTGAAGAGTCAAGCTTAAGGGCTAATCAACGAGCTGATCGAGCTGAAGATAAAGCTGAAGCCAAGAGGGCCAAGCTGAGAGAAACGGAATATGCTTTTCATACAGCGATAGAAAGAGCTCAGGACCGTATTTTCTACTACCCAACTCAGTTCCAAGGTTGACCGTGGTATGTGGTGGACCGAAGAACGGAAATTCGGGTAATGGAAGAGGAACGCAGAGAGGCTGTGCGACGTATTAATATGCCTAGGCAGTAGCAGCAATAGCAGTAATAGTAGTAGTAGCAGTAGTAGTAGAGCTTTTGTTTATGTGTTGCTTTTGTAGTAAATAAAGTAAATTCCATAATTGAGATAAGAATGGGATAAGTTAATAATGTAATCCTGCAACTTTTTCAGTTCAGGAAGGATGATGTAAATGGCAGAAATGCTATCTGATTGATGTTTTTAAACTACGACTAATGAATAAAAGAAGTTTATTGACGTGCTTTGTGTTCTATGTGAACTGAGATATTCAAACCTTTAAGTGTGAACTTGAATACTTAATATTTGAATAAAGGATCTAATAATAATATTTTCTTATCAGAAAATGCCTCCTAGAAGAAGAGTAACACGTCAAAACCCCGAGGGTTCAACAAACAACAATAATAACGATGTAACAAACCCTAAAGCAGTTCAGCAATTAGTAAACCTGATGGCAGGAGCAGTGGCGAATCAGCCGCAAGTGCAAGCCACGATATTTAAAGAGTTTAAGGCAGTAGGACCGCCGGAATTTAAGGGATCGCCAAACCCTATAGATGCTCAGACGTGGATTATGGAAATAGAAAAGGTATTTGACGTGGCTAGGGTCAGTGAAGACCAGAAAACGGCATTTGCGACTTTTATGTTGAAGTCAGATGCTAGCTTCTGGTGGCAGGCGAATAAGACTAGAGAGGGAGAAGGAGTTATAGCGTGGGAACGTTTCAAAGAGATGTTCTACGAGATGTATTTCCCAGTGAGTTTGAAAGATCAGATGGAGGTCCAATTCTTAGAGCTGAAGCAGGGAACGATGTCAGTGTCGGAATACGCGGCGAAGTTTAATGAACTGACCAGGTTCGCTACTTACCAGGTCAGAACGGATGCTAGGAAGGCGAGGAGGTTTGAGCGGGAACTGAAACCCTGGCTCTACAGCAAGGTCTCTATGTTCCAGCTAAACACGTTTGCAGCCGTGCTGGAAAAGGCTATTCTAGCTGAAGGGGGAAGCGAAGCGGTGAATAAATTCAACCAAGATAAGAAGAAGAAGAATGAAACAGAAACTAAGGCTAGTGGTAGCGGGGCTATCCATCAGAAGAGGAAGTGGAATGACAATAACTCTGCTAGGAGTCAGCAGGGAGGCCAGCAGAAGAGGAAGCTCGAAGCGTGTGCTATATGCGGGAAGACTCACACTGGAGTATGCATGAAAGGGAAACGCATATGCTACAAATATGGTCAGGAAGGCCACATCGTGCCATATTGCCCAAACCCCAAGAAAGGAGTTTGTTATATATGTGGATCCAAGGATCACATGGCTCGTAATTGCCCTAAGAAGCCAGCGACAGGGTCAATAGGGAATGGAGGGAAGGACAACGACAACACTCTGACTCTTGCCGGACCATCGCCACTACAGGTCGTTCGACCCACTGCCCGCACATTCAACATGACGGTGCAAGACGCGGTGCAATCAAAAGATGTGGTGGCAGGTATTAATCCAATCAATAGTATAAATGCATATGTATTATTTGATTCGGGTGCTACTTGTTCATTCATATCTGATGATTTTGCTAAAACCCTAGACTTACCTGTAGAGGAGTTAGTTTACCCTTTGAGCATAGAAATTGCGAATATGGAGATTATTCCTGTTAGGAGTGTTTATAGGAATTGTAGACTGGACATTAAAGGTCAGGAACTTAGAGTAGATTTGATTCCGATTAAACTTGGGGAATTCGACGTCATACTAGGTATGGACTGGTTGTTCAACCTTGGGGCGATAATCGACTGTCAGAAGAAGTTAGTAAACCTTATGACTCCGTTAAAGTTGTTGTTCTATGGTAGTAAATTGCCTAGACAAGCGAATTGTCTGATGGTGATGCAAGCCAAGAAACTTTTGATGCAAGGATGTGTAGGATATTTAGCCTACATAGTAGATACGCGTAAGGAGAGCCCTAAGGTAGAGGAGATATCGGTAGTTAAGGAGTTTGTGGACGTTTTTCTGAGCGATTTGCCAGGACTTTCGCCAGATAGGGAGACAGAGTTCGTGATCGATTTAGCGCGGGGAACTGCTCCAATTTCGAAGGCTCCATATCGAATGGCTCCAGTCGAGATGAAGGAACTGATGGTTCAACTGCAAGAACTGTTAGACAAGAAGTATATCCAACCGAGCGTTTCGCCGTGGGGAGCGCCTGTTTTATTCGTGAAGAAGAAGGATGGATCGATGGGTCTCTGCATTGATTATAGGGAGTTGAATAAAGTTACAATCAAGAATAGGTATCCTTTACCTAGGATCGATGACTTGTTTGATCAACTGAAGGGTGCGAAGTACTTCTCAAAAATCGATTTGAGAAGCGGGTATCATCAGTTGAAGGTGAGGAAGGAAGATATACCGAAAACTGCTTTTAGAACTCGGTATGGTCATTACGAGTTCTTGGTGATGTCATTTGGTCTCACGAATGCCCCAGCTGCATTTATGGACCTAATGAACAGGGTGTTCAAGCCATTTCTGGACAAGTTTGTGGTAGTGTTTATACATGACATCCTGGTTTATTCCAAGACCGAGGAGGAGCATGCTGAACACTGAAGACTAACCTTAGAAGCACTGAGACGAGAAAAGCTTTACGCTAAATTCTCAAAATGCGAATTTTGGTTGGAACGTGTGCAATTTCTTGGCCACGTGATCGACAAGAATGGTATTTTGGTAGATCCGTCGAAGGTTGAAGCGGTAATGAATTGGGATCAGCCGAAGATGCCGTCTGAAGTGAGGAGTTTCTTGGAATTGGCAGGTTATTACCGGAGATTTATCCAAGACTTTTCTAAAATCGCAACTCCGTTGACGAATCTAACTCGTAAAACAGTTAAGTTTGTTTGGACGGAGAAGTGTGAGGAGAGTTTTCAAGAGTTGAAGAAGAGGTTGAGTACTACGCCTGTATTATCTTTACCGGATAGTTCGGGAAATTTCGTGGTATATAGTGATGCCTCACATAAAGGATTAGGCTGTGTGTTGATGCAGAGCGGCAAAGTCATTGCCTATGCGTCACGTCAGCTGAAGGACTACGAGAAGGGGTATCCGACCCATGACTTGGAGTTGGCAGCAGTAGTGTTTGCTCTAAAGATTTGGAGACCTACTTATATGGAGAGAAGTGTGAAATATACACAGATCACAAGAGTCTGAAGTATATCTTTACCTAGAAGGATTTGAACATGCGCCAAAGGAGATGGTTGGAACTGATTAAAGACTACGATTGCGAGATACTTTACCATCCGGGTAAAGCTAACGTTGTCACCGACGCTTTGAGCAGGAAAGGTCGGGAGAAGCTGAATATGTTAACTGATCAGGATTAGTTAATAGAGTAGATGGCTAGATTAGAGCTGGAAGTAAAGTTTCCAAAGAAATTGGATGAAAAGTTGTTCCAAGTAACCACTGGTTCTACAATTGTGGACAAGGTAAAAGAAGCTCAACTTCACGATGAAGAATGCGAGAAGATTCGAAAGAGAATAGCTGATGGCGAAGAGGTTAAATTCAAGATCGACAGTGAGGATCTGCTACGATTTGAAGGTAGAATCTGGGTACCGCCAGTATCTGAAGTTAAGGAGGAAATCTTGAGCGAAGCTCACAGCTCGAGATATTCAATTCACCCTGGGAGTACGAAGATGTACCAGGATCTCAGGCATCATTTATGGTGGCCAAATATGAAGAAGGATGTAGCTGAATGCGTTGCGAAATGTCTAACTTGTCAAAAAGTCAAGGCAGAACACCAGAGACCTAGCTGATTGCTGCAACCGTTAGAAATTCCAGAGTGGAAGTGGGAGCATATCACGATGGATTTCGTGGTTGGTCTTCCAGCGACTCAGAAAGGTTTCGATGCAATATGGGTTATTGTGGATCGACTGACGAAGTCAGCCAACTTTTTACCAATCAGGATTAAATATAACTTGGAACAATTAGCTAAATTATACGTTAAGGAGATTATTTCTCGACATGGTGTTCCAGTGTCGATTGTGTCAGACAGAGATCCGCGTTTTACGTCAAATTTCTGGAAGCGTTTACAAGAATGTTTGGGAACGCAGTTGCGAATGAGTACAGCGTACCATCCTCAAACTGATGGCCAGAGCGAGAGAACAATTCAGACGCTTGAGGATATGCTGAGAGCATGTGTGATGGACTTCAAAGGAAGCTGGGACGATCATCTACCGTTGGTGGAGTTCGCCTACAACAATAGTTACCACGCGAGTATCGGCATGCCGCCTTACGAAGCGTTATACGGCAGAAAGTGCAGAACTCCTCTATGCTGGAATGAAGTCAGTGAACGTCAGCTGTTGGGACCGGAATTGGTACAACAAACTGCTGAAATTGTGAAGCTGATCAGAACAAGATTGGTTGCTGCTCAGGACAAACAGAAGAAATATGCCGATCAACATCGACAGAACCGAGAATTCTTACCAGGAAGCTTCGTTTTCCTAAAGGTATCTCCCTGGAAGGGGAAGATTATATTTGGCAAGAAAGGGAAACTGAGTCCCCGATTTATTGGACTATTTGAGGTATTACGAAAAGTTGGCGAGGTAGCTTACGAAGTGGCATTACCTTTGGAACTCGAGAATATACATAATGTATTTCATATTTCTGTGTTACGGCCTTACAAACACGACTATAAATATGTAATAGAATACGAGCCTTTACAATTTGATAAAGACTTAACTTATGAAGAGGTTCTTGTTCAAATTATTGACAGAAAGGAACAAGTACTTAGGAATAAAGTGATACCTTCTGTTAAGGTAATTTGGAGGAACCACAGTGCTGAAGAAGCTACGTGGGAACTCGAAGATGTTATGATGAAGTCTTATCCTCAATTATTTGCTTAATTGCAGTGTGTAACCCCTTAGATATCGATTTTGGGGACAAAATCCTTTTAAGGGGGGGAAGAATGTAACAGATGAGAATTTTTATGAGGTGAGAATTTTTATGAGATTTTTTTTATGTTGTGATTCTGGGGACAGAATCCTTTTAAGGAGGGAAGACTGTAACGATTGAGAATTTTATATGTTAATTGTAAATATTTATTGAATTAAATAAATATTTTATAGAATTTATTTGTGAAGATAAATAAATAAATTGTGCGATTGTTGTGGACAATTTAATTAAGTGCTATATGATTAATTAAATTGATATGTTAGCAATGGTGTAGCATCATTTTAATTTAATTGGGAATAATTTAATTAGAGTTAATGTTATGTACTAAGTGATAATTGTGACGCCCCCAAATCCACGTTCCTTCAAAACCTCGGATTCGGTGCAGTCACGATATTACTAACGCCAAACTATTATATCTTTTATTCATTACTAAAAGAATACATCTTTACTTATTACAATTTAGAATATAAATTCTATTTATATCCAAGATCTCATCTTTACATCATGTTCGATGTTACTAAAATGCGGAATAATTTAAACTTTTTCAATCCTCCTTGAATAAAATCTTTTATTGATTTCATAACTTGAATCAATTACAACCCTTGAATCAATTATAAAATATGATTCATTATATTTGAGTTATCGTATAACGTTTACAACTCGACTTGATATCCTCTATGTATTAACTAATACATCTTTACAACACAACCTGTATTAAACAGTGTAAACAACTATCAAGTAATACTTCTAGAATCTAAACAGGGTTCAAGCAATAATCTAAATAGTACTTCTTCAATTCGATACTATCTATCTTTATTAATCAAGAAGCACGAAGTCTTTATCGTAAGTCCTTAACCTGCAAAAGTGGTTATTTGCAAGAGTGAGCTCGACAGCTCAGCAATTCTTACAGTTTTCATGCATCACATAGCATACAACATTATACTCAGTTAATGCATTTATAAACAATTTATATTTACTACGCATGTTACTTTTCACATAACAAGTATATCATCAAAGATCAACTTTCAATCTCATTTATATCTCATATACAATTCATATATAAGTTCACATTATCACAGCATAATATAATTCAACTAACAGTTATTGAATTCATATATCAAATAGGAACTGAAAGACTTGCCTGATTCGTAGTTTAACAACTACGACTTAACTGCTTAAAACTATATGCACTTCGTGTATTCCTACACAGTTATATAATCATGGATTTACATCTATCAGTCATACATTTCATATGCTTTTAATAGAATAACAATTCGTATATCGTTTTCTAATCTTGGTTTCGTTTCACTCTATCTTAGGATAACCACGATGTTACAACATCATACCTTCATACTTATTCTATAGAAACCATTCTATTTCGGTCCTTAGGGTCCTTAAGGAAAATAACTTAGGACCAGACAGTTAACAAACAGTTCTTGGCAGCTCTGCAACACGGCGCGGCCGCGCGACAATTTAGCTTGGGAGTGGCGCGGCCGCGCGACTCCCTTCCAGAACCAGAACTTAGATTTCATAAACATAGTTTGGTCCTAACATATCATGCATTCTGATATATATTATACACACACATTAAGTAGGCATGCTCGTGCTTATACTATACATGTATACTTAATTACATAGTCTATGCTTTTGAAATTCATTTTCTCGAATATGCGTGCATAGGTGAAATCCATGTTTCATCACATGATGCTTATGTCAACATGTCTATAGGCATAATGAATCCTAATATACATGCTCGTATGATCATAATATAAATCACTCCGTGTTTGATGCTATCATCTTACACATTCTAAACTTTTCATAAAAATCGCTTTAAGTCAACAAAGGTAACTAAGTATATGCAAAGTACCTCGTAGTCATGACTCTCACGTATTAGAACACATACATAAGCCACTTTTACATGCTCAAATGATCAAAACGTGGACATCCTATATATATGTCCAAAAACTCTAAGTTTGTCTTTTGAAATCATTTTTAATTTAAACAATGTGTTCTAGTGTATGCTCAATACCTTCGACTCATATATCATGCATATCTAAACCATATAATCATGCTTAAAAAGTCAGAATATAAACATGACTTATATACGCCTTAATTTGTTTATAAAACCTTAAGTTTTCATTAAAAACTCTACTACAACAAGGTATAATTGTTTGCTATTAGCCAAGGTAACTGATTAACAACTACCTTCATACCCATTGATACACATAACCAAGACACTTACACATGTCTCAAAAGTCCGACTCAAAGAACACAAAATTCGTCAAGTCTCATTTTCAAAACTTTACGTTTTCTTTTAGGAAATTATGTTAAACCAACTAATACAACTCACTATGTGCATGACAACCTTAGTACACATGTCAGACCCCTTTATGAAATTATTAGAGTCTAACTAGTATGCTTAACCAACCAGAAAACACAAAATCACCAAGAGTTTCTGCAGAGGGCGCGGCCGCGCCCCATTTGTACTAGGGAGACGCGCGGCCGCACGTCCCCGTTTCCAAACCAGAAGCTTTACTGCTTCGGCAGTTTCTTAGCCCAACCTCAAAAATTCTTTCACGAACTTGATTCTAAACATGCCACATTGTATTTTAAGATGTTACTAGGTCTATATAACAACTAACAATCAATACTTGCTCACAAAATCATAAATTCCATACTAAATTTCAAGAATTAAGAATTCTTAGAAACAAAATAAAGAACAAGAGACATGGAGGAGATTATACCTCTGCAATGAAATTATTAATTCTCACTTCCTCTTCTGATATGTATACAAGTATCCACTCTCTATATGCTCTCAATTCCAACTTAAACAATTCTCAGCAAATGAAAACATGAAGGAGAAGGGCTAAATATATAGGAAAATTATGAACCAGTCAATGAATTCCTTCATTGAATCAAACCAAGAGATTGAAGGTTTGTATGTTGGTTAAGGTGGAGTGGTTGAATGGTTGGTAGAACCCATCATGATCCCCACTCCCCATTGATCATTGCTAGCTAGATTGCTGATTTTGAGATGGTAGGGAGTAGAATAGCCTTGGGTATTTCACGTGAATGAGAAAAGGAAGAGAAAGTGGGCACTTAATATGGGACAATGCTACTAAATCTCAGCAACTTGCTTACAATTACCTCATACTAATGTTATATAGTCCACCACTTACCAAGGCTATATCACATTTCATTTTATAAACACATAGGTTATAATATATACATATATACACATTCATACATATAGCTTAGGTTATGAATGAATTGTAAATAAAATCTCTAATTCCAATGTATCATATATCATCCATATATATCTCATCTTACCGGATATAATTCTATCAGGTATTATCACATTACATTGTTTCCTTTATTATTAAATTTTATTAATTCAATAATTATTTATAATATATCCATGATATATTATTTTATTGTATACTCATATTTTAAATATACACTACTACATATAATCATGTACCTCATGTACATAGGTTAAGCTAATATTCTAATTGGACTAAATATAATATGGTTGGGTACTATCATCCCACCATTTTCCATAAAATTATTATCATAAATATACTCAAATATTATAATGATAATTAATATCAACCATTCATTCTCTTCTAATACTTCCAATTAAATCCCCTTGATTTAACTTCATTATTTATGCCACACAAGGCATAATTATGTGAACTTAGTACTTAATAGTCCACAAGCTTATAATAATATAATCTCCTAAAATAATATTATACTCAATGTCACATCTTATAATATATTTATAATATAATACTATTACATTACTAATTTACATGTTCTCTATTATAATCAATCTATTACCCTCCTATGGGTAATACCCAATGGTCAAAGAGGAGTTGGTCGCTAACTCCACCAACTACTACTATTCATGGTCCTTCCTCATCATTACACCTTATAACATGCTCATGGTGCAATTACATTTCTTATTATATGCTTTCTTAGCAACAATGTAGTAATTGAATTAACAAACTCTACACACCAATGTATTGCATCTATTCATTATCAAGCTATTATTCTCCTATGGTTATTACCCAAAGGGCAAAAGGGAAGTTGGTGGCTAACTCCCACCAACTACCACTATTCATGTACCCTAACCACTTAATTGACCATTATTGTTCTCACATGGACTAATTTGCAAGCTTATATCTAATAACTTAATGTTATTACCATATGATATGATAGGGTCACACATACACCCAATCATATAATCCATGTACATTTGACAATACCGAATATATTTTAATTGAGTAGTGTCACACCCCATTATTGTAACTTTATTATTACACTTAATCATATAGTTTCCTATATTATATAGTTTTCTTGAAGTGTCACACTTCATTCCATATTATATAGATGTAGCTACTATATAATTTATAATTACACATCATTGCACATAGGAATTTATTCACATAATAATAATAATTAATTCTTTTAATTATTCATTCATTAATTTATTTAATGAATGTTTATTCCACCACTTTGCCACACTAGGCATATCTCACAAGCTTACCTTAAGCTTATTATCACTCCCATCACACTTTAATATTCTTTTAATATAAGGTCTGTGTGACACATGCACTTTAATGCTAAATTATTTAGCTACCTTGAACAATTATATGTATAACCTTTACACTAGAATAATTAATATTTACTCTATTAATTATTATAAAATCTACGATAAAATAATAATTTAAGTTATTTAATATATTGAAATAACTTAGTTTTCTTTCATTAATAAACTTTCTTGAAAATACATTAGGAATTATGTATTTTGCCATAACATAAAATATTATGTTTTCTCCAAATAAAGATATTCATTGTTAGAAAATAATTTACTTATTGTCTCAAGATATTATTCTTAATATAATATCTACTAAAATAATTACATGTATGGCACATGTACATACATTATATATAGAAAATAGGTAATAAGTTTATTTTCTATTATAATAATTTATTTCCATCAATTTATTTATATATAGCAAATATATTTTAATGTATTTACCATATTAATTAATCACACTTATTACATCATACCAAAAACATATAGGATAATATTATTATTCAAAAATAATATTTCCTCCTTTATTAAAATAATTCAATATTAGAATTTATTTTAATATCCTTTATAATAATTATTTCTCTTTCTGTTCTATAAATTGTTCCCAAAACAATTTCTTCAAATATTTATTTAAAGATATAATGATTTTCATTTCTCTTTAATAACGTATATATATCTATTAACGTTATTTGTACATTAGACTTTCACACATATTACCATTCTAAGTAATATATAGAAGGTACTAATTATAATCATATATTCAACATATATATTAATTCACTCATTTACTTAAGTAAATTAAACCTTGTACCATATTACCTTAGTTAATTAAGGTCCAATATTCACATTATATTATTCCATAATATAACTCTCAACTTAAATTAACCAATATTTATTCTTATTAGTTAATTCCTTAACTAACTCATGCTTCAATATCCAAACCTATTCACGGATAGCTTAAGTGCTATTAATAACCTATATTATAAACATACGAGTTATTAGTACACATGTACAAGAATATGGTGATTATACATTAAGGATATTTAATGTCACCAACTTACTATGATAAAATAATTTTATAAATTATTTAATATCGATAGAAATTTATCCACTTCCTTTACCTCAATTGAATCGTCTCTAAAATAAATAACAAATATATATTAATAATATATTCATTAATCACAAAAACACATATTACATAACCCATATTACCCTATGTAATATAATACCACATACCTCATATCACATATATATCTTTTTATTCGAACCCATCTCACGGTTTAAGAATTTTATTTATTAAATCCTTATTTAATAATTTCTGAAAATTCGGGTTCTTACATCCTCTCCCCCTTATAAGGATTCCGTCCTCGGAATCACCGAAACTTCCTCTACTCGGTGCTATTCCGAATATTACATATTCTTTAGAATAATTTTATCCATTCTTTTTTCAGAAGTTTTATTATTATAACTTTCTCAATTGCATTCTATCACTTTCTCCTTTCTAAGGAGCATCTACTTACTATATTCATCCTTAAGAAGAATAAGAATCTTCCACGATTTTTTTTTTCAATAATCGAGAAGTAGTATGAATAACTCAGATTCCAAATTTATGCTGAGGGGTCACAAGACCGTGAACTTTTCCACAGGTTTACTAATGCTTCAACACAATTCTTCACATTGCAAACCAGAGTGTTTATCAATCACAAAGACTGAAAACACCCTCCACGCGTACATTAGGTGGCCAACCTATTGTTCCATTACATTGGGCCGCAACGTAGTGTTTTGTAACGACTATATGCGTTACGCTCGGAACCATTGTCCCCGAAAATATGTTACCTTATAGGGTTGTTCACCACAGCTTTTCAACATCAAAATCCGCACCAGAGCAATCTGGTTTGGCATAAATACACAAGAATGCTTGAATTCTATAATCTCTTTTCAACAGTCACCTAGCCGAATCAAATAGCTTAGACTCTTATCAACAATTCGGACATCAATCGAAATAATTTAGTCACTTTTCATAATTCGAAAGAAAAACCAAAAACCATTTTATGACGTCATGATGCCGCACCAACTTAATAATACGTTGAGGATTCCGCCATTTTATGACTTTGTCATATTACATCATACCATAGTGGGCTGACGGTCTTTCGATCACAACCTACACTAGGTTCGATTGCATTGATGACTCCATCGTTTACCATTCTACATCATATCAAATGATGCATATGGTCAAAATACATTTTGAAAGATTTTCAAATTATTTTTGTCTTAGCCAAAATAAATAGCTTAGACATACGAATAACGGTGTTGTTTTTAAAACTCATTGGTTCAGTCACCCGACTCAATGTTTTTTTCAAGAAAACCGAAGTGCAAACACTAGCACGAAGTCAATAAATTTTGAAAATCTAGCGTAGCTAGAAGATTTAGAAAAATCCAAATTTCTCCATCACTTCAATCTCTTACTACCATCAATGCTCACTATTCCAAAACTCTTATATAATATATCTATTCTCAGTACAGTTCACCAACTTACCACACCATGGAAGTTCAGGAACTTACCACAATCATATGGGTTGAGGAACTTATCCTAGTCAGACCAAAATCGTCCATTCGCTGAGGGGTCCCATCATACGATTATGAGTCACGAACTCGTCATAGGCATAAGTCTTAAGAACTCGCACCTAATCTTAGTATTATCTAATTATATCTTAGAAATCTCTAACTATCAAAATAAATATGAGAAAAGAATCACCTTTCCGCCATATGTATAATGATACCGCAACACTAATATTTCAACGATTATCAATGTGACGTACTCAGTGCAAGCACAAAACTTCTGCCCATACAAAAGTTTGTACAACTAAGCCGTTACATGAGTCCTCAATGGAAGTCCAACACTTAAATCTATCTTACTTTATCACTTGCTCGTTACGAGCTTTCTATGTTTCATCACATACAACTCCTCATGAGTTCATCTCGTACTATATCATAGTACATTCTCTTATAGCATCAAGCTATACATACTTAGTCATTACAGACTATCTATCATTTTACAATTCAATCTGATCATGTCGTGATCATCACTATACCTTAGGGTTCTTTCCCTATTATCAACCAAACTCCATCTGAGTTTATTCTCACTATCCTTGTCATATTCATATTATAGACATCGTCTTAACATTTTCATTACCGGAGTTAGGAAACTCCTGATTCTCATTCTCTAGATATTTCAAGATTCTTCTTTGAATCTTCATTTAGATATATTTTAATCTTATCTTTCACTCTCTCAGGTTATAGTCTAAGGTACACTTACCTAAGGTTTATAACCTACAGCTTTGATACCAACCTGTGACGCCCCCAAATCCACGTTCCTTCGAAACCTCGGATTCGGTGCAGTCACGATACTACTAACGCCAAACTATTATATCTTTTATTCATTACTAAAAGAATACATCTTTACTTATTACAATTTAGAATATAATTTCTATTTATATCCAAGATCTCATCTTTACATCATGTTCGATGTTACTAAAATGCGGAATAATTTAAACTTTTTCAATCCTCCTTGAATAAAATCTTTTATTAATTTCATAACTTGAATCAATTACAACCCTTGAATCAATTATAAAATATGATTAATTATATTTGAGTTATCGTATAACGTTTACAACTCGACTTGATATCCTCTATGTATTAACTAATACATCTTTACAACACAACCTGTATTAAACAGTGTAAACAACTATCAAGTAATACTTCTAGAATCTAAACAGGGTTCAAGCAATAATCTAAATAGTACTTCTTCAATTCGATACTATCTATCTTTATCAATCAAGAAGCACGAAGTCTTTATCGTAAGTCCTTAACCTGCAAAAGTGGTTATTTGCAAGAGTGAGCTCGACAGCTCAGTAATTCTAACAGTTTTCATGCATCACATAGCATACAACATTATACTCAGTTCATGTATTTATAACCAATTTATATTTACTACGCATGTTACTTTTCACATAACAAGTATATCATCAAAGATCAACTTTCAATCTCATTTATATCTCATATACAATTCATATATAAGTTCACATTATCACAGCATAATATAATTCAACTAACAGTTATTGAATTCATATATCAAATAGGAACTGAAAGACTTGCCTGATTCGTAGTTTAACAACTACGACTTAACTGCTTAAAACTATATGCACTTCGTGTATTCTTACACAGTTATATAATCATGGATTTACATCCATCAGTCATACATTTCATATGCTCTTAATAGAATAACAATTCGTATATCATTTTTTAATCTTAGTTTCGTTTCACTCTATCTTAGGATAACCACGATGTTACAACATCATACCTTCATACTTATTCTATAGAAACCATTCTATTTCGGTCCTTAGGGTCCTTAAGGAAAATAACTTAGGACCAGACAGTTAACAAACTGTTCTTGGCAGCTCTGCAACACGGCGCGGTCGCGCGGCAATTTAGCTTGGGAGTGGCGCGGCGGCGCGACTCCCTGCCAGAACCAGAACTTAGATTTCATAAACTTAGTTTGGTCCTAACATATCATGCATTCTGATATATATTATACACACACATTAAGTAGGCATGCTCGTGCTTATACTACACATGTATACTTAATTACATAGTCTATGCTTTTGAAATTCATTTTCTCGAATATGCGTGCATAGGTGAAATCCATGTTTCATCACATGATGCTTATGTCAACATGTCTATAGGCATAATGAATCCTAATATACATGCTCGTATGATCATAATATAACTCACTCCGTGTTTGATGCTATCATCTTACACATTCTAAACTTTTCATAAAAATCGCTTTAAGTCAACAAAGGTAACTAAGTATATGCAAAGTACCTCGTAGTCATGACTCTCACGTATTAGAACACATACATAAGCCACTTTTACATGCTCAAATGATCAAAACGTGGACATCCTATATATATGTCCAAAAACTCTAAGTTTGTCTTTTGAAATCATTTTTAATTTAAACAATGTGTTCTAGTGTATGCTCAATACCTTCGACTCACATATCATGCATATCTAAACCATATAATCATGCTTAAAAAGTCAGAATATAAACATGACTTATATACGCCTTAATTTGTTTATAAAACCTTAAGTTTTCATTAAAAACTCTACTACAACAAGGTATAATTGTTTACTATTAGCCAAGGTAACTGATTAACAACTACCTTCATACCCATTGATACACATAACCAAGACACTTACACATGTCTCAAAAGTCCGACTCAAAGAACACAAAATTCGTCAAGTCTCATTTTCAAAACTTTACGTTTTCTTTTAGGAAATTATGTTAAACCAACTAATACAACTCACTATGTGCATGACAACCTTAGTACACATGTCAGACCCCTTTATGAAATTATTAAAGTCTAACTAGTATGCTTAACCAACCAGAAAATACAAAATCACCAAGAGTTTCTGCAGAGGGCGCGGCCGCGCCCCATTTGTACTAGGGAGACACGCGGCCGCGTGTCCCCGTTTCCAAACCAGAAGCTTTACTGCTTCGGCAGTTTCTTAGCCCAACCTCAAAAATTCTTTCACGAACTTGATTCTAAACATGCCACATTGTATTTTAAGATGTTACTAGGTCT
Organism: Panax stipuleanatus; assembly: GCA_020205555.1. Taxonomy (NCBI): domain Eukaryota; kingdom Viridiplantae; phylum Streptophyta; class Magnoliopsida; order Apiales; family Araliaceae; genus Panax; species Panax stipuleanatus. Next base: position 151,738,908 of record CM035117.1, on the reverse strand, counting down.
ATATAACAACTAACAATCAATACTTGCTCACAAAATCATAAATTCCATACTAAATTTCAAGAATTAAGAATTCTTAGAAACAAAATAAAGAACAAGAGACATGGAGGAGATTATACCTCTGCAATGAAATTATTAATTCTCACTTCCTCTTCTGATATGTATACAAGTATCCACTCTCTATATGCTCTCAATTCCAACTTAAACAATTCTCAGCAAATGAAAACATAAAGGAGAAGGGCTAAATATATAGGAAAATTATGAACCAGTCAATGAATTCCTTCATTGAATCAAACCAAGAGATTGAAGGTTTGTATGTTGGTTAAGGTGGAGTGGTTGAATGGTTGGTAGAACCCATCATGATCCCCACTCCCCATTGATCATTGCTAGCTAGATTGCTGATTTTGAGATGGTAGGGAGTAGAATAGCCTTGGGTATTTCACGTGAATGAGAAAAGGAAGAGAAAGTGGGCACTTAATATGGGACAATGCTACTAAATCTCAGCAACTTGCTTACAATTACCTCATACTAATGTTATATAGTCCACCACTTACCAAGGCTATATCACATTTCATTTTATAAACACATAGGTTATAATATATACATATATACACATTCATACATATAGCTTAGGTTATGAATGAATTGTAAATAAAATCTCTAATTCCAATGTATCATATATCATCCATATATATCTCATCTTACCGGATATAATTCTATCAGGTATTATCACATTACATTGTTTCCTTTATTATTAAATTTTATTAATTCAATAATTATTTATAATATATCCATGATATATTATTTTATTGTATACTCATATTTTAAATATACACTACTACATATAATCATGTACCTCATGTACATAGGTTAAGCTAATATTCTAATTGGACTAAATATAATATGGTTGGGTACTATCATCCCACCATTTTCCATAAAATTATTATCATAAATATACTCAAATATTATAATGATAATTAATATCAACCATTCATTCTCTTCTAATACTTCCAATTAAATCCCCTTGATTTAACTTCATTATTTATGCCACACAAGGCATAATTATGTGAACTTAGTACTTAATAGTCCACAAGCTTATAATAATATAATCTCCTAAAATAATATTATACTCAATGTCACATCTTATAATATATTTATAATATAATACTATTACATTACTAATTTACATGTTCTCTATTATAATCAATCTATTACCCTCCTATGGGTAATACCCAATGGTCAAAGAGGAGTTGGTGGCTAACTCCACCAACTACTACTATTCATGGTCCTTCATCATCATTACACCTTATAACATGCTCATGGTGCAATTACATTTCTTATTATATGCTTTCTTAGCAACAATGTAGTAATTGAATTAACAAACTCTACACACCAATGTATTGCATCTATTCATTATCAAGCTATTATTCTCCTATGGTTATTACCCAAAGGGCAAAAGGGAAGTTGGTGGCTAACTCCCACCAACTACCACTATTCATGTACCCTAACCACTTAATTGACCATTATTGTTCTCACATGGACTAATTTGCAAGCTTATATCTAATAACTTAATGTTATTACCATATGATATGATAGGGTCACACATACACCCAATCATATAATCCATGTACATTTGACAATACCGAATATATTTTAATTGAGTAGTGTCACACCCCATTATTGTAACTTTATTATTACACTTAATCATATAGTTTCCTATATTATATAGTTTTCTTGAAGTGTCACACTTCATTCCATATTATATAGATGTAGCTACTATATAATTTATAATTACACATCATTGCACATAGGAATTTATTCACATAATAATAATAATTAATTCCTTTAATTATTCATTCATTAATTTATTTAATGAATGTTTATTCCACCACTTTGCCACACTAGGCATATCTCACAAGCTTACCTTAAGCTTATTATCACTCCCATCACACTTTAATATTCTTTTAATATAAGGTCTGTGTGACACATGCACTTTAATGCTAAATTATTTAGCTACCTTGAACAATTATATGTATAACCTTTACACTAGAATAATTAATATTTACTCTATTAATTATTATAAAATCTACGATAAAATAATAACTTAAGTTATTTAATATATTGAAATAACTTAGTTTTCTTTCATTACTAAACTTTCTTGAAAATACATTAGGAATTATGTATTTTGCCATAACATAAAATATTATGTTTTCTCCAAATAAAGATATTCATTGTTAGAAAATAATTTACTTATTGTCTCAAGATATTATTCTTAATATAATATCTACTAAAATAATTACATGTATGGCACATGTACATACATTATATATAGAAAATAGGTAATAAGTTTATTTTCTATTATAATAATTTATTTCCATCAATTTATTTATATATAGCAAATATGTTTTAATGTATTTACCATATTAATTAATCACACTTATTACATCATACCAAAAACATATAGGGTAATATTATTATTCAAAAATAATATTTACTCCTTTATTAAAATAATTCAATATTAGAATTTATTTTAATATCCTTTATAATAATTATTTCTCTTTCTGTTCTATAAATTGTTCCCAAAATAATTTCTTCAAATATTTATTTAAAGATATAATGATTTCCATTTCTCTTTAATAACGTATATATATCTATTAACGTTATTTGTACATTAGACTTTCACACATATTACCATTCTAAGTAATATATAGAAGGTACTAATTATAATCATATATTCAACATATATATTAATTCACTCATTTACTTAAGTAAATTAAACCTTGTACCATATTACAGTAGTTAATTAAGGTTCAATATTCACATTATATTATTCCATAATATAACTCTCAACTTAAATTAACCAATATTTATTCTTATTAGTTAATTCCTTAACTAACTCATGCTTCACTATCCAAACCTATTCACGGATAGCTTAAGTGCTATTAATAACCTATATTATAAACATACGAGTTATTAGTACACATACACAAAAATTTGGTGATTATACATTAAGGATATTTAATGTCACCAACTTACTATGATAAAATAATTCTATAAATTATTTAATATCGATAGAAATTTATCCACTTCCTTTACCTTAATTGAATCGTCTCTAAAATAAATAACAAATATATATTAATAATATATTCATTAATCACAAAAACACATAGTACATAGTCCATATTATCCTATGTAATATAATACCACATACCTCATATCACATATATATCTTTTTATTCGAACCCATCTCACGGTTTAAGAATTTTATTTATTAAATCCTTATTTAATAATTTCTAAAAATCCGGGTTCTTACAATAATAATTTGTTAGACGAATTATATTTAATAAAGGAAATTCAATTGTGTGACAATTTGGTATTATGTGAATGTTAGTTTATTTAATTGAATTAGAGTGTTGTAATTTAATTAAATAAATATAATATTTAATCTATGGATTTAAAGAGTTATTAAAAGACTAGAAAAAGATTTTAAAGTGTTTTACCAAACAAGGCCCTTGTACTTGTTTAATCTTATTTTACCCAAACAAGGCCTTAGCACTAAAAACCTATTTTTGCAAGAGGTTGCCAAACATGGCCTTGGACTTTTCAAATTTTGTAACCTATGTTATTAATAAGAATTAATATGGTTATAAGTATTATATTGATTATATATAAGTTACATATCTATTATATATGTATATTGTATATTGTATAATATATGTTAAGTTAAAAGTTACGTTAGTTTTACAAAACAAAGAAAGAAAGAAGAAGAGGGTTAAAGAGAATTATCAGAGAAGAAGAAGAGAGAAGAGGAATAAAGGCTTGAGAAGGCATAAGAGGATCATCATCTTCATCATCTCTTCTCTTTAAGTAAAACTAGTAAGGTTATACCCTAACCCTTGTACTCAATTCTTATGTGTTGTAATTCTTTTTTATCAAATTAAGTTTTTACAATCATGAAATTATATGTATATATGGTGTTCATATGTTTTCATATGTAATTGTATGCCATGAAAGGGTTTTCAAAATACAATTGTTGTAAATACAAGTTTTCAAAGCATATTCTTTTATGTTTTCATGGTTTTAGAACTCTATGTGAAAGTCTCTTTGTGAAAGCTATTTATTTTGATATGTGAATGGGATATGTATTTATATATATACATATATATATATATATATATATATATGTTTACATGAGGGTTTCATAGTTGTTTAAGAATTTTAATTCATAAGTATATGATGAATACTATGAAATTCATGTTCATAGTGTTATATTATGAATTTATGTTGAAAAATTCTTTAAATCCTTGATGTGAGCATGAATTATGTGTAATATGTGATATAACATGATTATATATGAGTTATATAGTTGTTCTAGCAATTCAATCAATGAATTTTTGATAAACAATAGGAAGTGTGTTCATAGTGATTTTCGGTGAAGTTATTTCTGAAAAACGGCTTTTAAAACTATCAAATTGATTTTGATTTTGAGTCATTGTTAAAATTGATCATATATTAAGTTAATATGTTAAGAATATGAGTGATTACAATTGGAATCACTTGAATTGGATAAAAAACGAATTCGTAGTAGCAATTTTCGTTAAGAACGCTTAAAGTTGTGTTTTCTTTGAAAATCATGAAATCTTGTTTTGGATTATGTGTTTTATGGATTATATATGTTATGAGAATGTTAATAAGTTTAAAATATTGTTAGTATCTAGTTTTATGTTTATCATGTTGGAAAAAAATCAAATTCGGTGTGAAGGAATGAGCCAAATTGGCTTAATTCTCCACCAGTTCGCGAACCAAGTGGTGCAGCAGGGGGAGCACCCGCCCCAGCGGGTGATGTTGCTGCCCAGAAAATTTTGAGTTTTGTTTTTGAGTTTTTATGCCCCGTTTGTTAAGCTAACTTGTTTCTAAGACTTGGAAAGTGAAAGGTGTAATAAGATAACATGTTTTTGATGTGTTTAAGTTAGATTGAAATATATTATGAATGTGTTACATGTGTGTGTGTGTGTGTTGCTTTCACGAGGCACACAACACTATTCATTGAGTTATAGGCTTATGAATGTATGCCGTTAGTATAGACTCACGTACTTGACTAATTAGCAACCAATGTGGTAAATTATATTGTGAGTTGGACTTAGATATGAAGTTCGATGGTTTAAATATTGTAGTTGGATACTAATAGATGGTTTGAATGTAATATAAATGTGTAGGGTGTTTGTGAAGTGGTTATAATTGTTAAAGTGTAGCTTGCGCTTAAGGCAAGTTCTCTTACCCTTATTCTCTTATGTTAAGCAAGTTTCTAAACTTGTTATTTATATTGTGCAGGTTCTTTAAGCTACTCTTGAATGCTATACAAGCCTATTCATTGTATATTTTCATTGTGAAAGTTTCCTAACCCTTGCTCAAGAAATCATGAAAGTTCATTCACGTTCCTTAACTTGTTATATGTGGTACAAGTTATACCACACTCATAAAGCGTAAGTATTAAAGCGTTATTTTAGTAATATGATCTTGACTTAGTTGTTCAAGTAAGATCTACTTAGTCTATCGACTGCTTTAAGTTGTTTCTAAAAGCATGCCTATCTATTATGAAGTTTATTGTCATATTTTGCAATTGGTTCATGATTCTTATATTATTGAACTGTAAAGAACTGAAAGTCGATTCAACTACTCCTAGTTGATGATAGTTGAACTCTAAAGTTCCCTTATCTATCCAAACCAAACTTTCTTTGGTGCGGACTTGTATTCAATTTCTGAGAAGGAACAACCCTATTAATTAGGGTATATTTTATGCGAAAGCGTTAAGATGGTTGTGCACAATTCATGGTACAAAGGGTTGATCCCCCTGAGTACGAGTTAATGTCTATAGTCTTATTGACTGTTAAAGGTTTAAATAGAAATATTTATAACCTAGGACAATGGTTCAAGGTCTTATGACCCTTAGATGATTCCATATTTGAATTCTATATATTGATGAAAGAATTATAATTCAATTCTTTATATTGATGAAAGTAAAGTTATTCAAACTCTTTTGAAAAGATTCACTTATGTCATATCACTGTTATATTTTCAAGTGAGCTTTTGTTTGCTCACTCTTGCCTGCTTTACCACCACTTGCAGTTGAGACCAAGAATGTTGACATACCATCAACAAGTAAAGGAAAAGGAAAGATGAATAAATAAAAGCTTGTTATGTCAAGTTACTTTTGTAATAAGACTTAGTTGGTTATGTTTATGTTTCCGCATTTACGTTATCTGAATGATGTTAAGGTTTAGATAACCCTGGGATTTTATTGAACAAGTTATCATTCTTTCTAGAGGGAGATTTTTATTAAGAATTTATGAAGGTTGTAATTAGTTTAAAATTCTTTATTACTGGGTAGATGTATTTTTTAATTAGAAAGTGAACAGCAAATCATGTGGAAACGAAGTACCCGGATTTGGGGGTGTCACAGTAAGTCCCCTTAGTGCTCAGCGACTTCCCATATAATATAGATTTTAACATTAATCATAAAAAAACTTTTGACTAAATATTTACCGTACAATTCATTCTTTACACTATACAATGTCCTAATTAAATATAAGACACTGTCGAAACTTGATCTTTGAAATCGAAGTTTTGAGTTCGAGGGCTTAGTTAAGTGTGGGGAAGGTGTTACGAATCCCACGTCTCCCGTGAAAACACGGAACCACATCTTTTCAATATTTCTCTTTTAAATCTGCAATGTGTGTGTGTGAATGCTGGAAAAAATTGGGCCTATTCTTGGTTGATTGAAAGCATGGACATGCTTCGTTGGACCTATATACTAAGGGTTTGATTTGATTTGCAAAAGTCTCTTTTTTAGACAAGATTATTAAAATGATGTTTTGAAAGCAGGTTTCCAAACCTTTACGCTAACATAGGAATTGAAACAATTTGATACTTTTGTTTTATCTTTTCAGCCTTTTGGCTCAATTTGAATGGTGATTGTCGGGCTGCAAAGCATCATCGACCACAAAATTAATACAAGTGTCGGTCTCCTCATGAGCATAATAGCCATCGGATGGACTATGACACGACAAACCATTATTCTCATTATATGAGACCTTAAACCCGGATAACCGTGTTAAGGTCTTTTGGATGTACAATCTTACAAAAAAACTGACAGGGTACATCTATAAAGTGGAGTTTGTCCATCGTAGGAATCAGATTCTGATTAGTTTGATCATAAATCCCATTCTTAGGCTCACAAAGAGAAGCCAATAAAACCTGCACAGCTCAAATATGTACAAATATATATATATATATATATATATATATATATATATATATATATATATATACATTCAGATATCGCCAGAACCATGGATTCATCAGTAAATCCTGACTCGCACATGGCCGAAGCGTCTCGTTCCCAGTAGATAGCGATCTAAGGGTCGCGAGGTAGCTTTTATAACTGAAACTAGAAAAATACTAGATTTAAATAAATCTCAGTCATTCTAGCTTCTCGGTTCTGTCTGGACATAGTTTGAACCGTTTGAAAGCTAGAGTTGACGAGATTTAAAGAAATCTAGTTCATCTGCAGAGATGTCAGTGCCGATTCATATCAAAATGAATATTTAAAGCAAAAATTTAATCAAAATGAGTGAAGCAATATATATATATATATCACTATATATATACGAAAGCTGTAAAGGGCGATGGGTTTTCACTCCGGTGCCCAGACTGAAATGTAAATATATATATATATATATATATATATATATATATATATATATATATAAAAGCTGTAAAAAGCCACGGAGTAATCCAGGCTTGACATAATGGAAATATATATAAAATTGTAAAGGGTGATGAGTTTTCACTCCGATGCCCGGACTGGAATGAATATATATATATATATATATATATATATATATATATATATATATTTATAAAAGGTGTAAAAAGCCACGGAGTTATCCAAGCTAGACATAATTAATATATATATATATATATAAAAGCGGTAAAGGGCAGTGGGTTTTCACTCCGAGGCCCGAACTGGAATGGAAATATATATATATATATATATTTATTTATAAAAGCTGTATAAAAGCCACAGAATGATCCAGGCTGGACAGAATATATATATATATATATATATATATATATATAAAAGCGGTAAAGGGAGATGGACATTCTATCCTTTGCCCGGACAGAAATGTAAATATATATATATATATATATATATATATATATATAAAAGCAGTAAAAATGCCACAGAATGATTAAGGCCAAACTGGAACGTAAATAATAATAAATATAGTTAATATATATATTAAAGCAATAAAAAGGCCATGAAGTATAAATTCAGGCCCAAATAAGTCAGAAAAATTTATATATATATATATATATATATATATATATAAAAGTAGTAGACTAACTCAAATTTGACATTCGGGCTTGACAGAATTGAAAAGTTAGTATATATACAGTTAGATATAGACATAAAATAGTTAAACCGGGACTAGGAAGATAACCCAGTCCGGTGAAGGGTGCATATATATATATATATATATATATATATATATATATATATATATGTATATAAGTTGTTAAAAGTGACGGATCGTCAATTCGAGTTGTAGAAATGCTAGAAAATGCGGTTATGTACTAAAATGTACAAAATGTAAGCAACAACGGCCACGGAACTGGGTTCTGGGCATATTCAAAAAGAGAATCTTAACGTGCAAGTGTATAAAAGTTCAATGAAGTAATATAAACTTGTTAATCATAAAAATACTCACAATGGATTGCTACATGGGCTTTTGCTAAATCATAGGCTTCAAACGTCTGTTTCTACCTGTTAATTTTTGATATGTGGTAGTATGTGGGCGTATCTACATGTTAGAGTGAAAAAATTTGGGTTTTGAGGACAAAAATATGGCTGAGAAACCAAACGAGCAGAGGTTTAGAGCTTTTTTTGATTACCAAATGAGCTGGGGGTCACCTCATATATATAGACCCAGGAGAAGCAGCTCTACCTACGGCAATCGCAGGTAGAGGTGCAGCTCTATGTGGCGGGGCCCATGTGGCAGTCCCGTTGCATCGAAGTATGTGCACTTCGAGCAATGCGAGGTCTGATTCAAAACTTTCTAACTTTTGATCGGAGCGTCCGTTTGAGGCGTGCGATACCTTTCTGGAAAGCCTTCATCGACAGTGTCGTAATGACATATGAGTAAACTTTTTCTTCAGTCCAAAAAGATGGGTTCATAACCAGGTCTTTGATTCCTCGCAGTTTGTCCGTTGAGCTGTCTCGCGCTGTTTCCATTCGGGATCATTGTTACGGATCTTTCTGACCTTGGTGGCATCAATTCAGCTTGAGTTTGACCGAATCGGCTTTAAGTTGGTAAGATGACCATTTTTCCCCTCCCTGGGTTGCATTACATACTGGCATGGCCTTCTGCGAATTTCTCGGGTTTGTCTCCGAGGTTTGGATCCTAGCCGATTCTATTTGTCCTTAAGGTTATCTCTGAGGCTGACTTGGTTCTTCCAGGTTTGTCTCTAGAGATGATGTGAGGATTTGTGGTTGTTTACAAAGTTGAGTTGGCCTCCTGGGTTGTTATCGGAGCTTGACCTGACCTCCTAGGTTGAGACTGGGGTTGACCTGTACCTCCCGGATTGAGACCAGGGCTGACATGTACCTCCCGGGTTGACTCTGGGCTAAGCTTTACCTCCCGGGTTGAGACCGGGGTTGACCTGTACCTCCCGGGTTGAGTCCGGGGCTAACCTATACCTCCCGGGTTGAGACCAAGGTTGACCTGTACCTCCTAGGTTGAGTCCGGGGCTGACCTGTACTTCCTGGGTTGAGACCGGGGTTGACCTGTACCTCCCTGGTTGAGTCCAGGGCTGACCTGTACCTCCTGGGTTCAGACCGGGGGCTAACCTGTACTTCCCGGGTTGAGACCGGGGCTGACCTGTGCTTCCCGGGTTAAGACCGGGGCTGACCTGTGCCTCCCGAGTTGAGACCGGGGCTGACCTTTGCCTCCCGAGTTGAGACCGGGGCTGACCTGTATCTGTCGGGTTGAGACCGGGGTTAACCTATACCTCCCGAGTTAAGACCGGGGTTGACCTGTACTTTTTAGGTTGAGGCCGAGGCTGACCTGTACCTTTTGGGTTGAGTCCGGGGCTGACCTGTACCTCCCGAGTTGAGACCGGGGCTGACCTGTACTTCCCGGGTTGAGACTGGGGTTGACCTATACCTCTCGTGTTGAGACCGAGGTTGAATTGACTATTTTGCCTTCTTGCAGGGTTAGTAACAGGAATGCCAAAATTCGAGTGTCTACAACAGGACTGAACAAAATTTCGAGTGTCTACAGATGTCCTTCTTTATCATGTTCATGCAATGCAGTGGAATGAGCAGGATAAAGATTGATAGACACTAGAAATGCAAATGCAACGGCAAGGCAATGCATCGCATGATATGTGATGAATGTTAGTGAGAGCTGTCGTTTACACTCCTAAATTAACCTCACTTTCACTTCACGAATTTAAATAATTAGCACAGTAGTAAGCAATGATCGATCCCACAAAGAGTAAGTTTGTTTTAGATTTATTCTATTATTTTAACAGAAAATAAAGATGGGGGATTTTTAAAATTGTTTTAAACTAAGAAAAACAGAATTTAAATAAAGAGATTAACCAAATATGTAAAAACATCAGTTCTGTAGTTTAGTTTCACCAATCGCAGCAATCAATTAATCAAGTTATTATTCTTTACCCTTCAATGAAACTATTAACCCTAGATAACAATAAGCTCTGCTATTCGAAATTCTCCTTAGATATTCACTGTATGAAATAAGCTCTTCACCAGATTCAACTAGTATATAACCTAGAACAAGCTCTCTAGATTTAATATGATAGAAGCATTAAGAAATAGAGAATTAGGCTAATCCAAGCAACAAACACATAAGCTCGATTTGTTTAACTTGTTTTCTGATAATCTTAGCAATACACAAAAGCTTGTCCACAATTAGTATTACTAATTTACTACTTGTGATGAAGACAGATATCAATTACACGTAATACCAATCTTAATCTAGCATATGATAATGATTAAATTAACTGAATTGGCCATATCAAATTAATTAGATCAATTAGCATGCAATCAATGAAAACAGATTATCAGAAGAAATTTCATACAAGAAGGAATAAATAATAATACTCAATTAATTAATTACTTGTAACAAGGTTCCACCTCCCTTTAGAACTGAATAAAGAAACTAGCCTGACATGCTCCAAGTCTGCACTTCAATGAGGTATGAGAGTTGGTAGAAGATTGAATGAATAGAACTTTAACTATCATCCTCTATTTATAGTGCTAGACAAGGACCTAAATCCTATAAGAACTAGGAATCCAAATCCAAAAAGGAATTACAATTATAACTAGTTTCCATATTAAAATCCAATTTTAAAAAATAAATATTAGTCTCAAGGAAATCCTAAATCTACTAGAAATAAAAATCCCACAACTGCCGTGTGACTGAGTCTTCAATTCCTTGCTGCCTTCGAATTTTTCAACTTCCGCGTGAACCACTCTCCTGGTTGCATTCCTTTTGTAAGTTGGATGTTTCAACTCGTGTACTGCTTGGAAATTGATTTGCTTTGTAACCCGTGAGCAGCTATGACTCCTTTCTCCATTTGGACTTGCAATCCCTTTTTGGCGTGAGCTGCTGATTAATCATGGGCCCATACTCCTTTAATTTCGTGAATTGCTGGGACTTCTTAATGAGCTGCTCCAACGTGCGTGGCCCCACATCAATAAAGAAAATAATAAAGCTCCCTCTCTATGTTTGCAAGCTGCTAAGAATTAGTATAGCTCCTCCAATTTGTAAAATGCTCAAGTCCGTGAGGTGCTGGACTTCTAAAGCTATTATAATTTCGTGGCCCACATATAAGTTGTCAAGCTTCATTTTCGTGAGCTGCTAATGAAAGGAAGGCTGGGCTGCTTCTCAATCAAACCGTGGCCCATTTGATATTATCTTGCTTTGCATGGCCGTGAATAATGAAAGCCCAATTGCATGCCATTACCGAATTGGATTTTAAAACCCACAACTTATTCCTTTTTCATCATTTCAGCCCATTTGCTCTAATTCCTCCTGAAATTAATAGACATCTTAATAAGTCTTTAAGCACTATAAAATATATAATAAACTAAATATAAAGGAATATAAATAAATGAATAATATGAACTTATCAAATTCCCCCACACTTAGCCTTTACACGTCCTCTTGTAAATCAAAAGTTTGATTTTCAAAAACTCTACTCAACCATAAGGTCAAAAGATTTTAAAATCAGATCATGATTATCAATACTAAACCCACAACTGCATGATCAATGTTCATCAATTAACTCACGATAACCACCTTGCCATTTCACCAATGAATTTCATTATATCAAATTGTAATCACATAAGTCCTCTTCTATGATCCACACACTTACTCAACTTAATTATCATGGAGCAAAAACCGTGCACACCACTCAAAAACTCAAAACATATTTTTTCTGCTTTAATTTTTTTTTCAAGACCCTTCCATTTTTCTAATTTGTTTTCGGTGAATGCATTTTATGCTCCGTTTCACCTTCCTCAATCATTCGTTTGTAAGTGAGTGCATTTTATGCTCCATCTCACTAATTCGCACGTGTTTATGGGAGAGTGCGTTTTACGCTCCATTTCATCCCACTACATAACTTCTCTTGTGCTTTTTTTTCGACAATTTCTTTAATTCTCAACTTTTTTGATTTTTCTTCACATGGTCCTGTAAATAGCATAAGCAGTTCAATAGTTCTAGAGTATGAGATTAGTGCACATAGACAACTCCACAGATAACTTAGCCAACTAAGCATATATCACATGTTCAAGTACTCATGAGATGCAAATTCAACTCAAATCAATTACTATGGACCATGACTTAGTTTTCCTCAATCATTAATCAATTAAGCATCAAACAGATTTTGAATTTTTAGCATTGATTTCAAATTTTTGACTTTAACCTTCGAACACATAGGCAAATAAAATCATGGAATCCAAAATTTTTCAAAGGCATCAAGATGGTCCTATTTCCTTTCAAATTCGGCAGATCAATATCACTAAAAAAAACAAAACAAAAAAAAACCTAAATCCTTCCCCCCACACTCAAACCTTACATTGTCCCCAATGTAAGAAAATCATGCAAAGAAGAAAGAATTACTTGCAAATAAAAAAAAACTAAATAGTAAAGGGATAGAAAGATCAAATTTGATTTCTTGGGTTGCCTCCCAAGCAGCTGCCCTCGTTTATTGTCATTGGTTTGACATCATGTCTCCATTCTCATTCTTCATAGACCGGATCATCTAGCTCCACCATCTCAATATTTTCCACCTGATGTCCCTCATAGAACGGTTTCAATCTATGTCCATTCACTTTAAAAATCTTTCTTGTACTTGGACTATGAATCTCGACTGCACCATGAGAAAACACATTAGTGATAACAAAAGGACCAACCCATCTAGATCTCAATTTACCTGGAAGTAGCTTAAGTCGAGAATGATATAACAAAACTTTCTGTCCCACAACAAAGGTTTTTCGCATAATTTGCTTATCATGAAAGGCCTTGGTCTTTTCCTTGTAAATCTTTGAACTATCATAGACTTCATTCCTTAATTCTTCCAATTCTTGTAACTGCAACTTCCTGTGTACTCCAGCTGCTTTCAAACTCATGTTGCACTGCTTGATTGCCCAAAAAGCCCTATGCTCTAACTCAACTGGTAAGTGGCAGGGTTTCCCAAACACAATCCGATATGGTGACATCCCAATAGGAGTTTTGAATGCCGTTCGATAGGCCCAAAGTGCATCATCTAGTCTCAGACTCCAATCCTTCCTGCTTGGGTTGACTACCTTCTCCAAAATGGATTTGATCTCCCGGTTCGACACCTCAGCTTGGCCATTACTTTGCGGATGGTAGGATGTAGAAACCTTGTGCAAAACATTGTACTTCTTGAACAAAGCTGCTAATACCCTATTACAAAAGTGAGTTCCGCGATCGCTAATGATGGCCCGTGGTGCTCCAAACCTGACAAATATGTTAGTCCTGACAAAATCTGCAACAACTTTAGAATCGTCAGTCCTAGTGGCTTTAGCTTCCACCCATTTTCAGACATAATCAATAGCTAAAAGAATATATACATTCCCAAAGGATGAAGGAAAAGGTCCCATAAAATCTATACCCCAAACATCAAAAATCTCTAACAACTAAAATAGGAGTTTGGGGCATTTGATTTCTTTGAGAGATATTCCCCGTCCTTTGGCAATTATCACATGTTTTACAAAACAGATAGGAATCTTTAAAAAGTGACGGCCAATAAAAACCACTTTCCAAAACTTTGTTAGCAGTTCTTTTTGGACCAAAATGTCCTCCACAAGCCTGAGAATGTCAAAAACTAGAATAGATTGGAATTCATTATTTGGCACACATCTTCTAATTATCTGGTCAGCACAAAATTTCCATAAGTATGGATCATCCCAAACATATTGTCTAGCATCACTCTTTAGCTTTTCCTTCTGGGATTTGGAAAATTCCTTAGGAAAATATGCACTTACCAAATAGTTCACCAAATTTGCATACCATGGAGTTTCAGCATGGATGGAAAGTAACTGCTCATCTGGGAAGGAATCACGAAACGGTAGTTCATCCTCTTCTCTCAGCAACCTACTCAGGTGATCCGCTACCAAGTTGTCCGCACCCTTCTTATCTTTGATCTCCAAGTCAAATTCTTACAAAAGGAGAATCCATCTAATAATCCTAGGTTTAGAGTCTTTCTTAGTTAGCAAATACTTGAGAGCAGCATGGTCAGAATAAACTATAACTTTAGTGCCAAGCAAATATGATCGAAATTTATCTAAAGCCAAAACCACAGATAAAAGTTCCTTTTCAGTTGTGGAATAGCTTATATGAGCTCCATTCAAAGTTCTAGAAGTATAGTAGATAGCATGAACAACTTTGTCAATCCTTTGTCCCAAAACAGCCCCTACTGCATAGTTGCTTGCGTCACACATGATTTCAAATGGAAACTTCCAATTTGGTGGTTGGATCACAGGGGCAGAGGTCAGCAATTTCTTTAAAATATCAAAAGCTTCCTTGCACTCATCATTAAACTGAAAGTCCACATCCTTTTGTAGCAACTTACACAAGGGCAATGTAATCTTCGAAAACTCCTTGATAAAGCTTCGATAGAATCCTGCATGACCAAGAAAAGAACGAATCTCCCGCACACTGACGGGGTAAGGCAAAGTAGAAATAATATCTATCTTAGCTTTATCAACTTCGAGACCCTTAGATGATACAACATGACCAAATACTATTCCTTGTTCTACCATAAAATGACATTTTTCCCAGTTTAGAACAAGATTAGTTTCCATACATCTATCCAAAACACGACTCAAATTATCTAAGCATGCATCCAAAGAATCGCCATGTATTGTGAAGTCATCTATAAAGACCTCAATGTAGTTTTCTAAAAGATCTGAAAAAATGCTTACCATGCATCTCTGAAAAGTACTAGGAGCATTACAGAGTCTAAATGACATACGTCGGTATGCAAATGTGCCGAAGGGACATGTGAATGTGGTCTTTTCTTGGTCCTCGGGTGCAATCAAAATCTGGTTATATCCTGAAAAACCATCTAGAAAATAGTAATAAGTGTGCCCAGCTAATCTTTCGAACATTTGATCAATAAAAGGAAGAGGAAAGTGATCTTTTCTTGTTACAGCATTTAATTTTCTGTAGTCAATACACACTCTCCATCCTGTTTGTATCCGTATGGGCACCAACTCATTATCATCGTTCTTGACGACGGTGATTCCGAATTTCTTTGGGACTACCTGCACTGGACTTACCCATTGACTATCGGAAATGGGATAGATTATGCCGGCATCAAGCAGTTTGAGCACCTCTTTTTTCACCACCTCCATCATGGGTGGATTCAATCTTCTTTGTGCGTCCCTCGTGGGCTTAGCTCCATCCTCTAACAATATCTGATGCATACACATCGCGGGACTAATACCTTTGATATCCGCTATTGTCCAACCAAAAACTGTGACATGGTCCCTTAGGACTCTCAGCAATTTATCTTCCTGCATTTTAGTTAGATTGCTAGCAATAATAACAGGCAAAGTATCATTAGTCCCCAAATATGCATATTTCAAATGTGTAGGTAATTGTTTCAATTCTAGGGTTGGAGCTTGCACAACAGATGGTAGTAACTTTTGATGAGTAACAGGTAATTGAATAGAATGTACTGCTGACTTATCTGAGAATTTCGGCAATGAGTGTAGTGCAGCCACAATTTCATTCAATTCTTGAGTTCGCTCAACTTCATCTTCCTTGTCCATATGCATACTATTGGTGATGACAACCTCCAAACTATCCCTATGTATTCTTTTCAAAGCTCTATGCACTAAGAAATCTCTCACATCAATAGCAAAAACCTGTCCTATATCACTAGGGTACCTCATGGCATCATAGATGTTAAGTTGAATCTTTTCTCCATCGAATTCCATTGTCAAGGTCCCATTATATACATCAATCATGGTTTTTGCTATTTTTAGGAATGGCCTTCCTAACAAGATATGGGAAGGGTTTGGTGATATATCATCTTCCATGTCCACAATGTAAAAATCTGCAGGAAAGATTAGTTCGTTCACCTGCACTAAGACATCTTCAATTACCCCTAGGGGGTAAGTGTTAGTACGATCTGCCAATTGAATAATCACACCAGTATTTTTCAAAGGACCTAGATTTAAAGAGGCATAAATAGATAAAGGCATAACATTAATTGAAGCTCCTAAATCTAGCATGGCCTTTTCAAATCTGGTGTTTCCTATTTTGCATGGGATTGTGAACATTCCTGGATCTTTACATTTAGGAGGCATTTTTCTTTGAAGGACAGCAGATACATTTTCACCAACAGTAACTCTTTCATCATTTTGTAATTTTCTTTTATTAGTGCATAATTCTTTTAAAATTTTTGCATATATTGGCACTTGTTTGATTACATTAAGGAGAGGGATGTTTACTTCTACTTTCCTAAAAGTTTCCAGAATTTCTTTTTCTTTTTCATCTTTCTTTGTGGTTTTAGAATTTCTAGGAGGAAATGGAAGAGGAATGTTTTTAAGCTGATTAGGAGGGTCAGGTTGTACCTTGGATTTTTCTGTTTCCTCCTTAGATGCTTCCTCCTCAAACTCTACCGGGGTAGGTGGTGTATGTAACTGTGTCCCACTCCGCAAAGTTATGGCACTTGCATTCTCCCTTAGGTTGACTACTGTTTGAGATGGTAATTTTCCTGAGTCTTTGGATTCTAATATCCCCACAGTTGTAGCCAGCTGTCCTACTTGGTTTCTCAAATCTTGAACCGAAGCTTTTGTCTCCTGTTGGAATTGCTGTGTCTGATTCATGAACTATTGTGTCTGTCCCATGAATGCTTTGAACATATCCTCCAATGTTGTTCCAGTAGGTGCAGGTGCTGCTTGCTTAGGCTGATATTGAGGTTGGGCTGGTTGGAAGCCCTGTTGCCTAGGTGGGAACACTCCTTGTGTTTGTGGCCTGTTCCCTCCATAATTGAGGTTCGGATGATCTCTCCAGCCTGGATTGTAAGTGTTTGAATAGGGATCATATTACTTTGGTTGTGTTTGATAGTTACCTACTACATTGGCTTGCTGTGCATTCTCATCCTCTTGCAATGTTGGGCACGCATCAGTAGCATGCCCTGCCATTAAGCATAATCCGCAAGCCTTCGTAACCGGCACGTTTCCTGTTGTTAATTGTTGCACCACAGCAGTTAAGTTAGAAATCTGTTATACCAATTCACTCGTACTTACCTCATTTAACTTTTTCGGAGTATGATCATTCCTTGTTCCGTATTGTTGTGAGTTGGCAGCCATGTTTGCAATCAGATTTCTTGCAGCCTCTGGTGTCTTGTCCACTAATGCTCCTCCACTAGCTGCATCGATCATACTTCTTTCCATTGGTATCAATCCCTCGTAGAAGTACTAAATCAAGTGTTGCTCATCGATTTGGTGGGGAGGGCAGCTGGAGCATAATTTCTTGAATCTCTCCCAGTACTCATACAGTGTCTCTCCACTAAATTGTCGGATCCCGCAAATCTCCTTCCTTATGTTGGCCACTCTTGAAGCAGGAAAATATTTCTCTAAGAATAGCCCTTTCATGTCGCTCCATGACTTTATTGATCCGGATGGGAGATCGTACAACCAATCCTTTGCTAAATCTGCTAGGGAGAATGGGAAGGCTCTTAATTTGATTTGTTTCTCTTAAATTCCGTGTGGTTTCATGGTCGAGCACACCACATGGAACTCCTTCAAATGCTTGTATGGATCTTCACCTGTAAGACCACGAAAAGTAGGCAAAAGATGAATTAGTCCGAATTTAAGTTCAAATGCAGCATTTAAAGCAAGATATTCAATGCACAAAGGTTGATGAGTAAGATTAGGAGTAGCCAATTGTTTCAATGTCCGATTGTTGTTGGGCTCCGCCATCTTTTCTTCTTCGTCTGATTCGGTGAATGATTTTTCAGAAAGTAATTCCAAAGCTAAGTTGAGGCCCGGTGATGATGCAGAAGCCTCGTCTAAATCTGCAGTAGACTATTGAACTTTTTGCTTTCTTAGCCTCCTTGCAGTTTTCTCAATCTCTGGATCAAAATCTAATATAGTAGCCTGAGAAGATCGAGTCATAAAATAAAAACAAAAGAAATAATAGAATAAAAAAAAAATGCACAATTACTCCCCGGCAACGGCGCCAAAATTTGGGAGCTGTCGTTTACACTCCTAAATTAACCTCACTTTCACTTCACGAATTTAAATAATTAGCACAGTAGTAAGCAAGGATCGATCCCACAGAGAGTAAGTTTGTTTTAGATTTATTCTATTATTTTAACAGAAAATAAAGATGGGGGATTTTTAAAATTGTTTTAAACTAAGAAAAACAGAATTTAAATAAAGAGATTAACCAAATATGTAAAAACATCAGTTCTGTAGTTTAGTTTCACCAAGCACAGCAATCAATTAATCAAGTTATTATTCTTTACCCTTCAATGAAACTATTAACCCTAGATAACAATAAGCTCTGCTATTCGAAATTCTCCTTAGATATTCACTGTATGAAATAAGCTCTTCACCAGATTCAACTAGTATATAACCTAGAACAAGCTCTCTAGATTTAATATGATAGAAGCATTAAGAAATAGAGAATTAGGCTAATCCAAGCAACAAACACATAAGCTCGATTTGTTTAACTTGTTTTCTGATAATCTTAGCAATACACAAAAGCTTGTCCACAATTAGTATTACTAATTTACTACTTGTGATGAAGACAGATATCAATTACACGTAATACCAATCTTAATCTAGCATATGATAATGATTAAATTAACTGAATTGGCCATATCAAATTAATTAGATCAATTAGCATGCAATCAATGAAAACAGATTATCAGAAGAAATTTCATACAAGAAGGAATAAATAATAATACTCAATTAATTAATTACTTGTACCAAGGTTCCACCTCCCTTTAGAACTGAATAAAGAAACTAGCCTGACATGCTCCAAGTCTGCACTTCAATGAGGTATGAGAGTTGGTAGAAGATTGAATGAATAAAACCTTAACTATCATCCTCTATTTATAGTGCTAGACAAGGACCTAAATCCTATAAGAACTAGGAATCCAAATCCAAAAAGGAATTACAATTATAACTAGTTTCCATAATAAAATCCAATTTAAAAAAATAAATATTAGTCTCAAGGAAATCCTAAATCTACTAGAAATAAAAATCCCACAACTGCCGTGTGACTGAGTCTTCAATTCCTTGCTGCCTTCGGATTGTGCAACTTCCTCGTGAACCACTCTCCTGGTTGCATTCCTTTTGTAAGTTGGATGCTTCAATTCGTGTACTGCTTGGAAATTGATTTACTTTGTAACCCGTGAGCTGCTATGACTCCTTTCTCCATTTGGACTTGCAATCCCTTTTTGGCGTGAGCTGCTGATTAATCATGGGCCCACACTCCTTTAATTTCGTGAATTGCTGGGACTTCTTAATGAGCTGCTCCAACGTGCGTGGCCCCACATCAATAAAGAAAATTATAAAGCTCCCTCTCTATGTTTGCAAGCTGCTAGGAATTAGTATAGCTCCTCCAATTTGTAAAATGCCCAAGTCCGTGAGGTGCTGGACTTCTAAAGCTATTATAATTTCGTGGCCCACATGTAAGTTGTCAAGCTTCATTTTCGTGAGCTGCTAATGAAAGGAAGGCTGGGCTGCTTCTCAATCAAACCGTGGCCCATTTGATATTATCTTGCTTTGCATGGCCGTGAATAATGAAAGCCCAATTGCATGCCATTACCGAATTGGATTTTAAAACCCACAACTTATTCGTTTTTCATCATTTCAGCCCATTTGCTCTAATTCCTCCTGAAATTAATAAACATCTTAATAAGTCTTTAAACACTATAAAATATATAATAAACTAAATATAAAGGAATAGAAATAAATGAATAATATGCACTTATCAGTTAGATGCCTTTGAGGGGTTAGGGTTATCATTAAATGTTCACGTCATTCTCTGCTGGGGATAACGTCATTCATAATAACACTTGAGGCAGCACTGTCAGGCGGTTATTGGTAGGATATCGATGATAGGTTATCAGAGTTTAGGCTATCACAGATTATTCTCGTCTTTATCTGCTGGGGACGTATCTCTGTTACCGAGTTACCTTAGTGGGTGCTTCCGATGCCTATCCTGACGATAATTTACACCGATAGTTTGTAATAGGGGGTTGAATCGCCAATCCTTCTTGGTGCTCCCTCTGAGGATGTGTATAATAGATTCCATCATCTGTCCTTTGTGGAGATAGATTGATATATTGTCTTCACCAACGGATCATTCCCGATGCTTCGCTGGAGTTATGCCAATGGCTGACCTGTCACCGGTCTGTACCCGACGCTTCGCTGGGGTTGTGCCAACGGCTGAACTGTCATCGGTCAGTACCCGATGCTTCGCTGGGGTTGTGCCAACAGTTGAACTGTCATCGGTCAGTACCCGACCCTTCGCTGGGGTTGTGCCAACGGCTGAACTGTCATCAGTCAGTACTCGACGCTTCGCTGGGGTTGTGCCACCGGCTGAACTGTCATCGGTCAGTACCCGACGCTTCACTGGGGTTGTGCCACCGGCTGAACTATCATCGGTCAGTACCCGACGCTTCACTGGGGTTGTACCAACAGCTGAACTGTCATCGATCAGTACCCGACGCTTCGCTGGGGTTACGCCAACGGCTGAACTGTCATCGGTTAGTACCCGACGCTTCGTTGGGGTTGTGCCAATGACTGCACTATCATGGGTCAGTACCCGTCGCTTCGCTGGGGTTGTTCCAACGACTGAACTGTCATCAGTCAGTACCCGACGCTTCTTTGTGGTTGTGCCAACAGCTGAACTGTCATCGGTCAGTACCCGACGCTTCGTTGGGGTTGTGTCAACGACTGAACTGTCATCGGTCAGTACCTGACGCTTCACTGGGGTTGTGCCAGACGCTTCACTGGGGTTGTGCCAATGACTGAACTATCATCGGTCAGTACCCGACGCTTTGTTGGGGTTGTGCCAATGGCTAAACTGTCATCGGTCAGTATCCGTCACTTCGAAAGTTGCAGTTTTTGACAGTTTTGCGCAATTTTTCAGCAGTTTTTCAGCAGTTTTCATCATTGATCCACGAATATTACTTCGGGATGAATACCAATGGCTTTCATGAAGTTCCAACTTCTGTTAGTAATCTGCTGCTTAAACGCAGGATTTCAGGGCAAACTGCTCAATCGCGTAGCGCTTTTGTCTCAGATTTGACTTTTGAACTCATATAAACTCCGTTTCAACTCAAAATAGACTGAGCCGGAGGGGGTGGGGCACAACCTAGAGAGCCGCAGGTAGAGGTGCTGCTGGCACGAGTGGGGCCGCTCCCTCCTGCATTTTTATATTGGGCAGCAGTAGCGCTCATAAATCATTTTCAGTTTTTCATTTTCGATAGAAATTCGATTTTCTCTTTCAGATCTATGAAGTTTAGGCAGATTTTTTTAGATTCCGTTAGCGGCCATGCGTTCTGCATATCACATGTAATGTTTACATCCTTTCTTTTCAAGTTTTGACCATTAGAAGTATGTAAACCACGTAGGGTGCTTTTAAACGCAATGTATCAAAAATATATGCCTATATGACCTGCTAAAATTTTTTTGACTTCATAAGTATGCATATTTTATTGCAATACACGTTTTGGTGTAAGAAAATTTAGATTTTGAGACAGTCAATTTCGGCTCTTTTTGATCAGTTTACTCATCTTTTTTGAGGCCTAGCGAGCCTAGATTTTCAACTAAAAAATATCCATGGTTATTTGGCTACCATGTGAAGTTTATTTTTGATTTTTTTCATAAATATGAACTATTTCTATTTTTGAGAAGGTGTGCTATTGAATGGACACCTAGACATGCTTGTGTGCATGCGGACAGTCTATTTTCTAAAGGAGACTCTGGAGAAGTTTTTTCAAAAGCCCGAGCATTTAATAAATATGCAGTTTTGACTCTACTGGGGATTTTTAACTAACCCATGCATTTTTTAGGATTTAGCTTTTGAAAAACATACAGTTTTGACTCTACTGAGGATTTTTAATTGACCCATGCATGTTTTAGGACTTAAAAATGCATAAAGTACTAATTTAAATTATTAAGCCACAGGTTTTAGGTTTACCACACCCTATCTGAGGTGATTTGGAGACTTTGTCCCGGCTATGGATCGAGATAGACATGGTAGTGCCAGCAGGGTCATTTCAGGCGTTAGGTGGAGGAGAGCTTCTGATGTTCCTCAGCCACGTCCAGCCCGACCGCCTCGTAGGTTAGCGGAGTCAGTTATTCGTCCGACCCAGGATTAGCCACCGGCCAATATAGACGATGTGGAGGCTCCATTTGCTACTCTATCTCCAGCTCAGGCCCCACGTACGGAGCTCCCAGGCATTGTTGTCCCAGTCTAGGATCTGCTGGGAAATTTGCGTCATCATCCCTCGAGGTTCCTCCATGCCAACGAGGTGACTAAAGCTTTTTTTGTTTCTGGATTTTCTTTATTCCTTTTGCCATTCTCGGGGCACAGGTTTTTGATATGGGTTAGTTTTTGATGCAGGTTCCTGGCTTTACGCAGCCTCGAGGGAACTGGTTTAATGTGCATTCTCTGTATCACACTCTGCAGCAGGACTACATGGACATTATTGCCCCTAGGGTTTTATGAAAGCTTTATCTGAGCACTGGTTTCACCAGACTCAGTCTCTCCACTTGTTGGACTGTGAGGTGATGATGACACCAATGGATTGGAGGTTCATCACCGGGATAGAGTTTGATGGTGAGCCCATGCCTGTTGTGGCTGAAATTACACTCACTGCCGTTAAGTCCCTGCTGGGAGTCCTTGCGACGGTGATTAAGGGTTGGACGGTTCGATCTGGTCCCTTGAGCGTAGATGCCCGGAGTGGGGCTTTGCTTTAGCCTCTGCCTGATGATCAGAGGGTTAGGTATCGCATTCTGCGGTGACTATTTTTGGTGATCATCAGGGGTTATTTTCTGGTGGACAACTCTGTGACGGTGTCCTTTGCCCTGGTCAGTGCCACTCGACATGTGGAGCGCCTCAGTGACTTTGATTGGGGTACCTACACCTTTGCCTATTTTCTCCGAGGCATGTGCGCTCTTATACCTTTCTACTGGTGTAATGGAGGCCTAGTTAGGGTTCTACTAATTTTTACTGGTGAGTACATCTTTCTTGTACCTTTTTGATTTCTACATTTATATTTTTCAGTCTTGGTCACTGAGGACTTTTGATATTTACATGGCCAGTTCTGGGCATATAAGAGAATTCATTGCCTTCGTCCCGCTACTAATTTAGGCTTGGAGACTTATCCCCGAGGACGGCGTTGGCATCACTCCACTCTGACGGAGGTCACCGTGGCTGAGGGATTCACCCATTCCCGTCTGTAGCTTGAGCTTTTGACAGTAGGAGCGATCGTGTGGGTACCGTACACCTCAAAATTTTTGACAGTCGGGTTTGAGGGTGATTTCCCCACTGGCCGAGAGTTTGCATTGTCGACCCGCAGAGTCCCATGTTTGATAGAGGGACGTTGGGAGCTCTATTTTGGAGAGCATGCTATCAGGAGCATCGAGGGGCAGATCTATATTCCCATTGCTCCCCCTACTTGGCATCATTGGCCCATAGTTCAACCACTCACAGACATTCTGATGGAGGGTATAGATGGCTTTACCCTGTCAGAGGGTCTATACAGCCAAGGGGCATTCAGTAGTTGGTGGAGTCCTCGCACTCTTGGGTCTCAGACTCATGCTACCCAGTTCATGGCAGATATGGTGTCGGGGTCTGTGAGAATGATAATTTGGATAGCGTGCCTCAGGGAGCCTACTCACTTGGACCAGATTACAGGATTGACCCAGAAGTTGGAGAGAGCTCATTTGTTTATCAGGCATCTTGGCAGAGATCCATCAGAGGCATCTTCATTTGATCCATCCAGCTCCGGAGCAGGCCCTTCCACAGGTCCATTTTCCAACAATTATATAGGGGCAGATCCTCCCTTGTACCGCCCTGACATTCCTGATGGCCGAGACTTTGTGCCCACGGAGGAGATGAAGCAGGTTGAATAGCCTAAGTGTAGATGTTTTGGATCTTTTTGGATAGCTATTGTAGCTATATCTTTTGATAGGCCACTATTTTGGCTGTTGGGAAGCTGTGCCCCACTTTGATACGTCATTGTTAGTAATTGGGGGGTTGTGCCCCATATCCCTGTACTTTTTATTTTGCACTTTATTAGCAAACAGAGATGACGCTTAGAGTAGACAGTTTATTGTAGATATGCATCATATTTCCTATCTATTGCATCATGTTTATCATTGTCATTATGCATGTATTATGTCATGGATATGTATATAGACAAATAAGTTCAGATTTGACCCCTGGATGGTTTTGTGATATGGGGATACAGATGTCATCGTCCACCGTCAGCCATATTGAGCACTCGCCATCGTCCTTGGTGGAATCTTCATTGCAGTCGTGGTATAACAGTCTGCCCCTCACATCTTGAGGGGCAGTAGACCAGATGCTAGGGCATTCTCTAGCCCTTTAAGTTTTCCAGGTTTCGTATGGGTTTGTGGATGGCATCTTATCATGTTAGATACCTGATCGACAAGTTTTCTATTTGGGCTCCACGAATTGAATCCTACCTTAGAGGAGTGTGAGCGTCTTACAGGCTTGACATTGGATCTACCTTGCTCTCGTATAGCCATCAGTGACACGCGGAGACCATTTATGAATATGTCTGGTCTGAGACGTCGAGTTATCACTGAGGAGATTATTATAGGACATGTGATATCCATAGACTTTTTGATCGATCGCTTCGGCCGGCTAGACAGCTACGAGCGACATTCTGGGGATTTTATCATTTTGGTAGATGAGTGGCAGGTCGCCCGTGTAGACGTCTTGTTGATGTACATCATGGCGTACATTTATATGCCATTACCCTTGGACCACTTGGACGTTGGATTGATGGTCGTGGTTCGGGCCCTTAGACATGGTTGCACCATCCTGTCGATGATATTGGCTGAGACACTGAGGTCAACTACCTATTGTCGCACCCATCCAGAGGGGTTTTTCAGAGGTAGCTCTGTCTTGTTGT
The DNA here is from genome assembly GCA_020205555.1 of Panax stipuleanatus. Lineage (NCBI taxonomy): Eukaryota > Viridiplantae > Streptophyta > Magnoliopsida > Apiales > Araliaceae > Panax > Panax stipuleanatus. The sequence continues at coordinate 151,713,150 of CM035117.1, read as the reverse complement.
ACGTGTGGCTCATATCCCACTTGCGCCCGATTGGCTTCTTCAGACACCAGGGGTATTGTTTTACCCATGAGATAGCCATGTCATATTCTTTTCAGTCGGCGGAGTGTTCTAATGTAAAGACCTGGTTAGCTTTTTTTCCAGATATTGAGCATCCTTTTTCGATTCTGCCATGTTCTAGGTGATAGTAGTGTGCATACAAGCCAATCATGTATGATGATAAAGCACATACTTTGTAAACAATCTTATTTATTTATTAATAAAATATTCATTTAAGGCATTTAATTATCTACATGGTGCTGTTTTTATAATATGTAAATAACCCATAGTTTTAAGCAATGCTTTTAGAATCATGATGAGATCATGCTAATGAGATCTAAATTCTTGGAAAGCTTAAAAACTTATATAGTTCCCAATTGTGGGATTACTAAAATGGGGAATAGTAAATCCAGATAGATTGGTACATATGTTGCTTGCTCATTAGATGAGGATGACTGATCTCATGGTCATTTGTGTGGAGACACTAAAGCAAGTATGTAGGTGCTTATTGGAGAATAAGTTCACTGAACATGACTCGCTATGGAATACCTAATGGAGTTTTACTCGCCTGTCAATAGGAATTCCTAATGTGATAGTAGTACAAGTGATCCTTGGACTTGAGATCATCATAGTATCTTGTATGTAACAAATTATACTTTGACTTATTCCTTAAGGCCTTTTAAGGCATATATAGGGTATGCTTGGTTATAATGAGTTGCATATGGAGATAATGTATGATCAATAAAGAATCTACCACCTCTAGTAAAAGAGGAGATATGTCCTATGTGATTCGTTAAATGACAACCCAGGAATCCTTGGCTAAGGTAGAATGAAATTAGAAAGAGGTTTCTAATTTGCATTATTTGGAGTTGTGCATTTTCTAATCGAAATAGATATGATTAAATAAATTAATACTTGACAGTAAATCCATATCTTATATTTAATTGGGACATTGTTTGGTAGAAGGATTTAATTGTACGGTAACTATTAACTCACAGGTTCTTTTATGATTAATGTTGAAATCTATATTATCTAGAAAGTCGTTGATAGCTAGGGAGGCTTATCCCTATTGTAGAATAAATGTTATTTATTTAAATAGATTATTAGTTTAATTTATTTATTTAAATAAGATTAGAATTGCTCTAATTGATTTATTCACAACCGGTTTAATATGGAGAACCTAAAGGGTCACACCGTAAAAGGAAGAATAATTATTTAAGAAGAAAATGGCATGATAGTAATAATGCATTAACTATAATTAATTTAATCTATGGTGATAGAATAAATTAAATAGCTTAATGTTTATTATTTAATATTTTAGAAATATTAAATATAAATTAATAAGAGGAGTCTTATTAATATTATTATTAGTATTATTATTATTTTAATTCTACAGGAGTTTAGGAATTAATATAATATCAGTACTCTCTCTCAATCCTAATAAGATTAGGATATAAATTAATTAAAAGTGTTTAATTAATTAATTAAATAAAACCCTATTCTAATTGGATTAGAAGGGTTAACCTAATATCTATATAAGAGAGTCTTATATGAGAAATAAGATATACGTGATTTTTTCAAGAGTTGGGAGTACACATATTCTATAGAGATAGAAACAAGGGTTAAGCCAATAACCCATCTTCCTGAGTTCTTCATCTTCCTTGGTGGATCACCGTTAGAGGCCAAACATTTGGATGGCTGACATTGATCAAGGGAAGGAGCCACTACAGAGGAATCAAAGGAATCAAAGGAGTAGAACTTGTACCTGAGGAAGCTTGGATCTTCAAAGGTATAATTCTATTTTTCTCCTTCTATATTCACTGATAATTGATGCACAAGAATGATCATGGTTATGGGTTTGTATAAATTTTTGAAAACCTAGTTTTTGCGCTTCCGCCCTATTTATGTGATTTGATTGCATGATTGCGTTACGTACAAATCCAACAGTGGTATCAGAGCCAATGTTGTGCTAATTATCAGTCTATGTGATTCCATACATGTGTGATATGCGATTGGATCGAGTTCTAGGCAACAAATTTTTTTTTCAGATTCTGCGATGCTGCGCAGCTGTGCCGGTACAAGGCAATATTGCTACGCAGCTGCGCCGGAGACTGTTCCTGGCTTTCATGCTGCGCAGCTGCGCCAATTCCCTTTACATACCTGGCGCAGCTGCGCCACTGTACAGGAACTGAATTTTTTTTATTTTATTTAATTAAATGAAAGGTTTATTTAATTAATAAAGGTTTAAAATAAAGATGTTTATTTTATATGAAATGAGATTTCAGAATTACTAAACTTAAAGAGTTTAATTTGGAATTATTTTTGAATGAAATAAAGGAGTTTATTTTTCCAAAAATAAAGTTTAGCAAACTTTTGCCCATTAACTGATATTAATACATATATGGAGTGAATTTACTTTCAAGAGATGAATAAGTTTTATTGATACGTATGATGATATGTATGGTAATAAAAAGGATTGATTATGGACTATGACCAATGTTATTGGATTTTATTTTGGTTGAATGCTTGAATGAATGGGTTTTATAAAATGGGGTCTGCGTACCTTGTCTTCTCTAGTTTTATTCTCGATGTAAATTCTATCTCCTTTCTATGTACTTCCCCTTGACTGCTGATCAAGGTTTCCATTTAATTTTAAATAATTAATGTAATAGAGATAATTAGAATTATTTTGAAAAAAATTAGAGACCAAGGAGCAAGGAGCGCGTGAAGACCCGTTTGTATGGAGCCCGGGTTTAAATGTAACAGTTACGTTTAACTTTAAATTTTTGCACTCCTAGGTTTGACCTTTTGGTTCACTTGGTGGCTCTAGTGAACCAAACTAGAATAAAAGTCCATAATCAATCCGGGTAGAATATAGTATTCTATATTGCATGCTAAATATTATATATATTATATTTTATGCAAACATGCTTCGCATGTTTAATAAAATGACGCGTATTTTATATATATATATATGTGTATGCGCGTTAAACAAGATGAGACAAATAATAACAAACCCCTCAAAGAAATAATATTAAGTCTGAAGCGTTCAAATGATATTTGGAATATCGAACGTCGCCTTGTAGCATGATTAATTAATAGAGTATTAAATATTTAATATGAGTTTGTTGTGCTATCTACAAGGCGAGTATTGAATATCTAAGATATTAATTAATCACATTTGATGCTTATCAAGAAAATTGAACGATCTAGTCTTGTTGTGCTATCCACAAGGACAAAATTTTTTCTTTTTTGAATTTATGGAAGTGCTAGGCTGGACTTAATTTAAATCATTTTAGTTCGGATGTGCACACACATGACCATTGTGATTTAAGAGGTAAAATAAAAGGAGTTACATGGTGATGTAATTGACAAGAGTTGTCTACCTATTTATTTGTATATCGCTTGTTGTGCTATCCACAAGGTTATATACATTTGAAATGGGATCCTTAATCTCACTAGCAAATCTTTAATTATATATTGCCGAACTATATAAGTGAGGGTAATATAGTTTGATGAAACTAGTGGGAGATACCAATTTAAAATAAAGACCTAAATTTATTTTGGTATGCAAAGTTAATAAAATGAATGTTTGCTAAAATGTTATCTTTTCACATGCAAAATTTTAAAAAATTTTCAAAATCACTAATCTCACTACGAAGCATACTTGATGCAAATAAGCTTACCGGCCCGAATTATGAGGACTGGCTAAGAAATCTGAGAATTGTTCTCACTGCTGAAAAGATTTCTTATGTCCTAAATTCAACTATCCCTGAATCTGTTTCGGAAACAGCATCTGAGGAAGAGATTGCCACTTTCAATAAATGGCAAGATGATGCATCTGTGACTCAATGCATCATGCTCGCATCCATGAATAACGAGCTTCAGCGTCAGCACGAAAAAATGGATGCTCCTGATATGCTGCTTTACCTCAAGGAGTTGTATGGTGAACAGAGTAGGACTGATAGATATGAGATATCTAAGGAGCTCTTCCGATCTCGGATGACCGAGGGTACTGCCGTCTAGACTCTTGTCCTGAAAGTGATCAATTTGATTGAACGCCTTGGACAGCTGGGGTTCGTCATGGATGGGGAGTTGAGTCAAGACTTGGTCTTGCAGTCACTCCCTGAGACCTTCTCGCAGTTTGTGGTTAATTTTCACATGAATAAGCTAGATGTCAGCTTGCCTGAGCTGCTTAACATGCTGAAAACTGCAGAAGGTCACTTCTCATCCAAGAAGAACCATGTCTTGATGGTGGATTCTTCCAATAAAAGGAAGAGGCCCAAGGTGTCTTCTGAAAAGAAGAAATCCAAGAAGGCTAAGGGAAAGGGGAAAGAAAAGGAACAAAAGAAACTTGAACCAGCTAAAGGAATGTGCTTTCATTGCAATGAGCCGGGACATTGGAAGAGGAATTGCAAGAAGTTTCTAGCAGAGAAGAAGCTTGGAGAAGCTTCAACTTCCAATCAAGGTTTGTTTATGATTGAAATTAATTTTTCTGAAAGTCATAATTCTACTTGGGTATTGGATACCGGCTGTGGTTCTCACATATGTAATACTGTGCAGGGACTGGTCAGAAGTAGAAAGCTGAACAATGATGAGGTGACCCTACGAGTGGGGAATGGAGCAAAGGTTGCTGCATTAGCTGTAGGAACTTATTGTTTAGCAATGCCTTCGGGCAAGTCCATTTATCTTAATAATTGTTATTATGTTCCGAATATTATTAAAAACATTATTTCAATTTCTGTATTGAATATAGAAGGTTTTGACGTTATTATAAAGAACAATGGTTGTTCTATTTATAAAGACGATGTTTTATATGGTATTGGAAATTTGCGAAATGGACTTTATACACTTGACTTACAAGAAAATATATTTCAAATTGAACAAACTAAGTAAAGAAAAAGAGATGATATTAATTATACCTATATGTGGCACTGTAGACTCAGTCATATCAATGAAACAAGATTATCCAAGTTGCATAAGGATGGGCTCCTAGAGCTATCCGATTATGAATCTTATCCAACTTGTGAATTTTGTCTCATGGGTAAAATGACTAAATCTCCTTTTAGTGGAAAAGGAGAAAGAGTTACAGAGTTGTTAGCATTAATTCACACAGCCGTTTGTGGACCTATGACAACAAGTACACGGGGTGGGTATTCTTATTTTATTACTTTCACTAATGATCACTCAAGATTTGGTTATGTGTATTTGATGAAATACAAATCATAATCATTTGAAAAGTTCAAAGAGTTCAGAAGTGAAGGAGAGAAACAAACGGGCAAGAGTATTAAGATGCTTCGATCAGATTGAGGTGGAGAATACTTAAGCGGTGAGTTTCTCAATTGTCTCAAAGAAAATGGTATAATCTCACAATGGACTCCTCCAGGTACACCACAGTTACATGGAATATCTGAAAGGAGAAATCGAACACTGTTGGACATGGTTCGATCCATGATAAGTTTCACTGACCTTCCAATTTCCTTCTGGGGATATGCCCTAGAAATGGCTGCATACCTACTTAACAAGGTACCTACCAAATCCACCCCAAAGACTCCATATGAGATGTGGAAAGGGAGGAAACCAAATCTTAAGCATGTTAAGACTTGGGGTTGTCCAGCTTATGTCAAAAAGTTTGAAAATGATAAGCTACAGACTAAATTCGATAAGTGTAGATTTGTGGGATACCCTAAAGAAACCGTAGGGTATTATTTCTATCATCCAACTGATCAAAAGGTGTTTGTTGCGAAACATGCTACCTTCTTGTAGAAAGAGTTTATCCATGAAGGGGTTAGTGGGAGTAAGATATATCTTGAAGAAGTTCAAGAACCACAAGTTACCACATATCAAAGTCAGGTACCTGACCAAATAGAAGAACCTATTGTACCACACCCTGTTCGTAAATCTGTAAGAGTACCGAAGATACCTGAGAGGTATGGATTCGTTATAGAGGATGACGATTACACATCATAAATGATGATGATCCATTGAATTACGAACAGGCTATGAGTAATAAAGACTCAGGGAAATGGCTTGAAGCCATGAAATCCGAAATGGACTCCATGTATGAAAACAAAGTACGGACTTTGGTTTCACCACCTGAAGGTATTAAACCTATTGGGTGTAAATGGGTTTTTAAGAGAAAGACTGGAGCAGACGGAAAGGTAGAGACCTATAAGGCTCGACTGGTTGCAAAAGGTTTCAAACAAAGACAAGGAGTTGACTATGATGAAACCTTCTCACCAGTAGCCATGCTCAAGTCCATTTGGATTTTGCTTGCGATTGCATCTTACAACGACTATGAGATCTGGCAGATGGACGTGAAAACGGCCTTCCTCAATAGGAAACTTGAGGAGGATGTGTATATGACATAGCTAGAGGGATTTATTTCAAAAGTTGGAACAAATCAAGTTTGTAAGCTGCAACGATCCATTTATGGGTAGAAGCAAGCTTCTCGTAGATGGAACATTAGTTTTGATGAGACAATCAAAGAGTTTGATTTTATCAAAAATGAGGATGAACCATGTGTATACAAGAAGGTTAGTGGGAGCGCAGTATTATTCCTAGTATTATATGTTGATGATATATTACTGATAGGGAATGACATTCCTATGTTACAATCAATTAAAATCTGTTTATCTAAAAACTTCTCCATGAAGGACTTGGGTGAAGCATCCTATATTTTGGGGATAAAGATCTATAGAGATAGATCTAAAAGGATGCTTGGCTTATCCAAAGGAACGTACATTGATACGATGCTAAAGAGGTTTAGCATGGAAGATTCCAAAAGAGGTCTCATACTGATTAGCCATGGAATAAATCTCTATAAGAAACAGGCCCCAAAGACACCTAAGGAGAGAGACCGTATGAGTAAGATCCCTTATGCTTCTGCAGTATGATCTATCATGTACGGTATGATATGTACTAGACCGGATGTTGCTCACGCACTTAGTGTAACGAGCAGATACCAGTCGAATCCAGGAGAAGAGCACTAGAAGGCAGTGAAAAATATCCTAAAGTACTTGAGAAGGACTAAAGATATTTTTCTTGTCTACGGTGGGTCTGAATTAAAACTCGAGAAATTCACAGACTTAAGTTTTCAAACAGACCAAGATGACAGTAAATCTGTTTCAGGGTATGTGTTTACCTTGAATGGAGGCGCAGTGAGTTGGAAGAGTTCCAAGCAGCAAACAGTTGCTGATTCAGTGACAGAGGCAGAGTATATAGCTCCAAGTGAAGCTGCAAAGGAAGCTGTTTGGATGAAGAAGTTCATAACTGAACTTGGTGTGGTTCCTAGCATTGGAGAAGCAGTTCCCGTATACTGTGACAACACCGGAGCGGTTGCACAGGCTAAGGAACCCAGGTCTCATCAGAAATCCAAACACGTGTTGCGGCGATTTCACTTGATCAGGGAGATCATTGAAAGAGGAGACGTCACCTTGGAGTGTGTGGACTCTCAAGACAATATTGTAGATCCATTTACTAAAGCTCTAACACAACAGCAGTTTGATCGTCACTTAGAGAAGATGGGTATGAGATACCATGACGATTGGCTTTAGTGCAAGTGGGAGATTGATAGTAGTGTGCATACAAGCCAATCATGTATGATGATAAAGCACATACTTTGTAAACAATCTTATTTATTTATTAGTAAAATATTCATTTAAGGCAATTAATTATCTACATGGTGCTGTTTTATAATATGTAAATAACCCATAATTTTAAGCAATGCTTTTAGAATTATGATGAGATCATGCTAATGAGATCTAAATTCTTAGAAAGCTTAAAAACTTAAATAGTTCCCAATTGTGGGATTACTAAAATGGGGATTAGTAAATCCAGATAGATTGGTACATATGTTGCTTGCTCATTAGATGAGGATGACTGATCTCATGGTCATTTGTGTGGAGACACTAAAGCAAGTATGTAGGTGCTTATTGGAGAATAAGTTCACTGAACGTGACTCTCTATGGAATACCTAATGGAGTTTTACTCGCCTGTCAATAGGAATTCCTAATGTGATATTAGTACAAGTGATCTTTGGACTTGAGATCATCATAGTATCTTGTATGTAACAAATTATACTTTGACTTATTCCTTAAGGCCTTTTAAGGCTTATGTAGGGTATGCTTGGGTATAATGAGTTGCATATGGAGATAATGTATGATCAATAAAGAATCTACCACCTCTAGTAAAAGAGGAGATATGTCCTATGTGATTCGTTAAATGACAACCCAGGAATCATTGGCCAAGGTAGAATGAAATTAGAAAGAGGTTTCTAATTTGCATTATTTGGAGTTGTGCATTTTCTAATCAAAATACCTATGATTAAATAAATTAAGACTTGACAGTAAATCCATATCTTATATTTAATTGGGACATTGTTTGGTGGAAGGATTGAATTGTACGGTAGCTATTAACTCACATGTTCTTTTATGATTAATATTGAAATCTATATTATCTAGAAAGTCGTTGATAGCTAGGGAGGCTTATCCCTATTGTAGAATAAATGTTATTTATTTAAATAGATTATAAGTTTAATTTATTTATTTAAATAAGATTATAATTATTCTAATTGATTTATTCACAACCGGTTTAATATGGAGAACCTAAAGGGTCACACCGTAAAAGGAAGAATAATTATTTAAGAAGAAAATGGCATGATAGTAATAATGCATTAACTATAATTAATTTAATCTATGGTGATAGAATAAATTAAATAGCTTAATGTTTATTATTTAATATTTTAGAAATATTAAATATAAATTAATAAGAGGAGTCTTATTAATATTATTATTAGTAATATTATTATTTTAATTCTAAATGAGTTTAGGAATTAATATAATATCAGTACTCTCTCTCAATCCTAATAAGATTAGGATATAAATTAATTAAAAGTGTTTAATTAATTAATTAAATAAAATCCCATTCTAATTAGATTAGAAGGGTTAACCTAATATCTATATAAGAGAGTCTTATATCAGAAATAAGATATACGTGAATTTTTCAAGAGTTGGGAGTACACATATTCTATAGAGATAGAAACAAGGGTTAAGCCAATAACCCATCTTCCTGAGTTCTTCATCTTCCTTGGTGGATCACCGTTAGAGGCCAAACATTTGGATGGCTGACATTGATCAAGGGAAGGAGCCACTACAGAGGAATCAAAGGAATCAAAGGAGTAGAACTTGTACCTGAGGAAGCTTGGATCTTCAAAGGTATAATTCTATTTTTCTCCTTCTATATTCACTGATAATTGATGCACAAGAATGATCATGGTTATGGGTTTGTATAAATTTTTGAAAACCTAGTTTTTGCGCTTCCGCCCTATTTATGTGATTTGATTGCATGATTGCGTTACGTACAAACCCAACACCGGGCTAGTCTCCCCTTATAGCTTCATTACCCATGCATCTGGCATGGACTACCTGCCCCTAGCGGGATTGAGGGGAGTGACCACTTATCATCCTCTGGCAGTTATGGGTCAGTACGATCAGTTCCAGAGCCTGCACCAATTTGAGGGGGCTATTGATCAGTGGATGTCGGCTTCTTCTATGTCGTCAGTCGACCTGATCTGGATTTATGAGTGTTGGACTCATAGGGAGAGGGCTGATTTCTCTACTAGACACCTAGATCCTTCTCCAGAGTACTCAGCGTGGTTGAAGGCCGATATAGCATCAGCTGCATTCATCCACTCAGCTCCGGTTGTGGATTCAGATGAGGAGGAGCCTATGGAGGATCCTGATTCTTTTACAGAGGATGATTTGTTCATGGGTCTAACAGCAGCCTTAGTTAGTGACCCGCCGATCATTCCTTCTGAGACAGATCCAGCTTTGGCAGATTCACTAGCTAGGATGACCTTCGAGAGAGATCAGGCTAGAGTGCTAATGTTGACTACCTTGTCTGGCAGAGATATAGCTTTTGCTGATAGAGATGAGGCTCGAGCCACTCGGGATACGACATTGGTTGAGAGAGATGAGGCTCGATCTTCTCGAGATGCTGCTTTTGTCGAGATTAAGGAGACTTTGATTGCCAGGGATACAGCTTTTGTGGCGAGGGATGAGATTCGATCTGCCAGAGACGCATCTTTTGAGGAGATTGAGGAGGTTTCGATGGCCAGGGACGCTGCTTTTATAGAGAGGGATGAGGCCATAGCTTCCTAGGATTTTCACATTGCCGACAGTACTGCTCTCCGATCATATACTCATAGCCTAGTTACCAAGATGAGTGTTTATATTGATGATCATAGTGCCACTATGCAGATGGTTGTGGATGTTTTGACCCAGATGGAGGCTGAGGGAATTGCACTTGCAGCGGTTCCTCCATCTTCAGAGCGAGATGCCATGTTGGCATTACTGTCCCGCTTGTCCATGGGTCCATAGACTAGCTTTATTTTTCCTGTACATACTAGATCAGCCATTTTTGTCATGTACAAGACACATTGTATATATCAAATAGTATTATATATCAGAGAAATATATTTTGATTCACTTCCCTCTTTGGATATGTATTGTTAATGCTGAGTGATTACCACTTCTTTCATGACTTGTTGTTGTTAATGTATCATGATCTTCACCTTGATGGATTGATAGTGAGACGTCGGAGAATATCTCATATGGGCCTGTTGACTATGAAGGCTTGATAGTATTTATGTTTTATATGGTTTCGGTGACTTGAAACTGGTTTTTATTGCTTTTTTGTATGTTCTTGAAGATCAAACCGCATCGTGAGTGGCTGCCTACGTACTCCCAGGCTGAGGGAGATCAGGTCATTCGTAGTTCGTTCTTGTATGGGAGAGGCTTGAGAAGTGTCTCTTTTGAGTTTGGTTTGATGAGTTTTTAAGTTTTTTGTTTGATTTGACTGCACCAGGAATGGCTGCCTACGTACTCTCGGATTGAGGGAGATCAAGTCATTCGTAGTTCCACTCTTGTGTGAGAACCGAACTGATTTGATTCGCAGGACCAGGATGCTGGTATACATGTGTCTTAGACAAAGTACCTGTTGGGTAAAATCTAGTTACGCACAATACGCAAGTATACGTGGTCAACAAGTAATAAAGTGAAAGTAAAGTGTCGATCCCACGAGGAATTATTTAATATGAATCACCAATTACTAACCCGTAACCAACTCAATCTTATTTAAACGAATGAATTTCTATATATAATTAAATTATTTCTAACTACCACTAGTTAAATTCATATTACGGAGATTTAAGATCACAACTTCACTTATTGCTTCATCTAAGTTAACATACTTCTCATCAATTATTCTCTCTATTTTGAATTGTTAATCAAGAACACGAAAGCAAATATAACCACCTCTCGATGCATCATACCATACTCACTCAAATCCACAGATGATAGAATTAAGCAAGACACCCTAATTATCTAATCCACTATATTTCTATGTGAATTACAATTAAAAAGGATTTAATCACAAGTTCTTTATAAGATTACATATGGCGTAAAGGCATACCTCTACCCTAAACACGAATCATGACTTCCATCTATGCAGAAATCACAAACACATGCTATTATGATCAGATCTAAATCTATACTTCTCAATAGATTTCATGTAGATTATCACAGTAATTGATGGCCAATTAATTAAATAATTAAGTCCAAATCACAATAGACAATCACAACGATAGAACATAATAATTGATAAAGAAGCATATTAAAATAAACTACACAGTAAGATCCATTGTAACCTTAAACAAAGAATTAGTTCATTGAATTAAAACTAAGAATCCATAATTGAATACACATTAAAAAAAAAAGAATAAGAATAAGAAAAAGAATTGAATCTGTGATCAGCAAATTCGTCCTCCGTCTCGTTCCTCCTCTTTATTTTCAATGGCTTTCACTTGTTTCAATCTCCCAATTCCCTTTCAACTAGGGTTTATTATTTAAATTGAAAACTAAACTAATAGAGTAATAATTAATCTCCTCCTATACTAATATATATATATATATATATATATATGTGCTCCTGCCACCTAAACTAAATATATTATCTAGTATATTAATAAAACTAAACTAATGGACTATCCCCCAACAAGCAGGTCACGTCCCTCTTATTATATAATATATCCCCTTTAATATCTAATTCTATCTATTATATATGCTAGCACTCTTATCAGGTCACGTCCACTTTTTAAGTCAGGTCACGTGCAGCCCACAATTCATGCCTTTTATATATTCTATCAACTAGCAGCCTTCTTTGTTCCTTATAACTCCAGCCCACTAGCCATCCCATTTCCACGAATCGAAGTCCAAGGCGCAAAAGGAGTGCAAGCTCTGCCGCCTCCCCGCCCCAGCGGGGAATTTCCAGCTCAAAGCCCCGCCCCAGCGGGGAATCACACTGACCAGCTGCCTTGCTTTGCACGTTCATGCTGCCCATATAATGAGGCAAAGCCATAAAGCCCACCAGCTGTCATATTAAGCTGGTGATCTTTGCTCTGCTACCGTGGGCCCATGATAATTATATGTTGATCAATTGCCCTTTTTATTCATTGAGCTACTTGGCCTATTTTGATAAAACCTCCTTCGCAAGCTGCATCGTGGTCCATGTCCTGTTCTTGCTTGCATGATCCATTGGTCCATTAATTGCTCAATTTATCTCTATATTATTTCCACTTCTCCTTTTACGCCATTTTCGCATCCATTCCGTTACCTACGCATAAAAGTATAAACCAAGTAAAAATGATTATGAAAATTACTTAAAAATAACGAGAATCACGCTATAACGAATACCGATGAGTAGATATAAAACCCACTCATCAAATATCCCTAAACTTGAGACTTTGCTTGTCCTCAAGCAAACACACAAATTAGACAGATTCATTCTCTAGAAATGATCCACTCAGGCAATTAGTCAATATGAATTTGAACACTGGCCTCAAGGGTTACAACAAATGATAACCCACAGAAAATTTCAAAACAATGACATGTCTAAAATTTCAACACTTTCATTAGTTCCACAACTACTCATGATCCTTTAAGTGCGTGTGTGCATCCAATTGTTTAAACTAGTCATGATTTAGATGAGTTCAACCAACACTCATAAAAGATTTTCAAAAACAACTTTGAAAACTTCTTATCACATCAATCTCCTCTAATAAAGATAAAGAAATTTTTTTTCTAAGGATCAACCGGATATTTAAACATTTAAGCACATATGAACCCTTCCCAAGTACTTCAAAGATACTTCTTTTTTCCTTTTTTCTTTTTAGTGAGTGTGTTTTATGCTCCATCTCACTTTCCACTTTCCATTGAACGAGTGCGTTTTACGCTCCATCTCGTGCCTGTGTTTATGGTGAGTGCGTTTTACGCTCCATCTCGACCCACCACAAGATTCAATTATTCAACTCGGGAAGGTTCCAATAATTTTGTTTTTCAAAAATACCCAAGATTTCCCCCAAACTTATGTGAATGCCTAATTTTCACTTTAACTGATCTTCAAATACGATTTCTCAAGTTGCAACGATATCCTTTATAAGTATTTAGTCAAAAAAAATTCAACCCCAACTAGCTAAACAAATGGATATGTGTAAAATTTTGCAAGTATTGTGAAAACCAACTAATGAGTTGAAATATAGACTAAGCATGGTCATCACTTTTCCAAGAGTTAACAACATTAACCACACACTTATCATTGGCCACAATCAAATTCCATCAAAACATTGCCCAAGTGAATACTAAACATGATAAATACCCCCAAACTTAAAACAGACATTGTCCTCAATGGCTAAGATAGGGAGAATTAAAAGAGAGGACTTCCTTGAAAATATTGCAATGTTCCTCCTTGTCTGCTAAGTCTGAAGAATAGGCTAGCTCATTGGAATGAATCGGGCACCACACTTGAGTTGGACTTGACTAACCTGTGAACATGATAGCAGCAAGTTTATTAAATCCTAAAAAAAATTATCAAATAATATGAAACCTAAAAAAACTAAAACTAAAAATTAAACTTGGGTTGTCTTCCAATAAGCGCTTGATTTATAGTCCTTCAGCCGGACTTTATCTGGTCAGCGCTATCCAATTCCTCTTTGGAAATTGTGGAACCCTCCATCCATTAGTAGCAAATAATCCTTTGGAAAGTTCCCACAGGCGATGGCCAGTTCATTAAAGTCACCTAGCATGCTCTTGTTTGGTATGATCTCAATCAAGAACGTCCCACAGCTAGGTGTTTTCTCCATTATGTATGTGATCACTTTGGGGCATGGAAGCTTTTCGCACACAATGGGCTCTTTGTCTATCTTCTCTCTCTTATCCCACAATGGCTTTAAAATTGTACTCGCTCTTATGTCATAAAGAGCTTTGCCGACGACATGACTACCAAGCGGGCAGGGTTTCGCAAATCTGACTGGCTCTTTGATCTTTGGTGGAGACCCATTTAGATCTTTGTCGACCTCTATTTCATTATCCCCTATTGTCTCCACACTTTTGATAGCTTGTGGTTCATCCAGTAGCAGATTTGGTTCGGGTTCTCCATCAGTTTCGTCATCCATGTCATTAAGCAAAGTGTTTGGAGGAAGGTTGTTTACCACTTTGGTCATTTGCTCTATCTGATCCGCAAGATTTTGAATTGACCTCACTTGATTACTCATCTTCTCCACATTCGCTTTGAACTTGGACAATAATTCCCCCAGCCTTGAATTCTCTATTTCAGTCTCGGAAGCCATGTATTGAGGACCATTGGTTGAGGTAGTGACGAGTTGCTCCATTTGATTATTAAGATTTTGGGTTAACATCTCTTGGCTAATCCTCATCTCCTCTAGGTCTGCTATGCCCTTCAATATTACATCCATCAAATTTGACTTTTCTTCTTGTGGAAATGGAGGTGGACATGAAAATTTCGGTGTGTATGATGGATTTGGAGCGTAGTATTGGTCATCATAATTATAGCTCCATGAAGAACCCGGGTGATACCCCCAATCTTGGTGATAGTTAGGATCATCATAGTTGTTGAGGTAATCACCACTATATTGTACAGGTACAAAACTGCAGGGGCATTGATTACTCGGATGATTTCCAGCACAATAATTACACGTAACGGCTATCCTTTGACTCCGTTGGGCTGCAATAACGTCCAACGTCCTCGAAAGTTCTTCAATCTGTGTTGATATTGCAGAAAATGTATTAAATCCATCAATCCCTGTTTCCCTTAGTTGAGTCATGTTTGTGTATGGCAATTGATAACTGAATCCTGCCAGGGTACCTGAAAAGAGAGTAAGATAGGAAGAGAATTAAAAATAAAAAAAATAATATTTAAATTAAGACTAATTTGATTGAAATTAATATTGGTAAATAATTATTAAATTAATTCCCCGGCAATGGCGTAAAAAACTTGTTGGGTAAAATTTAGTTACGCACAATACGCAAGCATACGTTGTCAACAAGTAATAAAGTGAAAGTAAAGTGTCGATAACACGAGGAATTATTTAATACGAATCACCAAGTACTAACCCGTAACCAACTCAATCTTATTTAAACGAATGAATTTCAATATATAATTAAACTACATCTAACTACCACTAATTACCACTAGTTAAATTTAGATTTAAGAGATTTAAGATCACAGCTTCTCTTATTACTTCATCTAAGTTAACATACTTCTCTTCAATTATTCTCTCTATTTTGAATTGTTAATCAAGAACACGAAAGCAAATATAACCACCTCTGGATGCATCATACCATACTCACTCAAATTCACAGATGATAGAATTAAGCAAGACACCTTAATTAACTAATCCACTATATTTCTATGAGAATTACAATTAAAAAGGATTTAATCACAAGTTCTTTATAAGATTACATATGGCGTAAAGGCATACTTCTACCCTAAACACGAATCATGACTTCCATCTATGCAGAAATCACAAACACATGCTATTATGATCAGATCTAAATCTATACTTCTCAATCGATTTCATATAGATTATCACGGTAATTGATGGTCAATCAATTAAATAATTAAGTCCAAATCACAATAGGCAATCACAATAATAGAACATAATAATTGATAAAGAAGCATATTAAAATAAACTACACAGTAAGATCCATTGTAACCTTAAACAAAGAATTAGTTTATTGAATTAAAACTAAGAATCCACAATTGAATACACATTAAAAATAAGAATAAGAAAAAGAAAAAGAATTGAATCTGTAATCAGCAAACTCGTACTCCGTCTCGCTCCTCCTCTTGATCTTTAATGGCTTTCACTTGTTTCAATCACCCAATCCTTTTCAACTAGGGTTTATTATTTAAATTGAAAACTAAATTAAAACTAAACTAATAGACTAATAATTAATCTCCTCCTATACTAATATATATATATATATATATATATATATATATATATATGCTCCTGCCACCTAAACTATATATATTATCTATTATATTAATAAAACTAAACTAATGGACTATCCCCCAACAAGCAGGTCACGTCCCTCTCATTATATAATATATCCCCTTTAATATCTAATTCTATCTATTATATATACTAGCACTCCTATCAGGTCACGTGCAACCCACAATTCATGCCTTTTATATATTCTATCAACTAGTAGGCTTCTTTGTTCCTTTTAACTCCAGCCCACTAGCCATCCCATTTCCACGAATCCAAGTCCAAGGCGCAAAAGGAGTGCAAGCTCTGCCGCCTCCCCGCCCCAGCGGGGAATTTCCAGCTCAAAGCCTGCCCCAGTGAGGAATAATACTGACCAGTCGCCTTGCTTTGCACGTTCATGCTACCCATATAATGAGGCAAAGCCATAAAGCCCACCTGCTATTGTAAGACCCCAACTTTTATGAATAAAGATTTAATTTTCTTTATATATTATTTCGAAATAGTAAGGTGTTGATTTGATAAATGTGAAAAGTTATTACCGTTAGTACTGTTGAAATATCCGGTGGTTAAAATACAGTAATACGCGGTGTTGCACAGTAGCACACGGTGTTGCACAGTATTTCGAATTATTGATTCTTACGAAAGAAGGCACTTACTCAATTATTGTTACAGTAATTACTGTTCAATATTTTATATTATTAATTCAATAATTGCATGATATTTTATTGGTTCAATAATTGCTACGTTGATATTTTATATCAATAATTGCTACGTTGCTATTTTATATGATTGATTCAATAATTGTCACTGCACAGTATTTCACATTATCAACTCAATAATTCATATTATTTGAATAATATTATTAGATAGCATTATTGACAATGTCTAAGGAAGTTCTGTCTAGGAGGGGTTATTTAATTGCGCGCCAGTAAGGAGAAGTCCTTATCGGAAGACCCCCTCTTTCCTGGGAACGACCTGGTTGTCAATATTGTAGTTCTGTAATATTATTTGTGAATAATTAATTATTGATTTATATGATAAGAAAATATTTATTTTGTTGATATAAAAGAAGGAATTAGTGCTGATGTGTTTTTATCAGTATTTTGGTGTGAAAAATCATCCGTTTGTGGATTTCGGCCATTTTTGGTTGGGAATTTGGAAAAACTTCATTCTACAAAGTTGTAGAGAATTAAATTTCCTATAAAAAAACAAAGAATTTATATTTTCCTGATAAAAGGGCTATTTATTATGAATTATTGAAGTTTCGGAAAATAAATGTTTTTTTATAAAATGGTGGGCCCCACTTTTGGTTGGTGTGGAAAATGCTGATGGCTTTCATGAGGCGGCTGGAATTTAAAAAAATATTATTTTATTAAAAAGTCTACTTTGACATCCTAAGCTTTTCCTATAAATAGGGTGCTTAGATTAGAATTGAAAATCACACTAGATTCAGAAGTTTTCTCTCTCTATAATATCGAGCGTATTTTTGTGAGTATTTAGATACATTGAGTGTTACTATTCAGTGCAAGTTTTCTTCAGTCTTATATCCAATATTCTAGTCAGAAGTACTATTCTTTTGAGATAAGGGATGTTATTTTTTCTTTCGTAAATGATGTTATTCTTTTCAATATCATTATACCAAAATATTGGCATGGATTGTATTATAAAATTCTTACTTTTTTCGTCGGGGTTACTATTCACGTATACGGCACTGTTCACGTATACGGCACTATTCACGAAAAAATTAAATTTTCTTCTATATATCCAAGTTACTTGTTAAGGTTCTTATCTTTGATTGGATCTAAGTTTTGAGCTTTATTCTTGAATTTTGCTCCACAATTGATTATTACGAAGTATTTTTGAATTGGATAAACTAAAATACAAATCCTTAATCTTTGTCCTTTATCTCACTGGATTCGTTCTTTAAAATGTTTTTCATCATCCTCAGTCCTAAAAGGTGATATAACTGAATATCTTTGGCTTGTAGAGCAAAGATGAATGATTACCTGATGAATATCTTTGGCCATGGTGAAAAGATGAACAGGTGTTGAGATGAACATGACCACTGATGATACAAATGAATATCTTTGGCCGTAGTGCAAAGATGAATATTTGATTTGAGATGTATAGTGATTGATGTTACAGGGATAAAATATTAATGATGGACTTTTAAATCATAGAAGATAGTAGACTTCATTCTCTACTTAACTCTTCTAATGAATTGTTATTTCCGCTGCGAATATTGATCTAAAACTTGTTGTCAATAATATTTTATCTGAATTGTTGAAGACTAACGATAATTTATTTTCCATTATCTTAGTCATAATATTCTTTACTGGGCTAGTTGAGCTCACCCTTTTCATCTATTGTCCTCTTCAGGAAATGAGAATGTTGCAGGAACTAGTCGGGGAACAGAGTGATGGTTCGAGTTAGAGCAGTAGTAGTCCTCACTATTTCTAATAAATAGTTGGAGAATAATTGTAATGAGTACTTAGTTTGAATGTTAATATTTTGTACATATTTGTATTGACACTCACAGTTGTGTGGTCGTATTTTGCACGACCGTGTGATATACAAGTTTGTATTTGAATTATGTACCATGTATCTGGAAACTCAGAATGGGTTGGGTTGACTGGACCTATTCTGGGGGCGTCATAGTTGGTATCAGAGCTTAGGGATATGGTCTCTGGCGGAGATCGGGGAATAGAACTAGGAGGGGAGAGACGAGTAAATCCTTCACTAGTATATCCTACCTAAGCTTATGTGGTATTTAATTGGTCAGTCGGAGCATAGGGTTAATATGTGATATGTTAATTTGTTTAATTAACCCTTGTTTTATGGCAGTATTTGAGAATGACAGCTGAGAATGTTAACAACGAAGTGAATGAGACCGTGGAGACACCTTTAATCACTAACCAGGAGAACGTGCAACAAGAAGGCAATGTTCATCCTGAAAACAACGCTGATTAGACGATAAACAATGAGATGTTTAGAAGTTTTTTGCAGTTCATGCAAACCCAGACGAGGGAGACTCGTGTGCAACATACCGGTGGAGATAATAATAACTCGCGGCTTGTCATTGCCAAGCAATTCAAAGAGTTGGGACCACCAGAATTTCAGGGAAAGCCAGATCCGATCAAGGAAGAGATGTGGGTTAAGCAAATTACCAAGATATTTGATGTCTTGGGATGCATGGAAGAACAAAAAGTTCCATTTGCCACCTTTATGTTCCGAGGAGAGGCAGATTACTGGTGAGAGTCTGTGAAGCGTACCCAGCCTGCCGCACTCAAGATGTCTTGGGAAGCATTCCAGAAACTGTTCAATGACAAGTACTTTCCTGAAAGTATTCATCATATGAAGGAGGTAGAGTTTATCAGACTAGAACAAAACAACATGAATGTGTCCCAGTACGAGGCTAAATTCGCGGAGTTGTCCAGGTTTGCACCTCATTTGGTGGAGAATGAGGAACGTATGACGCGGATGTTTCTGAGAGGTTTGAAACCCGAAATACGTCAATACCTCATTTCTCACAAATTTTCTTTATATTCGGATGTAGTGAACAAGGCCCAGTTGTTAGAACGAGATAGTAATTATATTCAACCAAGGGACAACAACCAAGGTCGTACAGGTGGCAGCAGTCATCGGAGCAATGACAACCAGCGAGGAGGAAAGTATGATAGAAACGGTAACCACTCCGGTGGTAATCGTGGCTATGGTAGTAGAAAAAGCGAATCGGGAGGAGATTTCAAGAAGAGAAGGTCCAACAATGAGAACGTGAAGAAGTCAACATCAACACCAACATCAACTGTTTCTAGGGGAGGAGAACGACCACCGATCGTATGCTATAAATGCGGGAAAGAGGGACACATCAGCCCAAACTGCCCACAATAATTTAAAGCATGCTATAACTGTGGAAAAGAAGGTCATATAGCTCGAGATTGTCCTGTTGCAAAACCAAGTCCAGCGGGGGTGGTGATTCCAACGGCGGTTTCGGACAAGTCAAAGTTGGTAATTTTTGGAAGAGCGTTTGTCGTGACAGCCCAAAACGCACGGAATCCACATGAGGTGATTACGGGTAAGCTAATCATAAACTCTTGCGAAGTTTACACCTTGTTAGATACCGGTGCTACCCATTCTTTTATTTCACCTACTTGTGCTCAACGTTTGAACTTGACTTCTGATAAATTAGACTTTAACTTATCTGTTGAAACTCCGTTGGGAGAAACCTTTGTTACATCCACAGTTTACAAATCTTGCTTGATTCAAATTGGTACCCTTACCCTACCTGTTGATCTTATATCTTTGAAAATACTTGCATTTGACGTGATTTTAAGAATTGACTGGTTAACCACTTACCATGTTAAAATTGATTATTTTCGTAAGGTTGTTAGTTTTTATATTCCTAATCAACCTGTTGTGCGAAATTAAAGCACCAAACCACTAAAATCAGTCAATATCATTTCAAGTCATAAAGCTATTCGTTTATTGAAAAACGGATGTCAAGCTTTCTTAGCTCATGTCACTGATCTAAACCAGAATACGTCAGATTTGAATGATATTTCCTTTTTTAATGAGTTTCCTGATGTATTTCCCGAAGAACTTCCCGGTCTACCACCAGAACGTGAAGTTGAATTCTTTATTGACCTTGAACCCGGTACAAAACCCATTTCTAAAACCCCATATCGAATGGCTCCTATTGAACTCCAAGAGTTAAAGGTCCAATTACAGGAGTTGTTAG
Organism: Panax stipuleanatus; assembly: GCA_020205555.1. Classification (NCBI taxonomy): domain Eukaryota; kingdom Viridiplantae; phylum Streptophyta; class Magnoliopsida; order Apiales; family Araliaceae; genus Panax; species Panax stipuleanatus. Next base: position 151,692,028 of record CM035117.1, on the reverse strand, counting down.
ATATCAATTTTATTCGTCCTAGTACGTCTCCTTGGGGTGCTCTTGTTTTATTCGTAAAGAAGAAAGACAGAAGTATGCAACTTTGTATTGACTATCGGGAGTTGAACCATGTCACCATCAAGAATAGGTATCCGCTACCTTGTATTGATGACCTGTTCGACCAGTTGCAAGGTGCACAATTCTTTTCAAAGATCGATCTTCGTTCTGGATATCATCAGCTGAAGATTAAAACTGAGGATATTCCGAAGACTGCTTTTAGAACTCGGTACGGGCATTATGAGTTCTTAGTTATGTCTTTTGGATTGACTAATGCTCCTGCTGCTTTCATGGATATGATGAACCGTGTATTTAAGGAATATTTGGATCAATTCGTTGTTGTCTTTATTGATGACATCCTTATCTATTCTAAAATCCGTGAAGATCATGAGCACCACTTGAAGTTGGTACTTCAAAAGCTTCGTGAGAACAAGCTATATGTCAAGCTGAAGAAATACGAGTTCTGGCTTGAGGAAGTAGCATTCCTTGGGCACGTGGTATCGAAACGTGGAGTATCTGTTGACCGAACGAAGATTGAAGCAATACAAAGCTGGGAGCAACCTAAGTCGGTGACCGAAGTACGAAGCTTTTTGGGTTTAGCAGGTTATTATCGGAGGTTCGTAGAGGGATTTTCTCGAATCGCTACTGCATTAACTCAGTTGACTTGGAAAGATACAAAATTTGTTTGGAGCGAGGAATACGAGAAGAGCTTCCAAGAGCTCAAGAGAAGACTTATCTCGGCACCTGTTCTGACAATACCATCTGGTTCGGATGGATTTGTTATCTACAGCAATGCTTCAGGAAAAGGGTTAGGATGTGTTCTCATGCAACATGGGAAAGTCATAGCCTATGCCTCGTGACAACTCAAAGAATATGAGAGGAATTATCCTACTCATGATCTAGAGTTGGCAGCTGTCATTTTCGCGTTGAAGATCTGGAGACACTACTTGTACAGGGAAAAAGTGGTGATTTATAAGGATCATAAGAGCCTTAAATATTTTTTCACTCAAAAGGAACTCAACATGCGGCAACGACGTTGGCTTGAGCTGTTGAAAGATTACGATCATACCATTCAATACCATCCTGGAAAAGCGAACGTGGTAGCTGACGCGTTGAGTAGAAGATCATATGTGGGAACGAGTGCGATAATGTCAAGTATACGCGTAGAACCAGCTTTGGTTGATAAAGTTAAAGCTGATCAAGCTACGGATTCGGAGCTGATGAAGATGAAGAAGAAGGTGCCATTCCAAAAGCAAGAATCGATGAAGAGGGAATACTTCGAGTTAACTCCAGACTTTGTGTTCCTAACGATTCTGATTTGAAGCATAGAATCATGATGGAGGCACACAACACACCGTTTGCAATCCATCCTGTGAGTACCAAAATGCATCGTGATCTTCGACATACATTTTGGTGGAGCAATATGAAAAGAGAGATCGCGGAGTTTATTTCGAGATGTTTAACGTGTCAACGTATAAAGGCAGAGCATCAAGTGCCGAAGGGTCCATTGCAACCACTGGAGATTCTGAAATGGAAGTGGGAACACATTACGATGGATTTCGTTACGGGTCTTCCCAAGGTTTCACAAGGCATAGATGCGATTTGGGTTATTGTTGATAGATTAACCAAGTCTGCACATTTTTTGCCGATACGAGAGACTTATTCCCTTGAACGTCTTGCTCTTATGTACATGAATGAGATTGTGAGATTGCATGGCATGCCATTATCCATAGTTTCGGATTGTGATCCCAGATTTACTTCACGATTTTGGATCAGTTTGCAGAAAGCTATGGGCACGGATTTACGATTCAGTTCGGCTTATCATCCTCAAACAGACGGACAATCGGAAAGGACTATTCAAACTCTTAAAGATCTATTGAGACTCTGTGTTCTAGACTTCAAAGGGAGTTGGGATAAGTACTTATCATTGGTGGAATTCTCCTATAACAACAGTTATCAGGAAAGTATAAGCGTAGCTCCATTCGAGGCATTGCATGGGAGAAAGTGTCATTCTCCAGTATGCTGGGAGGAGGTGGGTGAAGCAACATTGTTGGGACCGGAGTTAGTACGTATGACTACGAAAAAGATCCAAATGATCCGGTAACGGATACAAATCGCACAAGATCGACAAAAGAGTTATGCTGATCTTAATCGAAAGGACATAGAATTTAATGTTGGGGATCATGTATTGTTACGTGTTGCTCCATGGAAAGGAGTTACGAGATTCAGGAAGAGAGGAAAGCTCAACCCACGATTTATTGGTCCATTTGAGATTCTTGACCGAGTAGGAAATGTGGCTTATAGACTTGCTTTACCTCCAAGCATGTCTCGTGTTCATAACGTTTTTCACATATCCGTACTACGCAAATATGTGAAAGACCCAAACCATATTATTGAGTTAGAACTAGACGAGATAGCTGAAGATTTAACGTACGAGGAAGTACCTGTCAAGATCTTGGATAGGAAGGAGCATGTCCTACGCTCGAAAATTATACCTCAAGTTAAAGTTTTGTGGAGAAATCATACAATTGAGGAAATGACCTAGGAGTTGGAATCGGAAATGAAAGTGTGGTATCCTCACCTTTTCGACATACCAGGTACGTACGTCAATTTCGAGGACAAAATTTCATAAGGAGGGGAGGTTGTAAGACCCCAACTTTTATGAATAAAGATTTAATTTTCTTTATATATTATTTCGAAATAGTAAGGTGTTGATTTGATAAATGTGAAAAGTTATGGGTGAAATGTGCAAATATTTCAAAATAAGCAAGTGGTTATAAAATATTCTTGTTGTCGGTGAATATTCGTTTGGTCATGGAATATTCTTGTTGTCGGGGAATATTCGTATGACGGCGCAGCTATTTATGGGCCCCACAACGGAATAACTGTCGGATATAGAAAGCGACAGAAATAACCTTTTTATAAAATAACTGCATAGTTGTTACCGTTAGTACTGTTGAAATACGCGGTGGTTAAAATACAGTAATACGCGGTGTTGCACAGTAGCACACAGTATTGCACAGTATTTCGAATTATTAATTCTTACGAAAGAAGACACTTACTCAATTATTGTTACAGTAATTACTGTTCAATATTTTATATTATTAATTCAATAATTGCATGATATTTTATTGGTTCAATAATTGCTACGTTGATATTTTATATCAATAATTGCTACGTTGCTATTTTATATGATTGATTCAATAATTGTCACTGCACAGTATTTCACATTATCAACTCAATAATTCATATTATTTGAATAATATTATTAGATAGCATTATTGACAATGTCTAAGGAAGTTCTGTCTAGGAGGGGTTATTTAATTGCGCGCCAGTAAGGAGAAGTCCTTATCGGAAGGCCCCCTCTTTCTTGGGAACGACCTGGTTGTCAATATTGTAGTTCTGTAATATTATTTGTGAATAATTAATTATTGATTTATATGATAAGAAAATATTTATTTTGTGGATATAAAAGAAGGAATTAGTGCTGATGTGTTTTTATCAGTATTTTAGTGTGAAAAATCATCCGTTTGTGGATTTCGGCTATTTTTGGTTGGGAATTTGGACAAACTTCATTCTACAAAGTTGTAGAGAATTAAATTTCCTATAGAAATACATAGAATTTATATTTTCCTGATAAAAGGGCTATTTATTATGAATTATTGAAGTTTCGGAAAATAAATATTTTTTTATAAAATGGTGGGCCCCACTTTTGGTTGGTGTGGAAAATGCTGATGGCTTTCACGAGGCGGCTGGAATTTAAAAAAATATTATTTTATTAAAAAGTCTACTTTGACATCCTAAGCTTTTCCTATAAATAGGGTGCTTAGATTAGAATTGAAAATCACACCAGATTCAGAAGTTTTCTCTCTATAATATCGAGCGTATTTTTGTGAGTATTTAGATACTTTGAGTGTTACTATTCAGTGCAAGTTTTCTTCAGCCTTATATCCAATATTCTAGTCAGAAGTACTATTCTTTTGAGATAATGGATGTTATTTTTTTTCGTAAATGATGTTATTCTTTTCAATATCATTATACCAAAATATTGGCATGGATTGTATTATGAAATTCTTACTTTTTCCGTCGGGGTTACTATTCACGTATACGGCACTATTCACTATACGGCACTATTCACGAAAAAATTAAATTTTCTTCTATATATGCAAGTTACTTGTTAAGGTTCTTATCTTTGATTGGATCTATGTTTTGAGCTTTATTCTTGAATTTTGCTCCACAATTGATTATTACGAAGTATTTTTGAATTGGATAAACTAAAATACGAATCCTTAATCTTTGTCCTTTATCTCACTGGATTCGTTCTTTAAAATATTTTTCATCATCCTCAGTCCTAAAAGGTGATATAACTGAATATCTTTGGCTTGTAGAGCAAAGATGAATGATTACCTGATGAATATCTTTGGCCGTGGTGCAAAGATGAACAGGTGTTGAGATGAACATGACCACTGATGATACAAATGAATATCTTTGGCCGTAGTGCAAAGATGAATATTTGATTTGAGATGTATAGTGATTGATGTTACAGGGATAAAATATTGATGATGGACTTTTAAATCATAGAAGATAGTAGACTTCATTCTCTACTTAACTCTTCTAATGAATTGTTATTTCCGCTGCGAATATTGATCTAAAACTTGTTGTCAATAATATTTTATCTGAATTGTTGAAGACTAACGATAATTTATTTTCCATTATCTTAGTTATAATATTCTTTAGTGGGCTAGTTGAGCTCACCCTTTTCATCTATTGTCCTCTTCAGGAAATGAGAATGTTGCAGGAACTAGTCGGGGAACAGAGTGATGGTTCGACTTAGAGCAGTAGTAGTCCTCACTATTTCTAATAAATAGTGTGAGAATAATTGTAATGAGGACTTAGTTTGAATGTTAATATTTTGTACATATTTGTATTGACACTCACAGTTGTGTGGTCGTATTTTGCACGACCGTGTGATATACAAGTTTGTATTTGAATTCTGTACCATGTATTTGGCGACTCAGAATGGGCTGGGTTGACTGGACCTATTCTGGGGGGGTCTCAGCTATCATATTAAGCTACTGATCTGTGCTCTGCTACCGTGGGCCCATGATCATTATATGTTGATCAATTGCCCTTTTTAGTCAGTGAGCTAGTTGTGCTATTTTGATAAAACCTCCTTCGCAAGCAGCATCGTAGCCCATGTCCTCTTCTTTCTTGCATGATCCATTGGTCCATTAATTACTCAATTTATCTCTATATTATTTCCACTTCTCCTTTTACGCCATTTTTGCATCTATTCCGTTACCTACACATAAAAGTAAAAACCAAGTGAAAATGATATGAAAATTACTTAAAAATAATGAGAATCACGCTATAACGAATACCGATGAGTAGGTATAAAACTCACTCATCAGTACCTTCTCATGGTGTCTGAATTGATGAGTTGGGGAAATTCGCTCCCGTCCATTTCTTGTAATCTGATAGCTCCTCCTATCAACACTTCCTTGACAATGAAAGGGCCTTCCCAATTAGGGGTGAACTTTCCTTTGGCTTCGTCCTGATTGGCCAGGACTTTTTTCAATACCAAGTCGTTCTCCTTGAATTTCCATATTCGGACTTTCTTGTTGTATGATCGACCAATCATTTGCTGATATAACTACCCGTGGAAAATGGTTGTAGCCCTCTTTTCATCTATCAGGGACAGCTGATGGTACAGCTCTTGCAACCACTGATCTTTTTTCATCTGAGCGTCTATCAACACTCTCATGGACTCCATTTCTACTTCTATAGGAAGTACTGCTTCCATGCCATAGACCAATGAGTAGGGGGTAGCCCCAGTAGAAGTGTGCATTGACGTCCTGTATGCTAATAGGGTTAAGGGCAATAGATCAGGCCATTCATTGTGATTGGCAGACATTTTTTGCAAGATTTTCTTGATGTTCTTGTTGGCCACTTCGACAGCACCATTCATCTTGGGCCGATAGATGATTGAATTGATATGCTTGATGTGGAACTTGCTGCATAGTTCTCTCATCATCTGATTATTTAGGTTCTTGGCGTTGTCTGATACGATCACCTCCCCTTGTCCATAGAGATAGACAACATTATTTCTAATGAAACCAATGATTACCTCCTTGGTGACTTTGGGAAAAGAGGTCGTTTCAACCCACTTGGTGAAGTAATCGATCATGGTGAAGATGAATCGATGTCTATTGCTGGTTTTAGGTTCTACTGGACCTATCACATCCATTCCCCACATGGAGAAAGGCCATGACGAACTCATATTGTGCAGCTTATTTGGAGGAGCGTGTATGGCATTTCTATGGATTTGGCATTGGTAGCACCTCTTGATGTGGTCATCGCAGTCAACTTTGAGAGAGATCCAATAATGCCATATTCTCAGTATCTTCTTAGCAAGCAGATGATCGCTCATATGTGGACCACATATTCCACCATGTACCTCATCCATCAGTCTCTGAGCTTGCTCTTTATCAAGGCATCTTAAGAGTCCGATTCCAGCATCCCTATTATATAGTACGTCTCCGCTCGGATAGAACTTCAAAGCCATCTTGTGAATCCGCTTGCATTCGGATTGGCTTGCCCTAGCGGGTGTTGATCCATCTCAGAGATATTCCTTGATGTCTTGATACCAAGGCTGTTTGATAGGAGGTATTTCATCTGATACTTCTCCAATGTAATTCTCGTATGTCGGGGTCTTTTGGTTTGTGAATTTAATGTCGAGAATCCCACACCTATCGGATATGCAGATTAAGGAAGCCAATGTCACCAATGCATCAGCGAAGTCATTCCTGCCCCGAGGAATATGGATGAAAGTTATGTCTTCAAACTCCATAGATATTTTGACGACCTGCATATGATAAGGCAGCAAATGCAGTTCTTTGGTGTGATATGCCCCAGTGGTTTGTCTGATGACCAACTCAGAATATCCAAAGACCAATAGATGTTTGATACCCATGGATTGGGCTAATTTTAACCCCATTATGCAACCTTCATACTCAGCCGTGTTGTTGGTGTTGACAAACTGTAGCTTGGTAGCCACAGGGTATTGTTCTCTTGTACTAGAGATAAGGACTGCCCCAGCTCTGGCACCTTCCATGTTTACTGCTCCATGAAAATACATTCTCCATGGTTGGACTGTATTCTCTTAAAGGATTTGTTGAATTGTCATGATACCATCATCTGTAAAATAGGTCTCCAGAGGTTCGAACCCTCCTGATGGTGCTTCGGCTAGTTAATCTACAATGCCTTGACCTTTGATGGACTTTTGAGTCACGTAGATAATGTCGAACTGTTGGAGGATTAACTGCCATTTGGACAGTCGACAATTCAACATTGGCTTGTTGAATACGTATTTCAGCGGATCCATGCTATTGACGTCGGGAAAAAATCCGCTGATCGGGTCACAACCCTGATCTTTCTCTCTTCCTAAGTTATCTCTACCCTTACTCTTTTTATTGTGAAAAAGGTTTTGAAGTATTTTTTAGGAAAAGGCCAACATGTATCATGTCGATGATTGAATGTTTTACAGAGTCGTCAGTTGATAGATTTGAAATGGTTGTACCAACTCAACCGAGTTTTGTTTGAAAAGAGGCCCAATTGCTGGACACTGTCGAAACTTAATCTTTAAAATCGAAGTTTTAAGTTTGGGACCTTGGTAAAGTGTGGGGAAGGTGTTAAGCACCCCACAACTATCATGTAAACATGGTACCGCATCTTTTTAATATTTCCCTTTTATATTCCCAGTCCAGCGAAGTTGCTAGTAACGAAGATGCAAGTATATAAAAGCTGCTAGAAGCGACGGATCGTCAATCCGAGTTGTAGAAATGCCAAAAAATGCGTTTATGTACAAAAATATACCAAAAGTTAACAAAAATAGCCACGAAACTAAGTTTCGGGCATATTTAGAAAACGAAACTTGATATGCAAGTGTATGAAAGTGTGAAGAAGTAATAATAACTTTCTGATCCTAAAAATACTCACAATAGACTTCTACACGGGCTTTTTGCCAAATCGTAGGCTTTAAACGTCCAAATCTACCGGTTATTTTCTGATATGTGGTAGTATGTGGGTATATCTACGTGTTAGAGTGAATTTTTTTTGGTTTAGAAGACAAGAAAATAGCTGAAAAACCAAACGGGCAGAGGTTCAGAGCGTTTCTGATTTCTTGAAATAAAAGGGCGGTGCACCTCTATATATAGGCCAGGGAGCCTCCACTCTACCTGCTGCTGCCGTAGGTAGAGGTACGACTCCATGTGGTAGGGCCCATGGGGCGAGTCCCATCGTCTCAAAGTACGTGCACTCCGAGCAACGCGAGGTCTGATTTGAAACTTTCTAACTTTTGATCGGAGCGTCCATTTGAGGTGTGCGATACCTTTTCAAAAAGCCCTCGTCGAGAGTATCACAAGGAGATGGGATAAAACACTTTTTGGGTCCAAAAAGACGGGTTCATAATCAGGTCTTTGATTCCCCGCAGTTTATCCGTTGAGCTGTCTTGCGCTGTTTGCACTTGGGATCATTGTTATGGTTCGTTCTGACCTTGATGGCATTAATTTGACTTGAGTTTGACCGAATCCTCTTAGATTTGGTAAAATGACCATTTTGCCCTTCCCAAGGTTACCTTTAGTGTCAGCATGGCCTTTGGTTGACTTCTTGGAGTTATTTCCGAGACTTGGATCTCATTCGAACATGTTTGTCCTCAGTGTTGTCTCTGAGGTTGACTTGGTCATTCCAGGTTTTTCCCTAGAGATGTTGTGATGCTTCAGGATCATTTTTGAAGTTGACATGACATCCCGAGTTGAGACCAGGGCTGACCTGCACCTCCCGGGTTAAGACCGAGGTTGATCTGTACTTCCCGGGTTGAGACCGGGGCTGACCTCTACCTCCTGGGTTAGGACCGGGGTTGACTTGTACCTCTCGAGTTGAGATTGGGGCTGACCTGTACCTCCCAAGTTAAGATCGGGGCTGACCTGAACCTCCTGGGTTGAGACCGGAGCTGACCTGTACCTCCCGGGTTGAGATCAAGGTTGACCTGTACCTCTCGGGTTGAGACCGGGGCTAACCTATACCTCTCGGGTTGAGACCGGGGCTGACCTATACTTCTCGGGTTGAGATCGGGGCTGATCTGTATCTCCCAGGTTGAGACTGGGGCTGACCTGTACCTCCCGGGTTGAGACTAGGGCTAACCTGTACCTCCCAAGTTGAGACCGGGGCTGACCTGTACCTCCCGAGTTGAGATCGGGGCTGAGTTGACGGCCCAGTATTGAGACCGGGGTTGAATTGATGACCCGATATTGAGACCGGTGTTGAACTGATGGCCTGATATTAAGATCGAGGTTGAATTGAAAAGACAATCTTGCCCTCCTACAGTGTTAGTAACAGGAAAATGAAATTTCGAGTGTCTACACATGCAGGATGTGAGGTAGGTCGTGTGCCCATGCAGATAATGTTGTAACCTCATGGCGGCCTATTCTAACTCACAACATGTCTTTTCAATCAACGTGTACTGCTATTCACCGATGCTGAATCTTTTGCTGATGTAGTAGATGGCTCTCTCCTTACTACTATCATCTTTCTATCCCAGAATACAGCCCATTGCATTGGCATTGACGGACAAGTACATAAACAATGGAACTCCATCCCTTGGGGGTACCAAGACTGGTGCTTCGATCAGCTGCTTCTTGATGGCAAGGAAGGCTTTCTGAAAATCCTCATTCCATTTGGTGGAGGAATTCTTCCTTAGTAGCTTGAAGGTGGGTTCACAAGTCGCTGTGAGCTGGGAAATGAATCGGTTTATGAAATTGATCCTTCCAAGAAACCCACGTATCTCCTTCTCTGTTTGAGGTACTGGCATCTTAGTGATGGCTTTAATTTTGGCAAGATCTAGCTCAATGCCTCTATTACTCACCAAAAATCCCAATAACTTGCCTGACTTGATGCCAAAAGCACATTTAGCTGGATTCAGCTTGAGGTTGTACTTGCACAACCTGTTGAACAGCTTCTTGAGATGGTCAATGTGATCGTTCTCCTTCCGAGATTTGATAATAATGTCATCCACATAAACCTCTATCTCCTTATGCATCATTTTATGATATAGAGCCATCATGGCTCGCTGATATGTGGCACCGGCATTGATGAAGTCGAAGGATAGTCATCTGTAGCAAAAGGTTCCCTATGGAGTAATAAAAATTATTTTCTCCCTGTCTTCTTCAACAACCATAATTTGATGGTAACCAGCGAAGCAATCCACGAAGGAATACATGCCATATTGTGCCGTGTTGTCTATCAGGATGTGGATGAAAGGTACTTGGAAATTGTCCTTGAGACATACTTTGTTTAAATCCCTGTAATCTATGCATACTCGTACTTTTCCTCTGGGCTTAGGTACGGGAACGATGTTCGAGAGCCACTTTGGGTATGTTGACACCATGATGATGTTGTCTTTGAATTGTTTAACAACCTCTTCTTTGACTTTTAGACTCCATTCAGGTTTGAATCGCCTGAGCTTTTGCTTAACTGTCTTGAATCCATCTTTGATGGGCATTCGATGGATGACAATATCAGTGGACAGTAAAACTATGTCTTCATGTGACCATGCAAACACATTCTGGAACTATGTTAGGAGGTCGATCAGATCGGCCTTTTGGTCTTGGGTGCGGTCTAGGCCTATCTGGATTTCTTTGAGGTTTTCGGAAGTTTTGATATTGACAGTGGTGGTTTGGTCGAGGTTTGGTTTGGGTTTGTCTTCGACCCATTCTTTGATCTCCTCGGGCACCTCATAGTCATCTTCCTCCTCTTGATCAATTTCCATCAAGTCGAAGTTCATTTCTAAATCAAAGTTGTAGTCAATGTGATAGACTGACATCTCATCAGCAGTGATAAACAAATCTAACTCTGGAGTCCTGAAAATAAAATGCTTTCACTTTAATATATGCAACTGCTTAAATATGCAAAGTATTTGGCAAAGCATGAAAAAAGTTACTGCTATAGTTGTGCAATCAAAATAAGCAGTAAATAAAACCATGTTACAGGGCAGACAGATTCTCTGCCCTTTTACCCTTTTTAAATGAGGCAAGGGACGCTGCTCCAGTTGTCCAAGGTCAGATCCTCATGAACAGGAAGGATCAAGGAATTGTGCTCGTCTGCTTCATCTCGGATGATTACTAAGACATCCTTCAAAATAGGGCCGAGGTTTTTCTTTGAGCTGCCCCCTTCTCTTTCTTAATGAGGGGAATTTGGATCTGATCCTCGTCGTCACTATCTGGGATATCATCATTCATACCCTCGTAGTGTATGAGAACCCGTATGTTAGCAAATTGATCTCATCCTTCGTATGGAAACTTTTTTTCCCTTTTTGCTATCCCCCACAGGCTTTGGGGTCTTTCTCTCACCACCCGGTGTGATTGGAGGTAACAGCATGGCTGATACCATAGCAGGGATTTTCCTCATTGGCTTCACAAATTCTGTATCAGTGAGGTTTGGCAATAGTATAGTGGCAGCATGAGCTTTAGGATGCTTATGTGGGTTTCGACGGTTTGACCTGGATGAATAACCCAATTCGGCTCTCCCTGACTGGCTCGGGATCTGTACTGGACCCTGGATACCTTGCTGATTCTTTCTTAACCCTTCTCCAGGGTGGAAACCCAAAGATACCATCTCCTGGCCCACTGTCATTACTTCGAGGGAGACTTTAGGCTTTAAGGATGGTGCCCCAACTGGTATGTATTGAGTATCGCTCACCTCCAAGGCTTGAAAACTAGCAGGTTGAATCCCTACATCCAGGCTGATAACTAGCATGTCTCCCTGTATAAAGACAGGGTATTCTGGTTTGGCATTCACTGTGATTAGGTTGTCATTGATAATGTATTTGAGTTACTGATAGAGGGTGGATGTCACTGCCCCTGCCATATGGATCCATGGCCTTCCCAGTAATAAGTTGTATCCGGTGGTGATTTTGAACACCTGGAAGGATACATAGAAGGTGTGGGGACCAATCTCCAGAGGAAGCTCAATTTCTCCCATAACTTATCGGTGAGATCCATCGAAAGCCCGGATAACCACATGACTGGTTCTGATCCGGTTTGGGTTTATCTTCATTCTCTCCAAGTTTTCGTAAGGACAAATATTAAGGGATGATCCTCCATCTATCAGCACACCTCCGATCACATTCCCTGATGACATTACCGCTATGTGTAGTGACTTCCAATGACCCGTCCCCTCTACGGGTATATCATCGTCAGTGAAAGATATCACATTGATGTTAAAGATATGTTCTATCACGTGACGAAATTTCTAGGCATCCACAGTTTTTGGCAGGTGGGCTTCTTCCAGTAATTTCACCAGAATGTCGCGATGATCCACCGATGATAAGACCAGATCTAGAATGTGATAGTAGTGTGCATACAAGCCAATCATATATGATGATAAAGCACATACTTAGTAAACAATCTTATTCATTTATTAATTAATAAAATATTTATTTAAGGCATTTAATTATCTACATGGTGCTGTTTTTATAATATGTAAATAACCCATAGTTTTAAGCAATGCTTTTAGAATCATGATGAGATCATGCTAATGAGATATAAATTCTTAGAAAGCTTAAAAACTTAAATAGTTCCCAATTGTGGGATTACTAAAATGGGGATTAGTAAATCCGGATAGATTGGTACATATGTTGCTTGCTCATTAGATGAGGATGACTGATCTCATGGTCATTTGTGTGGAGACACTAAAGCAAGTATGTAGGTGCTTATTGGAGAATAAGTTCACTGAACGTGATTCGCTATGGAATACCTAATGGAGTTTTTACTTGCCTGTCAATAGGAATTCCTAATGTGATAGTAGTACAAGTGATCCTTGGACTTGAGATCATCATAGTATCTTGTATGTAACAAATTATACTTTGACTTATTCCTTAAGGCCTTTTAAGGCATATATAAGGTATACTTGGTTATAATGAGTTGCATATGGAGATAATGTATGATCAATAAAGAATCTACCACCTCTAGTAAAAGAGGAGATATGTCCTATGTGATTCGTTAAATGACAACCCAGGAATCCTTGGCCAAGGTAGAATGAAATTAGAAAGAGGTTTCTAATTTTCATTATTTGGGGTTGTGCATTTTCTAATCGAAATACATATGATTAAATAAATTAAGACTTGACAGTAAATCCATGTCTTATATTTAATTGGGACATTGTATGGTGGAAGGATTGAATTGTACGGTAACTATTAACTCACAGGTTCTTTTATGATTAATGTTGAAATCTATATTATCTAGAAAGTCGTTGATCGCTAGGGAGGCTTATCCCTATTGTAGAATAAATGTTATTTATTTAAATAGATTATTAGTTTAATTTATTTATTTAAATAAGATTAGAATTGTTCTAATTGATTTATTCACAACCAGTTTAATATGGAGAACCTAAAAGCTCACACCATAAAAGGAAGAAGAATTATTTAAGAAGAAAATGGCATGATAGTAATAATGCATTAAGTATAATTAATTTAATCTTTGGTGATAGAATAAATTAAATAGCTTAATGTTTATTATTTAATATTTTAGAAATATTAAATATAAATTAATAAGAGGAGTCTTATTAATATTATTATTATTATTTTAATTCTAAAGGAGTTTAGGAATTAATATAATATCAGTACTCTCTCTCTCTCTCAATCCTAATAAGATTAGGATATAAATTAATTAAAAGTGTTTAATTAATTAATTAAACCCTATTCTAATTGGATTAGGAGGGTTAACCTAATATCTATATAAGAGAGTCTTATATCAGAAATAACGTACGCGAATTTTTCCAAGAGTTGGGAGTACACATATTCTATAGAGATAGAAACAAGGGTTAAGCCAATAACCCATCTTCCTGAGTTCTTCATCTTCCTTGGTGGATCACCGTTAGAGGCCAAACATTTGGGTGGCCGACATTGATCAAGGGAAGGAGTCACTACAGAGGAATCAAAGGAATCAAAGGAGTAGAACTTGTACCTGAGGAAGCTTGGATCTTCAAAGGTATAATTCCATCCTCTTTTCTGTTATTGATAACTAGCACAAAGCATAATCATGGTTATGGGTTTGTATAATTTTTGAAAACCTATGTTTCGCGCTTCCGCCCTATTTCCGTGATTTGATTGCATGATTGCGTTACGTACAAACCCAACAGTGGTATCAGAGCCTAACTTTATGCTAATTATCAATTTTATGATTCCATGTATGAATTGATGTGAGAAGTGGATCGTTTTTCTGGACAAAAATCATTTTCTGCAAGTTTCTGCGATGAATGGCCCAGCTGCGAAGCTGTCCAGTTCATTGCTGGCGCAGCTGCGCCGGTCTGCAAAAACTACTGCTTCAAGCTACCTGCGCAGCTGCCCAGTTCATTACTGGCGCAGCTGCGCCGGTACCTGGACAGACCCTGAAAATTGATTTTAATTAATTAAGTAAACTGTTTATTTAATTGATAAAGTTTTAAAATAAAGATGTTTATTTTATCTGAAATATGATTTCAGATTGGTAAAATTAAAGGAGTTTAATTTGGATTTATTTTTATTAAAATAAAAGAGTTTATTTTGTTTCAAAAATAAAATTTTGCAAAACTTTTGTCTATTAAATAACATCGATCCATATATGGAATAGCTTTATTATTCATGAGATGAATGGATATTTATTGATGCATATGTTGATGTGTATGATAATAAATGGGATTGATTATGGACTATGACCAATGTGATTGGATTTTATTTTGGATGAATGCTTGAATGTATGGATTTTATAAAATGGGGTCTGCGTACCTCGTCTTCTCTGGTTTTATTCTCGGTGTAAAATTCTATCTCCCTCCTATGTACTGTCCTTTGACCGCTGATCAAGGTTTCTATTTAATTAAAAATAGTTTATGTAATAGAGATAGTTAGAATTATCTTGAAGAAATTGGAGACCAAGGAACAAGGAGCACGTGAAGACCTGTTTGTATGGAGCCCAGGTTTAAATGTAATAGTTACATTTAAAATTTAATTTCTTGCACTCCTAGGTTTGACCTTTTGGTTCACTTGGTGGCTCTAATGAACCAAACTAGAATAAAAATCCATAATCAATCCGTGTAGAATATAGTATTCTATATTGCATGCTAAATATTATATATATTATATTTTATGCAAACATGCTTCGCATGTTTAATAAAATGACGCGTATTTTATATATATATGTGTGCATGCGCGCTAAACAAGATGAGATAAATAATAAACAAACCCCTCAAAGAAATAATATTAAGTCTGAAGCGTTCAAATGATATTTGGAATATCGAACGTCACCTTCTAGCATGATTAATTAAAAGAGTATTAAATATTTAATATGAGTTTGTTGTGTTATCCACAAGGCGAGTATTGAATATTTAAAATGTTAATTAATATCATTTGATGCTTATCAAGAAAATTGAACGATCTAGTCTTGTTGTGCTATCCACAAGGACGAAAATTTTTCTTTTTGAATTTATGGAAGTGCTAGGCTGGACTTAACTTAAATCATTTTAGTTCGGATGTGCACACACATGACCATTATGATTTAAGAGGCAAAGTGAAAGGAGTTACATGGTGATGTAATTGACAAGAGTTGTCTACCTATTTATTTGTATATTGCTTGTTGTGCTATCCACAAGGTTATATACATTTGAAATGGGATCCTTAATCTCACTAGCAAATCTTTAATTAGATATTGTCGAACTATAGAAGTAAGGGTTTGATGAAAATAGTGGGAGATACCAATTTAAAATAAAGACCTAAATTTATTTTGGTATACAAAGTTAATAAAATGAATGTTTGCTAAAATGTTGTCTTTTCACATGCAGAATTTTAAAAATGTCAAAATCACTAATCTCACTACGAAGCATACTTGATGCAAATAAGCTTACCGGGCAGAATTATGAGGACCGGCTAAGAAATCTGAGAATTGTTCTCACTGCTGAAAAGATTTTTTATGTCCTAAATTCAACTATCCCTGAATCTGTTTTGGAAACAGCCCTGAGGAAGAGATTGCCACTTTCAATAAGTGGCAAGATGATGCATCTGTGGCTCAATGCATCATGCTCGCATCCATGAATAACGAGCTTCAGTGTCAGCACGAAAAAATAGATGCTCCTGCTATGCTGCTTCACCTCAAGGAGTTGTATGGTGAACAGAGTAGGACTGCTAGATATAAGGAGCTCTTTCGATCTCGGATGACCGAGGGCACTACCGTCGAGACTCATGTTCTGAAGGTAATCAATTTGATTGAACACCTTGGACAGCTTGGGTTCGTCATGGATGGGGAGTTGAGTCAAGACTTGGTCTTGCAGTCACTCCCTGAGACCTTCTCGCAGTTTGTGGTTAATTTTCACATGAATAAGCTAGATGTCAGCTTGCCTGAGCTGCTTAACATGCTAAAAACTGCAGAAGGTCACTTCTCATCCAAGAAGAACCTTGTCTTGATGGTGGATTCTTCCAATAAAAAGAAGAGGCCCAAGGTGTCTTCTGAAAAGAAGAAATCCAAGAAGGCTAAGGGAAAGGGGAAAGAAAAGGAACAAAAGAAACCTGAACCAGCTAAAGGAATGTGCTTTCATTGCAATGAGCCGGGACATTGGAAGAGGAACTGCAAGAAGTTTTTAACAGAGAAAAAGCTTGGAGAAGCTTCGACTTCCAATCAAGGTTTGTTTATGATTGAAATTAATTTTTCTGAAAGTCATAATTCTACTTGGGTATTGGATACCGGCTGTGGTTCTCACATATGTAACACTGTGCAGGGACTAGTCAGAAGTAGAAAGTTGAACAAAGATGAGGTGATCCTACGAGTGGGGAATGGAGCAAAGGTTGCTGCATTAGCTGTAGGAACTTATTGTTTAGCAATGCCTTCGGGCAAGTCCATTTATCTTAATAATTGTTATTATGTTCTGAATATTATTTAAAATATTATTTCAATTTCTGTATTAGATATGGAAGGTTTTGACGTTATTATAAAGAACAATGGTTGTTCTATTTATAAAGACGATGTTTTATATGGTATTAGAAATTTGCGAAATGGACTTTATACACTTGACTTACAAGAAAATATATTTCAAATTGAACAAACTAAGAAAAGGAAAAGAGATAATATTAATTATACCTATATGTGGCACTGTAGACTCGGTCATATCAATGAAACAAGATTATCCAAGTTGCATAAGGATGGGCTCCTAGAGCTATCCGATTATGAATCATATCCAAATTATGAATCTTGTCTCATGGGTAAAGTGACTAAATCTCCTTTTAGTGGAAAAGGAGAAAGAGTTACAGAGTTGTTAGCAATAATTCACACAGACGTTTGTGGACCTATGACAACAAGTGCACGGGGTTGGTATTCTTATTTTATTACTTTCACTGATGATCACTAAAGATTTGGATATGTGTATTTGATGAAATACAAATCAGAATCATTTAAAAAGTTCAAAGAGTTCAGAAGTGAAGTAGAGAAACAAACGGGCAAGAGTATTAAGATAATTCGATCAGATCGAGGTGGAGAATACTTAAGCAGTGAGTTTCTCAATTGTCTCAAAGAAAATGGTATAATCTCATAATGGACTCCTCCAGGTACACCACGGTTAAATGGAGTATCCAAAAGGAGAAATCGAACACTGTTGGACATGGTTCGATCCATGATAAGTTTTACCGACCTTCCAATTTCCTTCTGGGGATATGCCCTAGAAACGGCTGCATACCTACTTAATAAGGTACCTACCAAATCTGCCCCTAAGACTCCATATGAGATGTAGAAAGGGAGGAAACCAAATCTTAAGCATGTTAAGACTTGGGGTTGTCCAGCTTATGTCAAAAAGTTTGAAAATGATAAGCTATAGACTAAATCCGATAAGTGTAGATTTGTGGGATACCCTAAAGAAACCGTAGGGTATTATTTCTATCACCCAACTGATCAAAAGGTGTTTGTTGTGAAATATGCTACCTTCTTAGAGAAAGAATTTATCCATGAAGGGGTCAGTGGGAGTAAGATATATCTTGAAGAAATTCAAGAACCACAAGTTATCACGGATCAAAGTCAGGTACCCGACCAAATAGAAGAACCTACTGTACCACACCCTATTCGCAAATCTGGAAGAGTACCAAAGATACCTGAGAGGTATGGATTCATTATAGAGGATGACGATGAGGTACACATCATGAATGATGATGATCCATTGAATTACGAACAGGCTATGAGTAATAAAGACTCAGGGAAATGGCTTGAAGCTATGAAATCCGAAATGGACTCCATGTATGAAAATAAAGTATGGACTTTGGTTTCACCACCTGAAGATATTAAACCTATTGGGTGTAAATGGGTTTTTAAGAGAAAGACTGGAGCAAACGAAAAGGTCTACCTATAAGGCCCGACTAATTGCAAAAGGTTTCAAACAAAGATAAGGAGTTGACTATAATGAAACCTTCTCACCAGTAGCCATGCTCAAGTCCATTCTGATTTTGCTTGCGATTACAGCTTACAACGACTATGAGATCTGGCAGATGGACGTGAAAATGGCCTTCCTCAATGGGAAACTTGAGGAGGATGTGTATATGACACAGCCAGAGGGATTTATTTCAAAAATTGGAACAAATCAAGTCTGTAAGCTACAATGATCCATTTATGGGTTGAAGCAAGCTTCTCGTAGATGGAACATTCGTTTTGATGAGACAATCAAAGAGTTTGATTTTATCAAAAACGAGGATGAACCATGAGTATACAAGAAGGTTAGTGGGAGCGCAGTATCATTCCTAGTATTATATGTTGATGATATATTACTGATAGGGAATGACATTCCTATGATACAATCAATTAAAATCTGGTTATCTAAAAACTTCTCCATAAAGGACTTGGGTGAAGAATCCTATATTTTGGGGATAAAGATCTATAGAGATAGATCTAAAAGGATGCTCGGCTTATCCCAAGGAACGTACATTGATACGATGTTAAAGAGGTTTAGCATGCAAGATTTCAAAAGAGGTCTCATGCCGATGAGCCATGGAATACATCTCTCCAAGAAACAGGCCCCAAAGACACCTGAGGAGAAAGACCGTATGAGTTAGATCCCTTATGCTTCTGCAATAGGATCTATCATGTACGGTATGATATGTACTAGACCGGATGTTGCTCACGCACTTAGTGTAACAAGCAGATACCAGTCAAATCCAGGAGAAGAGCAGTGGAAGGTAGTGAAAAATATCCTAAAGTACTTGCGAAGGACTAAAGATATTTTTCTTGTCTACGGTGGGTCTGAATTAAAACTCGAGAGATTCACAGACTCAATTTTTAAACAGACCAAGATGACAGTAAATCTATTTTAGGGTATGTGTTTACCTTGAATGGCGGCGCAGTGAGTTGGAAGAGTTCCAAGCAGCAAATAGTTGCTGATTCAGTGACAGAGGCAGAGTATATAGCTGCAAGTGAAGCTGCAAAGGAAGATGTTTGGATGAAGAAGTTCATAACTGAACTTGGTGTGGTTCCTAGCATTCGAGAAGCAGTTCCCGTATACTATGACAACACCGGAGCGGTTGCACAGGCTAAGGAACCCAGGTCTCATCAGAAATCCAAACACGTGTTGCGGCGATTTCACTTGATCAGAGAAATCATTGAAAGAGGAGACGTCACCTTGGAACCTGCGGTCTCTCAAGACAACATTGCAGATCCATTTACTAAAGCTCTAACACAACAACAGTTTGATCGTCACTCAGAGAAGATGGGTATGAGATACAAAGGCGATTGGCTTTAGTGCAAGTGGGAGATTGATAGTAGTGTGCATACAAGCCAATCATGTATGATGATAAAGCACATACTTTGTAAACAATCTTATTAATTTATTAATTAATTAAATATTCATTTAAGGCATTTAATTATCTACATGGTGCTGTTTTTATAATATGTAAATAACCCATAGTTTTAAGCAATGCTTTTAGAATCATGATGAGATCATGCTAATGAGATCTAAATTCTTAGAAAGCTGAAAAACTAAAATAGTTCCCAATTGTGGGATTACTAAAATGGGGATTAGTAAATCCGGATAGATTGGTACATATGTTGCTTGCTCATTAGATGAGGATGACTGATCTCATGGTCATTTGTGTGGAGACACTAAAGCAAGTATGTAGGTGCTTATTGGAGAATAAGTTCACTGAACGTGACTCGCTATGGAATACCTAATGGAGTTTTTACTCGCCTGTCAATAAGAATTCCTAATGTGATCGTAGTACAAGAGATCCTTGGACTTGAGATCATCATAGTATCTTATATGTAACAAATTATAGTTTGACTTATTCCTTAAGGCCTTTTAAGACATATATAGGGTATACTTGGGTCTAATGAGTTGCATATGGAGATAATGTATGATCAATAAAGAATCTACCACCTCTAGTAAAAGAGGAGATATGTCCTATGTGATTCGTTAAATGACAACCCAGGAATCCTTGGCCAAGGTAGAATGAAATTAGAAAGAGGTTTCTAATTTGCATTATTTGGGGTTGTGCATTTTCTAATCGAAATACATATGATTAAATAAATTAAGACTTGACAGTAAATTCATGTCTTATATTTAATTGGGACATTGTATGGTGGAAAGATTGAATTGTACGGTAACTATTAACTCACATGTTCTTTTATGATTAATATTAAAATCTATATTATCTGGAAAGTCGTTGATCGCTAGGGAGGCTTATCCTTATTGTAGAATAAATGTTATTTATTTAAATAGATTATTAGTTTAATTTATTTATTTAAATAAGATTAGAATTGTTCTAATTGATTTATTCATAACCGGTTTAATATGGAGAACCAAAGGGTCACACCATAAAAGGAAGAAGAATTATTTAAGAAGAAAATGGCATGATACTAATAATGCATTAAGTATAATTAATTTAATCTATGATGATAGAATAAATTAAATAGCTTAATATTTATTATTTAATATTTTAGAAATATTAAATATAAATTAATAAGAGGAGTCTTATTAATATTATTATTATTATTTTAATTCTAAAGGAGTTTAGGAATTAATATAATATCAGTACTCTCTCTCTCTCAATCCTAATAAGATTAGGATATAAATTAATTAAAAGTGTTTAATTAATTAATTAAACCCTATTCTAATTAGATTAGGAGGGTTAACCTAATATCTATATAAGAGAGTCTTATATCAGAAATAAGGTACGTGAAATTTTCCAAGAGTTGGGAGTACACATATTCTATAGAGATAGAAACAAGGGTTAAGCCAATAACCCATCTTCTTGAGTTCTTCATCTTCCTTGGTGGATCACCGTTAGAGGCCAAACATTTAGGCGGCTGACATTGATCAAGGAATCAAAGGAATCAAAGGAGTAGAACTTGTACCTGAGGAAGCTTGGATCTTCAAAGGTATAATTCCATCCTCTTTTCTGTTATTAATAACTAGCACAAAGCATGATCATGGTTATGGGTTTGTATAATTTTTGAAAACCTATGTTTCGCGCTTCCGCCCTATTTATGTGATTTGATTGCATGATTGCGTTACGTACAAACCCAACAGAATGGGCATCTGCTTGGGTGCGTCTTTCAGGCTTTGCACCACTTTGATTTCATTGTGTCCCATTTTATTGAGGAACTCTTCAATTTTCTCATCAGCCACCTTTTCTTTGGCCTTGAATACTGATTTGATCACCCGCTGAGGCACGTACAATGGATTCTCCTTTGGTACGATGGTAATGTTTTTTGAGGTGGAACCTTCATCATTCTCGTAGTTCCATGGGACTCTATTCAGACTGATCACTGGATACTGGGGTCTGAATGGTAATGTCAAAGGTTCAGGTGCCGCCAACTTCACAGGATTCTGTACTTCTTGGACCTTTTTCCTTGGCAGTACTAAGGGTGTGAGGGATGGCTCATTATCACAAGAAATAACAGCCACTGTATCCTGATTCCATGCAGTGGGAATAAAGAGAGTTTCTTCATCTGGGAGGCCATAATCCTGATTCTCTCTTATCAGTTCACCACTTTCAATCATGTTCTGAATTAAATGACAAAGTGCTCAGCAGTCCTCAGTATCATGGCCAAGTGCATTGGAGTGGTACTGACAGATTCGGTTAGTTTTGAATTTCCTGGATCAAGAATTTATCGGGGGTAATAAGTCTGCCATCATTCCCTCATTGATTAACATCTGGAGAATTTCCTTCATTTGCTGGTTTAGGTTGGTGAAATTCCTCTAGAGCGAGAATTCCATATCAGCCTGGAACTTGTCTTCCTTAGCCATTTTGTCGGCCCAAGGTTCATGCTGATGAAAACGATAATGGTCCCTCATAGGAATGGGACTGATTTCTGGTGTGGAAGGATTTGCATCAGATTGATTGGGCTGGTTTATCAGCTGTCTGGTGACCTGATGTTGGTATACGACCAGTTTTGCTAATTGTTGTTGGGTTTGTACAAAATCGTGAGCGCAATCAAATTGAAAAAAGTAGCGAAAGCATGGTATATCAGAGTTTAAAATTTTCTACAAAACCATTACCCGGATCATCCTTTATGCAAATTATTAATTTAAAACGATAAATAAGAAGTTATGGAATCATACCCTTGTAGAACGAAGCTTCCACAGGTACAAGTTCAACTCCTTGTTCGTCGCGATTTCCTTGAATATCCGGGGTAAATTCCTTCCTTTGATCAACGTTAGTCACCCAAGTGTTTGGCCTCTAGAGGTGATCCACCAAGGAAGAAGAATTATCAAGAAGGAGGGTGGTTGGCTAAACCATAGTTTTCTATCCTCTATAGAAAAAGATTACTCTCCAACAATTGGAATTGCATCAATCTGATAGCTATTATAAGACTCCTTTATATAGATATTGGTCAACCCTTCTAATCCTATTAGACATGGGATTTCATTTAATTAATTAAACTCCTTTAATTAATTTAGGCTTCCCACCACATTGGGAATAATTAATTAAATTCATTTAATTAATTTGCATCCTAATCTTATGAGAGTACTAATATTAAATTAATTACTAAACTCCTTTAAAAATTAAAATAATAATAATTGTAATAATATTAATAAGACTCCTCTTATTAATTTATATTTAATATTTTTAAAATATTAAATAATAAATATTAAGCTATTTAATTTATTCTATCACCATAGATTAAATTAATTACACTTAATGCATTATTACGATTATGTCGTTACCTTCTTAAATAATTATTCTTCCTTTTATGGTGTGACCCTTTAGGTTCTCCATATTAAACCGGTTGTGAATAAATTAATTACAACAACTCTAATCTTATTTAAATAAATAAATTAAACTAATAATCTATTTAAATAAATAACATTTATTCTACAATAGGGATAAGCCCCCCTAGCGATCAATGACTTTCCAGATAATATAGATTTTAACATTAATCATAAAAGAACCTGTAAGTTAATAGTTACCGTACAATTCAATCCTTCCACCATATAATGTCCCAATTAAATATAAGACATGGATTTACTGTCAAGTCTTATTTTATTTAATTATATGTATTTCGATTAGAAAATGCACAACTCCATTTAATACAAATTAGAAACTCCTTTCTAATTTCATTCCACCTTGGCCAAGGATTCCTGGGATGTTATTTAACGAATCATATAGGACATATCTCCTCTTTTACTAGAAGTGGTAGATTCTTTATTGATCATTCATTATCTCCATATGTAATTCATTTACACCCAAGTATACCCTTTTATATACCCTAAGGGCCTTAAGAAATAAGTCAAAGTATAATTCATTACACACAAGATACTATGATGATCTCAAGTCCAAGGATCATTTGTACTACTATCACATTAGGAATTCCAATTGACAGGCGAGCAAAACTCCATTAGGTATTCCATAATGAGTCACATTCAGTTAACTTATTCTCTAATAAGCACCTACATACTTGCTTTAGTGTCTCCACAAAAATGATCATGAGATCAATCATCCTCATCTAATGAGCAAGCAACATATGTACCAATCTATCAGGATTTACTAATCCCCTTTTTAGTAATCCCACGATTGGGAACTATTTTAGTTTTAAGCTTTCTAAGAATTTATATCTTATTAGCATGATCAACATCATGATTCTAAAAGCATTGCTTAAAATTATGGGTTATTTACGTATTAT
Source organism: Panax stipuleanatus (assembly GCA_020205555.1). Classification (NCBI taxonomy): domain Eukaryota; kingdom Viridiplantae; phylum Streptophyta; class Magnoliopsida; order Apiales; family Araliaceae; genus Panax; species Panax stipuleanatus. The sequence goes on along the minus strand of CM035117.1, from coordinate 151,667,819 downwards.
AAAAACAGCACCATGTAGATAATTAAATGCCTTTAATAAATGAATACTTTTATTAATAAATAAATAAGATTGTTTACAAAGTATGTGCTTTATCATCATACATGATTGGCTTGTATGCACACTACTATCAATCTCCCACTTGCACTAAAGCCAATCGTCATGGTATCTCATACTCATCTTCTCTAAGTGACGATCAAAATGATGTTGTGTTAAAGCTTTAGTAAATGGATCTGCATTATTGTCTTGAGAGTCTACACGCTCCAAGGTGACGTCTCCTCTTTCAATGATCTCCCTGATCATGAAATCGCCGCAATACGTGTTTGGATTTCTGATGAGACTTGGGTTCCTTAGCCTGTGCAACTGCTCCGGTGTTGTCACAGTATACGGGGACTGCTTCTCCAATGCTAGGAACCACACCAAGCTCTGTTATGAACTTTTTCATCCAAACAGCTTCCTTTTCAGCTTCACTTGCAGCTATATACTCTGCCTCTGTCACTGAATTAGCAACTGTTTGCTGCTTGAAACTCTTCCAACTCACTGCACCTCCGTTCAATGTAAAAATATACCCCGAAACAGATTTACTATCATCTTGGTCCGTTTGAAAACTTGAGTCCGTGAAGCCCTCGAGTTTTAATGCAAACCCACCGTAGACAAGAAATATATACTTAGTCCTTCGTAAGTACTTTAGGATATTCTTCACTGCCTTCCAGTGTTCTTCTCCTGGATTTGACTGATATCTGCTCGTTACACTAAGTGCATGAGCGACATCCGGTCTAGTACTTATTATACCATACATGATAGATCCTATTGCAGAAGTATAAGGGATCTTACTCGTACGGTTTCTCTCCTCAAGTGTATTTGGGGCCTATTTCTTAGAGAGATTTATTCCATGGCTCATCGGCATGAGACCTCTTTTGGAATCTTCCATGTTAAACCTCTTTAGCATTGTATCAATGTACGTTCATTGGCATAAACCAAGCATCCTTTTAGATCTATCTCTATAGATTTTTATCCCCAAAATATAGGATGCTTCTCCCAAGTCCTTCATGAATAAGTGATTAGATAACCAGATTTTAATCGATTGAAGCATAGGAATGCCATTCCCTATCAGTAATATATCATCAACATATAATACAAGGAATAAAACTGCGCTCCCACTAACCTTCTTATACACACATGGTTCATCTTAGTTTTTGATAAAATCAAACTCTTTGATTGTCTCATCAAAATGAATGTTCCATCTACGAGAAGCTTGCTTCAATCCATAAATGGATCGTTGCAGCTTAAAGACTTGATTTGTTACAAATTTTGAAACAAATCCTTCTGGCTGTGTCATATACACATCTTCCTCAAGTTTCCCATTGAGGAAGGTCGTTTTCACGTCCATATGCCAGATCTCATAGTCGTTATAAGCTGCAATCGCAAGCAAAATTCGAATGGACTTGAGCATAGCTACTGGTGAGAAGGTTTCATCATATTCAACTCCTTGTCTTTGTTTGAAACCTTTGGCAACCAGTCGGGCTTTATAGGTCTCTACCTTGTCGTCTGCTCCAGTCTTTCTTTTAAAGACCCATTTACACCCAATAGACTTAATGCCTTCAAGTGGTGAAACCAAAGTCCATACTTGGTTTTCATCCATGGAGTCCATTTCGAATTTCAAGGCTTCAAGCCATTTCCTTGAGTCTTTATTACTCATAGCCTGTTCATAATTCAATGGATCATCATCATTCATGACGTGTACCTCATCGTCATCCTCTATAACAAATCCATACCTATCAGGTATCTTTAGTACTCTTCCAGATTTACGAATAGGGTGTGGTACAGTAGGTTCTTCCACTTGGTCAAGTACCTGACTTTGATCCGTAGTAATTTGTGTTTCTTGAACTTCTTCAAGATATATCTTACTCCCACTGACCCCTTCATGGATAAACTCCTTTTCCAAGAAGGCAGCATGTTTCGCAACAAACACTTTTTGATCAGTTGGATGATAGAAATAATACCCTACAGTTTCTTTAGGGTATCCCACAAATCTACACTTGTCGAATTTAGTTTGTAGCTTATTATTTTCAAACTTTTTGACATAAGCTGGACAACCCCAAGTCTTAACATGCTTAATATTTGGTTTCCTCCCTTTCCATATCTCATATGGAGTCTTTGGGGCGGATTTGGTAGGTACGTTGTTAAGCAGGTATGCAGCCGTTTCTAGGGAGAATAAAATTGGAAGATCGGTAAAACTCATCGTGGATCAAACCATGTCCAACAATGTTCAATTTTTCCTTTCAGATACTCCATTTAACTGTGGTGTACCTGGTGGAGTCCATTGTGAGATTATACCATTTTCTTTGAGACAATTGAGAAACTCACCGCTTAAATATTCTCCACCTCGATTTGATCGAAGAATCTTAATACTATTGCCCGTTTGTTTCCCTACTTCACTTCTGAACTCTTTAAATTTTTCAAATAATTTTGATTTGTATTTCCTTAAATACACATATCTAAATCTTGAGTGATCATCAGTGAAAGTAATAAAATAAGAATACCCACCCCGTGCATTCGTTGTTATAGGTCCACAAACGTCTGTGTGAACCAATACTAACAACTCTATAACTCTTTCTCCTTTTTTAATAAAGGGAGATTTAGTCATTTTACCCATGAGACAAGATTCACAAGTTGGATATGATTCAAAATCAGATAGCTCTAAGAGCCCATCCTTATGCAACTTGGATAATCTTGTTTCATTGATATGACCGAGTCTATAGTGCCACATATAGGTATAATTAACATCACCTCTTTTCTTTTTCTTTGTTTGTTCTATTTGAAGTATATTTTCATGCAAGTCAAGTATATAAAGTTCATTTCGCAGATTACCAACACCATATAAAACATTGTCTTTATAAATAGAATAACTGTTGTTCTTTATTATAATATCAAATCCTTCCATATCTAATACAGAAATAGAAATAATGTTTCTAATGATATTCGGAACAAAATAATAATTATTTAAATAAATGAACTTGCCCGAAGGCATTGCTAAACAATAAGTCGTTACAACTAATGCAGCAACCTTTGCTCCATTTCCCACTCATAGGACGACCTCATCATTGCTCAGCTTTCTACTTCTGACCAGTCCCTACACAATATTACATATGTGAGAACCACAGTTGGTATCAAATACCCAAGTAGAATTATGACTTTCAGAAAAATTAATTTTAATCATGAACAAACTTTGTTTGTAAGTCGAAGCTTCTCCAAGCTTATTCTCTGCTAGAAACTTCTTGCAGTTCCTCTTCCAGTATCCCGGCTCGTTGCAATGGAAGCACATTCCTTTGTCAGCTGGATCAGGTTTATTTTGTTCCTTTAAGTTCACCTTTCCCTTAGCCCTCTTAGATTTCTTCTTTTCAGAAGACACCTTGGGCCTCTTCCTTTTATTGGAAAAATCCACCATCAAGATATGGTTCTTCTTGGATGGAAAGTGACCTTCTGCAGTTTTCAACATGTTAAGTAACTCAGGCAGGCTGACATCTAACTTATTCTTGTGGAAATTTACAACGAACTGCGAGAAGGTCTCAGGGAGTGACTGCAAGACTAAGTCTTGACTCAACTCCCCATCCACGACGAACCCAAGCTGTCTAAGGCGTTCAATCAGATTGATCACCCTAAGGACATGAGTCTCGATGGCAGTGCCCTTGGTCATCCGAGATCGGAAGAGCTCCTTAGATATCTTATATCTAGCAGTCCTACTTTGTTCACCATACAACTCCTTGAGGTGAAGCAACATAGTAGAAGCATCCATGTTTTCGTGCTGACGCTGAAGCTCGTTATTCATGGATGCGAGTATGATGCATAGAGCCACAGATGCATCATCTTGCCACTTTATAATGGTGGCAATCTCTTCCTCAGAGGCTGTTTCTGAAACAGTTCCCGGACAGGTGAATTTAGGACATAAGAAATTTTTTCAGCAGTGAGAACTATTCTCAGATTCCTTAACCAGTCCATTTAATTCGGTCCAATTAGTTTATTAGCATCAAGTATGCTACGCAGTGAAATAAGTGATTTTGACATTTTTAAAATTCTGCATGTGAAAAGACAACATTTTAGCAAACATTCATTTTATTAATTTTCATACCAAAATAAATTTAGGTCTTTATTTTAAATTGGTATCTCCCATTATTTTCATCAAACTATATTACCCTCACTTATATAGTTTAGCAACATCTAATTAAAGATTTGCTATTGAGAATAAGGATCCCGTTTCAAATGTATATAGCCTTGTGGATAGCACAACAAGCGATATATAAATAAATAGGTAGACAACTCTTTGTCAATTACATCAACATGTAACTCATTTTATTTTGCCTCTTAAATCATAATGCTCAAAGTGTGTGCACATCCGAACTAAAATGATTTAAGTTAAGTCCAGCCTAGAACTTCTATAAATTCAAAAAAAAATATTTATCATTGTGGATAGCACAACAAAATAATATTGTTCAATTTTCTTGATAAGTATCAAATGTGATTAAATTAATATCTTAAATACGTAATACTCGCCTTGTGGATAGCACAACAAACTCATATTGAATATTTAATACTCTATTAATTTATCATGCTAGAAGGCGACGTTTGTGACACCCCCAAATCCGGGTACTTCAATTTTCACAGGATTTGGTGTTCACTGTATAAATATCATCTATCTATCTACCCATAATAAATGCAATCATGCAATAGATAGAAATAAAACCAACATCTCCCCTCATGGGGTTACAACATCTTAATAAAAAATACAAAATCAATCCTAGGTCATACTAACCTTAAATCTCAAATGCGAAAACGTAAACAAATAAATAGTATTACACAACTTTAACATAAATCTTAAACAATGACATGTCAAAAAAAAAAACAAGTCTTCATCACTTGTTGACCTTGCCATTGCCTTTTCAAGTAGAAGGCTCGTCGGACCTTTCGTTCATAGCTGCAATGTTATTATTACGCAAGACTGAGCACGATTACCCATAAGTATAATAATATAACAATAATATAATAACATGCGAGTGAATCAAAGACTTCTAAATAAGGAAAACTCGGCTTTTGAATCAAGAATGAATAACAAGAATCAAAAGAACTTCTGCATAAGACCTTGAACTATGTCCTAGGTTGTAAAGTGTTTATACTTTAAACTTTTAACAGTCATAAGACTATGGACTCTACTTCTCATACTTAGGGGGATCAGCCCTTAGTACCCATACTGTGCACAATATCTTAACGCTAAAGCATCGTCAATCCCCTATAATAGGGTTGTTCATCTCAGTTTGACATCAGAGTTCGCACCAAAGAAAGTTTGATTTGGATAAACTCGCTAATAATTCTAGAATTTAGAACATTCATCAACTATGGACTAGTCGAATCAATAAGGGTTCGCTAGTCTTACAAGGTTCAACAATAAACGATATTCAAATTGAATAAAAACTTCTCAAGAGTATACAATCGAATAAGTATTATATAACTGGAATCATGCTTTTAAAGGTAATATAATATCTCATTTAAAATCTCAACTTGACTAACAAGTATAAGAACTTGTATCATGATAATATTTCAAGAATAGAAACTTGCTCAATAAAAGTAAACTTTGAGTTTAGAAACTTGCTTGATATGAGAATAAGGAATAGAACGCTTATTCAACTTAAAGAGTTTAGATAAGAAAACTTGATTAACGATAATGAGTTAGAGATAGAATACTTGCCTCATGCGCAAGCTACAAATCTTGTTACAATTCAATTCCTCAACGTCCTATACATTACATTATGCATACGTTGTCGATTAGTCTCATCACTTCTATGTTCAACTGTTGAACTTTTCATTTAAGTCAACTTACAACTTGGTTCTTAGTGTTAACTTATTAACTAACCACATAACATGAGTATGAATTCACAATATGTGTATCATATAGGTATAATTCTACAAACAATCATAATCAAGTTTTACAATCACAATATTCAAGTTCGCACTTAGTTTGTTAATTTGAACCTTCACATTATCTTATACATGTCAATAACTTAGTTTATTAATCATGAACTTCAAATCATATAATATTAATGTTGATAACTTAGAACAACATCTTTTATTGTCGAAAGCACTACACTTGCGTACGTACATGTCTGACGCCCTCCGATTGCCTCTGAATACACATCAGTCACAAAGATGGCCATTTTGAGCTATGTTAACGACTTCAAATCGAAAAACTTAAAGAATAAAAGTTGTAGGTCTACACGTTATCTTTTCGAATCATCCCGAATCTCTTTAATCGAAGTTTGTATGAAGAAGTTATGCTTATTTTACTATTAGAGGACAAAACATAAATTTATCCCCACTGCACTACCCCCGCTGGGCAGGGAATAGGCCCACTGGGGCGGGTAAAATCTGCATGGGGCTTGTTGGGGCGGGAATAAAGCCGGCTATGGTGGGCATGCCCTTGCGGTTCAGCAACTGTTCGCGATTTTGACAGTTTTAGGCCAATTAAATGCATATCAAATTAGTACCGCGATTTCTATGAAGTATAAACTTCATAGAAACATCATATAATGATTCTAACATGCTTTTAACAATTTATATTACTTAATTACTCTAATCAAATCATGAAATTTCATTGTTCTTGGTGTTTTTGACGGGTTTGAAGAAAAACACGAAATTTGACGTCACGGATTCGTTATAACTTCGAATCCGTCCTTTCAAAGTTTGTTTTCTTTGGCTTAACATGTATTATCATAATTTATTGATAAAATTAAGTTAAATAAACAATTCATTGCATATAATTGTTTGTAAGGGCCATAAGGGCCATATATATAACTTTTATACTCTATAACTTTTGAAAAACTCAATTAAAACATAATTACATGAAATTGATGGTTTGAAAACATACATAGATGGTAGAAAATATTTTATGATTATATCCTAACATTTATATACGCATAAATCATCAATTCATGCATTGATCAAAAAATTATTTTTTAAAGAAAACTCAAAATAGTCGTTAATGAAAAACTCTGATTATAGCATGTATATATGAAATTAATTACTCTAGCATATAAATACATGATATAAACCATATAATACACATATACTAATATATATCATCATATACCCATCAATTATAAATTTCTTCAATCACAGAAGACTTGAATAGTTTTTCATAAAAATATAAGAACGTAATTTAAGTTTTGGGTTGAAGAGATTACCCTGCTAGATTGTGATGGTGAAGAACTCTCTTTTGATTTCTACAACCCTTGATCTCTTCAACTCTCTTTCAAAGTTCTCTATAAATTTTCTCTCAACTTTTTCTTCTAATAGGAATATGTAATAGAACTAATGTATATATGATATATGTATATAATATCACGTATTGTATTCAACTGATAAGTTAGTGGGTAAGTTACTCCGTCATGGTTAACTGGTCCAACTCCCCTTAGGGACTTGTTTGGTTGTTCCTTAATAACTCCTTCCCATTTAATTTGAATTTCTTCTTATCATATAGTTAAATAATGTCACACTCAATTAAGCAATTAATCAAATATCTTATTTAAATCAATTAAATAAAATAGAATAATTTCACATTAAATCACATAGTCATATAATTAAAATTCTCATTTATTAATTATGTCAAATCATTAAATCTCTAATTAATTATTAAATTAATTAGAATAACATTATGCTTATTAAATAATTCATTTAATCAAATAAGCTCAATTAAATTCATACGTTGAATAATAAAATTCTCCACATTAATTTAATCAATGTAACACATATAATTAAATTAATCTACCACGAATTCATCAAATAATTATTTAATTCAATAATTAAATCATCAAAAAATATTTATTTAATTCAAATTATATTACAAAATCTCGTTCGTCACATCTTTCCCCCCTTAAAAGAATTCTGTCCCTAGAATCACGGTTCAATTAAAATTTTATCCCGTTACATTCTCCCCCCTTACAAAGATTCTATCCTCAGAATCGCTTACACATAAATTAAGTAAATAATTGCGGATAATTCTTTATCATATGCTCTTCGAGTTCCCACGTAGCTTCTTCAGCTTTGTGGTTCCTCCAAATTACCTTGACAGCAGGTATAACTTTATTTCTGAGAACTTGCTCTTTCCTGTCAACAATCTGGACAGGAATTTCTTCATAGGATAAGTCTTTCTCAAATTATAGGGGTTCATATTCAATCACATGTTTGTAATCGGGTTTGTAGGGTCTTAACACTGACACATGAAAGACGTTGTGGACATTCTCTAGTGCCGGAGGTAAGGCTACCTCATATGCGACTTCTCCAATCCTTCGCAGCACCTCAAAGGGTCCAATGAACCTTGGGCTCAATTTTCCCTAATTACCGAATCTGATCTCCCCCTTTCAGGGAGAGACTTTCAAGAATACAAAGCTACCCGATTCAAATTCTACATTTTTACGGTGTGGGTCGACGTATTTCTTCTGCCTATCCTGAGCCGCTACCAGTCATATCTGGATCACTTTGACTATCTCTGCTATCTGTTGTACCAACTCTGGACCGAGTAATTATCTCTCGCCAACTTCATCCTAGTATAGTGGAGTTCTACACTTTCTGTCGTACAACTCTTCGTAGGGCGGCATGCCAATACTAGCGTGGTAACTGTTGTTGTAATCAAATTCAACAAGCGGTAGGTGGTCATCCCAGTTGCCTTTGAAATGCATGATGTATGCTCTTAGCATATCTTCCAAAGTCTAGATCGTTCTTTCACTCTGCCAGTCTGTCTGAGGGTGATAGGCCGTACTCATTCTTAACTGTGTCCCCATGCATTCCTGAAGTCGCTTCCAGAAGTTTGATGTGAAGCGCGGATCTCAGTCGGAAACAATCGATACTGGAACTCCATGCCTTAAAACAATCTCTTTCACATATAGCTTTACCAATTGGTCTAAGTTGAATCTGATTCTGATCGGAAGGAAGTGTGCGGATTTCATCAATCAGTCAACGATAACTCATATTGCGTCGTAGCCTTTCTAAGTCGTCTGGAGGCCAACCACGAAATCCATCGTAATGTGTTCCCATTTCCATTCTGGAGTCTCTAAAGGTTGTACCAACCCACTCAGCCTCTGATGTTCTGCTTTCACTTTCTGACATGTCAGACACTTTGCAACACACTCTGTAACATCCCGTTTCAAATTCGGCCACCAGAAATGTTGTCGAAGATCCTGGTACATCTTGGTACTACGGGGGTGAATCGAATACCGTGAGCTATGAGCCTCGCTCAAAATGTCTTCCTTAATCTCTGACACTGGCGGTACCCAAACTCTGCTCTGAAATCTCAGCAGTTCCTCACTGTCTATCTTAAACCTCGGTTCGGTTCCTTCAGATATCTTCTTCTTTACCTTCTCACATTCTTCGTCCTGAAGTTGAGCTTCCTTAACTTTATCCAGCAAAGTTATACTAGCTTGCATCTGGAACAACTTCTCGTTAATCTCCATCGGACACTTCACTTCTAATTCGAGCTTCTCCAATGCTAAAATTAGCTCCTCTTGAGCAGTCAACATCATCAATTTCTCCCGACCCTTTCTGCTTAAGGCATCGGTAACAATGTTTGCTTTACCGGATGGTATAAAATCTCGCAGTCAGAGTCCTTAATTAACTCCAGCCATCTTCTCTGGCGCATATTTAAGTCCTGTGTAAAAATATATTTCAGACTCTTGTGGTCTGTATATATTTCACACTTCTCCACATAGAGATAGTGTCTCCAGATCTTCAAAGCAAATACCACTGTAGCTAACTCCAAGTCATGGGTCAGATACCCGTTCTCATAGTCCTTCAATTGTCGTGACGCATACGCAATGACCCTGTCATTTTGCATAAGCACACAGCCAAGTCCTTTATACAACGCATCACTATAAACCACAAAATTTTTTGTGTCATCCGGAAGAGATAACACAGGTGCTAAACTCAACCTTTTCTTAAGCTCTTGGAAGCTTTCCTCACACTTCTCCGTCCAAACAAATTTCATCGATTTCCTAGTCAAATTCTTCAGGGGAGTTGCGATCTTGGAAAAGTCCTGAATGAATCTTCTATAATAACCTATCAATCCAAGAAAACTTCTCACTTTCGACGGCGTTTTCGGCTGATCCCAGTTCATCACAGCTTCGACTTTAGAGGGATCTACCGAAATTCCATCCTTATCAATCACATGTCCAAGAAATTGCACCCTTTCAATCCAGAATTTACATTTCAAAAATTTAGCGTACAACTTCTCTCTTCTCAACTCCTCTAATGTTAATTTCAGATTCTCTACATGTTCTTCCTTGGTCTTCGAGTATACCAAAATGTCATCGATAAAGATCACCACATATTTGTCCAAACATGGCTTGAACAATCCGTTCATTAGCCTATAAATGCTGCAGAAGCATTCGTTAGACCAAATGACATCACAAGAAATTCGTAGTGACCATATCGAGTCCTAAATGCTGTCTTCGAAACATCCTCTGGCCTCACCTTCAGCTGATGATAACCACTCCTTAAGTCTATCTTTGAAAAGTATCTCGCTCCCTTCAATTGATCAAACATGTCGTCGATCCTCAGTAATGGATATCTATTCTTAATGGTGACCTTGTTTAACACTCTATAATCGATGCAGAGCCACATCGTCCCGTCCCTCTTCTTCACAAATAACACCGACGCTCCCCACGGAGATACACTCAGTTGTATGTACTTCTTGTCCAGTAGCTCTTACAGTTGTACCATCAATTCTTTCATCTCTATCGGAGCTATCCGGTACGGTGCCTTTGATATTGGAGCCATTCCTGGAGCCAAATTGATCACAAACTCAACCTCTCTGTCTTGCGAAAGTCCTGGCAGATCGTCCAAAAATACGTCTGAGAAGTCCATTCCGACTGTTATCTCCTCTATCTTTGGGTTCTCTTTACGACTGTCGACTATGTAGGCTAAATATCCTATACAGCCTTGTCTTAACAACTTCCTGGCCGGCATCGTCAGACAACTCGCTTGTCTAGGCCACTTTCTGCCATAAAACACAACCTTTGACAGAGTCATAAGGTTAATACATTTCTTCTGGCAATCAATTACAGCCCCATAACTGAATAGCCAATCCGTTTCCAGAATAACGTCGAACTCCCCAAGTCTAATCGGGATAAGATCTACGTTCATAATGTTACCCTTGATATCCACCCTACAGTTCTTGTGTACGTACTTAACAGGGATCACTTCTCTATTCGCAATTTCTATATTCATAGGGTATTCTAACTCATCCTTATGCAATCCTAAGTTCTAAGAAAAGTCATCGGATATAAATGAACCAGTAGCACCCGAATCAAATAATACATACACATTAACTTTATTGATTGAAATGATACCTGACACCACATCGTGAGACTGTACAGCATCCTACACTGTCATATTGAATGTCCTGACAATCGGTCGGTTGGTTGCGGTTGGTCACGTGATATTTAGAGCTTTGCCACCACTGTTTCCCTTGTTCCCTCCTGTTCCTGCCCCTCCAGATCCTTTCTTAGGACAGTCCCTAGCCAAGTGATCCTTTGAGTCATAAGTGAAGCAGGCGCCCTTCTTTCGGTTAGGACAGTTAGGTGCTATGTGGCCTTCCTAACGACAATTGTAGCACACCCGTTTTCCCTTCATACAGATCCCCATGTGAGCTTTCCCGCTGGTCCGACATACATCAATTCACTTCTTCTGACCTCCTTGCTGATTACCAGTTGACGAGTTGTCGGTCCACCTCCTCTTCTGATTGTTATTTCCTCGTGTTGCTGCCACTAGCCTTGGTATTCCCTTCACTCTCATTCTTCTTCTTCGTCTGATCCTGGTTATATTTGGTCACGACGTCGCTACCACCTTCAGCGAGGATGGCCTTCTCCAATACTCCAGCAAAAGTGTTCAACTGGAACATTGACACTTTTCTATACAACTAGGGCTTCAGGCCCTGTTTAAACCTCCTTGCCTTCCTCTCATCGGTGTGCGCCTGATACGTGGCAAACCTAGCCAACTCATTGAATTTCACCGCATAGTCTGGTATGGACATATTCCCCTACTTGAGCTCCAAAAATTATACCTCCATTTGGTTCTGCGAGCTTGTCTGGAAATACATCTCAAAGAACATTTCTTTAAACCTCTCCTAGGTTATTACGCCTTCTCCTCCTCTGACCTTATTTTCCTTCCACCAAAAGCTGGCTTCTGATTTTAACATGAACATTGCGTAGGCGGTCTTCTGGTCATCCCTGACTCTAGCGATGTCAAACACTTTCTCCATCTCTATAACCCAAGTCTGTGCTTCTATCGGGTTCATAGAGCCTTTAAACTCTGGCGGTCCCACCACTTTGAAGTCCTTAAACGAGGTATTTGGTGGATCTTGAGGTTGATTGTTAATTTCTCCAGCCAGTAAGTTCACCAACTGCTGCACGGGGTTAGCATTAGCATTGGTGTCGTTGTTGTTCGTTGACCCTTTTTGGATCGGTTGACGGTTTGGTCTTCTTCTCGGTGGCATATTTCTATTTAAGATATACGCTAATTCGATCTTTATTCAATCCTTTAAATATTTAAGGCTTAACTTAAACATTTAAACATAATCACTTAACACATTATCTCAAATAAACTCTGATATTTTATTTAATTAAAAGACTTAACATAATACGATAGCATCACTGCTATTTACATCAACTATCCCAAGATAAAGAATCTACAGGATTTAAATCATTAAAATATTCCTCTGTTTATAAGCACATCAGAATTTACATTATTAACATCAAGTAAGTTATCACATAATGAAACTGTTCCTATCACTGCCTACTAAGGCATCGAAAAGCTTTACTGCGTTCTTCCTCCATGATGCGGAGCATCGTCCTGCGATCCAGCATATACCAGGGCAGACCTTCGAACTGGACTAGATAGTACATCACCCGATCCTGAGCCTTGTCAATTGCATTCTGAAATGTATAACCCGTCTCCTCAATCTTTGCTCTCTTCGCATGAACATTATCCTCTGCAAGATCGGGACGTCGTGAATCTCTCACCCAAGCTTCCTCCGCTATGGCAAGCCTTGCTAATTTCTCTTTCAACTCATTCTTCAATTTCTCTATCTCCTCTGACTTCTGCTCAACTTGGCCTTTTTCATGGACCAACTCCCACTCTACATCTCCAAGACGTGTGTGAAGAGCCTCAACTTCAACATCTTTCTGCACAATGGTAGACTGTTGAGTAACCGTCTGTTCCCTCAGCTCATGAATAGTATCTCGTAACTCTATGTTATGGTCATATAGTTCGTCATACATCTCATCACTGATAGAGTTCTGTGGGAACTCTTCAGGGTCTTCCTCATCCTCCTCAGCTACCTCAGCCTGAATCTCTATCTTCTCAGAGTCCTCCTCTGAATCGAACACCGCTCATGCTCCCGACCAACGACTGTGATCAAAGGAGATGGCTCTCGTCGAATCAACTGCTCCCAGACTGTGTGAATGTCTCGGGGCTCCTCCTCCCTAGCCTCTCGGGGTACAACGTCCCTAGGTTGACTGGGTTCACTAGCATCCGATATCCTGACAAATCAAATTTTAAGTCTTAGTTATTATGTGATGCTAATCGATACTCTCGCAAGTATATAATAAGCACATAGCACATAAGTTAAGTTATTATCTTTCTTAGAACTTGATAAGACTTTATCATTACTATGTTCTCGATTTCTTAAAAATGCTACTACCCTAAGGTTTTTCCCCGCCTAAGGTTCATAACCTACAGCTTTGATACCAACCTGTGACACCCCCAAATCCGGGTACTTCAATTTTCACGGGATTTGGTGTTCACTTTACAAATATCATCTATCTATCTACCCATAACAAATGCAACCATGCAATAGATAGAAATAAAACCAACATCTCCCCTCATGGGGTTACAACATCTTACTAAAAATATAAAATCAATCCCAGGTCATACTAACCTTAAATCTCAAATGCGGAAACGTAAACAAATAAATAGTCTTGCACAACTTTAACATAAGTCTTAAACAATGACATATCAAATAAAAAAACAAGTCTTCATCACTTGTTGACCTTGCCTTTGCCTTTCCTAGTAGAAGGCTCTTCGGACCTTTCGTTCTTAACTGCAATGTTATTATTACGCAAGAGTGAGCACAATTGCCCATAAGTATAACAATATAACAATAATATAATAACATGTGAGTGAATCAAAGACTTCTAAATAAGGAAAACTCGGCTTTTGAATCAAGAATGAATAACAAGAATCAAAAGAACTTCTGCATAAGACCTTGAACTATGTCCTAGGTTGTAAAGTGTTTATACTTTAAACTTTTAACAGTCATAAGACTATGGACTCTACTTCTCGTACTTAGGGGGATCAGCCCTTAGTACCCATACTGTGCACAATATCTTAACGCTAAAGCATCGTCAATCCCCTATAATAGGGTTGTTCATCTCAATTTGACATCAGAGTCCGCACCAAAGAAAGTTTGGTTTGGATAAGCTCGCTAATAGTTCTAGAATTTAGAACATTCATCAACTATGGACTAGTCGAATCAATAAGGGTTCGCTAGTCTTACAAGGTTCAACAATAAACGATATTCAAATTGAATAATAACTTCTCAAGAGTATACAATCAAATAAGTATTATATAACTGGAATCATGCTTTTAAAGGTAATATAATATCTCATATGAAATCTCAACTTAACTAAAAAGTATAAGAACTTGTATCATGATAATATTTCAAGAATAGAAAACTTGCTCAATAAAAGTAAACTTTGAGTTTAGTAACTTGCTTGATATAAGAATAAGGAATAGAACGCTTATTCAACTTAAAGAGTTTTGATAAGAAAACTTGCTTAACGATAATGAGTTAGGGATAGAATACTTGCCTCATGCGCAAGCTATAAATCTAGTTACAATTCAATTCTTCAACGTCCTACACATTACATTAAGCATACGATGTCGATTAGTCTCATCACTTCTATGTTCAACTATTGAACTTTTCATTTAAGTCAACTTACAACTTGGTTCATAGTGTTAACTTATTAACTAACCACATAACATGAGTATGAATTCACAATATGCGTATCATATAGGTATAATTCTACAAACAATCATAATCAAGTTTTACAATCACAATATTCAAGCTCGCACTTAGTTTGTTAACTTGAACCTTCACATTATCTTATACATGTCAATAATTTAGTTTATTAATTATGAACTTCAAATCATATAATATTAATCTTTATAACTTAGAACAACATCTTTTATTGTCGAAAGCACTACACTTGCGTACGTACATGTCTGACGCCCTTCGATTGCCTCCGAATACGCATCAGTCACAAAGATGGTCATTTTGACCCATGTTAACGACTTCAAATCAAAAAACTTATAGAATAAAAGTTGTAGGTCTACACGTTATCTTTTTGAATCATCCTGAATCGCTTTAATCGGAGTTTGTATGAAGAAGTTATGCTTCTTTTACTATTGGAGGTCAAAACATAAATTTATCCCCTCTACACTACTCCCGCTGGGCGGGGAATAGGCCCGCTGGGGCAGGTAAAATCTGCATGGGGCCTTCCGGGGCGGGCATAAAGCCAGCTAGGGTGGGCATGCCCTTGCGGTTCAGCAACTGTTCGCGATTTTGACAGTTTTAGGCCAATTAAATGCATATCAAACTAGTACCGCGATTTCTATGTAGTATAAACTTCATAGAAACATTATATAATGATTCTAACATGCTTTTAACACTTTATATCACTTAATTACTTGAAACAAATCATGAAATTTCATTGTTCTTGGTGTTTTTGACTGTTTTGAAGAAAAACACCAAATTTGACGTCACGGATTCGTTATAACTCCGAATCCGTCCGTTCAAAGTTTGTTTTCTTTGGCTTAACATGTATTATCATAATTTATTGACAAATTTAAGTTAAACAAATAATTCATTACATACAATTGTTTGTAAGGGCCATAAGGGCCATATATATAACTTTTATACTCTATAACTTTTGAAAAACTCAATTAAAACATAATTACATGAAATTGATGGTTTGAAAACATACACAGTTGGTAGAAAATATTTTATGATTATATCTTAACATTTATATACACATAAATCATCAATTCATGCATTGATTACAAAATTATTTTTTTACAGAGAACTCAAAATAGTCGTTAATGAAAAACTCTGATTATAGCATGTATATATGAAATTGATTACTCTAGTATATGAATACATGATGTAAACCGTATAATATACATATACTAATATATATCATCATATACCCATCAATTATAAATTTCTTCAATCACAGAAGACTTGAATAGTTTTTCATAAAAATATAAGAACGTAATTTAAGTTTTGGGTTGAAGAGATTACCCTGCTAGATTGTGATGGTGAAGAACTCTCTTTTGATTTCTACAAACCTTGATCTCTTCAACTCTCTTTCAAAGTTCTCTCTAAATTTTCTCTCAACTTCTTCTTCTGATAGGAATATGTAATAGAACTAATGTATATATGATATATGTATATAATATCACGTATTGTATTCAACTGACAAGTTAGTGGGTAAGTTACTCCGTCATGGTTAACTGGTCCAACTCCCCTTATGGACTTGTTTGGTTGTTCCTTAATAACTCCTTCCCATTTAATTTGAATTTATTCTTATCATATAGTTAAATAATGTCACACTCAATTAAGCAATTAATCAAATATCTTATTTAAATTAATTAAATAAAATAGAATAATTCCACATTAAATCACATAGTCACATAATTAAAATTCTCATTTATTAATTATGTCAAATCATTAAATCTCTAATTAATTATTAAATTAATTAGAATAACATTATGCTTATTAAATAATTTATTTAATCAAATAAGCTCAATTAAATTCATACTTTGAATAATAAAGTTCTCCACATTAATTTAATCAATGTAACACATATAATTAAATTAATCTACCACGAATTCATCAATTAATTATTTAATTTAATAATTAAATCATCAAAAAATATTTATTTAATTCAATAAATATTCAAATTATATTACAAAATCTCGTTCGTCTCATCTTTCCCCCTTACAAGGATTCTGTCCCCAGAATCACGGTTCAATTAAAATTTTGTCCCGTTACATTCTCCACCCTTACAAAGATTCTGTCCTCAGAATCGCTTACATATAAATTAAGTAAATAATTGCGGGTAATTCTTCATCATATGCTCTTCGAGTTCCCACGTAGCTTCTTCAGCTTTGTGGTTCCTCCAAATTATCTTAACAGAAGGTATAACTTTATTTCTGAGAACTTGCTCTTTCCTGTCAACAATCTAGACATGAATTTCTTCATAGGATAAGTCTTTCTCAAATTGTAGGGGTTCATATTCAATCACATGTTTGTAATCGGGTTTGTAGGGTCTTAACACTGACACATGAAAGATGTTGTGGACATTCTCTAGTGCCGGAGGTAAGGCTACCTCATATGCGACTTCTCCAATCCTTCGCAGCACCTCAAAGGGTCCAATGAACCTTAGGCTCAGTTTCCCCTTCTTACCGAATCTGATCTCCCCCTTCCAGGGAGAGACTTTCAAGAATACAAAACTACCCGATTCAAATTCTACATTCTTACGGTGTGGATCGACGTATTTCTTCTGCCTATCCTGAGCCGCTACCAGTCTTGTCCGGATCACTTTGACTATCTCTGCTGTCTGTTGTACCAACTCTAGACTGAGTAATTGTCTCTTGCCAACTTCATCCTAGTATAGTGGAGTTCTACACTTTCTGTCATACAACTCTTCGTAGGGCGGCATGCCAATACTAGCGTGGTAACTGTTGTTGTAATCGAATTCAACAAGCGGTAGGTGGTCATCTCAGTTGCCTTTGAAATGTATGATGCATGCTCTTAGCATATCTTCTAATGTCTGGATCGTTCTTTCATAATTACGTAAAAGTGAGCACGATTGGCCACAAGCATAACAACATAACAACAATATAATAACATGCGAGTGAATCGAAGACTTCTGAATAAGGAAAACTCGGCTTTTGAATCAATAATGAATAACAAGAATCAAAAGAACTTTTGAGGATCATAAGACCTTAAACTATATCCTAGGTTGTAAAGTGTTTATACTTTAAACCTTTAACAGTCATAAGTCTATGGACTCTACTTCTCGTACTTAGGGGGATCAGCCCTTAGTACCCATATTGTGCACAATATCTTAACGGTAAAGCATCGTCAATCCCCTATAATAGGGTTGTTCATCTCAGTTTGACATCAGAGTCCGCATCAAAGGAAGTTAGGTTTGGATAAGCTCTCTATTAGTTCTAGAATTTAGAACGTTCATTAACTATGGACTAGTCGAATCAATAAGGGTTCGCTAGCCTTACAAGGTTCAACAATAAACGATATTCAAATTGAATAATAACTTCTCAAGAGTATACAATCGAATAAGTATTGTATAGCTGGAGCATGCTTTTAAAGGTAATATAATATCTCATATGAAATCTCAACTTGACTAACAAGTATAAGAACTTGTATCATGATAATATTTCAAGAATAGAAAACTTGCTCAATAAAAGTAAACTTCGAGTTTAGTAACTTGCTTGACATAAGAATAAGGAATAGAACGCTTATTCAACTTAAAGAGTGTAGATAAGAAAACTTGCTTAACGATAATGAGTTAGGGATAGAATACTTGCCTCGTGCGCAAGCTACAAATCTAGTTACAATTCAATTCCTCAACGTCCTACACATTACATTATGCATACGATGTCGATTAGTCTCATCACTTCTATGTTCAACTGTTGAACTTTTCATTTAAGTCAACTTACAACTTAGTTCATAGTGTTAACTTATTAACTAACCACATAACATGAGTATGACTTCACAATATGCATATCATATAGGTATAATCCTTCAAAGAATCATAATCAAGTTTTACAATCACAATATTTAAGTTCGCACTTAGTTTGTTAACTTGAACCTTCACATTATCTTATACATGTCAATAACTTAGTTTATTAATCATGAACTTCAAATCATATAATATTCATGTTTATAACTTAGAAAAATATCTTTAATTGTCGAAAGCACTACACTTACGTACGTGCATGTCTGACGCCCTCCGATTGCCTTCGAATACGCATCAGTCACAAAGATGGCCATTTTGACCCATGTTAACGACTTCAAATCGAAAAACTTAAAGAATGAAAGTTGTAGGTCTACTCTTTATCTTTTTGAATCGCCTTAATCGGAGTTCGTATGAAGAAGGTATGATTATTTTACTACATGAGGTTAAAATATAAAAAAAAATTCCCTGCACTACCCCCGCTGGGGCGGTCATAAAGCCAGTTGGGGCGGGCATGCCCTTGCAGTTCAGCAACTGTTCGCGATTTTGACAATTTTAGGCCAATTAAATGCAAATCAAACTAGTACCGTGATTTCTATGAAGTATAAACTTCATAGAAACATCATATAATGATTCTAACATGCTATTAATACTTTATATCATCTAATTACTCAAAAAAATCATGCAATTTCATTGTTCTTGGTGTTGTTGACGATTTTGAAGAAAAACACAAAATTTGACATCACAGATTCGTTATAACTCCGAATCCGTCCGTTCAAAATTTGTTTTCTTTGGCTTAACATTTATTGTCATAATTTACTGACAAATTTAATTTAAACAAACAATTCATGGCATACAATTGTTTATAAGGGCCATAAGGGCTATATATATAACTTTTATACTCTATAACTTTTGAAAAACTCAATTAAAACATAATTACATGAAATTGATGGTTTGAAAACATACATAGATGGTAGAAAACATGTTATAATTATATCTTAACATTTATATACACATAAATCATCAATTCATGCATTGATCGCAAAATTATTTTTTTACAGAGAACTCAAAATAGTCGTTATTAGAAAACTCTGATTATAGCATGTATATATGAAATTGGTTACTCTAGCATATGAATACATGATATAAACCATCTAATATACATATACTAACATATATATCATCATATACCCACCAATTATAAATTTCTTCAACCATATAGGACTTGAATAGTTTTTTTATGAAAATATAAGAACGTAATTTAAGTTTTGGGTTGAAGAGATTACCCTGCTAGATTGTGATGATGAAGAACTCTCTTTTAATTTCTACAACCCTTGATCTCTTCAACTTTTTTTCAAAATTCTCTCTAAATTTTCTCTCAATTTTTTCTTCTAATAGGAATATGTAATAGAACTAATGTATATATGATATATGTATATAATATCACGTATTGTATTCAACTAACAAGTTAGTGGGTAAGTTATTCCGTCATGGTTAACTGATCCAACTCCCCTTAGGGGCTTGTTTGGTTGTTCCTTAATAACTCTTTCCCATTTAATTTAAATTTATTCTTATCATATAGTTAAATAATGTCACACCCAATTAAGCAATTAATCAAATATCTTATTTAAATCAATTATATAAAATAGAATAATTTCACATTAAATCACATAGTCACATAATTAAAATTCTCATTTATTAATTATGTCAAATCATTAAATCTCTAATTAATTATTAAATTAATTAGAATAACATTATGCTTATTAAATAATTTATTTAATCAAATAAGCTCAATTAAATTCATACTTTGAATAATAAAATTCTCCACATTAATTTAATCAATGTAACACATATAATTAAATTAATCTACCACGAATTCATCAATTAATTATTTAATTCAATAATTAAATCATCAAAAAATATTTATTTAATTCAATAAATATTCAAATTATATTACAAAATCTTGTTCGTCACAACGTTCGATATTCCAAATATCATTGAACGCTTCGAACTTAATATAATTTTTTTGAGTGGTTTGTTATTATTTGTCTCATCTTATTTAGCGCGCATGCACATATATGTATAAAATACGCGTCATTTTATTAAACATGCGAAACATATTTGCATAAAATATAATATATATAATACTTAGCATGCACATATAGAATACTATATTCTACCCGGATTGATTGTGGACTTTTATTCTAGTTTGGTACACTAGAGCCACTAAGTGAACCAAATGGTCAAATCTAGGAATGCAAGAATTTAAATTTAAACGTAACTATTACATTTAAACTCGGACTCCATACAAACGGGTCTTCACGTGCTCCTTGCTCCTTGGTCTTCAATTTCTTCAAGATAATTCTAACTATTTTTATTACATTAAACTATTTAATTTAAATAGAAACCTTGATCAGCAGTCACGGGGAAGTACATAGGAGAGAGATAAAATTTTACATCAAGAAAAATCAGAGAAGACGAGGTACGCAGACCCCATTTAATAAAACTCATTCATTCAAGCATTCAACTAAAATAAAATCTAATCACATTAGTCAAATAGTTCATAATCAATCCCTATTTATTATCATACATATCACCATATATATCAATAAATAAATATCCATCTCATGAATAAAACATTTCATATATATATGAGTATCATTTAATGGGCAATTTTAAATTGCATGAAATCCAATTTCAAGATTAAAATAAACTTTTTATTTTAATTATAAAATTATTAAATATATATATATATATATATATATATAACCATGAATTGCCCCCTTCTTTTTTATTGAAGTGAATCACCTTTTGCAAATCCTGGAGTAGATTACTTCTGACGGAATTGATGGGTCACTTAGATTATATTCCTTTAGATAATCAACTTTCGGCAGGATTTTTTTTTTTTTTATCATGATCAAGCCAATCTTCAGGTAATCAACTTTTAGCAGGTTCTATAAAAAAGAAAAAAAAACGTGGCAAACCTTTATATGAAACACCTTTTGATTTCAGCAAAACACGGATGCAGCGATCCTCTTTTCGCGAATTCAGTTTCTGTTTTTTTATATATTTTTTATAAAATAATTTTATACAATTAATTATATCCAATAAATTATTCTAAATACATACCCATACACATATATGGAATCAAAACAATTAATAATTGTATAAAGGTTTGGCTCTGATGCCACTGTTGGGCTTGTACGAAATCTTGGGCGCAATTAAATTGCAAAAATTAGCGGAAGCATGGTATATCAGAGTTTAAAATTTTCTACAAAATCATTACTCGGATCATCCTTTATGCAAATTATTAATTTAAAACGATAAATAAGAAGTTATGGAATCATACTCTTGTAGAACGAAACTTCCACAAGTACAAGTTCAACTCTGTAAGGATTTGACTTGTCAAATTCCTTACTAAGCTCAGATTCAGCTCAGTTTAATGGAGCATGTAACTTTTAGGAAGAAGATTCAGACAGAGGGAGAGAGAAATTGAGGGAGAAATAGACAGATTCAGAAATTTAGGAGGGAAAAACACTTCATTATATCTCATGTCCTCAACTGATTACACAGCTAGCTTTTTATACACAGTAAAAGGAACACAACGGAAATGAACAAAAGCAAAAATGAACACTACGATAATCCACCTACTCAACTATTACACAAAGACTATTATACCCTTAATGAGTATTCATTATTGTAGAGGTAACTACATCTACAATCGTGGTGTTCAGCATCCTTACAATTCGTCGAGTTACTGTATCACAATCGTAGAGTGCACCCTTGGCAGCATCCTTACAATCCACCCCGCATCAAAACAACCTCGTCTTCAAGGTTGGAAATAAGGAAATTGCTTGTGAAAAGTTTCCCAATATTCCCAAGTGGCATCTGTGGGTAATGTATTAGACCATTGCACCAACACTTCCACTGCTGCAGCATTCTTCTTCTTAACCATCTTTCTGTCCAATATTACTAATGGTTCCACCAAGAACTGGCCTTGTGCATCCAAATAAGGCAGATCAACAGAACTGGAACAGTTTAAACCAATATTTTTCTTGAGAAGGGATACATGAAAAATAGGATGAACCTTAGCATGGGAAGGCAATTGAAGTTTATAAGCTACAATACCAATCTTTTCCAATATCAGGAAAGGGCCAAATATTTTGGAGCTAATTTACCCAGAACATGTTGTGATAGTGTAGACTGTTTGTAAGGTCTGATCTTCAAGTACACCCAATCACTAACTAAGAATGATCTTTCACTTCTTAACTTGTCTGCATAATGTTACATTCTTGACTGAGCAGCCACTAAGTTATATTTAAGAAGCTGAAGAGTCTGAGTTCTATCTTTGCAAAAGTTTCTTGTGGCAGTATCATGAACTTGACTAAACTGGTGGAAGTTGAGATGAGGAGGTTTATAGCAGTACAAGGCCTCGAAAGGAGAAGTTTTTAGTCCACTATGATAATGGGTGTTGTACCACCACTCAGTCATTGGAAGCCATGCTAACCAGCTCTTAGGTCTCTGAGATATCATACATCTTAAGTAACATTCTAACACTTGATTAAGCCTTTCAGTCTGTCCATCAGATTGAGGGTGGTAAGCCGAGCTCAATTGAAGTTTGGTACCCACCAACTTAAAAAGTGATTGCCAAAATAAGCTAACAAATATTTTATCCCTGTCAAAAACAATGGTTGAAGGAAAACCATAAAGCTTGTAGATATTATTGATGTAGACTTGAGCTAGTTCTTGAGCAGTAAAAGGGTGTTGGAGTGGTATGAAATGGCCATATTTAGTTAGCCTATCTACTACAACCCAAATAACTGTGTAACCTTTAGATTGGGGTAAACCTTCAATGAAGTCCATGGCTATATCATTCCATGGTGCCTCTGGAATAGGTAGTGGTTGCAACAAGCCTGGTAGAGCCTTGGTTTCATGTTTCTGCCTTTGACATTCATCACATTCCTGGTAACATCAGCCTTCATGGTAGACCAAAAGAAATAGGAACTAAGCCTCTCGAAGGTTTCCCTTATACCAGAATGTCCCCCTATAGGAGAGTTATGGAACTCAGTTAGAATCTTGGTTTTTAAGGACATATCTGGTCCCACTACCAACGTATCTTGAAATTTAAGACTACCATGAGTGAAAGTATAACCAGGTAATGACTTGGGGTCCAATTGTAGCTGGATAATCATATCTTTCAGCCCAGATTCTAGTTCCCATAATTGAGCTATTTCTTTTATCCAATGGGGAATAATTGTAGATATAGCAGCATAGATGGAACTCATTTCAGAAATACCAACTTGTCTGGAGAGAGAATCAGCAGCCACATTTTCTTTGCCCTTTTTATACACTATCTCATAGTCTCGTCCCATCAATTTAGTAATCCACTTTTGCTGATTAGTAGTGGTCACCCTTTGATCCAAGAGATACTTAAGACTATGGTGATCAGTTTTGATGAGAACCTTATTACCCAACAGATAATGTCTCCATTTAGTAGTAGCATAGATGACTACCATGAGTTCTTTCTCATAAGTGGACCAACCCAAGTGTTTTGCAGCAATGGCTTTACTGAGATAAGCTATTGGCCTACCTTGCTGCATCAATATAGCTTCTATTCCACGATAAGAAGCATCAGTTTCCAGGACAAAGGGTAATTTGAAATCTGGCATAGCTAACACTGGAGCTCGAACCATAGCTTCTTTGAGAGCCACAAAGGCTTATTTAGCCCCATCATGCCACTGGAACTTGTCCTTCTTAAGCAATTCAGTCAAAGGTTTGCTGATTAGCCCATAATTATGAATAAACTTTCTATAATAGCCTGTCAACCCCAAAAAAAACCTCTCAAACTCTTGATGTTTGTAGGTAAAGGCCATTTGGTCATGCACTCAATCTTGTCCGGATCTGTAGAGACCCCTTGCTTATCAATAACATATCCCAAATATTGAATTTGCTCAGTTCCAAACTCACATTTGCTTTTCTTAGCAAAAAGTGAATTATCTTTTAAAAGCTGCAATGTTAACTTTAAATGTTCTAAATGTTCTTCATAAGTTTTACTGTAAACCAGAATGTCATCAAAGAATACCAAGATGAACTTCCTTAATTATGGCTGAAATATCTGATTCATCAATGATTGGAAAGTGGCTAGTGCATTAGTGAGTCCAAAGAGCATTACTAAGAATTTAAAATGGCATGTAGGAGTCCTAAATGCAGTTTTAGGAATATCTGGGGTATGTACTCTAATTTGATGGTACCCCGACCTCAAATCCAACTTGGAATACCACCTAGATCCATGTAATTCATCCAATAGTTCATCAATAGCTGGTATTGGGAACTTATCTTTAACTGTCATTTCATTCAAGGATCTATAATCCACACACATCCTCCAAGATCCATCATGTTTCTTGACTAACAACACTGGGAAAGCATATGGACTGTTACTTGGCTGTATTACTCTTGATGCCATTAACTCACTAATAATCTTTTCAATTTCCTCCTTTTGCACATAAGGGTATCTATAGGGCCTCTGGTTGACAGGTTGGCTACCCTCCTTCAGGTTAATATGGTGGTCATGAGATCTGTGTGGTGGTAGACCCTTTGGTTCTTGGAAAATTGAGGAATAAGAGTGAAGTACTTCCTCTAGTTGTCTCTGACTCTAAGCCCTCCCTTTATTACTACCAGCTACCCCATCTAAATCCAACTCATGAGTGTTCTGCAACCCATCTTGAACCATTCCAAAAAGGTAACCAAAATAGCCATGAGTTGTAGTATCCAAGGTTTGCTTGAATTCTCCAGAGGACATCATTTGAATAATAGGGACTATCATATCAGATTCCCTTTGCAACACTACTGTTCGACCTTCTCTATTAAATGAAACTTGCAACTGATTGAAATTAAATGTAACTGGGTTGTAATTCCTTAACCATTGAACACCCAAAACTACATCAATTCCCCCTAATGGAAGGATTCTAAAATCTGTATTAAAAGATTCCCCTTGTATTGTCTAAGTGAAAGATTTACACTCTTGGAGACTAGGCACTTTAAACCCATCAGCTACAGAAACGGTTACAGGTTTTGTTTCTTGCAACATAGGCTTAACTCTCCTAGCTGCTTGAGGATCCAAAAAGTTATTAGTGCTGCCACTGTCAATTAAGATTCTCAGTAATTTTCCATTAGCCATTCCCACAATCCTTATAGTGTTGTTAACACTGTGCCCAGACAAAGCATGAAGTGTAATATGGGCCTCCTGTGATTCAGCAATCTTCTCCTCCTCTTCTGATTCTTCCTCTTCATAGCACTAATCCTTTCCATACTGGTTGTTATCTTCAATAGAAGGCAACATCATATAGAGATGTGGTTTCTTACACTGATGTCCCATAATGTAAAGCTCATCACAAGAGAAACATAATTTTTTTCTCCTCTTCTCAGCAATTTGTTCCCTTGTTAAACCTCGAATAGGTAATGATCTACCTACCTCCATGCTTGGATAATTAACAGTTGGCACAACAGCAGATCCACTATCATTACTCTTACTGTTAGTCATAAAATTTCCTCTTGAATAGCCTCCCATAACTGATTTGAGTCCCATTCTACTTCTCTTTAACCAAGCCTCCAGTTTAGCTTCTTCCACCCTAGCTACTCTGATTAATTCTTTAAGAGTAGTTAGTTTACACTCTTGAATACCTAATCTGATTTCCTCCTTTAAGCCTCCCAGAAAATAATCCATGAAAAAGGACTTATTCAACACAGGATTTCTCAATAATGCCTAACTTTTCAATTCCTCAAACTTTCTTCTATACTCATCCACCGATCCAGTTTGCTTCAAATTCGTTAACTCTCCTATTGGATTAATATGCACTTCAGGACTGAATCTAGCAGTGATTTCTTCAACAAAACCAGTCCAAGACAGTTCCTCACCTTCATGGATAAATCCAGAATACCATTCCTCTGCCTCACCTTCTAAGTTCATGGTAGCTAAATATAATTTTTGATTTTCAGCAACCATATGATGAGCAAACAACTTATTACATTTCCTAATCCAAGTTCTGAGGTTAGATCCATCAAATTTAGGGAATTCAAACTTGATAGTTCGGAATATATTGTTACTAGTTTTTTCAATACCAATTTCTCCTTCAAACGATCCCAAAACTGAAGAATCTGAGTGGGGGATATTACCTGGTATGTCCTTCGACTGAGGTTCCCTCACAGCAAGAAGAGCTTCTATTCCTTTCATTATTTACTGCATTTTTTGTTCAATTTTTTGCTCAAATTTTTCCTGAACAACAACGGATTCCTGTAACTGAGTTCTCAGTTGCTGAAATGAATTGTTGTGCTCAGTGACTTGAGTTTCGAGATTCTAAAATCGCTGATTGTTTGTTGTCATGACTGGATCGAAGTGGCTTTGATACCAATTGTTATAAACTATGGGAGAGCCACACCTTAAAAGCTAGCTATTAAGGTTGGAGAGCCCAAAGTTTATAAATATCTCATATCAAAGTCCCATACCATCGATGTGGGACACAAGTCCCATACCTTGCAACTAGGATCATAACATTCCACCACACTTAGCAGTCCCGGCGCCCACGTGGGCTGGCTTTACGCTAGACGAATCTAGCCCCGGGCGAACACTGTAATACCGACGTCACCACCCGCGCCGCACGATTGCAACCGGGAGGTAGTGGATGGCTTTGATACCAATTGTAAGGATTTGACTTGTCAGATTCCTTACTAAGCTCAGATTCAACTCAGTTTAATGGAGAATGTAACTTTTAGGAAGAAGATTCAGAGAGAGGGAGAAAGAAATTGAGGCAGAAATAGACAGATTCAGAAATTTAGGAGGGAAAAACACTTCATTATATCTCATGTCCTCAAATGATTACACAACTAGCTTTTTATACACAGTAAAAGGAACACAACGGAAATGAACAAAAGCAAAAATGAACACTACGATAATCCACCGACTCAACTATTACACAAAGACTATTATACCCTTAATGAGTATTCATTATTGTAGAGGTAACTACATCTACAATCGTGGTGTTCAGCATCCTTACAATTCGTCGAGTTACTGCATCACAATCGTAGAGTGCACCCTTGGCAGCATCCTTACAATCCACCCCGCATCAAACCAACCTCGTCTTCAAGGTTGGAAATAAGGAAATTGCTTGTGAAAAGTTTCCCAATATTCCCAAGTGGCATCTGTGGGTAATGTATTAGACCATTGCACCAACACTTCCACTGCTGCAGCATTCTTCTTCTTAACCATCTTTCTGTCCAATATTACTAATGGTTCCACCAAGAACTGGCCTTGTGCATCCAAATAAGGCAGATCAACAGAACTGGAACAGTTTAAACCAATATTTTTCTTGAGAAGGGATACATGAAAAATAGGATGAACCTTAGCATGGGAAGGCAATTGAAGTTTATAAGCTACAATACCAATCTTTTCCAATATCAGGAAAGGGCCAAATATTTTGGAGCTAATTTACCCAGAACATGTTGTGATAGTGTAGACTGTTTGTAAGGTCTGATCTTCAAGTACACCCAATCACTAACTAAGAATGATCTTTCACTTCTTAACTTGTCTGCATAATGTTACATTCTTGACTGAGCAGCCACTAAGTTATATTTAAGAAGCTGAAGAGTCTGAGTTCTATCTTTGCAAAAGTTTCTTGTGGCAGTATCATGAACTTGACTAAACTGGTGGAAGTTGAGATGAGGAGGTTTATAGCAGTACAAGGCCTCGAAAGGAGAAGTTTTTAGTCCACTATGATAATGGGTGTTGTACCACCACTCAGTCATTGGAAGCCATGCTAACCAGCTCTTAGGTCTCTGAGATATCATACATCTTAAGTAACATTCTAACACTTGATTAAGCCTTTCAGTCTGTCCATCAGATTGAGGGTGGTAAGCCGAGCTCAATTGAAGTTTGGTACCCACCAACTTAAAAAGTGATTGCCAAAATAAGCTAACAAATATTTTATCCCTGTCAAAAACAATGGTTGAAGGAAAACCATAAAGCTTGTAGATATTATTGATGTAGACTTGAGCTAGTTCTTGAGCAGTAAAAGGGTGTTGGAGTGGTATGAAATGGCCATATTTAGTTAGCCTATCTACTACAACCCAAATAACTGTGTAACCTTTAGATTGGGGTAAACCTTCAATGAAGTCCATGGCTATATCATTCCATGGTGCCTCTGGAATAGGTAGTGGTTGCAACAAGCCTGGTAGAGCCTTGGTTTCATGTTTCTGCCTTTGACATTCATCACATTCCTGGTAACATCAGCCTTCATGGTAGACCAAAAGAAATAGGAACTAAGCCTCTCGAAGGTTTCCCTTATACCAGAATGTCCCCCTATAGGAGAGTTATGGAACTCAGTTAGAATCTTGGTTTTTAAGGACATATCTGGTCCCACTACCAACGTATCTTGAAATTTAAGACTACCATGAGTGAAAGTATAACCAGGTAATGACTTGGGGTCCAATTGTAGCTGGATAATCATATCTTTCAGCCCAGATTCTAGTTCCCATAATTGAGCTATTTCTTTTATCCAATGGGGAATAATTGTAGATATAGCAGCATAGATGGAACTCATTTCAGAAATACCAACTTGTCTGGAGAGAGAATCAGCAGCCACATTTTCTTTGCCCTTTTTATACACTATCTCATAGTCTCGTCCCATCAATTTAGTAATCCACTTTTGCTGATTAGTAGTGGTCACCCTTTGATCCAAGAGATACTTAAGACTATGGTGATCAGTTTTGATGAGAACCTTATTACCCAACAGATAATGTCTCCATTTAGTAGTAGCATAGATGACTACCATGAGTTCTTTCTCATAAGTGGACCAACCCAAGTGTTTTGCAGCAATGGCTTTACTGAGATAAGCTATTGGCCTACCTTGCTGCATCAATATAGCTTCTATTCCACGATAAGAAGCATCAGTTTCCAGGACAAAGGGTAATTTGAAATCTGGCATAGCTAACACTGGAGCTCGAACCATAGCTTCTTTGAGAGCCACAAAGGCTTATTTAGCCCCATCATGCCACTGGAACTTGTCCTTCTTAAGCAATTCAGTCAAAGGTTTGCTGATTAGCCCATAATTATGAATAAACTTTCTATAATAGCCTGTCAACCCCAAAAAAAACCTCTCAAACTCTTGATGTTTGTAGGTAAAGGCCATTTGGTCATGCACTCAATCTTGTCCGGATCTGTAGAGACCCCTTGCTTATCAATAACATATCCCAAATATTGAATTTGCTCAGTTCCAAACTCACATTTGCTTTTCTTAGCAAAAAGTGAATTATCTTTTAAAAGCTGCAATGTTAACTTTAAATGTTCTAAATGTTCTTCATAAGTTTTACTGTAAACCAGAATGTCATCAAAGAATACCAAGATGAACTTCCTTAATTATGGCTGAAATATCTGATTCATCAATGATTGGAAAGTGGCTAGTGCATTAGTGAGTCCAAAGAGCATTACTAAGAATTTAAAATGGCATGTAGGAGTCCTAAATGCAGTTTTAGGAATATCTGGGGTATGTACTCTAATTTGATGGTACCCCGACCTCAAATCCAACTTGGAATACCACCTAGATCCATGTAATTCATCCAATAGTTCATCAATAGCTGGTATTGGGAACTTATCTTTAACTGTCATTTCATTCAAGGATCTATAATCCACACACATCCTCCAAGATCCATCATGTTTCTTGACTAACAACACTGGGAAAGCATATGGACTGTTACTTGGCTGTATTACTCTTGATGCCATTAACTCACTAATAATCTTTTCAATTTCCTCCTTTTGCACATAAGGGTATCTATAGGGCCTCTGGTTGACAGGTTGGCTACCCTCCTTCAGGTTAATATGGTGGTCATGAGATCTGTGTGGTGGTAGACCCTTTGGTTCTTGGAAAATTGAGGAATAAGAGTGAAGTACTTCCTCTAGTTGTCTCTGACTCTAAGCCCTCCCTTTATTACTACCAGCTACCCCATCTAAATCCAACTCATGAGTGTTCTGCAACCCATCTTGAACCATTCCAAAAAGGTAACCAAAATAGCCATGAGTTGTAGTATCCAAGGTTTGCTTGAATTCTCCAGAGGACATCATTTGAATAATAGGGACTATCATATCAGATTCCCTTTGCAACACTACTGTTCGACCTTCTCTATTAAATGAAACTTGCAACTGATTGAAATTAAATGTAACTGGGTTGTAATTCCTTAACCATTGAACACCCAAAACTACATCAATTCCCCCTAATGGAAGGATTCTAAAATCTGTATTAAAAGATTCCCCTTGTATTGTCTAAGTGAAAGATTTACACTCTTGGAGACTAGGCACTTTAAACCCATCAGCTACAGAAACGGTTACAGGTTTTGTTTCTTGCAACATAGGCTTAACTCTCCTAGCTGCTTGAGGATCCAAAAAGTTATTAGTGCTGCCACTGTCAATTAAGATTCTCAGTAATTTTCCATTAGCCATTCCCACAATCCTTATAGTGTTGTTAACACTGTGCCCAGACAAAGCATGAAGTGTAATATGGGCCTCCTGTGATTCAGCAATCTTCTCCTCCTCTTCTGATTCTTCCTCTTCATAGCACTAATCCTTTCCATACTGGTTGTTATCTTCAATAGAAGGCAACATCATATAGAGATGTGGTTTCTTACACTGATGTCCCATAATGTAAAGCTCATCACAAGAGAAACATAATTTTTTTCTCCTCTTCTCAGCAATTTGTTCCCTTGTTAAACCTCGAATAGGTAATGATCTACCTACCTCCATGCTTGGATAATTAACAGTTGGCACAACAGCAGATCCACTATCATTACTCTTACTGTTAGTCATAAAATTTCCTCTTGAATAGCCTCCCATAACTGATTTGAGTCCCATTCTACTTCTCTTTAACCAAGCCTCCAGTTTAGCTTCTTCCACCCTAGCTACTCTGATTAATTCTTTAAGAGTAGTTAGTTTACACTCTTGAATACCTAATCTGATTTCCTCCTTTAAGCCTCCCAGAAAATAATCCATGAAAAAGGACTTATTCAACACAGGATTTCTCAATAATGCCTAACTTTTCAATTCCTCAAACTTTCTTCTATACTCATCCACCGATCCAGTTTGCTTCAAATTCGTTAACTCTCCTATTGGATTAATATGCACTTCAGGACTGAATCTAGCAGTGATTTCTTCAACAAAACCAGTCCAAGACAGTTCCTCACCTTCATGGATAAATCCAGAATACCATTCCTCTGCCTCACCTTCTAAGTTCATGGTAGCTAAATATAATTTTTGATTTTCAGCAACCATATGATGAGCAAACAACTTATTACATTTCCTAATCCAAGTTCTGAGGTTAGATCCATCAAATTTAGGGAATTCAAACTTGATAGTTCGGAATATATTGTTACTAGTTTTTTCAATACCAATTTCTCCTTCAAACGATCCCAAAACTGAAGAATCTGAGTGGGGGATATTACCTGGTATGTCCTTCGACTGAGGTTCCCTCACAGCAAGAAGAGCTTCTATTCCTTTCATTATTTACTGCATTTTTTGTTCAATTTTTTGCTCAAATTTTTCCTGAACAACAACGGATTCCTGTAACTGAGTTCTCAGTTGCTGAAATGAATTGTTGTGCTCAGTGACTTGAGTTTCGAGATTCTAAAATCGCTGATTGTTTGTTGTCATGACTGGATCGAAGTGGCTTTGATACCAATTGTTATAAACTATGGGAGAGCCACACCTTAAAAGCTAGCTATTAAGGTTGGAGAGCCCAAAGTTTATAAATATCTCATATCAAAGTCCCATACCATCGATGTGGGACACAAGTCCCATACCTTGCAACTAGGATCATAACATTCCACCACACTTAGCAGTCCCGGCGCCCACGTGGGCTGGCTTTACGCTACACGAATCTAGCCCCGGGCGAACACTGTAATACCGACGTCACCACCCGCGCCGCACGATTGCAACCGGGAGGTAGTGGATGGCTTTGATACCAATTGTAAGGATTTGACTTGTCAGATTCCTTACTAAGCTCAGATTCAACTCAGTTTAATGGAGAATGTAACTTTTAGGAAGAAGATTCAGAGAGAGGGAGAAAGAAATTGAGGCAGAAATAGACAGATTCAGAAATTTAGGAGGGAAAAACACTTCATTATATCTCATGTCCTCAAATGATTACACAACTAGCTTTTTATACACAGTAAAAGGAACACAACGGAAATGAACAAAAGCAAAAATGAACACTACGATAATCCACCGACTCAACTATTACACAAAGACTATTATACCCTTAATGAGTATTCATTATTGTAGAGGTAACTACATCTACAATCGTGGTGTTCAGCATCCTTACAATTCGTCGAGTTACTGCATCACAATCGTAGAGTGCACCCTTGGCAGCATCCTTACAATCCACCCCGCATCAAAACAACCTCGTCTTCAAGGTTGGAAATAAGGAAATTGCTTGTGAAAAGTTTCCCAATATTCCCAAGTGGCATCTGTGGGTAATGTATTAGACCATTGCACCAACACTTCCACTGCTGCAGCATTCTTCTTCTTAACCATCTTTCTGTCCAATATTACTAATGGTTCCACCAAGAACTGGCCTTGTGCATCCAAATAAGGCAGATCAACAGAACTGGAACAGTTTAAACCAATATTTTTCTTGAGAAGGGATACATGAAAAATAGGATGAACCTTAGCATGGGAAGGCAATTGAAGTTTATAAGCTACAATACCAATCTTTTCCAATATCAGGAAAGGGCCAAATATTTTGGAGCTAATTTACCCAGAACATGTTGTGATAGTGTAGACTGTTTGTAAGGTCTGATCTTCAAGTACACCCAATCACTAACTAAGAATGATCTTTCACTTCTTAACTTGTCTGCATAATGTTACATTCTTGACTGAGCAGCCACTAAGTTATATTTAAGAAGCTGAAGAGTCTGAGTTCTATCTTTGCAAAAGTTTCTTGTGGCAGTATCATGAACTTGACTAAACTGGTGGAAGTTGAGATGAGGAGGTTTATAGCAGTACAAGGCCTCGAAAGGAGAAGTTTTTAGTCCACTATGATAATGGGTGTTGTACCACCACTCAGTCATTGGAAGCCATGCTAACCAGCTCTTAGGTCTCTGAGATATCATACATCTTAAGTAACATTCTAACACTTGATTAAGCCTTTCAGTCTGTCCATCAGATTGAGGGTGGTAAGCCGAGCTCAATTGAAGTTTGGTACCCACCAACTTAAAAAGTGATTGCCAAAATAAGCTAACAAATATTTTATCCCTGTCAAAAACAATGGTTGAAGGAAAACCATAAAGCTTGTAGATATTATTGATGTAGACTTGAGCTAGTTCTTGAGCAGTAAAAGGGTGTTGGAGTGGTATGAAATGGCCATATTTAGTTAGCCTATCTACTACAACCCAAATAACTGTGTAACCTTTAGATTGGGGTAAACCTTCAATGAAGTCCATGGCTATATCATTCCATGGTGCCTCTGGAATAGGTAGTGGTTGCAACAAGCCTGGTAGAGCCTTGGTTTCATGTTTCTGCCTTTGACATTCATCACATTCCTGGTAACATCAGCCTTCATGGTAGACCAAAAGAAATAGGAACTAAGCCTCTCGAAGGTTTCCCTTATACCAGAATGTCCCCCTATAGGAGAGTTATGGAACTCAGTTAGAATCTTGGTTTTTAAGGACATATCTGGTCCCACTACCAACGTATCTTGAAATTTAAGACTACCATGAGTGAAAGTATAACCAGGTAATGACTTGGGGTCCAATTGTAGCTGGATAATCATATCTTTCAGCCCAGATTCTAGTTCCCATAATTGAGCTATTTCTTTTATCCAATGGGGAATAATTGTAGATATAGCAGCATAGATGGAACTCATTTCAGAAATACCAACTTGTCTGGAGAGAGAATCAGCAGCCACATTTTCTTTGCCCTTTTTATACACTATCTCATAGTCTCGTCCCATCAATTTAGTAATCCACTTTTGCTGATTAGTAGTGGTCACCCTTTGATCCAAGAGATACTTAAGACTATGGTGATCAGTTTTGATGAGAACCTTATTACCCAACAGATAATGTCTCCATTTAGTAGTAGCATAGATGACTACCATGAGTTCTTTCTCATAAGTGGACCAACCCAAGTGTTTTGCAGCAATGGCTTTACTGAGATAAGCTATTGGCCTACCTTGCTGCATCAATATAGCTTCTATTCCACGATAAGAAGCATCAGTTTCCAGGACAAAGGGTAATTTGAAATCTGGCATAGCTAACACTGGAGCTCGAACCATAGCTTCTTTGAGAGCCACAAAGGCTTATTTAGCCCCATCATGCCACTGGAACTTGTCCTTCTTAAGCAATTCAGTCAAAGGTTTGCTGATTAGCCCATAATTATGAATAAACTTTCTATAATAGCCTGTCAACCCCAAAAAAAACCTCTCAAACTCTTGATGTTTGTAGGTAAAGGCCATTTGGTCATGCACTCAATCTTGTCCGGATCTGTAGAGACCCCTTGCTTATCAATAACATATCCCAAATATTGAATTTGCTCAGTTCCAAACTCACATTTGCTTTTCTTAGCAAAAAGTGAATTATCTTTTAAAAGCTGCAATGTTAACTTTAAATGTTCTAAATGTTCTTCATAAGTTTTACTGTAAACCAGAATGTCATCAAAGAATACCAAGATGAACTTCCTTAAGTATGGCTGAAATATCTGATTCATCATTGATTGGAAAGTGGCTAGTGCATTAGTGAGTCCAAAGAGCATTACTAAGAATTTAAAATGGCATGTAGGAGTCCTAAATGCAGTTTTAGGAATATCTGGGGTATGTACTCTAATTTGATGGTACCCCGACCTCAAATCCAACTTGGAATACCACCTAGATCCATGTAATTCATCCAATAGTTCATCAATAGCTGGTATTGGGAACTTATCTTTAACTGTCATTTCATTCAAGGATCTATAATCCACACACATCCTCCAAGATCCATCATGTTTCTTGACTAACAACACTGGGAAAGCATATGGACTGTTACTTGGCTGTATTACTCTTGATGCCATTAACTCACTAATAATCTTTTCAATTTCCTCCTTTTGCACATAAGGGTATCTATAGGGCCTCTGGTTGACAGGTTGGCTACCCTCCTTCAGGTTAATATGGTGGTCATGAGATCTGTGAGGTGGTAGATCCTTTGGTTCTTGGAAAATTGAGGAATAAGAGTGAAGTACTTCCTCTAGTTGTCTCTGACTCTAAGCCCTCCCTTTATTACTACCAGCTACCCCATCTAAATCCAACTCATGAGTGTTCTGCAACCCATCTTGAACCATTCCAAAAAGGTAACCAAAATAGCCATGAGTTGTAGTATCCAAGGTTTGCTTGAATTCTCCAGAGGACATCATTTGAATAATAGGGACTATCATATCAGATTCCCTTTGCAACACTACTGTTCGACCTTCTCTATTAAATGAAACTTGCAACTGATTGAAATTAAATGTAACTGGGTTGTAATTCCTTAACCATTGAACACCCAAAACTACATCAATTCCCCCTAATGGAAGGATTCTAAAATCTGTATTAAAAGATTCCCCTTGTATTGTCTAAGTGAAAGATTTACACTCTTGGAGACTAGGCACTTTAAACCCATCAGCTACAGAAACGGTTACAGGTTTTGTTTCTTGCAACATAGGCTTAACTCTCCTAGCTGCTTGAGGATCCAAAAAGTTATTAGTGCTGCCACTGTCAATTAATATTCTCAGTAATTTTCCATTAGCCATTCCCACAATCCTTATAGTGTTGTTAACACTGTGCCCAGACAAAGCATGAAGTGTAATATGGGCCTCCTGTGATTCAGCAATCTTCTCCTCCTCTTCTGATTCTTCCTCTTCATAGCACTAATCCTTTCCATACTGGTTGTTATCTTCAATAGAATGCAACATCATATAGAGATGTGGTTTCTTACACTGATGTCCCATAATGTAAAGCTCATCACAAGAGAAACATAATTTTTTTCTCCTCTTCTCAGCAATTTGTTCCCTTGTTAAACCTCGAATAGGTAATG
The DNA here is from genome assembly GCA_020205555.1 of Panax stipuleanatus. NCBI lineage: Eukaryota > Viridiplantae > Streptophyta > Magnoliopsida > Apiales > Araliaceae > Panax > Panax stipuleanatus. Next base: position 151,630,884 of record CM035117.1, on the reverse strand, counting down.
ATCTACCTACCTCCATGCTTGGATAATTAACAGTTGGCACAACAGCAGATCCACTATCATTACTCTTACTGTTAGTCATAAAATTTCCTCTTGAATAGCCTCCTATAACTGATTTGAGTCCCATTCTACTTCTCTTTAACCAAGCCTCCAGTTTAGCTTCTTCCACCCTAGCTACTCTGATTAATTCTTTAAGAGTAGTTAGTTTACTAAAAAGGGGATTAGTAAATTCGGATAGATTGGTACATATGTTGCTTGCTCATTGGATGAGGATGACTGATCTCATGGTCATTTGTGTGGAGACACTAAAGCAAGTATGTAGGTGCTTATTGGAGAATAAGTTCACTGAACGTGACTCGCTATGGAATACCTAATGGAATTTTACTCGCCTGTCAATAGGAATTCCTAATGTGATAGTAGTACAAGTGATCCTTGGACTTGAGATCATCATAGTATCTTGTATGTAACAAATTATACTTTGACTTATTCCTTAAGGCCTTTTAAGGCATATATAGGGTATGCTTGGGTATAATAAGTTGCATATAGAGATAATGTATGATCAATAAAGAATCTATCACCTCTAGTAAAAGAGGAGATATGTCCTATGTGATTCGTTAAATGGCAACCCAGGAATCCTTGGCCAAGGTAGAATGAAATTAGAATGAGGTTTCTAATTTGCATTATTTGGAGTTGTGCATTTTTTAATCGAAATACATATGATTAAATAAATTAAGACTTGACAGTAAATCCATGTCTTATATTTAATTGGGACATTGTATGGTGGAAGGATTGAATTGTACGATAACTATTAACTCACAGGTTCTTTTATGATTAATGTTAAAATCTATATTATCTGGAAAGTCGTTGATTGCTAGGGAGGCTTATCCCTATTGTAGAATAAATGTTATTTATTTAAATAGATTCTTAGTTTAATTTATTTATTTAAATAAGATTAGAATTGTTCTAATTGATTTATTCACAACCGGTTTAATATGAAGAACCTAAAGGGTCACACCATAAAAGGAAGAATAATTATTTAAGAAGAAAATGGCATGATAGTAATAATGCATTAAGTATAATTAATTTAATCTATGGTGATAGAATAAATTAAATAGCTTAATGTTTATTATTTAATATTTTAGAAATATTAAATATAAATTAATAAGAGGAGTCTTATTAATATTATTATTTTAATTCTAAAGGAGTTTAGGAATTAATATAATATCAGTACTCTCTCTCAATCCTAATAAGATTAGGATATAAATTAATTAAAAGTGTTTAATTAATTAATTAAATAAAACCCTATTCTAATTGGATTAGAAGGGTTAACCTAATATCTATATAAGAGAGTCTTATATCAGAAATAAGGGACACGTGAATTTTTCAAGAGTTGGGAGTACACATATTCTATAGCGATAGAAACAAGGGTTAAGCCAATAACCCGTCTTCTTGAGTTCTTCATCTTCCTTGGTGGATCACCATTAGAGGCCAAACATTTGGGTGGCTGACATTGATCAAGGGAAGGAGCCACTACAGAGGAATCAAAGGAATCAAAAGAGTAGAACTTGTACCTGAGGAAGCTTGGATCTTCAAAGGTATAATTCTGTTTTTCTCCTTCTATATTCACTGATAATTGATGCACAAGAATGATCATGGTTATGGGTTTGTATAAATTTTTGAAAACCTATGTTTCGCGCTTCCGCCCTATTTATGTGATTTGATTGCATGATTGCGTTACGTACAAACCCAACACATTTTTCAATAAACGAATAGCTTTATGACTTGAAATGACATTGATTGATTTTAGTGGTCTAGTTGTTTGAATGAAAGCTAACAACCTTACGAAACAATCAATTTTGGCATAATGAGTGGTTAACCAGTCGATTAAAAAATCACATCAAATGCAAGTATTTTCAAAGATATAAAATCCACAAGTAAGGTGAGGGTGCCAATTTGAATCAAACAAGATTTGTAAACTGCGAATGTAACAAAGGTTTCTCCTAACGGAGTTTCAACAGATAAATCAAAGTCTAATTTCTCAGGAGTTAAGTTCAAACGTTGAGCACAAGCAGGTGAAATAAAAGAATGGGTAGCACCGGTATCTAAAAAGGCATAGACTTCGCAAGAGTTTATGATTAGCTTACCCGTGATCACCTTGTTTGGGTTTCTCGCATTTTGGGCAGTCACAATAAACGCTCTTCCAGGAACCACCGACTTTGACTTGTCCGGAACAGCCTTTGGAGTCATCATCCCCGCTGGACTTGGTTTCGCTACCGGACACTCTCTAGCTATGTGTCCTTCCTTTCCACAGTTATAACATACCTTGAATTGTTGTGGGCACTTTGGACTGATGTGTCCCTCTTGCCAGCATTTATAACATACGACCGGTGGTCATTCTCCTCCCTTAGAAATAGTTAATGCTGGTGCTGTTGTCGACGTCTTCACGTTATCATTATTGAATCTTCTCTTTTTGAAATCTCCCCTCGACTCACTTCTTCTATTATCATGGCCACGATTACCACCGGAGTGGTTACTACTTCTGTCATGATACTTTTCTCCTAGCTGGTTGTCATTGCTCCGATGACTGCTGCCACCGGTACGACCTTGGTTGTTGTCCCTTAGTTGAACATAATCATTATCTCGTTCTAATAGTTGGGCCCTGTTCACCACATCTGAATATAAAGAAAGTTTATGAGAAATGAGGTACTAACGAATTTCAAATTTTAAACCTCTCAGAAACATCCGAGTCATACGTTCCTCATTATCAACCAAATGAGATGCGAACCGGGATAACTCCGCGAACTTAGCCTCGTATTGGGACATAATCATGTTATTCTGTTCCAGTTCGATAAACACTACCTCCTTCATATAACGAATACTTTCTGAAAAGTACTTGTCATTAAACAGTTTCTGGAACTCCTCCCAAGACATCTTGAGTGCGGCAGGCTGGGTACGCTTCATAGATTCCCACCAGTAATCTGCCTCTTCAAGGAACATAAACGTGGCGAATGGAACCTTTTTCTCCTCCGTGCATCCCAAGATATCAAATATCTTTGTAATTTATTTAACCCACGTTTTCGCCTTGATTAGATCTGGCTTTCCCAAAAACTCTGGTGGTCCCAACTCTTTGAACTGCTTGGCAGTGACAAGCCGCGAGTTGTTATTTTCACCTGTATTATGAACACGAGTCTCCCATCATTCATCGGCTGATCGGTGGTGTTGTTTACAGGAGGAATATTGTCTTCTTGTTGCACGTTCTCTTGGTTGGTGATTAAAGGTGTCTCAATGGTCTCATTCACTCCATTATTTAGATTTTCAGCTGCCATTCTCAAATACTGCCACAAAACAAAGGTTAATCAAACAAATTAACATATCATATATTAACCCTATGTTCTGACCGACCAATTAAATACCAAATAAGCTTAGGTAGGACATACTAGCGAAGGTTTTACTCGTCTCTCCCCTCCTAGTTCTATTTCCAGATCTCCGCCAGAGATCATATCCCTAAACTCTGATACCAACTGTGACGCCCCCAAAATAGGTTCAATACTCAACCCATTCTGGGTCTCCAAAATACATGGTAAATAATCCAAATACAATCTTTTATAACATACGGTCGTGAAAAATACGACCACACAAACTATGAGCTTCAATACAAATCGTACATAATACAAAATATAAAGGCTCAAATTTAGTCCTCATTTATTACAATAATTACCACACTATTTTATAAAAATAGTGAGGACTTCTACAGCTATATCTCGGACCATCACTCCATTTCCCGACTAGTCCCAACTATATTTTCATTTCTTGAAGAGAATAATGGAAGAAAAGGGTGAGCTCAACTAGCCCATTAAAGAATATTATGACTAAGATAATGAAAAATAAATTATCGTTAACCTTCAATAAATCAGATAAAATATTATGGACAACAAGTTTTAGCTCAATATTCGCAGCGAAAATAACAATTCATTAGAAGAGTTAAGTAGAGAATGATGTCTACTATCTTCTTTGATTTAAAAGTCCATCATCAATATTTTATCCCTGTAACATCAATCAATATACATCTCAAATCAAATATTCATCTTTTGCACTACGGGCCAAAGATATTCATTTGTATCACCAGTTGGTCATGTTCATCTCAACACCTGTCCATCTTTGCACTACTGGCCAAAGATATTCATCAGATAATTATTCATCTTTGCACTACGAGACAAAGATATTCATCAAGTAATCATTCATCTTTGCACTACAGGCCAACGATATTCAGTTATATCACCATTTAGGACTGAGGATGATGAAAAACAATACGAATAACGAATCTAGTGAGGAAAAGGGCAAATATTAGAGAATTTATCTAGAGTTCAAGAATGAAGATAAAAACCTGGATCCAATCAAAGATAATTTAAATTAAAAAAATAATATTTTTTTACCGTAAATAGTAACTTGACATGAAAAGATAAAAATTTTACGAGAAATTTCAGAAAACTATTCTAGTGAAATGATACTAGATGAAGCGCAAAACTCAAGAAATTTATGATCATTTCAAGAATTATAGAAGCAATACTTACCGTAGTAAATTTAAATTTAAGAATATGAAATGAAATATTATCACTTCCATAATATGGAATATGAAAGAAAATAACATTCATTATGAATATTGAAAGGAAATAACATCATTTATGAGAAAAATAACATCTTTTACCTTAACGGGAGAGTAGTTTTGACTAGAATATCGATATTATGCTGACGAAAACTTGCACTGTTATCAACACTCAAAGTATTTTTATACTCACAAGAAATACGCTCGATATTATAGAGAGAAATTTTTTTTGATTCTGGTGTGATTTTCATTTATAACTAAGCACCCTATTTATAGGAAAGGGGTAGCACACCATGGTTAACAAATCCCACCGCGGTAGCTTCTCAGCCCACCAACTAAGAAATCAAGTAGCACTCCTCATTTGAAATAATCAGCATTTTATTCCACAAAAGACAAGAGTGGGGCCCACCCATGTTTTTAATAAATATTTATTTCCGAAACTTCAATAATTCATAATAAATAGCATTTTATGAGAAAAATATGAATTTTATGTCCATTCTATATGAAATTTAATTCTCTACAACTTTGTAGAAAAAAGTTTTTCCAAATTCCAAACGAAAAATAATCCGAATTTACATACAGATGATTTTTTCACACCTCTATTCTGACAAAATTCACCTACAGATGAATCAAGCACCACTCTTTTGAAAAATGCTCCAACACACTATTTTTGAAGTACACCACTTTTGAAAAATTCCAACCACATGTTTATATTTATATACATACATATATATATATATATATATATATATATATATTAAAACATTAATAATTATTAAAAGAATTCCAAATTCAATTTTTCTTTCTTCCATCTCATTTTATTCATATATCGTGAATTTGTTGTGAAAAAATATCATCACTATTATATTATTATATTATCACATTATACACTTATAATGTAATATTATAATAATATATTTGAATGAATTATTTTATCAAAAAAGATAAACTATCAATTTTTAACAATTATCGCTTTTTTAAAAATTCCTCCATTTATGTCCTAATTGAATAAGTATTTCCTTATCATTTTTATCAATAATTAATTATTCAAAAATAATATTACAGAACCACAATAATGACAACCAGGTCGTTCCTAGGAAAGAGGGGGCCTTTCGATAAAGATTTCTCCTTACTAGCACACAATTACCTAACCCCTTTCCTAGACAGAACTTCCTAGACATTGTCAATAATGCTATCTAATAATATTATTCAAATAATATGAATTATTAATTTGATAATGTGAAATACTGTGCAGTGACAATTATTGAATCAATAATATAAAATATCAACGTAGCAATTATTGATATAAAATATCAACGTAGAAATTATTGAACCAATAAAATATTATGCAATTATTGAATCAATAATATAAAATAGTGAACAGTAATTACTGTAACAATAATTGAGTGAGTGCCTTCTTACGTAAGAATCAATAATTCAAAATATTGTGCAATACCGTGTGCTACTGTGCAACAACGCGTATTACTGTATTTTTATCAACTTGTATTTTAACAGTTTAATGGTAACAGTTTTATCGTTATTTTTGTAAAAAGGTTATTTCTGTCGCTTTCTATATCCGACATTCATTCCGTTGTGGGGTCCATCAATGACTGCACCGTCGTACGAATATTATCCGACAAAAAGAATATTTCTCGATCAAACGAATATTTCCCGACACAACGAATATTTTATAACCACTTGCTTACTTTGTAAACTTTGCACATATCTCCCATAACTAATCACATTTATCAAATCAACTCCTTCCTATTTCAAAATAATATATAAAGAAAATTAAATCTTTATTCATAAAATTTGTGGTCTCACATCTAATTTCAAGAGTAAGATTCATAAATCAATGATAATTTGAACAGAAAAAAATATGTATTATATTTTTTTTACCGTGAATAGTAACTCGTGAATAGTAATCCATGAATAGTAACTCGTGAATAGTAACTCATAAATAATAACTCGTGAATAGTAATCCATGAATAGTAACTTATGAATAATAATTATGAATAGTACCTTGTGAATAGTAACTCATGAATAGTAACTCGTAAATAGTAACTCCGACATGAAAATGTGAAATTTTTATAATAAAGTTCAGACCAATATTCCGGTGAAATGATATTTGATGAAACGCAAAACTCAAAGAATTTCTAATCATTTCAGGAATTATAGAAACAATACTTACCATAGTAAGTTTAAATTTAGAAATCTGAAATGAAATATTATTACTTACATACTATAGAGTATGAAAAAAATAATATTCCTTACGAATATTGAAGGGAAACATCGTTTACGAGAAAAATAATATTCCTTACGAATACGAAAGCAATAATACCCCTTACGAGTATAAAATCACATCTTTTACTAAAATATCTTTTACGAAAATAATATCATTTATGAAAAATAACCTCCTTTACGAAACATAATAACATCCCTTATCTCATTAGAATACTGAATCTGACTGGAATATCGGGTATTATGCTGACGAAAACTTGTACCGTTATCAACACTCAAAATATCTAAACACTCACAAGAAATATACTTGATACTATAGAGAGAGATTTTTCTGATTTCGGTGTGATTTTTATTTCTAAACTAAGTACCCTATTTATAGGAAAATGCTAGAACACCTATGTGACGCCCCCAGAATAGGTCCATTCAACCCAACCCATTCTGAGTCGCCAAATACATGGTACAGAATTCAAATACAAACTTTATATCATACGGTCGTGCAAAATACAACCACACAACTGTGAGTCTCAATACAAGTATGTAGAAAATATTAAGATTCAAACTAAGTCCTCATTACAATTATTATCACACTATTTATCAGAAATAGTGAGGACTACTACTGCTCTAACTCGGACCATCACTCTGTCCCCCGACTAGTCCCCGCAACATTCTCATTTCCTGAAGAGGACAACAGATGAAAAGGGTGAGCTCAACTAGCCCAGTAAAGAATATTATGACTAAGATAATGAAAAATAAATTATCGTTAGTCTTCAACAGTTCAGATAAAATATTATGGACAACAAGTTTTAGATCAATATTCGCAGCGGAAATAACAAATCATTAGAAGAGTTAAGCAGAGAATGAAGTCTACTATCTTCTATGATTTAAAAGTCCATCACCAATATTTTATCCCTGTAACATCAATCAATATACATCTCGAATCAATATTCATCTTTGCACTACAAGCCAAAGATATTCATTTGTATCATCAGTGGTCATGTTCATCTCAACACCTGTCATCTTTGCACTATGGCCAAAGATATTCATCAGGTAATCATTCATCTTTGCTCTACAGGCCAAAGATATTCAGTTACATCACCTTTTAGGACTGAGGATGGTGAAAAACATTTTAAACAAAACGAATCCAGTGAGATAAAAGACAAAGATTAGGGATTCGTCATTTAGTTTATCCAAATTCAAGAATAATCCATAATAATACTTTGTGAAGCAAAATTCAAGAATAAAGCCCAAAACTTGGATACAATCAAAGATAGTAACCTTAACAGACAATTTGGACAATTAGAAGAAAAATAAATTTTCCCGTGAATAGTGCCGTATACGTGAATAGTAACCCCGACGGGAAAAATAAGAATTTCATAACAAAATTCATGACAATATTTCTGTATAATGATATTGAAAAGAATAACATCATTTACGAAAGAAAATAACATCCCTTACCTCAAAAAGATAGTACCTCTGACTGGAATATCGGATATAATATTGACGGAAACTTGCGCTGAATACTAATACTCAAAGTATAGAAATACTCACAAAAATACGCTCGATATTATAGAGAGAGAAAACTTCGAATTCTGGTGTGATTTTCAATTCTAACCTAAGCACCCTATTTATAGGAAAAGCTTAGGATGCCAAAGGAGAGACTAAAATAATATTATTTTTACAAAACTTCTCCAGCCGCCGGCTGCTTCAAACATCTGATTTTTTTCAACAAAACAACAAAAGTGGGGCCCACCTTTTATTTAAAAAATATTTATTTTCCGAAACTTCAATAATTCATAATAAATAGCTCCTTTGTCAGAAAAATACAAAGGATGTGTCCTTTCCATAGGAAATTTAATTCTCTACAACTTTGCAGAAGGAAGTTTTTCCAAATTCCCAACATAAATTATCCGAAATCCACCAACAGATAATTTTTCACACCAAAATACTGATAAAAATACATCAGCACTAATTCCTTCTTTAATATCCACAAAATAAATATTTCCTTATCATATAAATCAATAATTAATTATTCACAAATAATATTATAGAACTACAATATTAACAACCAGGTCGTTCCCAGGACAGAGGGGGCCTTCCGATAAGGACTTCTCCTTACTGGCGCGCAATTAAATAACCCCTCCTAGACAGAACTTCCTTAGACATTGTCAATAATGCTATCTAATAATATTATTCAAATAATATGAATTATTGAGTTGATAACGTGAAATACTGTGCAACAACAATTATTGAATCAATACTACAAAATATCAACTGTAGTCATTATTGAATCAATCATATAAAATGGCAACGTAGCAATTATTGAGTCAATAAAATATCAATGCAGCAATTATTGAGTCAATAATATAAAATATCAACGTAGCAATTATTGAGTCAATAATATAAAATATTAAACAGTAAATACTGTAACAATAATTGAGTAGGTTCCTTCTCACGTAAGACTCAATAATTCGAAATACTGTGCAATACCGTGTGCTACTGCGCACCACCGCGTACTGTATTTTAACCACCGGGTATTTCAACAGTACTAACGGTAACAATTACGCCGTTATCTTGTAAAAAGTTATTTCTGTCGCTTTCTATATCCGACAGTTATTCCGTTATGGGGGCCCACAAATAGCTGCGCCGTCGTACGAATATTCCCCGACAACAAGAATATTCCACGACCAAACGAATATTCCCCGACAGCAAGAATATTTTATAACCACTTGCTCATTTTAAAAATATTTACACATTTCACCCATAACTTTCATATTTATCAAATCAACACCTTACTATTTCGAAATAATATAAAGAAAATTAAATCTTTATTCATAAAAGTTGGGGTCTTACAACCTATGTTGAATAAATTATTTTTCACGGACGCCAACTTAGAAATTTCTCTCCCAGCAAAATTTTTAGCAAACTCACACCAACAAAAGGACAAGAGTGGGTCCCACCCATTCTAGAAAATCTCCACCAAAATATTTTAAATTTAAACAATATTCAAAAACATCAATAATGCATAATAAATGGCCCTTTTATCAGAAAAATACGAACCTTATGTCCATTCCATATGAAATTTAATTCTCTACAACTTTGTAGAAGAAAGATTTTCCAAATTCCGAACGAAAAATGACCCAAATTTACATACGGATGATTTTTCCACACCCCCAACCTGACAAAATATATACCGATAAAGACCTCAGTATACCAACTTTAAAAAATCAATAATCTGCATTTTTCAACAACAAGTGGGGCCCACCAACTCACAGAATATGTTTTTAGCATTTATTCTAACAAAATCAATTCGGACCCAATTTATTTTCTTTCTCCTCATTTTATTCATATATCGTGAATTTGTTGTAAAAACATATCAATACTATTATATTATTATATTATCACATTATACACTTATAATATAATATTATAATAATATATTTGAATGAATTATTTTATCAGAACATATAAAATATCTATTCTCAATAATTATCACTTTTGCTAAAAATTCCTCCATTTATATCCACATTGAATAAATATTTTCTTATCATTTTTATCAATAATTAATTATTCACAAATAATATTACAGAACCACAATAATGACAACCAGGTCGTTCCCAAGAAAGAGGGGGCCTTCCGATAAGGATTTTTTCTTACTGGCGCGCGATTAGATTAACTAACCCCTTTCCTAGACAGAACTTCCTAGACATTACCAATAATGCTGTCTAATAATATTATTCAAATAATAGGTGTGATAATTATTGATTTAATAATGTGAAATACTGTGCAGTGGTTACTGTGACAATTTTTGAATCAATAATATAAAATAATATGCAATTATCAATGTAGCAATTATTGAATCAATAATATAAAATACTAAACAGTAATTACTGTAACAATTATTGAATGAGTGACTTCTTACGTAATAATCAATAATTAGAAATTATTGTGCAATACCGTGTGCTGCTGTGCAACAACACGTATTATTGTATTTTTAAGCACCGGATGTTTCAACAGTTTAACGGTAATAGTTTTGCCGTTATTTTTATAAAAATGTTACTTCTGTCGCTTTCTATATCCTACAATTATTCCATTGTGGGGTCCACCAATGACTGCATCGTCGTACGAATATTTTCCGACAAAAAGAATATTCCTCGACCAAACCAATATTTTCTGACACAACGAATATTTTATGACAACTTGCACACTTTGTAAAATTTGCACATATCACCTTTAACTTTAACCTTTTATCAATTTAACCATTTACTGAATAGAATAATAATTATAAGAAAATTGAATACTTTTATTTCATAAAATTCGGGGTCTTACATTCTCCCTTTTGCGTGCTAATCATGTTGACACCTTCCTCTTTGTGCTGAGGGAGGGGATTATCCTGCACGTGCGGTTGCTCGGACTTTGTCACCACAATCTCTCAGTTATCAATCAAGTCCTGGATTTTGTGTTTGAGAGACCAACAGTCCTGTGTATCATGGCCCGGAGATCCAGAATGGTAGGCACACTTTTTACTTGGGTCAAAATTTCGTCCACCGGTGTTAGTTGGTGGAAGGAGTTGCACAATCTTTTTATGTGTCATCAATAGTTTTAGCACATTCTCGAGTGAATCCCCTAACGGGGAGAATGTTCTCCTACGTCTGGCTTCCAAATTTTTCTGGAATGGCGGGTTAGAAGGTTGGGCTTGAGCTTGAAAAGGGGAATAGTTCCTCTTTTGAATGGGCATACTGCTCGACTCGCTCCTCTGATTCTGTCCTTGTAATACTAAGGACACATCTTCGTCTTTCTTCATGTGTGCCCTTTGGGGATTATTCCCATAATTTTCGGATTTAATATGCTCGGCAAAAGCTTCTAAGGCGGTCAGATCCTTTATCTTCCCATATTTGAGCCCCATTTTTGCCATCTCGCCGTGTTTAATCATTTCTGAAAATGGCTTTCCTATGCCTGCTAGGACCCTTTCATAATACGGGGCTTCATGAATGTCGATGAAGGTTTTGACTATCTCGGACTCAGTCATAGGTGGAGTGACTTGGGCTGCCATTCGTCTCCAGCGTTGAGCATATTCTCTGAATGAATCAATACTTTGTTTCTTGATCTTGGTTATTTGATATCTGTCTGGAGCCAGTTGAGACTGGAAATTGTACTGATTGAGGAAGGCATGTGCCAGCTCTTCCCAGCTGTGAATTTTAGAGTTGTCTAAACGGGCATACCAGGCTCTAGCTTCTTCGGTCAGACTTTTCTGGAATAACTGCATTCGGAGTTTCTCGTCCTCTGCATAGGATCCAAGCTCTCCAATTAACACCTTCAAGTGAGTGTAGGGGTCTCCCAATCCATCGTATTTCTCAAAATTAGGAGCTCAAAATTTTTTGGGGTAACGAGCCCCAGGGATACGTCAGAATAATTGACACTGCCAAATGCCCCAGTCCCTTTGATAGACTGGACATTTTCTTCCATCTGTTGCACTTTCTTCAGAATGTCACCAGCTTCCTGTTCTTTGTTGAAGGTGGTGATTTTAGGAGTTTTGTTGGTTGTGTCCTAGTTTTGTGTCTCAGGACCTTGAGTATCCTTTTTTTTGGTATCCTGACTGCCACCGAGTGTTCCTGGTTCTGTATGACCCTGTGCTTGCTTCCCTTTAAGAGCATTTCTTTGTTCTCTCAGGAAAATGGCCAATTCGGCTATCTAGTTCTTCAGTCCTTCAAACTCTTCCCTAGAGACAGGGGTGGATTCTGGCTGAGCAATAAAAGCCATGTCCGGAGATGGACTTAATGCTTTCTTAAACTTAGATCTAGTGACAGGACCAATTTTTTACCTACAATAAAACGTAGGCGTGTTAATTTCCTAGGGCAGGTAGGGATAAAATGCATGCCATGATGTGTTTTTGAGGTCTTTTAATCTTATCCTGCAAAACAGAGGTCAGTTATTTTAAAGATAAGATGACAGGATTTACAAAATATGGAATGTATATTTACATTATGATATTTACACTGTGCTATTTACATTGGAATTTAAAAAACTTGACATTGAATTGAAAGAGGAAGGCATGAAGAGGTTTTCCATTGAATTTGGTTAATCGGAGATTGACCTATCTTAGGCTACTCTCGCCGATTTTTTGGCATGAAGGTCCCCAGATCATCGCAATCTACTAGAGGAAAAATTAATCCGATCTTTCAACTAGAGCGAATCTGAGTGGTGCTTTTTCATGAGCCCCGAAGACTTAGTTGTAAGACCCCAACTTTTATGAATAAAGATTTAATTTTCTTTATATATTATTTCGAAATAGTAAGGTGTTGATTTGATAAATATGAAAGTTATGGGTGAAATGTGCAAATATTTTTAAAATGAGCAAGTGGTTATAAAATATTCTTGTTGTCGGGGAATATTCGTTTGGTCGTGGAATATTCTTGTTGTCGGGGAATATTCGTACGACGGCGCAGCTATTTGTGGGCCCCCACAACGGAATGACTGTCGGATATAGAAAGCGACAGAAATAACTTTTAACAAGATAACGGCGTAGTTGTTACCGTTAGTACTGTTGAAATACCCGGTGGTTAAAATACAGTACGCGGTGGTGCGCAGTAGCACACGGTATTGCACAGTATTTCGAATTATTGAGTCTTACGTGAGAAGGAACCTACTCAATTATTGTTACAGTATTTACTGTTCAATATTTTATATTATTGACTCAATAATTGCTACGTTGATATTTTATATTATTGACTCAATAATTGCTGCATTGATATTTTATTGACTCAATAATTGCTACGTGGCTATTTTTTTATGATTGATTCAATAATGGCTACAGTTGATATTTTGTAGTATTGATTCAATAATTGTCGTTGCACAGTATTTCACGTTATCAACTCAATAATTCATATTATTTGAATAATATTATTAGATAGCATTATTGACAATGTCTAAGGAAGTTCTGTCTAGGAGGGGTTATTTAATTGCGCGCCAGTAAGGAGAAGTCCTTATCGGAAGGCCCCCTCTGTCCTGGGAACGACCTGGTTGTTAATATTGTAGTTCTATAATATTATTTATGAATAATTAATTATTGATTTATATGATAAGGAAATATTTATTTTGTGGATATTAAAGAAGGAATTTGTGCTGATGTGTTTTTATCAGTATTTTGGTGTGAAAAATCATCCGTTTATGAATTTCGGATAGTTTATGTTTGGAATTTGGAAAAACTTCCTTCTGCAAAGTTGTAGAGAATTAAATTTCCTATGGAAAGGACACATCATTTGTATTTTTCTGACAAAGGAGCTATTTATTATGAATTATTGAAGTTTCGGAAAATAAATATTATTTTATAAATGGTGGGCCCCACTTTTGTTGTTTTGTTGAAAAAAATCAGATGTTTGAAGCAGCCGGCGGCTGGAGAAGTTTTGTAAAAATAATATTATTTTATTATTTTAGTCTCCTTTGGCATCCTAAGCTTTTCCTATAAATAGGGTGCTTAGGTTAGAATTGAAAATCACACCAGAATTCGAAGTTTTCTCTCTCTATAATATCGAGCGTATTTTTGTGAGTATTTCTATACTTTGAGTATTAGTATTCAGCGCAAGTTTCCGTCAATATTATATCCGATATTCCAGTCAGAGGTACTATCTTTTTGAGGTAAGGGATGTTATTTTCTTTCGTAAATGATATTATTCTTTTCAATATCATTATACAGAAATATTGTCATGGATTTTATGTTGAAATTCTTATTTTTCCCGTCGGGGTTACTATTCACGTATACGGCACTATTCACGAGAAAATTTATTTTTCTTCTAATTGTCCAAATTGTCTGTTAAGGTTACTATCTTTGATTGTATCCAAGTTTTGGGCTTTATTCTTGAATTTTGCTTCACAAAGTATTATTATGGATTATTCTTGAATTTGGATAAACTAAATGACGAATCCCTAATCTTTGTCTTTTATCTCACTGGATTCGTTTTGTTTAAAATGTTTTTCACCATCCTCAGTCCTAAAAGTTGATGTAACTGAATATCTTTGGCCTGTAGAGCAAAGATGAATGATTACCTGATGAATATCTTTGGCCTGTAGTGCAAAGATGACAGGTGTTGAGATGAACATGACTACTGATGATGCAAATGAATATCTTTGGCCTGTAGTGCAAAGATGAATATTGATTCGAGATGTATATTGATTGATGTTACAGGGATAAAATATTGGTGATGGACTTTTAAATCATAGAAGATAGTAGACTTCATTCTCTGCTTAACTCTTCTAATGATTTGTTATTTCCGCTGCGAATATTGATCTAAAACTTGTTGTCCATAATATTTTATCTGAACTGTTGAAGACTAACGATAATTTATTTTTCATTATCTTAGTCATAATATTCTTTACTGGGCTAGTTGAGCTCACCCTTTTCATCTGTTGTCTTCTTCAGGAAATGAGAATGTTGCGGGGACTAGTCGGGGGACAGAGTGATGGTCCGAGTTAGAGCAGTAGTAGTCCTCACTATTTCTGATAAATAGTGTGATAATAATTGTAATGAGGACTTAGTTTGAATCTTAATATTTTCTACATATTTGTACTGAGACTCACAGTTGTGTGGTCGTATTTTGCACGACCGTATGATATAAAGTTTGTATTTGAATTCTGTACCATGTATTTGGCGACTCAGAATGGGTTGGGTTGAATGGACCTATTCTGGGGGCGTCACAGTTGGTATCAGAGCTTAGGGATATGATCTCTGGCGGAGATCGGGGAATAGAACTAGGAGGGGAGAGACGAGTAAATCCTTCGCTAGTGTGTCCTACCTAAGCTTATGTGGTATTTAATTGGTCAGTCGGAGCATAGGGTTAATATGTGATATGTTGACTTGTTTAATTAACCCTTGTTTTATGGCAGTATTTGAGAATGGCAGCTGAGAACGTTAACAACGAAGTGAATGAGACCGTGGAGACACCTTTAATCGTTAACCAGGAGAACGTGCAACAAGAGGGCAATGTTCATCCTGAAAATAACGCTGGTCAGACGATAAACGATGAGATGTTTAGAAGTTTTTTGCAGTTCATGCAAAATCAGACGAGGGAGACTCGTGTGCAACATACAGGTGGAGATAATAACAACACGCGAGCTGTCACTGCTAAGCAGTTCAAAGAATTGGGACCACCAGAGTTTCTGGGAAAGCCGGATCCGATCAAGGCGGAGACGTGGATTAAACAAATTACCAAGATATTTGATGTCTTGGGATGTACAGAGGAACAAAAGGTTCCATTCGCCACGTTTATGTTCCGTGGAGAGGCAGATTACTGGTGGGAATCCGTGAAGCGTACCCAGCCTGCCGCACTCCAGATGTCTTGGGAAGCGTTCCAGAAACTATTTAATGACAAGTACTTTCCTGAAAGTATTCGTCATATGAAGGAAGTAGAGTTTATCAGACTCGAGCAAAACAACATGACGGTATCCCAGTACGAGGCTAAGTTCGCGGAGCTGTCCAGGTTTGCACCTCATTTGGTGGAGAATGAGGAACGTATGACGCGGATGTTTCTAAGAGGTTTGAAACCCGAAATACGTCAATACCTCATTTCTCATAAGTTTTCTTTATATTCGGATGTAGTAAACAGGGCCCAGTTATTGGAACGAGATAATGATTATGTTCAACCGAGGGACCACAACCAAGGTCGTACTGGTGGCAGTAGTCATCGGAGCAATGACAATCAGCGAGGAGGAAAGTATGACAGAAGCGGTAACCACTCCGGTGGT
The DNA here is from genome assembly GCA_020205555.1 of Panax stipuleanatus. NCBI lineage: Eukaryota > Viridiplantae > Streptophyta > Magnoliopsida > Apiales > Araliaceae > Panax > Panax stipuleanatus. The sequence continues at coordinate 151,614,308 of CM035117.1, read as the reverse complement.
TATCGTGGCCATGATAGTAGAAGAAGCGAATCGGGGGGAGATTTTAAAAAGAGAAGGTATAACAATGAGAACGCGAAGATGTCAACATCAGCACCAGCATCAACTGTTTCGAGGGGAGGAGAACGACCACCGGTCGTATGCTTTAAATGCGGGAAAGAGGGACATATCAGCCCAAACTGCCCACAACAGTTCAAAGGATGCTATAACTGTGGAAAAGAAGGACATATAGCTCGAGATTGTCCTGTTGCGAAATCAAGTTCAGCGGGGGTGGTGATTCCAAAGGCGGTTGCAGACAAGTCAAAGTCGGTGATTCCTGGAAGAGCGTTTGTCGTTACAGCCCAAAACGCGAGGAATCCACACAAGGTGATTACGGGTAAGCTGATCATAAACTCTTGCGAAGTTTATACCTTGTTAGATACCGGTGCTACCCATTCCTTTATTTCACCTGCTTGTGCTCAACGTTTGAACTTGACTTCTGATAAATTAGACTTTGACTTATCTGTTGAAACTCCGTTAGGAGAAACCTTTGTTACATCTACAGTTTACAAATCTTGCTTGATTCAGATTGGTACCCTTACCTTACCTGTTGATCTTATATCTTTGAAAATACTTGCATTTGACGTGATTTTAGGAATTGACTGGTTAACCACTTACCATGCCAAAATTGATTGTTTTCGTAAGGTTGTTAGTTTTCATATTCCTAATCAACCTGTTGTGCGAATCCAAATCACCAAACCACTAAAATCAGTCAATATCATTTCAAGTCATAAAGCTATTCGTTTATTGAAAAACGGATGTCAAGCTTTCTTAGCTCATGTCACTGATCTAAATCAGAATACATCAGATTTGAATGATATTTCCGTTGTTAATGAGTTTCCTGATGTATTTCCCGAAGAACTTCCCGGTCTACCCCCAGAACGTGAAGTTGAATTCTTTATTGACCTTGAGCCCGGTACAAAGCCCATTTCTAAAGCCCCATATCGAATGGCTCCTATTGAACTTCAGGAGTTAAAGGTCCAATTACAAGAGTTGTTAGACATCGGTTTTATTCGTCCTAGTACGTCTCCTTGGGGTGCTCCTGTTTTATTCGTAAAGAAGAAAGACGGGAGTATGCGACTTTGCATTGACTATCGAGAGTTGAACCATGTCACCATCAAGAATAGGTATCCGTTACCTCGTATTGATGACCTGTTCGACCAGTTGCAAGGAGCGCAATTCTTTTCAAAGATCGATCTTCGTTCTGGATATCATCAGTTGAAGATTAAAACTGAGGATATTCCAAAGACTGCTTTCAGAACACGGTACGGACATTATGAGTTCTTAGTCATGTCTTTTGGATTGACTAATGCTCCTGCTGCTTTCATGGATATGATGAACCGTGTATTTAAGGAGTATTTAGATCAATTCGTTGTTGTCTTTATTGATGACATTCTCATCTATTCTAAAAGCCGTGAAGATCATGAACACCACTTGAAGCTGGTACTTCAAAAGCTTCGTGAGAACAAGCTATACGCCAAGTTAAAGAAATGCAAGTTCTGGCTTGAGGAAGTAGCATTCCTTGGGCACGTGGTATCGAAACGTGGAGTATCTGTTGACCCGACGAAGATTGAAGCAATACAAAGCTGGGAGCAACCTAAGTCGGTGACCGAAGTACGAAGCTTTCTGGGCTTAGCTGGTTATTATCGGACGTTCGTAGAGGGATTTTCTCGAATCGCTACTCCATTAACACAGTTGACTCGGAAAGATACGAAATTCGTTTGGAGAGAAGAATGCGAGAAGAGCTTCCAAGAGCTCAAGAGGAGACTTATTTCGGCACCTGTTCTGACAATACCATCTGGTTCGGATGGATTTGTTATCTACAGCGATGCTTCAGGCAAAGGGTTAGGATGTGTTCTCATGCAACATGGGAAAGTCATAGCCTATGCCTCGCGACAACTCAAAGAATATGAGAGGAATTATCCTACTCATGATCTAGAGTTGGCAGCAGTCGTTTTCGCGTTGAAGATCTGGAGACATTACTTGTACGGAGAGAAAGTGGAGATTTATACAGTTCATAAGAGCCTTAAATATTTCTTCACTCAGAAGGAACTCAACATGCGGCAACGACGTTGGCTTGAGCTGTTGAAAGATTACGATCATACCATCCAATACCATCCTGGAAAAGCGAACGTGGTAGCTGACGCGTTGAGTAGAAGATCATATGTGGGAACGAGTGCGATGATGTCAAGTATACGCGTAGAACCAGCTTTGCTTGATAAAGTTAAAGCTGCTCAAGCTACAGATGCGGAGCTGATGAAGATGAAGAAGAAGGTGCAAGAAGGTGCAATTCCAGAAGCAAGAATCGATGAAGAGGGAATACTTCGAGTCAACTCCAGACTTTGTGTTCCTAACGATTCTGACTTGAAGTATAGAATCATGATGGAGGCACACAACACACCGTTTGCGATCCATCCTGGGAGTACTAAAATGTATCGTGATCTTCGACATACATTTTGGTGGAGCAATATGAAGAGAGAGATCGCGGAGTTCATCTCTAGATGTTTAACTTGTCAACGTGTAAAGGCGGAGCATCAAGTGCCGAAGGGTCCATTGCAACCACTGGAGATTCCGAAATGGAAGTGGGAACATATTACGATGGATTTCGTTACGGGTCTTCCCAAGGTTTCTCAAGGCTTAGATGCGATTTGGGTTATTGTTGATAGATTAACCAAGTCTGCTCATTTCTTGCCGATACGAGAGACTTATTCCCTTGAACGTCTTGCTCATATGTACGTGAATAAGATTGTAAGATTGCATGGTATGCCAGTATCCATAGTTTCGGATCGTGATCCCAGATTTACTTCACGATTTTGGATCAGTTTGCAGAAAGCTATGGGTACGGATTTACGATTCAGTTCGGCTTATCATCCTCAAACAGACGGACAATCGGAAAGGACTATCCAAACTCTTGAAGATCTATTGAGACTTTGTGTTCTAGACTTCAAAGGGAGTTGGGATAAGTACTTACCATTGGTGGAATTCTCCTACAACAACAGTTATCAGGCAAGTATAGGCGTAGCTCCATTCGAAGCGTTGTATGGGAGAAAGTGTCGTTCTCCAGTATGTTGGGATGAGGTGGGTGAAGCAACATTGTTGGGACCAGAGTTAGTACGTATGACTACAGAAAAGATCCAAATAAATCGACAACGTATACAGACGGTACAGGATCGACAAAAGAGTTATGCAGATCTTCATCGAAAGGACGTGGAATTTAATGTTGGAGACCATGTGTTATTACGTGTTGCTCCGTGGAAAGGAGTTACAAGGTTTGGAAAGAGAGGAAAGCTTAACCCACGATTCATTGGTCCATTTGAGATTCTTGACCGAATAGGAAATGTGGCTTATAGACTCGCTTTACCTCCAAGCATGTCTCGTGTTCATAACGTGTTTCACATATCCGTGTTACGTAAATATGTGAAGGATCCAAACCGCATTATTGAGTTAGAACCAGACGAGATAGCTGAAGATTTAACGTACGAGGAGGTACCTGTCAAGATCTTGGATAGGAAGGAGCATGTCCTACGCTCGAAAATTATACCTCAAGTTAAAGTTTTGTGGAGAAACCATGCAATTGAGGAAATGACTTGGGAGTTGGAATCGAAAATGAAAGCGAGGTATCCTCACCTTTTCGACATACCAGGTACGTACGTCAATTTCGAGGACGAAATTTCATAAGGAGGGGAGGTTGTAAGACCCTAACTTTTATGAATAAAGATTTAATTTTCTTTATATATTATTTCGAAATAGTAAGGTGTTGATTTGATAAATATGAAAGTTATGGGTGAAATGTGCAAATATTTTTAAAATGAGCAAGTGGTTATAAAATATTCTTGTTGTCGGGGAATATTCGTTTGGTCGTGGAATATTCTTGTTGTCGGGGAATATTCGTACGACGGCGCAGCTATTTGTGGGCCCCCACAACGGAATGACTGTCGGATATAGAAAGCGACAGAAATAACTTTTTACAAGATAACGGCGTAGTTGTTACCGTTAGTACTGTTGAAATACCCGGTGGTTAAAATACAGTACGCGGTGGTGCGCAGTAGCACACGGTATTGCACAGTATTTCGAATTATTGAGTCTTACGTGAAAAGGAACCTACTCAATTATTGTTACAGTATTTACTGTTCAATATTTTATATTATTGACTCAATAATTGCTACGTTGATATTTTATATTATTGACTCAATAATTGCTGCATTGATATTTTATTGACTCAATAATTGCTACGTTGCTATTTTTTTATGATTGATTCAATAATGGCTACAGTTGATATTTTGTAGTATTGATTCAATAATTGTCGTTGCACAGTATTTCACGTTATCAACTCAATAATTCATATTATTTGAATAATATTATTAGATAGCATTATTGACAATGTCTAAGGAAGTTCTGTCTAGGAGGGGTTATTTAATTGCGCGCCAGTAAGGAGAAGTCCTTATCGGAAGGCCCCCTCTGTCCTGGGAACGACCTGGTTGTTAATATTGTAGTTCTATAATATTATTTATGAATAATTAATTATTGATTTATATGATAAGGAAATATTTATTTTGTGGATATTAAAGAAGGAATTTGTGCTGATGTATTTTTATCAGTATTTTGGTGTGAAAAATCATCCGTTTATGAATTTCGGATAGTTTATGTTTGGAATTTGGAAAAACTTCCTTCTGCAAATTTGTAGAGAATTAAATTTCCTATGGAAAGGACACATCATTTGTATTTTTCTGACAAAGGAGCTATTTATTATGAATTATTGAAGTTTCGGAAAATAAATATTATTTTATAAATGGTGGGCCCCACTTTTGTTGTTTTGTTGAAAAAAATCAGATGTTTGAAGCAGCCGGCGGCTGGAGAAGTTTTGTAAAAATAATATTATTTTATTATTTTAGTCTCCTTTGGCATCCTAAGCTTTTCCTATAAATAGGGTGCTTAGGTTAGAATTGAAAATTACACCAGAATTCGAAGTTTTCTCTCTCTATAATATCGAGCGTATTTTTGTGAGTATTTCTATACTTTGAGTATTAGTATTCAGCGCAAGTTTCCGTCAATATTATATCCGATATTCCAGTCAGAGGTACTATCTTTTTGAGGTAAGGGATGTTATTTTCTTTCGTAAATGATATTATTCTTTTCAATATCATTATACAGAAATATTGTCATGGATTTTATGTTGAAATTCTTATTTTTCCCGTTGGGTTACTATTCACGTATACGGCACTATTCACGTATACGGCACTATTCACGTATACGGCACTATTCACGAGAAAATTTATTTTTCTTCTAATTGTCCAAATTGTCTGTTAAGGTTACTATCTTTGATTGTATCCAAGTTTTGGGCTTTATTCTTGAATTTTGCTTCACAAAGTATTATTATGGATTATTCTTGAATTTGGATAAACTAAATGACGAATCCCTAATCTTTGTCTTTTATCTCACTGGATTCGTTTTGTTTAAAATGTTTTTCACCATCCTCAGTCCTAAAAGTTGATGTAACTGAATATCTTTGGCCTGTAGAGCAAAGATGAATGATTACCTGATGAATATCTTTGGCCTGTAGTGCAAAGATGACAGGTGTTGAGATGAACATGACTACTGATGATGCAAATGAATATCTTTGGCCTGTAGTGCAAAGATGAATATTGATTCGAGATGTATATTGATTGATGTTACAGGGATAAAATATTGGTGATGGACTTTTAAATCATAGAAGATAGTAGACTTCATTCTCTGCTTAACTCTTCTAATGATTTGTTATTTCCGCTGCGAATATTGATCTAAAACTTGTTGTCCATAATATTTTATCTGAACTGTTGAAGACTAACGATAATTTATTTTTCATTATCTTAGTCATAATATTCTTTACTGGGCTAGTTGAGCTCACCCTTTTCATCTGTTGTCCTCTTCAGGAAATGAGAATGTTGCGGGGACTAGTCGGGGGACAGAGTGATGGTCCGAGTTAGAGCAGTAGTAGTCCTCACTATTTCTGATAAATAGTGTGATAATAATTGTAATGAGGACTTAGTTTGAATCTTAATATTTTCTACATATTTGTACTGAGACTCACAGTTGTGTGGTCGTATTTTGCACGACCGTATGATATAAAGTTTGTATTTGAATTCTGTACCATGTATTTGGCGACTCAGAATGGGTTGGGTTGAATGGACCTATTCTGGGGGCGTCACATTAGTCGTCCTCGAAGACATTACTCTGTTACCGACGGGTTTGCTTACTGGTGGAGGAATCACTCAACATACATTTACATACATCGCGTCTCACCGTATGCATATGATGGCATTGGTGCGAAGCATTAATATGGGTGCGAAGCACTAATAAAGCAGGAAAGCATTCATTCGCATTTATTCAATGTATAGACGCAGCATCCACACATTCATTCAATGTAAAGACATAGCATTCACACATAGGCAGAAATGAAAGGGAAATTTTAAAAAAAATTTGAACGTGGCCTAAGCCCTCTACTGTCCCCAGCAGAGTCGCCACCTGTCGACGTCGGGAAAAAATTCGGGTCGGGTCAAATCCGGATCTTTCTCTCTTCCTAAGTTTTGTCTACCCTTATTCTTTTTACTTGTGAAAAAGGTTTTGAAGGGTTTTTTTAGGAAAAGGCCAACATGTGTCATGTCAACGATTTGAACTTTTTACAGAGTCGCCAGTTGGTAAATTTGAAATGGATGTACTAACTAAACCGAGTTTATTTGAAAAGAGGCCCAATTACTGGACACTGTCGAAACTTGATCTTTGAAATCGAAGTTTTGAGTTTGGGGCTTGGTTAAGTGTGGGGAAGGTTTTAGGCACCCCACGTCTCCCATGAAAACATTGTACCACATCTTTTCAATATTTTCCTTTTAAATCTGCATTGTGTGTGTGTGAGTGCTGGACTAAATTGGGCCTATTCTTGGCTGATTGAAAGCATGAACATGCTTCATTGGACCTATATACTAAGGGTTTGATTTGATTTACAAAAGTCTCCTTTTTAGACAAGATTATTGAAATGATGTTTTGAAAGCAGGTTTCCAAACCATTACGCTAACATAGGAATTGAAGCAGTTTAATACTTTTATTTTATCTTTTTAGCCTTTTGGCTCAATTTGAATGGTGATTGTCAGGCTGCGAAGCATCCTCAACCACAAATATATACAAGTGTCGGTGTCCTTATGGGCGCATGATAGCCATCGGAGGGACTCTGACACGACAAACTATTATTCTCATTATATGAGACCTTAAACCCGGATAACCGTTTTAAGGTCTTTCGAATGTACAATCTTACTGAAAAACTGGTAGGGTACATCTGTAAAGTGGAGTTTGTCCATCATGGGAATCAGATTCTGATCAGTTTGATCATGAATCCCACGATTCCTAGGCTCGCAAAGAGAAGCCAATAAAACATGCACAACTCAAATATGTACAGAAATATATATATATATATATATATATATATATATATACATCCAGATATCGCCAGAACCAAGGATTCATCAATAAATCCTGGCTCGCACATGGCCGAAGCGTCTCGTTCCCACTAGATAGCGATCTAAGGGCCGCGAGGTAGCTTTTATAACTGAAACTAGAAAAATACTAGATTTAAATAAATCTCAACCATTCTAGCTTCCCGGTTCTGTCTGGACCTAGTTTGAACCGTTTGAAAGCTAAAGTTAGCGAGAATTAAAGAAATCTAGTTCGCCTGCAGAGATGTCAGTGCCAATTCATATCAAAATGAATATTTAAAGCAAAAATTTGATCAAAATGAGTGAAGCAATATATATATATACATAACTATATATATACGAAAGCTGTAAAGGGCGATGGATTTTCACTCCGGTGCCCGGACTGGAATGTAAAAATATATATATATATATATATATATATATAAAAGCTATAAAAAGCCATGGAGTAATCCAGGCTTGACATAATGGAAATATATATAAAACTATAAAGGGTGATGGGTTTTCAATCCGATGCTCGGACTAGAATGAAAATATATATATATTTATAAAAGCTGTAAAAAGCTACGGAGTAATCTAGGCTAAACAGAATTGAAATATATATATATATATATAAAAGAGAAATATATATATATATATATATAAAAGAGGTAAAGGGCGACAGACATTCTATCCTTTGCCCGGACAGAAATGTAAATATATATATATATATATATATATATATATATATAAAAGCAGTAAAAAGGCCACAGAATGATCCAGGCCAAACTAGAATGTAAATACTAATATATATATATATATAGTTAATATATACATTAAAGCAATAAAAAAGCCATGAAGTATAAATCCAGGCCCAAATAAGTCAGAAATTTATATATATATATATATATATATATATATATATATATATATAAAAGCAGTAGACTACCTCGAATTTGACATTCGGACCTGACAGAATTAAAAAGTTAGTATATATACAGTTAGATATAGATAGAAAATAGTCAAACCGGGATTGGGAAGATAACCCAGTTCGGTGAAGGGTGCATATATATATATATCTATATATATATATATCTATATATATATATATATATATATATAAGTTGTTAAAAGTGACGGATCGTCAATCCGAGTTGTAAAAATGCCAGAAAATGCGTTTATGTACTAAAATGTACAAAATGTAAGCAACAACGGCCACGGAACTGAGGTCCGGGCATATTCAGAAAGTAAAACTTAACGTGCAAGTGTATAAAACTGCAATGAAGTAATATAAACTTGTTGATCGTAAAAATACTCATAAAGGACTGCTACACGGGCTTTTTGCCAAATCGTAGGCTTCAAACGTCCGTTTCTACTGGTTACTTTTTGATATGTGGTAGTATCTATGTGTTAGAGTGAAACATTTTGGGTTTAGAGGACAAGAATATGGCTGAGAAACCAAACGGGCAGAGGGTCAGAGCATTTTTTGATTATCAAATGAGCTGGGGGTCAACCCAGGAGAAATAGCTCTATCTGCGGCAGCCGTAGGTAGAGGAGCGGCTCCACGTGGTGGGGTCCATATGGTAGGTCCCGTTGCATCGAAGTACGTGCACTTCGAGCAATACGAGGTCAGATTCGAACCTTTCTAACTTTTGATCGGAGCGTCCATTTGAGGCGTGCGATACCTTTCCCGAAAGCCCTCTCCGAGAGTGTCACAATGACATTGGAGTAAACCTTTTCCGATTCCAAAAAGACAGGTTCATAACCAGGTCTTTAATTCTTCACAGTTTGTTCGCTGAGCTGTCTTGCGCTGTTTCCACTTGGGATCATTGTTACGGTTCTTTCTGACCTTGGTGGTATCAATTCAGCTTGAGTTTGACTGAATCGGCTTTAAGTTGGTGAAATGACCATTTTCCCCTCCCGGGGTCACCTTCAGTGCTGGCATGGGCTTCGGCAGATTTCCTGGGGTTGTCTCCGAGGTTTGGATCCCAGCCAATTCTGTTTGTCCTCAGGGTTGTCTATGAGGCTGACTTGGTTCTTCCAAGTTTGTCTCTAGATATGATGTGAGGCTTCGGGGTTGTTTTTGAAGTTGAGTTGGCCTCCCGGGTTATGACTAGAGCTTGACCTGACCTCTCGGGTTAAGATCGGGGTTGACCTGTACGTCCCGGGTTGAGATCAGGGCTGGCCTATACCTCTTGGGTTGAGTCCGAGGCTGGCCTGTACCTCTCGAGTTGAGACTGTGATTAACTTGTACCTCCCGGGTTAAGTCCGGGGCTAACCTGTACCTCCCGGGTTGAGATCGGGGTTAATTTGTACCTTTCGGGTTGAATTTGAGGCTGACCTGTACTTCCCGGATTAAGACCGGGGTTAACCTGTACCTCCCGGGTTGAGTCCGAGGCTGATTTGTACCTCCCGGGTTGAGATCGGGGCTGACCTGTACTTCCCGGATTGAGACCGGGGTTGACCTGTGCTTCCCGGGTTGAGACCGGGGCTAACCGGTACCTCCCGGGTTGAGACAAGGGCTGACCTGTGCTTCCCGAGTTGAGATCGGGGCTGACCTGTACCTCCCGGGTTGAGACCGGGATTGACCTGTACCTCCCGGGTTGAGACCGGGGCTGACCTGTAATTCCTGGGTTAAGACCGCGGTTGACCTGTACCTCCCAGGTTGAGTCCAGGGCTGACCTGTACCTTTCGGGTTGAGACCGGGGCTGACCTGTACTTTTCGGGTTGAGACCGGGGCTGACCTGTACTTTTCGGGTTGAGACCGGGGTTGACCTGTACCTCCCGGGTTAAGACCGGGGTTGAATTGAACGTTTTGTCCTCCTGCAGGGTTAGTGACAGGAATGCCAAAATTAGAGTGTCTACAACAGGACTGAAGAAAATTTCGAGTGTCTACAATTATGTTTTATTTAGATTGTGAGCACCAAATTCCGTGGAAATGAAGTACCTGGATTTGGGTGTCACAGGTTAGTATTAGAGCCGTGTTTTAGGTTATGAACCTTAGGTGGGGAACCTTAGGTAGTAGCTTTATAGGAGATCGAAAAGATAGTGGTGATAGTTAAAGATAATAAACTATCTTATGCGCTATGTGTTTACGTTTAAGTATGCGAAGAGTATCGATCGATATCACATAATAATTAAACTTTAAAATTTTGTTGTCAGGATGACGAATGTTAGAGAGTCCATTCAGGCTAGGGAGGAGTTACCCAAGATGCCTATGGACGAGGAGCCCCGAGATATCCATACAGGTTGGGAGCAGTTGATTCAGAGAGAGCCATCTCCATTGATCACCATAGTTGGTCAGGAGCATGAGCAAGTTGGGGACCGAGATGATGAGGATGAGTCAGAGGAAGAGGAGGAGGATCCTGAAGAGGAATTCCCACCTAACTCGACTAGCGCTGTGATTTACAAGGAGATCTAAGACCCCAACATGGAGCTACATGGTAGAGTTAGAGAACTGGAGGAACTGGTAGAAGAGATTCGGACTACCATACAACAGACAAAGGAAATGAGTCAAGAACTGGATGATGAGCTTGGAAACACGAAGTGGAATCTAGTTCACACGGAGAGTGAAAGAGATGATGCACTGGCTGAGCTAGAGAAACTTAAGAACGACATCAAAGGGTAGTCAACGAAGCGTGCCAGAGCTAAGGATGCTTGCTTGAAGGCTACTCTACGTGCAGATCGAGCTGAGGACGAGGTTCAAGTAAAGAAGACCAAGCTGAGAGAGACAAACTATGCTTTTCATACGGCTATAGATAGGGCCCAGGATCGTGTCTTTTATTACCCAGCTCAGTTCAAGGATTTATCGTGGTATAAGGTGGATTGCAGAACAGTGTTCCGGGTGATGGAAGAAGAACATGGAAAGGCTGTGCGACGACTTAATATGCCTAGATAGTAGAGTAATAAACTATGTGTTTCTTTATGCATTAAATAAGTGTAAATCCCAGAATTTGAGATAATAATGAGATAAGATAATGATGTAATCCTGTAACTTATTCAGTTTAGGAAAGATGATGTAAATAGTAGAGATGCTATCTATTCTATATTTTATAACTATGAATGGATAAAATAACAAAGTTTATTGACGTGCTATGTGTTCAAGTGTGAATTAATCTATTTTAAATGTTTAAGTTGAACTTGAATATTTAAGAATGAGTAAGGGATATAATAAGAGTTTGTCTTAATAGAAAGATTCCTCCTAGAAGCAGACCTACACGCCAACACCCAAAGGGTTCAACTAATAACAACAATAACGACAACGATGGGACAAACGCCAATTCAGTTCAGCAATTGGTGAATTTACTGACGGAAGCGCTTGCGAATCAGTCGCAAGTCCAAGCTACTATATTTAAGAAGTTCAAAGCAGTAGGACCGCCAGAATTCCAAGGATCGGTGAACCCGATAGAGGCCCAGACATAGGTAATGGTGATGGAGAAAGTCTTTGATGTGTTCAGGGTTTGCGATGACCAGAAAATTGCTTTCACGACGTTCATGCTGAAGTCAGAAACTAGCTTTTGGTGGCAGGCCAACAAGACTAAGGAAGGAGAAGGAGTGATAGCATGGGATCGATTCAAAGAAATGTTTTTTGAAATGTATTTCCCCATAAGCTCGCAGAACCAGATGGAGGTTTAGTTCCTAGGGATGAAGCAGGGAACGATGACGGTGCCGGAGTATGCCGCAAAGTTTAATGAGCTGGCAAGGTTTGCAACATATCAGGTCAGTACCAACGAGAGGAAGGCGAGAAGATTCGAGAAGGGATTGAAGCCCTAGCTCTATAGTAAGGTCTCCATGTTCCAGCTGGACACGTTTGCAGCTGTGTTGGAAAAGGCGATCATTGCAGAAGGTGGGAGCGATGCCTTGACCAAATACAATGAAGACCTGAAGAAAAAGAAGAATGAGACAGAAAACAAGGCTGGTGGTAGCAGTGATAACAACCAGAAAAGGAAATGGAACGACAATTCATTTGCTGAAAGTTAATAGGGAAGCCAACAGAAGAGAAGGATTAAAGCATGTGTTACATGCGGAAAGAATCACACTAGAATGTGCTTAAGGGGAAGACGAGTATGCTTCAACTGTGGTCAGGAAGGCCACATTGCGCCGAATTACCCTAACCCTAAGAAGGGAGCTTGCTATACATGTGGATCTAAGGATCACATGGCTCGAAGTTGTCCAAGGAAGCCAGGGATAGCGGTAACATTTTGGCTATTGCTGGACCACTGCCGACGAGCCGACCCACTGCCAGAACATTCAACATGATCGTGCAGGATGTTGTGCAGTCAAAAGATGTGGTATCAGGTATTATTGCGGTCAATAGTATTAATGCTTACGTATTATTTGATTCGGGTGCTACTTGTTCATTCATATCTGATGACTTTGCTAAGACCTTAGACTTACCTAAAGATAAATTAGTTTACCCCTTGAACATAGAGATTGCGAATAGGGAGGTTATTCATGTTAGGTTTGTATACAAGAACTGTAGGATGGACATTAAGGGTCATGAATTGAGGGTAGATTTGATTCCGATTAAACTTGGGGAGTTTGATGTTATACTGGGTATGGATTGGTTGTTCAACCATGGTACGGTAATCGATTTCCAGAAGAAATCTGTAAACCTTACAACTCCGTCGAAGGTAGTATTTTAATCGCCTAGACAAATGAGTTGTCTAATGATTATGCAAGCCAAGAAGTTATTGAAGCAAGGATGTGTAGGGTATTTAGCCTACATAGTGGATACTCGTAAGGAGAGTCCAAAGATAGAAGAGATATTAGTGGTTAGGGAGTTTGTGGACGTATTTTTGAGCGATTTGCCAGGACTTCCGCCACATAGAGAGATAGAGTTCGTGATCGACTTAGCACCAGGGACTGCTCCGATATTGAAAGCCCCGTACAGAATGGCTCCAGTCGAGATGAAGGAGTTGATGGTTCAACTGTAGGAATTACTGGACAAAAAGTATATTCAGCCGAGCGTATCACCGTGGGGAGAGCCGGTATTGTTCGTGAAGAAGAAGGATGGATCGATGCGACTATGCATTGATTATAGGGAGTTGAACAAAGTCACGATCAAGAATAAGTATCCTTTACCTAGAATCAATGACTTGTTCAATCAACTGAAAGTTGCTAGATACTTCTCAAAAATAGATTTGAGAAGTGGGTATCATCAGTTGAAGGTAAGAAGAGAAGATGTACCGAAAACGGCATTTAGAACTCGGTATAGTCATTACAAGTTCTTGGTGATGTCATTTGGTCTAACGAATGCACCAGTGGCATTTATGGACCTAATGAATAGGGTGTTTAAGCCATTTATAAACAAGTTTGTAGTGGAGTTCATAGATGACATTTTGGTCTATTCCAAAATTGAGGAGGAACAAACTAAACATTTTAAGCTGACATTGGAATCGCTGAGGCGAGAGAAGTTATACGTGAAATTCTCGAAGTGCGAATTCTGGTTAGAACGTGTTTAATTTCTTGGCCACGTGATAGACAAAGATGGGATTTCAGTGGATCTGTCGAAGGTTGAAGCTGTAATGAATTGGGATCAGCCGAAGACACCATTAGAGGTGAGGAGTTTCTTGGGATTGGCATGTTACTACAGAAGATTTATCTAAGACTTTTCCAAAATCGCAACTCCGTTGACGAATTTGACTTGGAAGACGGTTAAGTTCGTTTGGACAGAAAACTGTGAGGAAAGTTTCCAGTAACTGAAGAAGAGATTGAGTACTATGCCGGTGTTGTCTTTGCCGGATAATACAAGAAATTTTATGGTATACAGTGATGCTTCACATAAGGGATTGGGTTATGTGCTGATGTAGAACGACAAAGTCATTGCTTATGCATCACGTCAGCTGAAGGATTATGAGAAAGGGTATCCGACCTATGACTTGGAATTGGCGGCAGTATTGTTTGCTCTGAAGATTTGGAGACGCTATCTATATGGAGAAAAGTGTGAGATATACACAGATCATAAGAGTCTGAAGTATATCTTTACACAGAAGGATTTAATATGCACCAAAGAAGATGGTTGGAACTAATCAAGGACTATGATTGCGAGATTCTTTACCATCTGGGTAAAGCTAACATTGTTGCTGACGCTTTAAGCAGGAAGGTTCGGGAGAAATTAATGATATTAACTGGTCAGGGTCAATTGATAGAAGATATGGCTAAGTTGGAACTAGAAGTTAAGTATCCAAAGGAAGCAGATGAGAAATTATTCCAAGTAACTATCGGTTCAACTTTGGTGGACAAAGTGAAAGAGGCACAACTACACGATGAGGAGTGTGAGAAGATCCGGAAGAGAGTAACCAATGGTGAAGAGATAAAGTTCAAGATTGATAATGATGGACTGTTATGATTTAAAGGAAGAATCTGAGTACCGCTAGTACCTGAAGTCAAAGAGAAAATTTTGGACGAAGTTCACAGTTCAAGATATTCGATTTATCCTGGGAGTACGAAGATGTACCAGGATCTTAGACACCATTTCTGGTGGGTGAATATAAAGAGAGACATTGCTGAATGCGTTGTGAAATGTTTAACGTGCCAGAAAATCAAAGCAGAACACCAGAGACCAAGTGGATTATTGCAACCACTGGAGATTCCAGAATGGAAGTGGGAGCATATCATGATGGATTTTGTGGTTGGTCTACCAACAACTCAGAAGTGTTTTGATATAGTATGGGTTATAGTGGATCGACTGACGAAGTCAGTACATTTCTTACCGATCACGATTAGATTCAACTTGGATTAGTTGGCGAAGCTGTACATTAAGGAAATTATTTCTACACACGGTGTTCCGGTATCTATTGTGTCCGACAGGGATCCGCATTTCACGTCGAATTTCTGGAAGCGATTACAAGAATTTTTGGGAACGCAATTACGAATGAGTACGGTGTACCATCCTCAAACTGATGGCCAGAGCGAGAGAACGATTCAGACTCTAGAGGATATGCTCAGAGCTTATGTTATAGACTTCAAAGGAAGCTGGGATGATCATCTACCGTTGGTGGAGTTCGCCTACAACAACAGTTACCATGCAAGTATTGGCATGCCGCTTTACGAAGCATTTTACGGCAGAAAATGCAGGACTCCATTGTTGGTGAACGACAACTATTGGGACCGGAATTGGTGCAACAAACTGCTAAGATAGTAAAAATAATCAGAACGAGATTGGTTGCTGCTCAGGATATACAGAAGAAATATGCCGATTATCACCGATAGAATCAAGAGTTCGAAGTAGGAGGCTTCGTTTTCCTGAAGGTATCTCCTTGGAAGGGGAAGATTCGATTTGGCAAGAAGGGGAAGCTAAGTCCCCGATTTATTGGACCTTTTGAGATACTGCGAAGGGTTGGCGAAGTAGCTTACGATGTTGCGTTACCTCCGGAGCTAGATAATATACATAATGTCTTTTATATTTCAGTGTTGCGACCGTACAAACACGACTACAAACATGTGATATAGTATGAGCCATTACAATATGATAAAGACTTAACATATGAAGAGGTTCATGTTCAAATAGTTGACAAAAAAGAACAAGTACTTAGAAATAAAGTGATACCTTCAGTTAAGGTAATCTGGAGGAACCACAGTGCTGAAGAAGCTACATGGGAACTCGAAGATGTAATGATGAAAACTTATCCCCAATTATTTCATTAATTCTTTGTATATCGATTCTGGAGACATAATCTTTTTAAGGGGGGGGGGGGAAGAATGTAATAAATTAGTTTTTTTAGATGTGATTCTGGGGACAGAATCCATTTAAGGAGGGAAGATTGTAACAAACGAGATTTTGTATATTAGTTTTTAATATTTATTGAATTAAATAAATATTTTAATTAATTTATTGAGTTGAAAAAATAATTGATGTGCAAGTAATTTTGTGGTGTAGTTCTAATTTAATTGAGATAATTAAATTAGATGAGTATTGTGACACCCCCAAATCTGGGTATTTCATTTTCACACGATTTGATGTTCACTATCTAAATAAAACATACATCTACTACCTAATAATAAGGAATGCAAAATAAATTACAACCTTATAATTAAATAAAAATCTTCTTTATCAAAAGGATTACAACTTTGTCCAAAAATAATCCCAGGGTTTATCTAACCTTAACATAAACAATAAATGCGAAAATAAAATATCATAACATCAAGTCTTATTACAAACATAAACCAATATAACAAGTCTTCACTTGTTCATCTTTCCTTTTTCTTTACTCGTTGACGGTACGTCAACGTTCTCGACTTTAGCTGCAATGGTTATTAATTGCAAAAGTGAGCAAACAAAAGCTCACTTGCAATAACAGTAATATTAATAACGACATAACTGAATAACTTCAAAAGATTTGAATAACTTTTCTTTCATAAAGAATTGAATAATAATTCTTTCATCAATATTTAGAATTTTGAATATTGAAATCATTTGAGGGTCATAAGACCTTGAACTTTGTCCTAGGTTATAAACATTTCTATTTAAAACCTTTAACAGTCAATTAGACTATGGACCTTAACTCGTACTTAGGGGAATCAGCCTTTCGTACCATGTATTGTGCACAAACATTTAACGCTTTCGCGTAGTAACCTCCCCTAATATATAGAGTTGTTCATCTCAGTATTTGATATAAGTCCGCACCAAAGAAAGTTTGGTTTGGATAAGCTTACAAGGAAATTTGGAGTTTCAACTATCATCAACAAAGGAGTAGTTGAATTGACTCACAATAATCAAGAATAATTCAATAATAACGAATTATGAAATAACTTATGCTTTAGAATTTAAACTTAAAGCATACAAAAGATAAGATAGACCTTACTTGAACAATTAAGTCAATGTTACTTTAATTAAATCATGAACTTTAAATAAGTACTTGTCCATTGCAGAAATAAAAGGACAATCTCAAATACAATAAATATTTGAATTTAAAACACTTGTATAACAATAACAAGTTTGAGTTTAGAAAACTTGCCTCAAGCGCAAGCTACAATTACTATCACGTTCTTTAACAACTCCTACACATATATATTTAACCATAATAATCTAAATTAGTTATTACATAACTAATTCACATAATTAGTTAACATATCTAGGTTAACTCATTCCTCTTTAATTAATAAATAATTAATAATTAATGATTACATAATTAATCACATCACATGTTCACATAATTAATCAAATAATAATAATGTACTCATATTAATTAAATTATAATTTAAACAAATTATAATTTAAATTAAACAATTCATTTTAATTATAATTAAATCAAATTATAATTACATCTTACATTAATTAAATTATAATTAAATAAATTATAATTTAAATTAAACATGTACTATAATAATAATTTATCAAATGATAATTACATTTTATATAAATTAAATTATAATTAAACAAATTATAATTTAAATTAAACATGTACTTAGATTAAAATTAATCAAACTAAATTTATGCATTTATATTAATTAAATTATAATTTACATTAAACAATTACTTTGATTATAATTAATCAATTACAATTCATGCACTAATTAAATTATAATTAACAATTTATAATTTAAATTACACATTTTCCTTAATTATAATTATTTAAATTATAATTACATATTATATTTTATTAATATAATTCATTATTGTCTAATTAGCATTTTAATTTTATCAACAAGCTTTATAATTTATTACATAATAAATCTTATAATTTTGTACAATTAAATATAGTTTTATGCCCAATCTGCAGGGCCAGCGCGGCCGCGCTCCAAATGGCCTTAGAAGCGGCGCGGCCGCTCCACTGTGCAGACTGGTCTGACAGTGTCACGAACTTTGGAGAGAAGAAAGCAATTTAGCTTATTTCTTCACATCAAGTTCCAAATTCAGCCAAGATAATTCATATAAACTTTACAAAAAATATAATTCTAAGTTTCTAACATGTTTTAACACATAAAGACATCAAATTACATAATTTAAAACACTTGATTTTGTAAAAATTGGAGAAAACCATGTTTCTAGTGTTCTTGATAAAATTGATCACTGTAAGTTTATTTCTCAATCAAAACACACAATTCAAATCACAGTGAATTCGTTTCTTGACAAGTTAACATAATCTAAACTCAATTTGTACAAAAATTAACAATTAAACTTGAATTTCTAATTTTTAAAAGAAAACTATATATTTTCAAAATACTTCACTGCAATTTTTGATGAACATGAATTCCTTATGTTCATCATACATACATGAAGTAAATATCCCAATTAAGCATATAATTCATATATAGACATGATATGAATACAATATATATATATATATATATATATATATATACACATCATGTTATACAATTCCATGAAAAACTTATATATACAGAGAATAATAATGAAGAACATAAGATAAAATATTAAAAACTTAAATTTAGAGATTATACCCTTATCGGTGTTAGGAAGAAGAAGTTGATGGTGATTTGCTTTTGAATTTACAAGTTTTCTTTTCCTTCTTCTTTCTTTCTTCTTCTTCTCCCTTTTCTCTAAACTCTGTATGTTCTTTGTTTTCTCTTTTCTTTTGTTCTAACTCTGACTAACTAACGTAGTTTTAGAATATAGTACAAATCATATAATGTCCACAATTAAGATAGAAATCACATGAACATCGGCAAAGCCTAAATCCCTATATTTCTATGCGATTTATAAACCAAACCAATTTACGCACAAACTCCCATTAGACTACATACGGCCATACGGTATATTTCTATCCGGCAAGCGAATCATGAAATTCAACTAAAGCAAGTTTCACAAACATATGCTAACATGGAGAAATCTACGTTTACACTTTATTTTTCAAGTTCATATAAACTATTAGAGTAGATGTTGATCAAGCATCTACACATACAAACACCCATGTTAGGCAACCCACATATTATCATCCATGTATATCAAAGAGACATAAACCCTAGGTTTAGCAATTAGAATCCATTAGAATCCTATGGAAGTTAGTTCATCATTGAACCTCCCACCATTATGGGATTCAAACCAAGCATTGAGCAACTAGGAAATGAGAAAAACAAGAGAAAGGAAATGTAGAATTGTGGTTTCCCCCTTTCAATAGAAGATAACAAACTCAAGTCTGGACCACAAATGATTTCCAAGATGAACCCTAGAAAATGTAGTACTAGTAGAGTAAGAAGGAAGAAGAAGAGAAGCCTCTTGGACCTGCACACTCTATCTTATATATTATATGTATAATTATATAACATATATAACTGTCAAATATTAAATTACCAATAAACACCATAATTGCAATTTATGTATATAAGTTACAAAATTTGAATTTTAAAAGTCATAAGGCTTGTTTAGCAAACCAGCTTTATTTTTAAAAACTAGCTTTTTAGTAGCTAAGGTCACGTTTGGTAAAACAGTGTTAAAAGAGGTGCAAGGGTCTTGTTTGGCAAAACCCTTTAAAAACAGTTTTTTGTTTGGTAAAACTAAATTAAAAACCCTTTTTATTCTTTTAATAAATTATTTAACACATATTTTTAATGTTACAATTTAATTAATTAAATCTTAACATTCTAATTTAATTAATTAAAAGTTAACATCAATTAATCAAATAAAAATGCCACATAACCATTATAATTACTCGCTAATTATAATTTCATGTAATAATTATCACGCAAACTTCATCTAATTTAATTATCTCAATTAAATTAGACTATACCATTAAAATCATTATACCTTAATTAAATTAAATATTAAATATTCATTTAATTAATATATTACACTTTATTAAATTACTCCACATAATTTATTTATTTAGCTCAATAAATAAATAAATCAAATATTTATTTAATTCAATAAATATTAAAATTAATATATAAAATTCTCATTCGTTACAAGTATTATGTGGTATTTGATTAACTAATTTGTTACATGGAATTATAATTAATGAGTAAATTATAATTGTGTAGAGATTTAGACTATGTGACAATTTTATTAAATAATTGAATGTTAGCTTGTATTTAATTAATTGAGAGTATTGGGATTTAATTAAATAAAGTGTGACATTAGAAACTATGTGTTAAATAATTTACTAAAATAAATTTTTTTAAAAAAGGGTTTTAAACTAGTTTTACCAAACAAGGTCCTTAAATCTGTTTTAATCATGTTTTACCAAATAGGGCCTTAACTACTAAAAATTTATTTTTAAAAATAATTGGTTTTTGCCAAACAAGCCTTATGGCTTTTGATTTTTAAATAATTGTAACTGACATATTATTAATATAGTATATTAATATGGTATATTATATGTGTTGTCAGTTATATATTGTATATTTATGTTATATGTATATTTTATATACGTTAGAAATATTAGAGTTAGACTATTGTCGACGTTGGAAAATCAAGAATCCAGCGGGTCGGTTCATAACCCGGTATTCCTCAAATTGATCTTCCTAAGTTCTCTCCTTAATCTTTTTATTTTAGAAAAAGATTTTGAAGGGTTTTTTAGAAAAGAGGCCAACATGTGTTTATGTCGACGATTTGATTTAATAGAGTCACCAGTTGGTAGATTTGAAAATAGTTGTATCAACTCAACCGAGTTTGATTTGAAAAGAAGCCCAATTATTGGACACTGTCGAAACTTGATCTTTAAAATCGGAGTTTTGGGTTCAGGGGCTTGGTTAAGTGTGGGGAAGGTGTTAGGCACCCCACTACTCCCGTGAAAACACGGTACCACATCTTTTCAATATTTTCTTTAAAACTGTGAATGCGTGAGTGAATGTTGCTAGAAAATTAGGCATATTGATTTGATTGATTGAAAGTAGTGCTTTGCTTCGTTGAACCTAGATACGAATGGTTTGATTTTGATTTAAAAATCAGTATTTGATTTGATTTGCAAAAGCATTTAATTTGATTTTCTTGAAAAGCTTTTCTTTTGATTTGAATTGAAAATGATGTTTTAAAATCTGGTTTATCAAACCCTTACGCTGCCATAGGAATTGAAACCTTTTGATACTTCTAATTTATCTTTATAGCCTTAAGGCTGCATGTGAATGGTGATTTGCCAGGCTGCGAAGCATCCTCCACCATAGAAATATACAAGTGTCGGTCTCCTCATGGGTATGAAAACCATCAGAGGGACGCTGACACGACAATCCATATTTTCACTTGATTGAGACCTTAAATCCGGATAACCGTTTTAAGGTCTGTTTACATATATATTTTTACAGAAAAACTGACAGGGTACATTTGTAAATCAGAGTTTGTCCATCGTGGGAATCAGATTCCGATCGATTTGATCGTGAATCCCACGATTCCTAGGCTCATATATAAGTAGCCAAAACCTGCACAGTTCAAATTTGTACAAAAACAGATATATATACATCCTCACGTCGCAATGGAACCAAAGATTCATCAGTAAATCCTGGCTGTGCATGACCAAAGCGTCTTGTTCCCACTAGATAGCGATCTAAAGGATGCGAGGTTGCTTTTGAAGCTGAAACTAGAAAGAAAGCTAGATTTAAAGAAATCTCAGCCATTCTAACTTCCCGGTTCGTTTGAAAACTAGAATTGGCGAGATTCATATACAAATGAATGTTAAATGCAACAGTTGAATAAATTGAATAAAGCAATATATATAATTATATATTTATATATATAAACTGTAAAAGGGCGATGGGTTTTTGTGACACCCCCAAATCTGGGTACTTCGTTTCCACATGATCTGGTGTTCACTTTCTAATATAACATACATCTACCCAATAAAACTTCAAAGTAGAATACAACCTTTATTCAAAATAATTAAAATCTCCATTGAACAAGGGTTACAACTTTCTCAAAATCAATCCCAGGGTTTAATCAAACCTCGACATAAACATAAAATGCGGAAATAAAAACATAACTTAGAAGTCTTATTACAATCATTTAAAATAATTAAACAAGTCTTCACTTGTTTAGCTTCCCTTTGCCTTTACTTGTTGACGGGGCATCAACATTTTCAACATTAGCTACAATGATTATTTAATATGCAAGAGTGAGCAAACAACAACTCACTGGAATTTAACAATAATAAAGACATGAAAGAATATCTCTAAAAAGATTTGAAAAACTTTGCTTACTTCAACAATAAAGAATTGAATAATAATTCTTTCATCACAATTATAATTCGAATATAAAATTCATCTGAGGGTCATAAGACCTTGAACTTTTGTCCTAGGTTATAAATATTTCTATTTAAAACATTTAACAGTCACTAAGACTATGGACCTTAACTCGTACTTAGGGGGATCAGCCCTCCGTACCATGTATTGTGCACAAACATCTTAACGCTTTTGCGTAGTAACCTCCCCTAATAAATAGGGTTGTTCAACTCAGTAATTGAATACAAGTCCGCACCAAAGGAAGTTTGGTTTGGATAAACTAAAAGGGTAATTTAGAATTCAACATTCATCAACTAAGGATTAGTTGAATCAACTTCTAATAATTCATTAATAAAAAAATTATGAATTAACATATGCTTTAGAAGTAAACTTAAAGCATTTAAAATAATAAACTGGATCTTACTTGAACAATAAGTCAAGATCACTTTAATTAAACAAATAATTGTCCAATACAGAAATGAAAAGGACATTCCCAACAATGAATATATGAAATTAAAGAACATGCATCGAATTGACAAGTTTAGGGTTTAGAAGACTTACCTCAAGCGCAAGCTACTAACACAATTCACGTTCTAACACTTCCTACATACATATACATTTAATCACAATAACCTAAATTAGTTAACACATAACTAATTCACATAATTGGTTAACCCTCATGGTTAACTCATTCTAATTAAATAAATAATAATCAACCATCACATAGTTAATTACATTACATAGACATGCTCACATAATTAAATCAATTATGTATCTAACTAAATTATAATTAAACAATTATAATTTAAACACTTAATCTATTTATAAATACTTAAATTATAATTACCTCTTATTTTAATTAAATTATAAATAATTTATAATTTATAATCAATTAAACTACAACATGCATTATAATTGCACAAATTATAATTAATCATAGAATTATCAACTTAGAATCCATAATTAAACATGCATTTGTTAAATTATAATTACATAAATTATAATTTAAATTAACATCTAATTGATTAAAATAAATCAACTTCCATACATTATAATTTAATAGAATTATAATTTAAATTAAACATTTACGCTTAATTATAATTACTCAAATTATAATTAAGTAGTTCATATCAACTAAATTACAATTAAACATTTATAATTTATAATTCAAATACTACATTAAGGTTTTCAAAATTTCTTTTTCCCAAATTATGAAATTGTCAAATTCATGTTAACAACATGTTATAGCAACTGGATACATGCTCATTATCATGGAAAAATTAATCTTAGCTTAGAAATAAAACTGCACAATTAACCAAAACTCACTGTCTCTGATCAGGCAACGGCGCAACTGCGCCACCTTTAGCCTTGACACCGGCACAACTGCGAAGGTGTCAAACCTGAGAAACTCCGCAGGCAGAGCTGCGCCACTTCTACCTTTGTTGCTGGCGCAGCTGTGCCGGAACGCGGACAGAAGCAGACAGCAACGACACTCTACTTCACTGTTTAATCCAATTATGCCAACAAACGGCCATTCACAGCAACATAGATGATGTAAAGCATTCATATGAGCTACTACACATATATAACATGCTTCTAGACACAAAAACTATTTAAGCAACAAGAATCAATGTTTTAAAAACTCAAATTTTGACATTTTTATAAAACTCATATATTTTACAAAACCATTCTCCGTAAATTAAATTCTTAAGCAATTCAACTTATAATACATGCATTATTTTCATGATTGAATATAACATCATAAACAAGTCTAAACAGACATATTAATACATACAAATTTCATCAATTTACTCTAAAATTTGTCAAAACCATATAAACTTATAAGAACACAAGTTTTCCATTAAACATATTTTAACAATAATTTAATTTCCGAAATCCTTTCATACAATTACTACCAATAACACATAAACACAATACATATATATAAAATTCATGATTACAACTTTCATGAAAACTCTACTTTGATATAGAATAAAACATGAAGAATATAGAATTCTAACCTTTTAGCTATGAGTGTAAAGAAAAAGATGATGATAAGCTCATGTTCTAGCAATTATCCTTCTTCCTTTCTTCTCTGAAATTCTTTTCTCTCTTCTCTGCTCTTTTTCTCCTTCTCTTTTCTTTGTTTTAGACTTAGAACTAACGTAATGGCTATATTATAGCTGATATAATATAATATACGTATACTTATAATACATATGTAACTGTTAATCAATTAAGATATACAATAAGTACATATTATTATATAGGTTATAATTATTTGAATTAGAAAATCCTTAAGGATTGTTTGGCACCCAGTTTATAAAAATAGATTTTAGCACTAAGGCGTTGTTTGGTAAAATAGGTTTAAAACGAAATGCAAGGGCCTTGTTTGGCAAAAATCAAATTAAAATTCTTTTCTTTATTTTAATAATTCATTTTAACACATATTTTAATGTCACACTTTTAATTAATTAAATATTTAACATTTTTATTTAATCAATTAAAATCTAACATCAATTAATCACATAAAAATTGCCACATAATTCTAATTACTCGCTAATTATGATTCATGTAACACTTCATCACATAATTCATCTAACTTAATTATCTCTATTAAATTAGAACTATAATATAAAATTAATATACATCAATCAGATTAAATATTAAACATTCATTTAATTAATATAGCACACTTAATTAAATCACTTCACAAAATCACATAATTTATTTAACTCAATAAATAAATCACATAAAATATTTATTTAACTTCAATAAATATTTAAAAATAATATATAAAATCTCAATCGTTACAGTTTTCACTCGCAAGTCAGGACTAGAATTGAAATATATATATATATATATATAAACTGTAAATAGCAACAAAATAATCTAGGTTATGACAGAAATGAAATATATATATATATATATATATATATATAAACAGTAATAAGGGCGATGAGTTTTCACGCCGGTGCCCGTGCTAGGATTGAAATTGACAGAAAGTAGTCATCCAGTGACTAGGGAGAGCACCCAGTATAGGGAAGTGTGCAAAAACAGTAAAAAGACCACGAAATAATCCAGGCCGGACTTAATATATATATTGACAGAAATATAAATTTACAGAAAAGTAGTCAACCAGTGACTGGGGAGAGCACCCAATATGGCGAAGAGTGCAAAAATAGTAAATATATATATAATGACAGAAATATAGTCAACCAAGACTGGTGTGAGAACCAGTGATGGTGAAAATCACTTATATATGCATAAATATATATAAAAGCGGTAAACTACCTCGGATTTGACATCCGAGCTTGACAGAATTAAAATGTTAGTATATATACAGTGAAATATATACACAAAAGGGCCAAACCCGGACTGGGAAGATAACCCAATCCGACAAAGTTGACAGAACGTGTGTACTAGTGCATTGAAGTTGCTGGAGCTGACGGATCGTCAATCCGAGTTGTAGAAATGCAAAAAATTTGAGTTTATTTACAAAAATATATGAAATTTTGACGAAAACGGCCACGGAACTAAGTTCCGGGCATATTTAGAAGATAAAACTTCGTGTGCAAGTGGAAAACAGTGCAAAGTAGTAGGATTGACCTCCTGATCGTAAAAATACTTACAATGGACTGCAATACAGGCTTTTCACCAAATCGTAGGCTCTATACGTCCAAATCTACCAGTTATTTTCTGATATGTGGTAGTATATGGGTATATCTACGTGTTAGAGTAAAAATATTTGGGTTTGGAAGAGGTGTAAAAGTCAAGAATTTGAACTGGCAGAGCTTCGCTGCATTTCTTGCTTATAAAAATAAGAGGGGGTGCCCCTCTATTTATAGAGGGAAGAGCCGCAGCTCTACCTAGGGAATCTGTAGGTAGAGGTGCGGCTCCCCTGGTGGGGTCCGCGGTGCCGGGTTCTGTCGTCTCAAAGTACGTGCACTCCGAACAACGCGCAGTCGAAGTCGAAACTTTCTAACTTTTGATCGGAGCGTCCGTTTGAGGCGTGCGATACCTTTTCGGAAATCTCTCGCCGAGAGTGTTGCAATGACATGGGATAAAACATTTTTTGGATCCAAGAAGATGGATTCATAACCAGGTCTTCTATTCCCCGCAGTTTATCCGTTGAGCTGTCTTACGTCGTTGGCACTCGGGATCGTCGTTATGGTTCATTCTGACTTTGATGGCATCAATTCAGGTTGAGTTTGACCGAATCGGTTGAAGTTTGATAAAATTATCATTTTATCCCTCCCGGAGTGGTCCTTGATTGATCTGGCTTCCCAGAGTTATCTCTGGGGCTGAACTGCACTTCCCGGATTGATGTTGGGGATGATCTGTACTTCTCGGGTTGAGATCGGGGATGACTTGACATGTCCTCGGTTGATGTCGAGGTTGACCTGTACCTCCCGAGTTGATGTTGGGGTTGAATGGACTTCCCGGTTGAGACCAGGGTTGATCAGAACCTCCCGGGTTGCTGTCGGGGCTGAATTGACCTCTCGGGTTGTTGCCGAGGCTGATTTGAAAATCGGATATTTGAGATCGGGATTTGAATTGACGGCCCGATTAGAGATCAGGATTAATCTGATGGTCCGATTGGAGATCGAATTTAGGTATACCAATATTGGTGATCGGATTTGGTTGGAGTATCGATATTGGTGGTCGAATTTGAGTTTATGGGTCGGCATTGGTGGCCAAATTTGAGTTGATTGACTTTTTTGCCCTCCTACAGTGTTAGCATTGGGGGCAAGAAAAATTTCGAGTGTCTATAGATGCCCCTCTTTATCATGTCCATGCAATATAATGGAATGGACAGGATAAAGATTAGTAGACACTGAAAATAAAAAGTGCCAGTATTGCTTTGAAGTCTGGACGTCTTTGAGTGGAATGGAGCTTCTGCTAGCTGTTTACGTTATTACTCTCTGCTGGGGATAACGTTGTCCTGCACAGCCATTGATATTTGTTGGGAAACTATCGCGAACTAATTTTGTCATTTTCTGCTGGGGATGACGTTCTCTGCGATAGCTTTGTAGATTCTAATTGAGGCTGATATGATTGATACTACCTCAATGATCCCTTTGAGGATGTCTATAACAAATTCCATCATTTGGGATGGATTATCATAATTGCTTCCGCCACCGGATCTCTTTCTATGTTTGTCGGGGGGTTGAGTAGACGGTTGAAGCGTCATTGGGGTTGAGCCAATGGCTGGACTGGATTTTAGGCTGTACTCGAACTTCATTGGGGCTGAGCCAAAAGCTGAAAACTACTTCGGTCAGTACCTGAACTTCGCTGGGGTTGAGCCAACGGCTAAAAACTTCTTTGATCAGTACTCAAACTTCGCTGGGGCTGAGCCAACGGCTGAAAACTACTTTGGTCAGTACTCGAACTTCGCTGGGGCTGAGCCAACGGCTAAAAACTTCTTCGGTCAGTACCCGAACATCGCTGGGGCTGAGCCAACGGCTGAAAAGTGCTTCGGTCAGTACTCGAACTTCACTGGGGTTGAGCCAACAGCTGAAATGTGCTTCGGTCAGTACCCAAACTTCGTTGGAGTTGAGCTAAAGGCTGAAAAGTGCTTCGGTCAGTACCCAAAATTCACTGGGGTTAAGCCAACGGCTGCAAACTGCTTCGGTCAGTTCCCGAACTTCGAAAAACGACCGTTTTTGACAGTTTTACGCAATTCTTATGTAGTTTTTCCACAGTTTGATCTGTTGATCCTTGGACATGGCTCCGGGATGAATACTAAGGGTCTCTGGAGAGTTTCTCTTTCCGTCAGGATTACGCTACTTAAATGCAGGATTTCTGGCCAAACCGCTCAATCGCGTAGCGATTTCCCTTCAGATTTGACTCGGCAGCCCGTTTAAACTCTGTTTCAACTCGAACCGAACCCGACCGGGCTGTCGCATGTAGAGGTGCGGCAGCCGCATGTAGAGGTGTGGCTACCTGGGCTTTAAATGGAGCTCGGGATTTTTCATTTTGCAAGTTTCCTGTTTGAGCAGTGAAAGGATTTTCGATCTTCTTTTGCAGATCTACGTAGTTCTGGCAATCGGATTCTAATTTCATCAGTTCCTATGCGTTCAGCGCAGCGTAGGTAACGTTTTACATGCTTTTTCGGTAGTTTTTGATCGTTAAAAGCATGCGAACCACTTAGGGTTCTTTTAGACGCAATGTATGAAAAATGTATGTCTATATGACCTGTAAAAAATTTTCTGACTACATATGTATGCATATCTTACTGTAATGCACATTTGGATGTAAGAAAATTCAAGTTCTGAGACAGTCAATTTTTCCACTTTTTGATCAGTTTACTCATCCTTTTTGAGAGAGAGCCTGGATTTTCAACTAAAAGTGTATCGGGTAATTTGGCTACCATATGAGTTTGATTTTTTGATTTTTTCAGTAAATATGAACTATTTCTATTTTTGGGTAGGTGTGCTACTGAATGGCCACGTAGACATGCCTGTGTGCATGTGGGCAGTCCATTTTACAAAGGAGACTCTGGCGAAATTTTCCAAAATCTTAGGCATTGAAAAACATGCATTTTTGACTTTGTGGGGATTTTTTTTACTAACCCATGCAGGTTTTGAGTTTCTAGGTTTTGAAAACATGCAGTTTTGACTTCATTGGGTATTTTTGATGGACTCATGCATGTATTAAAACCTGGAGATATATGTTGGACTGATTGAAAATGATAAGCCATAGGTTTTAGGCTTACCGCACCCTGTTTGAAGTGATTTGGAGACTTATTGTCGTCGATGAATTGTGATAGACTCGGCAGTTCTAGTAGGGTCTCCTCGGGTATTAGACGTAGGAGGGCTTCTGATGTGCCACAACCACGTCCGGCTAGGACGCCTCGGAGATTGGTAGAGGGCAGGATCCGTCCAGTACAGAACAAGCAGCCACTAGACATTGATGATGAGGAGGCTCCTTTCGATGCTTCTGCTCCCTCTCAGGCTCCACGTACGGAGGTCCATGTCATTGTTGTGTAGACGCAAGAGTTATTGGGCGACTTGAGTCACCATCCTTCGAGATATCTTCACGCCAACGAGGTGACTTAAAGTCTTTCTTCTCTCTGGATTCTTTTCCTCCCTTTTTGCCATTCTCGGGGCATAGGTTTTTTGAGTTGGGTTGGTTTTTGATGCAGGTCCCTGACTTTACGCAGCCTTGAGGGAACTGGTTTAGCGTTCACTCCTTGTACCACACTTTTCATGAAGATTACAAGGAGATTATAGATGGCTGGGGATTTCAAGCCTTCTTCTCGACCCTTCCCCACCGTTGCCCTTGGAGGTATATGAGGGCTTTGTCTGAGCGCTAGTTCCACCAGACTCAGTCCCTTCCTTTACTGGATTGCGAGCTGATGATGACTCCTATGGACTGGAGATTTATCACCGGCATTGAGTTTGAGGGCGATTCAGTGCCTGTCATGACTGACATTTTGCCCACTGTCGTTCGGTCCCTGCTGGGAGTCCCGACGACGGCATTCAAGGGTCGGGCAGTCCAATCTGGTCCATTGAGTATAGATGCCCAAGATGGGACTTTGCAGTTGTCTCTGCCTGATGACCAGAGGGCTAGAGATCGCATTCTGAGGCGATTATTTTTGTCGATCATCAGAGGTTGTTTCGTGGCGGCCAACTCGTGTACTGTATCCTTCGCTTTGATCAGCGCCACTCGACATGTAGAGCGCCTCAGTGACTATGATTGGGGCTCCTATACCTTTGTCTATTTTCTTCGGGGTATGCGCATACTTTCGGAGGGTGTGACGGAGGCCTGGTTAGGATTTTACCCATTCCTGCTTGTGAGTACATCTTTCTGTACCTTTTTGATTTCAGCATTTTTTATTAGTCTTGATCATTGAGAACTTTTGGTATTTATATGATCAGCTTTGGGCATTCGAGAGGCTTCCTTGCCTACGGCTTGCTACCGCTTTAGGTCTGGAGACCTATCCTCGAGGACGGAGATGGCATCACTCCACTTTGACGGAGGTCCCTATTGCTAAGGGATTTACTCATGCCCGTCTACAGTTGGAACTTTTGACGGCGGGTTTGTTCACCTGGACGCCATACACATCCGAGCACTTGACCGTCAGATTCGAGGGAGGAGTCCCTACTAGTCAGGAGTTTGAGTTAACGACCCACAGGGTACCGTTATTGACGGAAGGAGGCTGGGAGCTCTATCTTGGAGAGCGTGCTATTAGGAGCATCACGAGAGAGATCCGCATTCCCATTGTTTCTCTAGCTTGGGATCATTGGCCATTGATTGTGCCTTTGATAGACATCCCTTTGGTGGGTATTGATGGCTTCACCCTATCAGAGGGTCCGTACAGCCAGAAGGAAATTAGCAGTTGACGGAGTCCTCGCACTATTGGAGCTCAGACTCGTGCTACCCAGTTCATGGCAAATATTGTTCCAGGATACGTGATGATGACGGATTGGATAGCTTGCCTCAGGGAGCCGACTCATGCAGAGAAGATAACATATCTGACCAGGGAGTTGGAGCAGGCTTGTTTCTTTATCAGGCATCTTGGTCGAGATCCGTCAAAGGCATCTTCATTTTACCCGTCCAGCTCAGGAATAGGTCCCTCCTCAGGTCCATTTAGCAGCAGTTTTGCAGGGGAAGATCATCCCTTATACCGCCCAGATATGCCTGACAGCAGCGATTTTGTATCCACCGAGGAGATGGAGCAAGTTGATCGATTCGACACGGATACCTACTGTTGGGTTTGCTAGAAACATAAGCATGCAATCAAATTACATAAATGCAGCAGAAATGATGAAAAATCAAATTTTAAAATTTTCTTACAAACCCTTAACCATGATCTTTCTTGTGCATCAATTACCAGTCAATACATAGAAGGAGATGATGGAATTATACCTTTGAAGATCCAAGCTTCCTCAGGTACAAGTTCTACTCCTTTGATTCCTCTGTAGTGGCTCATTCCCTTGATCAATGTCAGCCACCCAAATGTTTGGCCTCTAACGGTGATCCACCAAGGAAGATGAATAACTCAGGAAGATGGGTTATTGGCATAACCCTTGTTTCTATCTCTATAGAATATGTGTACTCCCAACCTTTGGAAAAATTCATGTACCTTATTTCTGATATAAGACTCTCTTATATAGATATTAGGTTAACCCTCCTAATCCAATTAGAATAAGGTATTATTTAATTAATGAATTAAACACTTTTAATTAATTTATATCCTAATCTTATTAGGATTGAGATAGAGTACTAATATTATATTAATTCCTAAACTTCTTTAGAATTAAAATAATAATAATAATAATAATATTAATAAGACTCCTCTTATTAATTTATATTTAATATTTCAAAAATATTAAATAATAAACATTAAGCTATTTAATTTATTCTATCACCATAGATTAAATTAATTACACTTAATGCATTATTACGATCATGCCATTTTCTTCTTAAATAATTCTTCTTCCTTTTATGGTGTGACCCTTTAGGTTCTCCATATTAAACCGGTTGTGAATAAATCAATTAGAACAATTCTAATCTTATTTAAATAAATAAATTAAACTAATAATCTATTTAAATAAATAACATTTATTCTACTATAGGGATAAGCCTCCCTAGCGATCAACGACTTTCCAGATAATATAGATTTCAACATTAATCATAAAAGAACCTGTGAGTTAATAGTTACCGTACAATTCAATCCTTCCACCATACAATAGCCCAATTAAATATAAGACATGGATTTACTGTCAAGTCTTAATTTATTTAATCATATGTATTTCGATTAGAAAACGCACAACTCCAAATAATGCAAATTAGAAACCTCTTTCTAATTTCATTCTACCTTGGCCAAGGATTTCTGGGTTGTCATTTAACGAATCACATAGGATATATCTCCGCTTTTACTAGAGGTGGTAGATTCTTTATTGATCATACATTATCTCCATATGCAACTCATTATACCCAAGCATACCCTATATATGCCTTAAAAGGCCTTAAGAAATAAGTCAAAGTATAATTTGTTACATACAAGATACTATGATGATCTCAAGTCCAAGGATCACTTGTACTACTATCACATTAGGAATTCCTATTGACAGGCGAGTACAACTCCATTAGGTATTCCATAGCGAGTCACGTTTAGTGAACTTATTCTCCAAGAAGCACCTACATACTTGCTTTAGTGTCTCCACACAAATGACTATGAGATCAGTCATCCTCATCCAATGAGCAAGCAACATATGTACCAATCTATCCGAATTTACTAATCCCCATTTTAGTAATCCCACAATTGGGAACTATTTTAGTTTTTAAGCTTTCTAAGAATTTAGATCTCATTAGCATGATCTCATCATGATTCTAAAAGCATTGCTTAAAACTATGGGTTATTTATATATTATTAAAAACGGCACCATGTAAATAATTAAATGCCTTAAATGAATATTTTATTAATAAATAAATAAGATTGTTTAGAAAGTATGTGTTTTATCATCATACATGATTGGCTTGTATGCACACTACTATCAATCTCCCACTTGCACTAAAGCCAATCGCCATGGTATCTCATACCCATCTTCTCTAAGTGATGATCAAACTACTGTTGTGTTAGAGCTTTAGTAAATGGATCTGCAATGTTGTCTTGAGAGTCCACACGCTCCTAGGTGACGTCTCCTCTTTCAGTGATCTCCCTGATCAAGTGAAATCGCAGCAACACGTGTTTGGATTTTTAATGAGACCTGGGTTCCTTAGCCTGTGCAACCACTCCGGTGTTGTCACAGTATACGGGAACTGCTTCTCCAATGCTAGGAACCACACCAAGTTCAGTTATGAACTTCTTCATCCAAACAGCTTCCTTTGCAGCTTCACTTGCAGCTATATACTCTGCCTCTGTCACTAAATCAACAACTGTTTGCTTCTTGGAACTCTTCCAACTCACTGTGCCTCCGTTCAAGGTAAACACATACCCTGAAATAGTTTTACTGTCATCTTGGTCTATTTGAAAACTTGAGTCCATGAATCCCTCGAGTTTTAATTAAGACCCACCGTAGACAAGAAAAATATCTTTAGTCCTTCTCAAGTACTTTAGGATATTATTCACTGCCTTCCAGTGCTCTTCTCCTGGATTCGACTAGTATCTCCTCGTTACACTAAGTGCATGAGCAACATCCGGTCTAGTACATATCATACCATACATTATAGATCCTATTGCAGAAGCATAAGGGATCTTACTCATACGGTCTCTCTCCTCAGGTGTCTTTGGGGCCTGTTTCTTGGAGAGATGTATTCCATGGCTCATCGGCATGAGACCTCTTTTGGAATCTTCCATGCTAAACCTCTTTACCATCGTATCAATGTACATTCCTTGGGATAAGCTGAGCATCCTTTTAGATCTATCTCTATAGATCTTTATCCCCAAAATATAGGATGCTTCACCCAAGTCCTTCATGGAGAAGTTTTTAGATAACCAGATTTTAATTTATTGTAACATAGGAATGTCATTCCCTATCAGTAATATATCATCAACATATAATACAAGGAATGATATTGCGCTCCCACTAACCTTCTTGTATACACATGGTTCATCCTCGTTTTTGATAAAATCAAACTCTTTGATTGTCTCATCAAAACGAATGTTCCATCTATGAGAAGCTTGCTTCAACCCATAAATGGATCATTGTAGCTTACAGACTTGATTTGTTCCAACTTTTGAAATAAATCCCTCTTGCTGTGTCATATACACATCCTCCTCAAGTTTCCCATTGAGGAAGGTCGTTTTCACGTCCATCTGCCAGATCTCATAGTCGTTATAAGCTGCAATTGGAAGCAAAATCTGAATGGACTTGAGCATGGCTACTGGTGAGAAGGTTTCATCATAGTTAACTCCTTGTCTTTGTTTCAAACCTTTTGCAACCAGTCGAGCCTTATAGGTCTCTACCTTCCCGTCTGCTCCAGTCTTTCTCTTAAAAACCCATTTACACCCAATAGTCTTAATGCCTTCAGGTGGTGAAACCAAAGTCCATATCCATACTTTGTTCTCATACATGGAGTCCATTTCGGATTTCATGGCTTCAAGCCATTTCCCTGAGTCTTTATTACTCATAGCCTGTTCGTAATTCAATGGATCATCATCATTCATGATGTGTACCTCATCGTCATCCTCTATAACGAATCCATACCTCTTAGGTATCTTTGGTACTCTTTCAGATTTATGAAAAGGGTGTGGTACAGTAGGTTCTTCTACTTGGTTAGTTACCTGACTTTGATCCATGGTAATTTGTGGTTTTTGAACTTCTTCAAGATATATCTTACTCCCACTGACCCCTTCATGGATAAACTCTTTCTCCAAGAAGGCAACATATTTTGCAACAAACATCTTTTGATCAGTTGGATGATAGAAATAATACCCTACGGTTTCTTTAGGGTATCCCACAAATCTATACTTATCGGATTTAGTCTGTAGCTTATCATTTTCAAACTTTTTGACATAAGCTGGACAACCCCAAGTCTTAACATGTTTAAGATTTGGTTTTCTCCCTTTCCGCATCTCATATGGAGTCTTTGGGGCGGATTTTGTAGGTACCTTGTTAAGTAGGTATGCAACCGTTTCTATGGCATAACCCCATAAGGAAATTGGAAGGTCGGTAAAACTCATAATGGATCAAACCATGTCCAATAGTGTTCGATTTCTCCTTTCAGATACTCTATTTAACTGTGGCATACTTGGAGGAGTCCATTTTGAGATTATACCATTTTTCTTTGAGATAATTGAGAAACTCACCGCTTTAGTATTCTCCACCTCGATCTGATCAAAGTATCTTAATACCCTTGCCCGTTTGTTTCTCTACTTCACTTCTGAACTCTTTCAACTATTCAAATGATTCTAATTTGTATTTTATTAAATACACATATCCAAATCTTGAGTGATCATCAGTGAAAGTAATAAAATAAGAATACCCACCCCGTGAAGTTGTTGTCATAGGTCCACAAACGTCTATGTGAATCAATGCCAACAACTCTGTAGCTCTTTCTCCTTTTCCACTAAAAGGAGATTTAGTCATTTTACCCATGAGACAAGATTCACAAGTTGGATATGATTCATAATCGGATAGCTCTAGGAGTCCATCCTTATGCAACTTGGATAATCTTGTTTTATTGATATGACCGAGTCTACAGTGCCACATGTAGTATAATTAATATCATCTCTTTTTCTTTTTTTAGTTTATTCAATTTGAAAAATATTTTCTTGCAAGTCAAGTATATAAAGCCCATTTCACAAATTTCCAATACCATATAAAACATCGTCTTTATAAATAGAACAACCATTGTTCTTTATAATAACGTCAAAACCTTCCATATCCAATACAGAAATTGAAATAATATTTTTAATAATATTCGGAACATAATAACAGTTGTTAAGATAAATGGACTTGCCCGAAGGCATTCCTAAATAATAAGTTCCTACAGCTAATGCAACAACCTTTGCTCCATTCCCCACTCGTAGGATCACCTCTTCATTGTTCAGCTTTCTACTTCTGACCAGTACCTGCATAGTGTTACATATGTGAGACCCACAGCCGGTATCCAATACCCAAGTAAAATTATGACTTTCAGAAAAATTAATTTCAATCATAAACAAACCTTGATTGGAAGTCAAAGCTTCTTCAAGCTTCTTCTCAGCTAGAAACTTCTCGCATTTCCTCTTCCAATGTCCCGACTCGTTGTAATGAAAGTACATTCCTTTAGCTGGTTCAGGTTTCTTTTGTTCCTTTTCTTTCCCCTTTCCCTTAGCCTTCTTGGATTTCTTCTTTTTAGAAGACACCTTGGGCCTCTTCCTTTTATTGGAAGAATCCACCATCAAGACATGGTTCTTCTTGGATGAGAAGTGACCTTCTGCAGTTTTCAGCATGTTAAGCAGCTCAGGCAAGCTGACATCTAGCTTATTCATGTGAAAATTAACCACAAACTGCGAGAAGGTCTCAGGGAGTGACTGCAAGACCAAGTCTTGACTCAACTCCCCATCCATGACGAACCCAAGCTGTCCAAGGCGTTTAATCAAATTGATCACTTTCAGGACATGAGTCTCGACGGTAGTACCCTCGGTCATCCGAGATCAAAAGAACTCCTTAGATATCTCATATCTAGCAGTCCTACAATGTTCACCATACAACTCCAAGAGGTGAAGCAGCATAGCAGGAGCATCCATTTTTTTCGTGCTGACGCAGAAGCTCGTTATTCATGGATGCGAGCATGATGCATTGAGCCACAGATGCATTATCTTGCCACTTATTGAAAGTGGCAATCTCTTCCTCAGAGGCTGTTTCTGAAATAGATTCAGGGACAGTTGAATTTAGGACATAAGAAATCTTTTTAGCAGTGAGAACAATTCTCAGATTTCATATCCAGTCCTCATAATTCGTCCTAGTAAGCTTATTTGCATCAAGTATGCTTCGTAGTGAGATTAGTGATTTAGACATTTTTAAAATTCTGCATGTGAAACAGATAACATTTTAGCAAACATTTATTTTATTAACTTTGCATACCAAAATAAATTTAGGTCTTTATTTTAAATTGGTATCTCCCACTATTTTCATCAAACTATATTACCCTCACTTATATAGTTCGGCAACATCTAATTAAAGATTTTCTAGTGAGAATAAGGATCCCATTTCAAATGTATATAACCTTGTGGATAGCACAACAAGCGATATACAAATAAATAGGTAGACAACTCTTGTCAATTACATCACAATATAATTCCTTTTATTCTGCCTCTTAAATCATAATGGTCATGTATGTGCACATCCGAACTAAAATGATTTAAGTTAAGTCCAACCTAGCACTTCCATAAATTCAAAAAAGAAAAATGTTCGTCCTTGTGGATAGCACAACAAGACTAGATCGTTCAATTTTCTTGATAAGCATCAAATGTGATTAATTAACATCTTAAATACTCAATACTCGCCTTGTGGATAACACAACAAGCTCATATTAAATATTTAATACTCTATTAATTTATCATGCTAGAAGGCGACGTTCGATATTCCAAATATCTTTGAACGCTTCGGACTTAATCTTGTTTCTTTGAGGGATTTGTTATTATTTGTCTCATTTTGTTTAGCGCGCATGCACACACACACACACACACACACACACACACACATATATATATATATATATATATATATATATATATATATATAAAATACGAGTCATTTTATTTAACATGCGAAGCATGTTTGCATAAAATATAATATATATAATATTTAGCATGCAATATAGAATACTATATTCTACCCGGATTGATTATGGACTTTTATTCCAGTTTGGTTCACTAGAGCCACCAAGTGAACCAAAAAGGTCAAACCTAGAAGTGCAAGAATTTAAATTTAAACGTAACGATTACATTTAAACCCGGGCTTCATACAAATGGGTCTTCAAGCGCTCCTTGCTCCTTGATCTCTAGTTCTTCAAAAATTCTAATTTATCCTACTACATAAACTATTTCATTTAAATAGAAACCTTGATCAACAGTCAAGGGGAAGTACATAGGAGAGAGCTAGAATTTACAATAAGAAGAAAACCAAAGAAGACGAGGTACGCAGACCCCATTTTATCAAACCCATACATTCAAGCATTCATCCAAAATAAAATCCAATCACATTGGTCATAGTCCATAATCAATCCCTTTTATTAACATACATATCATCATACGTATCAATAAAACTTATTCATCTCATGAAAGTAAATTCATTCCATATATGTATTAATATCAGTTAATGGGCAAAAGTTTGCTAAACTTTGTTTTTGGAAAAATAAACTCATTTATTTCATTCAAAAACAATTCCAAATTAAACTCTTTAATTTTAGCAATTCTGAAATTATATTTCATATAAAATAAACATCTTTATTTTAAAGCTTTATTAATTAAATAAACCATTTATTTAATTAATCAAAACAAAAGAAAAAAATTCCAGTTCCTGTCCAGTGGCACAGCTGCGCCAGGAATATAAAGAGAACCGGTGAAGCTGCGCAGCATGAAAACCAGGAACAGACACCAGAGCAGCTGCGCAGCAAGAAGGCCTTGCACCGGCGCAGCTGTGTAGCTTTGCAGAATCTGAAAAAATTTTGTTGCCCAAGAACTCGATTCAATCGCATATCATACATGTATGGAATCACATAAACTGATAATTAGCACAAGATTGGCTCTGATACCACTGTTGGGTTTGCTAGAAACATAAGCACGCAATCAAATTACATAAACGCAGCGGAAGGGATGAAAAATTAGATTTTAAAATTTTCTTACAAGCCCTTAACCATGATCTTTCTTGTGCATCAATTATCAGTCAATACATAGAAAGAGAGGATGAAATTATACCTTTGAAGATCCAAGCTTCCTCAGGTACAAGTTCTACTCCTTTGATTCCTTTGATTCATCTGTAGTGGCTCCTTCCCTTGATCAATGTCAGCCACCCGAATATTTGGCCTCTAACGGTGATCCACCAAGGAAGATGAAGAACTCAGGAAGATAGATTATTGGCTTAACCCTTGTTTCTATCTCTATAGAATATGTGTACTCCCAAACTTTGAAAAAATTCACGTACCTTATTTTTGATATAAGACTCTGTTATATAGATATTAGGTTAACCCTCCTAATCCAATTAGAATAGGGTTTTATTTAATTAATTAATTAAATACTTTTAATTAATTTATATTCTAATCTTATTAGGATTGAGAGAGAATACTGATATTATATTAATTCCTAAACTCCTTTAGAATTAAAATAATAATAATAATAATATTAATATTAATAAGACTCCTCTTATTAATTTATATTTAATATTTTTAAAATATTAAATAATAAATATTAAGTTATTTAATTTATTCTATCACCATAGATTAAATTAATTACACTTAATGCATTATTACTATCATGTCATTTTCTTCTTAAATAATTCTTCTTCCTTTTATGGTGTGACCTTTTATGTTCTCCATATTAAACCGGTTGTGAATAAATCAATTAGAACAATTCTAATCTTATTTAAATAAATAAATTAAACTAATAATCTATTTAAATAAATAACATTTATTCTACAATAGGGATAAGCCTCCCTAGCAATCAACGACTTTCCAGATAATATAGATTTCAACATTAATCATAAAAGAACCTATGAGTTAATAGTTACCGTACAATTCAATCCTTCCACCATACAATGTCCCAATTAAATATAAGACATGGATTTACAGTCAAGTCTTAATTTATTTAATCATATGTATTTCGATTAGAAAACACACAACTCCAAATAATGCAAATTAGAAACATCTTTCTAATTTCATTCTACCTTGGCCAAGGATTCCTGGGATGTCATTTAACGAATCACATAGGACATATCTCCTCTTTTACTAGAGGTGGTAGATTCTTTATTGATCATACATTATCTCCATATGCAACTCATTATACCCAAACATACCCTATATATGCCTTAAGGAATAAGTCAAAGTATAATTTGTTACATACAAGATACTATGATGATCTCAAGTCCAAGGATCACTTGTACTACTATCACATTAGGAATTCCTATTGACAAGTGAGTAAAACTCCATTAGGTATTCCATAGAGAGTCACGTTCAGTGAACTTATTCTCCAATAAGCACCTACATACTTACTTTAGAGTCTCCACACAAATGACCATTAGATCAGTCATCCTCATCTAATGAGCAAGCAACATATGTACCAATCTATCCGAATTTACTAATCCCCATTTTAGTAATCCCACAATTGGGAACTATTTTAGTTTTTAAGCTTTCTAAGAATTTAGATCTCATTAGAATGATCTCATCATGATTCTAAAAGTATTGCTTAAAACTATGGGTTATTTACATTTAATTAAAAACAGCACCATATAAATAATTAAATACCTTAAATGAATATTTTATTAATAAATAAATAAGATTGTTTACAAAGTATGTGCTTTATCATCATACATGATTGGCTTGTATGCACACTACTATCACCTACGACTTCCTCTTATAGCTATTGGAGCTATACTTTTTTGTCAGCCACTGTTTTGGCTATTCGACGGTTGTGCCATCATTTTAATAGACCTCTTGTATTATTTGGGTGGTGGTGCCCCATATTCCCTGTATTCTTCCTTTCACTTTGTATCAGTCTACAGGGATGTTGTATGCAGTAGATAGCTTGTTGTAGATATTCTTGCCATATCTTATCATCTGCATCATAGTTATATTACTATCATCATACATGTATATTGTCATTTATATGCATTTAGACAGCTGTATTTTGACTTGACCTCTGGACGGTCTTGTGGTACAGTGCTACAGATGACGTTGTCTGCAGTCAGCCACATTGAGCGTTTACCACCATCTGCAGTGGCAGCATCATTGAGATCCTGGTATGATAGTCTGCCCTTTCCTGCTAGGGGGACTATGGACCAGATGTTGGGGCATTCATTGGCCCTTGCGGATTTTCAGGTTTCGGTCAGATTTGTTGAGGGCTTTCTACCCTGCTGGATTACCGACAGGCAGGTGTTCCACTTTGGACGGCGTGAGCTGACGCCGACTCTGG
The DNA here is from genome assembly GCA_020205555.1 of Panax stipuleanatus. NCBI lineage: Eukaryota > Viridiplantae > Streptophyta > Magnoliopsida > Apiales > Araliaceae > Panax > Panax stipuleanatus. The sequence continues at coordinate 151,573,157 of CM035117.1, read as the reverse complement.
AGGAGTACCAGAGATTTATTGGACTAGACTTAGAGTTATCGTGCGCTCGGACTGCGATGAGTGACATGAGGAGACCGTTCATCAGGTTGTCCGGTCTTCATTAGAGTGTAGTCATGGACGAGATCATTTCTGGGCATGTGATCTCTATGGACTTTTTAATTGAGCACTTTGGTGAGCCTGATAGCTATGATCGCTACGTCGGAGATTTCGTCTGCTCAGCAGAGGCAAGGCATACAGCCAGGATAGATATGTTGCTGATGTGTGTCGTGGCATATGTTTACAAGCCGTTATGATTGGATCATCTAGATGTGGGATTGGTAGTAGTGGTTAGAGCCCTTAAACAGGGTAGCACCATTATCCCGATGATATTGGCTGAGACATTTAGATCCGCCACATATTGTAGTACCCATCCAGAGGGGTTTTTTAGGGGCAGCTCGGTCTTGCTTTATATATGGCTGATGTCCCATATACGACCGATTGGATCCTTCAGGCCCAGGGTTTTTTGCTTTACTCACGAGATATCCAGAGCTTTCTCTTTTCAGCCTGCGGAGTGTATTGATGCAGAGTTTTGCTCGGCATTTCTGTCTGATATTGAGCATCTGTTTGTGATTTTGCCATGCTCAGGGCTAGCGTCCCCATATAGCTTTATCACTCATGCATCTGGCTTGGATTATTTGCCCCTAGCGGGTTTGAGAGGACTGACTACCTATCATCCTTTGCTAGTCATGTATCAGTTTGATCAACTGCAGAGCTTGCACCATTTCGAGGGGTCTGCTGATCAGAGGATGTCGGTATCTTCCATGTCATCCGCTGACTTGGTTAGAGTATATGAGTGTTGGACTTATCGGGAGAGGGCTGATTTCTCCAGTAGCCATCCGGGTTGTTCTCCAGAGTATTCTGCATGGTTGGAAGTAGAGACAGAAGTGGTAGCAGAGGCTTCTTCATCTCCTGGTGTGGACTCTGACGAGGAGGAGCCCATGGAGGATCCAAATTCTCCTGCCGAGGATGAGCTGTTCACGAGTTTGACCGCTGCTCTGGTTAGCGATTCCACGACCATTCCTGTGGGAATAGATCCGGCTTTAGCAGACTCACTATTCAGGATGACCTTTGAGCGAGACTCTTCTAGAGCACAGATGTTGGATGCCTTGTTTGGCAGAGATTTAGCTTTTGCTGAGAGGGATGGTCTCAAGGCTACTTTAGATGCTGGATTGATTGAGTGGGAGGAGCTCCGCTCTGCTCTGGATATTGTAGTTGTAGAGCGAGATGAGATTCGCTTGGCTAGGGATGCAGTATATGTTGAGATCGAGGAGACTTTGATTGCTCGAGACACTGCATTTGCGGAGAGGGATGAGGTTATAGCTTCCCGTGATTTCCACATTGCTGATAGTACTGCTCTTCGATCTTACACCCACGGTTTGGTCACTGAGATGAGTGCTTATATTGATGACCACAGTGCCACCTTGCAGATGACTATGGATGTTCTGAGCCGTATGGAGGCTGAGTGGATTGCACTTACTACTGCTCCACCATCTTCAGAGAATGATGCCATGCTGGCATTGCTAACCTGTTTGTCCTTAGGTCCATAAACTAGCTTTTATTTTTCCTGCACAGACTAGATCAGCCATTTTTGTCATGTACAGGGCATTATGTATATATCAAACAGTTTTATATATCAGATAAATAAATTTTTGAGGCATTTCTCTGATTAGAGATGTATTGGCGTTGCTGAGTGATTACCACTTCTTTCACGACTCGCAGTTGTAGATGTATCCTGAACTCCTCCTTGATGGACTGACAGTTGAGATGTCAGGGAGTATTTCAGATCGGCCTGTTGACCAGGGTAGTTTGGTAGAATTTAGCTTATATTTGTCTTTGATGTCTTGGAAATGGTCTTTTATTATTTTTTTCTTGAAGGTTAAACTGCGCCGTAGATGGCTGCCTACGTACTCCTAGGTTGAGGGCGATCAGGTCATTCGTAGTTCTGGCTAGTGCCGAGATGATTAGATGTTTTTGATTTTTGGATTTTTGGATTTTTTGTTTGGTTTGACTGCACCAGAAATAGCTGCCTACGTACTCCCGGGTTGAGGGAGATCAGGTCATTCGTAGTTCTGGCTAGGGCCGAGATGATTTGATGTTTTTGTTTTTTGGATTTTTGGATTTTTTTGTTTAGTTTGACCGCACCAGAAATGGTTGCCTACGTACTCCCGGGTTGGGGGAAATCAGGTCATTCGTAGTTCCGGCTAGTGCCGGGATGATTTGATGTTTTTGATTTTTGGATTTTTTTTTAGTTTGACCGCACCAGAAATGGCTGCCTACGTAGTCCCGATTTGAGGGAGATCAGGTCATTCGTAGTTCTGGCTTTCTAGTGAAAAACCGAACCTGATTTGATTCGTAGGACCCGGATGCGGGTAAGCATGTGTCTCAAACATTATACCTTTTTACGGTGTCTGAATTGATGAGTTGGGGAAATTCGGTCCCATCCATCTCTTGCAGTTTGATAGCGCCCCCAGTCAACACCTCTTTGACAATGAAAAGGCCTTCCCAGTTTGGGGCAAATTTTCCTTTGGCTTCATCCTGGTTGGCCAGGATTTTCTTTAGCACCTAGTCGTTTTCTTTGAATTGTCGAATTCGGACCTTCTTGTTGTTGGATCTGGCAATCCTTTGCTGGTATAACTGTCCGTAGAAAATGGCCGTAGCTCTCTTTTCATCTATCAGAGACAGCTGATGATATCGGTCTTGCAACCATTGATCTTCATCTATTTGAGCGTCGATCAACACTCGCAAAGAATCCATCTCTACCTCTGTGGGAAGGACTGCATCCATGCCATAGACCAACGAATAGGGAATAGCCTTAGTAGAGGTGCGCATTAAAGTCCTGTATGCTAACAGGGTTAGAGGCAGCAGGTCAGGCCAGTCCTTGTGATTGGCGGACATTTTCTGCATAATCTTTTTGATGTTTTTGTTGGCCGCTTCGACAGCGCCATTCATCTTGGGCCGATAGATGATGGAATTGAGATGCTTGATGTGGAACTTACTGCACAGATCTATCATCATTTGATTATTCAGGTTTTTTACGTTGTCTGATACGATCACCTCCGGTTGTCCATATCGACAGAAGACATTATTTCTGATAAAACTGATGATGACCTCTTTTGTGACCCTGGGAAAAGAGGCCGCTTCAACCCATTTGGTGAAGTAATCGATCACGGTGAAGATGAATGGATGACCGTTACTGGCTTTGGGTTCCACTGGACCTATCACGTCCATTCCCCACATAGAGAAAGGCCATGGTGAACTCATGTTATGCAACTTATTTGGAGGAGCATGAATGGCATTTCCATGTATTTGGAATTGAAAGCATCTCTTGACGTGATCATCGCAATCAACTTTGAGCGAGATCCAGTAATGTCCTGTTCTGATTATCTTCTTGGCCAGCAGATGGCCGCTCATGTGTGGACCACAGACTCCGCCATGGATTTCATCCATTAGTCCTTGGGCTTGCTCATTGTCGAGGTATCTTAACAGGCCTACTCCAGCATCCCTTTTATAAAATGCATCTTCGCTCAAATAGAACTTCAGGGCCATTCTGAGAATCCGTTTCCGCTCTGATTGGCTCGCACCAGCGGGTGTGGATCCATCACGAAGATATTCCTTGATGTCTTGAAACCAAGGATGCTTGAAAAGAGGTATTTCATCTGATATTTCTCCCACATAATTCCCATATGTCGGGGCTTTCTGAATTATAAACTAAATGTTGGGAAATCCACACTTATCGGATATACGGATTAATGAAGCGAACGTTGCTAATGCATCAACGAAGTCATTTCGACCCCGAGGAATGTGGACGAAGGTTATTGCTTTGAATTCCCGAGATATTTTGAGAACTTGCCAATGGTAAGGCAGCAAATGCAGTTCTTTAGTGAGATACGTGTCGGTAGTTTGTCTGATGACCATCTCGAAATCTACAAAGACAAGTAGGTGTTTGATAGACATGGATTGGGCTAGCTTCAACCCCATGATACAGCCTTCATACTCTGCCGTGTTATTGGTGTTGCCAAATTGAAGTTTGGTAGCCACAGGATATTGATCACCTGTACCAGAGATGAGGATTACCCCAGCTCCAGCACCTTCCATGTTTACCGCTCCGTCGAAATACATTTTCCATGGTTGGACTGTATTCTCTAACTGGAGTTGTTGAATTGTCAGGATCCCATCGTTTGGGAAATATGTCTCCAGGGGCTCGAACCCTCCTGAAGGTGCTTCAGATAATTGATCTGCAATGCTTTGACCCTTAATTGACTTCTGAGTCATGTAGATAATGTCGAACTGCTGTAGGATCAACTGCCTTTTGGACAGTCAGCAATTCAACATTGGTTTGTTGAATACGTATTTGAGTGGATCCATGAGGGATATGAGGTAGGTCGTATGCCCATGTAAATAGTGTTACAACCTCATGGTGGCCCATGCTAATGCACAACATGTCTTTTCAATCAAGATGTATTTCTGCTCACCACTGCTGAATCTTTTACTGATGTAATAAATGGCTCCTTCCTTGCAACTATCATCCTTCTGTCCTAACATTCAGCCCATTGGATTGACATTGATGAATAGGTACATGAACAAAGGGACTCCCTCCCTTGGGGGTATCAGAACAGGAGCTTCAGTCAGCTATTTCTTGATGGCAAGAAAGGCTTGTTGACAATCCTCATTCCACGTGGTGGAGGAATTCTTCCTTAACAGCTTGAAGATGGGCTCACAGGTTGCGGTGAGCTAGGAAATGAATCTGCTTATGAAGTTGATCCTTCCTAGGAATCCACATATCTCCTTCTCGTTATAAGGTAAGGGCATTTCAGTAATGGCTTTGATTTTGGCAGAGTCTAACTCGATGCCCCGATTGCTCACCAGGAATCCTAACAGTTTGCCTACTTTGACGCCAAAAGCGTATTTGGCGAGATTTAGCTTGAGGTTGTACTTATGTAACCTGTTGAACAGCTTCCTGGCGAGATTTAGCTTGAGGTCTATGTGATCCTCCTCCCTTCAAGATTTGATGATGATGTCGTCAATATAGACTTCTATTTCTTTCTGCATCATATCATGAAAGAGAGCCATCATGGCTCGCTGATACGTGGCTCCGACATTGATGAGGCCGAAGGATAGTCGTCGGTAGCAGAAAGTTCCCCAGGGAGTGATAAAAGCTATTTTCTCCCAGTCTTCTTTAGCAACCATGATTTGATGGTAACCAGCAAAGCAATCCACAAATGAATACATGCCATACTGCGCAGTGTTGTCAATTAAGATGTTGATGAAAGGTACCAGGAAACTATCCTTCACACAGGCTTTGTTCAAATCCCAGTAATCCACGCAGACTCGTACCTTCCCTCCGGGTTTAGGTACGGCGACTATGTTTGATAGCCATTCGAGGTATGTTGATACCATGATGATTTCGGCTTTGAATTGCTTCACAATTTCTTCTTTGACTTTAGGACTCCACTTAGGTTTCAACAGCCTGAATTTTTTTTTGACTGGTTTGAACCCTTCTTTGATGGGCATTCGATGGATGACAATGTCTGTGGATAGACTGATCATGTCTTCATGTGACCATGCAAACACATCCTGGTACTGTGTTAGGATTTCGATCAGGTCGGTTTTTTGATTTGGTGTGAGGTCTGAGCCTATTTGGATTTCTTTGATGTTTTCAAAGGTTCCTATATTGATGGTGGAGGTTTGGTTTGGGTTTGTCTTCGACCCATTCCTTGATCTCCTCTAGCACCTCATAGTCATCTTCCTCCTCTTGATCGATATCCATCAAGTCGAAGCTCAATTCTACATCCAAGTTGGAGTCATTTCGACAGGTTGGCATCTCATCAGCAGAGACACACACATCCAATGCTTGGGTCCTGAAAACAAAAATGCTTTCATTAATATACACAACTGCTTAAACATATATAGCATTTTGTAAAGCATGACAAAGTTGCTGCTATAGCTATGCAATCAAAAGTAAGCAGTAAATGAAAGCATGATTAAGGGCAGATGTACTCTCTACCCCTTTACCCTTTTTGACTTAGGCAAGGGATACTGCTCTAATTGTCCAGTGTCAGATTCTCATGAATTGGGATAATCAAGGCATTGTGCTCATCCGTCACGTCCTAGATGATGACCATGACATCCTTGAGAATAGGGCCAAGGCTTATCTTTGGATCATTCCTCTTCTTGATGTGAGGAATTTGGACATGGTCATCGTCACTATTAGGGAGTTCGTCATTCATACCCTCATAGTTGAGAATGATTCTCCTGTTAGCGAATGGGTCTCGTCCTTCGTATATGATCTTTTCTTTTCCATTTTCGCTGTTGGCCTCAGTCTTGAGGGCTTTTATTTCATGGACATGTATGATTGGAGGAAATAACATGGCCGATACTGCAATCGGGACTTTCCTCGTAGGTTTTACCCATCCGACATTTGTAAGGTTTGGGAGCAGAATTGTGGAGGCACGAGCCTTGGGATGTTTGTGTGGATTCCGGTGGATTGACCCGGACAAATATCCCAATCCTGTTGTTCCCATCTGACTTGGGATTTGGATTGGCATCTTGATGCCTTGCTTATCCTTTTCCAACCCTTCTCCAGGTTGGAAACTCAAAGACACCATTTCTTGGCCTACGGTCATTACTTCAGTGGAGACTTTAGGCTTTAAGGCTGGTGCCCCAATAGGTAGATACTGAGTATCGCTCACCTCGAGAGCTTGAAAACTTGCAGGCTCAATCCCTGCGTCCAGGCTAATCACTAGCATGTCCCCATGTATATAGGTAGGGTATTCTGGCTTGGCATTGACCGTGATGAGTCTGCCTTTGATGATGTACTTAAGTTGCTGATGGAGGGTGGATGGCACTGCCCCCGCCATGTGGATCCATGGTCTGCCCAACAGAAAATTATATTCAGTGGCAATATTGAGCACTTAAAAGGATACGTAAGAGGTGTGTGGACCAATTTCTAGGGGAAGCTCGATTTCCCCCATAGCCTGGCGACGAGATCCATCGAAAGCCCAGATGACCACATGACTGGTTTTGATCCGGTTTGGATTGATCTTCATTCTTTCCAACGTGTTGTATGGACAAATGTTGAGGGAAGATCCTCCATCAATAAGTACTCCTCCGATTACGTATCCGGAGGACATTACGGCTATATGCAGGGACTTATGGTGGCCCGTTCCCTTGGCCGGAATATCATCATCTGTAAAGGAAATCACATTGTTGTTGAAAATATGTTCTATCAGGTGACGAAATTTCTCTGTGTCTACCGTGTGTGGTAGATGGGCTTCCTCTAGTACCTTCACTAGGATGTTGCGATGGTCTTTTGATGATAAGACCAGGTCGAGGATAGACACTTGCTTGGGTGCGTCTTTCAAGCTTTGCACTATCTTGATTTCATTGTGTCCCATTTTATTGAGGAACTCTTTGATCTTTTCTTCAGCCACCTTTTCTTTTACTTTGGTAACTGGTTTAATCACCCGCTGAGGCAGGTACAATGGATTATCCTTTGACAGGATGGAAATGTTGTTTGAAGTAGAGCTTTCAATGTCCCTGTAGTTCCATGGGACCTTCTTCAGACTGAGGATTGGATACTGGGGTCTAAAGGGAAAGATTAGAGGCCGAGGTGCAGCCACCTTCACAGGATTTTAAACTTCTTGGACCCCTTTACCTGTCAGTACCAGGGGTGTGATGATTGATTCTTTATCGTAGGATATGACAGCCACTGTGTCCTAATACCATGCATTGGGGATCCAGAGGAAATTTTTATCTGTAATGTCAAGGATTTGATCTCCTCTGATTAGGTCACCTTTCTCAATCAGGTCTTGAATTAGGTTACGAAGTGCCCATCATTCTTCTGTATCATGGCCGGGAAAGTTGGAATGGTACTGACATATTTGGTCACGTTTGTATTTTCTGGATTGAGGGTTTAGCTGAGGTAGCAAGTCTGCAACCATTCCCTCGTTGATCAGCATTTGGAGGATTTCTTCCATTGGCTGGTTCAGATTGGTGAAATTCCTTTGAAATAGGAATTTCCTTTTGCTCAGAAATTCTCTTCTTTGACCATCTGTTCGGTCCATGGCTCTTGTTCGTGAGATTGGTAATGATCCCTATTGGGGTCAGAATTGACTTTTGCCAGAGGAGAATGACTGCCAATAGATTGATAAATTTGCTTCAGCATCTTCCTGGTGAGCTAACGCCGGTAGACGACCAGTTCAGTCAATTGCTAAATTTCTTTCTTAAGAGACTTAATTTCTTGCTCCATCAGGAATCGCTTCTCAAAAGTTTCCCAACTCTCTGGGCTACTGAGATTGGATTGACTTGGTTCCCCAACGTAGCGGAGGTATTTAGATCCTTCTCCATTCGAGGTACTGATCATGTTGATATTTTCCTCTTTGTGTTGTGGGAGAGGATTGTCTTGGACATGGGGTTGGTCAGGCTTTGCTACCACAATTTCCCGGTTGTCAATCAAATCTTGAATCTTGTACTTGAGAGACTAACAGTCTTGGGTATCATTGTCTGGAGACCCAGAATGATAAACACATTTCTTGTTAGGGTCGAAGTTCCTTCCGTTAGTGTTGGTTGGTGGAAGAAGTTGAACAATCTTCTTCTGAGCTGTCAGAAGTTTGAACACATTCTTGAGGGAATCCCCTAGTGGAGTGAAATTTCTTTGACACCTGACTTCCACATTTTTATAGAATTGAGGGTTTGCAGGTTGTGCGAAAGCTTGGAAAGGGGTATAGTTCCTCCTTTGAATGGGCCTGTGGTTTGAATCGCCCCTTGAATTTTGTCCTTATAAAACCAAGGAGACTTCTTCGTCTTTCTTTTTATGGACCTCCGTGGATTACTCCCGTAATTTTCGGATTGGATATGTTCGGCGACAGCTTCGAGGACGGTTAGATCATTTATCTTCCCAGATTTGAGCCCCATTTCAGCCATCCGCCATGCTTGATCATTTCAGAGAATGGTTTCCCTACTCCTTCTAGGACTCTCTCATAATAAGGCGCTTCTTGGATATCGATGAAGGTCATGACTATTTCCAATTTAGTCATGGCAGGGGTGACTTGTGCTGCCACCCGTCTCTATCGCTGGGCATATTCTCGAAAATGATTCAGTGTTCTTTTTCTTGATTTTGGTTATTTGATATCTGTCTGGAGCCAGCTATGATTGAAAAATGTACTGGCTGAGGAAGGCATGGGCCAGCTCTTCCCAGCTATAAATTTTGGAGTTGTCCAATCGGGCATACCATGCTCTGGCTTCTCCGGTTAGACTCTTTTAGAATAGTTGCATTCAAAGTTTCTCGTCTTCAGCATAGGATCCGAGTTCTCCGATGAAGACTTTCAGGTGTGTATATGGATCTCCCAACCCATCATATTTCTCAAACTTGGGGGTTCTGAATTTCTCAGGATAATGAGCCCCGAAGAATATACAGGGTCGGAATAATTCACACTGTCAAATGCCCTAATCCCTTTAATATACCGGAGAGTTTCTTCCAATTGTTGCATTTTCTTGAGAAGGTCACCAGCTTCCTGTTCTTTGCTGAGGGCGGTGATTTTAGGAGTTTATTGATTGGGTCCTGGTTTTGTGGTCCAAGAATCTGAGTTTTGGCCTTTTTAGTCTCTTGATTGCTACCACTACCAGGTGCTTTTGGTTCTGGATGAGTTTGAGATTGTTTCCCTTTAAGGGCCTTGCTTTGTTCTCGCAGAAAACCGGCTAGCTCGGCTATCTGATTTTTTAGTTCTTCGAATTCTTCCCTGGAGACAGGGGTGGATTCTGGTGAAGCACTTAAAGCCATGTCCGCGGATGGACTGAGTGCTTTCTTGAATTTAGATCTTGTGACAGGACCAATTTTTACACACACAACAAAACATAGGCATGTCAATTTCCTGAGGTAGGTAAGGATTGGATGCATGATGTGTTTTTTAGTGGTTATCTTGCAAAACCAAGGTTAGTTATTTTGATGGCAGGATGATAGGATATTTGACAGGAAAGTAAATCTTTCATTATTGTCATTTACATTGTGCTCCTCAGTAATTGGAGACTTGACATGGAATTAAAAGAGGAAGGCATGAAGAAGCTTCTCTTCGGGTTTGGTTAATCAGAGGCTGACCTATCTTAGGTTTACTCTCGCGGCTTTTGTTTCGACATGAGGGCTCCCAGATCATCGCAATCTACTAGAAGGGAAGTTAATCTGATCGTTCAACTAGAGCGAATCTGAGTGGTGTATTTTCATGAGGCACCCCCAGAGACTTAATCATCCCTAGAGTCATTACTTAACATCGACCGGGTTATCCTCCTTGTGAGAGGGACACACAACATACATTCTCATACATCGTGGCTCACCGTTTATGCATGTGATGACAGTTGGGTGTGAAGCACTAAATATGGGTGCGAAGCACTAAATATGGGTGATAAGCACTAAGAAGCAAGAAATCATTCATTCACATTCATTCAATGTAAAGACGTAACATTTACTCATCCATTGACTGTGGAGATGCAGGATTTCACGCATTCAATAGTTTTGAAAGGAAAATATTTTGAAAATATTTGAAAGAGGCCTAAGCCCTCTACTGTCCCCAGCAGAGTCGCCACCTGTCGATGTTGGAAAATTTAAGAATCCCGCAAGTTGGTTCGTAACCCGATTTTCCTCAAATCGATCTTCATAAGTTCTCTCTACCCTTATTCTTTTTATTTTAAAAAAAGGTTTTGAAGGGTTTTTTAGGAAAGAGGCCAACATGTGTTTATGTTCGACGATTTGATTTAATAGAGTCGCCAGTTGGTAGATTTGAAAATGGTTGTACCAACTTAACCGAGTTTGATTTGAAAAGAGGCCCAATTACTGGACACTGTCGAAACTTGATCTTTGAAATTTGAGTTTTGGGTTCGGGGTCTTGTTTAAGTGTGGGGAAGGTGTTAGGCACTCCCACAACTCTCGTGAAAACACAATACCGCATCTTTTCAATATTTCCCTTAAAACTGTGAATGCGTGAGTGAATGCTGCTTGAAAATTGGGCCTATTGATTTGATTGATTGAAAGTAGTGCTTTGCTTCGTTGAACCTAGATACGAAGGGTTTGATTTTGATTAGAAAATCAATCTTTGATTTGATTTGCAAAAGCATTTAATTTGATTTTCTTGAAAATCTTTTTTTTTATTTGAATTGAAAATGATGTTTTAAAATCTAGTTTATCAAACCCTTACGCTACCATAGGAATTGAAGCCTTTTGATAATTCTAATTTATCTTTATAGCCTTAAGGCTGCATGTGAATGGTGATTTATCGGGCTGCGAAGCATTCACGACCACAGAAATATTCAAGTGTCGGTCTCCTCATGGGTATGAAAACCATCGGAGGGACGCTGACATGATAATCTATATTTTCACTAGATTGAGACCTTAAATCTGGATAACCGTTTTAAGGTCTGTTTACATGTACATTTTTACAGAAAAACTGGCAGGGTACATTTGTAAATCGGAGTTTGTCCATCGTGAGAATCAGATTCCGATCGATTTGATTGTGAATCCCACGATTCCTAGGCTCATATATAAGTAGCCAAAACCTGCACAGTTCAAATTTGTACAAAAACAGATATATATACATCCTCACGTCGCAATGGAACCAAAGATTCATCAGTAAATCCTGGCTGTGCATGACCAAAGCGTCTTGTTCCCACTAGATAGCGATCTAAGGGACGCGAGGTTGCTTTTGAAGCTGAAAATAGAAACAAAGCTAGATTTAAAGAAATCTCAGCCATTCTAGCTTCCCGGTTCAGTCTGAAGGTTTTGAACCGTTTGAAAACTAGAATTGGCAAGATTTAAATAAATCTAGTCCGCCCGCAGATATGTCAGTGTAGATTCATATACAAATGAATGTTAAATGCAACAGTTGAATAAATTGAATCAAGCAATATATATAATTATATATATATAACTGTAAAAGGGCGATGGGTTTTCACTCGCAAGCCCGACCTAGAATTTAAATATATATTTATATATATATATATATTGTAAATAGCCACGAAATAATCTAGGCTGTGATAGAAATGAAATATATATATATATATATATATATATATATATAAATAGTAATAAGGGTGATGGGTTTTCACGCCGGTGCCCGTGCTAGAATTAAAATTGACAGAAAGTAGTCACCTAGTGACTGGGGAGAGGACCCAGTATAGGGAAGTGTGCAAAAGCAATAAAAAGGCCATGAAATAATCTAGGCCGGACTGAAAATATATAAATATATATATATATATTGACAGAAATGTAAATTTGCAGAAAAGTAGTCAAATAGTGACTGGGAAGAGCACCCAGTATGGCGAAGAGTGCAAAAATAGTAAAAAGGGCGATGGGTTTTCACGCTTTTGCCCGAACTAAATTGATATATATATTTATATATATATATATATATATATATATTGACAAAAATATAGTCAACCAAGACTGGTGTGAGAACCAGTAATGGTGAAAATCACTTAAATATGCGTAAATATATATAAAAGCGGTAAACTACCTCAGATTTGACATTCGGGCTTGACAGAATTGAAATATTAGTATATATACAGTGAAATATATACAAAAAAGGGCCAAACCCGGACTGGGAAAATAACCTAGTCCGACGAAGTTGCCAAAACGTGTGTGCTAGTGCATTGAAGCTGCTGGAGCTGACGGATCGTCAATCCGAGTTGTAAAATGTTAAAAATTGGAGTTTATGTACAAAAATATACCAAATTTTGACGAAAATGGCCACAGAACGATGTTCCAGGCATATTTAGAAGATAAAACTTCGTGTACAAGTGGAAAACAGTGCAAAGTAGTAGGATTGACCTCCTGATCGTAAAAATACTTACAATGGACTGCAATACAGGCTTTTCACCAAATCGTAGGCTCTATACGTCAAATCTACCGGTTCTTTTCTTATATGTGGTAGTATATGGGTATATCTACGTGTTAGAGTGAAAATATTTGGGTTTCGAAGACGTGTAAAAGTCGAGAATTTGAACTAGCAGAGCTTCATTGCGTTTCTTGCTTATAAAAATGAGAGGGGGGTGCCCCTCTATTTATAGAGGTAAGTGCCACAGCTCTACCTACGACAGTCACAGGTAGAGGTGAGGCTCCCCTGGTGGGGCCCACGATATCTGGTTCCGTTATCTCGAAGTACGTGCACTCCGGACAACTCTCAGTCGAAGTCGAAACTTTTTAACTTTTGATCGGAGCGTTCATTTGAGGCGTGCGATACCTTTTCGGAAAGCTCTCGCTGAGAGTGTTTCAATGACATGGGATAAAACATTTTATGGATCCAAGAAGACGGGTTCATAACCAGGTCTTTGATTCCCCGCAGTTTATCCGTTGAGTTGTCTTACGTTGTTGGCACTCGGGATCGTCGTTATGGTTCATTCTGACTTCGATGGCATCAATTCGGGTTGAGTTTGACCAAATCGGTTGAAGTTTAATAAAATGACCATTTTACCCCTCTCGGAGTGGTCCTTGATTGATCTGGCTTACCAGGGTTGTCTCTGGGGCTGAACTGCACTTCCCAGATTGATGCCGGGGATGATCTGTACTTCCCGGGTTGAGACCGGGGATGACTTGACATGTTCTCAGTTGATGTCGAGGTTGACCTGTACCTCTCGGGTTGATACCGGAGTTGAATGGACTTCCTGGGTTAAGACCGGGGTTGATCAGAACCTCCCGGGTTGCTGTCGGGGCTGAATTGACCTCTCGGGTTGTTGCCGAGGATGATATAAAGACCCGATATTTGAGATTGGGATTTGAATTGACGGCCCGATTGGAGATCAGGATTGATCTGATGGTCCGATTAGAGATCGAATTTAGGTATACCAATATTGGTGATCGAATTTGGTTGGAGTACCGATATTGGTGGTCGAATTTGAGTTGAAGGACCAACATTGGTGGCCAAATTTGAGTTGATTGACATTTTTGCCCTCCTACAGTGTTAGTACTGGGGCAAGAAAAATTTCAAGTGTCTACAACTATCAGACTAAGAGAAGAGAAAGAACATAGTAGTTTAGAGAGAAAAGAGAGAAGAAGAAGAAAGAAAGAGGAAGAAGAAACTTGTGAATTCAACAGAGAATCATCTTCATCTTCTTTCAAACAACAAAAGGGTATAATTCAAACTCTGTAATTTTTAAAATTATGTTTTTATGTTCTTCATTGTTTTACTTCTTTGTAATATGATTTTTATGAGAATTCATGTTAATATATTTTATGTGTTAAATTATATGTATAAACTATTATATATGAATTGTATGCAAGTTTAAGTGATTAATTTCATGTAAATATATCATGTTCATAGTAATTTACAGTGAATTTATTTTGAAAAATAATTCCTTTAAAATCAAAATTTGTGTTTGAATGTGATATGTTGTATAAATTGAGAGTAGATTATGATAATATATTAAGAAACGAACAATACATGATTTGAATTATGTGTTTTGGTTTAAAAACAAAGTCACAGTGTTGATTTTCATCAATAACACTTAACAATGGCTTTTTGCTTCAAAATAATAAAATTAAAGGTTTTAATCATGTGTTGTGATATATTTAAGTGTTAAAGCATGCTAGAATTATGAAGTTATCATTCTATGAAATTTTATATGCATTATATATACTGAATTATGAGTTTGGTGCGAGGAAATAAGTCAAATTGGCTTTTTCCTACACAAAGTCGCGAACTGTCAGAAGGGTCTGCGCAGTGGCGCTGCCGCCCCGCTCCAAGGCATAAGTGGAGCGCGCCCGCGCCATGCAGCGCGCCCGCATCATTCCAAGGCTTACTTGGAGCGCGCCCGCGCCGGTCATGCAAATTGCCTAGAAAGTGTTATTTAAATGTATAACTTTATGGGAACGATAATGTAATAAATATAAAAGCAAGTTAATAAAATATAATGCTACATGGACAGTAATGAATTATATTAAAATATAAAATGTATAATTTAAATTATAATTTGATTAATTATAATTTAATTAAATGTGAGTGCATAATTTAAGTTTGATTATAACTTGATTGAATATTTAGTTTGATGTGAATATGTGGTTGATCCTATTATGTGATAATAAGTGATTAAACCTAATAATGAGTTAACCTAGCTAGGTTAACTAAGGATGTGAATTAGTTATATGGTAACTAATGTATGATACTATTGTTAATTACATGTACGTAGGATAATTATGGAACGTGATTGTAATTGATAGTTTGCGCTCGAGGCAATTTTCTTATCCCTAACTTGTTATTTATATGCAAGTGTTCTAAACTCAAACCTTACTTTTATTGAGCAAATTACTAAACTTTGCTTTTACATTGTTCAAGTTATTTTGTACTCTAATTTTCATATTGAGCAAGTATTGAAATTGTTGTTGAAGTAATGTGATCTTGACTTAATTGTTCAAGCAAAATCTATTTAATCTTTCAAATGCTTTAAACCAAATTCTAAAGCATAACTATTGAGTATGACTCATAACTGTTTCATAATTCTTTATTGTCGAATTCTTATTTATTGTAAGTTGATTCAACTACTCCTTAGTTGATGATAATTGAACTCTAAATTACCCTTGAAGCTTATCCAAACCAAGCTTTCATTGGTGTGGACTTGTTATTAAATACTGAGATGAACAACCCTATTTAATAGGGGATTACCATGCGAAAGCGTTAAGATGTTTGTGCACAATACATGGTACGAAGGGCTAATCCCCCTAAGTACGAGTTAAGAGTCCATATAGTCTAACGACTATTAAAGGTTTAAACAGAAATGTTTATAACCTGAGACATAGTTCAATGTCTTATGACCCTCAAGTGATTTCTATACTCAAATTCTGATTTTTGATGAAAGAATTATTATTCAATTTAGTTGAAGCTATTTAATAATATGTCATCACTGTTGTTTGTTATTTCAAGTGAGCTTTTGTTTGCTCACTCTTGCATTATATAATCCTTGCAGCTAAAGTTGAAAGAGTTAACGAACCGTCAACTAGTAAAAGGAAAGAGCAAGATGAATAAGTGAATACTTGTTTATGTTTATGATATGAGATGTAATAAGATTTTTATTATATTCTGCTGTTTTATTTCAGCATTGTTGATGTTAAGGTTAGATAACCCTAGAAATATTTTGGACAAGGTTGTAATCCTTTTTATAATGAAGATTTTATTTGATTATAAAGGTTGTAATTTATTTCTTAATTATGGGCAGCAGTTATGTTTTATTTAGATAGTGTGATGAGAGGGATTTATACTAGCAAATCGGATACTTTATGGCTTAAATAGTTGCCTGATCTTCGTAGTTTTTATATAGTTTTATATGTTTATAGTATTATTATGCTTAACCGATGTATTGCAGGCTTTACAGGACTTTTCTAGCTTTCAGGGGACAAAACGGACAATTTTCATACATTGGCGCCGCAGCGCCAATGCCTAGTCTTAATCTCGCGCCGCGGCTCCACCCCTGGTCCTTGTTGATGTCATCCTGGCGCTGCAGCGTCACAGTTCCTTTATGGACTCGCGCTGCAGCGCGACCTCCGATCTTTTGATTTTAACGAGGCGCCGCAGCGCCACTTATAAGACTATTGCCCGCGCCGCAGCGCGACCTCCGGTGCCCAGGCAGAGAAGGTTTGCTTTTGACCTAGAAAAAGGGAGAGCCAGAGCCTCTGCTTAGAGAGGAGAAAAAGAAGACTAAGATAGAATCGGTTAGCTTAGCTTAGGATAGATTAGATCTCTTTTATACTTTCTCTCTCTAGTTATTAGGTAATGTTTGTAAATATAGATTAGGTAGATTAGGATAAAGTCTGGGATTTCCTTGGAGCAACAAGAGTAGTGAGCTACACGGATTGGAGAGCTTGAAAGGAGCGGAATGCTTGGAGACTGAAGAGCCTTGACAGAGTTTATTCTTATCCATTTATTTCCTCTAATTTTGTAATCTTTAAATGTTGTCTTTATTGCTACTTATATTTTGTTCAATAGCTATGAACTAAGTATTGGCTCTAAGGTTATAATGGAACCCTTTGTTAGTTAAATTAACTGTCTTATCTCTTTGGTTGGCATCATATGGTTTGGTTTAATATATTCATGCTTAATGATTCTCGCTAAGACATTAGTGATGATTTTGGTAATCTATATGATATCGAAAGAAGGATTATAGATTTACACCTAAATATATTGGCATGTGATTATGAGTTTCGACTGCATAAGTTGTGCATAAAATAGACATATATCTGTGTGCCACGTGTGGCCTAATTGAGAACTTATGCTTAAATCCTCGTTAGGTTAATTCGCATAGACATATGTAGGATTATCACCTAGTTTGGACGTTCTTTTCTGTTCTATTCCCTATCGGGTGGATCTGGAGAGAATATATTTGTGCATACCTCGACAGAGGTGTATGAGCACCTGTGTGTTCTCGGTCGACAAACTGTTGTGACCATTAAGACCAAAGAGAGAAGGGTAGGAAGTTTGATGAAGCATAGCACGCCAGGTGTTCGACGAAATGCCTGTGTGGGGTGAAGTTGTAACCTTAGCTTGTAATTCCTTCGATTACTATTCGTTATCCGTTTACTTACTTTAATAATTAGTTATAACTAGTTTAACCACACTCCTATTAGTTTATTGTTCGAATAAGACTTAAGCGATACAAAGTTGGTATTTGGTAAATACTAGTGATAGTTCCTCGTGGGTACGACACTTCCCTTATCACTGTATTACTTGTTAGACCGCGTATACTTGCGCGTGTTTAGTGATCGGTTTTCCGACCAATATAGTGAGCACCAAATCTCGTGAAAATAAAGTACCCGGATTTGGGGGTGTCACAGATGAGCTCGCTAGGGCTAGCTCAGTGGGCATAAGGAGCTAGCCGGGGCGAGCACAGCCTTTTCTAGAAATTTTTCTTTTTCTCTTTTTAGCTCCAATTTTCCATCTTTCTCCACTTTTAGCTCTAAATCCTCCTGAAATCAACAAACACCTTAATAAGTCCTCATTCACATAAAACATGTAATAAAACTAAACATAAAGGAATCAAAATCACAGAATATTATGTACTCATCATCTAGATAAGCGTATAGTAGATGATTCGATAATTGTTTAAGCTCCAAGACTGGTGGTTCCTTTATTAACATCTTTACATGGGCCGTTAACTTCTCAGCTCGATCCAAAGATTCAAACTGCCTGCAAAATTGAACATACAATAGTGAAGCATTCAACATATTCAAATACTCAAGTGAAGTCAGAAAATCTGCAGCTTCAGCATGAACCAAGGTCGTTTCGTATGGATCCTCTTGCAAATTATCTTCGAAAACCTCATCCACTGCTAGCTAAACCCAGTCAATTTTAAAGCACTCTTCCTGCTCCTTCAGAAGTTTCATTGCCTTGAATACGCTGAAAATGACCTCCTAATCTTGAACCCTCATTGTGAGTTCCCTTTTTGCACATCTATCAAGGTCCTCCCCGTAACTAAGAATGGACGCCTAAGTATGATCGAAATCTATTTATCCTCCTCAAAGTCTAATACTATAAAATCTATCAGGAAGATAAACTTGTTGAATTTCACCAAAATGTCCTCTACTATTCCCCGTGGATAAGTTAATGACCGATCTGCTAACTATAAAATGGCGTTGGTAGGCTTCACTTCTGGTAAACCCAATTGTATATAGATCGATAACGGTATCAAATTAATATTGGCCCCCAAATCACACAAAGTTTTTCCAAAAAACTTATCCCCGATAGTGCAAGGTATTGTGAAACTACCTGGATCTCTGATTTTCGGAGGTAGATTTTTCTATAAAATTGCACTGCAATCCTCCGTTAGTGCAACTGTCTTAAAGTCTTTAATTTTTTGATTTCTTGAAAAAATCTTTTCATAAACTTTATATAGCTCGACATCTTTTATATGGCATCTGCAAACGGATTAATCTGTAGTTTTTTGAACACCTCTAGAAATTTTGAAAACTACTTCTCTTCCTTTTCTTTGTGGAGTCTTTATGGGAAGGAAACTGGGGGTACATGCAAATTTGGCTTGACCCCTTCAGATTTCTCAACAGATTTCTCTTTGTTCTTCTTTTCAGATTTCTCTTCCTTGTGCACTGTCTGTTCCATATTACTTTCCTCACCTTGCACTTACTTTGATTTCTCCTTTGTAGGATCCTCTAGTTCTTTCCCATTCCTTAAGGTGATATCCTTATATTGCTCATTTCCGTCTCTCCTCAGATTTGTCTCTATGTCGCTCAATAAAGTTCCTTGAGAACGAGTGTTCAAAGCAGATGCCAACTGCCCTATCTAATTTTCTAGATTCCTCGTAGTCATCATGGTTGTTTTTCCAAGTATCTAGATTATTTCTCCACATCTCATTCTCCTTGATGTATTTTGTCCCAAGTTCCTCAAAATTTCTTTTGGTTTTCTATTGTAGGAGTTGTTGTTGGCGAGCCTGAAATCCAAGTGATGGGGCTTGAGGTTGAGTTTTATTGTCTCGCCACGAAAACTTTGGGTGATTCCTCCAACCTGGATTTTAATTATTCAAATTAACGCCAAAGTGTTGCTTATTAAAATTCCCCACAAACTGTACTGACTCGGTACTAATGGCGCACTGATCTGACGGGTGACTTCTTGCATATAACTCACAAATCACCTCCACTTTCTAAACATTTTGTACTCCAAGTGCATCAATCTTCTTAGTAAGGGCAGAAATCTGATCCATCACTTGCGTAGAAAATGCAGTCATTGCATCAAGTTCTAGTACCCCTGCAACTTTTGGTTGTGTCATCCGTGCCATAGGCCATTGGTAGTTATTAGCTGTTATATTTTTCAATAAATGATAAGCCTCCTCACAGTTCTTGGCCATTAACGCTCCAGCTCTGCTGCATCTATACTTGTTCTCACTTAACTCTCTAAACCATTATAGAAGGTTTACACTTGCAGCCACTTAGGTATCCCATGATGGGGACATCTCCGAAGTAGATCCTTGAACCTCTCACATTCTTCATACAATGATTCAAAATCCAGCTAAATGAAAGAAGTGATATCGTTCCTCGTTTTTGTCGTCTTTATCGGTGGAAAGAATTTGGCAATAAACTTTTATGCCAAATCATTCCATGTCGTGATAGACCCCAATGGCAATGAATGTAACCAACTCTTGGATTTATCTCTCAATGTAAATGGGAATAACCTCAATCTTATAGCATCATCCAACACCCTATTATACTTGAACGCATCACATATCTCCAAGAAGTTGACAAGATGGTCGTTGGGATCATCGTTTGGTAACCCCCCGAACTGAATCGAGTTTTAGATCATCTGGATTATGCTTGGCTTGAAATCAAAACTAGTAGTTGTAATTGCAGGCCTTGTGATGTTTGACTTAATTTCTGTCACTTGTGGCATAGTGTAATCTCGCAGTAATTTCTGTTCTTCCTCAGTCATTCTTTCTTGATTTTCTACGATAGCCTGATTGAAATTTAGTCTCCTTTGAAATGTACGTTCAATTTTGTTGTTGTAAGGAACTGATTCCAAAACTTAGATCGCGTGTGAATACCCAACTAAAATTACGCCGGTACACACATGATTCTCGTATCACCACTTAAATAGACTCGAACAGATGAAAGCCTGTAAAAGTGAATAAATAGAAAATTAAAAACATTTAAATAAACTAAAATGATAAAAACTAATAACAAAATAACTCTTAGAACCGCTCCCTGAAAACAACGCAGAAAACTTGTTGTCAGTTTTATTCAATAACAATTCGCGCAAGTATACACTGTCAATCAAGTAATATAGAGATAAAAAGGATGTCGAACCCACATAAAATGAATAATAATAATTACTCTACTATCAAGTTATTACCAATGTAATTCCACTTAAACAGTCACTAATGTTGAGTTTTTAGAATAATTTAAATTAAGACTGAAATTAAGTTGAACTGACAATAATTAATTATCAGATGTATTAAGCATAGGAATACAATTTCCCCAATTGGGTTACAGTAATTGCTTTACTCTATTTCCACCTTATTAATCTAATAAGTTGTAAACTAGGATTTCCTATTAATTTATTAACATCTTTCAATGATTAACAAAAATATCTATTTCAGTTATGTTGTTATTTTCATGAAAAACACTTAAAGTAGATTCATTAAGCATAAATTCATAATCAAGTTACGCATGTCATACAAGTATTCTCATCTTATACATTGTTATGTTATTATAAAAATAATCAATAAATTCATATGTTATCACATCTAGATCTAATCATAGATATCTTTTTTTCAAATCCATCTAAGATATCAGATTAATTGTTGACCACACAATTAATAAATTAAACACAAGATATGAAAAATAACTCAAACAGGATTAATAAGTGAAAATATGGATAATTGAATTAAAGCATAGTAAAAGGTTCCATTGTACCCCTAATTAAGAAATTAGTTCATTATACTAATGAAAACCATCCTATCAAATTTAAATAACATTCAAAGGTACAGATAATGAACCAAAAAGAAGAAGAAAAACTCTTGTGAGAATCTTTAATCCGTTCAATCTTCAATGTATGCCTCTTCTTGTTCTCTGATTCAAACTTCAAGTCTCCTTAGTTTGCTCCCAGTTCTCGCAATCAAAAGTATCTCTAAACCAACTCTTAAACAAGTATTTATAGTCCTCATGCAAACCCTAATAATTTAGGTAACCATCAATCATTTTCCTATCTCAAATTGGAATAAGATAATAAAATTAGCCCCTATTCCAGATGACTGGAGTGCCCCGCGTCTAGTTTCCTTTTCTTCAGGCACACCTCACTCTAGCTGTGCAGAATCCTTAACGAAACTGATGCGCCCTGCGCCCAGGTCAATACAAATGCAGCGCGCCCCGCGCCCGACCATCAGAGTCTCCAAGAATGCTCCCTTTCCAGCGGCTAATCCCATCCTTGCCATTACCTGCAAATTAAACATAAAAACATAAAAAGTAACATGCACAAACTCAAGAAATAATAATATTTTAAGGTCATGAATACCATATTCGTAGGTATCTAACCCACTCATCAATAAGTATAGTATAATTGATTTATATGTGTGACGCCCTCAAATTCTAATCTACATCACCTAATTTGAGTCGTCAAAATACAAACAACATACGTATATTCCCCTATTTAAAATTATTACAATGTCGTGTAAAATATGACAACACACGCACTAAATTCTCAGTATAATTATCTTCACACTATTTGACAACTTAGGGAGGATTACCACAGCTACTAATTCGGATCATCACTCCATTCCCTTGTTCTCCCCACTAGGCCCAGCTACACTCTCATTTCTTGAAAGAAATTATGAAATAAAAGAGTGAGTTCAAATAACCCGGTAAAGAATATCATGACTAAGATAACCAAGAATAAGTTATTTGTCGACGTCGGGAGAATTTTGATTTCCTTTTTCCTAAGTGGTTCTACCCTTTATGTTTTCTATTTAGTTTTGTTTGATCTGAAGGGTGAATTTTTAGCAAAATACCAACATATATTGTCGACAATTTGAAAAGTTTGATTTTATTGGTCTGAATTAGACAGAGTCGCCAGTTGGTGTGAGTTAAATGGTTGTACCAACTCAACCGAGTTTGAAAGGTTTTGCAATAAGGCCCAATTACTGGACTCTGCTTAATTGGTCTTGGAAATAGAGATTTCATAGAGTTCGGGAGCTTGATTAAGCGGGGGGAAGATGTTAGGCACCCCCCGACTTCCGTGAAACATGGTTATCGCGCTTTTTCTTCCCTAATTTGTGTGTATATGTGTGTATGTTGCAGTAATTGGGCCTAAGTGCTTTATTTGAAAGTAGTGTTGTGCTTCGTTGGACCTATATATGAAGGGTTTGATTTATTAAAAAGTCCTTTTTTAGACAAGATATGAAAGTGATGTTTTGAAATGTGGTTTTCAAACCTTTTCGCTCGCATAGGAATTTAAGCGTTTTGATAATTCTATTTTATTCCATATTCGGCTTATCTTGATTTTATTTGAGATGCGAAGCATCTTTGAATATATATATATATATATATATATATATATATATATATATATATATATATATATATATATATATATATATATATATATATATATATATATATATATATATATATATATATATCTGTGTGTGTGTGTGTGTGTGTATGTGTGTGTGTTGAGCCTCTTATAGGCATAAAAGCCATTGAAGTGACCCGAACACCACACATAGGATTTCCATTATTACGGGGACCTTAAATTCTAATAACCGTTTTAAGGTCCTATTTTTTACAATTATTAAATTTGCAAGCTGGAGGTACAACTCAACAAGGTCCATCGTTGGAACCGGATGTAGATCCATGAATTGAATCGTAGATCCTGTAGCTCCTAGGATCATAGAATATCAAATACATAGCCTGCATAATGAATATATCGCAATAAACAGTAAAACTATAATAGACGTCACTAAACGAAAGATTCATCAGCCAAATCTTCGTACGCGTGTAGTCGTGGCGTTACGTTTCCTCTAGATACGGATCTAGGGTCCACTAATTACCAAAGACTTACAAACTAGAAAGAAAACTAGATTTAAATAAATCTTAGCCATTCTAGCTTAATAGTTCTAGTTTGGCAACTTTTGAACCGATTAAAAGCTAGAAATGGCTAGATTTATATAAAACTAGTCAACACACGTTAAATATTGCAGATTTACATCATATGAACGTTTATAATTAATATTTAATCACAATAATTAACTATATATACATAGTAATAAATCAACAAAACATATATATATAGAAACACTTATATAAAGATTAACTATATATATATATATATACACGATCCGGATCTTAAACTTATCATTTATCCAACATACATTGCTTACCCACCTTTAGCGACAGACCGGGCTACGGTTCGGTCTGTCGCTATATATACAACCGTCGTCTATATGTTGTTCGTCGCTATATGTTATCCGTCAGTAAAAGTTAAGACGACGGTTGTATATATAGCGATGGACCGAACCGTCACCCGGTCCGTCGCTAAAAGGGGGGTAAGCAAAGTATGTTGGATAAAGGGTAAGCTTAAGATCCGGACCGTGTATATATATATATATATATATTAAAGCAATAAAAAGCCACGGATCTACGATCCAGGTAAAACTGGATAATATATATATATATATATATATATATATAAGTATATATATATATATATATATATATATTTATATAATAGGCAATAAAAAGTCATAAATTTGAAATCCAGGCCAAACTATTATATATAGAGCTATATATATATATATATATATATATGTATATTAGTTATTTTTACCATTTAAATATTAGTTATTTTCTTTGTGTTACTATATGTAAAAATAAATATATATATATATATATATATATATATATATATATATATTACTCATATATATATATATATATATAGATGTATATTATTAAGCAAAAATGAAAATTTGAACGCCCTTAAACGCCCTTAGACTCGATTTTCACCGGTTAAGTCTTGATATGTTGCAATAAATGCGTATTTGAAAGCTTACAAGTAAGGTTTACAAGTTTGGGATCAAGAATCGAAGGATTTCTGGCACGAAATCTCTTTCTTTTCTCTCTTCTCTCTCTCTTTCTCTTTCTTTTTCTTTTTTTTTCTCTTCTTTTTCTCCCACAAGCTGGTGGGGAGCTTGTTTATAAAGACACGAACTTCTGCGAGTATACCTGCAGATTTCACGAGCAGAAGTCCCTAAGTGGGCTCTGCCTCAAAGTACGTGCAATCTCGATAGACGTGCAGTCCGCTGAAACGCTTGTAACTTGCAATCCAGGAATCTGATGGAGATGTGCCATACCATTCCGGAAAGCTCTCTTTGAGAGCGATGCAATGACATAGGGCTTTCCCTTTTTTTGAATCTGGGAAGATGGGTCCATGACCAAAATGACATCTTCGGGTCTTCGCAAGTAGTCCGTTGAGCTGTTTTGCGTAGTTTGCGCTCGAAAATGCTGCGATGGCTCTTTGTAACCCTTCTTGCAGCCTTTTTATGGATGTTAAATTTTACTTGTTAAAATGACTATTTTGCCCTTCTGAGGGCTGTCTCTAGGGTTGACGAGGCTTTCGACTGTCTCTCAGGGCTGTTGTCGAGGTTTGATTTCTGTTTTTCCTCATGTTTGTCTCTGAGGATTTATTTGATGCTTTGGGGTTGTCTCTGAGGGTTGATTTGATTTCCCAGGCCTGTCGTCGAGGGTTTGGTTTGATTATCTCCCGGTGCTATCGCCGGAGGTCTGGTTTGATGATTTCCCGGTGCTAGTGTCGGGGGTCTGGTTTGGTGATTTCCCGGTGCTGTCGCCGGGGGTCTAGTTTGATGATTTCCCAGGGCTATCTCTGGGGGTCTAGTTTGATGATGTAATCCTCCACGACTATTTTTGGAATGTGAAAAGACACTTTTGCCCTCCTGCATAGTTAGTACAAGGGAAGAAAAATTTGAGTGTGTACAGATGCCCCACTTTATCATGTTTATGCAATGTAATGGAATGAACATGATAAAGATTACTAGACACTTGAAATATGACAAGAAAAATTTAAATGATGCAATGCAATGAATGGTATGATGGATGATAAAACGTTTTTGCAAATCGCACTTCGCACTTCGCATATCGTATTTCGTACTTCGCACTTCGTAAATCTCATTTTCGCACATCACAATTCGCAAATTACCTTTTCGCACATCGCAATTCGCACATCGCACTCGCAAATTGCACACTACATTTCACAAATCGCTTTACTATTACCGGCTATTATTGATGCCTATATTGGAGCTGATTCCAATGACTGTCTTTCATCAGTGCTGATGATGTCTATGCTGGTGTTGATTCCAACAGTTTAATTTTCTTTGGTGTTGCTGATGCTTGTTTGATGAAGATAAACTGAAATATTTTATATATCTCTACTGGGGATGATGTTCTGAAATCATCGAACCTTCCCGATGTCTACCCTGGTAGTTTACAACAGTGTCTACCCTGCAGGTAGTTGACAACGGTGCCTACCCTGCTGGTAGTTGACTACGGTTCCTACCCTGCTGGTAGTTGACAACGGTGCCTACCCTGCTGGTAGTTGGCAACGGTGCTTACCCTACTGGTAGTTAACAACGGTGCCTACCCTGCTAGTAGTTAACAATAGAGAAATTTTCTCGAGTTTGGACATTTAATGCGCATACATGGTTAACTCAACTGGGGATGCATGCTAAAAAAATTTATGGAGATGTGCGCTGATATAGCGCGGCTGCACATGTGCAGACCATGCTTGATGTGATGATCTAAATTTATCCTTAGGAGTCTATTGTCCTAGGTTGATGCACATACATAATTAAATTGACTAGATGTTGAAACAGACCTCACCCTTTCTGAGGCGATTTGGAGTTTCTTTTCAGGCATGGATTTTGATAGGCTTAACAGCTCTAACTCCCGTATGGCTTCTTTTGGTATTCACGTGGAAGATTCGGATGTTCCCCTTTCATACGACGTCTTGGTGTCGCGCAGAGGTTTTTTTTTCTGGATATGGATCTGGTGATGGTCCCTCTGGCGGTCCAGACACTGATGGCTTATCTAGGAGATATCCCGATATCTTTGCTGAAGTAGTGTTCAACGGCTTATATCAGCGGATCATTCCTCGATGCTACGCTGGGTTGATGCCAACGGTTTGATCATTGATTATGAAAAAGAGCGAGCTCTTTACTTGTGACCCTGCTGAATTGGATGCTGGCTTGACAAATGACCCGAGTGTTGCTGACGTTCTGGAGAATGTGGCCTGTTCTTTCACTGCACATATTTAAACATTGATGTAAAGGTCTCGACTTGTGAGGACTTGGCGCAGGTTAACATATTTGATGATGTAGATCTCATTTGCCAGACCTTTTGTCATCGGGCATCTATTTTTGGAGTTAAGGACTCTCTTGAGAATTTTTTTCTTTCTTTTCTCAAGGCAATCTTATGTTGCCGTGATTTTTTCCAGGAGTTCTCCCTTTTCTTTTTATGAGAGGCTTAATCCCGCCTTATATCACTTCCATTTCTTGGAATCAAAAAATGCCATCTCTTTTGCACGTTGTTATTGAGGATTCATATAAGAAACTCTCTTTGTTGACCAAGTCGAGAGTGAGAAATATCATGCACATCAAACGAATAACAGAATGCACAAAAACTTGATAGCTTGGGCCATCATGGTTAGTATAATCTTGTGAATGATGCATTTGATGTTAAATTTTTTGAAATTGAATGTTGGTATTCACTGAGCTTTTATCTTATCGCTAAAGATTTTGAAATTGAGTATGAAAATGAATTTTTCGTAAGGAAATCAAAATTTTCATTTAACATGTTATGAAATTGTAAGAAAACATTTAAGCATCCATGGTCATTGTGCACGGGTGAGATATTTCATATTCGCTCTAGGAAATGCCGTAATGACCGTGAATTTCAAACTCCATTATTAATTTAATATGTGATTTAAAATTTTATGAGTTAGCTTTGTGAGTTTATTTAAGCCTTATGTGGTTATGTGATTATGTGAGTTCAGCCTATGCGAATAAATGCTAGGAATATTAAAGGGAATCACTAATGGTTTATTAAATTACTGAACTAGCCCTAAGTTTTATATCAAAAGAATTGGTAATTAAATATTCAATTACTTGAATATAGTATAGAGATTTAAACGTAATTGATTAATTTATATTTTGAGTAATTAATCGATAACGTATGAAATTATTGTTGTCAAGAATAATATTTTTAATAAATATAATATGATTATATTTACCTGATTAATTGTTTTATACAAGCATGTGATAATTAAATCTTTAATATATGGTAGTTAACTATATATAGTACAAGGTAACACATTATTATATCTATATATTCTATATATATAGACTATATAGTAAGATTTATTTCATTGTGTAAGTTACATAATAATGTGACATGATGTGTGTGGATAAAAATTAATGTATACCCTATTGACATATAGTAATAAACTATTGTTATTTGATAATGATTTTAATAAGTTATTATAATTGTAATAATAGAAGTAATGATAATACATAATGATAATACCAAATGCATTATAATTGGTATTAAGGAAAATGTATATGGATTATATGTTGATATATCTATGTGTACCCCTACTTGATCCATTGTAATTGAAAATTTCATTTGTACTTCAATTATAACCCAAGTATATGAAATAAAATGTGTATACATGATGTAACCTTAGTAAGCATGATAGGCTATATATATATATATATATATATATATATATATATATATATATATAAATATATATATATATTACATTAGTATAGTGTATACAAATGCAAGTTGCTGAGTTTGGTTGTCCCATAATAAGAGCCCATCCTCTTCATTCTCCCACACGTGAACTCCCACATGGCAAGCTACCCTATAGCTCTTCTTAATTTCAGCAATTGTAGAACTAATGAGTAGATGGGGAGTGGGATTCATGATTAAATTCAACTACTCCTCACCAACTCCTTATCCATTATACAATCTTGCATTCCTTTCGTTTGTTCTAATGGAGAAATGAAATGTCTATGTATTGAAATGCCTATAAATAGAGTCCTCCCTTCTCCTTCGTTCATTTGCTAAGTATTTCATTTGATTTAAAGGAGAGTATCATAGTAGCATTATAGAATCTGTTTAGCATCAAAGCTATTTACAAAGGTATAACTTCCCATTTTTGTTCTTCGTGTTTCTTTAAAATTTCTAAATTCTTGATTCTTGAGTTCATTTGAATTGGATGTTGGTTGATTTGGGATATGTTGTTAAGTGCTATATAAGGTTATAATCATGTTAGTTATATAATGTAGCTGCAATAGAATCGAATTCATTAAGAATTTCTGAGATGGGTTGTCAAAACTGCTGAAGCAGTTTAGCTTCTGGTATGGCCGACAGCCTGCGTAGCTGCGCCAGTTATGTACTGGCCAGAGGCGCAGCTGCGCCAGGACCAGTTTCCAGTTGTTGTTTTCTGTTAAGTGCTGTGATGTACTAACATGCGATATATCATTGGAACAAGCTTGTGACCATGATTTAACTTGTAGATATTAGTACAATGACATGATATAAGTATGTATAATCATGATAGTGTACACTATTGACGAAAAGCTTTATAGTTTTATAAATGAACTTAGAATTTGTTAAAGTGAACTTGTCATGTGCGTATGTGTACCATGTGTACATTCTAATTTTCGTAAGCATAACCGTATGGTCTATATTTGATATGAGAACTAAGTCTAAAGTGTTGAACACACTAGCATACTTGAATGAAAGTTAAGACAATTTCAAAGATGAGAAACTTAAGACTTTTCAAAGTGAACTTGACCAAGACTTTTATCTTGTAGATTCTGACCATTTGAATATGTTTATATGGCGTTGATATGTGTTTCAAATGCATATAAACTATATGTCAAGATGCCTTGTATATACTAAGTTGACTGAGTGTACTTTTCAATGAAAGCTAATAGCATCGACTACCATGTGAATTACGTTGATTATGCAAGCATGTATATTAGGATTCATTATGCCTCTATACGTGTTGATATGAGCACCATGTGATGAAACATGGATATCACCTATACACACGTATTCAATAAATAAATTTCTAAGGCATGAACTATGTGATTAACATGTATACATGAGTAGTATACGCACAAGCATGCTTACTAAGTATTGTTAGCCTCGTGATGTGGTAATATAACTATGTAGCTAACCCTTGTAACATGGAATTGATTAGCTTAAGGTATGTGACTTATCGACATGAAAACATATGATTTTGAATTAGAATTGAATGAACATGCTAAGCCTCGAACTTGAGTTAATAATAAGCGTTTGTTAATGTCAGTAGTTTGCATGCTAGAGAGTTAGCACGGATTGGTGCAGCCTGCTAGCTTCCTGACTATTCTAGTTGACTTATATGATGTTTAAACTGCAAACTAGAATCTGACCCTACTGATATGTGATAACTACATACTATGACAACGTGTCATGATAATTAGATGCTTGTTAAGTATAAACTCTTACCAGTTTACACAATACTAATTGAGAGACCGACTTATTAATGTTAGGTCATTTCAACGCTATTTAATTAAAGCTAGAACTTCATTATAACAGAGCAAACAGGCAAGTTCCCTATCTTACACAACTTTGAATATTGTTCAAGTTTCTGAACTTCACTTTTTATTATGCAAGTTTCCAATCCTTCTCATATTGTATTGAGCAGGTTATTATTGTGTTGCTAGTTATTTATAGACGGTTGGACCTTATTTCCAAGTATGCTTTAGGTGGTTTAATTACTTTGCAATTATTCCACATCGATCTTATTGATATTCGCACTTGGTGCACTTGAGTTCGTATAGTCTTGGACTTGTACATTATTTAAAGTTCTATAATTCTTAAACTGCGTCAGATAGAGTCTGAACCCTTGTTCGGTCAGATAATTGTATAAAATTTTATAAAAGCTATCCAAACCAATTGATGGTAAGGATTCTTAGACTGAAAGAACACCCCTTATATATATAGGGGAGTACCCCAGGTATCTAGTATTAAGATACAAACAGCAGAGTTGAATGTTATGCATATACATGGCGTACGCGAGGCTGATCCCCTCAAGTACTTATTCTGTAGCCAGTAACCAAATGGCCAATCAGCTATTGATTCCATTGGAGTTTTATAGTTCGAAGTCTACTTGACTATCAGTTATTCTAAAAGCAATCATTATTCTTGCTTCCGATATTCATATTGTTGAATTCATTGTCAGATATTTTCTATTCATCATGATATATCCTTTATTGTTGTATTTAAACTTGCTGAGCAAACTTGTTGCTCATTCTCTCTATATCATGACTTCTGTGGTAGTTAAGCCCGAGACTTCAGGGAAGGACAAGGGTAAAGGAAAGATGTAGGAATAGTTTACAAGGAGCAGACTTTGCTTTATGATTAGTTTAATTACTATTATGTAATATGAACCCTAATGATTATTCTAGGGTATGTTTGTATGTTGTGTTAAGGTTATCGAATCTTGGGACTAGTAACACATTTTGAATGAACGACATACGTTTATTATATTTCGCATTTAGTTATTGTATGTTGTTTAGAGGTGGATATTTGTATTGTATCGTGGCGATTGAATCGGGGTTAGAGGACCCGAATTTGGGGGTGTCACTGGTTGGTATCAAAGTTGTAGGTTATAAACGTTAGAAATATAAAACCTAGGTTATAACCTTAGTAGAAAACTTAAGCAGAGTATGTAAGTGATGGGTTGAGGAGATCCATCGAGTTTTATTGTGATACTGAAGTTGTTTATTTAAATCAAATATGATTGATAGACGTCTTAAACTTCTAAATGCTAACATGAATAGTATATCACGTAAAACCTAATATTTTCTTCCTTTCCTCAGATCATGCCGCTTAGGAGACTACCACAAAACCAGAGGGAGGAAGGATACGTTAATAACGGTGGGGGGAATGCTGACCCAATGCAAAACTTCGTTGACCTGTTAACAGAAGCAATGCAAAACAGACCCCAGCCAGTAGCATGGTAGCCAGGTCATCACTTGGCTAGCTTTAAGGACTTTAAATTGGTAGGACCACCGGAGTTCCGGGGAACCTTAGACCCAATCGAAGCCTAGACATAGTTAGAGGAGATGGAGAAAGTGTTTGAGGTCGCACGGGTGGCCGAAGCACAAAAGATAAGTTTTGCCACTTTCATGATAAAGGGCAAAGCTAATTATTGGTGGAAAGAAAATAAGGGACGAACAGGCGAAGGAGTTATTCCTTGGGACAAATTTAAGGAACTATTCCTCGAGAATTACTTCTCGGAGAATACGTAATAGGATATGGAGGTTAAGTTTTTGGAATTGAAATAAGGTAGTATGTTTGTCGCAGAGTACGCGGTAAAATTTAACGAGTTGGCTCGATTCGCTTCACATCAGGTTGACAAGGAGGCCAGGAAGGCAAGGAGGTTCGAATTAGGACTAAAACTATGGGTACAGAAAGCAGTGGCTGTATTGAAGATTAAGACTTACTCTGATCTATTGGAAAGGGCTATCATTGCAGAAGGAGGCAATGAAGCCATAGTACGATTTAAACAAGAAAAGAAGACCGGATATGAAGGACAGAAAGGGGGAAGCAGCGGAGGCAGCAACCCCAATAAGCGTAAATGGATGGAGAGCCAATCCTCTAGAGGTAACAAGTCTGGGAGAGAGGCTATGAAAAGTGTAAAGTGCAACAACTGTGGGAGAAATCACTCGGGGGAGTGCATGAAGGGAAAGAGCATTTGTTACCGTTGCTGACAACCGGGGCATATGGCTCCTCAATGTCCAAACAAGCAGAAGGGAGGATGTTTCTCGTGTGGAGCCCCAGACCACCAAATTAAGGATTGCCCAAAGAGAAAGGGTGATGCAGCTAACGGCAATCACAGCAACAACAATAATGGATTGAGCATTAGAGGGCCAGCCAGTCAAGCCAACAGACCAATGGCACGCACGTTCAACATGATCGTATAGGATACGGTGGAGTCCAAGGACGTGGTGTCAGGTATCATCCTGATTAATAATATAGATGCCTAATTATTATTTGATTCGGGTGCCACTTGCTCTTTTGTTTTCGAAGAATTTGCTAAACGGTTAGACTTACCCCGTGAAATATTAGAACACCCTATGAACGTAGAAGTAGCAAACAAGGAAATTATCCCCGTAGAATACATTCATAGGAACTGTTATACCGAATTACGAGGATTTAAGCTCAACGTGGATTTGATACCGATTCGTTTGGGGGAGTTCGATGTAATCCTTGGGATGGATTGGTTATAGAATCACGGAGCAGTTATCCACTTTAAGAAGAAGTGTGTACACCTTAAGACTCTGAATAAGTCAAAGGTGGTATTTTATTGTAATAAATCACCGAGACAATCTCATTGTCTGAGATGATGCAAGCACAGAGATTACTTAGGAAGGGTTGTATAGGTTATTTGGCACACGTGGTTGGTACTCGACGAGTCGAGGGTGAACTGGGTCAGATACCTATTGTAAGGGAATTCGCCGATATCTTCCCAGACGAGATTTCGGGATTGCCACCGGATAGGGAGATAGAGTTTGTTATTGATTTAGCACAAGGGACAGCACCGGTGTACAAAGCACCGTATCATATGGCACCGATAGAGATGAAAGAACTGATGGCTCAATTACAAGAGTTATTAGATAAGGGATACATTCGACCGTGCGTATCACCGTGGGGAGAACCAGTCTTATTCGTAAAGAAGAAAGTGATAGTAGTGTGCATACAAGCCAATCATGTATGATGACAAAGCACATACTTTGTAAATAATCTTATTTATTTATTAATAAAATATTCATTTAAGGCATATAATTATCTACATGGTGCTGTTTTTATAATATGTAAATAACCCATAGTTTTAAGCAATGCTTTTAGAATCATGATGAGATCATAATAATGAGATCTAAATTCTTAAAAAGCTTAAAAACTAAAATAGTTCCCAATTGTGGGATTACTAAAATGGGGATTAGTAAATCCGGATAGATTGGTACATATGTTGCTTGCTCATTGGATGAGGATGACTGATCTCATGGTCATTTGTGTGGAGACACTAAAGCAAGTATGTAGGTGCTTACTGGAGAATAAGTTCACTGAACGTGACTCGCTATGGAATACCTAATGGAGTTTTACTCGCCTGTCAATAGGAATTCCTAATGTGATAGTAGTACATGTGATCCTTGGACTTGAGATCATCATAGTATCTTGAATGTAACAAATTATACTTTGACTAATTCCTTAAGGCCTTTTAAGGCATATATAGGGTATGCTTGGGTATAATGAGTTACATATGGAGATAATGAATGATCAATAAAGAATCTACCACCTCTAGTAAAAGAGGAGATATGTCCTATGTGATTCGTTAAATGACAACCCAGGAATCCTTGGCCAAGGTAGAATGAAATTAGAAAGAGGTTTCTAATTTGCATTATTTGGAGTTGTGCATTTTCTAATCGAAATACATATGATTAAATAAATTAAGACTTGACAGTAAATCCATGTCTTATATTTAATTGGGATATTGTACGGCAACTATTAACTCACAGGTTCTTTTATGATTAATGTTGAAATCTATATTATCTGGAAAGTCGTTGATCGCTAGGGAGGCTTATCCCTATTGTAGAATAAATGTTATTTATTTAAATAGATTATTAGTTTAATTTGTTTATTTAAATAAGATTAGAATTGTTCTAATTGATTTATTCACAACCGGTTTAATATGGAGAACCTAAAGGGTCACACCATAAAAGGAAGAAGAATTATTTAAGAAGAAAATGGCATGATAGTAATAATGCATTAAGTATAATTAATTTAATCTATGATGATAGAATAAATTAAATAGCTTAATGTTTATTATTTAATATTTTAGAAATATTAAATATAAATTAATAAGAGGAGTGTTATTAATATTATTATTATTATTATTTTAATTCTAAAGGAGTTTAGGAATTAATATAATATCAGTACTCTCTCTCAATCCTAATAAAGATTAGGATATAAATTAATTAAAAGTATTTAATTAATTAATTAATTAATTAAAACCCTATTCTAATTGGATTAGGAGGGTTAACCTAATATCTATATAAGAGAGTCTTATATCAGAAATAAGGTACGTGAATTTTTCAAGAGTTGGGAGTACACATATTCTATAGAGATAGAAACAAGGGTTAAGCCAATAACCCATCTTACTGAGTTCTTCATCTTCCTTGGTGGATCACCGTTAGAGGCCAAACATTTGGGTGGCTGACATTGATCAAGGGAAGGAGCCACTATAGAGGAATCAAAGGAATCAAAGGAGTAGAACTTGTACCTGAGGAAGCTTGGATCTTCAAAGGTATAATTCTGTTTTTCTCCTTCCTCATTCACTGATAATTGATGCATAAGAATGATCATGGTAATGGGTTTGTATAAATTTTTGAAAACCTAGTTTTTTACGCTTCTGCCCTATTTATGTGATTTGATTGCATGATTGTGTTACGTACAAACCCAACAGTGGTATCAGAGCCAATCTTGTGCTAATTATCAGTCTATGTGATTCCATACATGTATAATATGCGATTGGATCGAGTTCTGGGAAACAAAATTTTTTCTGATTCTGCCAAGCTGCGCAGCTGCGCCGATTCCTGGCCTTCTTGCTGCGCAGCTACGCCAGTGTCTTGGCCTGGTTTTCATGCTGCGCAGCTGCACCGGTTCCCTTTATATTCCTGGCGCAGCTGCGCCACTAATAGAATCTGAATTTTTTTTATTTTATTTAATTAAATGAATGATTTATTTAATTAATAAAGATTTAAAATAAAGATGTTTATTTTATATGAAATGAGATTTCAGAATTGCTAAAATTAAAGAGTTTAATTTGGAATTGTTTTTGAATGAAATAAAGGAGTTTATTTTTCCAAAAACAAAATTTAGCAAACTTTTGCTCATTAACTGATATTAATACATATATGGAATGAATTTACTTTCATGAGATGAATAAGTTTTATCGATACGTATGATGGTATGTATGGTAATAAAAGGGATTGATTATGGACTATGACCAATGTGATTGGATTTTATTTTGGATGAATGCTTAAATGTATGGGTTTTATAAAATGGGGTCTGCGTACCTCGTCTTCTCTGATTTTATTCTCGGTGTAAAATTCTATCTCCCTTATATGTACTTCCCCTTGACTGCTGATCAAGGTTTCTATTTAAAAATAATTTATGTAATAGAGATAGTTAGAATTATCTTGAAGAAACTGGAGACCAAGGAGCAAGGAGAGCGTGAAGACCTGTTTGTATGGAGCCCGGGTTTAAATGAAACAGTTACGTTTAAATTTAAATTTTTGCACTCCTAGGTTTGACCTTTTTGTTCACTTGGTGGCTCTAGTGAACCAAACTAGAATAAAAGTCCATAATCAATCCGGGTAGAATATAGTATTCTATATTGCATGCTAAATATTATATATATTATATTTTATACAAACATGCTTCACATGTTTAATAAAATAACGCGTATTTTATATATATATGTGCATGCGCGCTTAAAAAGATGAGACAAATAATAACAAACCCCTCAAAGAAATATTATTAAGTCTGAAGCGTTCAAATGATATTTGGAATATCGAACTTCGCCTTCTAGCATGATTAGTTAATAGAGTATTAAATATTTAATATGAGTTTGTTGTGCTATCCACAAGGCAAGTATTGAATATTTAAGATGTTAATTAATCACATTTGATGCTTATCAAGAAAATTGAACGATCTAGTCTTGTTGTGCTATCCACAAGAACGGAAATTTTTCTTTTTTGAATTTATGGAAGTGCTAAGCTGGACTTAACTTAAATCATTTTAGTTCGGATGTGCACACACATGACCATTATGATTTAAGAGGCAAAATAAAAGGAGTTACATAGTGATGTAATTGACAAGAGTTGTCTACCTATTTATTTGTATATCGCTTGTTGTGCTATCCACAAGGTTATATACATTTGAAATTGGATCCTTAATCTCACTAGCAAATCTTTAATTAGATGTTGCCGAACTATATGAGTGAGGGTAATATAGTTTGATGAAAATAGTGAGAGATACCAATTTAAAATAAAGGCCTAAATTTATTTTGGTATGCAAAGTTAATAAAATGAATGTTTGCTAAAATGTTGTCTTTTCACATGCAGAATTTTAAAAATGTCAAAATCACTAATCTCACTACGAAGCATACTTGATGCAAATAAGCTTACCGGCCCGAATTATGAGGACTGGCTAAGAAATCTGAGAATTGTTCTCACTGCTGAAAAGATTTCTTATGTCCTAAATTCCACTATCTCTGAATCTGTTTCAGAAACAGCCTCTGAGGAAGAGATTGCCACTTTCAATAAGTGGCAAGATGATGCATCTGTGGCTCAATGCATCATGCTCGCATCCATGAATAACGAGCTTCAGCGTCAGCACGAAAAAATGGATGCTCCTGCTATGCTGCTTCACCTCAATGAGTTGTATGGTGAACAGAGTAGGACTGCTAGATATGAGATATCTAAGGAGCTCTTCCGATCTCGGATGACCGAGGGCACTGCCGTCGAGACTCATGTTCTGAAGGTAATCAATTTGATTGAACGCCTTGGACAGCTTGGGTTCGTCATGGATTGGGAGTTGAGTCAAGACTTGGTCTTGCAGTCACTCCCTGAGACCTTCTCGCAGTTTGTGGTTAATTTTCACATGAATAAGCTAGATGTTAGCTTACCTGAGCTGCTTAACATGCTGAAAACTGCAGAAGGTCACTTCTCATCCAAGAAGAACCATGTCTTGATGGTGGATTCTTCCAATAAAAGGAAGAAGCCCAAGGTGTCTTCTGAAAAGAAGAAATCTAAGAAGGCTAAGGGAAAAGGGAAAGAAAAGGAGCAAAAGAAACCTGAACCAGCTAAAGGAATGTACTTTCATTGCAATGAGCCGGGACATTGGAAGAGGAACTGCAAGAAGTTTCTAGCAGAGAAGAAGCTTGGAGAAGCTTCGACTTCCAATCAAGGTTTGTTTATGATTGAAATTAATTTTTCTGAAAGTCATAATTCTACTTGGGTATTGGATACCGGCTGTGGTTCTCACATATGTAATACTGTGCAGGGACTGGTCAGAAGTAGAAAGCTGAACAAAGATGAGGTGATCCTACGAGTGGGAAATGGAGCAAAAGTTACTGCATTAGCTGTAGGAACTTATTGTTTAGCAATGCCTTCGGGCAAATCCATTTATCTTAATAATTGTTATTATGTTCCGAATATTATTAAAAACATTATTTCAATTTCTGTATTGGATATGGAAGGTTTTGACGTTATTATAAAGAATAATGGTTGTTCTATTTATAAAGACGATGTTTTATATGGTATTGGAAATTTGCGAAATGGACTTTATACACTTGACTTACAAGAAAATATATTTCAAATTGAACAAATTAAGTAAAGGAAAAGAGATGATATTAATTATACCTATATGTGGCACTGTAGACTCGGTCATATCATTGAAACAAGATTATCCAAGTTGCATAAAGATGGGCTCCTCGAGCTATCTGATTATGAATCATATCCAACATGTGAATCTTATCTCATGGGTAAAATGACTAAATCTCCTTTTAGTGGAAAAGGAGAGAGAGTTACAGAGTTGTTGGCATTGATTCACACAGACGTTTGTGGACCTATGACAACAAGTGCACGGGGTGGGTATTCTTATTTTATTACTTTCACTGATGATCACTCAAGATTTGGATATGTGTATTTAATGAAATACAAATCAGAATCATTTGAAAAGTTCAAAGAGTTCAGAAGTGAAGTAGAGAAACAAACGGGCAAGAGTATTAAGATACTTCGATCAGATCGAGGTGGAGAATACTTAAGCAGTGAGTTTCTCAATTGTCTTAGAGAAAATGGTATAATCTCACAATGGACTCCTCCAGGTACACCACAGTTAAATGGAGTATCTGAAAGGAGAAATCGAACACTGTTGGACATGGTTCGATCCATGATGATTTTTACCGACCTTCCAATTTCCTTCTGGGGATATGCCCTAGAAACGACTGCATACCTACTTAACAAGGTACCTACCAAATCCGCCCCAAAGACTCCATATGAGATGTGGAAAGGGAGGAAACCAAATCTTAAGCATGTTAAAACTTGGGGTTGTCCAGCTTATGTCAAAAAGTTTGAAAATGATAAGCTACAGACTAAATCCGATAAGTGTAGATTTGTGGGATACCCTAAAAAAACCGTAGGGTATTATTTCTATTATCCAACTGATCAAAAGGTGTTTGTTGCGAAACATGCTACCTTCTTGGAGAAAGAGTTTATCCATGAAGGGGTCAGTGGGAGCAAGATATATCTTGAAGAAGTTCAAGAACCACAAGTTACCACGGACCAAAGTCAGGTACCTAACTAAGTTCAAGAACCTACTGTACCACACCCTGTTCGTAAATCTGGAAGAGTACCGAAGATACCTGAGAGATATGGATTCGTTATAGAGGATAACGATGAGGTACACATCATGAATGATGATGATCCATTGAATTACGAACAGGCTATGAGTAATAAAGACTCAGGGAAATGGCTTGAAGCCATGAAATCCGAAATAGACTCCATGTATGAAAACAAAGTATGGTCTTTGGTTTCACCACCTGAAGGTATTAAACCTATTGGGTGTAAATGGATTTTTAAGAAAAAGACTAGAGCAGACGGAAAGGTAGAGACCTATAAGGCCCGACTGGTTGCAAAAGGTTTCAAACAAAGACAAGGAGTTGACTATGATGAAACCTTCTCACCAGTAGCCATGCTCAAGTCCATTCGGATTTTGCTTGCGATTGTAGCTTACAACGACTATGAGATCTGGCAGATGGACGTGAAAACGGCCTTCCTCAATGGGAAACTTGAGGAGGATGTGTATATGACACAGCCAGATGGATTTATTTCAAAAGTTGGAACAAATCAAGTCTGTAAGCTACAACGATCCATTTATGGGTTGAAGCAAGCTTCTCGTAGATGGAACATTTGCTTTGATGAGACAATCAAAGAGTTTGATTTTATCAAAAACGAGGATGAACCATGTGTATACAAGAAGGTTAGTGGGAGCGCAGTATCATTCCTTGTATTATATGTTGATGATATATTACTGATAGGGAATGACATTCCTATGTTACAATCCATTAAAATCTGGTTATCTAAAAACTTCTCCATGAAGGACTTGGGTGAAGCATCCTATATTTTGGGGAAAAAGATCTATAGAGATAGATCTAAAAGGATGCTCGGCTTATCCCAAGGAACGTACATTGATCCGATGCTAAAGAGGTTTAGCATGGAAGATTCCAAAAGAGGTCTCATGCCGATGAGCCATGGAATAAATCTCTCCAAGAAACAGGCCCCAAAGACACCTGAGGAGAGAGACCGTATGAGTAAGATCCCTTATGCTTCTGCAATAGGATCTATCATGTACGGTATGATATGTACTAGACCGAATGTTGCTCACGCACTTAGTGTAACAAGCAGATACCAGTCGAATCCAGGAGAAGAGCACTGGAAGGCATTGAAAAATATCCTAAAGTACTTGAGAAGGACTAAAGATATTTTTCTTGTCTACGGTGGGTCTGAATTAAAACTCGAGGGATTCACGGACTCAAGTTTTCAAACAGACCAAGATGACAGTAAATCTATTTCAGGGTATGTGTTTACCTTGAACGGAGGTGCAGTGAGTTGGAAGAGTTCCAAGCAGCAAACGGTTGCTGATTCAGTGACAAAGGCAGAGTATATAGCTGCAAGTGAAGCTGCAAAGGAAGCTGTTTGGATGAAGAAGTTCATAACTGAACTTGGTGTGGTTCCTAGCATTGGAGAAGCAGTTCCCGTATACTGTGACAACACCGGAGCGGTTACACAGGCTAAGGAACCCAGGTCTCATCAGAAATCTAAACACGTGTTGCGGCTATTTCACTTGATCAGGGAGATCATTGAAAGAGGAGACGTCACCTTGGAGCGTGTAGACTCTCAAGACAACATTGCAGATCCATTTACTAAAGCTTTAACACAACAGCAGTTTGATCGTCACTTAGAGAAGATGGGTATGAGATACCATGGCGATTGGCTTTAGTGCAAGTGGGAGATTGATAGTAGTGTGCATACAAGCCAATCATGTATGATGACAAAGCACATACTTTGTAAACAATCTTATTTATTTATTAATAAAATATTCATTTAAGTCATATAATTATCTACATGGTGCTGTTTTTATAATATGTAAATAACCCATAGTTTTAAGCAATGCTTTTAGAATCATGATGAGATCATGATAATGAGATCTAAATTCTTAGAAAGCTTAAAAACTAAAATAGTTCCCAATTGTGGGATTACTAAAATGGGGATTAGTAAATCCGGATAGATTGGTACATATGTTGCTTGCTCATTGGATGAGGATGACTGATCTCATAGTCATTTGTGTGGAGACACTAAAGCAAGTATGTAGGTGCTTATTGGAGAATAAGTTCACTGAATGTGACTCGCTATGGAATACCTAATGGAGTTTTACTCGCCTGTCAATAGGAATTCCTAATGTGATAGTAGTACATGTGATCCTTGGACTTGAGATCATCATAGTATCTTGTATGTAACAAATTATACTTTGACTAATTCCTTAAGGCCTTTTAAGGCATATATAGGGTATGCTTGGGTGTAATGAGTTACATATGGAGATAATGAATGATCAATAAAGAATCTACCACCTCTAGTAAAAGAGGAGATATGTCCTATGTGATTCGTTAAATGACAACCCAGGAATCCTTGGCCAAGGTAGAATGAAATTAGAAAGAGGTTTCTAATTTGCATTATTTGGAGTTGTGCATTTTCTAATCGAAATACATATGATTAAATAAATTAAGACTTGACAATAAATCCATGTCTTATATTTAATTGGGACATTGTATGGTGGAAAGATTGAATTGTACGATAACTATTAACTCACAGGTTCTTTTATGATTAATGTTGAAATCTATATTATCTGGAAAGTCGTTGATCGCTAGGGAGGCTTATCCCTATTGTAGAATAAATATTATTTATTTAAATAGATTATTAGTTTAATTTGTTTATTTAAATAAGATTAGAATTGTTCTAATTGATTTATTCACAACCGGTTTAATATGGAGAACCTAAAGGGTCACACCATAAAAGGAAGAAGAATTATTTAAGAAGAAAATGGCATGATAGTAATAATGCATTAAGTATAATTAATTTAATCTATGATGATAAAATAAATTAAATAGCTTAATGTTTATTATTTAATATTTTAGAAATATTAAATATAAATTAATAAGAGGAGTCTTATTAATATTATTATTATTATTATTATTTTAATTCTAAAGGAGTGTAGGAATTAATATAATATCAGTACTCTCTCTCAATCCTAATAAAGATTAGGATATAAATTAATTAAAAGTATTTAATTAATTAATTAAATAAAACCCTATTCTAATTGGATTAGGAGGGTTAACCTAATATCTATATAAGAGAGTCTTATATCAGAAATAAGGTACGTGAATTTTTCAAGAGTTGGGAGTACACATATTCTATAGAGATAGAAACAAGGGTTAAGCCAATAACCCATCTTACTGAGTTCTTCATCTTCCTTGGTGGATCACCGTTAGAGGCCAAACATTTGGGTGGCTGACATTGATCAAGGGAAGGAGCCACTACAGAGGAATCAAAGGAATCAAAGGAGTAGAACTTGTACCTGAGGAAGCTTGGATCTTCAAAGGTATAATTCTATTTTTCTCCTTCCTCATTCACTGATAATTGATGCATAAGAATGATCATGGTAATGGGTCTGTATAAATTTTTAAAAACCTAGTTTTTTACGGTTCCGCCCTATTTATGTGATTTGATTGCATGATTGCGTTACGTACAAACCCAACAGAAAGATGGGTCGTTAAGGCTTTGTATCGACTACCGAGAGTTGAACAAGGTCACCGTTAAGAATAAGTACCCGTTACCCAGGATCGACGATCTGTTTGATCAGTTAAAGGGGGCAAAGTACTTTTCAAAGATTGACTTGAGGACCGGTTATCACCAACTGAAGGTGAGGTCGGACTACATTCCAAAGACGGCATTCAGAACTCGGTATGGACACTTTGAGTTTCTGGTAATGTCATTCGAATTGACGAATGCACTGGCAACATTTATGGATTTAATGAATAGATTGTTCAAGCAGTATTTGGATAAGTTTGTTGTCGTGTTCATCGATGACATTCTGGTGTATTCAGAGACTG
The DNA here is from genome assembly GCA_020205555.1 of Panax stipuleanatus. Lineage (NCBI taxonomy): Eukaryota > Viridiplantae > Streptophyta > Magnoliopsida > Apiales > Araliaceae > Panax > Panax stipuleanatus. The sequence goes on along the minus strand of CM035117.1, from coordinate 151,530,288 downwards.
AGGAAGAACACGCCGAGCATCTTCAGATAGTGTTGGAGACATTAAGGAGAGAGAAGTTGTATGCAAAATTCTTCAACTGTGAGTTTTGGTTACAGAGAGTGCAGTTATTGGGGCACGTTATCGACAAGAATGGTGTTTCGGTGGATCTAGCAAAGATAGAAGCGGTTATCAATTGGGAGCAGCCGAAGACGCCGACGGAGATCAGAAGTTTCCTAGGATTAGCGAGATACTATAGAAGATTCATTCAGGATTTTTCAAAGATAGCATCGTTGTTGACCAATCTTACAAGAAAGACGGTAAAGTTCGTTTGGACGGAGAAATGTGAGGAGAGTTTCCTAGAATTGAAGAAGAGGCTTAGTCAAGCACCTGTGTTGGCTTTATCGGACAACGCGGAAGGGTTTGTAGTGTATAGTGATGCGTCACACAAGGGTCTTGGTTGTGTACTGATGCAGCACGGCAGGGTCATTGCGTACGCTTTACGTCAGCTAAAAGATTATGAGAAGGGCTATCTGACTCATGACCTGGAATTAGCAGTAGTAGTTTTTTCCTTGAAGATTTGGAGGCATTATTTTTATGGCGAGAAGTGTGAGATATATACGGATCACAAGAGTCTGAAGTATATCTTCACGCAGAAAGAGCTAAACATGAGGCAGCGCCGATGGCTAGAATTAATCAAAGATTATGATTGTGAGATTCTGTACCATCCAGGCAAAGCAAATGTAGTGGCAGATGCCTTGAGCAGAAAAGGCATAGAGAAGTTATTGAAGTTAACCATTCAAGAGGAATTGGTGAAGGATTTTGAACGACTAGACTTGGAGGTTAAGTATCCGATGGAGATCAACGAGAAATTATTTATAGTGACAGCGAGCCCGACCTTATTAGATAAGGTTAAAGAGGCACAAGAGATGGACGAAGATTGCAATAACATCAAGAAGCGATTGGCTGAAGGTGATGAATTGAAATACAAGATTGATAGCACTGGACTATTGAGATTCGAAGGACGAATTTGGGTACCGTTAGTACCAGAGCTAAGAGAAGAGATTTTGCAAGAAGCGCACAGTACGAGATACTCGATACACCCAGGAAGCACAAAGATGTACCAAGATTTGCGTCACCACTTCTGGTGGTCAAACATGAAAAGAGAGGTTACAGAATGCGTAAGTAGATGTCTAACTTATCAGAGGGTCAAGGCAGAGCACCAACGACCAAGCGGGTTATTACAACCATTAGAGATTCCAGAATGGAAGTGGGAACACATCATAATGGACTTTGTGGTGGGACTTCCAGCAACGCAGAAAGGGCACGACGCCATATGGGTGATTGTAGATCGTCTTACCAAGTCGGCTCACTTTTTGCCGATTAAGATTAAGTATAGTTTGGACCAGTTAGCCAAATTATATGTCAAGGAAATTATCTCGAGGCACGGGGTGCCAGTATCTATTGTATCAGATAGAGATCCGAGATTCACATCAAATTTTTGGAAGAGACTTCAAGAAAGAATGGGGACACAACTACGAATGAGTACCGCATATCATCCGCAGACCGATGGGAAAAGCGAGAGAACAATTCAAAACTTGAAGACATGCTCCGAGCTTGTGTGATAAACTTCAAGGGTAGTTGGGAGGATCACCTTCCATTAGTAGAGTTTGCATATAACAATAGTTATCACGCTAGTATTGGAATACCACCGTACGAAGCGCTATATGGGAGAAAGTGTCGAGCACCGTTGTGTTGGGACGAAGTTGGAGAACGTCGACTGTTGGGACCAGAGTTGGCATAACAGACGGTAGAAATCATCAAGGTGATAAGAGCACGACTGGTAGCAGCTCAAGATCGCCAGAAGAAGTATGTGGATTTACATCGTAAGAAGAGAGATTTTGAGTTAGGAAGCTATGCATTCTTAAAAGTATCTCCCTGAAAAGGGAAGATTCATTTTGGGAAGAAGGGCAAGTTGAACCCTATGTTTATAGGACCATTCGAGATTCTAAGACGAGTCGGTGAAGTGGCGTACGAGGTAGCTTTACCTCCTGAACTGGAGCACATTCACAACGTGTTTCATGTGTCAGTGTTGCGGCCGTATAAATCGGACTAAAAGCACGTTATCTCCTATGAACCGATCCAAGTCGAGAAAGACTTATCGTACGAAGAAGTTCCTGTCCAGATACTAGATAGGAAGGAACAAAAGCTGAGGAATAAGATCATCCATTCCATTAAGATTCTCTGGAGGAATCACGCAGTCGAAGAAGCTACGTGGGAATTAGAAGAGAAGATGACAGCGAATTATCCATTTTTATTTGAGTAACCTTATTTTTACAATTTCGAGGATAGAATTTTTATAAGGGGGGGGGAATGTAATGACCGTGAATTTCAAACTCCATTATTAATTTAATATGTGATTTAAATTTTTATGAGTTAGCTTTGTGAGTTTATTTAAACCTTATGTGGTTATGTGATTATGTGAGTTCAGCCTATGCGAATAAATGCTAGGAATATTAAAGGGAATCACTAATGGTTTATTAAAATAGTGAACTAGCCCTAAGTTTTATATCAAAAGAATTGGTAATTAAATATTCAATTACTTGAATATAGTATAGAGATTTAAACGTAATTGATTAATTTATATTTTGAGTAATTAATCGATAACGTATGAAATTATTGTTGTCAAGAATAATATATTTAATAAATATAATATGATTATATTTACCTGATTAATTATTTTATACAAGCATGTGATAATTAAACCTTTAATATATGGTAGTTAACTATATACAGTAAAAGGTGACACATTAATATGTCTATATATTCTATATATATAGACTATATAGTAAGATTTATTTTATTGTGTAAGTTACATACATGATGTGTGTCGATAAAAATTAATGTATACCTTATTGACATATAGTAATAAACTATTGTTATTTGATAATGATTTTAATAAGTTATTATAATTATAATAATAACAGTAATGATAATACATAATGATAATACCAAATGCATTATAATTGGTATTAAGAAAAATGTATATGAACTATATGTTGATATATCTATATGTACCCCTACTTGATACATTGTAATTGGAAATTTCATTTGTACTTCAATTATAACCCAAGTATATGAAATAAAATGTGTATACATGATGTAGCCTTAGTAAGCATGATAGGCTATATATATATATATATATATATATATTACATTAGTATAGTGTATACAAATGCAAGTTGCTGAGTTGGGTTGTCCTATAATAAGAGCCCATCCTCTTCATTCTCCCACACGTGAACTCCCACATGGCAAGCTACCCTATAGCTCTTCTTAATTTCAGCAACTGTAGAACTAATGAGTAGATGGGGAGTGGGATTCATGATTAAATTCAACTACTCCTCACCAACTCCTTATCCATTATACAATCTTGCATTCCTTTCGTTTGTTCTAATGGAGAAATGAAATGTCTATGTATTGAAATGCCTATAAATAGAGTCCTCCCTTCTCCTTCGTTCATTTGCTAAGTATTTCATTTGATTTAAAGGAGAGTATCATAGTAGCATTATAGAATCTGTTTAGCATCAAAGCTATTTACAAAGGTATAACTTCCCATTTTTGCTCTTCGTGTTTCTTTAAAATTTCTAAATTCTTGATTCTTGAGTTCATTTGAATTGGATGTTGGTTGATTTGGGATATGTTGTTAAGTGCTATATAAGTTTATAATCATGTTAGTTATATAATGTAGCTGCAATAGAATCGAATTCATTAAGAATTTCTGAGATGGGTTGTCAAAACTGCTAAAGCAGTTTAGCTTCTGGTATGGCCGACAGCCTACGTAGCTGCGCCAGTTATGTACTAGCCAGAGGCGCAGCTGCGCCAGGACCAGTTTCCAGTTGTTGTTTTCTGTTAAGTGCTGTGATGTACTAACATGCGATATATCATTGGAACAAGCTTGTGACCATGATTTAACTTGTAGATATTAGTACAATGACATGATATAAGTATGTATAATCATGATAGTGTACACTATTGACGAAAAACTTTGTAGTTTTATAAATGAACTTAGAATTTGTTAAAGTGAACTTGTCATGCGCGTATGTGTACCATGTGTACATTCTGATTTTCGTAAGCATAACCGTATGGTCTATATTTGATATGAGAACTAAGTCTAAAGTGTTGAACACACTAGCATACTTGAATGAAAGTTAAGACAATTTCAAAGATGAGAAACTTAAGACTTTTCAAAGTGAACTTGACCAAGACTTTTATCTTGTAGATTCTGACCATTTGAATACGTTTATATGGCGTTGATATGTGTTTCAAATGCATATAAACTATATGTCAAGACGCCTTGTATATACTAAGTTGACTGAGTGTACTTTTCAATGAAAGCTAATAGCATCGACTACCATGTGAATTACGTTGATTACGCAAGCATGTATATTAGGATTCATTATGCCTCTAGACGTGTTGATATGAGCACCATGTGATGAAACATGGATATCACCTATACACACGTATTCAATAAATAAATTTCTAAGGCATGAACTATGTGATTAACATGTATACATGAGTAGTATACGCACAAGCATGCTTACTAAGTATTGTTAGCCTCGTGATGTGGTAATATAACTATGTAGCATACCCTTTTATATACCCTAAAGGGCTTTAAGGAATAAGTCAAAGTATAATTCATTACATACAAGATACTATGATGATCTCAAGTCCAAGGATCACTTGTACTACTATCACATTAGGAATTCCTATTGACAGGCGAGTAAAACTCCATTAGGTATTCCATAGCGAGTCACGTTCAGTGAACTTATTCTCCAATAAGCACCTACATACTTGCTTTAGTGTCTCCACACAAATGATTATGAGATCAATCATCCTCATCTAATGAGCAAGCAACATATGTACTAATCTATCCGGATTTACTAATCCCCTTTTTAGTAATCCCATAATTAGGAACTATTTTAGTTTTAGAGCTTTCTAAGAATTTAGATCTCATTGGCATGATCATCATCATGATTCTAAAAGCATTGCTTAAAACTATGGGTTATTTACATATTATAAAAACAGCACCATGTAGATAATTAAATACCTTTAATAAATGAATATTTTTATTAATAAATAAATAAGATTGCCTCCAAAGTATATGCTTTATCATTATACATGATTGGCTTGTATGCATACTACTTTCAATCTCCCACTTGCACTAAAGCCAATCGCCATGGTATCTCATACCCAACTTCTCTAAGTGACGATCAAACTGCTGTTGTGTTAAAGCTTTAGTTAATAGATCTGCAATGTTGTCTTGAGAGTCTACACTCTCCTCTTTCAATGATTTCTTTAATCAAAGTGCCGCAACACATGTTTAGATTCAAGATGAGACTTAGGACCTATTCCTAGTTCTGTAATGAACTTTTCATCTAAAACATCAACTTGAAGCTTCACTTACAGTTATATACTTTGTCTTTGTCACTAAACCAACAACCTTTTGTTGTTTGGAACCTTTTCAATTCACTGCACCATCTTTCAAGGTAAACACATACCCTGAAACAGATTTATTGTCATCTTGGTCTGTTTGAAAACTTGAGTCTGTGAATCCCTTGAGTTTTAATTCAGACCCACCGTAGACAAGAAAAATATCTTTAGTCCTTCTCAAGTACTTTAGGATATTCTTCACTGCCTTCCAGTGCTCTTCTCCAGGGTTTGACTGGTATCTGCTCATTACACTAAGTGCATGAGCAACATCCGGTCTAGTACATATCATACCGTACATGATAGATCCTATTGCAGAAGCATAGGGGACCTTACTCATACGGTCTCTCTCCTCAGGTGTCTTTGGGGCCTGTTTCTTCGAGAGATGTATTCCATGGCTCATCGGCATGAGACCTCTTTTGAAATCTTCCATGCTAAACCTCTTTAGCATTGCATCAATGTACGTTCCTTGGGATAAACCAAGCATCCTTTTAGATCTATCTCTATAGATCTTTATCCCCAAAATATAGGATGCTTCTCCCAAGTCCTTCATAGAGAAGTGTTTAGATAACCAGATTTTAATCGATTGTAGCATAGGAATGTCATTCCCTATCAGTAATATATCATCAACATATAATACAAGGAATGAAACTGTGATCCCACTAACCTTCTTGTTCACACATGGTTCATCGTCGTTTTTGACAAAATCAAACTCTTTAATTGTCTCATCAAAACGAATGTTCCATCTACGAGAAGCTTGCTTCAATCCATAAATGGATCGTTGCAGCTTACAGACTTGATTTGTTCCAACCTTTGAAACAAATCCCTCTGGCTGTGTCATATACACATCCTCCTCAAGTTTCCCATTGAGGAAGGCCGTTTTCACGTCCATCTGCCAGATCTCATAGTCGTTATAAGCTGCAATCGCAAGCAAAATCCGAATAGACTTGAGCATAGCTACTGGTGAGAAGGTTTCATCATAGTCAACTCCTTGTCTTTGTTTGAAACCTTTTGCAACCAGTCGGGCCTTATAGGTCTCTACCTTGCCGTCCGCTCCAGTCTTTCTTTTAAAGACCCATTTACACCCAATAGGCTTAATGCCTTCAGGTGGTGAAATCAAAGTCCATACTTTGTTTTCATACATGGAGTCCATTTCGAATTTCATAGCTTCAAGCCATTTCCCTGAGTCTTTATTACTCATAGCCTGTTCGTAATTCAATGGATCATCATCATTCAAGATGTGTACCTCATCGTCATCCTCTATAACGAATCTATATCTCTCAGGTATCTTCGGTACTCTTCCAGATTTACGAACAGGGTGTGGTATAGTAGGTTCTTCTACTTTGTCAGGTACCTGACTTTGATCCGTGGTAATTTGTGGGTCTTGAACTTCTTCAAGATATATCTTACTCCCACTGACCCCTTCATGGATAAAATCCTTTTTCAAGAAGGCAGTATGTTTCGCAACAAACACCTTTTGATCAGTTGGATGATAGAAATAATACCCTAAAGTTTTTTTAGGGTATCCCACAAATCTACACTTATCGGATTTAGTCTGTAGCTTATCGTTTTCAAACTTTTTGACATAAGCTAGACAACCCCAAGTCTTAACATGCTTAAGATTTGGTTTCCTCCCCTTCCATATCTCATATGGAGTCTTTGGGGCGGATTTGGTAGGTACCTTGTTAAGTAGGTATGCAGCCGTTTCTAGGGCATATCCCCATAAGGAAATTGGAAGGTCGGTAAAACTCATCATAGATCGAACCATGTCCAACAGTGTTCGATTTCTCTTTTCAGATACTCCATTTAACTGTGGTGTACCAAGAGGAGTCCATTGTGATATTATACCATTTTCTTTGAGATAATTGAGAAACTCACCGCTTAAGTATTCTCCACCTCAATCTGATCGAAGTATCTTTATACTCTTGCCCGTTTGTTTCTCTACTTCACTTCTGAACTCTTTGAACTTTTCAAATGATTCTGACTTGTATTTCATTAAATACACATATCCAAATCTTGAGTGATCATCAGTGAAAGTAATAAAATAAGAATACCCACCCCGTGCACTTGTTGTATAGGTCCACAAACGTCTGTGTGAATCAATGCCAACAACTCTGTAACTCTTTCTCCTTTTCCACTAAAAGGAGATTTAGTCATTTTACCCATGAGACAAGATTCACAAGTTGGATATGATTCATAATCAGATAACTCAAAGAGCCCATCTTTATGCAACTTGGATAATCTTGTTTCATTGATATGACCGAGTCTACAGTGCCACATGTAGGTATAATTAATATCATCTCTTTTCCTTTTCTTAGTTTGTTCAATTTGAAAAATATTTTCTTGTAAGTCAAGTGTATAAAGTCCATTTCGCAAATTTCCAACACCATATAAAATATCGTCTTTATAAATAGAACAACTATTGTTCTTTATAACAACGTTAAATCCTTCCATATCCAATACAGAAATTGAAATAATATTTTTAATAATATTCGGAACATAATAACAATTATTAAGATAAATGGACTTGCCCGAAGGCATTGCTAAATAATAAGTTCCTACAGCTAATGCAGCAACCTTTGCTCCATTCCCCACTCGTAGGATCACCTCATCATTGTTCAGCTTTCTACTTCTGACCAGTCCCTTCACATTATTACATATGTGAAAACCACAGCCGGTATCCAATACCCAAGTAGAATTTTAACTTTCTGAAAAATTAATTTCAATCATGAACAAACCTTGATTGGAAGTCGAAGCTTCTCCAAGCTTCTTCTTTGCCAGAAACTTCTTGCAGTTCCTCTTCCAATGACCCGGCTCGTTGCAATGGAAGCACATTCCTTTGCTAGCTGGATCAGATTTCTTTTGTTCCTTTATGTTCACTTTGCCCTTGGTCATCCGAGATCGGAAGAGCTCCTTAGATATCTCATATCTAGCAGTCCTACTTTGTTCACCATACAACTCCTTGAGGTGAATCAACATAGTAGGAACATCCATGTTTTCGTGCTGACGCTGAAGCTCGTTATTCATGGATGCGAGCATGATGCATTGAGCCACAGATGCATCATCTTGCCACTTTACAATGGTGGCAATCTCTTCCTCAGAGGCTGTTTCTGGAACAATTCCAGGGACAGGTGAGTTTAGGACATAAGAAATCTTTTCAGCAGTGAGAACTATTCTCAGATTTCTTAGCCAGTCCGTATAATTCGGCCCGGTAAGCTTATTAGCATCAAGTATGCTTCGCAGTGAAATTAGTGATTTTGACATTTTTAAAATTTTGCATGTGAAAAATAACATTTTAGCAAACATTCATTTTATTAATTTTGCATACCAAAATAAATTTAGGTCTTTATTTTAAATTGGTATCTCCCACTATTTTTATTAAACTATATTACCATCACTTATATAGTTCGGCAACATCTAATTAAAGATTTGCTAGTGAGAATAAGGATCCCATTTCAAATGTATATAACCTTGTGGATAGCACAACAAGCGATATACAAATAAATAGATAGACAACTCTTGTCAATTACATCACTATATAACTCCTTTTATTTTGCCTCTTAAATCATAATGGTCAAGTGTGTGAACATCCGAACTAAAACGATTTAAGTTAAGTCCAGCCTAGCACTTCTATAAATTCAAAAAAAAAAATGTTCGTCCTTGTGGATAGCACAACAAGACTAGATCGTTCAATTTTCTTGATAAGCATCAAATGTGATTAATTAACATCTTAAATATGCAATACTCGCCTTGTGGATAGCACAACAAGCTCATATTAAATATTTAATACTCTATTAATTTATCATGCTAGAAGGCGACGTTCGATATTCCAAATATCATTTGAACGCTTCGGACTTAATATTATTTCTTTGAGGGATTTATTATTATTTGTCCCATCTTGTTTAGCGTGCATGCACATATATATATAAAATACGTGTCATTTTATTAAACATGCGAAGCATGTTTGCATAAAATATAATATATATAATATTTAGCATGCAATATAGAATACTATATTATACCCAGATTGATTATGGACTTTTACTCTAGTTTGGTTCACTAGAGCCACCAAGTGAACCAAAAGGTCAAACCTAGGAGTGCAAGAATTTAAATTTAAATATAACTATTACATTTAAACCCGGGCTCCATACAAACGGGTCTTCACGCGCTCCTTGCTCCTTGGTCTCCAATTTTTTCAAGATAATTTTAACTATTTCTATTACATTAAACTATTTAATTTAAATAGAAACCTTGATCAGCAGTCAAGGGGAAGTACATAGGAGGGAGATAGAATTTTACATCACGAAAAAAAAAAATTTAAGGAAGACGAGGTACACAGACCCCATTTAATAAAACTCATTCATTCAAGCATTCAACTAAAATAAAATCCAATCACATTGGTCAAATAGTCCATAATCAATCCCCATTTATTATCATACATATCACCATATATATCAATAAATAAATATTCATCTCATGAATTAAAACATTCCATATATATATGAGTATCATTTAATGGGCAATTTTAAATTGCATGAAATCCAATTTCAAGATTAAAATAAACTCTTTATTTTAATTATAAAATTATTTAGAATATAATATATAAATATATCATATTTATTTTTTTTAAAAAGAAGTCACCTTCTTTTATTAAAAGAGTCCTGCAGGTTTATTAAAAGAGTCCTTTCCTGATGGGTCACATTCTTTTTGGAGTAAGAAAGAGACAACACATTTTCTTTGCAGAATTCAAGATTAGCACCCAAAAAAAAAAATTGTGATTCGTCCCAAAAAAAAAACGACATTTTTTTTTCTTAAAAAAAAATAATTTTATACAATAAAATTATGCCCAAAAAATTATTTTAAATATATACCCATATGTATATGAAATCAAAAATAAATTAATAATTGCATAAAAGTTTGGCTCTGATGCCACTGTTGGGTTTGTACGAAATCGTGACGCAATCAAATTGCAAAAATTAGCGGAAGCATGGTATATCAGAGTTTAAAAAAATTTCTACAAAACCATTACCCGGACCATCCTTTATGCAAATTATTAATTTAAAACGATAAATAAGAAGTTATGGAATCATACCCTTGTAGAACGAAGCTTCCACAGGTACTAGTTCAACTCCTTGTTCTTCGTGATCTCCTTGAATTTCCGGATTAGATTCATTCCTTTGATCAACGTTAGTCACCCAAGTGTTTGGCCTCTAGAGGTGATCCACCAAGGAAGATGAATTATCAAGAAGGAGGGTGGTTGGCTTAGTTTTCTATCCTCTATAGAAAAGAAGTACTCTCCAACAATTGGAATTGCATCAAGTAATATCTATTATAAGAATCCTCTTATATAGATATTGGTCAACCCTTCTAATCCTATTAGACATGGGATTTCTTTTAATTAATTAAACTCCTTTAATTAATTTAGGCTTCCCACCACATGGGAAATAATTAATTAAATTCATTTAATTAATTTGTCTCCTAATCTTATTAGGAATAAATGAGAGTACTAATATTAAATTAATTACTAAACTCCTTTAGAAATTAAAATAATAATAATTATAATAATATTAATAAGACTCCTCTTATTAATTTATATTTAATATTTCTAAAATATTAAATAATAAATATTAAGCTATTTAATTTATTCTATCACCATAGATTAAATTAATTTCACTTAATGCATTATTACGATTATGCCATTACCTTCTTAAATAATTATTCTTCCTTTTATGGTGTGACCCTTTAGGTTCTCCATATTAAACCGGTTGTGAATAAATCAATTAGAACAATTCTAATCTTATTTAAATAAATAAATTAAACTAATAATCTATTTAAATAAATAATATTTATTCTATAATAGGGATAAGCCTCCCTAGCGATCAACGACTTTCCAGATAATATAGATTTCAACATTAATCATAAAAGAACCTGTGAGTAAATAGTTACCATACAATTCAATCCTTCCACCATACAATGTCCCAATTAAATATAAGACATGAATTTACTGTCAAGTCTTATTTTATTTAATTATATGTATTTCGATTAGAAAATGCACAACTTCAAATAATGTAAATTAGAAACTCCTTTCTAATTTCATTTTACCTTGGCCAAGGATTCCTGGGTTGTCATTTAACGAATCACATAGGACATATCTCCTCCTTTACTAGAGGTGGTAGATTCTTTATTGATCATTCATTGTCTCCATATGTAACTCATTATACCCAAGCATACCCTTTTATATACCCTAAAGGGCTTTAAGGAATAAGTCAAAGTATAATTCATTACATACAAGATACTATGATGATCTCAAGTCCAAGGATCACTTGTACTACTATCACATTAGGAATTCCTATTGACAGGCGAGTAAAACTCCATTAGGTATTCCATAGCGAGTCACGTTCAGTGAACTTATTCTCCAATAAGCACCTACATACTTGCTTTAGTGTCTCCACACAAATGATTATGAGATCAATCATCCTCATCTAATGAGCAAGCAACATATGTACTAATCTATCCGGATTTACTAATCCCCTTTTTAGTAATCCCATGATTAGGAACTATTTTAGTTTTAGAGCTTTCTAAGAATTTAGATCTCATTGGCATGATCATCATCATGATTCTAAAGCATTGCTTAAAACTATGGGTTATTTACATATTATAAAAACAGCACCATGTAGATAATTAAATGCCTTTAATAAATGAATATTTTTATTAATAAATAAATAAGATTGCCTCCAAAGTATATGTTTTATCATCATACATGATTGGCTTGTATGCATACTACTTTCAGTTCGGTCAAACAATTGTATGAAATTTTATAAAAGCTATCCAAACCAATTGATGAAAAGGATTCTTAGACTGAAAGAACACCCCTTATATATATAGGGGAGTCCCCCAGGTATCTAGTATAAAGATACAAGCAGCAGAGTTGAATGTTATGCATATACATGGCGTACGCGAGGCTGATCCCCTCAAGTACTTATTCTATAGCCAGTAACCAAAGGGTCAATCAGCTATTGATTCCATTGGAGTTTTATAGTTCAAAGTCTACTTGACTATAAGTTATTCTAAATGCAATCATTATTCTTGCTTCCGATATTCATATTGTTGAATTTATTATTAGATATTTTCTATTCATCATAATATATCATTTATTGTTGTATTTAAACTTGCTAAGCAAACTTGTTGCTCATTCTTGCTATATCATGACTTCTATTGCAGTTAAGCCCGAGACTTCAGGGAAGGACAAGGGTAAAGGAAAGATGTAGGAATAGTTTACAAGGAGCAGACTTTGCTTTATGATTAGTTTAATTACTGTTATGTAATATGAACCCTAATGATTATTCTACAGTATGTTTGTATGTTGTGTTAAGGTTATCGAATCTTGGGACTAGTAACACCTTTTGAATGAACGATATACGTTTATTATATTCCATATTTAGTTATTGTGTGTTGTTTAGAGGTGGATATTTGTATTGTATCGTGACGACCAAATCGGGGTTAGAGGACCCGAATTTGGGGATGTCATAAATGCTCTTCGTAGAATTGACTTCATATGACATGTGCACTGCGAGTGACGCAACCTTTAACCGGGGTTTCTTTTATATGACTTTAGATGATCTCATTCTATCTTGCAATTATTTCTTCTTCTTTTTTGTTTTCCTCACTTAACTTATCTCATTTTCTTAGGCTATACAGGGTTACCCATTTAACGAGTTTTGGATCAATGACTCCTAAACCAGACAGCTTTAAGGCACTAGGTGTTAAGACACCCCTTCGGGTTTACTGGCTCGAGTAATGAAGGCCACACTTCAAGACGAGTTAGGCAATCTACTCTATTTGGTCCTCGCCTGAGCTTGTTCAAGATTCATTTTTTTAGGCTCTAAATTGCCCATGTAGCGAGTGTTGGGCCGATGACTCCCAAACCAGACGACTTTAGGGCACCAGGTGTAGAGACACCCTTCGGGCTTAATTACTTGAGTAACCTAGGCCATGATTCGGATCTGCTCAAGTTTTGGCTTCTTCTGCTTTAATGCTCTTTTTTTAGGCACTAAGTTACCCATGTAGCGAGCGTTGGGCCGATGACTCCCAAACCAGATGGCTTTAGGACACCAGGTGTAAAGTCACCCCTTATACTTAATAACTCGAGTAACCCAGGCCACTATTCGAGACATTAAGCTGGCTACTTATCTTTTATTTTCTCATTAATTGCTATTGTCATAGCTCACACCCCACGACTGAGAGTCGAGGTAACTGCAAAGTGCAGACATGCATATGAGGTCAATTCTACTCCAAACAGCACTTTGAACTAGAATTTTGAAAAGTTTTAATTTTTTGATCGTTCCCGTGATTCTTGCTCCACGGATGCTTATCAGAATTAATCCAATTCATAACAAGTTAAACGAAACCTCTTTTTTAAAACTTTTTTCTAAGATTTTAATGCAAGCTTTATCTATACTTAACATGTATATTATCGTTAATGCATGTAAATAGAGATTGAAAGCACATAAAGAGATGAAAATTATGATTGGAAAAGACTGATTAATCATACCAGATCGACAGTGAAATGATGGATGCTTTGATGATGACGGACCATGATGATGGTGCCGACTAGTGCATTTTCATTGGATGGTTGATAAATGCCCCAGTGTTGAGCTGTAAATGTCTCTGAAATTGCCCCAGTCTTATTTGTTGTAAGGGTCCTAATATCAATTGTTGTTGATTCTGAAATTGCCCCAATCTTGCTTGTCATCTGGGGTAATTGCTTTGTTGTATGTTTGTCAGATGGGCTGATAAGAAGCCGAGATCACAAGAGTCTTTTACCTCATGACCCACGTGGTGAACCGGTAGTGGAGCTTTGACATTTGGTTTACCCCAATCCTCGTTTTGACTTGTAGTCATAATTGGCTTTGATGATTTCTTTTTCTAATTTGATGAAGGTTTTTGATTGAGGATATCAGCTCTTTGAAGGTCCTTGCTGATGATCATGCTTGATATATCACTGTGTTGTTGTTCCAACTTCGATGATTGATATCGCGAGGCCTTTGGACTCCACTGAATTGGATCTAAGAGCTTAGCTTGGTTAGTGATGTGATGGATTTAACCGAATTTGGTTTGATCTGTGAGGTTTAATCTGTGGGCTTTTCCTCAAGGAACAGGTCGTCGGGTATGAGATAGACATTGCCATGACGGTAGCTCATGTGCTTCTGTAGGTCAAAGGAGATTAAGTCTTTTCGCACTTCAATATTGATGAGTTATTGGCAGGTTGCATCTTATGATGATTGCCATTTCATCCCTGTGACTGGTCGTCTTGATGTATCGATGTCTCTTCCTTTCCGGGACTTATGTCAGATTTGGTGGAATGACATTGAAGTGCCGTTGGGTCTTCTCAACATTGCTCGCTGATTTTAAGGGTTTTTCTTGGGTTTAGGCTTTCAGGTTTAATTTTGGTGTCTTGAGACTGGTCTTTGGGTTTGGGTTGAGAGGTAGAGTGTTTGGTTTTTTCTTTTGAGTGTTAAACCGCACCATAGATGGCTGCTTATATACTCTCGTGGATGGGGGAGATCAGGTCTTACGTAGTTCAGGCTTGGCCTGAACAGTTGAAAAGTGTTTTTTTGGGTTTGAGCTTAGTTTGAGGGGTTTTTGGATTTTTTGTTTGGTTTGACCGCACCATAAATGGCTGCCTACGTACTTTCGTGGATGGGGGAGATCAGGTCTTACATAGTTTAGGCTTGATGAGTGTTTGATGAGTTGTTAAAGAATTGTATCTTGTGATCGCTGAATCATTGAAAGGGTTTTATGATTTTTGTAGGCGTTAGACCGCACCATAGTGTTGGGTTTGTACGTAACGCAATCATGCAATCAAATAACATAAATAGGGCGGAAGCGCGAAACATAGGTTTTCAAAAATTATACAAACCCATAACCATGATCATGCTTTGTGCTAGTTATCAATAACAGAAAAGAGGATGAAATTATACCTTTGAAGATCCAAGCTTCCTCAGGTACAAGTTCTACTCCTTTGATTCCTTTGATTCCTCTGTAGTGGCTCCTTCCCTTGATCAATGTCAGCCACCCAAATGTTTGGCCTCTAACGGTGATCCACCAAGGAAGATGAAGAACTCAGGAAGATGGGTTATTGGATTAACCCTTGTTTCTATCTCTATAAAATATGTGTACTCCCAACTCTTGAAAAAATTCACGTACGTTATTTCTAATATAAGACTTTTATATAGATATTAGGTTAACCCTCCTAATCCAATTAGAATAGAGTTTTATTAATTAATTAAACACTTTTAATTAATTTATATCCTAATCTTATTAGGATTGAGAGAGAGAGAGAGTACTGATATTATATTAATTCCTAAACTCATTTAGAATTAAAATAATAATAATAATATTAATAAGACTCCTCTTATTAATTTATATTTAATATTTCTAAAATATTAAATAATAAACATTAAGCTATTTAATTTATTCTATCATCATAGATTAAATTAATTATACTTAATGCATTATTACTATCATTCCATTTTCTTCTTAAATAATTCTTCTTCCTTTTATGGTGTGACCCTTTAGGTTCTCCATATTAAACCGGTTGTGAATAAATTAATTAGAACAATTCTAATCTTATTTAAATAAATAAATAAACTAATAATATATTTAAATAAATAACATTTATTCTACAATAGGGATAAGCCTCCCTAGCGATCAACGACTTTCCAGATAATATAAATTTCAACATTAATCATAAAAGAACCTGTGAGTTAATAGTTACCGTACAATTCAATCCTTCCACCATACAATGTCCCAATTAAATATAAGACATGAATTTACTGTCAAGTCTTAATTTATTTAATCATATGTATTTCGATTAGAAAATGCACAACCTCAAATAATGCAAATTAGAAACCTCTTTCTAATTTCATTCTACCTTGGCCAAGGATTCCTGGGTTGTCATTTAACGAATCACATAGGACATATCTCCTCTTTTACTAGAGGTGGTAAATTCTTTATTGATCATACATTATCTCCATATGCAACTCATTATACCCAAGCATACCCTATATATGCCTTAAAAGGCCTTAAGGAATAAGTCAAAGTATAATTTATTACATACAAGATACTATGATGATCTCAAGTCCAAGGATCACTTGTACTACTATCACATTAGGAATTCCTATTGACAGGCGAGTAAAAACTCCATTAGGTATTCCATAGCGAGTCACGTTCAGTGAACTTATTCTCCAATAAGCACCTACATACTTGTTTTAGTGTCTCCACATAAATGACCATGAGATCAGTCATCCTCATCTAATGAGCAAGCAACATATGTACCAATCTATTCGGATTTACTAATCCCCATTTTAGTAATCCCATAATTGGGAACTATTTTAGTTTTTAAGCTTTCTAAGAATTTAGATCTCATTAGCATGATCTCATTATGATTCTAAAAACATTGCTTAAAACTATGGGTTATTTACATATTATAAAAATAGCACCATGTAGATAATTAAATGCCTTAAATGAATATTTTATTAATTAATAAATAAATAAGATTGTTTACATAGTATAAGCTTTATCCTCATATATGATTGGCTTGTATGCACACTACTATCAATCTCCCACTTGCACTAAAGCCAATCGCTTTTGTATCCCATACCCATCTTCTCTAAGTGACGATCAAACTGCTGTTGTGTTAGAGCTTTAGTAAATGGATCTGCAATGTTGTCTTGAGAGTCTACACGTTCCAAGGTAACGTCTCCTCTTTCAATGATTTCCCTGATCAAGTGAAATCGTCGCAACACGTGTTTGGATTTTTGATGAGTCCTGGGTTCCTCAGCCTGTGCAACCGCTCCGGTGTTGTCACAGTATACGGGAACTGCTTCTCCAATGCTAGGAACCACACCAAGTTCAGTTATGAACTTCTTCATCTAAACAGCTTCCTTTGCAGCTTCACTTACAGCTATATACTCTGCCTCTGTCACTGAATCAGCAACTGTTTGCTGCTTGGAACTCTTCCAACTCACTGCGCCTCCGTTCAAGGTAAACACATACCCGGAAACAGATTTACTGTCATCTTGGTCTGTTTGAAAACTTGAGTCCGTGAATCCCTCGAGTTTTAATTCAGACCCACCGTAGATAAGAAAAATATCTTTAGTCCTTCTCAAGTACTTTAGGATATTTTTCACTACCTTCCAGTGCTCTTCTCCTGAATTTGACTGGTATCTGCTTGTTACACTAAGTGCGTGAACAACATCTAGTCTAGTACATATCATACCGTACATGATAGATCCTATTACAGAAGCATAAGGGATCTTACTCATACGGTCTCTCTCCTCAGGTGTCTTTGGGGCCTGTTTCTTGGAGAGATGTATTCCATGGCTCATCGGCATGAGACCTCTTTTGGAATCTTGCATGCTAAACCTCTTTAGCATCGTATCAATGTACGTTTCTTGGGATAAGCCGAGCATCCTTTTAGATCTATCTCTATAGATCTTTATCCCCAAAATATAGGATGCTTCACCCAAGTCCTTCATAGAGAAGTTTTTAGATAACCAGATTTTAATTGATTGTAACATAGGAATGTCATTCCCTATCAGTAATATATCATCAACATATAATACTAGGAATGATACTGCGTTCCCACTAACCTTCTTGTATACACATGGTTCATCCTCATTTTTGATAAAATCAAACTCTTTGATTGTCTCATCAAAACGAATGTTCCATCTACGAGAAGCTTGCTTCAACCCATAAATGGATCATTGTAGCTTACAGACTTGATTTGTTCCAACTTTTGAAATAAATCCCTCTGGCCGTGTCATATACACATCCTCCTCAAGTTTCCCATTGAGGAAGGCCGTTTTCACGTCCATCTGCCAGATCTCATAGTCGTTGTAAGCTGCAATCGCAAGCAAAATTCAAATGGACTTGAGCATGGCTACTAGTGAGAAGGTTTCATCATAGTCAACTCCTTGTCTTTGTTTGAAACCTTTTGCAACCAGTCGGGCCTTATAGGTCTCTACCTTTCCGTTTTCTCCAGTCTTTCTCTTAAAAACCCATTTACACCCAACCGATTTAATATCTTCAGGTGGTGAAACCAAAGTCCATACTTTGTTTTCATACATGGAGTCCATTTCGAATTTCATGGCTTCAAGTCATTTTCCTGAGTCTTTATTACTCATAGCCTGTTCGTAATTCAATGGATCATCATCATTCATGATGTGTACCTCATCGTCATCCTCTATAACGAATCCATACCTCTCAGGCATCTTTGGTACTCTTCCAGATTTACGAATAGGGTGTGGTACAGTAGGTTCTTCTATTTGGTCAGGTACCTGACTTTGATCGGTGGTAACTTGTGGTTCTTAAATTTCTTCAAGATATATCTTCCTTCCACTGACCCCTTCATGGATAAACTCTTTCTCCAAGAAGGTAGCATGTTTCGCAACAAACACCTTTTGATCAGTTGGGTGATAGAAATAATACCCTACGGTTTCTTTAGGGTATCCCACAAATCTACACTTATCGAATTTAGTCTGTAGCTTATCATTTTCAAACTTTTTGACATAAGCTGGACAACCCCAAGTCTTAACATGCTTAAGATTTGGTTTTCTCCCTTTCCACATCTCATATGGAGTCTTAGGGGCGGATTTGGTAGGTACCTTGTTAAGTAGGTATGCAGCCGTTTCTAGGGCATATCCCCAGAAGAAAATTGGAAGGTCGGTAAAACTCATCATAGATTGAACCATGTCCAACAGTGTTCAATTTCTCCTTTCAGATACTCCATTTAACTGTGGTATACCTGGAGGAGTCCATTGTGAGATTATACCATTTTCTTTGAGACAATTGAGAAACTCACTGCTTAAGTATTCTCCACCTCGATCTGATCGAAGTATCTTAATACTCTTGCCCGTTTGTTTCTCTACTTCACTTCTGAACTCTTTGAACTTTTCAAATAATTCTGATTTGTATTTCACCAAATACACATATCCAAATCTTGAGTGATCATCAATGAAAGTAATAAAATAAGAATACCCACCCCGTGCAGTTGTTGTCATAGGTCCACAAACGTCTATGTGAATTAATGCCAACAACTCTGTAACTCTTTCTCCTTTTCCACTAAAAGGAGATTTAGTCATTTTACCCATGAGACAAGATTCACAAGTTGGATATGATTCATAATCGGATAGCTCTAGGAGCCCATCCTTATGCAACTTGGATAATCTTGTTTCATTGATATGACCGAGTCTACAGTGCCACATATAGGTATAATTAATATCATCTCTTTTCCTTTTCTTAGTTTGTTCAATTTGGAATATATTTTCTTGTAAGTCAAGTGCATAAAGTTCATTTCGCAAATTTTTAATACCATATAAAACATCGTCTTTATAAATAGAACAACCATTGTTCTTTATAATAACATCAAACCTTCCATATCCAATACAGAAATTGAAATAATATTTTTAATAATATTCGGAACATAATAACAATTATTAAGATAAATGGACTTGCCCGAAGGCATTGCTAAACAATAAGTTCCTACAGCTTATGCGGCAACCTTTGCTCCATTCCCCACTCGTAGGACCACCTCATCTTTGTTTAGCTTTCTACTTCTGACCAGTCCATGCACAGTGTTACATATGTGAGAACCACAACTGGTATCCAATACCCAAGTAGAATTATGACTTTCAGAAAAATTAATTTCAATCATAAACAAACCTTGATAGGAAGTCGAAGCTTCTCCAAGCTTCTTCTCTGCTAGAAACTTCTTGTAGTTCCACTTCCAATGTTCCGGCTCATTGCAATGAAAGCACATTCCTTTAGCTGGTTCAGGTTTCTTTTGTTCCTTTTCTTTCCCCTTTCCCTTAGCCTTCTTGGATTTCTTCTTTTCAGAAGATACCTTGGGCCTCTTCCTTTTATTGGAAGAATCCACCATCAAGACATGGTTCTTCTTGGATGAGAAGTGACCTTCTGCAGTTTTCAGCATGTTAAGCAGCTCAGGCAAGCTGACATCTAGCTTATTCATGTGAAAATTAACCACAAACTGCGAGAAGGTCTCAGGGAATGACTGCAAGACCAAGTCTTGACTCAACTCCCCATCCATGACGAACCCAAGCTGTCCATGGCGTTCAATCAAATTGATTACCTTCAGAACATGAGTCTCGACGGTAGTGCCCTCGGTCATCCGAGATCGGAAGAGCTCCTTAGATATCTCATATCTAGCAGTCCTACTCTGTTCACCATACAACCCCTTGAGGTGAAGCAGCATAGCAGGAGCATCCATTTTTTCGTGCTGACGCTGAAGCTCGTTATTCATGGATGCGAGCATGATGCATTGAGCCACAGATGCATCATCTTGCCACTTATTAAAAGTGGCAATC
Organism: Panax stipuleanatus; assembly: GCA_020205555.1. Classification (NCBI taxonomy): domain Eukaryota; kingdom Viridiplantae; phylum Streptophyta; class Magnoliopsida; order Apiales; family Araliaceae; genus Panax; species Panax stipuleanatus. The sequence goes on along the minus strand of CM035117.1, from coordinate 151,509,439 downwards.
TCTTCCTCAGAGGCTGTTTCCGAAACAGATTCAGGGATAGTTAAATTTAGGACATAAGAAATCTTTTCAGCAGTGAGAACAATTCTCAGATTTCTTAGTCAGTCCTCATAATTCGGCCCGGTAAGCTTATTTGCATCAAGTATGCTTCGTAGTGAGATTAGTGATTTTGACATTTTTAAAATTCTGCATGTGAAAAGACAACATTTTAGCAAACATTCATTTTATTAACTTTGCATACCAAAATAAATTTAGGTCTTTATTTTAAATTGGTATCTCCCACTATTTTCATCAAACTATATTACCCTCACTTCTATAGTTCGGCAATATCTAATTAAAGATTTGCTAGTGAGATTAAGGATCCCATTTCAAATGTATATAACCTTGTGGATAGTACAACAAGCGATATACAAATAAATAGGTAGACAACTCTTGTCAATTACATCACCATGTAACTCCTTTTATTTTGCCTCTTAAATCATAATGGTGTTGTGTGTGCACATCCGAACTAAAATGATTTAAATTAAGTCCAGCCTAGCACTTCCATAAATTCAAAAAAAAAATCGTCCTTGTGGATAGCACAACAAGACTAGATCGTTCAATTTTCTTGATAAGCATCAAATGTGATTAATTAATATTTTAAATATTCAATACTCGCCTTGTGGATAGCACAACAAACTCATATTAAATATTTAAGACTCTATTAATTAATCATGCTAGAAGGCGACGTTCGATATTCCAAATATCATTTGAACGCTTCAGACTTAATATTATTTCTTTGAGGGGTTTGTTATTATTTGTCTCATCTTGTTTAGCGCACATGCACATATATATATAAAATACGAGTCATTTTATTAAACATGCGAAGCATGTTTGCATAAAATATAATATATATAATATTTAGCATGCAATATAGAATACTATATTCTACCCGGATTGATTATGGACTTTTATTCTAGTTTGGTTCACTAGAGCCACCAAGTGAACCAAAAGGTCAAACCTAGGAGTGCAAGAAATTAAATTTTAAATGTAACTATTACATTTAAACCTGGGCTCCATACAAACAGGTCTTCACGCACTCCTTGTTCCTTGGTCTCCAGTTTCTTCAAGATAATTTAGCTATCTCTATTACATAAACTATTTTTAATTAAATAGAAACCTTGATCAGCAGTCAAAGGGAAATACATAGGAGGGAGATAGAATTTTACACCGAGAATAAAATTAGAGAAGACGAGGTATGCATACCCCATTTTATAAAACCCATACATTCAAGCATTCATCCAAAATAAAATCCAATCACATTTGTTATAGTCCATAATCAATCCCATTTATTATCATACACATCAACATATGCATCAATAAATATCCATTCATCTCATGAATAATAAAGCTATTCCATATATGGATCGATGTTATTTAATGGACAAAAGTTTTGCTAAATTTTATTTTTGAAACAAAATAAACTCTTTTATTTTAATAAAAATAAATCCAAATTAAACTCCTTTAATTTTAGCAATCTGAAATCATATTTCAGATAAAATAAACATTTTATTTTAAAATTTTATTAATTAAATAAACAGTTTACTTAATTAATTAAAATTAATTTTCAAGGTCCGTCCAGGTACCAGCGCAGCTGCACCAGTAATGAACTGGGCAGCTGCGCAGGTAGCCTGAAGCAGCAGTTTTTGCAGACAGGCGCAGCTGCGCCAGAAATGAACTGGGCAGCTGCGCCGTTCGTCTCAAAAACTTGCAGAAAACGATTTTTGTCCAGAAAAATGATCCACTTCTCACATCAATTCATACATGAAATCATAAAATTGATAATTAGCACAAAGTTAGGCTCTGATACCACTGTTGGGTTTGTACGTAACGCAATCATGCAATCAAATCACATAAATAGGGCGGAAGTGCGAAACATAGGTTTTCAAAAATTATACAAACCAATAACCATGATAATGCTTTGTGCTAGTTATCAATAACAGAAAAGAGGATGGAATTGTACCTTTGAAGATCCAAGCTTCCTCAGGTACAAGTTCTACTCCTTTGATTCCTCTGTATTGCTTCTTCCCTTGATCAATGTCAGCTACCCAAATGTTTGGCCTCTAACGGTGATCCACCAAGGAAGATAAAGAACTCAAGAAGATGGGTTATTGGCTTAACCCATATTTCTATCTCTATAGAATATGTGTACTCCCAACTCTTGAAAAAATTCACGTACGTTATTTCTGATATAAGACTCTCTTATATAGATATTAGGTTAACCCTCCTAATCCAATTAGAATAGGATTTTTTTTAATTAATTAAACACTTTTAATTAATTTATATCCTAATCTTATTAAGATTGAGAGAGAGAGAGAGTTCTGATATTATATTAATTCCTAAACTCCTTTAGAATTAAAATAATAATAATAATATTAATAAGACTCCTCTTATTAATTTATATTTAATATTTCTAAAATATTAAATAATAAACATTAAGCTATTTAATTAATTCTATCACCATAGATTAAATTAATTATACTTAATGCATTATTACTATCATGCCATTTTCTTCTTAAATAATTCTTCTTCCTTTTATGGTGTGACTCTTTAGGTTCTCCATATTAAACCGGTTGTGAATAAATCAATGAGAACAATTCTAATCTTATTTAAATAAATAAATTAAACTAATAACTATTTAAATAAATAACATTTATTCTACAATAGGGATAAGTCTCCCTAGCGATCAACGACTTTTCAGATAATATAAATTTCAACATTAATCATAAAAGAACCTGTGAGTTAATAGTTACCGTACAATTCAATCCTTCCACCATACAATGTCCCAATTAAATATAAGACATGGATTTACTGTCAAGTCTTAATTTATTTAATCATATGTATTTCGATTAGAAAATGCACAACCCCAAATAATGCAAATTAGAAACCTCTTTCTAATTTCATTCTACCTTGGCCAAGAATTCCTGGGTTGTCATTTAACGAATCACATAGGACATATCTCCTCTTTTACTAGAGGTTGTAAATTCTTTATTGATCATACATTATCTCCATATGCAACTCATTATACCCAAGCATACCCTATATATGCCTTAAAAGGCCTTAAAGAATAATATAAAGTATAATTTGTTACATACAAGATACTATAATGATCTCAAGTCCAAGGATCACTTGTACTACTATCACATTAGGAATTCCTATTGACAGGCGAGTAAAAACTCCATTAGGTATTCCATAGCGAGTCACGTTCAGTGAACTTATTCTCCAATAAGCACCTACATACTTGCTTTAGTGTCTCCACACAAATGACTATGAGATCAGTCATCCTCATCTAATGAGCAAGCAACATATGTACCAATCTATCCGGATTTACTAATCCCCATTTTAGTAATCCCATAATTGGGAACTATTTTAGTTTTTAAGCTTTCTAAGAATTTAGATCTCATTAGCATGATCTCATCATGATTCTAAAAGCATTGCTTAAAACTATGAGTTATTTACATATTATAAAAACAGCACCATGTAGATAATTAAATGCCTTAAATGAATATTTAATTAATTAATAAATAAATAAGATTGTTTACAAAGTATGTGCTTTATCATCATACATGATTGGCTTGTATGCACACTACTATCACATAGATGGTTGCCTACGTACTCCTATGCGAGGAGATTAGGTCTATGTAGTTCTTGCTTGGCTTGAATGGTTTGAAACTGGTACTCTGTATGTGGAGAGAAATTTTTAGGAGTTTGGGTTTGAAGGGTTTTTTGGAATTTTTATTTGTTTTGACCGCACCATAGATGGCTTACTCCCATAAATGAGAGATCAGATCATTCATAGTTCAAAAAACTGGTTCCCTGATTTTTTTTATTTTTTTGGTTTTTTGGTTTTTTGATTTTTTTATGGAAAGTAAAATACATAATGCTAAGAAAGTGATACCATCCCATATCTCCTGGAACTCATAACTTTATCCTCTGGATTTACATCTTCCTGGCTAGCTGAGGCTTGATAGTCCAGTTGTCAGTGATTATGTTGCCTTCGAGGCTCGTGACAGAGGTTACCTCCTGGTCATGAATATCTTCAATCACGGCCATAACTTGATCGTCTCCTGAATCAGCATATCCCTTAAGGAGGCTCAAACTGGACTCGTCGTAAAAAGGGATGAACTCTAGATTCCTCGATGGGTTGGCTTCCCTGACAACTTCACCACCTTTTTCTACATTGGTTCCTTTATCTTTTTTATGATCTTGAGAGGATTTAACTATGAAATCCCTCTCAACCTGTTGTTGTATTTCTCGCAAGGAACTTTTGGCTTTTTCCACACTCGAAAGGATCAGTATTTCCTCCTCATCATCTAAGAGGGTAAAATCAGGAATGTGGTTTCTGACTATGGGCAACAAGATATTTAATGGTGGCGGATGAATTTCTGTATGGGACACTCTTGTCTCATCTGTCACTCCCAGCATTAGGATCAGTCCACCTTGTGCTCTGCCGGGATTGGTGCTCATAGCCGTCACCTCCTTTGAACTGCCCGTCTCGAGTGAACATCTTAAGCTCTTTATTTCCCTTTCATTTTTTCTGGTCATGGGGACTTCTATCTTCAATTCTCCATTTTCAATGAGATCCTGGATTCTGTGTTGCAGATGCCAACATTCCTCGGTCCAATGTCCTAGTGATCTGGAATGATAAGCACACCTCTTGTTGAGATTATAATGCCTTCCTTTGGGATTAGCAGGTGGAGCAAGCTCAGTGATCTTTTTCTGTGCAACCAACAGTGCTAACACATTTTCCAACAAGTCCCCCAAAGGAGTGAATACCCTTCTCTACCTAATCTTTTTGACTCTCGGTGTCGTAGGATTTAGGGGGTTTGCCAGTGTTTGGAATGTTGTTTGATATTTCCTTTTTGGGAATTCACATTCCTCTAGGCAATTTTTCCGCTGGCGAAATCTTCTAGTAATTTCATCATTCCAATTTTCTTGTCCTTTCAGCCTGCTTTGATCTTCTTCAGTCAGCTGGATTATTTTGGAGGGAGATAGGCTTACATTCTGGCTAACTTCTTTTTCCTTTTGGCTTTGTAATAGTTGAGTGAAAAGTTGCCTTATATCCTGATGTTGGCGCACTATCAGTTTAGCTAGCAGAGTTACTTGATTCTGGATCATTTCCAATTTTTTCATTACCGTCATACCCTCTTCTGAATTTTCCAACTCTAGGACATTCGTTTTGTTCCTTGGGGGGTATTCCTCCATCCTTCGTATGTACTTTTGATTTTAACACATTTCGGTGCTTCTTGACCTGATCATGTTTACTCCTTCCATATTATGTTGTATCGGAAGGTTGGTGTTGACATTTGGAGGGTCAAGTTGTTGAACCACAACATCGCCACTTTTGATCAGGTTTTGGATTTTATGCTTTAAGGACCAACAATCTTATGTATCGTGTCCCAGAGACCCTGAGTGGTAAGCACATCTCTGGCTTGGATTGTCTCTTTTACTTCTTGAATCCAGAAGTGGAGCCAATTCGGTAATTTTCTTCTGTTTGATTAATAACTCCAATACATTTTCCAGGGAATCTCCTAGTGGAGTGAGCATTCTATTTTCCATTTTTTAAAATTTTCTCTTTCTGTCTTGGCATTGTTTGAATATGGCATGTTGTTGAAATTACAGATTGCCTTCCTTCTTCCAAATGGGGGGACTATGGTTGGGTCTCCCAGATTGCCTGTAACACCCCTTTCTGAAATAGAAAGAAAGGTTACTCAAAACACAACAAAACTGATGAATTTATACTAAAGCTCTAAACCACAAAAGAATGGTCTCAAAACCTATAAATATCAAAAGGTAAACCATAATAAATGCCAACTGGCTCAAACCACAATCTAGAGTAATCATTACAACTCAAAATATATTAATTTATCCAAATTATTACAACTCCGAACAACCGAATGTATCATAGCCTAACAAAATTTATCAAGACCATTGGATAGAAGGGAGCTCTCATCACACTTGCTCTTGATACCCCTGATTACTTGCCGGAAGAAAAACACAGCATGGGCCAAATGCCCAGTACGGATATAGAGTACAAAATAAAGAATTGAGATAACTAACTCAATAAATGAACTGAACTGTAACGAAAAAAAACTAATACAATAAAATAATAGGCTGAATCAAATGGCTGAGTGTTATTTCATACCGAGCTCAAAATAAAACAAAATATACCTTCCACACAGGTAAGTCAAATAATGCCACACAGGCAAGTCACACACATTGGACCGCGAATCCAAATGTATGTAAAATCGAAAGGCGTGTTTGGAACAAACATCGTCACTCCACAGAACAGAACAGAAAATTAGGGTCGACCCATACGCCTCCCACAACAAAACACCAAATGGCTAACTCCCACCGGAGCACAAAACGGAGACATCGTGGACTAATCACGCCGCCACGGAAGGTGTCATGCCTCGGTGCCAAGAGGACATGCCTGTGGTACCCCCACAGGTGGTTATAGCTCAGGTATACCCTACGGTATATTCTAACAAAAATACCATGTCACAACATATGTGACATAATACCAACAAAAGGGTTCTATACGTACATGTTGAACCTAATCAAATCATAATCTCAATGCCTCAAAAAAAGTAACATGTACCGCTCTACAATTATCAAAAATAATTAATAAACCCGATAACTTAACTCAAAGAGTACAAATTCGAGTCATATGAATCAACTCCAAAATGAAACTATTATATGAATTTCACAAGAAATAATTATGTGAAATAATAACGAATTTCGAAATAAGAAACAAAACGAATAAATCAAATTTAACAAGAGTATTGCTGAAAGAGTACAGAATCCATACCTGGAATCAGTAATGTAATACCCAAATTATATTCCAAATATACTCCTTAAATTCCCTCCGTTCGATCTAATAAAATAATAGTAATAATAATACAATTATAAGTTACTTAATAATTATAATTTATGTTAATATGAAATAAATTTCTCTAATTACATCCATTTTGCAAAACAAACCCGAATTAAATATTATATATATATATATATATATATATATATATAAACCAGTCAGTATGTCATATATATACTATACCCATTACAATTTTGTTACAGTAGTTTTGTATTCAAGATGACGATTTTTTTTTAAAGATCATCAGCTTCATTATTCATATATATATATATATATATATAATATACAATGCCTCCGTTCCTATCAGGGAGACTTGCAGGAATATATATATATCAAGATTAATCATGTTGCTATCACATTAATTAGTTCATACAAGTACTCTGCCACAAGTCAGTAAAGCTACCCACATTAATTCTATTATGATTAGGAGAATTAATAAAATAAGTAATAAATAAATAAATAACCTAACCTAATCTTTCTCACAATATATCTGATACGAACTAATTGAGAGAAGAGATTAGAATAAGAGCGGTGGCTGCAAACATAAAAGGGAAAGAAAGGAATTGACACAACAACATAACAGAAAGAAGAAAGGGATTCATTTAACAAAGGTAAGAACTCAAATTACTTATAAAAGATTATGTGTATAAAAAAAAGAAAAAAACGTTATTTTTTTTTCCTTCATTAGATCACCTGGAATGGAAAAAGCTTTTCCAGTATTATATATATATATATATATATATATATGTTAATGATTTGAGAGAATACTGATACGAAAGTTTTAGAATTTTTATATAATGATGGAAATTTGTTTTATCGTAAGCAGCTTGATCAAATATGTTTGGTAATTGGACAATAAATTGTTTAGGAGGAATTGGTTTTAACAAAATGTTATAAAACTAGATATTTGCATAATATTTAATAAATTATTCAGTCACAGCTTAATGTAAAAGCATAATAATGAAAGATAAATAATAATTTATAATACCACTTATAAATGTATTATTTTTGTGATTAGTTTGAACGGAGAGAGTCTAAACGAGTCGAATTTGGAATATAATTTTGGGTATTACATTGCTTAATCCAGGTACGGATTTCGTACTCCTTCAGCGATAATCCTTTTAATTTTGTTATGTTCGTTTTGCTTTTCGTTAGATTTTGTTTATTGTTTCACATGATTGTTCATTCTCAAATTCACGTGATAGTTTTGTTTTGACGTTGATATTCGAACTCATATTTGTACTCTTTAGACTAGTGTATCATGCCTAGAGTTTATTTCGATATTTGTAGTAATGTACATGTTAATATATTTTTGGAGATTTGTGTTGTTGATTCGTTCGATTTAACATGTAAGTATTAGAACCCCTTTCTGTTGATATTATATCACATGTGTTGTGACGTGATATTTTATTAGAATGTACCGTAGGGTATACCTGAGCTATAATCACCTGTGGGGGTACCACAGGCATATCCTCTTGGCACCGAGGCATGACACCTTCCGTAGCGGTGTGATCAGTCCACGGCGTCTCCGTTTTGTGCTCCGGTGGGAGTTGGCCATTTGCTGTTTTGTTGTGGGAGGCGTATGGGTCGATCCTAGTTTTTTGTTCTGTTCTGTTCTACGGATTGGTGATGTTTGTGCCAAACACACCTTCCAATTTTATATACATATGGATTCGCGGTCCAATGTATGCGACTTACCTGTGTGCCGTTTGATTCAGCCTATTATTTTGTTGTATTAGTTTTGTTCGTTACAGTTTAGTTCATTAATTGAGTTAGTTATCTCAGTTCTTTCTTTTGTATTTTATATCCGTATGGGCATTTGGCTCATGCTGTATTTTTTTCGGCTGGTAATCAGGGGGATCAAGGGCAAGTGTGATGAGAGCTCCCTTCTATCCAATGGTTTTGATATATTTTGTTAGGCTATGATACATTCGTTTGTTCGGAGTTGTAATGATTATACTCTAGATTGTGTTTTGGGACAATTTGACATTTATTCTGGCGTGCCATTTTGATATTTATTGGTTGTAAAGACTATTCTTTTGTGGGTTAGAGCTTTATTATGATTTCTTCGATTATGTTGTGTTTTGTGCGTAACTTCTCTTTCTATTTCAGAAAGGGGGTGTTACATTGCCCTTGTAAATTTAGAGATACATCTTCATCGCCTTTCTTGGGTACCCTCTTGGGATCGCTCGCATAATTACCAGACTGTATATGTTTGGCGACTGCTTCCAAGGCAATGAGATCTTTAATCTTGCCTGCTTTCAGGCCCATCTCTGCCATTTTGCCGTGTTTGATCAGCTCCGAGAATGTCTTGCCTATTTTTGCTAGGATCCTCTCATAATAAAGGTGCCTCTTGGATGTCTATGAAAGTAATCACCATTTTGGTTTCTGTCATAGGCGGACTGACCTGTGTTGCCAGACGTTTCCATCTTTGGGCATACTCTCGAAAAGATTCAGTACTCTACTTTTTGACTTTAGTCACATGGTATCGGTCCAGTGCTATTTGTGACTGAAAACTATACTGATTTAGGAAGGCGTGGGCTAACTCTTCCCAGTTATGGATTTTGACATTGTCAAGTCGGGCATACCAGGCTCTAGCCTCTCTAGTTAGACTTTTTTAGAATAAATGCATTCTCAGCTTTTCATCTTCTGCATAAGACCCCAGCTCGCCAATGTATACTTTCAAGTGCGTATAGGGATCGCCTGCCCCATTGTACTTTTCAAACTCTGGGACTTGGAATTTGTCAGGATATCGAGCCCCCTAGGAATATGGAGAGATCTGAATAAATGACACTTCCAAGGTTTCTAGTCCCTTTGATTGACCGGATGATTTCCTCCATTTGTTGGACTTTCTTTCTTATATCCTCAATTTCTCGATCATCCCTGAGGTTTATACTTTCAGGAGTTTTGTTGGTTCCTTTATTGAAATGAGGTTCAGGTATCTGTACTTCTCCTTTTTTTGTCAGCACTTTGATTGCCACCCTGTGAAGAGGACTCTGTTTGATTGGGCATTGTTTGGCCCTTAGTGCTTTTATAGAGGGCAATGATCCATGGCATGTATTTGCTATGAATTAAAAATGGGCAAATAGCATCCTAACCATCCATTGCCATAATCAAAGGTTAGGATTCAAATTTTAAAATCGTTGTCCCCTAGTCCAACTAGCGGACTGAATTAAAAAAAATCTCGGTCGATTATGCCCTCCAATAACGCGTTCGCAAAAAAAATAGTAATGTGCCTTGAATTGTCCGCTATGTTAACTAAGGAATGACAGTCCTTATCACACAAGGAAACATCTCTTTTTTGCTATATTATATTATTACTATGCTACTAGATCAACTGGTGACTTGACAATCATCTCTTTTTTGCTATATTATATTATTACTGTCCTTCTATTCAACCCTAAAAATCCAGCTATAATCCCATTGAAGATTCTGTCTTACCAACCAAAAAAAGAAACTATAAATATATATGTAAGACCCCAACTTTTATGAATAAAGATTTAATTTTCTTTATATATTATTTCGAAATAGTAAGGTGTTGACTTGATAAATATGAAAGTTATGGGTGAAATGTGCAAATATTTTTAAAATGAGCAAGTGGTTATAAAATATTCTTGTTGTCGGGGAATATTCGTTTGGTCGTGGAATATTCTTGTTGTCGGGGAATATTCGTACGACGGCGCAGTTATTTGTGGACCCCACAACGGAATAACTGTCGGATATAGAAAGCGACAGAAATAACTTTTTACAAGATAACGGCGTAGTTGTTACCGTTAGTACTGTTGAAATACCCGGTGGTTAAAATACAGTACGCGGTGGTGCGCAGTAGCACACGGTATTGCACAGTATTTCGAATTATTGAGTCTTACGTGAGAAGGAACCTACTCAATTATTGTTACAGTATTTACTGTTCAATATTTTATATTATTGACTCAATAATTGCTACGTTGATATTTTATATTATTGACTCAATAATTGCTGCATTGATATTTTATTGACTCAATAATTGCTACGTTGCTATTTTTTTATGATTGATTCAATAATGGCTACAGTTGATATTTTGTAGTATTGATTCAATAATTGTCGTTGCACAGTATTTCACGTTATCAACTCAATAATTCATATTATTTGAATAATATTATTAGATAGCATTATTGACAATGTCTAAGGAAGTTCTGTCTAGGAGGGGTTATTTAATTGCGCGCCAGTAAGGAGAAGTCCTTATCGGAAGGCCCCCTCTGTCCTGGGAACGACCTGGTTGTCAATATTGTAGTTCTATAATATTATTTGTGAATAATTAATCATTGATTTATATGATAAGGAAATATTTATTTTGTGGATATAAAAGAAGGAATTTGTGCTGATGTGTTTTTATCAGTATTTTGGTGTGAAAAATCATCCGTTTATGGATTTCGGATAATTTATGTTGGGAATTTGGAAAAATTTTCTTCTGCAAAGTTGTAGAGAATTAAATTTCCTATAGAAGGACACATCATTTGTATTTTTCTGACAAAGGGGCTATTTATTATGAATTATTAAAGTTTCGGAAAATAAATATTATTTTATAAATGGTGGGCCCCACTTTTGTTGTTTTGTTGAAAAAAATCAGATGTTTGAAGCAGCCGGCGGCTGGAGAAGTTTTGTAAAAATAATATTATTTTATTATTTTAGTCTCCTTTGGCATCCTAAGCTTTTCCTATAAATAGGGTGCTTAGGTTAGAATTGAAAATCACACCAGAATTCGAAGTTTTCTCTCTCTATAATATCGAGCGTATTTTTGTGAGTATTTCTATACTTTGAGTATTAGTATTCAGCGCAAGTTTCCGTCAATATTATATCCGATATTCCAGTCAGAGGTACTATCTTTTTGAGGTAAGGGATGTTATTTTCTTTCGTAAATGATGTTATTCTTTTCAATATCATTATACAGAAATATTGTCATGAATTTTGTTATGAAATTCTTATTTTTCCCGTCGGGGTTACTATTCACGTATACGGCACTATTCACGTATACGGCACTATTCACGTATACGGCACTATTCACGAGAAAATTTATTTTTCTTCTAATTGTCCAAATTGTCTGTTAAGGTTACTATCTTTGATTGTATCCAAGTTTTGGGCTTTATTCTTGAATTTTGCTTCACAAAGTATTATTATGGATTATTCTTGAATTTGGATAAACTAAATGACGAATCCCTAATCTTTGTCTTTTATCTCACTGGATTCGTTTTGTTTAAAATGTTTTTCATCATCCTCAGTCCTAAAAGTTGATGTAACTGAATATCTTTGGCCTGTAGAGCAAAGATGAATGATTACCTGATGAATATCTTTGGCCTGTAGTGCAAAGATGACAGGTGTTGAGATGAACATGACTACTGATGATGCAAATGAATATCTTTGGCCTGTAGTGCAAAGATGAATATTGATTCGAGATGTATATTGATTGATGTTACAGGGATAAAATATTGGTGATGGACTTTTAAATCATAGAAGATAGTAGACTTCATTCTCTGCTTAACTCTTCTAATGATTTGTTATTTCCGCTGCGAATATTGATCTAAAACTTGTTGTCCATAATATTTTATCTGAACTGTTGAAGACTAACGATAATTTATTTTTCATTATCTTAGTCATAATATTCTTTACTGGGCTAGTTGAGCTCACCCTTTTCATCTGTTGTCCTCTTCAGGAAATGAGAATGTTGCGGGGACTAGTCGGGGGACAGAGTGATGGTCCGAGTTAGAGCAGTAGTAGTCCTCACTATTTCTGATAAATAGTGTGATAATAATTGTAATGAGGACTTAGTTTGAATCTTAATATTTTCTACATATTTGTACTGAGACTCACAGTTGTGTGGTCGTATTTTGCACGACCGTATGATATAAAGTTTGTATTTGAATTCTGTACCATGTATTTGGCGACTCAGAATGGGTTGGGTTGAATGGACCTATTCTGGGGGCGTCACAATATATATACTTAAACCACCTTTTTTTAATTCATTACACAAATTGTTCACAACAATTTTATTCCTTCGCGTAATAAATACATATATATAACATATATTTATTAACTCCCAATTACATGTTACACCAAACATGCACATATCACATATAGAAAATAAATAATAAATATATTCTCTCACATTATTGTAAGACCCCAAATTTTATGAATAAGATTTAATTTTCTTTATATATTATTTTGAAATAGTAAGGTGTTGATTTGATAAATGTGATAAGTTATGGGTGATATGTGCAAAGTTTACAAACTAAGCAAGTGGTTATAAAATATTCGTTATGTCGGGGAATATTCGTTTGGTCGAGTAATATTCTTTTTGTCGGAGAATATTTGTACGACGACGCAGTCATTGGTGGACCCCACAACGGAATGAATGTCAGATATAGAAAGCGACAGAAGTAACCTTTTTATAAAAATAACGGTAAAACTGTTACCGTTAGTACTGTTGAAATATCCGGTGGTTAAAATACAGTAATACGCGGTGTTGCACGGTAGCACACGGTATTGCACAGTATTTTGAATTATTGATTCTTACGTAGGAAGGCACTTACTCAATTATTGTTACAATAATTACTGTTTAATATTTTATATTATTGATTCAATAATTACATAATATTTTATTGGTTCAATATTTGCTACGTTGATATTTTATATCCATAAGTGCTACTTTGCTATTTTATATTATTGATTCAATAATTGTCATTGCACATTATTTCAAATTATCAATCAATAATTCATATTATTTGAATAATATTAGTAGATAGCATTATTGGCAATGTCTAAGGAAGTTCTCTCTAGGAAAGGGGTTGATTAATTGCGCGCCAGTAAGGAGAAATCCTTATCAGAAGGCCCCCTCTTTCCTGGGAACGACCTGGTTGTCAATATTGTAGTTCTGTAATATTATTTGTGAATAATTAATTTTTGATATATATGATAAGGAAATATTTATTCAATATGGATTTAAACGGAGAAATTTTTAACATGTAATATTTGTTGAAAGTTGGTATTTTATCTTGTCCGATAAAATAATTCATTCAAATATATTATTATAATATTACATTATAGTAGTATGATGTGATTATATAATAGTATGATTTTTATAATTTGAATGGTAACATTATTATAGTAAATTTATGATATAAAAGTTAAACGATGTGGAAGAGTGCAAATTGAATTTGAACTCTTATGATGCAAACAATGATGTCATCGGAGCAATGAGGTAAGCAATGATGTCATCGGAGCGATGAGGTAAACAATGATGTTATAGATCGATGATGTAAGCGATGATGTCATAAATTATGACAAAAAGACTATTTTACCCTTACTCCGCCGAGCCTATAAATAAAAGCTCATTTTTTTATTATTTCTCACCAATTCACTAAAGCTACAAAGAGATAAAATATAGAGAGAATAAGAGAGAAAGAAGAAGTGTATTCTGCTATTACCCTAGTACAGTCTCCAAATTTTAAGGTAATGGGTATTATTTCTTTCGTATTCATGAAGAGAGTTATTTTCTTTCAATACTCGTAAGGGTTGTTATTCCATTCTTTATTATTCTGTTGGAATAACCTGTCTACACGGACTAGCGCATGCATGGTGAAATCATGTTGTTATTCTATTCTTTATTACTCTGTGGGAATAACCTGTCTACGCGGACTACCTGTAACGACCCCAAAATTCATACAATATAATTCTCATCCTCGATCTTTAGCAATACATCTTTAATCTATCTTTACATCATTATTCGATATTAAAATCACTAAAAATGCGGAATATTTAAAACTTTTATAAACTTTCTTTCTATATTGCCCTGAATCGCAACCTTAACATTACAAATATTTGATTCAATTCTATTACATGAATTGCTACAACGAAAGGACTATACAAAGTCTTACATCACTAAGCAATATCCATTATACGTCGGATAGCTCAACTTACAACTTAACAATTAAGTTACAATGAAAACATCAACTACAATTTGAAATTTAACAAAATTAATATTCTTTAACATTGATCTCTATAAATCACTTAACACGTATCTTTACCTTGCATCCTTGACCTGCAAAAATGATTATTTTCAAGAGTGAGCTCGACAGCTCAGCAAGATCTAACAGTTTTCATGCATCACATAGCACTTAATTAACATGCTCAATATTAAAGTAACATGGCATACATGCTTTAATCACATAACAAATATAAAGATTGAGTTCCTTACTCAATCAACATTATTAAATCAATCAAAATAGTCATAAATTGACTTTAACATTTCATGCTTGCAACATATACAACATAGCATACTCTTTGCAATACAATTTAAAACAGTTCATAATATCATCAAGTTCACATAGAAAATAGGAACCGAAAGACTTGCCTGGCTCGTAGATTACCAATTACCGAAAAATAGCTTAATATAATCTGCTTCATGATCCTACATAACGTATTACCATGCGCATCAATTATTAGTCACCTAGCAACGCTTATCAAACGTCTAAGTAAATAATACTTTATACTTTCTAATTCTCTTCTACTCGTTTGACACTCGCTGTCAAACCATATATATAATTAACAATATCAGTTAATTATCACATAGCTAATCCTCATCGTTAATTAACCAATCTAGGTTAACTCATTCCTCATTAACTATTAAATTAATAATTATTATCACATAAAAATTTACATCACATACTGACATTACATTTTCTCATAATCATATTATATATCACATGATTACTCAATTAATAATTACATACTCATATTAAATTATAATTAAATAAATTATAATTTAAACATCCACTTTAATCACATTATAATTAAACAATTTATAATTGCACTATTTATAACGTACTTTAAACCATTACTCTAATTAATCAAATTATAATTAAAAAAATTATAATTTATAATTAATCAAACTACATCATGCATTAAATTATAATTAAACCAATTATAATTTAAATGAAACAATTACTTAGATTATAAATAATCAATTTAAATTCATGCACTCATTTAAATAAATTACAATTTATTCTACACATTTACCTCAATTATAATCACATATCATATTAATCAATTATAATTAACAAAATTATAATTTAAGTTAAACTTTTACTTTGATTATAATTAATCAAACTATATTCATTATAATTTAACAAATTATAATTTAAATTAAACCTTTACTATAATTATTTCAAATTACAGTTACACATCATGTTAACTAAATTATAACTAAATGAATTACAACTTAAGCTAACCATTTAGTTTAATAAATCAAATACTAATTTAAGGTTTTCACAACCTTCTTTCTTTTAAACTTTGAAATCGTAAAATAACTATTAATAATATCTTATTGAAAATCTTGGTTCATGTATAACACATAACCATTATCATTAACCTATATAATTTGGGTTTTAAAAACTGTACAATTAATTAAAAAAAAATTTGCCTCTGTTCAGGGTCCGGCGCAGCTGCGCCACTAATTGCCTTGACACCGGCGCAGCTGCGCAGGTGTCAAACATGAGGAAACCCAGCGGCGCAGCTGCGCTGCTTCTGCCCTTGCTGCCTGCGCAGCTGCGCCAGCACGCGGGCAGAAACAGAGCAGCAATGGCACTGTCATGCCAACAAACGACAATTACAAGCAATTTCACAATGTAAGGTACTCACATGCACTAATACACATGCTATACATCACAAAATTTGTCTAAGCAACAATAATCAAAAGGTTTTAGAAACCAATTTTACTATTTTCATAAAGTTTATACCTTTATCAAATAATTCACCGTAAATCCAATTCTCAACCAATTAACTTCATAATTCATGTATTATCTTCGTTATTAAAGATAGTATCATACAAAAATCTAAATATGCATATATCACATAAGTAATTATAAATTTTTCATTCTAAACTCAACCAAAATATGAAAATTTCTTAAGAACACAAATTCTTCATAAAAACTTGTTTTATAACAAATTTTGATTTCTGAAAATCATACATAGCATACAATTCACTTATATGAACACAACTTATATATTCAATTCATAGTTATATAATTTCTCGTTAACTTACAAACATAGAGAACTAATACTTATGGATAATCATAAAAACATATTTAAAAACACGAATTGAGATTATAACCTTGTTTTGCTTAGAAGAATAAGATGAAGATGGTGGTGTGTTTGACTCTCTCAAACTTCATCTTCCTCTTTCTTCTTTCTCCCTCCTTCTCTTTTCTCTCTATCTTTTCTCTGTGTTTTCTCTTCTCTTTCTCTGTATTTCTTTTTGTTTCTAACACTGACTATTTTCTCTAACTCTTGTTATAATCTAACGTATATTGTAATATACATATATCTATATACATATAATACAATCATAAATATAAACATAATAACCCTTATTAACTATAATAATTACAATTAATATATAAGTTACAAATTTGAATTTTAAAAGCATTAAGGCTTGTTTGGAAAAACAAGTTATTTTAAAAACAGGTTTTAATAGTTAAGGCCCCGTTTGGCAAAACGGATTTAAAATAATGCAAGGGCCTTGTTTGGGAAACGATTTTAAAAATTCTTTTTATTCTTTTAATAAATCCTTTAACACATCTTTTTAATGTTATCCTTAAATTAATTAAATCTTAACATTATAATTTAATTAATTAAAAGTCTAACATCATTTAATCACATAAAATTGTCACATAATTATAATTATTCGCTAATTATAATTGCATGTAACACTCATCACATTACTCACCGAATTTAATTATTTCAATTAAATTAGAACTATAACATACAATCATTATATCAATTAAATTAAATACTAAATATTCATTTAATTAATATACTACACTTAATTACATTACTCCATAATAATCACATAATTATTTATTTAACTCAATAAATAATTCAATTAAAATATTTATTTACTCCAATAAATATTAAAATTAATATTCAAATTATCTTCACATAAATTCACATATTTCACCATATATGACACGTATTCACATACTCAAACTCAAAACATCAGATAATAAGAATTTTATTTATTAAATTCTCATTTAAAAAAATTCTAAAAATCTGGGATGTCACATCCTTCCCTCCTTATAAGGATTCCGTCCACGGAATCACCGAAACCCTACCTTACTCAAGTTTTTACTCAAGTTCAAAGTTCTGTCTAGGAAAGGGCTGATTAATTGCGCGCCAGTAAGGAGAAATCCTTATCAGAAGGCCCCTTCTTTCCTGGGAACGACCTGGTTGTCAATAATGTAGTTCTATAATATTATTTGTGAATAATTAATTTTTGATATATATGATAAAGAAATATTTATTCAATGTGGATTTAAACGGAGAAATTTTTAACATGTGACATTTGTTGAAAGTTGGTATTTTATCTTGTCCGATAAAATAATTTAATCAAATATATTATTATAATATTACATTATAGTAGTATGATGTGATTATATAATACTATGATTTTTATAATTTGAATGGTAACATTATTATAGTAAATTCATGGTATAAAAGTTAAACAAGGTGGAAGAGTGCAAAATGAATTTGAACTCTTATAATGCAAACAATGATGTCATCGGAGCGATGAGGTTAGCAATGATGTCATCGGAGCGATGAGGTAAGCAATGATGTCATAGATCGATGATGTAATCGATGATGTCATAAATTATAGCGAAAAGACTATTTTACCATTACTCTGCCGAGCCTTTAAATAGAAGCTCATTTCTTCATTATTTTTCACCAATTCACTAAAGCTATAGAGAGAGAAAGTATAGAGTGAATAAGAGAGAAAGAAAAACAGTATTCTGCTATTACGCTAGTACAGTCTCCAAATTTTAAGGTAAGGGGTATTATTTCTTTCATATTCATGAAGAGAGCTATTTTTTTTCAATACTCGTAAGGGTTGTTATTCCATTCTTTATTATTCTGTTGGAATAACCTGTCTACGCGGACTACCGCATGCATGGTAAAATCCTGTTGTTATTCTATTCTTTATTATTCTGTGGGAATAACCTGTCTACGCGGACTACCGCATGCCTGGTGAATAACCCTTCATATTCAGTTGTTATTAAATTGTGAAAATAATCTGTCTGAGCGGACTACCGCCAGACGGGTGAAAATTCAATTGCAGTTTCGTATATTGTTTCCTTTCAGATTCCTAACTCTAAATTACTACAGTAAGTATTGCTTCTATAATTCCTGAAATGATCAGATATTACTTGAGTTTTGCGCTTCATCTAATATTATTTCACTGGAATATTGGTCTGAGCTTTCTTGTGAAATTTTTATCTTTTCATGTCGAGTTACTATTCACGAGATACTATTCACGGTAAAATATATATATATTTTTCTTCCAAATCACCTTTGATTGGATCCAGGTTTTGATCTTCATTCTTGAACTCTGGATAAATTCTCTAATATTTTGTCCTTTATCTCACTATATCCGTTATTCGTATTATTTTTCATCATTCTCAGTTCTAAATGGTTATATAACTGAATATCTTTGGCCTATAATGCAAAGATGAATAATTACGTGATGAATATCTTTGGCCTGTAGTGCAAAGATGAATGATTACCTGATGATTATCTTTGGCCCGTAGTGCAAAGATGGACAGGTGTTGAGATGAACATGACCAACTGATGATACAAATGAATATCTTTGGCCCGTAGTGCAAAGATGGATATTTGATTCGAGATGTATATTAATTGATGTTACAAGTATAAAATATTGATGATGGACTTTTAAATCAAAGAAGATAGTAGACATCATTCTCTACTTAACTCTTCTAATGAATTGTTATTTTCGCTGCGAATATTGACCTAAAACTTGTTGTCCATAATATTTTATCTGATTTATTGAAGGCTAACGATAATTTATTTTTCATTATCTTAGTCATAATATTCTTTACTAGGCTAGTTGAGCTCACCCTTTTCTTCAATTGTTCTCTTCATGAAATGAGAATATCGCGGGTACTAGTCGGGGAATGGAGTGATGGTCCGAGTTAGGGCTGTAGAAGTCCTCACTATTTTTTTTATTTAAAATAGTGTGATAATAAATATAATGAAGACTTAGTTTGAATGTTAATATTTTCTACATGTCTGTATTGACACTCACAGTTGTGTGGTCGTATTTTGCACGACCGTGTGATATGAAAGATTATATTTGAATTTTGTTGAGTGTATTTGGCGACTCAAAATGTGTTGAGTATTGAACCTATTTTGGGGGCGTCACATTATAATTTAAATTATATCAATTTATTTACATATAGCAAATAAAACTTGATATATTTATCATATTACATAAACATACATATTACCTCATACAAAGCCATACTTATAGGGCAATATTATCATTAATATAATATTATCTCTTTATTAAAATAATTCAATGTTAGAATTTATTTTAATATCCTTTAATTAAAGTATACCATAATATTTGTATACTTAAACTAATTATTTTCTTTTTTCTTCTCTAAATTATTTACAACAATTTAACTATAATCAATATAATAATATATTCACTACAATAAAAATATACATACATTACACTCAATAATGTAATATATGATTTCTTCACTAAAATAATGTTCATATATCAAAAATTGCTTATTTGATATGTTTGTACCTTATATATTATTCACAAAAGTTCCATAGCTTCTCACTATGAACTATTACTCTACCAATGACCTGGAATTAGGCGTCAATACTCTACTAATTTTACAGTATAGCTTTAGTGGCTTCTTAACTGTATCCCTTTTCTCTGTCTCTCTCTTATGTGTGCTATTTATGCAACTATATTTATATTTGCAGATGAATAGTCCAGCCCGGCATGTTATGTAGGTGCTTGAAGTATCTTACTAATCTAGTGAAACGAGTTGCCTACAATTGGTTGGGTTAAGGTGAAGTGTAATTTCCAAGATTGAGATTTTGTTAACTAGGAGAAAGGTTATAGGCTTTCTAGGTGGAAAAGAGTTAGAATTGGCTGCACGTAAGACTTTAGTTGTAAGACCCCAAATTTTATGAATAAAATTTAATTTTCTTTATATATTATTTTGAAATAATAAGGTGTTGATTTGATAAATATGATAAGTTATGGGTACAATGTACAAAGTTTACAAAGTAAGCAAGTGGTTATAAAATATTCGTTGTGCCGGAGAATATTCGTTTGGTCGAGGAATATTCTTTTTGTCGGAGAATATTTGTACGACGGCGTAGTCATTGGTGGACCCCACAACGGAATGAATGTCAGATATAGAAAGCGACAAAAGTAACCTTTTTATAAAAATAAAGGTAAAACTGTTACCGTTAGTACTGTTGAAATACCTGGTGGTTAAAATACAGTAATACGCGGTGTTGCACGGTAGCACACGGTATTGCACAGTATTTCGAATTATTGATTCTTACGTAGGAAGGCACTTACTCAATTAATGTTACAGTAATTACTGTTCCATATTTTATATTATTGATTCAATAATTGCATAATATTTTATTGGTTCAATATTTTCTACGTTGATATTTTATATCAATAAGTGCTACTTTGCTATTTTATATTATTGATTCAATAATTGTCATTGCACATTATTTCAAATTATCAAATCAATAATTCATATTATTTGAATAATATTATTAGATAGCATTATTTGCAATGTCTAAGGAAGTTCTGTCTAGGAAAGGGGTTGATTAATTGCGCGCTAGTAAGGAGAAATCCTTATCGGAAAGCTCCATCTTTCATGGAAACGACCTGTTTGTCAATATTGTAGTTCTGTAATATTATTTGTGAATAATTATTTTTTGATATATATGATAATGAAATATTTATTCAATGTGGATTTAAAAGGAGAAATTTTTAACATATGACATTTGTTGAAAGTTGGTATTTTATCTTGTCCGATAAAATAATTCATTCAAATATATTATTATAATATTACATTATAGTAGTATGATGTGATTATATAATAGTATGATTTTTATAATTTGAATGGTAACATTATTATAGTAAATTCATGGTATAAAAGTTAAACGATATGTAAGAGTACAATTTAATATTGAACTCTTATGATGCAAACAATGATGTCATCGGAGCGATGAGGTAAGCAATGATGTCATCGGAGCGATGAGGTAAGCAATGATGTCATCGGAGCGATGAGGTAAACAATGATGTTATAGATCGATGATTTAAGCGATGATGTCATAAATTATGGCGAAAAGACTATTTTACCATTACTCTGCCGAGCATATAAATAGAAGCTCATTTCTTCATTATTTTTCACCAATTCACTAAAGTTATAGAGAGAGAAAGTATAGAGAGAATAAGAGAGAAAGAAAAAGAGTATTCTGCTATTACGCTAGTACAGTCTCCAAATTTTAAGGTAAGGGGTATTATCTCTTTCGTATTCATGAAAAGAGTTATTTTCTTTCAATACTCGTAAGGGTTGTTATTCCATTCTTTATTATTCTGTTGGAATAACCTGTCTACGCGGACTACCGCATGCATGGTGAAATCCTGTTGTTATTCTATTCTTTATTATTTCTGTGGGAATAACCTGTCTACGCGGACTACAGCATGCCTGGTGAATAACCCTTCATATTCAGTTGTTATTAAATTGTGGAAATAATCTGTCTGAGCGGACTATGATAAAATAATTTTTTAAATTATTTAATATCGATATGAATTTATCCACTCCTTTATCTCCACTGAATCGTCTCTACGCTAAATAACAAATATATATTAATAATATATTTATAAATCCCAAAAACACATATTACATAGTCTATATTATCCTATGAAATATAATACCACATACCTCATATCACACACACACATATATATATATATATTCTTATTCGAACCCATCTCACAATTTAAAAATTTTATTTATTAAATCCTTATTTAATAATATCTGAAAATTCGGGTTCTTATAACTATTTCAGATGTTGTAACCCTATTATAGGGAGATGATGGATTATTTATCTATTTAATGAATTTCTATTATTATGGGTAGATAATCTTATGATATTTGAACAGTGAACACCAAATCCTATGGAAATTAAGATGCCGAATTTGGAGGTGTCACAAGTTGGTATCAGAGCCGTAGGTTATGAACCTTAGGTGGGGGAAAATCTTAGGATAGTAGCCTTCGAGAACATAGAAATGATAACTCTTGTTGAGTTCTAGGAAAGATAATAAAATTACCTTATGTGCTATGTGTTTATAATTGTCTACTTGCTAGAGTATTGATTAGCATCACTTAATATCTAAGACTTAAAATTTGATTTGTTAAGATGTTAGATGCCGGAGGATCTATTCAGCCCAGGGATGTTGTACCCCTAGAGACTAGAGATGAGGATCCCCGAGACATACATATAGACGGGTGAAAATTCAATTGCAGTTTCGCATATTGTTTCATTTTAGATTCCTCACTCTAAACTTAATACGGTAAGTATTGCTTCTATAATTCCTGAAATGATCAGATATTACTTGAGTTTTGCGCTTCATCTAATACTATTTCACCGGAATATTGTTCTGAACTTTCTTGTGAAATTTTTATCTTTTCATGTCGAGTTACTATTCACGAGTTACTATTCACGGGATATTATTCACGGTAAAAAAAATCTTCCAAATCATCTTTGATTGGATCTGAACTTTCTTGTGAAATTTTTATCTTTTCATGTCGAGTTACTATTCATGAGTTACTATTCACGAGTTACTATTCACGAGTTACTATTCACGATAAAAAAAATACTTCTTTTTCTTCCAAATCATCTTTGATTGGATCCATGTTTTGATTTTCATTCTTGAACTCTGGATAAATTCTCTAATATTTGTCATTTATCTGACTAGATCCATTATTCGTATTATTTTTCATCATCCTCAGTTCTAAATGGTGATATAACTGAATATCTTTGGCCTGTAGTGCAAAGATGAATAATTACGTGATGAATATCTTTGGCCTGTAGTGCAAAGATGAATGATTACCTGTGAATATCTTTGGTCCGTAGTGCAAAGATGGACATGTGTTGAGATGAACATGACCAACTGATGATACAAATGAATATCTTTGGCCTGTAGTGCAAATATGGATATTTGATTCGAGATGTATAGTGATTAATGTTACAGGGATAAAATATTGATGTTGGACTTTTAAATCAAAGAAGATAGTAGACATCATTCTCTACTTAACTCTTCTAATGAATTGTTATTTTCGCTACGAATATTGATCTAAAACTTATTGTCCATAATATTTTATCTGATTTATTGAGGGCTAACGATAATTTGTTTTTCATTATCTTAGTCATAATATTCTTTACTGGGCTAGTTGAGCTCACCCTTTTCTTCCATTGTTCTCCTCAAGAAATGAGAATATCGCGGGTACAAGTCGGGGAATGGAGTGATGGTCCGAATTTGAGCTGTAGAAGTACTCACTATTTTTTTATTTAAAATAGTGTGATAATAAATGTAATGAGGACTTAGTTTGAATGTTAATATTTTTTACATGTTTGTATTGATACTCACAGTTGTGTGGTCGTATTTTGCACGACCGTGTGATAGGAAAGATTGTATTTGAATTTTGTTGAGTGTATTTGGCGACTCAAAATGGGTTGAGTATTGAACCTGTTTTGGGGGCGTCACAGTTGGTATCAGAGCTTAGGGATATGATCTCTAGCGCAGATCTGGGAATAGAACTAGGAAGGGAGAGACGAGTAAAACCTTCGCTAGTGTGTCCTACCTAAGCTTAATTATTATTTAACTGGTCGGTTGGAACATAGGGTTAATATTTGATATGTTAATTTGTTTGATTAACCCTTGTTTTGTGGAAGTATTTGAGAATGGCAGCTGAAAATCTAAACAATCGAGTGACTGAGACCATTGAGACACCTTTAATCACCAATGAGGAGAACGTGCAACAGGAAGGCAATATTCCTCCTGTAAACAATTCTACCGAAGAAATGATAAATGACGGGATGTTTAGAAGCTTTTTATAATTCATTCAAAACCAGACGAGGGAGAGTCGTGTTCATAATACTGGTGGAAATAACAACTCGCGGTTTGTTACTGCCAAGTAGTTTAAAGAGTTGGGACCACCAGAGTTTCAGGAAAAGCCATATTCAATCAAGGCAGAAAATTGGATTAAGTAAATTACCAAGATATTTGATGTCTTGGGATGCACGGAGGAATAGAAGGTTCCATTTGCCACCTTTATGTTCCATGGAGAAGTAGATTACTGGTGGGAATCTGTGAAGCGTACCCAGCCTGCCCCACTCAAGATGTCTTGGGAGGAGTTCCAAAAACTATTCAATAACAAGTACTTTCCAGAAAATATTAGTCACATAAAAGAGGTAGAGTTTATCAGACAAGAACAGAACAACATCACTGTATTCCAGTACGAGGCTAAGTTCGCGGAGTTATCCCGATTTGCACCTCATTTGGTGGAGAATGAGGAACGTATGACGCGGATGTTTCTGAGAGATTTAAAACAAAACATTCGTCAATACCTCATTTCTCACAAATTTTTTCTATATTCGGATATAGTGAACAGGGCCCAGTTATTAGAACAAGATAATGATTATGTTCAACTAAGGGACAATAACTAGGGTAATACCGGTGGCAGCAGTCATTGGAACAATGACAACCAGCGGGGAGAAAAATATCATGACAGAAGCGGTAACCACTCCGGTGGTAATCGTGGCTATGATAATAGAAGAAGCAAGTCGCGGGAGATTTTAAAAAGAGAAGATTCAACAATGATAATGCGAAGACGTCGACAGTAGTACCAGCATCAACTGTTTCTAGGGGAGGAGAACGACCACCGGTCGTATGCTATAAATGCGGGCAAGAAGGACACATCAGTCCAAATTTCCCACAAAAATTCAAGGTATGTCATAACTGTGGAAAGGAAGGACATATAGCTAGAGAGTGTCCGATTGAGAAACCAAGTCCAGTGGGGTGGTAATTCCAAAGGATGTCCCGGACAAATCAAAGTCGGTGGTTCCTGGAAGAGCGTTTGTCGTGACTGCCCAAAACGCAAGGAACCCGAACGAATTTATCACGGGTTAGTTAATCGTACACTTTTGCGAAGTCTATACCTTATTAGATATCGGTGCTACCCATTCTTTTATTTCACCTGCTTGTGCTCAACATTTGAACTTGACTCCTGAGAAATTAGACTTTGACTAATCTGTTGAAACTTCGTTAGGAGAAACCTTCGTTACATTCACAGTTTATAATTCTTGTTTGATTCAAGTTGGCACCCTCACCCTACCAGTGGATTTTATATCTTTGAAAATACTTGCATTTGATGTGATTTTTGATCGACTGGTTAACCACACATCATGCCAAAATTGATTGTTTTCGTAAGGTTGTTAGTTTTCATATTCCTAACCAACCTATTGTACGAATTCAAACAACCAAACCACTAAAATCAATCAATGTTATTTCAAGTCATAAAGCTATTCGTTTATTGAAAAATGGATGTCAAGCTTTCTTAGCCCATGTCACTAATCTAAACTAGAATACGTCAGGTTTGAATGATATTTCTGTTGTTAATGAGTTTTCTGATGTATTTCCCGAAGAACTTCCTAGTCTACCCCCAGAACGTGAAGTTGAATTCTTTATTGACCTTGACTCCAGTACAAAACCCATTTCTAAAATCCCATATCGAATGTCTCCTATTGAACTTCAGCAGTTAAAGGTCCAACTGCAGGAGTTGTTAGACATCGGTTTTATACGTCCTAGTACGTCTCCTTGGGGTGCTCCTATTTTATTCGTAAAGAAGAAAGACGGTAGTATGCAACTATGTATTGACTATCAGGAGTTGAATCATGTCACCATCAAGAATAGGTATCCACTACCACGCATTGATGACCTGTTCGACTAGTTGCAAAGTGCGCAATTCTTCTCAAAGATCGATCTTCGTTCTATATATCATCAGTTAGAGATTAGAACTGATAACATTCCAAAGACTACCTTTAGAACTCGATACGCGCATTACGAATTTCTACTTATATCTTTTGGATTGACCAATGTCCATGCTGCATTCATGGACATGATGAATCGAATATTTAAGAAATATTTGGATCATTTCGTGGTTGTCATTATTGATGACATCCTAAAGCCTCAAATATTTCTTCACCAAGAACAAACTCAATATGCGACAACGACGTTGGCTTCAGATGTTTAAAGATTACGACCATTCCATTCTATACCATTCTAGGAAAGCGAACGTGGTAGCTGACGCGTTGAGTAGAAGATCGTATGCGGGCACGAGTGCTTTGCTCTCAACACAAAGGCCTATTTTGTATGACTTACAAAAGATGGAGACAGAGTTCAAGACTCCGGGGACCCATGCGATGATATCAAGTATACTCGTAGAACCAGCTTTGATTGATAAAGTTAAAGCTGCTCAAGCTACAGACCCGGAGCTGATGAATATGAAGAAGAAGATGCAAGAAGGTGCTATTCCAGAAGCATGAATCGATGCAGAGGGAATACTTCGAGTCAAATCCAGACTTTATATTCTTAATGACTCTGATTTAAAGTATAGAATCATGATGGATGCACATAACACATCGTTTGCAATCCACCCTCGAAGTATCAAAATGTATCGTGATCTTCGACATACATTTTGGTGGAGCAATATGAAGAGAGAGATCGCGGAGTTCATCTCGAGGTGTTTAACGTGTCAACGTATCAAGGCAAAGTATAAAGAGCCATATGGTGTGAAGAGCCCTAGGCCTCTCGCTGGTGACTTCTTGTGTGGGATGAATCGAAGCTAGACTCTTCGTAGGGGACGCCGTTTTTGTGCGGTGGCCAACTAATAGCTACCATTGTGAGGTACTATGGTTGAGACATCATGAGAGTCACAGTTGGAATCGAAGAAATAACCTGAGAGTTAAAATCAAAAATGAATGCGAGATATCCCCATCTTTCGACATACCAAGTACGTACGTCAATTTCGAGAATGAAATTTCATAAGGAGGGGAGGTTGTAAGACCCCAAATTTTATGAATAAGATTTAATTTTCTTTATATATTATTTTGAATTAGTAAGGTGTTGATTTGATAAATGTGATAAGTTATGGGTGAAATGTGTAAAGTTTACAAAGTAAGCAAGTGGTTATAAATATTCGTTGTGTCAGAGAATATTCGTTTGGTCGAGGAATATTCTTTTTGTCGGAGAATATTTGTACGACGGCGCAGTCATTGGTGGACCCCACAATGAAATGAATGTCGGATATAGAAAGCGACAGAAGTAACCTTTTTATAAAAATAACGGTAAAACTGTTACCGTTAGTACTGTTGAAATACCCGGTGGTTAAAATACAGTAATACGCGTTGTTGCACGGTAACACATGGTATTGCACAGTATTTTGAATTATTGATTCTTACGTAGGAAAGCACTTACTCAATTATTGTTACAGTAATTACTGTTCAATATTTTATATTATTGATTCAATAATTGCATATTATTTTATTGGTTCAATATTTGCTACGTTGATATTTTATATCAATAAGTGCTACTTTGCTATTTTATATTATTGATTCAATAATTGTCATTGCACATTATTTCAAATTATCAAATCAATAATTCATATTATTTGAATAATATTATTAGATAGCATTATTGGCAATGTCTAAGGAAGTTCTGTCTAGGAAAGGGGTTGATTAATTGCGCGCCAGTAAGGAGAAATCCTTATCGGAAGGATCCCACTTTCCTGGGAATGACCTGGTTGTCAATATTGTACTTCTCTAATATTATGTGTGAATAATTAATTTTTGATATATATGATAAGGAAATATTTATTCAATGTGGATTCAAAAGGAAAATTTTTTAACATGTGACATTTGTTGAAAGTTGGTATTTTATCTTGTTCGATAAAATAATTCATTCAAATATATTTTTATAATATTACATTATAGTAGTATGATGTGATTATATACTAGTATGATTTTTATACTATATCATCTAAATGGTGATATAACTGAATATCTTTGGCCTGTAATGCAAAGATAAATAATTACGTGATGAATATCTTTGGCCTGTAGTGCAAAGATGAATGATTACCTGATGAATATCTTTGGCCCGTAGTGCAAAGATGGACAGGTGTTGAGATGAACATGACCAACTGATGATACAAATGAATATCTTTGGCCCGTATTGCAAAGATGGATATTTGATTCGAGATTTATATTGATTGATGTTATAGGGATAAAATAATTATGATGGTTTTTTAAATCCAAGAAGATAGTAGACATCATTCTCTACTTAACTCTTCTAATAAATTGTTATTTTCGCTGCGAATTTTGGTCTAAAACTTGTTGTCCATAATATTTTATCTAATTTATTGAAGGCTAACAATAATTTGTTTTTCATTATCTTAGTTATAATATTCTTTACTGGGCTAGTTGAGCTCACCCTTTTCTTCCATTGTTCTCTTCAGAAAATGATAATATCGCAGGTACTAGTCGGGGAATGTAGTGATGGCCCGAGTTAGAGCTGTAGAAGTCCTCACTATTTTTTTTAATTAAAATAATGTGATAATAAATATAATGAGGACTTAGTTTGAATGTTAATATTTTTTACATGTCTGTATTAACACTCACAGTTGTGTGGTCGTATTTTGCACGACTGTATGATATGAAAGATTGTATATGAATTTTGTTGAGTGTATTTGGCGACTCAAAATGGGTCGAGTATTGAACCTATTTTGCGAGCGTCACATTATAATTTAAATTATATCAATTTATTTACTTATAGCAAATATAACTTAATATATTTATCATATTACATAAGCATACATATTACTCCATACAAAGCCATACTTATAAGGCAATATTATCATTAAAATAATATCATCTCTTTATTAAAATAATTCAATGTTAGAATTTATTTTAATATCCTTTAATTAAAGTATACCATAATATTTGTATACTTAAACTAATTATTTTCTTTTTCCTTCTCTAGATTATTTTCAACAATTTAACTATAATCAATATAATAATATATTCACTACAATAAAAATATACATACATTACACTCAATAATGTAATATATGATTTCTTCACTAAAATAATGTTCATATATCAAAAACTGCTTATTTGATATGTTTTCACCTTATATATTATTCACAAAAGTTCCATAGCTTCTCACTATGAACTATTACTCTACCAATGACCTGGAATTAGGCGTCAATACTCTACTAATTTTACAGTATAGATTTAGTGGCTTCTTAACTGTATCCCTTTTCTCTGTCTCTCTCTTATGTGTGCTATTTATGCAACTATATTTATATTTGCAGATGAATAGTCCAGCCCGGCATGTTATGTAGGTGCTTGAAGTATCTTACTAATCTAGTGAAACGAGTTGCCTACAATTGGTTGGGTTAAGGTGAAGTGTAATTTCCAAGATTGA
The DNA here is from genome assembly GCA_020205555.1 of Panax stipuleanatus. NCBI lineage: Eukaryota > Viridiplantae > Streptophyta > Magnoliopsida > Apiales > Araliaceae > Panax > Panax stipuleanatus. The sequence continues at coordinate 151,479,104 of CM035117.1, read as the reverse complement.
GATTTTGTTAACTAGGAGAAAGGTTATAGGCTTTCTAGGTGGAAAAGAGTTAGAATTGGCTGCACGTAAGACTTTAGTTGTAAGACCCCAAATTTTATGAATAAGATTTAATTTTCTTTATATATTATTTTGAAATAGTAAGGTGTTGATTTGATAAATATGATAAGTTATGGGTAAAATGTACAAAGTTTACAATGTAAGAAAGTGGTTATAAAATATTCGTTGTGTCGGAGAATATTCGTTTGGTCGAGGAATATTCTTTTTGTCAGAGAATATTTGTACGAACGCGCAGTCATTGATGGACCCTACAACGGAATGAATGTCGGATATAGAAAGCGACAGAAGTAACCTTTTTATAAAAATAACGGTAAAACTGTTACCGTTAGTACTGTTGAAATACCCGGTGGTTAAAATACAGTAATACGCGGTGTTGCACGGTAGCACACGGTATTGCACAGTATTTCGAATTATTGATTCTTACGTAGGAAGGCACTTACTGAATTAATATTACAGTAATTACTGTTCAATATTTTATATTATTGATTCAATAATTGCATAATATTTTATTGGTTCAATATTTGCTACGTTGATATTTTATATCAATAAGTGCCACTTTGTTATTCTATATTATTGATTCAATAATTGTCATTGCACATTATTTCAAATTATCAAATCAATAATTCATATTATTTGAATAATATTATTAGAAAGCATTATTGGCAATGTCTAAGTAAGTTCTGTCTAGGAAAGGGGTTGATTAATTGTGCGTCAGTAATGAGAAATCCTTATCAGAAGGCCCCCCCTTTCCTTGGAACGACCTGGTTGTCAATATTGTAGTTCTGTAATATTATTTGTGAATAATTAATTTTTGATATATATGATAAGGAAATATTTATTCAATGTGGATTTAAAAGGAGAAATTTTTAACATGTGACATTTGTTGAAAGTTGGTATTTTATCTTGTCCGATAAAATAATTCATTCAAATATATTATTATAATATTACATTATAGTAGTATGATGTAATTATATAATACTATAATTTTTATAATTTGAATGGTAACATTATTATAGTAAATTCATGGTATAAAAGTTAAACGAGTTGGAAGAGTGCAAATTGAATTTGAACTCTTATGATGCAAACAATGATGTCATTGGAGCAATGAGGTAAGCAATGATGTCATCGGAGCGATGAGATAAGCAATGATGTCATAGATTGATGATGTAAGCGATGATGTCATAAATTATGGCAAAAAGACTATTTTACCCTTTACTCTGCCGAGCCTATAAATAGAAGCTCATTTCTTCATTATTTCTCACCAATTCACTAAAGCTATAGAGAGAGAAAGTATAGAGAGAATAAGACAGAAAGAAGAAGAGTATTCTGCTATTACGCTAGTACAGTCTCCAAATTTTAAGGCAAGGGGTATTATTTCTTTCGTATTCATGAAGAGAGTTATTTTTTTTCAATACACGTAAGGGTTGTTATTCCATTCTTTATTATTCTGTTGCAATAACCTATCTACGCGGACTACCGCATGCATGGTAAAATCCTGCTGTTATTCTATTTTTTATTATTCTGTGGGAATAACCTGTCTACGCGGACTACCACATGCCTAGTGAATAACCCTTCGTATTCAGTTGTTATTAAATTATGGAAATAATCTGTATGAGCGGACTACCGCCAGACGGGTGAAAATTCAATTGCAGTTTCGTATATTGTTTCATTTCAGATTCCTAACTCTAAACTTATTACGGTAAGTATTGCTTCTATAATTACTGAAATGATCAGATATTACTTGAGTTTTGCGCTTCATCTAATATTATTTCACCGGAATATTGGTCTGAACTTTCTTGTGAAATTTTTATCTTTTCATGTCGAGTTACTATTCACGAGTTACTATTCACGGGATACTATTCATGATAAAAAAATATTTTTTTTCTTCTAAATCATCTTTGATTGGATCCAGGTTTTGATCTTCATTCTTGAACTCTGGATAAATTCACTAATATTTGTCATTTATCTCACTGGATCCGTTATTCGTATTATATTTCATCATCCTCAGTTCTAAATGTTAATATAACTAAATATCTTTGGCCTGTAGTGCAAAGATGAATAATTACGTGATGAATATCTTTGGCCTGTAGTGTAAAGATGAATGATTACCTGATTAATATCTTTGGCCCGTAGTGCAAAGATGGACAGGTGTTGAGATGAACATGACCAACTGATGATACAAATGAATATCTTTGGCCCGTAGTGCAAAGATGGATATTTGATTCGAGATGTATATTGATTGATGTTACAGGGATAAAATATTAATGATGGACTTTTAAATCAAAGAAGATAGTAGACATCATTCTCTACTTAACTCTTCTAATGAATTGTTATTTTCGCTGCGAATATTGATATAAAATTTGTTGTCCATAATATTTTATCTAATTTATTGAAGGCTAACGATAATTTGTTTTTCATTATCTTAGTCATAATATTCTTTACTGAGCTAGTTGAGCTCACCCTTTTCTTCCATTGTTCTCTTTATGAAATGAGAATATCGCGGGTACTAGTCGGGGAATGGAGTGATGGTCCGAGTTAGAGCTGTAGAAGTCCTCACTATTTTTTTTATTTAAAATAGTGTGATAATAAATGTAATGAGGACTTAGTTTGAATGTTAATATTTTCTACATGTTTGTATTGACATTCACAGTTGTGTGGTCGTATTTTGCCCGACCGTGTGATATGAAAGATTGTATTTGAATTTTATTGAGTGTATTTGGAGACTCAAAATGGGTTGAGTATTGAACCTATTTTGGGGGTGTCACAGTTGGTATCAGACCTTAGGGATATGATCTCTGGCGGAGATCTGGGAATAGAGCTAGTAGGGGAGAGACGGGTTAAACCTTCGCTAGTGTGTCCTACCTAAGCTTAATTGTTATTTAATTAGTTGGTTGGAACATAGGGTTAATATGTAATATATTAATTTGTTTGATTAACCCTTGTTTTGTGGCAGTATTTGAGAATGGCAGCAGAAAATCTAAACAATGGAGTGAATGAGACCATTGAGACACCTTTATTCACCAATGAGGATAATGTGCAACAGGAAGGCTATACTCCTCCCGTAAACAATCCTACCGAAGAAATGATAAATGACGGGATGTTTAGAAGCTTTTTATAGTTCATGCAAAACCAGACGAGGGAGACTCGTGTTCATAATACTGGTGGAAATAACAACTCGCGGTTTGTTACTGCCAATCAGTTTAAAGAGTTGGGACCACCAGAGTTTCAGGGAAAGCCAGATCCAATCAAGGCAGAAAATTTGATTAAGCAAATTACAAAGATATTTGATGTCTTCGGATGCACGTAGGAACAGAAGGTTCCATTTGCCACCTTTATGTTTCGTGGAGAAGCAGATTACTGGAGGGAATCAGTGAAGCGTACCCAGCCTGCAGCACTCAAGATGTCTTGGGAAGAGTTCCAGAAACTGTTCAATGACAAGTACTTTCCAGAAAGTATTCGTCACATGAAAGAGGTAGAGTTTATCAGACTGGAACAGAACAACATCACTGTATTCCAGTACGAGGCTAAGTTCGCGGAGTTATCCCGATTTGCACCTCATTTGGTGGAGAATGAGGAACGTATGACGCGGATGTTTCTGAGAGGTTTGAAACAAAAAATTCGTCAATACCTCATTTCTCACAAATTTTCTCTATATTCGGATGTAATGAACAGGGCCCAGTTATTAGAACGAGATAATGATTATGTTCAACAAAGGGACAATAACCAGGGTCATACCGGTGGCAGCAGTCATCGGAACAATGACAACCAGCGGGGAGAAAAATATCATGACAGAAGTGGTAACCACTCCGGTGGTAATCGTGGCCATGATAATAGAAGAAGCGAGTCGGGGTGAGATTTCAAAAAGAGAAGATTCAACAATAATAACGCGAAGACGTCGACAGTAGTACTAGCATCAACTGTTTCTAGGGGAGGAGAACGACCACCGGTCGTATGTTATAAATGCGGGCAAGAAGGACACATCAGTCCAAACTGCCCACAACAATTCAAGGTATGTTATAACTGTGGAAAGGAAGGACATATAGCTAGAGAGGGTCCGGTTGTGAAACCAAGTCCAGCAGGGGTGGTGATTCCAAAGGCTGTCCCGTACAAATCAAAGTCGGTGGTTCCTGGAAGAGCGTTTCTCATGACTGCCCAAAACACAAGGAACCCGAACGAATATATCACGGGTTAGTTAATCATACACTTTTGCAAAGTCTATACCTTATTAGATATCGGTGCTACCCATTCTTTTATTTCACCTGCTTGTGCTCAACGTTTGAACTTGACTCTTGAGAAATTAGACTTTGACTTATCTGTTGAAACTCCGTTAGGAGAAACCTTCGTTACATTCACAGTTTATAAATCTTGTTTGATTCAAGTTGGCACCCTCACCCTACCAGTGGATTTTATATCTTTAAAAATACTTGCATTTGATGTGATTTTTGAATCGATTGGTTAACCACTCATCATGCCAAAATTGATTGTTTCCGTAAGGTTGTTAGTTTTTATATTCCTAACCAACCTATTGTACGAATTCAAACAACTAAACCATTAAAATCAATCAATGTTATTTCAAGTCATAAAGTTATTCGTTTATTAAAAAACGGATGTCAATCTTTCTTAGCCCATGTCACTGATCTAAACCAGAATACGTCATGTTTGAATGATATTTCTGTTGTTAATGAGTTTTCTGATGTATTTCCCGAAGAACTTCCTACTCTACCCCCAGAACGTGAAGTTGAATTCTTTATTGACATTGACTCCAGTACAAAACCCATTTCTAAAATCCCATATCGAATGGCTCCTATTGAACTTCAGGAGTTAAAGGTCCAACGACAGGAGTTGTTAGACATCGGTTTTATACGTCCTCGTACTTCTCCTTGGGGTGCTCCTATTTTATTCGTAAAGAAGAAAGACGGTAGTATGCAACTATGTATTGACTATCAGGAGTTGAATCATGTCACCATCAAGAATAGGTATCCGCTACCTCGCATTGATGACCTGTTCGACTAGTTGCAAAGTGCGCAATTCTTCTCAAAGATCGATCTCCGTTCTAGATATCATCAGTTAGAGATTAGAACTGATAACATTCCAAAGACTACCTTTAGAACTCGATACGCGCATTACGAATTTCTACTTATATCTTTTGGATTGACCAATGTCCATGCTGCGTTCATGGACATGATGAACCAAATATTTAAGAAATATTTGGATCATTTCGTGGTTGTCATTATTGATGACATCCTAAAGCCTCAAATATTTCTTCACCAAGAACGAACTCAATATGCGACAACGACATTGGCTTCAGCTGTTTAAAGATTATGACCATTCCATTCTATACTATTCTGGGAAAGCGAACGTGGTAGCTGATGCATTGAGTAGAAGATCGTATGCGAACACGAGTGCTATGCTGTTAACACAAAGGCCTATTTTGTATAAAGTACAAAAGATGGAGATAGTGTTCAAGACTCCAGGGACCCATGCGATGATATCAAGTATACGCGTAGAACCAGCTTTGATTGATAAAGTTAAAGCTGCTCAAGCTACAGACCCGAAGCTGATGAATATGAAGAAGAATATGCAAGAAGGTGCTATTCCAGAAGCAAGAATCGATGCAGAGGGAATACTTCTAGTAAAATCTAGACTTTGTGTTCTTAACGACTCTGATTTGAAGTATAGAATCATGATGGATGCACATAACACACTGTTTGCAATCCACCCTAGAAGTACGAAAATATATCGTGTTCTTCGACATACATTTTGGTGGAGCAATATGAAGAGAGAGATCGCGGAGTTCATCTCGAGGTGTTTAACGTGTCAACGTGTCAAGGCAAAGTATTAAAAGCCATATTGTGTGAAGAGCCCCAATCCTCTCGCTGGTGACTTCTTGTGTGGGATGAACCGAAGCCAGACTCTTCGTAGGGGACGCCGTTTTTGTGCGGTGGCAAACTAATAGGTACCATTGTGAGGTACTATGGTTGAAATATCATGTGAGTCATAGTTGGAATCGAAGAAATGAACTGGGAGTTAAAATCAAAAATGAAAGCGAGATATCCTCATCTATTCGACACACCAAGTACGTACGTCAATTTCGAGGATGAAATTTCATAAGGAAGGGAGGTTGTAAGACCCCAAATTTTGTGAATAAGATTTAATTTTCTTTATATATTATTTTAAAATAGTAAGGTGTTGATTTGATAAATGTGATAAGTTATGAGTGAAATATACAAAGTTTACAAAGTAAGCAAGTGGTTATAAAATATTCGTTGTGTCGGGGAATATTCGTTTGGTCGAGGAATATTCTTTTTGTCGGAGAATATTTGTACGACGACGCAGTCATTGGTAGACCCCACAACGGAATAAATGTCGGATATAGAAAGCGACAGAAGTAACCTTTTAATAAAAATAACGGCAAAACTATTACCGTTAGTACTGTTGAAATACCCGGTGGTTAAAATACAGTAATACGCGGTGTTGCATAGTAGGACACGGTATTGCACAGTATTTCAAATTATTGACTCTTACGTAGGAAGGCACTTACTCAATTATTGTTACATTAATTACTGTTCAATATTTTATATTATTGATTCAATAATTGCATAATATTTTATTGGTTCAATATTTGCTACGTTGATATTTTATATCTATAAATGCTACTTTGCTATTTTATATTATTGATTCAATAATTGTCATTGTCCATTATTTCAAATTATCTAATCAATAATTCAAATTATTTAAATAATATTATTAGATAGCATTATTGGCAATGTCTAAGAAAGTTCTGTCTAGAAAAGGGTTGATTAATTGCGCGCCAGTACGGAGAAATCCTTATCAGAAGGCCCCTTCTTTCCTGGGAACGACCTGGTTGTCAATATTATAGTTCTATAATATTTTTTGTGAATAATTAATTTTTGATATATATGATAAGGAAATATTTATTCAATGTGGATTTAAACAGAGAAATTTTTAGCATGTGACATTTGTTGAAAGTTGGTATTTTATCTTGTCCGATAAAATAATTCATTCAAATATATTATTATAATATTACATTATAGTAGTATGATGTGATTATATAATACTATGATTTTTATAATTTGAATGGTAACATTATTATAGTAAATTCATGGTATAAAAGTTAAACAAGGTGGAAGAGTGCAAATTGAATTTGAACTCTTATAATGCAAACAATGTTGTCATCGGAGCGATGAGGTTAGCAATGATGTCATCAGAGCGATGAGGTAAGCAATGATGTCATAGATCGATAATGTAAGCGATGATGCCATAAATTATAGCGAAAAGACTATTTTACCATTACTCTGCCGAGCCTATAAATAGAAACTCATTTCTTCATTATTTTTCACCAATTCACTAAAGCTATAGAGAGGAAAAGTATAGAGAGAATAAGAGAGAAAGAAAAAGAGTATTCTGCTATTACGCTAGTACAGTCTCCAAATTTTAAGGTAAGGGGTATTATTTCTTTCGTATTCATGAAGAAAGCTATTTTTTTTTAATACTCGTAAGGGTTGTTATTCCATTCTTTATTATTCTGTTGGAATAACCTGTCTACGTGGACTACCGCATGCATGGTGAAATCCTGTTGTTATTTTATTCTTTATTATTCTATGGGAATAACCTATCTACGCGGACTACCTCATGCTTGGTGAATAACCCTTCGTATTCTGTTGTTATTAAATTGTGGAAATAATCTGTCTGAGCGGACTACCGCCAGACAGGTGAAAATTCAATTGCAGTTTCGTATATTATTTCATTTCAGATTCCTAACTCTAAACTTACTACAATAAGTATTGTTTTCTATAATTCTTGAAATGATCAGATATTACTTATGTTTTGCGCTTCATCTAATATTATTTCACTGAAATATTGGTCTGAACTTTCTTGTGAAATTTTTATCTTTTCATGTCGAGTTACTATTCACGAGTTACTATTCGTGGGATACTATTCACGACAAAAAAAAATTCCTCCAAATCATCTTTGATTGGATCTAGGTTTTGATCTTCATTCTTGAACTCTAGATAAATTCTCTAATATTTGTCATTTATCTCACTGGATCCGTTATTCGTATTATTTTTCATCATCCTCAGTTGCAAATGGTGATATAACCGAATATCTTTGGCCTGTAGTGCAAAGATGAATAATTACGTGATGAATATCTTTGGCCTGTAGTGCAAAGATGAATGATTACCTGATGAATATCTTTGGCCCGTAGTGCAAAGATGGACAGGTGTTGAGATGAACATGACCAACTGATGATACAAATGAATATCTTTGGCCCGTAGTGCAAAGATGGATATTTGATTCGAGATGTATATTGATTGATGTTACAGGGATAAAATATTGATGATGGACTTTTAAATCAAAGAAGATAGTAGACATCATTCTCTACTTAACTCTTCTAATGAATTGTTATTTTCGCTGCGAATATTGATCTAAAACTTATTGTCCATAATATTTTATCTGATTTATTGAAGGCTAACGATAATTTATTTTTCGTTATCTTAGTCATAATATTCTTTACTGGGCTAGTTGTGCTCACCTTTTTCTTCCATTGTTCTCTTCAGGAAATGAAAATATCGCGGGTACTAGTCGGGAAATGGAATGATGGTCCGAGTTAGAGCTGTAGAAGTCCTCACTATTTTTTTTTATTTAAAATAGTGTGATAATAAATGTAATGAGGACTTAGTTTGAATGTTAATATTTTTTACATATCTGTATTGACACTCACAGTTGTGTGGTTGTATTTTGCACGACCGTGTGATATGAAAGATTGTATTTGAATTTTATTGAGTGTATTTGACTACTCAAAATGGGTTGAGTATTGAACCTATTTTGGGGGCGTCACATTAGTTGCAGAAATAGTAATGCATGTATCGAGAAGAGTTGTGCTTAATTAAGGACTAAAGGGGTTGAGGAAGGGGGAAGTGTTACTTAATACCCAATACTAGCAATATAGAAAATTAGGGATTAGGGTACTGTAGCGGTACATGTGACAAATAGATTGTCTTATAGTTTCTTTTTTGGTTGGTAAGACAGAATATTCAATGGGATTATAGCTGGATTTTTAGGGTTGCATAGAAGGATAGTAATAATAATATAATATAGCAAAAAATAGGTGATGATTGTCAAGTCACCAGTTGATCTAGTAGCATAGTAATAATATAATATAGCAAAAAAGAGATATTTTCTTATGTGATAAGGACTGTCATTCCTTAGTTAACATAGCGGACAGTCCAAGGCACATTACTATTTTTTTTTTTGCGAACGCGTTATTGGAGGGCATAATCGACCGAGATTTTTTTTATTCAGTCCGCTAGTTGAACTAGCGGACAACGATTTTAAAATTTGAATCCCAACCTTTGATGTAAGACCCCAAATTTTATGAATAAGATTTAATTTTCTATATATATTATTTTAAAATATTAAGGTGTTGATTTCATAAATGTGATAAGTTATGGGTGAAATGTGCAAAGTTTACAAAGTAAGCAAGTGGTTATAAAATATTCGTTGTGTCGGAGAATATTTGTTTAGTCGAGGAATATTCTTTTTGTCGGAGAATATTTGTACGACGGCGCAGTCATTGGTGGACCCCACAACGAAATGAATGTCGGATATAGAAAGCGACAGAAGTAATATTTTTATAAAAATAACGGTAAAACTGTTACCGTTAGTACTGTTGAAATACCCGGTGGTTAAAATACAGTAATACGCGATGTTGCACGGTAGCACACGATATTGCACAGTATTTTGAATTATTGATTCTTACGTAGGAAGGCACTTACTCAATTATTGTTACAGTAATTACTGTTCAATATTTTATATTATTGATTCAATAATTGCATAATATTTTATTGGTTCAATATTTGCTACGTTGATATTTTATATTAATAAGTGCTACTTTTCTATTTTATATTATTGATTCAATAATTGTCATTGCACATTATTTCAAATTATCAAATCAATAATTCATATTATTTGAATAATATTATTAGATAGCATTATTGGCAATGTCTAAGGAAGTTCTGTCTAGGAAAGGGGTTGATTAATTGCGCGCCAGTAAGGAAAATCCTTATCAGAAGACCCTCTCTTTCCTGGGAACGACCTGCTTGTCAATATTGTAGTTCTGTAATATTATTTGTGAATAATTAATTTTTGATATATATGATAAGGAAATATTTATTCAATGTGGATTTAAACGGAGAAATTTTTAACATGTGACATTTGTTGAAAGTTGGTATTTTATCTTGTCCGATAAAATAATTCATTCAAATATATTATTATAATATTACATTATAGTATTATGATGTGATTATATAATAGTATGATTTTTATAATTTGAATGGTAACATTATTATAGTAAATTCATGGTATAGAAGTTAAACGAGGTGGAAGAGTGCAAATTGAATTTGAACTCTTATGATGCAAACAATGATGTCATCGAAACGATGAGGTAAGCAATGATGTCATCGGAGCGATGAGGTAAGCAATGATGTCACAGATCGATGATGTAAGCGATGATGTCATAATTTATGGCGAAAAGACTATTTTACCCTTACTCTGCCGAGCCTATAAATAGAAGCTTATTTCTTCATTATTTCTCACCAATTCACTAAAGTTATAGAGAGAGAAAGTATAGAGAGAATAAGAGAGAAAGAATAAGAGTATTCTGCTATAACGCTAATACAGTCTCCAAATTTTAAGGTAAGGGATATTATTTCTTTCGTATTCATGAAGAGAGTTATTTTTTTTCAATACTCGTAAGGGTTATTCCATTCTTTATTATTCTGTAGGAATAACTTGTCTACGCGGACTACCGCTTGCATGGTGAAATCCTGTTGTTATTCTATTCTTTATTATTCTGTGGGAATAACCTGTCTACGCGGACTACCGCATGCCTGGTGAATAACCCTTCGTATTCTGTTGTTATTAAATTGTGAAAATAATCAGTCTGAGCGGACTACCGCCAGACGGGTCAAAATTCAATTGCAGTTTCGTATATTATTTCATTTCAGATTCCTAACTCTAAACTTACTACGGTAAGTATTGTTTCTATAATTCCTGAAATGATCATATATTACTTGAGTTTTGCGCTTCATCTAATATTATTTCACTGGAATATTGGTCTGAACTTTCTTGTGAAATTTTTATCTTTTCATGTCGAGTTACTATTCAAGAGTTACTATTCACGAGTTACTATTCACGAGATATTATTCACGATAAAAAAAATACTTCTTTTTCTTCCAAATCATCTTTGATTGGATCCAGGTTTTGATCTTCATTCTTGAACTCTGGATAAATTCTCTAATATTTGTCATTTATCTCACTGGTTCCGTTATTCGTATTATATTTCATCATCCTCAGTTCTAAATGTTAATATAACTAAATATCTTGGCCTGTAGTGCAAAGATGAATAATTACGTGATGAATATCTTTGGCCTGTAGTGCAAAGATGAATGATTACCTGATGATTATCTTTGGCCCGTAGTGCAAAGATGGACAGGTGTTGAGATCAACATGACCAATTGATGATACAAATGAATATCTTTGGCCCGTAGTGCAAAGATGGATATTTGATTCGAGATGTATATTAATTTATGTTACAAGGATAAAATATTGATGATGGACTTTTAAATCAAAGAAGATAGTAGACATCATTCTCTACTTAACTCTTCTAATGAATTGTTATTTTCGCTGCGAATATTGACCTAAAACTTGTTGTCCATAATATTTTATCTGATTTATTGAAGGCTAACGATAATTTATTTTTCATTATCTTAGTCATAATATTCTTTACTAGGCTAGTTGAGCTCACCCTTTTCTTGAATTGTTCTCTTCATGAAATGAGAATATCGCGGGTACTAGTCGGGGAATGGAGTGATGGTCCGAGTTAGGGCTGTAGAAGTCCTCACTATTTTTTTTATTTAAAATAGTGTGATAATAAATATAATGAAGACTTAGTTTGAATGTTAATATTTTCAACATGTCTGTATTGACACTCACAGTTGTGTGGTCGTATTTTGCACGACCGTGTGATATGAAAGATTGTATTTTAATTTTATTGAGTGTATTTGGCAACTCAAAATGGATTGAGTATTGGACCTATTTTAGGGGCGTCACAAATATATTATTATAATATTACATTATAGTATTATGATGTGATTATATAATAGTATGATTTTTATAATTTGAATGGTAACATTATTATTGTAAATTCATGGTAATGAAGTTAAACGAGGTGGAAGAGTGCAAATTTAATTGGAACTCTTATGATGCAAATAATGATGTCATCAGAGCAATGAGGTAACCAATGATGTCATCGGAGCGATGAGGTAAGCAATGATGTCATAGATCGATGATGTAACCGATGATGTCATAAATTATGGCGAAAAGACTATTTTACCCTTACTCTATCGAGCCTATAAATAGAAGCTCATTTCTTCATTATTTCTCACCAATTCACTAAAGCTATAGAGAGAGAAAGTATAGAGAGAATAAGAGAGAAAGAATAAGAGTATTCTGCTATTACGCTAGTACTGTCTCCAAATTTTAAGGTAAGGAATATTATTTCTTTCGTATTCATGAAGAGAGTTATTTTTTTCCAATACTCGTAAGGGTTGTTATTCCATTCTTTATTATTCTGTTGGAATAACTTGTCTACGCGAACTACCGCTTGCATGGTGAAATCCTGTTGTTATTCTATCTTTATTATTCTGTGGGAATAACCTGTCTACGCGGACTACCGCATGCCTGGTGAATAACCCTTCGTATTCAATTGTTATTAAATTGTGGAAATAATCAGTCTGAGCGGACTACCGCCAGACGGGTGAAAATTCAATTGCAGTTTCGTATATTGTTTCATTTCAGATTCCTAACTCTAAACTTATTACGGTAAGTATTGCTTCTATAATTCCTGAAATGATCAGATATTACTTGAGTTTTGCGCTTCATCTAATATTATTTCACTGGAATATTGGTCTGAACTTTCTTGTGAAATTTTTATCTTTTCATGTCGAGTTACTATTCACGAGTTACTATTCATGGGATACTATTCACGATAAAAAAATACTTCTTTTTCTTCCAAATCATCTTTGATTGGATCCAGGTTTTGATCTTCATTCTTGAACTCTGGATAAATTCTCTAATATTTGTCATTTATCTCACTGGTTCCGTTATTCGTATTATTTTTCATCATCCTCAGTTCTAAATGGTGATATAACTGAATATCTTTGGCCTGTAGTGCAAAGATGAATAATTACGTGGTGAATATCTTTGGCCTGTAGTGCAAAGATGAATGATTACCTGATGAATATTTTTGGCTCGTAGTACAAAGATGGACAGGTGATGAGATGAACATGACCAACTGATGATACAAATGAATATCTTTGGCCCGTAGTGCAAAGATGGATATTTGATTTGAGATGTATATTAATTGATGTTACAGGGATAAAATAAATCAAAGAAGATAGTAGACATCATTCTCTACTTAACTCTTCTAATGAATTGTTATTTCCGCTGCGAATATTGATCTAAAACTTGTTGTCCATAATATTTTATTTGATTTATTGAAGGCTAACGATAATTTATTTTTCATTATCTTAGTCATAATATTCTTTACTGGGCTAGTTGAGCTCACCCTTTTTTTCAATTGTTCTCTTCATGAAATGAGAATATCGCGGGTACTAGTCGGGGAATGGAGTGATGGTCCGAGTTAGAGATGTAGAAGTCCTCACTATTTTTTTTATTTAAAATAGTGTGATAATAAATATAATGAGGACTTAGTTTGAATGTTAATATTTTCTACATGTCTGTATTGACACTCACAGTTGTGTGGTCGTATTTTGCACGACCGTGTGATATGAAAGATTGTATTTTAATTTTATTGAGTGTATTTGGCAACTAAAAATGGATTGAGTATTGGACCTATTTTGGGGGCATCACAAATATATTATTATAATATTACATTATAGTATTATGATGTGATTATATAATAGTATGATTTTTATAATTTGAATGGTAACATTATTATTGTAAATTCATAGTATAAAAGTTAAACGAGGTGGAAGAGTGCAAATTTAATTGGAACTCTTATGATGCAAACAATGATGTCATCAGAGCAACGAGGTAACCAATGATGTCATCGGAGCGATGAGGTAAGCAATGATGTCATAGATCGATGATGTAAGCGATGATGTCATAAATTAAGGCAAAAAGACTATTTTACCCTTACTCTATCGAGCCTATAAATAGAAGCTCATTTCTTCATTATTTCTCACCAATTCACTAAAGCTATAAAGAGAGAAAGTATAGAGAGAATAAGAGAGAAAGAATAAGAGTATTATGCTATTACGCTAGTACTGTCTCCAAATTTTAAGGTAAGGAATATTATTTCTTTCGTATTCATGAAGAGAGTTATTTTTTTCCAATACTCGTAAGAATTGTTATTCCATTCTTTATTATTCTGTTGGAATAACTTGTCTATGCGGACTACCGCTTGCATGGTGAAATCCTGTTGTTATTCTATTCTTTATTATTCTGTGGGAATAACCTGTCTACGCGGACTACCGCATGCCTGGTGAATAACACTTCGTATTCAGTTGTTATTAAATTGTGAAAATAATCTGTCTGAGCAAACTACCGCTAGACGGGCGAAAATTTAATTGCAGTTTCGTATATTGTTTCATTTCAGATTCCTAACTCTAAACTTACTACGGTAAGTATTGCTTCTATAATTCCTGAAATGATCAAATATTACTTGAGTTTTGCGCTTCATCTAATATTATTTCACTGGAATATTGGTCTAAACTTTCTTGTGAAATTTTTATCTTTTCATGTCGAGTTACTATTCATGAGTTACTATTCATGAGTTACTATTCACGAGATATTATTCACGATAAAAAAAATACTTCTTTTTCTTCCAAATCATCTTTGATTGGATCCAGGTTTTGATCTTCATTCTTGAACTCTGGATAAATTCTCTAATATTTGTCATTTATCTCACTGGTTCCGTTATTCGTATTATATTTCATCATCATCAGTTCTAAATGTTAATATAACTAAATATCTTTGGCCTGTAGTGCAAAGATGAATAATTACGTGATGAATATCTTTGGCCTGTAGTGCAAAGATGAATGATTACCTGATGAATATCTTTGGCCCGTAGTGCAAAGATGGACAGGTGTTGAGATGAACATGACCAACTGATGATACAAATGAATATCTTTGGCCCGTAGTGCAAAGATTGATATTTGATTTGAGATGTATATTAATTGATGTTACAGGGATAAAATATTGATGATGGACTTTTAAATCAAAGAAGATAGTAGACATCATTCTCTACTTAACTCTTCTAATGAATTGTTATTTCCGCTGCGAATATTGATCTAAAACTTGTTGTCCATAATATTTTATCTGATTTATTGAAGGCTAACGATAATTTATTTTTTATTATCTTAGTCATAATATTCTTTACTGGGCTAGTTGAGCTCACCCTTTTCTTCCATTGTTCTTTTCATGAAATGAGAATATCGCGGGTACTAGTCGGGGAATGGAGTGATGGTCCGAGTTAGAGCTGTAGAAGTCCTCACTATTTTTTTATTTAAAATAGTGTGATAATAAATGTTATGAGGACTTAATTTGAATGTTAATATTTTCTACATGTTTGTATTGACACTCACAGTTGTGTGGTCGTATTTTGCACGACCGTGTGATATGAAAGATTGTATTTGAATTTAATTGAGTGTATTTGGCGACTCAAAATGGGTTGAGTATTGGACCTATTTTGGGGGCATCACAGTTGGTATCAGAGCTTAGGGATATGATCTCTGGCGGAGATCTGGGAATAGAATTAGGAGGGGAGAAACGAGTAAAATCTTCGCTAGTGTGTCCTACCTAAGCTTAATGGTTATTTAATTGGTCGGTTGGAACATAGGGTTAATATGTGATATGTTAATTTGTTTGATTAACCCTTATTTTGTGGCAGTATTTGAGACTGGCAGCAGAAAATCTAAACAATGGAGTGAATGAGACCATTGAGACACCTTTAATCACCAATGAGGAGAATGTGCAACAGGAAGGCTATATTCCTCCTATAAACAATCCTACCGAAGAAATGACAAATGACGGGATATTTAGAAGCTTTTTACAGTTCATGCAAAACCAGACGAGGGAGACTCATGTTCATCATACTGGTTGAAATAACAACTCGCGGTTTGTCACTGCCAAGCAGTTTAAAGAGTTGGGACCACCAAAGTTTCAGGGAAAGCCAAATCCAATCAAGGCAGAAAATTGGATTAAGCAAATTACTAAGATATTTGATGTCTTGGGATGTACGAAGGAACAGAAGGTTCCATTTGGCACCTTTATGTTCCGTGGAGAGGCAGATTACTGGTGGGAATCTGTGAAGCGTACCCAGCCTGCAGCACTCAAGATGACTTGGGGGGCGTTCCAGAAACTGTTCAATGACAAGTACTTTCCAGAAAGTATTCGTCACATGAAAGAGGTAGAGTTTATCAGATTGGAACAGAACAACATGACTGTGTTCCAGTACGAGGCTAAGTTTGCGGAGTTATCCCGATTTGCACCTCATTTGGTGGAGAATGAGGAACGTATGACGCGGATGTTTCTGAGAGGTTTGAAACCAGAAAATCGTCAATACCTCATTTCTCACAAATTTTCTCTATATTCGGATGTAGTGAACAGGGCCCAGTTATTAGAACGAGATAATTATTTTGTTCAACTAAGGGACATTAACCAAGGTCATACCGGTGGCAGCAGTCATCGGAACAATGACAACCAGCGGGGAGAAAAATATTATGACAGAAGCGGTAACCACTCCGGTGGTAATCGTGGCTATGATAATAGAAGAAGCAAGTCGCGGGAGATTTTAAAAAGAGAAGATTCAACAATGATAACGCGAAGACGTCGACAGTAGTACCAGCATCAACTGTTTCTAGGGGAGGAGAACGACCACCGGTCGTATGCTATAAATGCGGGCAAGAAGGACACATCAGTCCAAATTTCCCACAAAAATTCAAGGTATGTTATAACTGTGGAAAGGAAGGACATATAGCTAGAGAGTGTCCGATTGAGAAACCAAGTCCAGTGGGGTGGTAATTCCAAAGGATGTCCCGGACAAATCAAAGTCGGTGGTTCCTGGAAGAGCGTTTGTCGTGACTGCCCAAAACGCAAGGAACCCGAACGAATTTATCACGGGTTAGTTAATCTTACACTTTTGCGAAGTCTATACCTTATTAGATATCGGTGCTACCCATTCTTTTATTTCACCTGCTTGTGCTCAACATTTGAACTTGACTCCTGAGAAATTAGACTTTGACTAATCTGTTGAAACTTCGTTAGGAGAAACCTTCGTTACATTCACAGTTTATAATTCTTGTTTGATTCAAGTTGGCACCCTCACCCTACCAGTGGATTTTATATCTTTGAAAATACTTGCATTTGATGTGATTTTTGATCGACTGGTTAACCACACATCATGCCAAAATTGATTGTTTTCGTAAGGTTGTTAATTTTCATATTCCTAACCAACCTATTGTACGAATTTAAACAACCAAACCACTAAAATCAATCAATGTTATTTCAAGTCATAAAGCTATTCGTTTATTGAAAAATGGATGTCAAGCTTTCTTAGCCCATGTCACTAATCTAAACTAGAATACGTCAGGTTTGAATGATATTTCGGTTGTTAATGAGTTTTCTGATGTATTTCCCGAAAAACTTCCAGGTCTACCCCCAGAACGTGAAGTTGAATTCTTTATTGACCTAGAGTCCAGTACAAAACCCATTTCTAAAATCCCATATCGAATGGCTCCTATTGAACTTCAGGAGTTAAAGGTTCAACTACAGGAGTTGTTAGACATCGGTTTTATACGTCCTAGTATGTCTCCTTGGGGTGCTCCTATGTTATTCGTAAAGAAAAAAGACGGTAGTATGGGACTATGTATTGACTATCGGGAGTTGAATCATGTCACCATCAAGAATAGGTATCCGCTACCTCGCATTGATGACCTGTTCGACCAGTTGCAAAGTGCGCAATTCTTCTCAAAGATCGATCTCCGTTCTAGATATCATCAGTTAGAGATTAGAACTGATAACATTCCAAAGACTACCTTTAGAACTCGATACGCGCATTACGAATTTCTACTTATATCTTTTGGATTGACCAATGTCCATGCTGCGTTCATGGACATGATGAACCGAATATTTAAGAAATATTTGGATCATTTCGTGGTTGTCATTATTGATGACATCCTAAAGCCTCAAATATTTCTTCACCAAGAACGAACTCAATATGCTACAACGACATTGGCTTCAGCTGTTTAAAGATTACGACCATTCCATTCTATACCATTATGGAAAAGCGAATGTGGTAGCTGATGCGTTTAGTAGAAGATCGTATGCGGGTACGAGTGCTATGCTGTCAACACAAAGGCCTTTTTTGTATGACGTACAAAAGATGGAGATAGAGTTTAAGACTCCGGGGACCCATGCGATGATATCAAGTATACGCGTAAAACCAGCTTTGATTGATAAAGTTAAAGCTGCTCAAGCTACAGACCCGGAGCTGATGAATATGAAGAAGAAGATGCAAGAAGGTGCTATTCCAGAAGCAAGAATCGATGCAGAGGGAATACTTCGAGTCAAATCCAGACTTTGTGTTCTTAACGACTCTAATTTGTAGTATAGAATCATGATGGATGCACATAACACATCGTTTGCAATCCAACCTGGAAGTACCAAAATGAATCGTGATCTTCGACATACATTTTGGTGGAGCAATATGAAGAGAGAGATCACGGAGTTCATCTCGAGGTGTTTAACGTGTCAACGTGTCAAGGCAAAGTATCAAGAGCCATATGGTGTGAAGAGCCCTGAGCCTCTCGCTGGTGAATTCTTGTGTGGGATGAACCGAAGCCAGACTCTTCGTAGGGGACGCCGTTTTTGTGCGGTGGCAAACTAATAGGTACCATTGTAAGGTACTATGGTTGAAACATCATGAGAGTCACAGTTGGAATCGAAGAAATAACCTGGGAGTTAAAATCGGAAATGAAAGAGAGATATCCTCATCTCTTTGACATACCAGGTACGTAAGTCAATTTCTAGGACGAAATTTCATAAGGAGAGGAGGTTGTAAGACCCCAAATTTTATGAATAAGATTTAATTTTCTTTATGTATTATTTTGAAATAGTAAGGTGTTGATTTGATAAATGTGATAAGTTATGGGTGAAATGTGCAAAGTTTACAAAGTAAGCAAGTGATTATAAAATATTCGTTGTGTCAGAGAATATTCGTTTGGTCGAGGAATATTCTTTTTGTCGTAGAATATGTGTACGACGGCGCAGTTTTTGGTGGACCCCACAACGGAATGAATGTCGGATATAGAAAGCGACAGAAGTAACCTTTTTATAAAAATAACGGTAAAACTGTTATCGTTAGTACTGTTGAAATATCGGTGGTTAAAATACAGTAATACGCGGTGTTGCACGGTAGCACACGGTATTGCACAGTATTTCGAATTATTGATTCTTACGTAGGAAGGCACTTACTCAATTATTGTTACAGTAATTACTGTTCAATATTTTATATTATTGATTCAATAATTGCATAATATTTTATTGGTTCAATATATGCTACGTTGATATTTTATATCAATAAGTGCTACTTTGCTATTTTATATTATTGATTCAATAATTGTCATTGCACATTATTTCAAATTATCAAATCAATAATTCATATTATTTGAATAATATTATTAGATAGCATTATTGGCAATGTCTAAGGAAGTTCTGTCTAGGAAAGGGGTTGATTAATTGCGCGCCAGTAAGGAAAAATCCTTATCAGAAGGCCCCTTCTTTCCTGGGAACGACCTGGTTGTCAATATTGTAGTTCTGTAATATTATTTGTGAATAATTAATTTTTGATATATATGATAAGGAAATATTTATTCAATGTGGATATAAAAGGAGAAATTTTTAACATGTGACATTTGTTGAAAGTTGGTATTTTATCTTGTCCGATAAAATAATTCATTCAAATATATTATTATAATATTACATTATAGTAGTATGATTTAATTATATAATAGTATGATTTTTATAATTTGAATGGTAACATTATTATAGTAAATTCATGGTATAAAAGTTAAACGAGGTGGAAGAGTGCAAATTGAATTTGAACTCTTATGATGTAAACAATGATGTCATCAGAGCGATGAGGTAAGCAATGATGTCATCGGAGCGATGAGATAAGCAATGATGTCATAGATCGATGATGTAAGCGATGATGTCATAAATTATGGCGAAAAGACTACTTTACCCTTACTCTGTCGAGCCTATAAATAAAAGCTCATTTCTTCATTATTTCTCACCAATTCACTAAAGCTATAGAGAGAGAAAGTATAGAGAGAATAAGAGAGAAAGAAAAAGAGTATTCTGCTATTACGCTAGTACAGTCTCCAAATTTTAAGGAAATGGGTATTATTTCTTTCGTATTCATGAAGAGAGTTATTTTTTTTCAATACTCGTAAGGGTTGTTATTCCATTCTTTATTATTCTGTTGGAATAACCTGTCTACGCGGACTACCGCATGCATGGTGAAATCCTGTTGTTATTTTATTCTTTATTATTCTGTGAGAATAACCTGTCTACGCGGACTACCGCATGCCTGGTGAATAACCCTTCGTATTCGGTTGTTATTAAATTGTGGAAATAATCTGTCTAAGCGGACAACCGCCAGACGGGTGAAAATTCAATTGCAGTTTCGTATATTGTTTCATTTCAGATTCCTAACTCTAAACTTACTACGGTAAGTATTGCTTCTATAATTCCTGAAATGATCAGATATTACTTAAGTTTTGCGCTTCATCTAATATTATTTTACTGGAATATTGGTCTGAACTTTCTTGTGAAATTTTTATCTTTTCAGGTCGAGTTACTATTCACGAGTTACTATTCACGAGATACTATTCAAGGTAAAAAAAATATTTTTTTTTCTTCCAAATCATCTTTGATTGGATCCAGGTTTTGATATTCATTATTGAACTCTGGATAAATTCTCTAATATTTGTCATTTATCTCACTGGATCCGTTATTCGTATTATTTTTCATCATCCTCAGTTCTAAATGGTGATATAACTGAATATCTTTGGCCTGTAGTGCAAAGATGAATAATTACGTGATGAATATCTTTGGCCTGTAGTGTAAAGATGAATGATTACCTGATGAATATCTTTGGCCCGTAGTGCAAAGATGGACAGGTGTTGAGATGAACATGACCAACTGATGATACAAATGAATATCTTTGGCCCGTAGTGCAAAGATAGATATTTGATTCGAGTTGTATATTGATTGATATTACAGGGATAAAATATTGATGATGGACTATTAAATCAAAGAATATAGTAGACATCATTCTCTACTTAACTCTTCTAATGAATTGTTATTTTCGCTGCGAATATTGATCTAAAACTTGTTGTCCATAATATTTTATTTGATTTATTGAAGGCTAACGATAATTTGTTTTTCATTATCTTAGTCATAATATTCTTTACTGGGCTAGTTGAGCTCACCCTTTTCTTCCATTATTCTCTTCAGGAAATGAGAATATCGCGGGTACTAGTCGGAGAATGGAGTGATGGTCCGAGTTAGAGCTGTAGAAGTCATCATTATTTTTTTTATTTAAAATAGTGTGATAATAAATGTAATGAGGACTTTGTTTGAATGTTAATATTTTTTACATTTCTGTATTGACACTCACAGTTGTGTGGTCGTATTTTGCCTGACCGTGTGATATGAAAGATTGTATTTGAATTTTATTGAATGTATTTAGCGACTCAAAATGGGTTGAGTATTGAACCTATTTTAGGGGCGTCACATTTGATTATTGTAATGGAAGGTTAGGATGCTATTTGCCCATTTTTAATTCATAACAAATACATGCTATAGATCATTGCCCCTATATATAGACATTTATATATATAATATGGCAATAAAAAGTCACGAATTTGAAATTCAGGCCCAACTACTATATATATAGAGCTAAATATATATACATGTATATATATATATATATATATTAACGCAAAGAAAAGCAAAAAATTGATATTTAAACGGTAAAACTAACTAATATACATATATATTACTCATATATATGTATATTAGTAAGAAAAAATGAAAATTAGAAGAAACCTTACGGTCTTGCACGAGACTGGCTATCGAACGGCTTTAAACGCCCTGGGACTCAATTTTCACCGGTTAAATCTTGATATGTTGCAATAGATGCGTATATAAAAGCTTAAAAGTAAGGTTTACAAGTTTGGGATCAAGAATCGAAGGATTCTGGCACGAAATCTCTTTCTTTTCTCTCTTTTTCTCTCTTTTTCTCTTTCTTTTTCTTTTCTTTTTCTTATTTTTCTCCCGCAAGCTGGTGGGGAGCTTGTTTATAAAGTCATGAATTTCTGCGAGTATACCTGCGGATTTCGCGAATATACCTGCCGAAGTCTCTAAGTTGGCCCCGCCTCGAAGTACGTGCAATCTCGATCAACGTGCAGTCCGCTGAAACGCTTGTAACTTGCAATCCGAGAATCTGATGGAGAAGTGTCAGACCATTCCGGAAAGCTCTCTCCGAGATCTACGCAATGAAATAGGGGGCTTGCCCTTTTTTGAATCCGGGAAGATGAGTCCATGACTGAAATGGCATCTTCGGGTCTTCGCATGTAGTCCGTTAAGCTGTTTTGTGTAGTTTGCGTTTGGAAATGCTGCAATGGCTCTTTGTAACCCTTCTTGTAGCTGTTTTATGGTTGTTGAATTTAACTTGTTAAAATGACTGTTTTGCCTTTCCGGGGGCTATCTCTAGGGTTGACGGGGCTTTTGGCTGTCTCTCGGAGCTGTTTTCGAGGTTTGATCACAGTCGATTCTGTTTTTCCTCACGGTTGTCTCTGAGAATTGATTTGATGCTTCAGAGTTGTCTCCGAGGGTTGATTTGATTTCCCGGGCCTGTCGCCTGGGGTTTGGTTTGATTATTTCCCGGTGCTGTCGCTGGGGGTTTGGTTTGATGATTTTTCGGTGCTGTTGCTAGTGGTCTGGTTTGATGATTTTCCGGTGCTGTCGCCAGGGGTCTGGTTTGATGATTTCTCGGGGCTATTTTCGGGGGTCTGGTTGATGATGTAATCCTCCAAGGCTATTTCTGGAGTGTGAAAAGACGATTTTGCCCTCCTGCATAGTTAGTACAAGAGAAGCAAAATTTTAAGTGTCTATAATAATATTTATAAAAAAAATTAGTTTTATTTATTAAGAGTTGGGGTCTTCATGTATACATTCAATTTCACTTTTAATATAGGTTAAAAAAAAAGTAAAAATATTTCTCTCTTATCTTTCAATAGCATTTTATCTCTCCTTTTTCTACTAATATTATTTTACCTTTATATCTGTGTATATTTTTTAATATAAAATTGAATGTACACATAATTAAATATATTCGTAAGACACAAGTTGAGGTCAAAGAAGTACGCTACTGTGGTCCCGCATTTTGTGCTCCATTCTTTTAGGTTTAGGGTTCGGGGCTGCTCGGGCTATCTTCATATTTTTGAATTTTTTTTTCAAGTCTATAATTTTGAAATTTTTGTTTCATGTCACCTAAAAACTATGGGAAAAAAACGTGTATTTAATATTCTTGGAAAAAATATAAGAAATTAATTATTCTGTTTCAAGTTTAGTGTTACTTTATTTTTAAAAAAATTATATTTGAAATATGAACGAATTCATAATATATATATTTATATACACTCTTCACATTTTTTAGCTTTATTATATGAATTTTAAATTTTATGGTCTCTTTTTACTTTACTTTATGTAGTATATATAAAAATCTATATGTACTACAATACAAAAAGTATTCTTATTTCAAACATAATGTATACAATTGTCCACAAAATTTGTTCCTCCCAACTTTACTAAATTATTCAGGAACTTACCCTCCCAAAAAAAATTATATAATTATACTTTCTGTAAAAAAAATTATATTATCATACATATTATTCATTATGGAATTGCACTATGCAAAATAAATAATTATATTTGGTGTACACATTAACAACCGTGGTTGACATAATAATATTAACTTGATGTCACTTTGGTCTTTATGATTTACGTTGAACCAATTCCAAGTTTTAGAACCAACAACATATATAAAAATAAAAAGGCAATTTTAAGTTAGGGATACAAAGTCGCCCAGCTTGCTTTGGACTCAATGCAACATGAAACTGGTAGAAAATTGAACCAGCCCGTCCCCAATCTTGTATGTATAGGGTTGGATGGGTCAAACAACTAAACTGTTGAATTGACTCGCTTAAAAACAATAACTTGAATTGGGCCGACTCAGAATTAGAACCAGCACGACCCACTCGACTGGCCTTAGGGTCAGCACTGAGCTTATGAGTAATTCTCTATCAATCTCTTGTTATTACTTCTACTTCCCATTCATTCTCCTCATGCACCAATTTTATTTAGTTTCTATCAATTTAATATTTTAGGCTTCTGATCAATTCTTATAAATTTTTTGTTCATATAATCTGATTTAGTTCTTGGATTGATCTTGAGTTGGTGTAATTTGGTTGATCATATAGTTTCATGTTAGGAGAAGCCGCAAAATAGAACCTGATGCATAGAAGGAAGGGGAAGAAAAGGGAAATGGTTTCTGGGTTATATTGATATGATTGGATTGAAAAAAATAGAATTTTCGTAAATCAAACGTATGAGTATCAGGAGGACCACTTACTTGGTTCTTCGGTTCTGAGTTTGAAGCTCCTCTCCTTGGTTGTTATTATTAGCGCGATGATATACCATCATTATTCACATTGTTTTTGGCAAAACTAATAAATTAGCCACTGTAGTTGGCAAATTTTACTAATTACACTATCAAACTTTCAATTTTTCAAATTACCCCATTAAACTAATTAAAATATTAAAATTAAACCATTTTGTAAAAATGATTTAACGTCTGTCAAATTGGTTCAAGATTTTTCGTACGTGGAAGCAAAAAAAAAGTGAAAATGAAATAAAAAATAAGGTGGTCAATCAGCAACAATGACATGGAAATAAAAATGGTATATGGAAAAAGAATAAAGAAAAAAAAAAGAAAAATTATTTATTCTCCCTTCCTCCATCCCATCTCTCTCTTCTCTCCTTCTTCCAAATCAAATTCGAAACCCTAAAATTGTAACCCATCGATTTGCATCTAAAAGAACAAAAAGGAAAAAAGAAGATGAAGAAAAGAGAGAAGAAAACCCTCAAATCTCGAGCCAAAATCTAGCCAAATCCATCGATTTGAGATGGAGGACAAAGAAGACGATTTTTGTTTCAATTTCTTCCAAAAAAATCAATCTAATTCGTCCTTTTTTCCTTATCATCGATCTGGTCTAATTCGTCCCTTATTCCGTTTTTTAGGTTTGTTCTTCTATTTGTCCATATTTAGTATATAATTGTCGTTGTTTGTTGGATCTGATAATGGATTTTCGACGCATATTTGTTTCCATCTATTTGGGCGTCTCTCCTGCTGGTCGCTACTACAGTTCGCCGATGGTTATTGTTCTTCCAGTATGGAGCAGAGTGAGGTTGACCTTGGTGTCAACGTCGGGAAAAATTTGCAGGTCGGGTCACAACCCTGGTCTTTCTCTCTTCCTAAGTTATGTCTACCCTTACTCTTTTTATTGTGAAAAAAGTTTTGAAGGGTTTTTAGGAAAAGGCCAACATATATGATGTCGACGATTGAATGTTTTACAGAGTCGCCAGTTGGTAGATTTGAAATGGTTGTATCAACTCAACCGAGTTTTGTTTGAAAGAGGCCCAATTGCTAGACACTGTCGAAACTTGATCTTTGAAATCGAAGTTTTGAGTTCGGAGGCTTGGTTAAGTGTGGGGAAGGTGTTAGGCACCCCACAACTCCCGTGTAAATACGGTACCGCATATTTTCAATATTTTTCTTAAAATCTGCAATGAGTGTGTGAATGCTGGAAGAAATTGGGCCTATGTTTGATTTAAAAGTATGTTTATGCATCGTTGAACCTATATGCGAAGGGTTTGATTTGATTTGCAAAAAGTCTATGATTTGATTTGCAAAAGTGTTTGATTTGATTTGCAAAAACTTCTTTTTTCGATAAGATTATTGAAATGATGTTTTGAAAGCAGGTTTTCAAACTCTTATGCTAACATAGGAATTGAAGCATATTGATACTTCAGTTTTATTTTCTCAACCTTACGGCTCAATTTGAATGGTGATTGTCGGGCTGCGAAGTATCCTCGACCACAAAATATATACAAGTGTCGGTCTTCTCATGGGCATGACAGCCATCGGAGTGACTCTGACACGACAAACCATATTTTCTCTATGTTGAGACCTTAAATCCGGATAACCGTTTTAAGGTCTTTTGTATGTACATTTCTATAGAAAAACTGGCAGGGTACATTCGTAAAGTGGAGTTTGTCCATCGTGGGAATCAGATTCTGATCAGTTTGATCATGAATCCCACGATTCCTAGGCTCACATGGGGAATCCAATAAACCTGCACAGCTCCAATTTATACAAAAATATATCCAAACGCTATAATGGCCAAGGATCCATCAGTAAATCCTGGCTAGCGTATATCCAAAGCGTCTCGTTCCCACTAGATAGCGATCTAAGGGCCGCGAGATAGCTTTCATAACTAAAACTAAAAAAATGTCAGATTTAAGTAAATCTCAGCCATTCTAGCTTCCCAGTTTTGTTTGGACCTATTTTGAACCATTTAAAAGCTACTGTTGACGAGATTTAAAGAAATCTAATCCGCCCGTAGAAATGTCAATGCCGATTCATATTAAATGAATATTTACAACAGCAATTTAATAAACTGAGTAAAGCAATATATATATATATATATATACGAAAGCTGTAAAGGGCGATGGGTTTTCACTCCGATGTCCAGACTGGAATGTAAATATATATATATATATATATATATATATATATTTATTTATAATAGCTGTAAAAAACCACGGGTTGATCCAGGTTTGACAGATTGGAAATATATATATAAAAGCGATAAAAAGGGCGGTGAATTTTCACTCCGAGACCCGGACTAGAATTAAAATATATATATATATATATATATATATATATATATATATATATATATATATATATATAAAAGCGGTAAAGGGCGGTGGACTTTCACTCCGATGCCCGGACTAGAATTGAAATATATATATATATATATATATATATAGTTAAATATAGATAGAAAAATAGTCAAACAAGTACTGGAAAGATAACTTATTATGGTGAAGGGTGCATATATATATAAATAAACAGTAAAAAGGGCACGAAATGATCCAGGCCGAACTGAAATATAAATATATATATATATAATTATAATTAAATATACACAAAAAATAGTCAAATCGGGACTGGGAAGATAACCTAGTCCGGTGAAATGTGCATATATATATATATATATATATATATATATATATATATATATATATATATATATATATATATATATATAATCAGTAAACTACCGCGAATTTGACATCCGGGCTTGACAGAATTGAAAAGTTAATATATATACAATTAAATATATACAAAAAAAGCCAAACTCGGACTAGGAAGATAACCCAGTCCAACGAAGTTGCTCCAAATGCATATATTAGTGTATAAAAGCTGTTAGAAGCGACAGATCGTCAATCCGAGTTGTAAAAATGCTAAAAAATGCGTTTATATACAAAAATGTACCAAACGTTAGCAAAAACGGCAACGGAACTGAGTTTCGGGCATATTTAGAAAACGAAACTTAATATGCAAGTGTATAACAGCGTAATGAAGTAATATAAACTAGCTGATTGTAAAAATACTTACAATGGACTGCTACACGGGCTTTTTGCCACTTAGTGGGCTTCAAACGTCCAAATCTATCGGTTAATTTCAGATATGTGATAGTGTGTGGGTATATCTACTTGTTAGAGTGAAAAAATTTGGGTTTGAAAGACAAGAAAATGTCTGGAAAACCAAACAGGCAGGGGTTCAGAGCGTTTCTGAATTCTTTAAATAAGCTGGGGGTGAGCTCATATATATAGACCCAGGAGCCTCCACTCTACCTGCTGCTGTCGCAGGTAGAGGTGCGGCTCCACGTGGTAGGGCCCACGTGGCAGGTGCCATTGCATCGAAGTACGTGCACTCCGAGCATTGCGATGTCAGGTTCGAAACTTTCTAACTTTTGATCGGAGCGTCCATTTGAGGCGTGTTGTATCTTTTCGAAAAACTCTTTCCGAGGGCGTCACAATAACATATGATTTAACCCTTTTTGAGTCCAAAAAGACAGGTTCATAACCAGGTCTTCATTTTCCCACAGTTTATCCGTTGAGCTGTTTTGCGCTGTTTTCACTTGGAATCAACGGCATGGTTCTTTCTGACTTTGGTGGCATCAATTTGGCTTGAGTTTGACCGAATCGGCTTCAAGTTGGTATAATGACCATTTTGTCCCTCCCGAGGTTGTTTACTGTGCAGGCACGTCTTTGGCTGTCTTTTCGGTGTTGTTTCCCGAGGTTTGGCTCCCAACCGTATCTGTTTGTCCTCAGTGTAGTCTCCGAGGTTGACTTGGTTCTCCCAAGGTTGACTTCGGGGATGATGTGATGCTTCAGGTTTATCTCTGAAGGTTGAATTGGCTTCCCAGGGTTATCTCTAGGGCTGAACTGGATCTCCCAGTTATGATCGGGGCTTAACT
The DNA here is from genome assembly GCA_020205555.1 of Panax stipuleanatus. NCBI lineage: Eukaryota > Viridiplantae > Streptophyta > Magnoliopsida > Apiales > Araliaceae > Panax > Panax stipuleanatus. The sequence goes on along the minus strand of CM035117.1, from coordinate 151,450,263 downwards.
GTACCTCTCGGGTTGCGACCAGGGCTGAATTGATATCCCGATATTAAGACCGGGGTTGATCTAATGGCCTGGTATTGAGACCGAGGTTGACCTGATGGCTCAGTATTGAGACTGGGGTTGAACTGATGGCCCGGTATTGAGACCGGGGTTGAACTGATGGCCCGATATGGAGACTAGGAATGTGGTTGTCCCGGTATTGGTGACCGGAGTTGAGTTGACAACCAAATATTGGTGATCGGGGCTATGGTTATCCCGGTATTGGTGATCAAGGTTGAGTTGACATCCCGATATTGGTGATCGGGGCTGTGGTTGTCCCGGTATTAGTGATCGGGGTTGAGTTGACATCCCGATATTGGTGATCGGGGGCTTTGGTTGTCCCGGTATTGCTGATCGGGGTTGAGTTGACATCCCGATATTGGTGATCGAGGCTGAGAAGATGATTTTGCCCTCCTACAGGGTTAGTAACAGGAAAACAAAATTTTGAGTGTCTACTGATGCCCCTCTTTATCATGTTTATGTAATGCAATGGAATGAACAGGATAAAGATTGCTAGACACTTGAAATATGACAAGATATTAATGATGAATATAGCAATGCAATGAATGTTAAAATGTTTTCGCAAATCGCATTTTGCACTTTGCAAATCATGTATCGCATCGCAAATCGCATCGCAAATCGCATCGCAAATCGCATATCGCATAGCAAATCGCTTACCTTTGTCGGTTCCTGTGTTGGGGGCTAATATCCACGATTGACTTTTATCAGTAATGCTGATGTTTATGCTAGTGTTGACTCCAACGGTTTAATTTCCATTGGTGTTGTCGATACTCGTTTGATGAGGATAAACTGAAATGTTTTCCACATTTCTACTGGGGATGACATTCTTTATGATAGCCTTTGTTGTTATCTTGGTTTTAAAACCAATGGTTTCCCCAATCTGTTGATACTATCAGGGGGCAGATTTTCTCTTGGCTGATGCCTTATACATTTCTAAATGCTCCTCCGCTGGGGATATATCTCTTTTGCCAAGTTATCTTAGTGGGTGCTCTCGATGCCTATCTTGATGATAACTTACATCGGTAGTTTGCAACAGTGCCTACCCTGATGGTAGGTACAATGGTTGATCATTGGAATGTCCCGATGCCTACTCAAATGGTAGCATACTTTTTCATCGAGTTTGTGTATTTAATGTGTATGCATTTTTAACTCTACTGGGTATGCATGCCTAACTTCTTAATGGAGATGTGCGCTGATGTAGCGCTTGTTACACATATGCGGACCAGACATGATATGATGATCTTAACTTTTCCTAGGTTGATGCATATGCTTAATTAAATTGATGTAAAGTCATACCTCATTCTTTCTGAGGTGATTTGAAATTTCTTTTCAGACATAGATTTTAATAGGCTTATCAGCTCTAACTCCTATATGACTTCTTTTGGCATGGCAGATTCAGATGTTCCCCTTTCATATGTCTTCTCTGGTGGGGATACTGTTGAGGCTGCCATTTTTCTGGATCTGGATCTGGTGATGGTCCCTCTGGCGATCCAAACACTGATGGCTTTATTAGGAGACCCGATATCTTCGCTGAAGTAGTGTTCCATGACCTACATCACCGGATCTTTCTTCGATGCTACGTTGGATTGACGCCAACGGTTTGATCATTGATTATGAAAAAAAGGAGAACTCTTTACTTTGCGACCCTACTGGATTAGATCTAGCTTGGCTGATGACCCGGGTGATGCTGACGTTCTGGAGGATGTAGCCCGTTCCTTCATTGCCCAGAGTTTAAATGCAGTGCAGAGGCTTTGACTTGTGAGGACTTGGAGCAGGTTGACATGTTTAATGATGTAGATTTCGTTTGCCAGACCTTTTGTCATCGGGCATATGTTTTTTTCGAGTTAAAGACTCTCTTGAGAATTTTTCCCTTCTTGTGGAGGGACAAGTTTATGTCGCCTTGATTTTTTTTAGGAATTTTCCCTTTTCTTTTGATGAGGAGCCTTGTCCCGCCGTAGATCCTTTCCATTTCTTGGAATCAGAAATGCCCCAGCCTTTTCGTAGGTTGTTATTGGGGTTCATAGAAGAAAATTACTTTGTTGACCACATCCTGAGTGAGCAATTTTCTGTACATTGAACGAAATGTCCCAAAAGCTTGATGGCTCGGGCCGTCGGGATTAGTGTGATCTTGTGAATGAGGCATTTGAAGTTTAAAGTTTATGAAATTGAATGCTTGTATTCAATGCGCTCTTATCTTATTGCTAAAGATCTTGAAAGGGAGTATGAAAATGAATTTTTCCTAAGGAAATCAAAATTTTCATTTGACAAGTTATGAAATTGCAAGAAAACTTTTAAGCATCCATGGTCATTTTTCATGGGTAGGATCAGATTCAAAAGACTCATCTCCCTTCATCAGAGACACCTCATCTTCGCTCTAGACACTGCTTCACAAATTTAAACATCATATGACATGTGCACTATAAGTAAGAGTTTCTCTTATGGGACTTTAGATGATCTCATTTTTATCTTGCAAAATTTTTTACTTTTCCCGCTTAACTTTGTCTCGTTTTCTTAGGCTAGTCAGGGTTACCCATGTAACTAATTTTGGACCAATGACTCCTAAACCAGATGGTTTTAAGGCACTAGGTGTTAAGACACCCCTTCGGGTTTAATGGCTCGAGTAACAAAGGCCACACTTCGAGACAAGTCAGGCGGTCTACTCTTTTTGATCCTCGCCTAAACTTGTACAAGATTCGTTTTCTTAGGCTCTAAATTACCCATGTAGTGAGTGTTGGGCCGGTGACTCCCAAACCAGACGGCTTTAGGGCACCAGGTGTAGAGACACCCCTCGGGCTTAATTACTCGAGTAACCTAGGCCACGATTCAGATCTGTTCAGGTTTCGCCTTCTTCTTGTAATGCTCATTTTCTTAGGCACTGAGTTACCCATGTAACGAGCGTTGGGCCGATGGCTCCCAAACCAGATGGCTTTAGGGCACCAGGTGTAAAGACACCCCTCAGGCTTAATAACTCGAGTAACCCAGACCACAATTCGAGACATTAGGCTGGCTACTAATCGTCATCCTTGTTGTTATAGTTTCATACCCCAAAACTAAGAGTTAGGGTGATCGCAAAGTACAGACATGCATATGAGGTCAAGTTTGTTCCAAAAAGCGCTTTAAACTAGGATGTCGTGCCTAATCAAAAGGTCAAACTGTCTTAATTCTCTAATCGTTCCCGTGATTCTTGCTCTACGGACGCTTATCGGAATTAATCCAATTCATAACAAGTTAAGTACAAATCTTCTCCTTTTAAAAACCTTTTTTCCAAGATTCTCACGCAAGATTTATCTATACTTAACATGTATACCCTTGCCAATGCATATAACTGGAAAATTGAAAGCACATAAAGAGATGAAAGAGTCATACCTTATCAGTGGGTCGTAGTATTCTAAGAAAATTATGATTGGAAAAGACAGATTGATCATACTGGATCGCCAATTATGGAAGATTCGATGATGATGGACCATGATGATGGTGTCGACTGGTGCATTTTTATTGGATGGTTGATAAATGCCCCAGTGTTGAATTGTCGCAATTTTCAAAATTGGTCCATTCTCGTGGTAAGGTCCCAACATTGGGTTGTCGTTGATTCTGAACTTGCCCCAATCTTGCTTGTCATATGGGATGATTACTTTATTGTATGTTTGACAGATGGGCTGATAAGACGCCAAGATCGCAAGAGTCTTTTATCTCATAACCCACATGGTGAACAGGTAGTTGATATGGGCTTTAATGTTTGGATGTCCCAATCATTGTTTCTGACTTATAGGCACAATTGACTTTGATGGTTGATATCGAGAGGCCTGCGAATTCCACTGAATTGGACTCAAGGGCTTGTGATGGTTGGCAATGTGATGGCTTTAATCGGATTTGGTTTGATCTGTGAGGTTTAATTCATGGCCTTTTGCTCAGGGAACAGGTTGTTGGGTATGAGGTAGACTTTTTTATGACGGTCGCCCCTATTCTTCTGTAGGTCAAAAGAGATCAAGTCTCTTCGCACTTCAAGAGTGATGAGTTACTGATAGGTTGCATTCTATGATGATTGTCATTTCATCCCTGTGACTGGTCGTCTTGATGTATCGTTGTCTCTTCCTTTCGAGACTTACTCTAGATTTAATGGAACAACATTGAGGTGCCGTTGGGTCCTCTCAACATGGGTCATCGATCTTGCGTGTCTTTCTTGGATGTAGGTTTTTCAGGTTTGGCCTTAATGAGTTGACTCCTACGCTGGAGGAGTATGAGTACCTCACGGGTTTGGCATTAGATCTGCCATGTGCCAGGACAGCCATTAGTGACATGAGACGACCGTTCATGACCATGACTGGTCTGAGACGCAGAGTCGTCACTGAGGAGATTACTGCGGGACATGTAGTGTCCATGGACTTTTTGATTGATTGCTTTTGTAGGTTGGACAGATAGGAGCGATACTCTGAGGATTTCATCATTCCGACAGATGAGTTGCAGTTTACACGAGTGGATGTTCTGTTGATGTGTATCACTGCTCATTTGTACATGCCCATGTATATGGACCACTTAGATACTGGTTTGATGGTAGTGGTTCGTGCCCTCAGACAGGGTTGTAAGATTTTGTCGATGATATTGGCCGAGACTTTGAGGTCGGCTACTTTCTACAATACCCATTCAGGGGGATTTTTTAGAGGTAGCGCCGTTCTGCTGTATGTGTGGTTTATGACGCATTTGATCCCTATTGGCAATTTTCGACATCATGGGTATTTCTTTACCCATAAGATAGCTATATATTAATCCTTCCGGCCAGCAGAGTGTTCGAATGCGGCATCATGGTTGACCTTTTTGTCGGAGATTTAGCATCCCTTTTCGATCTTGCCATGCTCAGGGATGAGTTCCCTCTACAGCTTTATCGCTCATGCAGTTGGCATGGATTATCTGCCCCTGGAGGGTTTAAGAGGGGTGACCACATATCATCTAACACTTTGAGGGGGCTATGGATCAGCGAATATTATCTTCGTCTTTGTCATCAGCTGACCTTACCAGGACTTATGAGTGTTGGACTCGTAGGGAGAGTTCTGATTTTCTACTAGCCATCCAAATTGTTCTCCAGAATATTCGGCATGTCTAGAGGCCAATATCGCATTGACTGCAGTTATGCAGTCAGCTCCAATCATTGATTCAGACGAGGAGGAACCTATGGAGGATCATGATTCTCCCACGGAGGATGATTTATTTACCGGCTTGACAGCGGCTTTAGTTAGTTACCCTCCGAGCGTTCCTGCTGGGACTGATCCAGCTATTGTTGATTCACAAGCTCGGATGACTCTCGAGAGGGATTAGGCTAGGGCACTGACGTTGACAACCCTTTCTAGCAGGGACATGGCTCTTGCTGACAGAGACGTAGCTTTAGCTACTTGGGATGCAACATTTGTTGAAAGAGCCGATTCCCGATCTACCCGAGATACAGCTTTTGAGGAGATTGAGGAGGCATTAGTTTTTCGGGATGTTGCTTATGTTGAGATGGACGAGGCCATAGCTACCCGGGATGCAGCATTTGTTGAAAGAGACGATGCCCGATCTACCCGAGATGCAGTTCTTGAGGAAAGAAATGAGGTTCAATTTACTCGTGATGCGGCTTTTGAGGAGATTGAGGAGGCATTAGTTATCCAGGATGCTGCTTATGTTGAGAGGGACGAGGCCATAACTACCCGAGATATTTATATTGCGGACAACACTGCACTCAGATCCTATACGGACAGCCTGGTTGGAGAGATGAGTGCTTTCATAGATGGTCATAGCAGCACTATGCAGATGGCAGTGGATGTTCTGGATTATATGGAGACCGAGGGTCAGGATCTTGCAGCTGCTCCTCCATCTTTAGAGAGATGCCATGTTGGCACTGTTATCCTGCTTATCCACGGGTTCAGAGACTAGCTTTGATTTTCCTCAGCAGGGCCTGTTGACCAGGAGGTTTGATATAATTTGGGTTTATAGGGTTTTGGTGTCTTGGAACTGGTTTTATATTGGTTCTTTGTTTTTCTTTGATGGTCACACCGCACCATTGAATGGCTGCCTACGTACTCCCGGGTTGAGAGAGATCAGGTCATTCATAGTTCTGGTTTTATGTGAGAGGTTTGAGAAGTGTCTCTTTTGGGTTTAAGTTTGGTTTGATGGGTTTTTGGATTTTTTTGTTTGGTTTGACCGCACCAAGAATGGTTGCCTACGTACTCCCGGGCTGAGGGAGATCAGGTCATTCGTAGTTTGGGTTTTAACAAGACCTGACTGTTTTGATTTTTTGATTGATCTTGATTTTTTGATTTTTTTTTGTTTTGTTATTTTTTTTATATGCATGAACATTAAAGGCATAATGCTAAGAAAGTGATAATGTCCCAGCATCTTCTGGAACCCGCAACTTTCCTCTAGATCTACGTCCTCCTGGCTAGCTGAGGCCTGATAGTCCAGTTGTCAGTGGTTATGTTGCCTTCGAGGCTTGTGATAGAGGTTACCTCCTGGTCATGAATATCTTCAATCACTGCCATAAATTGATCGCCTCCTGAATCAGCATATCCCTTAAGGAGGCTCAAACTGGACTCGTCGCAAAAAGGGATGAACTCTAGATTCCTCGATGGGTTGGCTTCCTCGAGAACTTGATGAGTAGGTTTCATACCTACAAATCGGTAGTCGTTATAGCTTGATTCTGGATGTTTTTAAGTTATTTTCGTATCATTTCTACTTGGTTTGTACTTTTATGTGCAGGTAATGAAATGGAGGCGAAAGTAGCGTTAAAGGACAAATTTGCATTCATGGAATATGTTATATTTTTATTCTTTAATGCTTAATCTTTTGTATTTATTGTGTGCCTAAATATACTCATTATTCTTATATTTTTATTTTAGGTACAATTGAAGGGTTCCGTGACGTTGGAAATAATTTAGAGACAAATTAAGCATTATTGGACCAACAGAATTAAACAAGCTATTCATGCTAGGGGAATTTGGAGCTAAAATATTGAAACAGGACAAACTTAATTCGGGACCAATTGGGCTTACCCAATTCGGCAATTAAGGGACCAAGGGATCAGCTCATGCAAGCAAGATAAGTATCAAGTGGGCCATGCACATGCATCACAAATTGAAGCAGCTCACGTTCCTAGCAGCTTGCAAAGGAATATGATGGGCCCACATTTCCTAGCAGCTCGCGAAATCAGCAAGCTACATGCAAATTCAGGTGCTGGTCAGTAGCTAGCCCCGCTGGGGCGGGACTTGAAGGCTAAAGACCCCCGCTGGGGTGGGAAGGTGCAAGCAGCCGTTGACTTTCTGTTCACGAATTGGAGTTGGATGCAAGCTGAAGCAAATTGAAGGCTATATGGTTATGATATAAAGAGGGGACTGAACCGGATATAAGGAGAGCTTGGATATTATATAAGAAAAGATAGTTTTAGTATTCAATCAATTAGATTAGTTTTTAGTTTAGTTTTCAATTAGATACAAAAACCATAGTTTAGATGGGATTGGGGATTGAAGCAAATTGAAGGCCATTGAAGATCAAGCGATGGAGGAAGAAGGAGCAAGAATTTGCTGACAACAGATTCCATTCTTTTCTTTAATCTTTTTCTTATCTTTTAATGTTTATTCAATTGTGGATTCTTGGTTTTAATTTAATAATAATGAACTAAATCTTTTGTTTTATATTACTATGGATCTTATTGTGTAATTTATTTTAACATGTTTCTCTATCAATTATTATGATCTATTATGGGGATTGTCTATTGTGATTTAGACTCAATTGCTTAATTACCTAGCTAACAATTACCGTGATAATCCATATGAACTCGAGAGATGAATTATGGGTTTAGATTTGATCATAGTAGCATGTGATTGTATTTTCTGCATGGTGTTGGAATTCATGATTTGTGTTTAGAATAGAGATATACCTTTACACCATATGTAATCTTATAAAGAACTTGTGCTTAAACTCTCTTTAATTGTAATTCACATAGAGATATACTAGATTAGTTAATTAGGGTGTTCTTCTTAATTCTATCATCTGTGGATTTAAGTTGATATGGGTATGGTGCATCGAGAGATGGTTATATTTTACTTTAGTGTTCTTAATTAAGAATTCAGAATAGTGAGAATAGTGGATAAGAAGTGTGTTACTTTAAATGAAGCAATAAGTGAAGTTGTTATCTTAAATCTCTGTAATCTTAATTTAACTAGTGGTAATTATTATTAGTGTAATTAAATAGTTAATTTAAACTTGAAATTATCAGTTTAAATAAGATATAGTTTGGTTATAGGTTAGTACTTGGTGATTCTTATTAAATAATTTCTCGTGAAAACGATACTCTACTTTCACTTTATTACTTGTTGACCACGTATACTTGTGTGTTGTGTGGGTAGAACCAGGAATGTGGTTGTTGGCTTTGGGCAATAACATATTTGATGGTGGTGGATGAATTTGCTTAGAGGACTCTCTTGTCTCCTCTGTCACTCCCGAAATTAAGATCAGTCCACCTTGTGTTCTGCCAAGATTGGTGCTCATAGCCGTCACATTCTTTGAACTGCCTGTCTCGAGTGGACATCTTAAGCCCTTTATTTTCCTTTCACCTTTTCTGGTCATGGGGACTTCTATTTTCAGGTCTCCATTTTCAATGAGATCTTGGATTTTGTGTTTTAGAGACCAGCATTCCTCAGTTGCATGTCCAAGTGAGTTAGAATGGTAGAGACATATCTTTGAAACATCATAACTTTTCGTCTCAGGTTTTGCAGGAGGCAGCAACTCAGTAATTTTTCTCTACGCCACCAACAGTGATAACACATTTTCCACCGAGTCCCCCAAAGGTGTGAATACCCTTCTCCGCCTACTCTCTGATTCTCGGTGCGGTAAGATTTCGAGGGTTTGCCATTGTTTAAAATGTTCCTTGATATTTCCTATTTGGAAATTCGCATTCCTCCAGACGATTTTTCCTTTGGCGAGATCTTCTAGTAATTTTATCATTCCCCCTCTCCCATCTACTCAGCATGCTTTGATCTTCTTCATTTAGCTGGCTGATCTGGGAGGGAGATATGCTTACATTCTGAATAACTTCCTCTTTCTCTTGGCTTTCTGATAGTTGAGTGAAAAGCTGTCTTGTATCCTAATGTTGGCGCACTATCAGATTAGCCAGCAGAGTTACTTGATGTTGGATCGTATCCAATTTTTGCATCACTGTCATACCCTCCTCTGCATTTTCCAGTTTTAGGGCATTTGTTATGTTTCTTTGGGGGTATTCCTCCATTCTTCGTATGTATTTACGATTTGGATGCATTTCATCGCTTCTTGACCCGATCATGTTTACTCCCTCCATATTATGCGGCATTAGAAGGTTGGTGTTGACATTTGGATGGTCAGGTTGTTGGACCAAAATATCGCCATTTTCGATCAGGTTTTGGATTTTATGCTTCAAAGACCAACAATCTTGTGTATCGTGTCCTAGAGATTCTGAATGGTAAGCACATCTCTGGCTAGTATTGTATTTTTTGCTTTTTGAATCCAGAGGTGGAGCCAGTTCGGTAATTTTCTTGTGATCTATTAACATCACCAACATGTTTTGAAGGGAATCGCCTAGTGGAGTGAACACCCGATTTTCCGTTCTTTCAAATTTTCTCTTTCTGTCATGGTATTGGTTGAACGCGATTTGTTGTCGGAATGACAGATTGCATTCCTTCTTCCAGATGGGGGGACTATGGTTGGGTCTCCCAGACTGCCCCTGTACAATGAGGGATACATCTTCATCGCCTTTCCTAGGTATCCTCATGGGATCACTCGCATAGTTGCCAGACTGTATATGCTTGACGACTACTTTCCAGGCCGTGAGATCTTTAATCTTGCCTGTTTTCAGGCCCATCTTTGTCATTTCGCCGTGTTTGATCATATCTGAGAATGACTATCCTATTCCAGCTAGGATCCTCTCATAGGAAGGTGCCTCTTGGATGTCTATGAAAGTCATCACTATTTCAGTTTCTGTCATAGGCGGGCTGACTTGTGCTGCCAAACGTCTCTATCTTTAGGCATACTCACGGAAAGACTCAGTACTCTGCTTTTTGACCTTGGACACTTGATACCGATCCGGAGCCATCTGAGACTGGAAGCTGTATTGAGTTAGGAAGGCATGAGCTAGCTCTTCCCAACTATGAATTTTTGCATTATCAAGTTGGGCATACCATGTCCTAGCCTCTCTAGTTAGACTCTTTTGAAAAAACTGAATTCTGAGGCTTTCATCTACAGCATAAGACCCTAGCTCGCCAATGTATACCTTCAAGTGCGTATAGGAATCACCTGTCCCATTGTACTTTTCAAACTCTGGGACTTAAAATTTGTCAGGATATCTAGCCCATGGGAATATGCAGATATCTGAATAGGTGACACTTCCAAGGTTTCCAACCCCTTTAATTGCCCGGATGGTTTCTTCCATTTGTTGGACTTTTCTTCGGATATCGCCAGTTTTTCGATCTTCCCTAAGATTTGTAATTTCAGGGGTTTAATTTATTGGTTCTTTGACTAGATCGAGGTTCAGGGATCTGCATTTCCCCTTTTTTGTCAGCACTTTGATTGCCACCCTGTGAGGAGGATTCTGTTTGATTGAGCGTTGTCTGGCTCCGAGTGTTTTTACTTTGTTCTCTTAGGAGGATAGCCAACTTTGCTATTTGATTCTTAAGTCCTTCCATTCGAGATACGGAACCTGACTCATGTTGGCCACTTTCAGCATGTCGGTGGATAAGCTTTGTGCCTTTTTAGATTATGATCTAGTAATGAGATCACTCTTACCAACAAGATGAATAGGTATTTTAGTCTTGATAGACACCAACAATATACATGTTATGCAATGTGTCATGTTTAGGGGTCTTTAAATCTTATCCTGCAAAACAGAGGTCAATTGTTTTGATGACAGGATAGCATGGCAGGTTTTACAAGACATGGAATGTACATTTTCATTATGATATTTACATTGTGCTATTTACATTAAAATTGAAAACTTGACATTGAATTGAAAGAGGAAGGCATGAAAAAGCTTTTCATCGGATTTGGTTAATCAGAGACTGACCTATCTTAAGCTACTCTCGCGACTTTTTTGGCATGAAGGTCCCCAGATCATCGCAATCTACTAAAGGAGAAATTAATCCAATCTTTCAACTGGCACTACTAGAAAAAAGTAAATAGATAACGTTTAAAAAACGTTGTAATAGGTCCTCCAAAAGTGTCGTGGTTAGCAATGTCATCTATTAGACACAAATAGACAACGTTTAAAAAACGTTATCTTTTAACACATTAGACAATATTTTTTCAAAAAAACATTGTCAATTTGTCAAATAGACAATATTTTTTAGACACAAATAGACAACGGTTAAAAAACGTTTTCTTTTGACACATTAGACAATATTTTTTCAAACAAGCGTTATCTATTTGTCAAATAAACAACGTTTTTAAACACAAATAGACAACGTTTAAAAAACGTTGTCTATTGACACATTAGACAACGCTTTTTCAAACAAGTGTTGTCTATTTGTCAAATAGACAACGTTTTTAGACACAAATAGACAACTGCTAAAACACGTCTTTTGGCACATTAGACAACGCTTTTTCAAAAACGTGTTGTCTATTGTATACATTAGACAACGCTTTTTCAAAAAAGTGTTGTCTATTTGTCAAATAGACTACATTTTTAGAGACAAATAGACTACGTTTTTTTTTATTTGAAAAACACAATCCACAACATTTAAAGCCAAAATATAAACATTCTATATTTCAAAATTCCATACATCCCAATAATATCATACGTTTACAGTTTCAAATTCACTTTTCAATATAATTACTAGTACATACATTGAATTACGAATTTGACTACATCCACAAAATATATCAAACTATCCATAAAATTAAGATGTGGTGCACTACTTAATCATGTGCAAAACAACTTTCTCCCAAAGTACAAGTGTAACGTCCCCGTACATCTACCGTTAACTCGAGGCTCTACATGTACTTGCTCACAAAAGTTGTCCCCACTTATCACGTACTTCGTCAATTTGTTCTTGTGTGTACGTTAATTCATTTTCCTTGTCCCACTGAAATAAAATAACAAAAAGTTTAGTCTACTAATTGGTCAATGTAGATGATGATTAAAGCTTTAAACATGTTGCAGAAATATGCCGTAAAAACTGTTGCAGAAACCATGGCAAAATTCAATACGTTTAATGTTACAATAAGTACTTAAACCTGTATACAAGTACTTTCTCCTACCTGTTCTTTAGCTTTGCTCTTAAATGGCCCAAACAAAGCTGAGACCGTCTTATAAGATTCTGCAATATGAGCTTCGAGATCAATAGAAGAGGGCAATAAAACTGAATGATCATTTTTATGATGTTTCCTGGAAGACATGTTCCCATTTGATGAACGAATGATATGCAGAAGCACATTAGCCTGTAACACAAGCAAATTTAGCTTTAACCATAACAATCTCAAACATTTTTTGTTAAGATAACACAGTAAGATCAGATTTCTTACATGGAAAGCAGCTTTGAAAATGTCATCTGGTTTTGCTTGATCTTTGAACAGTGCATATATATTACCCTTTGATGGATTATATGCCACGACATATCTCTCTCTGTGAGATTACAGGAATTGGAACAAGTTAAGAAAAAATAGTTTACATGCACTTGCAGATGTGTGCAAGAGAAACAGCAAGTCCCAGATCAAAAGAATCTATATTCTACACTCCAAAACTGGAGTTATACCTCAAAAACAGGCTCAGATAAGATTAACTAATTAGAATTTAGTTAAAACAACCTTCCTTGTTAACAGTCACTGTTGATGAGATCAATCAGGTGGTAAATTAGCAACTTCTATCAGTCTTCCATATACACACAACACAACCATAATGGTGTAGCAAATGGTACAAATTCAGAGCTCAACTTAACCTTCCTGGGTAATAATAATCGCAATTTCTAATAGAGCCCAAAAATAGCCAAGTAAATGGAATAGAGAACTGAAAGTACTTGAAAGGTTGACAAAACATAAAGCTCATCTTTTTATTATGATATATGTAAGGAAATTCCAAGAATTGATCTGGAATTAGAGGTATTAATCAAAATGAACTTCAAAAATTTGGGATACAAATGTAAACATCGCCCAGACTTCTGATATTGACTTAATTCTTAAGTGAATATACTTCTTTTGCTTTTTCATTCTTTGTATTTTCATTTACATAGCTAAAAATACATGAATATATTACATAAACAAAATGCTTCGCTGAATGCAAATTTGCAAAAAATCCGGGGAAAAGGATTACAAGTTATAACATTTTTCTGACACTGAGAACAACAACGATAAAAAAAAAAACTTGCCTTGGTTCCAGAATGCAGATATTTTCCATCAGAATGGTAGGCATATCTGAGAATTGATCTTAATGATAATTCTCTTGCAATTGATCATGAAGACAGTCTATACACCACCTCCCATGAAATACAAGTCCAAACTTGTTGCGCTGGAAATAGTCGACCCTGTAGCAAAACTTGATCCAGCGGGTGAGATGTGAAGTTGATTTCTAACAAATTTCTGCATTGAACCACAAAAATCTGGAGGATGTAATGAGAAAGTTCAAAGTAAGTGCAGGTAAGAAGTTTGCATATCCATAATAACAAAAGGGATAAAGAATTTACAGATAGCTGAGAAAAAACATCTGGATCTGTGTCCACATGCCAATCTGGCTCTAGTTACCGAACAAAAGATAGTCTGCCATTCTGAGTGCTACAAAATAAAACCTAAAATAAACCAACAGGAATGAATCAACCTACACCCTTAATATATAGAAGACACCAACAATGATAAGCAACAACACTCTATTCCAGAGAATAAGTCTGTGGCAATGCCAAGTCGTATAAGAGCAGTAGTATTATGAGAATGTGCTTAGCAACAAACATAAGTATGAGATGATCTACAACAGAATAATAATGTCATCAGGCTATCATTAAACCAGATAGTCCAGTGTTCTCATAGTCTCGAAGGATAGCTTCAAATTTTAGTTCTGTATTGACATAATGATAGTGGAATACTAGAAATTGATTCTTATAGAAGCTGACTTGCTTTTCTTTCTTTGGTTCCATGAAATGAAAATACTAACAATCCAGAAGACCAAATATCATCATCACTAATAACCATCTATTAATCCATACAGCTGGACTGTCAAGGGTCGGACTGGAGGGTCATACTACCTTGAAATCCATCAAAAGATACTTCATAATACAAAAAAAGAGTTCAATAACCACTTCATTACTCCGCCAATGTAATAAAATAAAACAATTCTATTACCTTAATCACAATATAAATTCCAAATCAAGTATTGTGGAGTCCCCAAATAGTGGATTTTATTCAACTCTATTACAGACTTACCTAGCATAATAATATAATACAACTAAAAAATTATTTCAAAATTTATAAGAAATTGACAACCACCATCCACAAAATCACTAATAAAAATAGCATAAGAATAAATTACCTGCAAGAACTTTATCTTCAGATGTTTTCTCCGATTGTTCAAAATAACTACTCAAATTTTTGGTGAGGTGAGGTGAGCCCTCCTTTTTGAGAACAAAATTATTTCATAACAAACACTAGAAAAAAAAGAGAATCAAATAATCAAGTGTCAAGACACGAAACAATCAACATCAAGTGTTAATTACCTAAAAAAGGAGTTGATTCCCGTTTGTGACGATGGAGAATTGGAGTCTGGAGACCGAGAAAGAAGATGGAGATGGAGTCAGATTGTAAAGACTGCTGGGCTGCGGACGAAGCGGAGGGGGCGGGGAAGGCGATCTAGAGCGAGAAGGAGACGACGTCGGAGACAGAGAGGGAGGAGAGTGATTACGGCCTGCGGATACGGCGACGGCGTCAACATTGGCAGTGGCTACGGTGGTTTCGAGGAAGGTGGAGACGGCGTAGTCGAGTTCTTCTTCATCTTTGTATATAGATTCTCTCCTGCTATTCAATCCAAAGCCTATCTAAATCGACTGAAGCTCAGTATTTGAGAGGTTTTCAATTTGAGAGCGAGAAGGTGTTAGGTCTCCGAATGGGGATCGAGTGAGTGAGAAGATAGCGAGAATGGGTTAGGTCTCCGAATGGAGAGAGGAACCTCCATGTTTTTTAATACACAAGGTTTTCTTAAAAAAGCGTCATGACTTTAAAACAAAAAATTTACCCATTTCAAATACTGTATATCAAAACCACAACACTACCTCAAAAAAACATTGTGAAAAAATAAATTACAATTTTTTTTTATAAAAAACGTTGTCTATTAAGTGTCATCTATTTATTATTTTATAGTAATGTGGAGCGAATTTGAGTGGTGCTTTTTCATCAGTCCCGAAGCCTTAGTCGCCCTCGAAGACATTACTTATCACCGACGGATTTGCCTCCTAGAGGAGGAATCACACAACATATATTCACATATATCGCCTCACCGTTTATGCATATGATGACATTGGTGCGAAGCACTAATATGGGTGTGAAGCACTAATAAATTAGGAAAGCATTCATTCACATTCATTCAATATAAAGACGCAGCATTCATGCATTCATTCAATGTAAAGACGCAACATTCATACTTACATAAATATAGAAGGGAAAAGTTTGAAAATATTTGAACGCGGCCTAAGCCCTCTACTGTCCTCTGCAAAGTTGTCACCTGTCGACATCAGAAAAAATTCGCGGGTCGGGTCACAACCCGGGTCATTTTCTCTTCCTAAGTTATGTCTACCCTTACTCTTTTTATTGTGAAAAAGATTTTGAAGGGTTTTTAGGAAAAGATTAACATATATCATGTCGACGATTGAATGTTTTACAGAATCGCAAGTTGGTAGATTTGAAATGGTTATATCAACTCAAGCGAGTTTTGTTTGAAAGATGCCCAATTGTTGGACACTGTCGAAACTTGATCTTTGAAATCGAAGTTTTGAGTTCGGGGGCTTGGTTAAGTGTGGGAAAGGTGTTAGGCACCACACAACTCCCGTGTAAACACGGTACCGCATCTTTTCAATATTTCCCTTAAAATCTGCAATGAGTGTGTGATTGCTGAAAGAAATTGGGCCTATGTTTGATTTAAAAGTATGTTTATGCATCGTTGAACCTATATATGAAGGGTTTGGTTTGATTTGCAAAAAGTCTTTGATTTGATTTGCAAAAGTGTTTGATTTGATTTGCAAAAGCTTCTTTTTTCGATAAGATTATTGAAATTATGTTTTGAAAGCAGGTTTTCAAACCTTTACGCTAACATAGGATTTGAAGCATATTGATACTTCAGTTATATCTTTTTTAGCTTTACGGCTCAATTTGAATGGTGATTGCCGGGCTGCGAAGCATCCTCGACCACAAAATATATACAAGTGTCGGTCTTCTCATGGGCATGACAGCCATCGGAGTGACTCTGCCACGACAAATCATATTTTCACTATGTTGAGAGCTTAAATCCGGATAACCGTTTTAAGGTCTTTTGTATGTACATTTCTATTGAAAAACTGGCAGGGTACATTCGTAAAGTGGAGTTTTTTCATCGTGGGAATCAGATTCTGATCAGTTTGATCATGAATTTCACGATTTCTAGGCTCACATGGGGAAGCCAATAACCTGCACAGCTCAATTTTATACAGAAATATATCCAAACGCTATAATGACCGAGGATCCATCAGTAAATCCTGACTAGCGTATATCCAAAGCGTCTCGTTCCCACTAGATAACGATCTAAAGGCCGCGAGGTAGCTTTCATAACTGAAACTAAAAAAATGCCAGATTTAAGTAAATCTCAGTCATTCTAGCTTTTCGGTACTGTCTGGACCTATTTTGAACCGTTTGAAAGCTATAGTTGACGAGATTTAGAGAAATCTAATCCGCCCGCAGAAATGTCATTGCCGATTCATATCAAATGAATATTTACAGCAACAATTTAATAAACTTAGTAAAGCAATATATATATATATATATATATATATATATATATATAATTATATATATGAAAGCTATAAAGGGCGATGGGTTTTCACTACGATGCCCGGACTGGAATGTAAATATGTATATATATATATATATATATATATATTTATAAAAGCTGTAAAAAGCCACGGGTTGATCTAGGCTTGACAGAATGAAAATATATATATATAAAAGCAGTAAAAAGGGCGGTGAGTTTTCACTCCGAGGTCCGGACTGGAATTGAAATATATATATATATATATATATATATATATATATATATATATATTTATAAAAGCGGTAAAGGGCGATGGATATTCACTCCGATGCCCGGACTGAAATTGAAATATATATATATATAGTTAAATATAGACAGAAAAATAGTCAAACCAGGACTAGGAAGATAACACAGTATGGTGAAGGGTGCATATATATATAAGCAGTAAAAAGGCCACAGAATGATCCAAGCCGAACTGAAATGTAAATATATATATATATATAGTTAAATATAAACAAAAAATAGTCAAAACGGGACTGGGTAGATAACCCAGTCCGGTGAAAAGTGCATATATATATATAAAAGCAGTAAACTACCGCGGATTTGACATCCGGGCTTGACAGAATTAAAAAGTTAGTATACATATAGTTAAATATATACAAAAAAAAGCCAAACCCGGGCTGGGAAGATAACCCAGTCCAGCAAAATTTCTCAAAACGCAGATATTAGTATATAAAAGCTGTTAGAAGCGACAGATCGTTAATTCGAGTTTTAGAAATGCCTGAAAATGCGTTTATGTACAAAAATGTACCAAAAGTTAGCAAAAACAGCCACGGAATTGAGTTCCGGGCATATTTAGAAAACGAAACTTAATATGCAAGTGTATAACAGCGTAATGAAATAATATAAACTTGTTAATCGTAAAAATACTCACAATGGACTACTATACGGACTTTTTGTCACTTAGTGGGCTTCAAACGTCCAAATCTACCGGATAATTTCTGATATGTGGTAGTATGTGGGTATATCTACGTGTTATAGTGAAAAAATTTGGCTTTGGAAGATAAGAAAATGTTTGGAAAATCAAACGGGCAGAGGTTCAGAGCGTTTCTGAATTCTTTAAATGAGCTGGCGGTGAGCTCATATATATAGACCCAGGAGCCTCCACTCTACCTGCTGCTGCCGCAGATAGAGGTGCGGCTCCACGTGGCAGGGCCCACGTGATGGGTCCCGTTGCATCGAAGTACGTGCACTCCGAACAATGCAATGTCAGGTTCAAAACTTTTAAACTTTTGATTGGAGCGTCCGTTTGAGGCGTGCTGTACCTTTTCGGAAAGCTCTTTTCGAGGGCGTCACAATGACATATGATTTAACCCTTTTTGAGTCCAAAAAGACAAGTTCATAACCAGGTCTTCATTTTCCCGCAGTTTGTCCGTTGAGCCGTCTTTCGCTGTTTTCACTTGGGATCAATGGCATGGTTCTTTCTGACTTTGGTGGCATCAATTTGGCTTGAGTTTGACCAAATCATCTTCAAGTTGGTAGAATGATCATTTTGCCCCTCCGGGGGTTGTTTACTGTGCAGGCACGGTCTTCGGCTGTCTTTCCGGGGTTGTTTTCCGAGGTTTGGCTCCCAGTCGATTCTGTTTGTCCTCAGGGTAGTCTCCGAGGCTGACTTGGTCCTCCCAAGGTTGACTCCGGGGATGATGTGATGCTTCGGGTTTGTCTCTGAAGGTTGAATTGGCTTCTCAGGGTTATCTTTGGGGCTGAACTGGATCTTCCAGTTGTGACCAGGGCTTAACTGTACCTCCCGGGTTGCGACCAGGGCTGAATTGATATCCCAGTATTAAGACCGGGGTTGATCTGATGGCTCGATATTGAGACCGGGGTTGACCTGATGGCCCAGTATTGAGACCGGGGTTGAATTGATGGCCTGGTATTGAGACCGGGGTTGAACTGATGGTCCGATATGGAGACCAAGAATGTGGTTGTCCCGGTATTGGTGACCGGAGTTGAGTTGACATCCTGATATTGGTGATCGGGGCTGTGGTTATCCCGGTATTGGTGACCGGGGTTGAGTTGACGTCCCAATATTGGTGATCGGGGCTGTAGTTGTCCCGGTATTGGTGACCGGGGTTGAGTTGACATCCCGATATTGGTGATCGGGGCTATGGTTGTCCCGGTATTGGTTCGGGGTTGAGTTGACATCCCGATATTGGTGATCGGGGCTGAGAAGACGGTTTTGCTCTCCTACAGGGTTAGTAACAGGAAAAATAAAATTTTGAGTGTCTACACTTGGGCTGTGCAATTGGGGCCCACGCTTTCAAATTTCAAATTAGTAGATGGATTTCATTTGCTATCTTTCAGGTCCAGATTTGCTGCATTATGGGGCGAATTGTAGAGGTGTTATTAATATACTAATTAATGTAAGAACAACGAGCTACTATGGTTGTCGGTGAAAAAATTAGCCCAGATCCAAAATAGCATTAACAGCTACCACACCCAGAAACAAAAAGATAGAACATAGCAATTAATCACCTGCTTGCAATTGATCTGGGTTGCAATTATATAATGCTTTAATTTTAATTTGTATTTTCATTGGTAGATGTCAACTAATGATAGTAATTGATGCCACAATTTCCCCCTTCCCTTTCTGCTTCATCTATGTCTACCTAGAGTTGTAACTCTGTCAAGTCGGCGGAGTTACCAGGACTGGAAGTTGGAGAACCTCAGGGGCTAGAGATAGAGGACGGAGTAACAACGCCACCGGAGGGAGACGAAGTTGGTGCAGTTGGAGGAGCAGGTGGATCTGCGTTGAAGATCTCGAGAAAATTGGTTTTGAGGAGAACCAAAGATTTGATAAATGAGATTTATTTTTTTATTTTTTTCCCATGTACCATTTTTATTTCCATGTTTAAGGAAAATATGTTTAGTTTGACAGGAAGTATATTTAATTGATTTAAATTTGATTTATCTTGATAAATAAATTTGATTTAATGAATGAAAAAATATTTTAATTTTATTAGTTTTTGTTGTGTTTTATTAGTTTTTTTACCATTTTTAAAACATTAAAATGTTAAAAATGAGTCAAAAATAAATTTTTTTGTAGTGCCTTTTATTTTCTATGTCATTTCTTTAATTTTTTGTTTTTTTTACACAGTCACGTAGGAATATCCACATCAGTATATATTTCTTTTTAGCTTAATTTTTTTGCTGCCACATAGGAAAAATTTGAAGCAATTTAACGTCTATCCAATTTTTGTAACGAAATGGTCCAATTTTACTATTTTAATTAGTTTAATGGGGTAATTTAAAAAATTAAAAGTTCAGTAGTGTATTCGGTAAAACGTGACAACTACAATGGCTAAAACATTAATTTTGTCCATCGTTTTTAATTACTGGTCTCACTAGGCATGATCAATTCAACATTTGGAAAAGAAAAACAATTATTAGTTCAATGTTATTATTGAAAAATTGTTTAGATAATAATCAAATAAATAAACTGTTTATTAAAGATCAAATAATTATGTGTTCTATGTCTTAAACTCAAGAATTTCTTAGAACGCAAAACGATTGATACAATTATACTAAGTTACACAAGTACAATTTTTAGTAACACATGACTAAAAATTATTTATAACTACAACAATTCTAGTAACACGGGACTAGAAATTGTTTACAAAGATAGTAATTGGGCTATTAATTCCTCCCTTACAAAACTCCGTGGCAATGTGCTCGGCATGTGTTTAGTTCTACTCCTAAGATAGATACTTTGAAAAGAGTTTTGTTTTGTTGTTTGTTGATGAAAAATTCGTGTCTTGTTCTCTGATCTTGACATGGTTATTTATAATGCTTCTAATTTCTAATAATTTGCATAACTTCCATAACTGCCGGAATTGGAGTGGGTATACCAAAACTACTTCAATATCTTTAGCCAGTTGATCAGTTCCATTTATCACGTGTCAATGTGGTATTGATTTTATAATAAAGTCCATGAGACCCTTAATTTCCATTTGTATAATATAATCTTATTGTGGCTTTTCATGGCAGATAATTGTGAATATAACAAATAAACGAGTGCAAAATTTGCTAGGGATTAAATGTCATCTTCTTGGACTTATGAACAATCCTCTGTCAATCTCTTCTTATTACCTCTACTTCCCATCCTTTCTTCTCATGCACCAATTTTATTCAGTTTCTATCAATTTAATATTTTAGGCTTCTGATCAATTCTTATAAATTTGGTTGTTCATATATATAATATGGTTTAGTTCTTGAATTGATCTTGGGTTGGTGGAATTTAATTAATCTTCTAATTTTATGCGAGGAGAAGCCATAAAAATAGAACCTGATGGATAGAAGGAAGGGGAAGAGAAGGAATAAGGGTTTCTGGGTTATAAGTTTTTTTTTTTACATCCACACTATTTTCTCCATTTGGCAAACAGGTCGTAAGCTGTCACTTAATTTGAACGAAAATCTATTTGATCCTCAAAATTTGAGAATCATCAATCAATACCTTTAAGTATTTAAAAATAACAATTGTATTCCATTTTCCGGTCCAACCAAATTAATGACCAAAAGTAGACACGTGTCAATTATTTGTTAGTTGACTACGAATTGAATGCGGTCTGACTTTATTTTTATATGCCTACCATATATATAATGCCTTAATACATCTACTTTTTTCAAATACATGTATATTCCTTTAAAAAAATAAGGAAAAATCAAAAGTGAACTGAAACTAAATTAAAATTAAAACTAAGTTAATATTAAAATTAAATTCACATTAAAAACTAAATTCACATTATAGTCAAATTACAATTAAACTAAATAAAATAAACATTAAAACTAAATTTCAAAGTAAATAAAATGTAATTTCCAAACACCTATATTTTGAAAGAATCCCATTATTAAATCCTTTATCACTCAACAAAAACAAACCAAATTGATCAACAAGAAGCCAAATTAGGTTTGATATCTCCACGTCGTTGGCAACCAAATCAAATCTGTGACGCCCCCAAAATAAATTCAATACTCAACCCATTTTGAGTCGTCAAATACACTCAACAAAATTCAAAAACAATCTTTCATATCACACGGTCGTGCAAAATACGACCACACAACTGTGAATGTCAATACAGACATGTAAAAAATATTAACATTCAAATTAAGCCCTCATTACATTTATTATCACACTATTTTAAATAAAAAAATAGTGAGGACTTCTACAGCTCTAACTCGGATCATCACTCCATTCCCCGACTAGTACCTGCGATATTCTCATTTTCTGAAGTGAACAATGGAAAAAAAGGGTGAGCTCAACTAGCCCAGTAAAGAATATTATGACTAAGATAATGAAAAATAAATTATCGTTAGGCTTCAATAATCAGATAAAATATTATGGACAACAAGTTTTAGATCAATATTCGCAGCGAAAATAACAATTCATTAGAAGAGTTAAGTAGAGAATGATGTCTACTATCTTCTTTGATTTAAAAGTCCATCATCAATATTTTATCCCTGTAACATCAATCAATATACATCTCGAATCAAATATCCATCTTTGCACTATGGGACAAAGATATTCATTTGTATCATCAGTTGGTCATGTTCATCTCAACACCTGTCCATCTTTGCACTACGGGCCAAAGATATTCATCAGGTAATCATTCATCTTTGCACTACAGGCCAAAAATATTCATCACGTAATTATTCATCTTTGCACTACAGGCCAAAGATATTAAGTTATATCACCATTTAGAACTGAGGATGATGAAAAATAATACGAATAACGGATCCAGTGAGATAAATGACAAATATTAGAGAATTTATCCAGAGTTCAAGAATGAAGATCAAAACCTGGATCCAATCAAATACGATTTGGAAGAAAAAAATATTGTTTTTTACCGTGAATAGTACCCCGTGAATAATAACTCGTGAATAGTAACGTGAATAGTAACTCGACATGAAAAGATAAAAATTTCACAAGAAAGCTCAGACCAATATTCCAGTGAAATAATATTAGATGAAGCACAAAACTCAAGTAATATTTAATCATTTCAAGAATTATAGAAGCAATACTTACCGTAGTAAATTTAGAGTTAGAAATCTGAAATGAAACAATATACGAAACTGCAATTGAATTTTCACTCGTCTGGCGGTAGTCCGCTCAGACAGATTATTTTCACAATTTAATAACAACTGAATACGAAGGGTTATTCACCAGGCATGCCGTAGTCCGCGTAGACAGGTTATTCCCACAGAATAATAAAGAATAGAATAACAACATGATTTCACCATGCATGCTGTAGTCCTCGTAGACAGGTTATTCTAACAGAATAATAAAGAATGGAATAACAATCCTTACGAGTATTGAAAGAAAATAACTCTCTTCATGAATACAAAAGAAATAATACCCCTTACCTTAAAATTTGGAGACTGTACTAGCGTAATAGCATAATATTCTTCTTCTTTCTCTCTTATTCTCTCTATACTTTCTCTCTCTATAGCTTTAGTGAATTGGTGAGAAATAATAAAGATATAAGCTTCTATTTATAGGCTCGGCAGAGTAAGGGTAAAATAGTTTTTTCATCATAATTTATGACATCATCGCTTACATCATCGATCTATGACATCATTGCTTACATCATCGATCTATGATATCATTGCTTACATCATCGCTCCGATGACATCATTGCTTACCTCATCGCTCCGATGACATCATTGTTTGCATCATAAGAATTCAAATTCAATTTGCACTCTTCCACCTCGTTTAACTTTTATACCATGAATTTACTATAATAATGTTACCATTCAAATTATAAAAATTATACTATTATGTAATCACATCATACTACTATAATGTAATATTATAATAATATATTTGAATGAATTATTTTATCGGACAAGATAAAATACCAACTTTCAACAAATGTCACATGTTAAAAATTTCTCCGTTTAAATCCACATTGAATAAATATTTCTTTATCATATATATCAAAAATTAATTATTCACAAATAATATTACAGAACTACAATATTGACAACCAGGTCGTTCTTAGGAAAGAGGGGGCCTTCTGATAAGGATTTCTCCTTACTGGCACACAATTAATCAACCCCTTTTCTAGACAGAACTTCTTTAGACATTGCCAATAATGCTATCTAATAATATTATTCAAATAATATGAATTATTGATTTGATAATTTGAAATAATGTGCAATGACAATTATTGAATCAATAATATAAAATAGCAAAGTAGCACTTATTGATATAAAATATCAACGTAGCAAATATTGAACCAATAAAATATTATGCAAGTATTGAATCAATAATATAAAATATTGAACAGTAATTACTGTAACAATAATTGAGTAAGTGCCTTCCTACATAAGAATCAATAATTCGAAATACTGTGCAATACCGTGTCCTACTATGCAACACCGCGTATTACTGTATTTTAACCACCGGGTATTTCAACAGTACTAACGGTAACAGTTTTACCGTTATTTTTATAAAAAAGTTACTTCTGTCGCTTTCTATATCCGACATTTATTCCGTTGTGGGGTTCACCAATGACTGCGCCGTCGTACAAATATTCTCCGACAAAAAGAATATTCCTCGACCAAATAAATATTCTCCGACACAACAAATATTTTATAACCACTTGCTAACTTTGTAAACTTTGCATATTTCACCCATAACTTATCACATTTATCAAATCAACACCTTACTATTTCAAAATAATATATAAAGAAAATTAAATCTTATTCATAAAATTTGGGGTTTTACAAAATCAACAAAGACACGCCTTAATCTTTCTCCCAATCGTTAGCAACCATCTTCATGTCGTCTTCTGAGATGGAGTAGCAGCGATGATGACGGTGGTGTGGCGGCCTTGACGTTCACGGCAGCGACGACGACTGACTTGTTCACGAGAACGACTATGGTTGCAGTTGCCTTATTCATGGCAGTGAGGGCGACTGCCTTCTTCTTCTGTTTTTTGTTCTGTTTTTTACTTTCCAATTTGGTCGGGTATTGCAATGAAATTTGGCAGCAATTAATGAGGTGTAATGTAATTAATGTTTATATTCCGCTTATTTGGGACTTTTGATGTCAATTAAATTTGTTTTTTTTGGTTGGTATATTAAGCGTTTTGACTAGGAATTTCATCATGAATCCATTGATTTGTTTTTTTTTTTATGAAATTAGGGTTTGATATAAGGGAAAAAAAGATGGAAGTGCCCAAAATTGAGGAATAAGATGGAAGAAAACACGAAATTGATTTTGTTGATGATTTTGTTTGGTGATATTTTGGTTGGGGAAGAAGAAGATAATATACAGTGTGTAAGGATCAGCCATAGCATGAGTTTACCCATTAATAATGCCTCATGGTAGTTAGTCTACAAGGGGGCTTGTGTAAGGTTTTAGGGTCTTTTTACTCTTTAAGTCAGGGTCATATCTGTCCTTATATTGGCAGGGTTATGTTAGTCTTTTGTATTTGCATTTCTGTTTGAGTTGTTAGAGCTGTGCTGAGGTGTAGTGAGCATGAGGCGTGAGCTTATTAGGTGACTGAAGTTTGTATACACAGTATGATTTGGTTCAATGAGAATTCTGTTGTCTTCCTCCTATCTTCTGAGTTTCTCCCTCTTTACTAATTCTTCTCTTACCTTGAAGGTTACTCCATAGTTTCAGCTCTAGATTCCTGCAATTACGATTTATTAATCACCTAATCAATTCCTTACAACTTGGTATCAAAGCCAGTCGATCCTACCATGGCAACAAATAATCAGCGCCTCAATAACCTGGAAGAACAAATAGGGGAGCACATTGGATCCCTGCTGCAATTACGAACACAGCTACAGGAGTCAGTGGTGAGCCTTAAACAGGATTTTGGAGCACAGTTGGTTGACTTCAAGCAGGACTTCGAAGTGAAAATGGATCAGAAGATGCAGCAGATGATGAAGGGGTTCGAAGCTCTGCTAACACTAAGATTTCCCGTGGTTCAAAACGATCCAGGTGTACTTCATAATCAATCTGGTTCCACGAACAATACTTTAAAGGTTGGAGGTAATAATGATAATGGGGGAAACAGCATTTTCAAAATAATTAAATTTGAGTTTCCTAAATTTGATAGAACCAACCCTAGGTCATGGGTGAGAAAATGTAATAAGTTGTTTGCACACCACATAGTACCTGAGGAGCAAAAGTTATAATTAGCTACTCTGAATTTGGATGGGGAGCCGAAGAATGGTATGCTGGATTCATGGAGGAAGAAGTAGAATTGAACTGGAATGGTTTTGTTGATGAAATCATGGCTCGATTTGGTCCCGAGTCTCAAACAAATCCAATTGGAGAGCTCAAAAACCTGTAGCAGAGTGGTACGGTGGATGAGTATAGGAGAAAATTTGAGGAATTAAAAGGATGGACACTGTTGAGAAATCCTACCCTTAATGAGAATATTTTTTATAGATTGTTTCCTTAGAGGACTGAAGGAAGAATTAAGATTGGGAATTCAGGAACTTAAAGTAACAACTCTTAAGGAGTTAATAAGAGTCTCCAGAGTGGAGGAGGCAAAACTTGAAGCCTGGTTGAAGAGGAGTAGGCAAGGAAACAAAACTAATGCTACTGGGAATTACCAGAGACCTGCTGGGAGTTCTTTCCAAAAACCCATCCAATTCCATGGGTCAACAAATTCTGCTGTACCAGCTAGCCCACTGGAGCTTAGCAGGTCCCTACCCATTAGGGGTTTAACAAGAGAACAAATGGCAGAGAAAAGGAAGAAGGGCCTGTGTTTTGCTTGTGATGAACCATACACCTTTGGGCATCAGTGTAAGAAACCACAGTTGTTTATGTTGCTGCCTTCTGAGGAGGGTGTGGGAGAGAATGAAGAGGAATGCTGTGAAGAAGAACTTTATAAAGAGACTATGGTAGAAGAACAGCAGGAGGCTCACATAACACTACATGCTTTATCTGGGCATAGTGTGAACAATACCATAAGGATTGTGGGAATGGCAATGGTGGTTTCCTAAGGATTATAATTGACACTGGAAGCACAAATAATTTCTTGGATCCCCAAGCAGCTAGAAGGGTTAAAGCCAAGCTGCAGAATACTAAACTAATTGTTGTGTCTGTGGCTGATGGATTTAAGGTCAGCAGTTATCAGGAATGCATGAGTCTCAGTTGGGCAGAACAAGGTGAGGAGTTCAACACTGATTTAAGAATTCTACCTCTTGGAGGCATATATGCAGTGTTGGGTGTGACGCTGCCAAAATAGGTTCAATACTCAACCCATTTTGAGTCGCCAAATACACTCAACAAAATTCAAATACAATCTTTCATATCACATGGTCTTGCAAAATACGACCACACAACTGTGTGTCAATACAGACTTATAAAAAATATTAACATTCAAACTAAGTCCTCATTTCTACAGCTCTAACTCGAACCATCACTCCATTCCCCGACTAGTACCTGCAATATTCTTATTTTTTGAAGAAAACAATGGAAGAAAAGGGTGAGCTCAACTAGCCTAGTTGTAAGACCCCACCTTTTATGAATAAAGATTTAATTTTTATTATATATTATTTCGAAATAGTAAGGTGTTGATTTGATAAATGTGAAAAGTTATGGGTGAAATGTGCAAATATTTTAAAATAAGCAAGTGGTTATAAAATATTTTTGTTGTCGGAGAATATTCGTTTGGTCGTGGAATATTCTTGTTGGCGGAGAATATTCGTACGACGGCGCAGCTATTTGTGGGCCCCACAACAGAATAACTGTCGGATATAGAAAGCGACAGAAATAACCTTTTTATAAAATAACGGCGTAGTTGTTACCGTTAGTACTGTTGAAATACCCAGTGGTTAAAATACGGTTATATGCGGTGTTGCACAGTAGCACACGGTATTGCACAGTATTTCGAATTATTGAGTCTTACGTGAGAAGGCACTTACTCAATTATTGTTACAGTAATTACTGTTCAATATTTTACATTATTGACTCAATAATTGCTACGTTGATATTTTATATTATTAACTCAATAATTGTTACATTGATATTTTATTGACTCAATAATTGCTACGTTGCTATTTTATATGATTGATTCAATAATGGCTACAGTTGATAGTTTGTATTATTGATTCAATAATTGTCACTGCACAGTATTTCACATTATCAACTCAATAATTCATATTATTTGAATAATATTATTAGATAGCATTATTGACAATGTCTAAGGAAGTTCTGTCTAGGAGGGGTTATTTAATTGCGCGCCAGTAAGGAAAAGTCCTTATCGGAAGGCCCCCTCTTTCTTGGGAACGACCTGGTTGTCAATATTGTAGTTCTGTAATATTATTTGTGAATAATTAATTATTGATTTATATGAGGAAAAAATATTTATTTTGTGGATATAAAAGAAGGAATTAGCGCTGATGAGTTTTTATCAATATTTTGGGTGTGGATAATCATCTGTTTATGGATTTCGGATAATTTATGTTTGGAATTTGAAAAAACTTTCTTCTACAAAGTTGTAGAGAATTAAATTTCCTATAGAAGGACATAGAATTTGTATTTTTCTGACAAAGGGACTATTTATTATGAATTATTGAAGTTTCAGAAAATAAATATTTTTTAATGGGTGGGCCCCACTTTTGTTGAAAATTCTGAAATTTTGAAAGCCGCCAGGCGGCGGAATTTTTTTTTTAAGAATAATATATTTTATTATTTTAGTCTCCTTGGGCATCCTAAGTTTTTCCTATAAATAGGGTGCTTAGGTTAGAATTGAAAATCACACCAGAATCAGAAGTTTTCTCTCTGTATAATATCGAGCGTATTTTTGTGAGTATTTAAATACTTTGAGTGTTACTATTCAGTGCAAGTTTCCTTCGGTATTATATCCGATATTCCAGTCAGAGGTACTATTCTTTTGAGGTAAGGGATGTTATTTTCTTTCGTAAATGATGTTATTCTTTTCAATATCATTATATCAAAATATTGGCATGGATTTTATTATGAAATTCTTACTTTTTTTGTCGGGGTTACTATTCACGTATACGGCACTATTCACAGAAAAATTAAATTTTCTTCTATATGTCCAAATTGCTTGTTAAGGTTTTTATCTTTGATTGTATCCAAGTTTTGAGCTCTATTCTTGAATTTTGCTCCACAAAGTATTATTATGGAGTATTTTTGAACTTGGATAAACTAAACTAAAATACAAATCCTTAATCTTATCCTTTATTTCACTAGATTCGTTATTTATATGATTTTTCATCATCCTCAGTCCTAAGTGGTGATATAACTGAATATCTTTGGCCTGTAGAGCAAAGATGAATGATTACCTGATGAATATCTTTGGCCGTAGTGCAAAAATGACAGGTGTTGAGATGAACATGACCACTGGTGATACAAATGAATATCTTTGGCCTGTAGTGCAAAGATGAATATTTGATTTGAGATATATATTGATTGATGTTACAGGAATAAAATATTGATGATGGACTTTTAAATCATAGAAGATAGTAGATTTCATTCTCTACTTAACTCTTCTAATGAATAATTATTTCCGCTGCGAATATTGATCTAAAATTGGTTGTCCATTATATTTTATCTGATTTATTGAAGGCTAACGATAATTTATTTTCCATTATCTTAGTCATAATATTCTTTACTGAGCTAGTTGAGCTCACCCTTTTCATCTGTTGTCCTCTTTAGGAAATTAGAACGTTGCGGGAACTAGTCGGGGGACAGAGTGATGGTCCGAGTTAGAGCAGTTGTAGTCCTCACTATTTCTGATAAATAGTGTGATAATAATTGTAATGAGGACTTAGTTTGAATATTAATATTTTCTACATATTTGTATTGACACTCACAGTTGTATGGTCGTATTTTGCACGATCGTGTGATATAAAGTTTGTATTTGAATTCTGTACCATGTATTTGGTGACTCAGAATGGGTTGGGTTGACTGGACCTATTCTGGGGGGCATCACAGTTGGTATCAAAGCTTAGGGATATGATCTTTGGCGGAGATCGGGGAATAGAACTAGGAGGGGAGAGATGAGTAAATCCTTCGCTAGTGTGTCCTACCTAAGCTTATGTGGTATTTAATTGGTCAGTCGGAGCATAGGGTTAATATGTGATATGTTGATTTGTTTAATTAACCCTTGTTTTATGGCAGTATTTGAGAATGGCAGCTGAGAATGTTAACAACGAAGTGAATGAGACCGTGGAGACACCTTTAATCACTAATCAGGAGAACGTGCAACAGGAAGACAATGTTCATCCTGAAAACAACGTTGGTCAGACGATAAACGATGAGATATTTAGAAGTTTTTTGCAGTTCATGCAAAACCAGACGAGGGAGACTCGTGTGTAACATACAGGTGGAGATAATAACAACACGCGAGTTGTCACTGCTAAGCAGTTCAAAGAATTGGGACCACCAGAGTTTCTGGGAAAGCCAGATCCGATCAAGGCGGAGACGTGGATTAAATAAATTACCAAGATATTTGATGTCTTGGGATGCACGGAGGAACAGAAGGTTCCATTCGCCACATTTATGTTTCGTGGAGAGGCAGATTACTAGTAGGAATCCGTGAAGCGTACCCAGCCTGCCGCACTCAAGATGTCTTGGGAAGCGTTCCAGAAACTGTTTAATGACAAGTACTTTCCTGAAAGCATTCGTCATATGAAGGAAGTAGAATTTATTAGACTCGAACAAAATAACATGACGGTATCCCAGTACGAGGCTAAGTTCGCGGAGGTGTCCAGGTTT
This sequence comes from Panax stipuleanatus, assembly GCA_020205555.1. NCBI lineage: Eukaryota > Viridiplantae > Streptophyta > Magnoliopsida > Apiales > Araliaceae > Panax > Panax stipuleanatus. The sequence continues at coordinate 151,419,469 of CM035117.1, read as the reverse complement.
GCACCTCATTTAGTGGAGAATGAGGAACGTATGACGCGGATGTTTCTGAGAGGTTTGAAACCCGAAATACGTCAATACCTCATTTCTCATAAATTTTCTTTATATTCGGATGTAGTAAACAGGGCCCAGTTATTAGAACGAGATAATGATTATGTTCAACCGAGGGACCACAACCAAGGTCGTACCGGTGGCAGCAGTCATCGGAGCAATGACAACCAGCGAGGAGGAAAGTATGACAGAAGCGGTAACCACTCCGGTGGTAATCGTGGCCATAATAGTAGAAAAAGCGAATCGGGAGGAGATTTTAAAAAGAGAAGGTATAACAATGAGAACGTGAAGATGTCAACATCAACACCAGCATCAACTGTTTCTAGGGGAGGAGAACGACCACCGGTCGTATGCTATAAATGCGGGAAAGAGGGACACATCAGCCCAAACTGCCCACAACAGTTCAAAGCATGTTATAACTGTGGAAAATAAGGACATATAGCTCGAGATTGTCCTATTGCGAAACCAAATCCAGCGGGGGTGGTGATTCCAAAGGCGGTTTCGGACAAGTCAAAGTCGGTGATTCCTGGAAGAGCGTTTGTTGTGACAGCCCAAAACGCGAGGAACCCACACGAGGTGATTACGGGTAAGCTAATCATAAACTCTTGTGAAGTTTACACCTTGTTAGATACCGGTGCTACCCATTCTTTTATTTCACCTGCTTGTGCTCAACGTTTGAACTTGACTTCTGATAAATTAGACTTTGACTTATCTGTTGAAACTCCGTTGGGAGAAACCTTTGTTACATCCACAGTTTACAAATCTTGCTTGATTCAGATTGGTACCCTTACCTTACCTGTTGATCTTATATCTTTGAAAATACTTGAATTTGACGTGATTTTAGGAGTTGACTGGTTAACCACTTACCATGCCAAAATTGATTATTTTCGTAAGGTTGTTAGTTTTCATATTCCTAATCAACCTGTTGTGCGAATTCAAACCACCAAACCACTAAAATCAGTCAATATCATTTCAAATCACAAGGCTATTCGTTTATTAAAAAATGGATGTCAAGCTTTCTTAGCTCATGTCACTGATCTAAACCAGAATACATCAGATTTGAATGATATTTCCATTGTTAATGAGTTTCCTGATGTATTTCCCGAAGAACTTCCTGGTCTACCCCCAGAGCGTGAAGTTGAATTCTTTATTGACCTTGAACCCGGTACAAAACCCATTTCTAAAACCCCATATCGAATGGCTCCTATTGAATTTCAGGAGTTAAAGGTCCAATTACAAGAGTTTTTAGACATCGATTTTATTCGTCCTAGTACGTCTCCTTGGGGTGCTCCTATTTTATTCGTAAAGAAGAAAGATGGGAGTATGCGACTTTGTATTAACTATCGGGAGTTGAACCATGTCACCATCAAGAATAGGTATCCGCTACCTCGTATTGATGACCTGTTCGACCAGTTGCAAGGAGCGCAATTCTTTTCAAAGATCGATCTTCGTCCTGGATATCATCAGCTGAAGATTAAAACTGAGGATATTCCGAAGACTGCTTTCAGAACTCGGTACGGACATTATGAGTTCTTAGTCATGTCTTTTGGATTGACTAATGCTCCTGCTGCTTTCATGGATATGATGAATCGTGTATTCAAGGAATATTTGGATCAGTTCATTGTTGTCTTTATTGATGACATCCTCATTTATTCTAAAAGCCGTGAAGATCATGAACACCATTTGAAGTTAGTACTTCAAAAGCTTCGTGAGAACAAGTTATATGCCAAGTTGAAGAAATGCTAGTTCTGGCTTGAGGAAGTAGATTCCTTGGGCACGTGGTATCGAAACGTAGAGTATCTGTTGACCAGACGAAGATTGAAGCAATACAAAGCTGGGAGCAACCTAAGTCGGTGACCGAAGTACAAAGCTTTCTGGGCTTAGCTAGTTATTATCGGAGGTTCGTAGAGGGATTTTCTCGAATCACTACTCCATTAACTCAGTTAACTCAAAAAGATACAAAATTCGTTTGGAGCGAGGAATGCGAGAAGAGCTTCCAAGAGCTCAAGAGAAGACTTATCTCGGCACCTGTTCTAACAATACCATCTAGTTCAGATGGATTTGTTATTTACAGCGATGCTTCAGGCAAAGGGTTAGAATGTGTTCTCATGGAACATGGGAAAGCCATAGCCTATGCCTCGCGACAACTCAAAGAATATGAGAGGAATTATCCTACTCATGATCTAGAGTTGGCGGCAGTCGTTTTCGCGTTGAAGATCTGGAGACATTACCTGTACGGAGAGAAAGTGGAGATTTATACGGATCATAAGAGCCTTAAATATTTCTTCACTCAGAAGGAACTCAACATGAGGCAACGACGTTGGCTTGAGTTGTTGAAAGATTACGATCATACTATCCAATACCATCCTGGAAAAGCGAACGTGGTAGCTGACGTGTTGAGTAGAAGATCATATGTGGGAACGAGTGCGATGATGTCAAGTATACGCGTAGAACCAACTTTGATTGATAAAGTTAAAGCTGCTCAAGCTACGGATCCGGAGCTGATGAAGATGAAGAAGAAGGTGCAAGAAGGTGCAATTCCAGAAGCAAGAATCGATGAAGAGGGAATACTTCGAGTAAACTCCAGACTTTGTGTCCCCAACGATTCTGACTTAAAGTATAGAATCATGATGGAGGTATATAACACATCGTTTGTAATCCATCCTGGGAGTACCAAAATGTATCGTGATCTTCGACATACATTTTGGTGGAGCAATATGAAAAGAGAGATCGCGGAGTTTATTTTGAGATGTTTAGCTTGTCAACGTGTAAAGGCGGAGCATCAAGTACCGAAGGGTCCATTGCAACCACTGGAGATTCCGAAATAGAAGTGGGAACACATTATGATGGATTTTGTTAAGGGTCTTCCCAAGGTTTCTCAAGGCATAGATGCGATTTGGGTTATTGTTGATAGATTAACCAAGTCTGCTCATTTCTTGCCGATACGAAAAACTTATTCCCTTGAACGTCTTGCTCATATGTACGTGAATGAGATTGTGAGATTGCATGGTATGCCAGTATCCATAGTTTCGGATCGTGACCCTAGATTCACTTCACGATTTTGGATCAGTTTGCAGAAAGCTATGGGCACGGATTTACGATTCAGTTCGGCTTATCATCCTCAAACGGACGGACAATCGGAAAGAACTATTCAAACTCTTAAAGATCTATTGAGACTCTGTGTTCTAGACTTCAAAGGGAGTTGGGATAAGTACTTACCATTGGTGGAATTCTCCTACAACAACAGTTATCAGGCAAGTATAGACGTGGCTCCATTCGAAGCATTGTATGGACGAAAGTGTCGTTCTCCCGTATGTTGGAACGAGGTGGGTGAAACAACATTGTTGGGACCGGAGTTAGTACGTATGACTACGGAAAAGATCCAAATAATCCGACAACGTATACAAACAGCACAAGATCGACAAAAGAGTTATGTGGATCTTCATCGAAAGGACGTGGAATTTAATGTTGGGGACCATGTGCTATTACGTGTTGCTCCGTGGAAAGGAGTTACGAGGTTTGGCAAGAGAGGAAAGTTCAATCCTCGATTCATTGGTCCATTTGAGATTCTTGACTGAGTAGGAAATGTGGCTTATAGACTCGCTTTACCTCTAAGCATGTCACGTGTTCATAACGTTTTTCACATATCCGTGCTTCGTAAATATGTGAAAGATCCAAATCGCATTATTGAGTTAGAACCAGACGAGATAGCCGAAGATTTAACGTATGAGGAGGTACCTGTCAAGATCTTGGATAGGAAAGAGCATGTCCTACGCTCGAAAATTATACCTCAAGTTAAAGTTTTGTGGAGAAACCATGCAATTGAGGAAATGACCTGGGAGTTGGAATCGGAAATGAAAGCGAGGTATCCTTACCTTTTTGACATACCAGGTACGTACGTCAATTTCGAGGACGAAATTTCATAAGGAGGGGAGGTTGTAAGACCCCAACTTTTATGAATAAAGATTTAATTTTCTTTATATATTATTTCGAAATAGTAAGGTGTTGATTTGATAAATGTGAAAAGTTATGGGTGAAATATGTAAATATTTTAAAATGAGCAAGTGGTTATAAAATATTCTTGTTGTCGGGGAATATTCGTTTGGTCGTGGAATATTCTTGTTGTCGGAGAATATTCGTACGACGGCGCAGCTATTTGTGGGCCCCACAACAGAATAACTGTCGGATATAGAAAGTGACAGAAATAACCTTTTTATAAAATAACGGCGTAGTTGTTACCGTTAGTACTGTTGAAATACCCGGTGGTTAAAATACGGTGATATGCGGTGTTGCACAGTAGCACACGGTATTGCACAGTATTTCGAATTATTGAGTCTTACGTGAGAAAGCACTTACTCAATTATTGTTACAGTAATTACTGTTCAATATTTTATATTATTGACTCAATAATTGCTACGTTGATATTTTATATTATTGACTCAATAATTGTTACATTGATATTTATTGACTCAATAATTGTTACGTTGCTATTTTATATGATTGATTCAATAATGGCTACAGTTGATAGTTTGTATTATTGATTCAATAATTGTCACTGCACAGTATTTCACATTATCAACTCAATAATTCATATTATTTGAATAATATTATTAGATAGCATTATTGACAATGTCTAAGGAAGTTCTGTCTAGGAGGGGTTATTTAATTGCGCGCCAGTAAGGAGAAGTCCTTATCGGAAGGCCCCCTCTTTCTTGGGAACGACCTGGTTGTCAATATTGTAGTTCTGTAATATGATTTGTGAATAATTAATTATTGATTTATATGAGGAAAAAATATTTATTTTGTGAATATAAAAGAAGGAATTAGCGCTGATGAGTTTTTATCAATATTTTGGGTGTGGATAATCATCTGTTTATGGATTTCGGATAATTTATGTTTGGAATTTGGAAAAACTTTCTTCTACAAAGTTGTAGAGAATTAAATTTCCTATAGAAGGACATAAAATTTGTATTTTTCTGACAAAGGGACTATTTATTATGAATTATTGAAGTTTCAGAAAATAAATATTTTTTAATGGGTGGGCCCCACTTTTGTTGAAAATTCTGAAATTTTGAAAGCCGCCAGGCGGCGGAATTTTTTTTTAAAAAATAATATATTTTATTATTTTAGTCTCCTTTGGCATCCTAAGCTTTTCCTATAAATAGGGTGCTTAGGTTAGAATTAAAAATCACACCAGAATCAGAAGTTTTCTCTCTCTATAATATCGAGCGTATTTTTATGAGTATTTAAATACTTTGAGTGTTACTATTCAGTGCAAGTTTCCTTCGATATTATATCCGATATTTCAGTCAGAAGTACTATTCTTTTGAGGTAAGATATGTTATTTTCTTTCATAAATGATGTTATTCTTTTCAATATCATTATATCAAAATATTGGCATGGATTTTATTATGAAATTCTTACTTTTTTCGTCGGGGTTACTATTTATGTATACGGCACTATTCACGTATACAGCACTATTCACGGAAAAATTAAATTTCCTTCTATATGTCCAAATTGCTTGTTAAGGTTTTTATCTTTGATTGTATCCAAGTTTTGAGCTTTATTCTTGAATTTTGCTCCACAAAGTATTATTATGGAATATTTTTGAACTTGGATAAACTAAAATACGAATCCTTAATCTTATCCTTTATTTCACTGGATTTGTTATTTATATAATTTTTCATCATCCTCAGTCCTAAGTGGTGATATAACTGAATATCTTTGGCCTGTAGAGCAAAGATGAATGATTACCTGATGAATATCTTTGGCCGTAATGCAAAGATGACAGGTGTTGAGATGAGCATGACCACTGGTGATACAAATGAATATCTTTGGCCTGTAGTGCAAAGATGAATATTTGATTTGAGATATATATTGATTGATGTTACAAGGATAAAATATTGATGATGGACTTTTAAATCATAGAAGATAGTAGATTTCATTCTCTACTTAACTCTTCTAATGAATAATTATTTTCGCTGCGAATATTGATCTAAAATTGGTTGTCCATTATATTTTATCTGATTTATTGAAGGCTAACGATAATTTATTTTCCATTATCTTAGTCATAATATTCTTTACTGAGCTAGTTGAGCTCACCCTTTTCATCTGTTGTCCTCTTCTGAAAATGAGAACGTTGCGGGAACTAGTCGGGGGACAGAGTGATGGTCCGAGTTAGAGCAGTAGTAGTCCTCACTATTTCTGATAAATAGTGTGATAATAATTGTAATGAGGATTTAGTTTGAATATTAATATTTTCTACATATTTGTATTGACACTCACAGTTGTATGGTCGTATTTTGTACGATCGTGTGGTATAAAGTTTGTATTTGAATTTTGTACCATGTATTTGGCAACTCAGAATGGGTTGGGTTGACTGGACCTATTCTGGGGGGCGTCACACTAGTAAAGAATATTATGACTAAGATAATAAAAAATAAATTATCGTTAGCCTTCAATAAATCAGATAAAATATTATGGACAACAAGTTTTAGATCAATATTCGCTGCGAAAATAACAATTCATTAGAAGAGTTAAGTAGAGAATGATGTCTACTATCTTCTTTGATTTAAAAGTCCATCATCAATATTTTATCCCTGTAACATCAATCAATATACATCTCGAATCAAATATCCATCTTTGCACTACGGGCCAAATATATCATTTGTATCATCAGGTGGTCATGTTCATCTCAACACCTGTCCATCTTTGTACTACGGGCCAGAGATATTCATCAGGTAATCATTCATTTTTGCACTACAGGCCAAAGATATTCATCACGTAATTATTCATCTTTCATTACAGGCCAAAGATATTCAGTTATATCACCATTTAGAACTGAGGATGATGAAAAATAATACGAATAACGGATCCAGTGAGATAAAGGACAAATATTAGAGAATTTATCCAGAGTTCAAGAATGAAGATCAACACCTAGATTCAATCAAAGTTGATTTGGAAGAAAAAAAATATTTTTTTACCGTAAATAGTATCCTGTGAATAGTAACTCGTGAATAGTAACTAGATATGAAAAGATAAAAATTTCACAAGAAAGCTCAGACCAATATTCCAGTGAAATAATATTAGATGAAGCGCAAACTCAAGTAATATCTGATCATTTCAGGAATTATAGAAGCAATACTTACCGTAGTAAGTTTAGAGTTAGGAATCTGAAATGAAACAATATACGAAACTGCAATTGAATTTTCACCTGTCTGGCGGTAGTCCGCTCAGACAGATTATTTTCACAATTTAATAACAACTGAATACGAAGGGTTATTCACAAGGCAAGTGGTAGTCCGCGTAGACAGATTATTCCCACGGAATAATAAAGAATAGAATAACAACAGGATTTTACCATGCATGCGGTAGTCCGCGTAGACAGGTTATTCCAACAGAATAATAAAGAATGAAATACAACCCTTACGAGTATTGAAAGAAAATAACTCTCTTCATGAATACGGAAGAAATAATACCCCTTACCTTAAAATTTGGAGACTGTAATAGCGTAATAGCAGAATACTCTTCTTCTTTCTCTCTTATTCTCTCTATAGCTTTAGTGAATTGGTGAGAAATAATGAAGAAATGAGCTTCTATTTATAGGCTCGGCAGAATAAGTGTGACGCCCCCAGAATAGGTCCAGTCAACCCAACCCATTCTGAGTCGCCAAATACATGGTACAGAATTCAAATACAAACTTTTATATCACACGGTCGTGCAAAATACGACCACACAACTGTGAGTGTCAATACAAATATGTAAAAAATATTAACATTCAAACTAAGTCCTCATTATAATTATTATCACACTATTTATTAGAAATAGTGAGGACTACTACTGCTCTAACTTGGACCATCACTCTCATTTCCTAAAGAGGACAATAGATGAAAAGGGTGAGCTCAACTAGCCCAGTAAAAAATATTATGACTAAGATAATGGAAAATAAATTATCGTTAGTCCTCAATAAATCAGATAAAATATTATTAACAACAAGTTTAGATCAATATTCGCAGCGAAAATAACAATTCATTAGAAGAGTTAAGTAGAGAATGAAATCTACTATCTTCTATGATTTAAAACTCCATCATCAATATTTTATCCCTGTAACATCAATCAATATACATCTCGAATCAAATATTCATCTTTGCACTACGGCCAAAGATATTCATCAGGTAATCATTCACTTTGCTCTATAGGCCAAAGATATTCAGTTATATCACCATTTAAGACTGAGGATGATGAAAAACCATATAAATAACGAATCCAGTGAGATAAAAGACAAAGATTAGGGATTCGTAATTTTGTTTATCCAAGTTCAAGAATATTTTATAATAACACTTTGTGGAGCAAAATTCAAGAATAAAGCTCAAAACTTAGATCCAATCAAAGATAAGAACTTTAACAAGCAACTTGGACATATAGAAGAAAAAATAATTTTTCCGTGAATAGTGCCGTATACATAAATAATAACTCCGACGGAAAAAGTAAGAATTTCATAATAAAATCCATGATAATATTTTGGTATAATGATATTGAGAAGAATAACATCATTTACGAAAGAAAATAACATCCCTTACCTCAAAAGAATAGTACTTCTGACTGAAATATCGGATATAATACCGAAAGAAACTTGCACTGAATAGTAACACTCAAAGTATCTAAATACTCACAAAAATACGCTCGATATTATAGAGAGAGAAAACTTCTGATTCTAGTGTGATTTTCAATTCTAACCTAAGCACCCTATTTATAGGAAAAATTTAGGATGCCAAAGTAGACTAAATTAATAAAATAATATTTTTTTTAAAAAAATTCCACCGCCGACTGCTTTCAGAATTTTTCAACAAAACAACAAAAGTGGGGCCCACCCATTAAAAAAATATTTATTTTTTGAAACTTCAATAATTCATAATAGATAGCCCTTTTGTCAGAAAAATACAAATTTTATATCCTTCTATAGGAAATTTAATTCTCTACAACTTTGTAGAAGGAAGTTTTTCCAAATTCCAAACATAAATTATCCGAAATCCATAAACGGATGATTTTTCACACCAAAATACTGATAAAAACACATCAGCGCTAATTCCTTCTTTATATCCACAAAATAAATATTTCTTTATCATATAAATTAATAATTAATTATTCACAAATAATATTACAGAACTACAATATTGACAATCAGGTCGTTCCCAAGAAAGAAAGGGCCTTCCGATAAGGATTTCTCCTTACTGGCGCGCAATTAAATAACCCGTCCTAGACAAAACTTTCTTAGTCATTGTCAATAATGCTATCTAATAATATTATTCAAATAATATGAATTATTGAGTTGATAATGTGAAATACTGTGCAGTGACAATTATTGAATCAATAATACAAAATATCAACTGTAGCAATTATTGAATCAATCATATAAAATAGCAACGTAGCAATTATTGAGTCAATAAAATATCAATGTAACAATTATTGAGTCAATAATATAAAATATCAACGTAGCAATTATTGAGTCAATAATATAAAATATTGAACAGTAATTACTGTAACAATAATTGAGTAAGTGCCTTCTCACGTAAGAATCAATAATTTAAAATACCGTGCAATACCGTGTGCTACTGTGCAACACTGCGTATCACTGTATTTTAACCACCGGGTATTTCAACAGTACTAACGGTAACAACTACGCCATTATTTTATAAAAAGGTTATTTCTGTCGCTTTCTATATCCGACAGTTATTCCGTTGTGGGGCCCACAAATAGCTGCGCCGTCGTACGAATATTCCCTGACAACAAGAATATTCCACGACCAAACGAATATTCCCCGACAACAAGAATATTTTATAACCACTTGCTCATTTTGAAATATTTGCACATTTCACTCATAACTTTTCACATTTATCAAATCAACAATTTACTATTTCGAAATAATATATAAAAAAAATTAAATCTTTATTCATAAAAGTTGGGGTCTTACAATAAGGGTAAAATAGTCTTTTCGCCATAATTTATGACATCATCGATCTATGACATCATTGCTTACCTCATCGCTCCGATGACATCATTGCTTACCTCATCGCTCCGATGACATCATTGTTTGCATCATAAGAGTTCAAATTTAATTTGCACTCTTCCACCTCGTTTAACTTTTATACCATGAATTTACTATAATAATATTATCATTCAAATTATAAAAATCATACTATTATATAATCACATCAGACTACTATAATGTAATATTATAATAATATATTTGAATGAATTATTTTATCGGATAAGATAAAATACCAACTTTCAACAAATGTCACATGTTAAAAATTTCTCCGTTTAAATCCACATTGAATAAATATTTCTTTATCATATATATCAAAAATTAATTATTCACAAATAATATTACAGAACTATAATATTGACAACCAGGTCGTTCTTAGGAAAGAGGGGGCCTTCTGATAAGGATTTCTCCTTACTGGCACGCAATTAATCAACCCCTTTCCTAGACAGAACTTCTTTAGACATTGCCAATAATGCTATCTAATAATATTATTCAAATAATATGAATTATTGATTTGATAATTTGAAATAATGTGCAATGACAATTATTGAATCAATAATATAAAATAGCAAAGTAGCACTTATGGATATAAAATATCAACGTAGCAAATATTGAACCAATAAAATATTATGCAATTATTGAATCAATAATATAAAATATTGAACAGTAATTATTATAACAATAATTGAGTAAGTGTCTTTCTACGTAAGAATCAATAATTCGAAATACTGTGCAATACCGTGTGCTACCGTGCAACACCGAGTATTACTGTATTTTAACCACCGAGTATTTCAACAATACTAACGGTAACAGTTTTGCCGTTATTTTTATAAAAAGGTTACTTCTGTCGCTTTCTATATCCGACATTCATTCCGTTGTGGGGTCCACCAATGACTGCGCCGTCGTACAAATATTCTCCGACAAAAAGAATATTCCTCGACCAAACGAATATTTCCTGACACAATGAATATTTTATAACCACTTGCTTACTTTGTAAACTTTGCACATTTCACCCATAACTTATCACATTTATCAAATCAACACCTTACTATTTCAAAATAATATATAAAGAAAATTAAATCTTATTCATAAAATTTGGGTCTTACATTGGGTGTACAGTGGCTTAAGGAATTCAATCCTGTAACCTTTGACTTCAATCATTACAAGTAACCATTACCAAAAGAGGGAAAAAGGTTGTTTTGCAAGGTGAATCTGACACAGTGGTCCCTTCCCTTCAAATCATGACTTCTGGGGAATTCAGAAACACTTTAAATGCTACAACACATGGCTATTTTGGTTACCTTTTTGGGTTGACTCAGAACAATGATGAAAACACCAGGGCAGCAGAGGAACAAAAACAAAGGACTGGTGCTAAAGAGGGTAGCAAGACTGAGGTATATACGGAAGTTCTGCTAGACCAATTTAATGAAGTATTTCAAGAGCCCAAACAACTTCCACCAGACAGGAGTAACAACCACCATATTAACCTGAAAGAGGGCAGCCAACCAGTGAATTTGAGACCATATAGATACCCCCATGTGCAAAAGGAAGAGATAGAGAAATTGGTGAATGAGATGTTGGACACTGGGGTCATTCAACCCAGTAATAGTCCTTATGTTTTCCCTATCTTATTGGTTAAAAAACAAGATGGGCCATGGAGAATGTGTGTGGACTATAGGTCTCTTAATGAACAAACTGTCAACGATAAATTTCCTATCCTAACCATTGATGAATTGTTAGATGAGTTGCATGGAGCTAGGTGGTTTTCCAAGCTGGACCTTAGATCTGGTTATCACCAAATCAGGGTGCATAAGCCTGACATCCCTAAAACTACCTTCAGAACACACACTGGCCACTTTGAATTCTTGGTTATGCTATTTGGCTTGACCAATGTCCCTGTAACCTTCCAATCTCTCATGAATGAGGTATTCAAACCTTACCTCAAAAAATTTATTCTAGCCTTTTTTGATGATATATTGGTCTATAGTAAAACTTATGAAGACCATCTGGAACACCTAAGGATTACTCTGTAGCTATTATTGGATAACAAGCTATTTGCAAAAAGAAGTAAGTGTATGTTTGGAATGGGGCAGGTTCAGTACTTAGGGCATGTTATTTCACATGAAGGAGTCTCCACTGATCTAGAAAAGATTGATTGTATGGTTAGGTGGCCTTGGCCAACCAACATTAAAAGTTTAAGGGGTTTTTTGGGGCTCACAGGTTATTATAGGAGGTTTATCAGAAACTATGGTGCAATAAGCAAACCTCTAACAGAACTGTTAAAGAAAGATGGGTTCCATTGGAATGAAGAAGCTACAAAAGCCTTCCAGGCTCTTAAGGAAGCAATGACTAAAGCTCCAGTCCTGACCATGCCTAATTTTGATATGCCTTTTGTATTGGAGGTTGATGCTTCATACTATGGACTAGGTGCTGTGTTGATGCAACATGGCCGACCCATAGCTTACATCAGTAAAGTAATAGCCTCTAAACATCTTGGTTGGTCTACTTATGAGAAAGAACTTATGTCTGTAGTGTATTCTGTGGGAAAGTGGAGGCACTATCTGTTGGGGAATAAAGTTCTAATAAATACTGACAACCAGAGCTTGAAGTATTTGTTGGACCAGAGGGTTACCACAACCAACCAGCAGAAGTGGATAACTAAACTATTGGGATTAAATTATGAGATTATCTACAGAAAAGGGAAAGAGAATGTATCTACTGATTGCTTGTCTAGACCACCTGGACAGGAAGAAGTTACTTACAGTTGTTTTGCTACATCTGCTGTAGTACCCAATTGGATTTCAGAATTAGGTTTGTCTTGGGAAGCTGATGAAGGCTTAAGGGAGATTATTACCCCATTGTTGATGGACTCCCAATCTCTGCCGGGATATTCTTACAATAATGGTAGACTTAAATTCCAAGATAGATTGGTGGTAGGACCTGACATGGACCTCAGGAAAAGATTATTGGAAGAATTTCATGCTCTCCTTTGGGGGGACATTCTGGGATTAGAGGATCATATGAAAGAATTAGCAAATTCATTTTCTGGCCTACCATGAGAAGTGACATTATTAAAATGGTAAAGGAATGTGACATTTGCCAGAAACAAAATCATAAAACTATCTCCCCACCTGGTTTATTACAACCTCTTGCTGTTCCTGAAGTCCCTTGGAAAGATATCTCAATGGATTTCGTTGAAGGACTACCAAATTCACATGGATCAACTACCATATGGGTAATAGTGGATAGGTTAACCAAATATGGCCATTTTAGACCACTAAAACATCCCTTTACAGCCACTGAAATAGCCCAGATCTATATTGCTCAGGTGTACAAACTACATGGGTTCCCATCCACCATTATGTCTGATAGAGACAGACTTTTTGTGAGCTTATTTTGGCAGACCCTCTTCAAATTGATAGGAACTAAACCACATTTAAGTTCAGCTTACCACCCTCAAAGTGATGGCCAAACTGAAAGGCTGAACCAAACTCTAGAATGTTATTTGAGATGTATGGTGGCTCAAAAACCAGCTGGTTGGGTCCAATGGCTTCCACTGGCAGAGTGGTGGTATAACACCCACTACCATTGTGGATTGAAAGCAACTCCTTTTGAAGCATTATATGGTTATAAAGCCGCATTCTTGAATTTCCACCAATTTGGAAGAGTTCATGACCAGGCAACAAGGGAATTTTGTCAAGAAAGGACTAGCCAACTGCAATTACTTAAACAGAATCTGAGAGATGCTCAGTCTAGAATCAAGCTTTATGCTGATAAACATAGAAGTGAGAGGTCCTTTGAGGTGGGTGACATGGTATATTTGAAGGTTAGACCTTATCAGCAAACTACACTATCTCAAGCTAAATTTGGCAAGTTATCTCCTAAATATGTCGGTCCATTTCCTGTGATAGAAAGGGTGGGACAGGTGGCCTACAGACTACAATTGCCTACAGAAGCAACGATTCACCCAGTATTTCATGCCTCTTTGTTAAAGAAAAAGATTGGACTTCATTCCTCCGTCTCTCCAACTTTTCCTATGGTTAACCATCAAGGCCAATACTTGGGTGTGTCGGTAGCTGTGTTGGACAGAAAGGTGCTGAAGAAAAACAATGTCGTTGCAGTGGAGGTCCTAGTTCAGTGGTCCAATACCTTACCTGCAGAGGCAACATGGGAAGACTGGGAGCAGCTGCATCAAAGATTTCCACAATTTCAACCTTGAGGACAAGGTTGTTTTGATGGGAAAGGGATTGTAAGGATCAGCCATAGCATGTGTTTACCCATTAATAATGCCTCATGGCAGTTAGTCTACAAGGGGGCTTGTGTAAGGTTTTAGGGTCTTTTTACTCTTTAAGTCAGGGTCATATTTGTCCTTATATTGACAGGGTTATGTTAGTCTTTTGTATTTGCATTTCTGTTTGAGTTGTTGGAGCTGTGCTGAGGTGTAGTGAGCGTGAGGCGTGAGCTTATTAGGTGACTGAAGTTTGTATACACAGTATGATTTGGTTCAATGAGAATTCTGTTGTCTTCCTCCTATCTTCTGAGTTTCTCCCTCTTTACTAATTCTTCTCTTACCTTGAAGGTTACTCCATAGTTTCAGCTCTAGATTCCTGCAATTACGATTTATTAATTACATAATCCTTATCAATTCCTTACACATTGTTATTTATGTTTTGAGTTTGGAGGTTTTATGGGTTTTCAGTTGATGAAATGAAATGTATGGGTTTTGTAGAGAAATACAAGTATGTCTTTGGTTTTATACTGTTTAATATACTATTAGTACAAGTGCAATTCGTAGTCAAAGAGTATTCCAGCTAGAAATTGATCAGACCGACCAAAAGTAATATAATTGTTGCTATAAAATAGTTAGAGGTATTGATTGATAATTTCTAAACTTTTGAGGGTCAAATTGATTTTTGTTCAAATTTGGGAGACAATTTTGTCATTTCCCGTTTCCAATTTGTCAAAATAGGAGAAAAATTTTAGGACTGCCTTTTTTCTTCATTAAAACTCATAATATCAAACAAAATCGAAGAAAAAGTGGACCACTTTATTTTCATATTCCTTCTTTGTTCTTCATTTCTAAACGTCGAATTAAGCATGCATAAATGTAAATGTACTGAATTCCACGAACTCGAAAAAAATGAAAATAGAAAAATATAAAAACAGCTTATAAATTATTTTAACGAAGCAAGAAAGCTAAAAACAAAAAAATTAAAAAAAAAAAAGAGTTGAGACAAACATCATCATTGCCATGCATTTCTTGGCAACACAAGATTTATAATTAAATATTAATTAATAGCACTAAACATTATCTATGCAAGCAATTATAATAGATTGAACTATAAAAATGACCTCTTCATGAACAATGAAAGGACCAAATACAATAAGCATAATATATAGAAGTCTCTAAATTAATTACTTAAACAAATTAAGGAGTGAGTAGAGTATCATTCATTCTCATGTCACAACATGCATGAATAGAGAATGAAGTCTTTTTTTCAGCAACATCAATTAAATCCTAGTTACAATACAAACCATAGGTTAATTAATACATCTCAAGGTAATTAAGAGAGAGAAAGTACAAAGGGAGAGAGGTGTGAGGATGAGATTGATTGACCAGAGTCCTAACCATGGTTGATATACTAGAGGAGAAAAACCCAAGAGACTAAAAATATCTTCCAAGGGTTGCTTTTGGATGCATCTGAGCTCCATAGCCATTAATGGAGCTCCAACATGTAAAAGGATGAGTACTGCTAAATGCAAAAAGACAAAAATATCCCCACCTATTATTGTGGTGATTTTGGCTATAACTCCCGTAGTTTAGCCCCAGTAAATTTACAAACTAAAGAGATACAAATGCAGGAGTTAGTGAAATCCATCATATATCTCCCCTTAACCCTAAGAAGAGATGAATGGTTTTGTTAGACCAAGACTGTAAAAGATTTTAAAACTGAATATTAAAAAAAGATTTAATAGAAACAAAAAAAAAGAAAAAAAGCTAGTCACAGTTTTAAAATCTTAAGACTAGAGTTGAAATTACCACACACACAAAAAAAACTTGGGGCATATATAACCCATATGCCCGTGATTTGCCTAAACTACTAAGACTACGAGATGGATGAATTAGCTTTAAAAAAAAGGGAAAAGAAAAATTAAAGTTGAGAAAAATCAGCCATACCAAGATCAACACGGTGAAGTTATCATGAAGTGTATCAATATTTCTGCGCGCCACCAGTTGAATTTGCATTTTTTTAAAAATGAGCTGTTTGATTAACTAGCCGTTCCGCGGCTAATTTAACTGAGGTTAAACACATTTGATGATCCAACTTAGCTCTTTTAGATTGCTCAAGTTGGTGAGATGCATATGCATGCTTTTGTTTCTCTTTTAGGAAACCCTTATTCCTGTAAAAAGAAACAAAGATGGAGAATTTTTTCTCCAAACTCTGATGGTAACCCCTATGGGGGGTTTTCTATTTTGGGAAGACCCGAACGCTGCGCATGGGCCGGGCGGGTCTCTCTCATTAGAGAGAAAGAGGAGAGAGAAAAAGAGGGAGAACCATGGTTAGGCCAAAGGTCTTTTTTTTTCAGAATTATGCTTCTGAGGCGGGAGAGTTGAGATGAATGAATCTCTTAACGATGAGGCATTGGTGCTTGGAGAGCCATTGTCACGCCTGTGGCACAGCAAAACAAACTGTCAAAAATATTAGTGTCCCGATCTTTCGATCTTAAAAACAAAGTATATATATGAAACTTTATTTTATTGACTCTTTTTTTACCGAATATATATCAATGTTTATTTTTTTCAAAAATAAGAATAATCAACATAAAATGTGGGACTATCATTTGCAGAAGGAAGTACTATATTTTCAAATAAATAAAAGAATTCAAGTAACAAATACACAAACAGATTTACAGGTACAGCCAGGGCCGGTTTTAAGAATTTGGAGGCTCTGTGCGAAAAAAAAACAGGAGTCCTCTCGCATATAAAAATATTAATTTTTTTATCAGCACCAATATATAAAACACAATTTATATCAAAATTCATCATTAATTAAAATAATAAATGTCAACGTCGAGTAACAAAATTATCAATTATAAATAAAATATAGTTAAAACTTCAATAAATTATCAATTAAAAAGAAAAAGTAGCTAAAATTTAAATGGATAATAAACTTCACACGATCGCTAGTATCATTCTTGCATTTTTTGCTGCAAAATCATCAATCAAACTTTCATAATTAATTTTCTACATATTCACAAAAAAAATTCGAGGGCCCTGTGCGGTCGCCCCTTCTACACCCCCTCAAGGCTGGCTCTGGGTACAGCCTGGGATGGTAAGGGGATCCTATTTGGCACTCATTACTTCTTTTTCTTTCTGGTATTTCAAAATCTCAGACTCTATCCGTTTCAAATTATAAGATCAAGTTCGATTTTTTAAAATTACAGTAAAACCCATATTTAATAATACTCTATATAAGAATAACCTCTACAATATTATAAAAAAATTTGGTCCTAATTTGGGCCAGTTATAAATAGAAATAACCTCTAAATTGTAATATGTTATATATTTTTTAAGTCCCGTATTAAGAAACTATATCTCTATATAGTAATAATTTCATATATATATATATATATATATATATGAGAGAGAGAGAGACAATATTAATTTTAAAATACTACATTTTCTATAAAAGACTACATTTTCTATAAAGAACTACATTTTCCTATAAAAGACTACATTTTCTATAAGGACTATATTTTTCTATAAAAGACTACATTTTTTTATAAAAGACCACACTTTTCTATAAAAGACTACATTTCCTACAAAAGACTATATTTTCCTAGTTTGAAAATCTATATAATTTATGTGGTAACAACTCTAAAGAGTAAATCGTTGTGCCAAACAACTTTGCATAAATATTTTTTGAATAATAATTATTAGGGAGTTCTTATTGATATTTTTGTTAAAGTGGATATTTTTGGGTGTTCGAAAAATATTTTGTACCAATACCTCTATTTAGTAATAACCTCTCAATTAGAATACAAATAGTTTGGTCCCAAGTCTATTACTAAATAGAGGTTTTACTGTAATATGAGATATTTTTAAATTCAAAATTGACATAATTACATTTAATTTTAATCAATGCAATGATAAATACCGTACACTATTTAAAAAGTACTACTAATTATAATATTTTTATTATTTCATAATTTTTAATATGTTATATCAATTTTAAATTTAAAAATATTTCAAAATAACTTTCAAAAGTCTCCATTAATTTAAACTTTTGACTAGTAGGTAATTAAAGAAATTATGTACTAGGTTAGAATATTTACAGCTTCATGATCATCTATTATGTAGTTAAGTGATCATCATGCTCTTGCAGGCCCTACATTGTACCCACTATATATATATATACTATATAGTAGCTAGAATCAAAAGACTTTTTTTTTCTGGTGTAAATTTATTTTTTCCCAAAATGTGTTGATTGGTCTTTTTATTGTATAGCTGCAACTGTTACTGCATTCAAATTTATTGCAGCTTAAAATAGCCTACATACTATAGATATGCTCACTGTTAAAGTAGTGTAAAATTGTAAAATTGGGGTCACATAAATTGTAGTACATCATTATAAGTTTATGCTTTGTGTGCCCAATAAATCTAACACCATGATGCATGTCTCAGACTTTTATGCAGGCAGTTTAATTGCAAATCCTACATGAAAAGATCTTTTCTACTATGCTAGGGCCAAAGAGTAAAAAAGAAGAAAACATAGGGTATAAGAATATACACACAAATAAATAACTACCCCATTTGTCCCATTTATGTGTCCACTTTAAATTAGGTCATAGTTTAAGGAAATAACAATCCAGCATTGTGTTCCATATATATAGTTGTCTGACATGAAATCATTTAAATTTAGAAAATAACAAATATATTAATTAGTTAATGTAAATTTTATGTATTGATGTCGTGTATTAGTTATTTATATAAAAAAAGTAATTGAAAAAAATGTAATTATATGCATTACACTTGGCAACAATATATACGTCACATGGGACATGAGATGAGAAATAAAATGGACCAGAAGATCTGAACTCCAACTTTTAGTTTATTTACTATATATTTAGTTGTTTGTATTAAAATAAATAAAATTGTATCAATTTAAAATTGTTAAAATTTCAGAAATTAAGTTAAAAAGTAAAAATGTATAGCTAGTTTTCAAACATAAGTTTAGATAAAGACGGTAATATATGCTATACTCGTCGAAACTAAAGTACTTTGATTTTGAAAAACATGACTAACAGTTTGGGCAAAATTGCACAATTTGCTCATGTGATATTTTCGTTCTTAAATTTGACTAGCTAGCTACTTGGCAAACTCATCATAGTATGATTTTATTTTTAGTATAAAACTATACCTTTAATAGTGTAATATTGATCTAACAAGTGTAATTTTGCACTACTAATTATACTTTAAAAGAGAATTTGGCCTAATACCTAAATTCAGGGATAAAAACCTCGAATCAATTGAAGTGGCATATTTGCATTTTAGTCTTTTTAGGACATTCCAAATAGAAAGGTGGCCACATAAAATGGAATTGAAGGAATACTAATTTTATATGAATGTACAAACCTGATTGCATTCCAGGAGTAGTTGCAAGAGACATAGGGGCACCATAATGCTGCGGGTAACCGGCGGCTGAGTTAAGGGCTGAATACTGATAGAGGTGGTGGTGGCTGCCGTGCGGGTACTGATAACCATAGCCCTGTCCACCGGTGTAAGCGCTGCCGGCGGTTCCTCCGGCTGCTGTAATTCCTTCCCCAAAGTTCAGGTAGGGGTAGAAGGCGGCAGCCGCTGCCGCTGCTCCGGTGATCATTCCACCGGCACCAGTTGTGCCGTACATGTGATATTGAGCAGTTGCCCCTCCATACACGCTATAGTAATTCTGCACCAAAAAATGACCATGAAAAATTTAGAAATAAATTAAGAAATTATGCATTATTGACCAGGAAAGATTAATCTCTACAAATGAAATTGACTAAAATGCAAAAATGTAACGGTGCTTATCATTTTGTGAAAATATAATATATGATTTTATAATATAGTAATTAACTCTCATGGTACGACTAATAATTCAAAATTATACATTTTGTATCAGTTTTGTACGGTTAATTATACCATAAAAGATACAGTTTGACACTAATAATTGTACTTGGAAGGAAGAGTTGAATTTGTTAATTAGTCAACTTGAAAAGAAAAACATCGCATGAAAAAAAATACAGTAGAGAATTTTGCATTTTAGTCAATAAATTTATATACTGCACAACTTTAGAACATAAAACATAAACGGTTTTTGTCCACAAAGGAGAATCTTTTTTTTTTTTAGTTTTAAATTCATGTCAACAAGAACAATTCTCAATTCCTAGATCAAGACAAACATGCTTATTTTGTTAAAAGGAATAAAATCAATAAATAATACTAGAATTACATAATAATACTAAGAATATAGTATATAGGATTGTAATAATCCTTTGAAAAGTTCTTACAAACTAACATAACCTAAAGGTAAATTTGACCCACTATATCACATTTTAGTTTATTTTTAAAAAATAAACTATTATTTTGGGATAAAAAAACGAAAGCAAGCTCTCATTTCTGAACAAAGGGAAATTTTACCGGCCCTCACATGATTCATCATTGTGTACGAAAATTGTTTATTAATTTTGTATATAAACATTTTCTAGATTAGAATTGTCCAACATATATATATATATATATATATATATATGGGAGCATTTCAAGAGTATAACTCTTAAAAGACATAACAAACCTAACACTTTTAGCAACAGACCAAATCGTCGCATGTCCGTCGCCATAGGTCTTTCCGGCGCCATAGGTCTTATCCGACGGACAATATATAGCGACGGACGGACCTATGATGACACATTTAGCGACGGTTTGATCCGTCGCTAAAAGAGAGTTATGCTCTTTTAGAGTTATGCTCTTGATTCTTGCTATATATATATATATATCATCTATCAACAAATCATAAACCAAGTCTCAATAACAGAAAATATAATTACAAACCGTAGGATATGTGTAATCTGGCGAATATGGGGAGTACCTGCAAATTTTTAAGGAAAACAAATTAAATGAAAGAAGAAGTGTAAAACAGAAAAGAAGGATTTTTAGGAGCCTTGTTAGATAAGTTATTACAAGCCCAGTAATGCAGTAACATGTAAACTGCAATGCGCGTGCATGCATGAATACTTTTTGTACAAGAAATGGCCGCACACCATCATGTGTCCGAGGGATCAACTTTTTTGTAACTATGAGCTGTACATTTTAATATTATTATTTAAAAATGGTCCAATTCTATAGGCTAGTTTGACCACTGTCACTCTGTCAGAGACAGATCTGAAGAGAGATAGATAGATAATAAGCTTCGGGAACTATCTTGGAGTGCAAAATTTTTATTTTTAATGTAAATAATGCGATATTGACATAATTATACCGCATATATATATATATATATATATATATATATATATATATATATATTAAAAATTGTACATTATATTGAAAAATAGTTAATTTTACAGTAGAAATTTCATATTTCCAAATTTGTACATTAAGAAATATACTTCTTAATTAGAAAACTCAATGTAGAGAGAGAGAAAGAGAATGAGATGACAGACGCTTTTATTTTTTTATAATAAAAATTTACTTATTGCTATGTTAATTAAATCAGAGTTAACTGAAACTCTAATCATCTTGTATTCTATTTATTGAATACTATCAATTTGAATTGTGATATCAAAACTAAATATGTACGTTGAATCTTATTTTATTTTGCCTATTAGTTGATCAACGCATATTTCAAACGTAATAAAATTATTGAATGCATGCCATACAAGCAAACTAATCATGTGTATTGTAAAATTATGATTGGTTCCTTGTGGGGGATAAGCAGGCTTTTGTACAGAAAATCAAGTTTAATGAGTTGGGTGTGCATGAGTTGGCAATGCACGTGCAGAGAGAGAGAAGGAGAGAGAGTGATGAAAATAAAATAAAAGATTAATTATATATAAATAAGTACCCATAAAGATTGTAAGGTATCCCTTGTTGGATGGCATAATGAGGGAAGGTTGCTGCAGAAGGAAAAGCTGTTCCCATTCCACCTTGAAACCCTGCTGCCTGAAAATTGCTCATTACCCTAATGTTCCTGCCACCTCCTCCTCCTGCTAATCATTTCATTACTGTTAAATATATGCACATAATATATATATATATATTTCTCATGACCTAAAAATGAATGAACTTTTGATTCAGTATAAATAGACAATTTAACTGGACATATTATTGAAATAATTTATATTTATATAGCAGAGTTGCTTTAATTTTTTTGTTACAAACGAATGCAATTCTTTAATACGTATGCAACTTATTTTTATAAGACTGCTCAAATTAACTGTCAATTTGAACTGTCTATAATTTAAATCCCTTGATATCTAATTAAGAACTCGGACTAGAGGAATAAAAGTAGTTAATTAATTAATGTCCAAGTCTTTAAGCAGTTGTTAATTAGAAGAGTTTGGTTGCTCGAAGAAAGAAAAAAGTGTTTTTCTTAAACAGTAGAAATGAGCTGTCATGCTTTTCTACAACATATCTTCCGGTCCAAGTATATTTGTGGTTGTAAAGCAATTCTTAGGCAAAATGGGCTGTCACTCATTCTCATTCATTAGAACCAAACACTAGAGAGAATACAACATTTCCAATTCCATAATTGGAGGAATATTCATGCTAGCTAGCTGCATGGATTTGTTAATGTACTTATCAAATATTTTTGTTGAAATTAAACCAAGAAACAACATTTAATATCAAATTTAACAAAGGAATATATATATATATATATATATATATATATATAATTTCAGGATGACTTTATCCTTTATCAATTTATTCGTGTTGTGATTATAATTTTTACATGCAAAATGTATATTTCTTTGCAGTGAAAAGCAAATCATAGATTGAATTGAAAAATTTGATGTTAGATCTTATAAATTGAAAATTTTATTTAAATGTCACAACCAAGTGTTACCAAGGGAGAATTTAGAGCTGTTAGTAATGGTAGCCAAAAAAAAGGAAAAAAATAATAATTTTAAAAAAAAGATGGAAAAAAAAGGTATGATTGAAATGAATGAATAGTACCATGTTTTGGAGTGGAAGGCTTAGATCTTTGAACGCCCAAAGAAGCAAGGTTACAATTAGCTCTCCTTCCATCAATCACAGGAGCAGCATCAACGCATGCTCTCATGGCAGCATCTGGTTCTCGAAAAGTTACCTAATTTGGAAATAAATAACAACAATAATAACTCAACCGATATCCAAACCTAAAAAACAAAAAAAACAATATTAAAAAAAATCTTTAAAATTTACAGAGAAAATCCATAATTTAGATCTTACATCTTCTGTAAGATCTTATGAAAACTCAAGAGAAAATCGAGTTATCAGAATAAAATATTCATTCATTAATTCATTCCTACCAATATATGAAAAAGAAAAACCTGAAGAGAAATTTAGCTGAAAAAATATATATATACACATACAAATCCATAGCCTTTGGATCTTCCAGTGGTTTTATCAGTGATGACAACAGCTTCCAAGATCTCACCAAACTGTTCAAAATACTTCTTCATGGTTTCTTTCTGAGTCTCCCAAGCCAAACCCCCAACAAACACTTTTGTGTAAGTTGTATCTCCAAATTGCCCTGCTAAATTTGCTGGAGTCATCTTTATTTCTTCTTCTTTCTTTCTGATTAATACCCACCAGCTATATATATATAATTATATATATAAGTTGATGAACAAATTTTCTCTAGTTGAAATAACTAGATTGTTTGGTAGCTAGAGTTTGAGATATTTATATATATAGTGGTCCTAGGAGAGGAATAGTAATAAATATTGATATATGTAGATCTATGCAAAAACAGTGGAACTGGAGGGATCTTTGCACAATTTTTGATAAATTTAGGGGTGAAAATGAATTGTTTGATGAAGGATGAAGAAGGTGTGAAGGTGGTGTTGATGATCAGAGACAATAGAGTCAGAGATCCAGGGAGGGAAAAAAAAGAAGAAGAGAGAGGAGAGAGAAAGAATAGGAGGGAAGAGAAAGCAAAAGGTCGAAAAAGAAGAAAGAGGGGGGTCTCATAATACGGACATGAATTATATACACAAGGAGCCCCCACATGTTTTCGTAATGGAACTACGTTACTCACGCGCTCTAATTTGCATGCATAAGAAGGGGTAAAATCTGATTTGTATATATGAACGAGTCTTGCTATAATTCCAACGTATTGTATATATGAGATTAGGGATTAGGGGTGATCAAAAAATTTGATTTTTTCGATGTTTTATCAAGTCGGTTGATATTGGTATCGGCGGTATCGGTTTTTTCGATACTAATTTTTTGATTTTTTTATATTTTTCGGTACCGGTAGAGATAATGAAAATTTTAAATTCGGTAAAAATCTAAAAACCGAAAAAAAACCGAATTCAACATTTTTCAACGCATGCATGCTACTTGGTGTATATTCGGTTATCTGTGCACAACCACAATCAATATGGGTCCTCAACTGTTTGTTTTTAGTAACTTATTTATACAAAAGAAGTGAAAATTGGCATTAAGCCATAACTTGAAGTAGAACTTCCTATTCAAATTATTTAAAAACTATTTATTTGAGTTTATAAACTCTCAATTCAGCTGCTATCATAAGAAAAATATAATAATTAATACCATTATTTATCATAAAGTTCAGTAATAAAACTAGTTAATAGGAATGATTTTAATGATTATATTGAGACAAAAAATTATATATCACCTTCTTTTTTTTGCTGAATAGACACCGTGACGTAGTTTGTAAATTAAGCCAAATATAAATAATCGTTTAATGTGTCTATTCGCAACAAAACGTTGACATGTTTTTGTTCGTTTACGATATAAGAAATAGAATAATGATTACTTCTTAACAATTACATGTACAATAACTAAATAAAATTCTATTTGAGCAACAATTTTCAGCTTAAACATTAATTATGTTTTTTCTCAAAATGAAATTTTCTTTTATTTAATTATTGCGGTATAACCGAAAATCGAACCGAAAAAATCGGTACCGATTTTGTACCGAACCGGTACCAAAACCGATTTTTCGGTACCGATACCGGTTCTTGATTTTTCGGTATTTTTGGATCGATTTCGGTTCAATTTTCTCGGTACCGGTTTAGTTTTTTTACCGATCAGCACCCCTATATGAGATAGGTAATAATCACATAAAATATCTAAGTTAATCGTAATTTAATTTTGTTATAAATTTATTGACATATTAATTATTTATCTATCTGAATTATAATCTTTTTTATGATGAGTGAAGATAATCTAAGTTATGGTTGAATAGTACTTCTGTCCCTCTAAGTAGTCATTCACTTTTAAAGTCGTTTCTAAAGTTCATTTTTGGTCACCTAAGTCCTTAAAGTAGCATTTCTCTAGTGTTTCCATTCCTCCTACCCGATTTGACCACAACCCGATTCATTTTGACCAAATTTTGACTCAAACCGACCCACTTTGACCCAACCCCAATTTGTAATATTTTAAAATATAATAATTAATTTTAATATTTTAAAATAAAATAATTATTTTTAAAAAAGTTATTTTTAATATTTTTTTTTAAAATAATTTTTAAAAATAATAATTATATTTAATATTTAAAAATAAAATATTTTTTAAAAATAATTATTATTTTTAATATTTTAAAGTAAAATATCATTTTTAAAAATATTTTAAACAATAATTTAATTTAATTTTTAAAAATTAGATAATACTCCCTCCGTCCCAAAATAACTGCTTAGTTTTGACTTTTTAAAGTCAAATTGACTATTTTTTAAAACTATTTTTTGTACCATTTTTACAGAATATAGGTGCAGAGGTTATAACAAAAAAAAGTATATACAATTTACTACTAATATCAATTTTTATAATGTTAAAAATATATTTATACATGCTTAATTATTAATTTAAAAAAAAAGTCAATTTGACTAAAAAAAGTCAAAACTGAGCAGTTATTTTGAGACGGAGGGAGTAATTGTTTTTAATATTTTAAAATAAAATATTATTTTTAACATAATTAATATTTAAAATAAAATATAATTTTTAAAAATTATTATTTTTTAAAGAAAAAAATAATAAAAACTTTTATTTTTTTCAAAAATGAGTAATGTTTCAAAAAATATAGATTCAAAAAAATTAAAGTTAAATTTTTTAAAATCTTAATTATTTTAATGAAAATTTACACATAAAAAAAGTATTTTGTGAAAATAAAGTTTTATTTTTTTAAATATATATTTTATAAAACTTTACTCATTTTTTTAAATAAATGAAAAATTTTCCAAATTTTGTTCCATAAAATAACAATTATTTTTAAAACCTTTTAATTTTTTTAAAAAAATTAAATTATTTTTTTTAGTTATCTTTTAGTGTTTTTTGTATTTTAATTTCAATTTTTAGTTTTTGTTTTTAAAAATTCTTATATTAAGAAAACATATAATAAGGGTAAAGATATTCACTTTTTTTTTTCTTCTGAAAATAAAGTTTTACATAAAAAATTACATTTTTTTAAAATAAAGTTTTATTTTCCTATTTAAGTTTTTTGAATCTATATTTTATGAAATTTTACTCATTTTTGAAAAAATAAAATTTTTAATATTTTTTTCTTAAATTAATAATTATTTTTATAACTTTTTAAAAATAATATTTTATTTTAAATATAAAAAATAATTTTTATTTTCAAAATATTAAAAATAATAATTATTTTGAAAATATTTATTTGAAAATATTAAAGATAATTATTATTTTAAAAATAATATTTTTTTGAAAATATTTAACATAATAATTATTTTAAAATTATTTATAAAAATATTTATTTTAAAATATTAAACATAATTATTATTTTAATTTTTTTTAAAAAAATTATATTTTCTTTTAAAATATTAAAAATAACTATTTTAAAAATAATTATTTTATTTTAAAATTATTTAAAAAATAATTATTATTTTATAATTATTTCAATAATAATAATTTTTTTAAAATATTAAATATAATTATTATTTTAAAATATTAAAAATATTTATTTTATATTAAAATATTAAAATATTATATTTTATTTTAAAATATTAAAAATTGGGGTTGGGTCGAACTGGGTCGGTTGAGTAAAAATTTGGTCAAAATGGGCTGTGTTGGGGTCAAATCAGGTATGAGGAACTGAAACGCCAGAGAAATGCCACTTTAAGGACCTAAGTGACGAAAAATGAACTTTAGGTACGACTTTGAAAGTGAGTAACAAATTAGAGGGACAGAGGTGTCATTCAGCCTTATCGAATTGTAGAAGATGAGTAAATGAAAGTTGCTAGTAAACCTAAGAAAAACTTTTGCCCCATTTTAAACTTCAACAAGTATTCTTGTAGACACTCGAAATTTTGTATTCCTGTTACTAACCCTGCAGGAGGGTATAACCGTCTTTTACCTCATGGCGACAATCCCGGGATGTCAACTCAGCCCCGGTCCCAATACCGGGATGTCAACTCAGCCCCGGTCTCAATACCGGGATGTCAACTCAGTCCCGGTCTCAATACCGGGATGTCAACTCAGCCCCGGTCTCAATACCGGAATGTCAACTCAGCCCCGGTCTCAATACCGGGATGTCAACTCAGCCTCGATCTTAATACCGGGATGCCAACTCAGCCCCGATCTCAATACCGGGATGCCAACTCAGCCCTGATCTCAATACCGGGATGTCAACTCAGCCCCGGTCTCAATACTAGGATGTCAACTCAGCCCCGGTCTCAATACCGAGATGTCAAGCAACTCCGGGGACAACCCCGGGATATCAAGTCAATCCGGTCACAACTCGGGAGGTACAGTAACCCCAGCGAGAACATCAGGAGATCCAGTTCAAGCCCGGTCACAATCCGGGAGGTCAGGTTAAGCCCCAGTCAGAACCCGGGAGGCCAAATTAACTTCGGAGACAACCCCGAAGCATCACATCATCCCCAGAGATAACCCTGGGAAACCAAGTCAATCTCGGAGACAACCTTGAGGACAAACAGAATTGACTGGGATCAAAACCTCGGAGATAAGCCCGAGAAATCAGCCGAATACCGTGCCGATACAGGAGACAACCCATGGAGGGGCAAAACGGTCATTTTACAAACTTAAAGCCAATCTGGTCAAAATCAAGCCGAATTGATGCAATCAAGGTCAGAAAGAACTATAACATTGATCTCGAGTGAAAACAGTACAAGACAGCTCAACGAACAAACTGCGAAGAAACGAAGACCCGATTATGAACCCGTCTTCTTGGACTCGCAAAAGGTTTAGTCCCATGTCATTGTGACGCTCTCGGTGAGGGCTTTCCGGAAAGGTATAGCACGCCTTAATCGGATGCTCCGATCAAAAGTTAGAAAGTTTTGAACCTGACATCGCGTTGCTGGGAGTGCACGTACTTCGAGATAACGGACCCCACTGGGTGGGCCCTGCCACGTGGAGCCACAGGTAAACCAGCGGTTGCCGCGGGTAGGATCGGTTCAACCGGGTCTTTAAATACAAGTGCACCCCTAAGCCAAAAAAAGAAGAAAAAATAGAAAACGCTCTGAATCTCAGCCCATTTCTTTTCCTAGCCCGACTTCTTGTACACCAAACCTCGTTTTTATCACTCTAACACGTAGGTATACTCATATACTACCGCATATCAAAAATTAACCGGTGGAAACGCCCGTTTGAAGCCTACGAAGAGGCAAAAAGCCCGTGTAGAAGTCCATTGTAAGTATTTTTACGATCAGGAGGTTCCTACTACTTCATTGCGCATTTATACACGTGCACGTTAAGTTTCATTTTTTGATTTTTCCCGGAACTCAGTTCCGTGGCCGTTTTGGCATACTTTTTAGTACATTTACGCGTTTTCTTGCATTTGCACAGCCCGGATCGACGATCCGCGGCTTTTAATCACTTTTACATATATATATATATATATATATATGTTATATATATATATATACATACATATATATAAACTTTTTGAGATTGGGTCGCTGACTCGTGTTCTTTTTGGCTTTATTATGTATATATTTAACTGTATATATACTAAATTTTCAATTCCGTCAAGCTTGGATGAAAAATCCGTGGTAGTTACTGCTTTTATATATATAACTATATATATATATATATATATATATATATATAAATTTTTTTGACTTCATTTGGCCTGAATTTTGACTTCGTGGCCTTTTTATTGCTTTAATATATATATACTAACTGTATATATTAACATTTACATTTTCGTTTGGCCTGGATCATTTCGTGGCCTTTTTACCACTTCATAATATATATATATATATATATATATTTACATTTCTGTCCGGGCATAGGATTGCAAATCCGTCGCCCTTTACAACTTTTCTATATATATATTTATATTCTGTCAAGCCTGGATCATCCTGTGGCTCTTTTACAGTTTATATATATTTTCAATATGTCAAGCCTGGATTACTCTGTGGCTTTTTACAGCTTATATATATATATATATATATATATATATATATATATATTTCCATTCCAGTCCGGGCATAGGATTTGAAATCCGTCGCCCTTTATTGATTTATATATATATATATATATTTCCATTTTGTTAAGCCTGGATTACTCCGTGGCTTTTTATAGCTTTTATAAATATATATATTTACATTCCTGTACGGGTCTGAGAGTGAAAACCTATCGCCCTTTACAACTTTCGTATATATATAATTATATATATATATATATATATATATATATATATATATATATATTCTTTATTCATTGTGATTAAATTTCTGCTTTAAATATTCATTAGATATGAATTGGCGTCGATATTCATTTGGGGCGAGTTAGATTTCTTTAAATCTAGCCCTTTCTACCTTTCAAACGGTTTAAAATAGATCCAACCGAAACCGAAAAGTTAGAATGACTAAGATTTCTTTAAATATGGTTTCCTTTCTAGTTTTGTGCATTATTAAAGCAACCTCGTGACCCTTAGATCGCTATCTGTTGGGAACGAGAAGCTTTGGTTACGCGCAGGCTAGGATTTGACTGATGAATCCTTGGTTTTTGCGACGTTTAGATGTAAATATCCATTTTCTGTAAATATTGGTGCTGTGCAGGTTTACTTGGCTTCCCTTTGTGATCCTAGGAATCATGGGATTCATGATCAAACAGATCAGAATCTGATTCCCACGATGGACAAACTCCATATTACAAATGTACCCTGCCAGTTTTTCTGTAAAAATGTACATCCGAAATACTTTAAAACAGTTATCCGGGTTTAAGGTCTCAAACATAATGAAATAATGGCTTGTCATGCTAGAGTCACTTTGATGGCTGTCATTCCCATGAGAAGACCGACACTTGTATATATTATGGTCAAGGATGCTTTGCAGCCCGACAATTCACCATTCAAATTGAGCCAAAAGGCTAAAAAGATAAAAAATGAAAGTATCAACATTCTTCAATTTCTACTTAGCGTAAGGGTTTGAAAACCTTCTTTCAAAACATCATTTTAATATCTTGTCTAACAAAGGACTTTTGCAAATCAAATCAAACCCTTCGTATATAGTGTTGGGTTTGTACGAAATCGTGACGCAATCAAATTGCAAAAAATTAGCGGAAGCATGGTATATCAGAGTTTAAAAAATTTCTACAAAACCATTACCCGGATCATCCTTTATGCAAATTATTAATTTAAAACGATAAATAAGAAGTTATGGAATCATACCCTTGTAGAACGAAGCTTCCACAGGTACTAGTTCAACTCCTTGTTCTTCGTGATCTCCTTGAATTTCCGGGTTAGATTCCTTCCTTTGATCAACGTTAGCCACCCAAGTGTTTGGCCTCTAGAGGTGATCCACCAAGGAAGAGGAATTATCAAGAAGGAGGGTGTTTGGCTTAACCTTAGTTTTCTATCCTCTATAGAAAAGGAGTACTCTCCAACAATCGGAATTGCATCATCTAATATCTATTATAAGACTTCTCTTATATAGACATTGGTCAACCCTTCTAATCCTATTAGACATGGGATTTCTTTTAATTAATTAAACTCCTTTAATTAATTTAGGCTTCCCACCACATGGGAATAATTAATTAAATTCATTTAATTAATTTGTCTCCTAATTTTATTAGGAATAAATGAGAGTACTAAATATTAAATTAATTACTAAACTCCTTTAGAAATTAAAATAATAATAATTGTAATAATATTAATAAGACTCCTCTTATTAATTTATATTTAATATTTCCAAAATATTAAATAATAAACATTAAGCTATTTAATTTATTCTATCACCATAGATTAAATTAATTATACTTAATGCATTATTACGATTATGCCATTACCTTCTTAAATAATTATTCTTCCTTTTATGGTGTGACCCTTTAGGTTCTCCATATTAAACCGGTTGTGAATAAATCAATTAAAACAATTTTAATCTTATTTAAATAAATAAATTAAACTAATAATTTATTTAAATAAATAATATTTATTCTACAATAGGGATAAGCCTCCCTAGCGATCAACGACTTTCCAGATAATATAGATTTCAACATTAATCATAAAAGAACCTGTGAGTTAATAGTTACCATACAATTCAATCCTTCCACCATACAATGTCTCAATTAAATATAAGACATGGATTTACTGTCAAGTCTTATTTTATTTAATTATATGTATTTCGATTAGAAAATGCACAACTCCAAATAATGCAAATTAAAAACTCCTTTCTAATTTCATTTCACCTTGGCCAAGGATTCCTGGGTTGTCATTTAACGAATCACATGGGACATATCTCCTCTTTTACTAGAGGTGGTAGATTCTTTATTGATCATTCATTATCTCCATATGTAACTCATTATACCCAAGCATACCCTATATATGCCTTAAAAGGTCTTAAGGAATAAGTCAAAGTATAATTTGTTACATACAAGATACTATGATGATCTCAAGTCCAAGGATCACTTGTACTACTATCACATTAGGAATTTCTATTGACATGCGAGTAAAACTCCATTAGGTATTCCATAGCGAATCACGTTCAGTGAACTTATTCTCCAATAAGCACCTACATACTTGCTTTAGTGTCTCCACACAAATGATCATGAGATCAATCATCCTCATCCAATGAGCAAGCAACATATGTACCAATCTATCCGGATTTACTAATCCCCTTTTTAGTAATCCCACGATTGGGAACTATTTTAGTTTTAGAGCTTTCTAAGAATTTAGATCTCATTAGCATGATCATCATCATGATTCTAAAAGCATTGCTTAAAACTATGGGTTATTTACATATTATAAAAACAGCACCATGTAGATAATTAAATGCCTTTAATAAATGAATATTTTATTAATAAATAAATAAGATTGTTTACAAAGTACGTGCTTTATCATCATACATGATTGGCTTGTATGCACACTACTATCATTCTCCCACTTGCACTAAAGCCAATCGCCATGGTATCTCATACCCATCTTCTCTAAGTGACGATCAAACTGCTGTTGTGTTAAAGCTTTAGTTAATGGATCTGCAATGTTGTCTTGAGAGTCTACACTCTCCTCTTTCAATGATTTGTTTAATCAAAGTGCCGCAACACATGTTTAGATTCAAGATGAGACTTAGGAACTATTCCTAGTTCTGTAATGAACTTTTCATCTAAAACATCAACTTGCAGCTTCACTTACAGTTATATACTCTGCCTCTGTCACTGAATCAGCAACTGTTTGCTGCTTGGAACTCTTCCAACTCACTACGCCTCCGTTCAAGGTAAAAAACATACCCCGAAACAGATTTACTGTCATCTTGGTCCGTTTGAAAACTTGAGTCTGTGAAGCCCTCGAGTTTTAATTCAGACCCACCGTAGACAAGAAAAATATCTTTAGTCCTTCTCAAGTACTTTAGGATATTCTTCACTGCCTTCCAGTGCTCTTCTCCAGGATTCGACTGGTATCTGCTCGTTACACTAAGTGCATGAGCAACATCCGGTCTAGTACATATCATACCGTACATGATAGATCCTATTGCAGAAGCATAAGGGATCTTACTCATACGGTCTCTCTCCTCAGGTGTCTTTGGGGCCTGTTTCTTGGAGAGATGTATTCCATGGCTCATCAGCATGAGACCTCTTTTGGAATCTTCCATGCTAAATCTCTTTAGCATTGCATCAATGTACGTTCCTTGGGATAAACCAAGCATCCTTTTAGATCTATCTCTATAGATCTTTATCCCCAAAATATAGGATGCTTCTCCCAAGTCCTTCATGGAGAAGTGTTTAGATAACCAGATTTTAATTGATTGTAGCATAGGAATGTCATTCCCTATCAGTAATATATCATCAACATATAATACAAGGAATGAAACTGCGCTCCCACTAACCTTCTTGTACACACATGGTTCATCGTCATTTTTGATAAAATCAAACTCTTTGATTGTCTCATCAAAACGAATGTTCCATCTACGAGAAGCTTGCTTCAATCCATAAATGGATCGTTGCAGCTTACAGACTTGATTTATTCCAACCTTTGAAACAAATCCCTCTGGCTGTGTCATATACACATCCTCCTCAAGTTTCCTATTGAGGAAGGCCGTTTTCACGTCCATCTGCCAGATCTCATAGTCTTTATAAGCTGCAATCGCAAGCAAAATCCGAATGGACTTGAGCATAGCTACTGGTGAAAAGGTTTCATCATAATCAACTCCTTGTCTTTGTTTAAAACCTTTTGCAACCAGTCGGGCCTTATAGGTCTCCACCTTGCCGTCCACTCCAGTCTTTCTTTTAAAGACCCATTTACACCCAATAGGCTTAATGCCTTCAGGTGGTGAAACCAAAGTTCATACTTTGTTTTCATACATGGAGTCCATTTCGGATTTCATGGCTTCAAGCTATTTCCCTGAGTCTTTATTACTCATGGCCTGTTCGTAATTCAATGGATCATCATCATTCATGATGTGTACCTCATCGTCATCCTCTATAACGAATCCATACCTCTCAGGTATCTTCGGTACTCTCCCAGATTTATGAACAGGGTGTGGTATAGTAGGTTCTTCTACTTGGTCAGGTACCTAATTTTGATCCTTGGTAATTTGTGGTTCTTGAACTTCTTCAAGATATATCTTACTCCCACTGACCCCTTCATTGATAAACTCCTTTTCCAAGAAGGCAACATGTTTCGCAACAAACACCTTTTGATCAGTTGGATGATAGAAATAATACCCTACAGTTTTTTAGGGTATCCCACAAATCTACACTTGTCGAATTTAGTTTGTAGCTTATCATGTTCAAACTTTTTGACATAAGCTGGACAACCTCAAGTCTTAACATGTTTAAGATTTAGTTTCCTCCCCTTCCACATCTCATATGGAGTCTTTGGGGCGGATTTGGTAGGTACCTTGTTAAGTAGGTATGCAGCCGTTTCTAGGGCATATCCCCAGAAGGAAATTGAAAGGTCGGTAAAACTCATCATGGATCGAACCATGTCCAACAGTGTTTGATTTCTCCTTTCAGATACTCCATTTAACTGTGGTGTTCCTGGAGGAGTCCATTGTGAGATTATACCATTTTCTTTGAGACAATTGAGAAACTCACCGCTTAAGTATTCTCCACCTCGATCTGATCGAAGTATCTTTATACTCTTGCCTGTTTGTTTCTCTACTTCACTTCTGAACTCTTTGAACTTTTCAAATGATTCTGATTTGTATTTCATTAAATACACATATCCAAATCTTGAGTGATCATCAGTGAAAGTAATAAAATAAGAATACCCACCCCGTGCAATCGTTGTCATAGATCCACAAACGTCTGTGTGAACCAACGCTAACAACTCTGTAACTCTTTCTCCTCTTCCACTAAAAGGAGATTTAGTCATTTTACCCATGAGACAAGATTCACAAGTTGGATATGATTCATAATCGGATAGCTCGAGGAGCCCATCTTTATGCAACTTGGATAATCTTGTTTCATTGATATGACCGAGTCTACAGTGCCACATGTAGGTATAATTAATATCATCTCTTTTCCTTTTCTTAGTTTGTTCAATTTGAAATATATTTTCTTCTAAGTCAAGTGTATAAAGTCCATTTCGCAAATTTCCAATACCATATAAAACATCGTCTTTATAAATAGAACAACTATTGTTCTTTATAACAACGTTAAATCCTTCCATATCCAATACAAAAATTGAAATAATATTTTTAATAATATTCGGAACATAATAACAATTATTAAGATAAATGGACTTGCCCGAAGGCATTGCTTAATAATAAGTTCCTACAGCTAATGCAGCAACCTTTGCTCCATTCCCTACTCGTAGGATCACCTCATCATTGTTCAGCTTTCTACTTCTGACCAGTCTCTGCACAGTATTACATATGTGAGAACCACAACCGGTATCCAATACCCAAGTAGAATTATGACTTTCAGAAAAATTAATTTCAATCATAAACAAACCTTGATTGGAAGTCGAAGCTTCTCCAAGCTTCTTCTCTGCTAGATACTTCTTGCAGTTCCTTTTCCAATGTCCCGGCTTGTTGCAATGAAAGCACATTCCTTTAGCTGGTTCAGGTTTCTTTTGTTCTTTTTCTTTCCCCTTTCCCTTAGCCTTCTTGAATTTCTTCTTTTCAGAAGATACCTTAGGTCTCTTCCTTTTATTGGAAGAATCCACCATCAAGATATGGTTCTTCTTGGATGGGAAGTGACCTTCTGCAGTTTTCAGCATGTTAAGCAGCTCAGGCAAGCTGACATCTAGCTTATTCATGTGAAAATTAACCACAAACTGCGAGAAGGTCTCAGGGAGTGACTGCAAGACCAAGTCTTGACTCAACTCCCCATCCATGACGAACCCAAGCTGTCCAAGGCGTTCAATCAAATTGATCACTTTCAGGACATGAGTCTCGACAGCAGTACCCTCGGTCATCCGAGATCGGAAGAGCTCCTTAGATATCTCATATCTAGCAGTCCTACTCTGTTCACCATACAACTCCTTGAGGTGAAGCAGTATAGCAGGAGCATCCATTTTTTCGTGCTGACGCTGAAGCTCGTTATTCATGGATGCGAGCATGATGCATTGAGCCACAGATGCATCATCTTGCCACTTATTGAAAGTGACAATCTCTTCCTCAGAGGCTGTTTCTGAAACAAATTCAGGGACAGTTGAATTTAGGACATAAGAAATCTTTTCAGCAGTGAGAACAATTCTCAGATTTCTTAGCCAGTCCTCATAATTCGACCCGGTAAGCTTGCTTGCATTAAGTATGCTTCGTAGTGAGATTAGTGATTTTGACATTTTTAAAATTCTGCATGTGAAAAACAACATTTTAGCAAACATTCATTTTATTAATTTTGCATACCAAAATAAATTTAGGTCTTTATTTTAAATTGGTATCTCCCACTATTTTTATCAAACTATATTACCCTCACTTATATAGTTCGGCAACATCTAATTAAAAATTTGCTAGTGAGAATAAGGATCCCATTTCAAATGTATATAACCTTGTGGATAGCACAACAAGCGATATACAAATAAATAGGTAGACAACTCTTGTCAATTACATCACCATGTAATTCCTTTTATTTTGCCTCTTAAATCATAATGGTCAAGTGTGTGCACATCCGAACTAAAATAATTTAAGTTAAGTCCAGCCTAGCACTTTCATAAATTCAAAAAAGAAAAATGTTCGTCCTTGTGGATAGCACAACAAGACTAGATCGTTCAATTTTCTTGATAAGCATCAAATGTGATTAATTAACATCTTAAATACGCAATACTCGCCTTGTGGATAGCACAACAAGCTCATATTAAATATCTAATACTCTATTAATTTATCATGCTAGAAGGCGACGTTCGATATTCCAAATATCATTTGAACACTTCGGACTTAATATTATTTCTTTGAGGGATTTGTTATTATTAGTCTCATCTTTGTTTAGCGCGCATGCACATATATATATAAAATACGCGTCATTTTATTAAACATGCGAAGCATGTTTGCATAAAATATAATATATATAATATTTAGCATGCAATATAGAATACTATATTCTACCCGGATTGATTATGGACTTTTATTCTAGTTTGGTTCACTAGAGCCACCAAGTGAACCAAAAGGTCAAACCTAGGAGTGCAAGAATTTAAATTTAAATATAACTATTACATTTAAATCCGGGCTCCATACAAACGGGTCTTCACGCGCTCCTTGCTCCTTGGTCTCCAATTTCTTCAAGATAATTCTAACTATTCTTATTACATTAAAGTATTTAATTTAAATAGAAACCTTGATCAACAGTCAAGGGGAAGTACATAGGAGGGAGATAGAATTTTACATCAAGAAGAAAAAAAATTAGAGAAGACGAGGTACGCAGACCCCATTTAATAAAACCCATTCATTCAAGCATTCAACTAAAATAAAATCCAATCACATTGGTCAAATAGTCCATAATCAATCCCCATTTATTTTCATACATATCACCATATATATCAATAAATAAATATTCATCTCATGAATTAAAACATTCCATATATATATGAGTATCATTTAATGGGCAATTTTAAATTACATGAAATCCAATTTCAAGATTAAAATAAACTCTTTATTTTAATTATAAAATTATTTAGAATATAATATATAAATATATCATATTTATTTTTTAAAAAGAAGTCACCTTCTTTTATTAAAAGAGTCCTGCAGGTTTATTAAAAAAATTCTTTCCTGATGGGTCACCTTCTTTTTGGAGTAAGAAAGAGAAAACACATTTTCTTTGCAGAATTCAAGATTAGCACCAAAAAAAAAAATTGTGATTCGTCCCAAAAAAAGTCTGCTTTTTTTTTTTTTTAAAAAAAAAAAAAAATATAATTTTATACAATAAAATTATGCCCAATAAATTATTTTAAATACATACCCATATGTATATGAAATCAAAAAAAAAAAATTAATAATTGCATAAAGATTTGGCTCTGATACCACTGTTGGGTTTGTACGAAATCGTGACGCAATCAAATTGCAAAAAATTAGCGGAAGCATGGTATATCAGAGTTTAAAAAATTTCTACAAAACCATTACCCGGATCATCCTTTATGCAAATTATTAATTTAAAACGATAAATAAGAAGTTATGGAATCATACCCTTGTAGAACGAAGCTTCCACAGGTACTAGTTCAACTCCTTGTTCTTCGTGATCTCCTTGAATTTCCGGGTTAGATTCCTTCCTTTGATCAACGTTAGCCACCCAAGTGTTTGGCCTCTAGAGGTGATCCACCAAGGAAGAGGAATTATCAAGAAGGAGGGTGTTTGGCTTAACCTTAGTTTTCTATCCTCTATAGAAAAGGAGTACTCTCCAACAATCGGAATTGCATCATCTAATATCTATTATAAGACTTCTCTTATATAGACATTGGTCAACCCTTCTAATCTTATTAGACATGGGATTTCTTTTAATTAATTAAACTCCTTTAATTAATTTAGGCTTCCCACCACATGGGAATAATTAATTAAATTCATTTAATTAATTTGTCTCCTAATCTTATTAGGAATAAATGAGAGTACTAAATATTAAATTAATTACTAAACTCCTTTAGAAATTAAAATAATAATAATTGTAATAATATTAATAAGACTCCTCTTATTAATTTATATTTAATATTTCCAAAATATTAAATAATAAACATTAAGCTATTTAATTTATTCTATCACCATAGATTAAATTAATTATACTTAATGCATTATTACGATTATGCCATTACCTTCTTAAATAATTATTCTTCCTTTTATGGTGTGACCCTTTAGGTTCTCCATATTAAACCGGTTGTGAATAAATCAATTAAAACAATTTTAATCTTATTTAAATAAATAAATTAAACTAATAATTTATTTAAATAAATAATATTTATTCTACAATAGGGATAAGCCTCCCTAGCGATCAACGACTTTCCAGATAATATAGATTTCAACATTAATCATAAAAGAACCTGTGAGTTAATAGTTACCATACAATTCAATCCTTCCACCATACAATGTCCCAATTAAATATAAGACATGGATTTACTGTCAAGTCTTATTTTATTTAATTATATGTATTTCGATTAGAAAATGCACAACTCCAAATAATGCAAATTAAAAACTCCTTTCTAATTTCATTTCACCTTGGCCAAGGATTCCTGGGTTGTCATTTAACGAATCACATGGGACATATCTCC
Organism: Panax stipuleanatus; assembly: GCA_020205555.1. Lineage (NCBI taxonomy): Eukaryota > Viridiplantae > Streptophyta > Magnoliopsida > Apiales > Araliaceae > Panax > Panax stipuleanatus. The sequence continues at coordinate 151,380,052 of CM035117.1, read as the reverse complement.
TCTTTTACTAGAGGTGGTAGATTCTTTATTGATCATTCATTATCTCCATATGTAACTCATTATACCCAAGCATACCCTATATATGCCTTAAAAGGTCTTAAGGAATAAGTCAAAGTATAATTTGTTACATACAAGATACTATGATGATCTCAAGTCCAAGGATCACTTGTACTACTATCACATTAGGAATTTCTATTGACATGCGAGTAAAACTCCATTAGGTATTCCATAGCGAATCACGTTCAGTGAACTTATTCTCCAATAAGCACCTACATACTTGCTTTAGTGTCTCCACACAAATGATCACGAGATCAATCATCCTCATCCAATGAGCAAGCAACATATGTACCAATCTATCCGGATTTACTAATCCCCTTTTTAGTAATCCCACGATTGGGAACTATTTTAGTTTTAGAGCTTTCTAAGAATTTAGATCTCATTAGCATGATCATCATCATGATTCTAAAAGCATTGCTTAAAACTATGGGTTATTTACATATTATAAAAACAGCACCATGTAGATAATTAAATGCCTTTAATAAATGAATATTTTATTAATAAATAAATAAGATTGTTTACAAAGTACGTGCTTTATCATCATACATGATTGGCTTGTATGCACACTACTATCATATAGGTTCAACGAAGCACGCCCATACTTTTAAATCGAATAAGCGTAGGCCCAATTTCTTCTAGCATTCACACATACATTGCAAATAAAAAGGGAAATATTGAAAAGATGTGGTACAGTGTTTTCACGGGAGTTGGGGGGGGGGGGGGTGCCTAACACCTTCTCCCACTTAACCAAGCCTCCGAACTTAGAACTTCGATTTCAAAGATCAAGTTTCGACAGTGTCCAGCAATTGGGCCTACTTTCAAAAAAAACCCGGTTGAGTTGGTACAACCATTTCAAATCTACCAACTGGCGACTCTGTAAACCGTTCAAATCGTCGACATAATACATGTTGGCCTTTTCCTAAAAAACCTTCACCCTTCATAAAACAGACAAGATAATAAGGGTAGAAGACCACAAAACTTAGAAAGAGCGAAAGATTTGGGTCCAACTCGACCCGTGTTTTTTCCGACATCGACAAGTGGCGACTCTGCTGAGGACAGTAGAGGGCTTAGGTCGCGTTCAAATCTTTTCAAAATTTCCTTTTATATCTGCGTGTGTGTAAAATATTGCGTCTTTACATTGAATGGATGTGAATGAATGGTTTATTGCTTTATATTAGTGATTCGCACAAATGTCATCATTTCATACGGTGAGATGCGATGTATGTGAATGTATGTTGTGTGATTCCTCCACCAGGAGGCAAACCCGTCAGTGTTTGAGTACTGGACTCAAAGAAGACTAATCCTGCGAGGCTCAGGAAAGGCACCACTCAGATCCGCTCCAATTGAAAGATCGGATTAATTTTCCCCCTAGTAGATTGCGATGATCTGGGGACCTTCAAGCCGAAAAGCCGCTTGAGTAGCCTAAGATAGGTCAGCCTCTGATTAACCAAATCTGAAGGGAAGCCTCTTCATGCCTTCCTCTTTCCATACAAATGTCTATTTTCAAGATCCAATGTAAATTTCATACTGCATCCTGTCATACTATCCTGTTATTAAAACAATTAACCTCTGTTTTACAAGATAAGATTAAAAAACCTCATAAATAAACACATTGCATAGCATGCATCCGACCGATCCTACATCAGGAAATTGACACACCTATGTTTGTTGTAGGTAAAAATTGGTCCTGTCACCAGTTCAAAATCTAAAAAAGCACTAAGTCCATCTCCAGGCATGGCTTCAAGTGCTCAACCAGAATCCACCCCCATCTCTAGGGAAGAGTTTGAAGGATTAAAGAACTAGATAGCTGAACTGGCTATTTTCTTGAGAAAACAAAGAAAAGCTCTCAAAGGGAAACAAGAACAGGGTCATACAAAACCAGTTACACCCGGTGGCAGTTAAGTGACTGGAAAGAAAGACCCTCAGATTCCTGAAGCACAGAACCAGGATCCTACCAACAAAACCCCTGAAATCACCATCCTTAACAAAGAGCAGGAAGCTGGTGATATTCTGAAAAGGTACAGCAAATGGAAGAGACCATCAAGTCCATCAAAGGGACTAGGGCATTTGGGAGTGTCAATTACTCAGACTTATGTATATTCCCCGGGGCTCGTTATCTAGAAAAATTTTAAGTCCTTGATTTTGAGAAATACGATGGATTGGGAGACCCATACACGCACTTGAAGGTATTCATTAGAGAGCTTGGATCCTATGCAGAGGACGAGAAGCTCAGAATGCCATTATTCCAGAAGAGTCTGACTGGAGAGGTTAGAGCCTGGTATGCTCGTCTGGATAATTCCAAAATTCATAGCTGGGAAGAGTTAGCATATGCCTTCCTCAATCAATACATCTTTCAGTCCCAAATGGCTCCAGACAGATATCAAATCACTATAATCAAAAAGCAGAACACCGAGTCATTCAGAGAGTATGCCTAACTATGGAGGTGAGTCATAGGTGGCAGCACAAGTTACCCCACCTATGACTGAGTTTGAGAAAGTCATGACCTTCATCGACATTCAAGAAGCTCCGTATTACGAAACGGTCCTAGCAAGCATAGAAAAACTATTCTCGGAGATGATCAAACACGGAGAAATGGATGAAATAGGGTTAAAATCTAGGACGATAAAAGATCTTACCGCCTTAGAAGCCGTTGCCAAGCATATCCAATATGGGAGTTACGGGAGTAATCCCCACAGAGTACACAAGAAGAAAGATGAGGAAGTTTCCTTAGTACTGCAAGGACAGAATCAGAGGAGCGAGTCGAGCGGTATGCCCATTCAAAGGAGGAACTATTGTAAGACCCCAACTTTTATGAATAAAGATTTAATTTTCTTTATATATTATTTTGAAATGGTAAGGTGTAGATTTGATAAATGTGATAAGTTATGGGGTGATATGTGTAAGTTTTACAAAGTAAGCAAGTGGTCATAAAATATTCATTGTGTCGAGGAATATTCGTTTGGTCGGAAAATATTCTTTTTCGGAGAATATTCGTACGACGGCGCAGTCATTTGTGGACCCCTTAATGAAAAATTATCGGATGAAGAAAATGACAAGAATAAGTTTTCTAAAAATAACGGCGAAACTATTACCGTTAAACTATTGAAATACCCGGTGGTTAAAGGACAGTAATACGCATTGTTGTACACTAGCACACGGTATTGCATAATAAATTCTAATTATTGATTCTTACGTAAGAAGTCACTCAGTTTCATTCAATAATTGCCACAGTAGTTGTTGCATATTATATCTTATTATTGATTCAATTATCGTCACAGTATCATCTGCACAATATTTTATATTATTAAATCAATATTTGACACGACATAATTATTCATATTATTAGTTAACATTATTGGCAATGTCTAGAAAATTCTGTCGAGAAAAGGGTTTAGGTTATATAATTGCGCGCCAATAAGGATAAATCCTTATCGGAAAGCCCCCTCTTTCCTAGGAATGATCTGGTTGTTAATATTGTGAGCTTATAATATAAATTATGAATAATTATTATGTGATAGATATTGGTTCAATTTTGATATAAATGAAGGAATTTTGCATGAAATATTTGTTGAAAGTTTGGCAATTATTTTATTCGATACAATATTCATTCAAATATATTATTATAATATTACATTATAATAATGTGATAATATGATAATATAATTTTTTTATATAATGGCAATATTATTATTATAATATATAATTTTCAGCTTGTGAATAAAAATGGAGTGAAGGTTATCATTTTGGTTTTGAATTCTTTTTCCAAAACCTTCCGTGCACTTCTGCACATTTCTTTTTTTGGTGGCTTGTAAGAATCATGCAAAGTTGTGTTTTCTAACTTTTGTGGGCCCTCAAACATAGAAAATGAGGATTTTGCCAGAGAAAGAATTGATGGTTAGGCACGGAAAGAAAAAGAAAAGGAAGGTTAGGCAAGTTAGGCAAGGAAAGAAAAAAAGAGTTAGGCAGTTGCTTTTAATTTTTCTCCCTCCGTTGCACTATAAATAGGGGGTAACCCTCCTTTCTAAACACACCTTCAATATCAGAAATTCTTATTCTATAGTATTGTGAGCATTTCTCTTGAGTATAAGGATACTTTGAGTGTAGCTTTTTGTGCAAGATTTTCTCAGAATAATATCCGATATTTCAGTCAAATCCAATTTTTTACTAAGGTAAGGGATATTATTTTTCTCGTAAATGATGTTATTTTCTTTCAATATTCATAAAGAATATTATTTTCTTTCATATTCCATATTATGAAAGCGATAATATTTCATTTCATATACCCAAATTAAAACTTACTACGGTAAGTATTGCTTCTATAATTCCTGAAATGATCAGAAATTCTTCGAATTTTGCGTTTCATCTAGTATCATTTCATTGGAATGTTGGTATGAATTTTATTATAAAATTTTTACCTTTTAATGTCGGGGTTACTATTCACGTATACGGCACTATTCAAGAATACGACATTATTCACAAAAAAATTAAATTTTTTTTTATTTGTCCAAGTTGTCTGTTATGGTTACTATCTTTGATTGTATCCATGTTTTGATCTTCATTCTTGAATTTTGCTCCACAATTGATTATTATGGAGTATTCTTAAACTTGGATAAACTAAATTACGAATCCTTAATCTTTGTCCTTTATCTCACTGAATTAGTTATTTATATTATTTTTCATCATCCTCAGTCCTAAATGGTGATATAACTGAATATCTTTGGCCTGTAGAGCAAAGATGAATGATTACCTGATGAATATCTTTGGCCCGTAGTGCAAAGATGGACAGGTGTTGAGATGAACATGACCACTGGTGATACAAATGAATATCTTTGGCCCGTAGTGTAAAGATGAATATTTGATTTGAGATATATATTGATTGATGTTACAGGGATAAAATATTGATGATGGACTTTTAAATCATAGAAGATAGTAGACATCATTATCTACGTAACTCTTCTAATGAATTGTAAATTTCGCTGCAGTTGTTGATCTAAAACTTGTTGTCCATAATATTTTATCTGATTTGTTGAAGACTAACGATAAATTATTTTTCATTATCTTAGTCATAATATTCTTTACTGGGCTAGTTGAGCTCACCCTTTTCTGCTATTGTCCTCTTCAGGAAATGAGAATATTGCGGGAACTAGTCGGGGATCAGTATGATGGTCCGAGTAGAGCAGTAGTAGTCCTCACTATTTTTGTAAAATAGTGTGATAATAATTGTAATAAAAGAGGATTAAATTTGAGTGTTTATATTTCGTATTATATACGATTTGTATTGAAACTCATAGTTTGTGTGGTCGTATTTTGCACGACCGTATGTTATAAAAGATTGTATTTAGATTCTGTACCATGTATTTGGCGACTCAGAATTGGTTGAGTATTAAACCTATTTTGGGGGTGTCACAGTTGGTATCAAAGCTTAGAGATATGATCTCTGGCGGAGATCTGGGAATAGAACTAGGAGGGGAGAGACGAGTAAATCCTTCGCTATTGTGTCCTACCTAAGCTTATTTGGTATTTAATTGGTCGGTCGGAACATAGGGTTAATATGTGATATGTTAATTTGTTTAATTAACCCTTTTTTTATGGCAGTATTTGAGAATGACAGCTAAAAATCTAAGCAATGGAGTGAATGAGACCGTTGAGACACCTTTAATCACTAACCAGGAGAACGTGGAACTGGATGGCAATATTCCTCCTATAAATAACACCACCGATCAAACGATGAATGATGGGATGTTTAGAAGCTTTTTGCTGTTCATGCAAAACCAGACGAGGGAGACTTGTGTTCATAATATAGGTGGAAATAATAACAACTAGCGGCTTGTCACTGCCAAGCAGTTCAAAGAGTTGGGACCACCAGAATTTCAGGGAAAGCCAGATCCTATCAAGGCGGAAACGTGGGTTAAGTAAATTACCAAGATATTTGATGTGTTGGGATGCATGGAGGAATAGAAGGTTCCATTCGCCACCTTTATGCTCCGTGGAGAGGCATATTACTGGTGGAAATTTGTGAAGCGTACCCAGCCTACCGCACTTAAGATGTCTTGGGAAGAGTTCCAAAAACTGTTCAATGACAAGTACTTTCCAGAAAGTATTCGTCATATGAAGGAGGTAGAGTTTATCAAACTAGAACAGAATAACATGACTGTGTCCCAGTACGAGGCTAAGTTCGCGGAGTTATCTCGGTTCGCATCTCATTTGGTGGATAATGAGGAACGTATGACGTAGATGTTTTTGAGAGGTTTGAAACCTGAAATTCGTCAGTACCTCATTTCTCACAAACTTTGTTTATATTCAGATATGGTGAACAGGGCCCAATTATTAGAACGAGATAATGATTATGTTCAACCAAGGGACCACAACCAAGGTCGTACCGGTGGCAGCAGTCATCGGAACAATGACAACCAGCGGGGAGAAAAATATCATTACAGAAGCGGTAACCACTCCGGTGGTAATCGTGCAATATCAATAAATATTTCAACCTAGCATTTTTGATTACGAGAATTATGATAATAGAAAAAGTGAGTCGGGAGAGATTTTAAAAAGAGAAGGTACAACAATGACAACGTGAAGACGTCGGCAGCAGCACCAGCATCAACAACTGTTTCTAGGGGAGGAGAACGACCACCGGTCGTATGCTATAAATGCAAAAAAAAAGGACATATCAGATCCAATTGCATACAACAATCCAAGGTGTGCTATAACTGTGGAAAAGAAGGTCACATAGCTCGATGTGTCTTGTAGAGAAACCAAGTCCAGCAGGGATGGTGACTCCAAAGACTGTCCCGGACAAGTCAAAGTCGGTGGTTCCTGGAAGTGCTTTTGTCGTGACTGCCCAACAAGCGAGGAACCCGAATGAGGTTATCACAGGTAAGCTAATCGTAAACTCTTGCAAAGTCTATACCTTATTAGATACCGGTGCTACCCAATCTTTTATTTCATCTGCTTGTGCTCAACGTTTAAACTTGACTTCTAAGAAATTAGACTTTGACTTATCTGTTGAGACTCCGTTAGGAGAAACCTTAGTTACATCTACATTTTACAAATCCTGCTTGATTCAAATTGGTACCCTCACCCTACCTGTTGATCTTATATCTTTGAAAATACTTTCATTTGATGTGATTTTAGGAATTGACTGGTTAACCACTTATTATGCCAAAATTGATTGTTTTCGTAGGGTTGTTAGTTTTCATATTCCTAACCAACCTGTTGTGCAAATTCAAACAACTAAATCCCTAAAATCAATCAATGTCATTTCAAGTCATAAAGCTATTAGTTTATTAAAAAACGGATGTCAAGCTTTCTTAGCCCATGTCACTGATTTGAACCAGAATACGTCAGATTTGAATGATATTTCTGTGGTTGAGGAGTTTCCTGATGTATTTCTCGAAGAACTTCCCGGTCTACACCCAGAACGTGAAGTTAAATTCTTTCTTGACCTTGAACCCGGTACAAAACCCATTTCTAAAACCCCATATCGAATGGCTCCTATTGAACTTCAGGAGTTAAAGGTCCAACTACAGGAGTTGTTAGACATTGGTTTTATTCGTCCTAGTACATCTCCTTGGGGTGCTCCTGTTTTATTCGTAAAGAAGAACGATGTGAGTATGCGACTTTGTATTGACTATCGAGAGTTGAACCATGTCACCATCAAGAATAGGTATCCGCTACCTCGCATTGATGACTTGTTCGACTAATTGCAAGGTGCATAATTCTTCTCAAAGATAGATCTTCGATCTGGATATCATCAGTTAAAGATTAAAACTGAGAATATTCCAAAGACTGCCTTCAGAACTCAATATGGGCGTCATGTCTTTTGGATTGACTAATGCTCCTGCTACTTTCATGGATACGATGAGCCGTGTATTTAAGGAATATTTGGATCAGTTCGTGGTTGTCTTTATTGATGACATCCTCATCTATTCCAAAAGCTGTGAAGATCATGAGCACCACCTGAAGCTGGTACTCCAAAGGCTTCGTGATAACAAGCTTTATGCCAAGTTGAAGAAGTGCGAGTTCTGGCTTGAGGAAGTAGCATTCCTTGGGCACATGGTATCAAAACATGGAGTATCTGTTGACCCGGAGAAGATTAAAGCAATATAAAGTTGGGAGCAACCTAAGTCGGTAATCGAAGTATGTAACTTTTTGGGCTTAGCTGGTTATTATCGGAGATTCGTGGAAGAATTTTCTCGAATCGCTACTCCATTAACTTAGCTAACTCAGAAAGATACAAAATTCGTATGGAACGAGGAATGCGAGAAAAGCTTCCAAGAGCTCAAGAGGAGACTCATTTTGGCACCTGTTCTGATAATACCATCTGGTTCAGATGGATTTGTCATCTACAGCGACGCTTCGGGCAAAGGGTTAGGATGTGTTCTCATGCAACATGAGAAAGTCATAGCCTATGCCTCGCTATAACTCAAAGAATATGAGAGGAATTATCCTACTCATGATCTAGAGTTGGCAGTTGTCGTTTTCGTGTTGAAGATCTGGAGACATTACCTGTATGGGGAGAAAGTGGAGAACTATACGGATCATAAGAGCCTTAAATATTTCTTCACCCAAAAGGAACTCAACATACGACAACGATGTTGGCTTGAGCTGTTGAAAGATTACGACCATACCATCCAATACCATCCTGGAAAGGCGAACGTGGTAGCTGATGTGTTGAGTAGAAGATCATATGCGGGAACGAGTGCGATGTTGTCAACACAAAGGCCCATTTTGTGTGACTTACAAAGAATGAAGATAGAGTTCAAGACTCCGGGGACCCACGTGATGTTGTCATGTATACGTGTAGAACCAGCTTTAATTGATAAAGTTAAAGCTGCTGAAGCTTCAGACTCGGAGCTGATGAAGATGAAGAAGAAGGTGTAAGAATGTGTTATTCCAGAAGCAAGAATCGATGAAGAAGGAATACTTCGAGTCAACTTCAGACTTTGTGTTCCTAATGATTTTGATTTGAAGTATAGAATCATGATGGAGGCACACAACACACCGTTTGCAATCCATCCTGGGAGCACCAAAATATATCATGATCTTCGACATACATTTTGGTGGAGCAATATGAAGAGAGAGATCGCAGAATTTATCTCGAGGTGTTTAACGTGTCAACGTGTCAAGGCGGAGCATAAAGTGCCAAATGGTCCATTGCAACCACTTGAGATTCCAAAATGGAAGTGGAAACATATTACCATGGATTTCATTACGGGTTTTCCCAAGGTTTCTTAAGGTATAGATGCGATTTGGTTATTGTCGATAGATTAACCAAGTCTGCTCAATTCTTGCCTATACGAGAGACTTATTCACTGGAACGTCTTGCTCGTATGTACATAAATGAGATTGTAAGATTGCATGGCATGCCAGTATCCATAGTTTTGGATCGAGACCCAAGATTCACTTCACGATTTTGGGTCAGTTTGCAAAATGCTATGGGCACCGATTTACGATTCAGTTAGGCATATCATCCTCAAACGGACGGACAATCGAAAAGGACTATTCAAACTCTTGAAGATCTATTGAGACTCTGTGTTCTAGACTTCAAAGGGAGTTTGGATAAGTAATTACCATTGGTGGAATTCTCTTATAACAACAGTTATTAGGCAAGCATAGGCATGGCTCCATTCGAGGCGTTGTATGGACGAAAGTGTCATTCTCCAGTATGTTGGGACGAGGTGGGTGAAGCAACATTATTGGGACCATAGTTAGTATGTATGACTACGAAAAAGATTAAAATGATCCGACAACGTATACAAACGGCACAAGATCGATAAAAGAGTTATGTGGATCTTCATCGAAGAGATGTGGAATTTAATGTTGGGGATCATGTATTGTTACGTGTTGCTCCATGGAAGGGAGTTACGAGATTCGTAAAGAGAAGAAGGCTCAAACCACGATTCATTGGTCCATTTGAAATCCTTGACCGAGTAGGAAATGTGGCCTATAGACTCGCTTTACATCCAAGCATATCTCGTGTTCATAACGTTTTTCACATATCCGTGTTACGTAAATATGTGAAAGATCTAAACCACATTATTGAGTTAGAACCGGATGAGATAGCTGAAGATTTAACGTACGAGAAGGTACCTATCAAGATTTTGGATAGGAAGGAGCATGTCCTACGCTCAAAGGTTATACCACAAGTCAAGGTTTTGTGGAGAAACCATGATATCGAGAAAATGACCTGGGAGTTAGAAACAGAAATAAAAGCGAGGTATCCTTACCTTTTCGAAATACCAGGTACGTACGTCAATTTCGAGGACAAATTTTCATAAGGAGGGGAGGTTGTAAGACCCCAACTTTTATGAATAAAGATTTAGTTGTCTTTATATATTATTTTGAAATGGTAAGGTGTGGATTTGATAAATGTGATAAGTTATGGGGTGATATGTGCAAGTTTTACAAAGTAAGCAAGAAGTCATAAAATATTCATTGTGACGGGGAATATTCGTTTGGTCGGAGAATATTTTTTTTGTCGGGGAATATTCGTACGACGACGCAGTCATTTGTGGGTCCCATAACGAAAAACTGTCGGATGAAGAAAACGACAAGATTAAGTTTTTTAAAAATAATGGCGAAACTGTTATCGTTAAACTGTTGAAATACCCGGTGGTTAAAGAACAGTAATACGCGTTGTTGCACAATAGCACACGGTATTGCATAGTAAATTTTAATTATTGATTCTTACGTAAGAAGTCAATCAGTTTCATTCAATAATTGCCACAGTAGTTGTTGCATAGTATATCATATTATTAATTCAATTATTGTCACAGTATCATCTGCACAATATTTTATATTATTAAATTAATAATTGACACGACATAATTATTCATATTATTAGTTAGCATTATTCGCAATGTCTAGAAAATTCTGTCGAGAAAAGGGGTTAGGTTATATAATTGCGCGCCAATAAGGATAAATCCTTATCGAAAAGCCCCCTCTTTCCTAGGAATGATCTGGTTGTTAATATTGTGAGCTTATAATATAAATTGTGAATAATTATTATGTGGTGGATATTGGTTCAATTTTGATATAAATGAAGGAATTTTGCATGAAATATTTGTTGAAAGTTTTGCAATTATTTTCTCCGATACAATATTCATTCAAATATATTATTATAATATTATATTATAATAATGTGATAATATAATAATATAATTTTTTATATAATGGTAATATTATTATTATAATTTATAATTTTCAGCTTGTGAATAAAAGTGGAGTGAAGGTTATCATTTTGGGTTTGAATTCTTTTTCCAAAACCTTCCGTGCACTTTTGCACATTTCTTTTTTTTGGTGGCTTGTAAGAATCCTGCAAAGTTGTGTTTTCTAACTTTTGTGGGCCCTCATACATGGAAAATGAGGATTTTGGCAGAGATGGAATTGATGGTTAGGCAAGGAAAGAAAAAGAAAGGAAGGTTAGGCAGGTTAGGCAAGGAAAGAAAAAAAAGAGTTAGACAGTTGTTTTTAATTTTTCTTCCTCCGTTGCACTATAAATAGGGGGTAACCCTCCTTTCTAAACACACCTTCAATATCAGAAATTCTTATTCTATAGTATTGTGAGTATTTCTCTTGAGTATAAGGATACTTTGAGTGTAGCTTTTTGTGCAAGAGTTTCTCATAATAATATCCGATATTCCAGTCAAATTCAATTTTTTACTATGGTAAGGGATATTATTTTTCTCGTAAATGATGTTATTTTCTTTCAATATTCATAAAGAATAATATTTTCTTTCGTATACCATATTATAAAAGCGATAATATTTCATTTCATATACCCAAATTAAAACTTACTACGGTAAGTATTGCTTCTATAATTCCTGAAATGATCAGAAATTCTTTGAATTTTGCATTTCATCTAGTATCATTTTATTGGAATGTTGGTATGAATTTTATTATGAAATTTTTACCTTTTCATGTCGAGGGCACTATTCACGTATACGACACTATTCACGAATACGACACTATTTAGAGAAATATTAAATTTAATTTTATTTGTCCAAGTTGTCTGTTATAGTTTTTATCTTTGATTGTATCCATTTTTTGATCTTCATTCTTGAATTTTGCTCCACAATTGATTATTATGGAGTATTCTTGAACTTGGATAAACTAAATTACGAATATCTAATCTTTGTCCTTTATCTCACTGAATTCGTTATTTATATTATTTTTCATCATCCTCAGTCCTAAATGGTGATATAACTGAATATCTTTGGCCTGTAGAGCAAAGATGAATGATTACTTGATGATTATCTTTGGCCCGTAGTGCAAAGATGGACAGGTGTTGAGATGAACATGACCACTGGTGATACAAATGAATATCTTTGGCCCGTAGTGTAAAGATGAATATTTGATTTGAGATATATATTGATTGATGTTACAGGGATAAAATATTGATGATAGACTTTTAAATCATAGAAGATTGTAGACATCATGCTCTACGTAACTTTTCTAATGAATTGTAAATTCTGCTGCAGTTGTTGATCTAAAACTTGTTGTCCATAATATTTTATCTGATTTGTTGAAGACTAACGATAAATTATTTTTTATTATCTTAGTCATAATATTCTTTACTGGGCTAGGTGAGCTCACCCTTTTCTGCTATTTTCCTCTTCAGGAAATGAGAATGTTACGGGAACTAGTCGGGGATCAGTGTGATGGTCAGAGTAGAGCAGTAGTAGTCCTCACTATTTTTGTAAAATAGTGTGATAATAATTGTAATAAAAGAGGACTGAATTTGAATGTTTATATTTCGTATTATATATGATTTGTATTGAAACTCACAGTTTGTGTGGTCGTATTTTGCACGACCGTATGTTATAAAAGATTATATTTAGATTCTGTACCATGTATTTGGCGACTCAGAATAAGTTGAGTATTAAACCTATTTTGGGGGTGTCACAACTATTTCCCTTTTCAAGCTCCTGCCCAATCTTCTAACCCTCCATTTCAGAAAAATTTGGAGGCCATATGTAGGAGAACGTTCACCCCTTTAGGGGATTCACTAGAGAATGTGCTAAAGCTGTTGACAGCAAAGAAAAAGATTGTTCAGCTCCTTCCTCCAACCAGCATCGGGGGAAGAAATTTTGACCCAAGTAAGAAGTGCGCATACCATTCTGAATCTCCGGGCCATGATACACAAGACTGTTGGGCTCTCAAGCATAAGATCCAAGACTTGATAGACAACGAAGAGATTGTGGTGACCGAACCAAAACAACCTCATGTGCAGGATAATCTCCTCCCTCAGCATAAAGAGAAGAATGTCAACATGATTAGCACGGGGAGTGGAGAGGGGTCCAAATACCTCTGATATATCAGAGAATCTACTCAATCCAGCAACAATAGCCCAGACAGTTGGGAACTCTCAGAAAGGCGATTCCTGATAGAACAGGAAATTAAGTATATTAAGGAACAGATTGGACAGTTAGCGGATCTGGTCGTGTAAAAAGATCAGATAACCAGGCAGCTAATAAACCAGTCCAACCAGTCTGAAGCGAGTCCTCCTACACCAGAAATTAACCCCATCGTTATGAGGGATCACTATCGGTTTCATGAGCATGAACCCTGGGCCGACAAGGTGGCCAAGGAGGAGAAATTTCAAGCAGATAGGGAGTTTGCCTTTCAGAGGAACTTCGCTAATTTGTACTAGCCGATGAAGGAAATCCTCCAGATGTTGATCAATGAAGGGATGGTTGCAGATTTGTTAGCCCTGGTGAACCCTCGATCCAGAAAATTTAAGCCTGATAGGATCTGTCAGTACCATTCTATTGTGCCCGGTCATGACACCGAGGATTGCTGGGGACTTCATCACCTGATTCAGAATCTTATTGAAAGCGGTGAGCTGATAAGAGGGAATCAAGATTATAGCCTCCCCGATGAGGAAACACTCTTTATTCCCACGACATGGAATCAAGGAATAATGGTTGTTATTTCCTGCGAGAAGGAGCTAGCCATCACACCCTTAATACTGCCAGGGAAAGAGGTCCAAGAAGAACAGAATCCTGTGAAATTAGCTGCGCCCGAGCCTTTAATATTGCCTTTCAGACCCCAATATCCAGTGATCAGTATGAAAAGAGTCTCATGTAACTATGGGAATGATGAGAGTTTAACCTCGAACAATATTGCCAGCATATCCAAGGAGAATACATTGTACCTGCCTCAACGGGTGATCAATTCAGTTATCAAGGACAAAGAAAAGGTGGCTAAAGAGAAGATTAAAGAATTCCTCAGAAAAATGGGGCATAATGAGATCAAGGCGGTGCAGAGCTTGAAGGATGCACCTAAGCAGATGTCCATCCTGGACCTGGTTTTATCCTCGGTGGATCATCGTAACATTCTGGTGAAAGTATTGGAAGAAGCCCATCTGCCAAAGATAATGGATGCCGAGAAATTTCGTCATGTGATAGAACATATCTTCAACAGCAATGTGATATCTTTCACTAATGATGATATACTCGAGAAAGGCACGAGCCATCGCAAGTCACTGCATATAGCTGTGATGTCATCAGGGTATGTGATCAGAGGTGTGCTTATAGATGGAGGTTTGTCCCTAAACATCTGTCCCTATGACACCCTGGAAAGAATGAAGATCAACCCGAACCGGATCAGAACCAGTCATGTGGTTATCCGAGCTTTCGATAGGTTTTTTCGAGAAGCTATGGGAGAGATTGAGCTTCCACTGGAGATTGGTTCCCACACTTTCTATGTAGCCTTCCAGGTACTCAACATTACCTCCGAATATAACTTGTTGCTGGGAAGGCCATGGATTCACATGGTAGGAGCAGTTCCATCCACCCTTCATCAGCAGCTCAAGTACATTATCAATGGCAATCTGATTACAGTAAATGCCGAACTAGAGTACCCTGTCTGCATATAGGGAGACATGCCGGTGATCAGTTTGGATGCAGGGATTGAACCTGCATGTTTTCAAGCACTGGAGGTGAGCAATATTCAATACCTATCAGTTAGGGCACCAACCTTAAAACCAAAAGTCTCCCCCGAAGTGATGACAGTTGGCCAGGAGATGGTATCTTTAGGTTTTCGCCCTGGAGAAAGGTTAGGAAAAAATTAGCAAGGAATCAAAAGTCCGGTGCAGATCCCGAGCCAGTCAGGGAAAGCTGGATTAGGATATTCATCCAGGTTAAACCACCGGAACCCACACAAGCATCTAAAGGCTCATGCTTCCACTATACTGTTGCCAAACCTCATTGATGCAGGGTTTGTGAAGCCAATGAGGAAGATTCTTAGTGTTGTGTTAGCTATGCTGTTTCCTCCAGTCATACCAATAAATGAGAGAAAAGCCCCAAAGCCTGAGGGGGATAGCAAAAAGGGAAAAGAAAAGTTCTTGTACAAAGGATGAGACCCATTTGCTAACATGCATATTCTTATACACTACAAGGGGATGAATGATGATATTCCAGACAGTGACGAAGAGGATCATATCCAAATTCCTCGCATCAGGAAGGGTAAAGGAGACAGTTCAAAGAAGAATCCTGACCATGATCTGAAGGATGTCTTAGTCGTCATTAAAGACGAGGCAGACGAGCACAATTCCTTGATCCTCCCTATTCATGAGGACCTGACATTAGACAACTGGAGCAGCTTCCCTTGCCTCATTCAAAAAGGGTAAAAGGGCAGATAGTCCGTTTGCCCTGTAACATGGTTTCATTTACTGCTTATTTTGATTGCACAGCTATAGCAGTAACTTTTGTCATGCTTTGCTAAATTCTTTGTATGTTTAAACAGTTTCATATATTAAAGCGAAAGCATTTTGTTTTCAGGACTCCAGAATTGGATTTGTTTGTCCTTGCTGATGAGATGCCAACCTATCACAGTGACTACAACTTTGATGTAGAACTGAACTTCGACTTGATGGAGATTGATTAAGAGGAGGGAGATGACTATGAGGTGCTCGGGGAGATCAAAGAATGGGTCGAAGACAAATCTGTCGAAGTCGGGAAAAAATATGGGTCGAGTTGGACCCAAATCTTTCTCTCTTCCTAAGTTTTTCTTTCCCCCTTTATTTTATCTTGTCTGTTTTATGAAGGGTGAAGGTTTTTTAGGAAAATGCCAACATGTATCATGTCGACGATTTGAACGGCTTACAGAGTTGCCACTTGGTAGATTTAAAATGGTTGTACCAACTCAACTGAGTTTTGTTTTGAAAGTAGGTCCAATGCTAAACACTGTCGAAACTTGATCTTTGAAATCGAAGTTCTAAGTTCGGGGGCTTGGTTAAGGGAGAGGAAGGTGTTAGGAACCTCTCAACTCTCGTGAAAACACGGTACCGCATCTTTTCAGTATTTACCTTTTTATTTGCAATGTGTGTGCGAATGCTGGAAGAAATTGGGCTTACGTTTATTTGATTTGAAAGTACGGGCATGCTTCATTGAACCTATATACGAAGGGTTTGATTTGATTTGCAAAAGTCTTTTTTAAACAAGATATTAAAATGATGTTTTGAAAGCAGGTTTTCAAACCCTTACGCTCACGTAGGAATTGAAGCATGTTGATACTTCCATTTTTTATCTTTTCAGCCTTTTAGATCAATTTGAATGGCGAATTATTGGGCTACGAAGCATCCTCAACCACAATATATACAAGTGCCGGTCTTCTCATGGGCATGATAGCCATCAGAGTGACTCTAGCACGACAAGCCATTATTTTATTATATTTGAGACCTTAAACCCGGATAACTGTTTTAAGGTCTTTCAGATGTACATTTTTACAGAAAAACTAGCAGGGTACATTTGTAATGTGGAGTTTGTCCATCGTGAGAATCAGATTCTGATCAGTTTGATCATGAATCCCACAATTTCTAAGCTCAAAAGGGAAGCCAAGTAAACTAGCACGACACAGATATTTACAGAAAATAGATATTTACATCTAGACGTCGCAAAAACCAAGGATTCATCAGTTAAATCCTGGCCTATGCGTAGCCAAAGCTTCTCGTTCCCAATAGATAACGATCTAAAGGCCGCGATGTTGCTTTAATAATGCTCAAAACTAGAAAGAAAGCCATATGTATATAGTTTGAAAGGTAGAAAGGGCTAGATTTAAAGAAATCTAACTCGCCCAAATGAATATCAACGCCAATTCATATCAAATGAATATTTAAAGCAGAAATTTAATCACAATGAATCAAGAATATATATAATTATATATATATACAAAAGCTATAAAGGGCGATGTGTTTTCACTCTTAGGCCCATACTGGAATGTAAATATATATATATATATATATATATATATATATATATATATATATATATTTATAAAAGCTGTAAAAAGCCACGGAGTAATTCGGGCTTGACAAAATTGAAATATATATATAAGCAATAAAGGGCGACGAATTTCAAATCCTATGCCCGGACTGGAATGGAAATATATATATATATATATATATATATATATATATATATATAAAAGCTGTAAAAAGCCATGGAGTAATCCAGACTTGACATAATGGAAATATTTATTGAAATATATATATATATATATAAGCTGTAAAAGAGCCACAGAATGATCTAGGCTCAACGGAATGTAAATATATATATAGAGAAGATGTAAAGGGTGACGGATTTGTAATCCTATGCCCGGACAGAAATGTAAATATATATATATATATATTTATAAAAGCGATAAAAAGGCCACGAAATGATCCAGTACTAACGAAAAGGTAAATGTTAATATATACAGTTAGTATATATATTAAAGCAATAAAAGGCCAAGGAGTCAAAATCCAGGCCAAATGAAGTCAGATTTTTTTTTATATATATTGTTATATATATAAAAGCGGTAACTACCACGGATTTGCCATTCGGGCTTGACATAATTGAAAAGTTAGTATATATATAGTTAAATATATACATAATAAAGCCAAAAAGGACAAGAATCCATGACCCAGTCCGAGAAAGTAGACACACACACACACAAATATATATATATATATATATATATATATATATATATATATATATATGTAAGAGGTAAAAGCCGTGGATCGACGATCCGGGTTGTACAAATGCAAGAAAAGGCGTAAATGTACTAAAAATTACGCCAAAACGGCTATGGAATTGAGTTTCGTGCAAAATCAGAAAATGAAACTTAACGTGCACGTGTGTAAATGTGTAATGAAGTAGTAGGAACTTCTTGATCGTAAAAATACTTACAATGGACTGCTACACGGGCTTTTTTCCACTTTGTAGGCTTCAAACGGGCGTTTCCATCGGTTAATTTTTGATATGTGGTAGTATATGAGTATTCCTACGTGTTAGAGTGATAAAAGCAAGGTTTGGAGTACAAGAAGTAGGGCTAGGAAACAAAATGGGTGGAGTTTTAGAGCGTTTTCTCTTTTTTTGGCTTGGGGGTGCACTTGTATTTAAAGACCCGATGGAACCGGTCCTACTCGCGGCAGCCGCGGGTCTACCTACGGCTCCAAGTGGCAAGGCCCACCAGATGGGGTCCATTATCTCGAAGTACGTGCACTCCAAGCAACGCGATGTCAGGTTCGAAACTTTCTAACTTTTAATCAGAGTGTCCGTTTGAGGCGTGCTATACCCTTTCAGAAAGCCCTCATCGAGAGCATCACAATGACATGGGACTAAACCTTATCCGAGTCCAAGAAGACGGGTTCATAATTAGATCTTCATTTTTTTGCAGTTTGTCCGTTGAGCTGTCTTGTGCTGTTTTCACTCGGGATCAATGTTATGGTTCTTTCTGACGTTGATGGCATCAATTCAGCTTAATTTTGAATGAATTGGCTTCAAGTTGGTAAAATAACCATTTTACCCCTCCAGAGGTTGTTTTCTGTTGTTGCGCCGTTTAAGTGTTAACAAAAACGGACACAAAAACACATGCAAGTGTACACGGTCGGCAAGTAATAACTCGGTAAGTAGAGATCGTCCCACGAAAAATGAAGTCAGGCCTAATCTATTATGCAACAGTTCATTAGTTATCTATGTCTGCTTAAGCGGTTGTCACAATGTTCTTTAATTAATTATCCTAAACTTTAACTAAACTTAACCAATTAATAAGCAGGGGGTTCAAATTAGGGGGGATATGGGATCCTAACTTCATCTAAAGCGTCACTTAGGTTAACCACCTCATAAATCATAGACGGATAATCATATAGAGATGCTAGTCGGGTGCACGGATGTGAGACTTGACTATCTTTCAATACACCAAGTACAAATCATATAATGTCCACAATTAAGATAGAAATCACATGAACATCGGCAAAGCCTAAATCACTATATTTCTATGCGATTTATAAACCAAACCAATTTACGCACAAACTCCCATTAGACTACATACGGCCATACGGTATATTTCTATCCGGCAAGCGAATCATGAAATTCAACTAAAGCAAGTTTCACAAACATATGCTAACATGGAGAAATCTACGTTTACACTTTATTTTTCAAGTTCATATAAACTATTAGAGTAGATGTTGATCAAGCATCTAGACATACAAACACCCATGTTAGGCAACCCTCATATTATCATCCATGTATATCAAAGAGACATAAACCCTAGGTTTAGCAATTAGAATCCATTAGAATCCTATAATGGAAGTTAGTTCATCATTGAACCTCCCACCATTATGGGATTCAAACCAAGCATTGAGCAACTAGGAAATGAGAAAAACAAGAGAAAGGAAATGTAGAATTGTGGTTTCCCCCTTTCAATAGAAGATAACAAACTCAAGTCTGGACCACAAATGATTTCCAAGATGAACCCTAGAAAATATAGTACTAGTAGAGTAAGAAGGAAGAAGAAGAGAAGCCTCTTGGACCTTCACACTCTCTAACCTAGAATATGGAACACAACTCTGTGTTGGTAAAATAAATTCTGATAATGATCATAATCCTCCCGTTTCTAGCAAACATAAGCCTTCAAACTATTACGTTCAGCTAAGTAAAATAAGTCAACTGTCCTCAGTCAAGCCCCGTGCGGCCGCGCGGCCTAGTAGCGTAATTGGGGTGCGGGCGCGCCAATGCCCAGAACAGCCCTCTAGCTCTGCTAACAGGCGCGGGCGCGCCGGTTTCCTTTATCTTCAAGGAGCGGCCGCGCGTGACCATTTCTTCAGCTGATGCAATTTCTGGCTTTTGCTTTCTTTTGCAATCCTATGCTCTCTCTTTTGCTGCTTCTAGCACCTTCACATTAGTTGAATTGAGTCCCTTTTCTTGTGCCCTTTTCCATATGCCAAGCCCTTCTTGCCTTGGAGCTAGCTTTCCTTTATCCAATTCCTTGCCAAGTCATGCCAAACCATGCCATTACTGTGTCATTTCATGCCCAAAAGAGTTTCCTGCCTAAAATGCTTAACACAAAGATAAAGTTCGTTAAAAGATAATAAAGTGCTTGAGTTTAAGCCATAATCATAGCAAGTTGGCGTCCAATAAGTAGGTGTAAAACCTACTTATCAAATACCCCCAAACTTGAACTATTGCTTGCCCTCAAGCAAAAACACAAAAGCAACTACATGATATAAAACTAACTACATGAAAATGCATCCCAAAGTAATAGCCATCAAATGAATTCCAAACAGATTCGCCTCAGAGAGATAATAAGAGCAATGATCAATGTATCGGCTCAAGCTGCAGTTATATAGACATACAATCTATAAATCATAATCTGTTACCCATATGCAGTGTATGAGTGCAATGTCATGAATAAGCTTGATAAAAGCAAAGATTTCACATACTATACTTCTAAGGAAGGAAAAATTGAGGTTTTAAGCTAAGAATTTCTTAAGAAGACCAAACAATGACCAAACCAACACACAGATACAAGCTGAGACTCAACAACGGCTTATTAAGCTTTAATTCACCCGACTGTGCAATGCTCGGCCTTCTTAGGCTTTTCAATGATACCCATTTAACGAGCTTTCGACCAACGACTTCCAGACCAGACGGCCTTAGGGCGCTGGGTGTAGAGACAATCCCCTAGGGCGTACTTGCTCGAGTATCAAAGGCCACAAGACTTCGCTAGCCAAGGCGCTTATTCTATTTTTGTATTCTTTTTCTCAATTTATTTTATTTTCTTTTTTTATTTTTCTTTGGAGAGTGCGTCTTACGCTCCATCTCTCCTTACAAACGCATACCCAAAGCTTTACTTCAGACTTGTATTCTAGTATTGTTAAGGTCATTATTGCTTTAATTACCCCATTCTATCAATTAAAAACAAAATTTTTCCTCTTAGAAGACAAACATGCATTAATCTAGCCAACAAGCCACAAAAGACAAACTATGCTATCCGGCAACATCTAAGCAACAGATTTAGATTACATCATGTATCGAATATAACTGAGCCTAAACTACTAACAGAGTTCACTAATCTACCATAACTCGATGTCATCACAGGCCAGATCGAAATTCAACAGACTAAAACAAGGGATTATGCAATGAAATGCAACTAAACAATAAAACTAGATGTAGACATTTAACTATATGCAACAAACTACCTAAATACACCCAATACGCCCAAACTAGAAATATTCAATGTCCCCATTGAAGGTAAAGGGTTAGAAAACTCCCCTACTGGTCGGCATGGCCACCCTCCTCGGGTGGTGAATTTGGCAGAGGGTATGGCATCTCAGAAGCAAACACGGGCCACTCTATCATGGTGCCTTGATGTGCAAAGGCCTCGGCAAGCGCACGCGTTAACCCATCGGCTAACCCAACAAAATTTACGTGCAGGGCATCAATCCTCCTTTTAATACGCCGCATCTGGCGACCATGATCTGCGGGAGGAGGGGCTGCTGCCTCGGTTGGCTGCGGCTGTGGGGGGAGAACTGGCGGCGGAGCTGCTATAATAAACCCTTTCCCCCTCGGGTGTGCTGTGCCCCCTGACCAATCCTAAAAATGCTTGATCATGGTGTGTGTGACATCCCCACTGGGCATCTGAACCTGCTCATCAGCCCATTCGAGCCCTGCCTCCGCACAAAGATGGGCTATAATGGATGCGTGCGGAATGGCGCCCATGGTGCTTCCTCTCATAAAGCGCAGCATATTCTGATTGATCAAATGGCCCACGTCAATGTATTTGCCTGTGATAATGCCCCATAAGATGATGTCTTGCTCGACAGTAACTTCATGTTGATGCGTGGATGGCATCAAATTGGCACACAGGAATAAGTTCCACGCCTTAGCGTAGCGGTTCAGTCTAGAGGCGGGAAATGTGGTATATTCATCAGTGGTGTCCTTCTTGATCTTCCAAACTGTGCCAGGCGCATATAAGTCTCGAATCACCTGATCCAAATCGGTCTCAAATCATTCAGCCTCAACTCAATTGACTTGCCCCGCTGGCACTGAAGACAGACTCAGAACCTCCCGAATTGCAGCTGGGCGGTAATCGACTGTTTGGCCTCTCACAAAGGTCCGGCCGCTTTTTGTGATGCTTGCATTCGCGTAGAATTCACGGACTAACGCCAACGGTACCGGTGGTGGCATGGCACAAACTCCCTGCCAGCCCATTTCATGAATCATAGCTCTCATATCGCCGTCCTCCTTCGTAGGCTTTAACCCTCTTTCCTTAACAACAGACTTTGCCGCGATCTGATAGTATGTTATTTGGGATTCAATACTAATGAACTTGGTCAAATCGACAGGGATGTCGTCGTCAGAGCCATTGTGATCGGGCGAAGCAGCCGAAGAGGAAACGACAGTGCGTGAGCGTTTTAGACCCATGGCTAATTGGCCAGAACCTCTGATGAAGAATATCGAAGAACAATAACCCCCAAACTTGTATGGCAGCCACTACTTTTCACAAACCCTAGATTCCCACTTTGAAGAACCAACCCTTGCTTGATGAAACTTCCCCCAATTGATTAAGGAAATCTCTGCAACGATGTAGACTGAACTTGGTGGATGATGGAGACAAGAATTAGGGCTTGGAGATAGATAGATATATAATGGAGAAAGGTTTGATGATAGGATAGTGGGGGAAGGTTATAAGAGATAGGGAAAAAGGGGGTTGGGAAGGCTGGACCGGGCAATTTAAAACGTAACTGCCGAAGGGCTTTGGGGCCGGGGGCGCCGGGCTAGGCATGGAGTGCCGCGCGGGTCAGGGCTGCCTCTGATTTACTGAATATTGGCGCGGGCGCGTCGGTAAACAGCCTGAGGTTGGCGCGGCTGCGCCGCCTCTATACTTGGCCAAAATTTCATGTTTTCTGTTCCCAATCTGCAGCACTTAGTGAAGAAACAAGAAGCAACATGTACCTATTGTTGCACCTATACAAAAAATAAACATAGTTAAATATTGCTTGCTTACTGAATGCAATGAGCATGATTAAGATGAATGAACTACTATTCCTTAGCAATGCCATGTATGAATCGTTTCCATGTAATTTCCCAAATTTCTTTTTGCTATAGGCTTCTATGCAGAATATTAACATGTTCAAAATATGTTTAAAGAGCTTCCCGCTCCAAAATTCTGTGCAACTATGGCTGAATGCGCATGCAATGAATCATGTAAATCCCATAGAGGTATATACAGAGCGCATCTAACTTCCCAAAAATTTTATGCTACATGCCTAAAATTCAAAAATGTAGGCAATGAGCATTCTAACACCTACAATGTTCAAAAATAGGTAAACCTTTTCCACATGCTTAGAATTAAACGGGGAGAGAGAGATTGAAGAGATAAGTCACCAGAATTAAACAGGAGAGAGAAATTTATAGAAAACAATGCAAGAATTAACAAGGGGAAGAGATAGAGATGATGGGGTGGCTCCCATCTAGCGCTTGTTTATAGTCCATAAGCTAGACTTTGTCGGATTCGGTCAAGTTGTAGAAAGGATTGAGGCGACCTCCTGCCTTGAAACCTCTCCACTATAATAATGCTTCAGCCTTTATCCATTGACTTTGAAAGGGTTATCTGGGTCCTTATCGAAGATTTCTATTGCACCGTGTGGATATACAGTCTTGACAGTGAAAGGCCCTGACCACCTTGACTTGAGCTTCCCTGGGAAGAGTCTAAGTCTGGAGTTGAATAATAGCACTGCTTGCCCTGGCTCAAATGTTCTTTCTATAATCTTGCGGTTATGCCACCTTTTCACCTTTTCCTTGTATAATTTGGAATTTTCATAAGCTTGCAATCGAAATTCATCCAATTCATTGAGTTGGAGTAGACGTTTCTCCCCTACAGCCTTTAAGTCAAAGTTCAACTTATGGATTGCCCAATAGGCTCTATGCTCAAGCTCTAGAGGAAGGTGACACGCCTTTCTATACACAAGCTGAAACGGCGACATTCCCAGTGGTGTTTTACAGGCAGTCCTGTAAGCCCATACTGCATCATCCAACTTCAGTGACCAATCTTTCCTCGCGGGGTTCACAATCTTTTCCAGTATTCTTTTTATCTCATGATTTGACACTTCGGCTTGGCCATTGGTTTGGGGATGATAAGCTGTAGCTACACGATGATTTACCCCATACTTAGCTAACAACGCTGTAAACTGGCGATTGCAAAAGTGGGTGCCCTCGTCGCTAATGATAGCCCTGGGGGTTCCAAACCTCGTGAAAATGCTCTTTTGTAGAAACCTCAGAACCACCCTAGCATCATTTGTCGGTAGAGCTTCCACTTCTACCCATTTAGATAGGTAATCGACTGCCATAAGGATGTACAAGTTCCCACATGATGAAACGAACGGCCCCATAAAGTCTATCCCCCAGACATCGAAGATCTCTACCTCGAGGATTGTACTCAGGGGCATTTCATTTCTCTTTGATATATTTCCTACCCTCTGACATCTATCACATCTTTGAACAAAGCTGTAAGCATCCTTAAAAATAGTAGGCCAATAAAAACCTGCTTGCAAAACCTTGGCCGCTGTCCTTTCACCTCCATAATGGCCTCCATACAAAGATGCGTGGCAATCTTGTAGCACACTCTCCGTCTCGCTAAATGGAATGCACCTTCTAATCATCTGATCGGCACACTGCTTGAACAAGTACGATTCATCCCAAGTAAACCATTTCACATCATGCAGAAACTTCTTCTTTTGATGCCTAGTCAAGTCAGAAGGAATGATATTGCCCACTAGGAATTTTGCAAAATCTGCGAACCATGGCACTTCGCCTTTCACCATAAATAATTGCTCATCAGGGAAGGATTCATTTATCATCACTTTGTCATTTGTATCGCCTCCCGGAGTTTCCAATCGTGACAAGTGGTCAGCCACTTGGTTCTCAGTCCCTTTTCGATCCTTGATTTCTAGATCAAATTCTTGCAAAAGAAGTATCCACCTGATCAGACGGGGTTTGGCATCTTTCTTTGCTATCAAATATCGGATCGCTGCATGGTCGATGTACACAATCACTCTGGTTCGAATCAAATAAGCACAAAATTTATCGAATGCGTACACCACCGCCAAAAGCTCTTTTTCTGTAGTAGTGTAGTTCAGCTGGGCATCAGTGAGGGTCTTGCTAGCATAGTATATAACATGAAAGACCTTGTCCCTTCGCTGGCCCAATACAGCTCCCACAGCAAAATCGCTGGCATCACACATTAGCTCAAAAGGAAGGTCCCAATTCGGAGATGTGATCACTGGTGCCGTAGTCAACTTCTTCTTTAAGTGCTCGAATGCAGTCAGGAATTCCTCATTAAATTTAAAGAGGACATCTTTTTCTAACAAACTGCAAAGTGGCTTTGTAATCTTCGAGAAGTCCTTTATAAACCGACGATAGAACCCTGCATGTCCCAAGAAGCTACGAACATCTTTTACAGAAATAGGCGGAGGCAAGTTCTCAATAGTTTTCAACTTAGCCCTGTCCACCTCTAATCCTTTCTTCGAAACCTTATGACCCAAAATGATACCCTCTTGTACCATAAAATGGCACTTTTCCCAATTCAGTACAAGATTCGTCTCGACACATCATTTTAACACCATCACCAAATTCTCCAAACATAGTTCAAAGGAGTCTCCAAAAACAGAAAAATCATCCATGAAGACTTCAACATTTTGCTTGACCATATCGGAGAAAATGGCCATCATATACCTCTGAAAGGTAGTCGGGGCATTGCACAAACCGAAAGACATCCTTCTAAACGCAAATGTACCATATGGACAAGTAAAGGTAGTCTTTTCTTGATCTTCTAGGGCTATCATTATTTGATTGTATCCCGAGTATCCATCCAAAAGGCAGTAATATTCACGACCGGCCAGCCTGTCTAGCATCTGATCAATGAAAGGGAGGAGAAAATGATCTTTCCTGGTAGCCTTGTTTAGTCTGCGGTAATCCATGCAGACTCTCCACCCCATCACTGTTCTGGTAGGAATTAGCTCGTTATGTTTATTGGATATAACGGTTATACCCCCCTTCTTTGGCACACACTGCACCGGGCTCACCCAAGAGCTGTCTGATATAGGATAGATAATCCCTGCATCTAACCACTTTAGAATCTCCTTCTTAACCACTTCCTTCATGATTGGATTTAATCTGCACTGTTGCTCCACAGATGGTTTACTATCATCTTCCAGCAGGATCTTATGCATACAAAATGCTGGGCTGATCCCCTTTATATCTTCTATGGTCCATCCAATTGCCGATTTAAACTCTCTTGGTACTCGTAGCAGTTGTTCTTCCTGACAAGATGTTAGTGCAGCAGAGATAATAACAGGCAACTTTGAAAATTCACTTAAAAATATATACCTTAAATAATCTGGAAGAGGTTTAAGATCAAGATCTGGAGGCATCTCAAGAGAAGGCTTGAGTCATTCTGATGTCTCCCCAGCAAGTTTTAGTGGCTCGATAGGCATCTTAAACTTTCGCATCTTTGGTGCTGTGTCAAGAATTTGCACGTATTCAGCAACTTCAGTATCCTCAATATTTGAGTCTCCCAATATAGCACTCTCCAAAGGCTCAATACCCATCAGATTTTTAAATCCTTCATTCATCACCCTTTCTATCACATCAATCTAGAAGCACTCTTCCTCGTCAGTGGGAAACTTCATAGCTTTAAAAATGTTGAAAGTGACTTCTTGGTCATGCACTCTCATTGTTAACTCTCCCTTTTGGACATCTATAAGAGTTCGCCCCGTGGCAAGGAAAGGTCTCCCAAGGATGATTGGGATATTTTTGTCTTCTTCGTAATCAAGAATGATGAAGTCAGCTGGGAAGATAAATTTATCCACTTTACCCAAAACATCTTCCACAATACCTCTAGGATAAGTGATAGATCTGTCAGCAAGTTGTAGTGATACATTTGTCGGCTTGGGAGCCGGCAATCCCAATTGATTGAATACGGACAGAGGCATCAAATTTATGCTAGCTCCTAAGTCACAGAGGTATTTGCTGAAAGATAAATTTCCAATGGAGCAAGGTATTGTGAAACTGCCCAGGTCCTTAAGCTTTGGAGGTAATTTACACTGTAATACCGCACTGCACTCTTCTGTTAAGGCCACTATCTCAAAGTCCTCTAATCGTTTCTTCCTTGACAGAATACCCTTCATGAACTTTGTGTAACTTGGCATTTGTTCTAATGCCTCTGCAAAGGGTATGTTTATCTGCAGTTTCTTGAACACCTCCAAAAACTTAGCGAACTGTCTGTCGTCCCTTTGCTTGTGCAATCTCTGTGGGTAAGGGACAGTGGGGTACACAGGTGATGGTTTGGTTATAATTTTCTCAGTGGTTTCCTCCTTATCTGCTGCAACACTCTTTCCTCCATCATTTCCATCAACCAACACTATCTCAGGGTGATCTGCATCTTGGCGCGCCCGCGCCAGGTTTTGGCCTTCCTGAGGCGCTGCCGCGCGGGCCTCCAAATCTGAGGTTTGCCTCCCAGATCTTAGGGTGATGGCTTGACACTGCTCCTTTCCCTCCCTTTTCCCTGGATTCATCTCTGTATTACTGGGAAGAGTCCCTTGAGGTCAATTGAGAACCGCATTGGCAATTTAACCAATTTGAGTCTCCATCATCTTGAGAGATATAGCTTGGCTCTTCACGATTAACTTGAGTTCATCGATTTCCACTCTCTCCTCCGACTTCTTTTCTGGCTGAGGTACAGGTGGAGGATGATGTTGTTGTTGAAAACTAGAAGGGTAGGGGGTTTTTGGTGCATACTGGTGATGAGCTTGCTGTGGTTGATATTGCTGTTGAGATTGAAATTGTTGTGGTTGTGATGTATGGTACTTTGGCTGAGATGTCTGATGGTGGGGGTGTTGGACATTCTGAGTATTACTCCAACTAAAGTTAGGATGATTCCTATTGTTGGGGCTGTAAGAATTTTGAAATTGATTATGGGGATTTTGGTAGTTGCTCACAAACTGTACTAATTCTGTACTGATAGCACATTGGTCTGTCTGATGTGTCCCTGAACAAATCTCACAGACACAAGCAACTGTCTTGACTTTTTCCTCCGCCAATGAATCAATCTTCTTTGCCATGGCTGCCATCTGAGCAGACAATGCTGTAATGGCATCCACTTCTAAAATCCCTGCAACCTTCGATTGTACCATCCTGGCCGTTGGATTCTGATACTCATTTGCTGCCATGGTCTCAAAGAGCTCATACGCTATCGAAAAATCCTTTTTCCAGATAGCTCCCCCCGATGCAGCATCAATAACGGGCCTTGATTGCCATCCCAATCCATTGTAAAAAGAGTTAATCACCATCCACTCTGGCATGCCATGGTGTGGACACTTCCGGAGCATCTCCTTATAACTTTCCCAAGATTCATATAATGTTTCCCCTGGATGCTGTGCAAAGGTACTCAGGTCTCTCCTCATTGCAGCGGTCTTGGCCATAGGAAAGAACTAGGTTAAGAATTTCTGAGCACAATCTTCCCATGTAGTTATTGACCCTGAAGGCAGTGAGTGCAACCAACTTTTTGCCTTATCCCTCAAGGTGAAAGGAAATATTCTGAGTTTCACTGCATCATCGGGAACGTTGTTGTATTTAAACGTGTCGCATATTTCTATGAAGCTCATAATATGCTCGTTGGGATCTTCGGAAGGCAAACCCCCAAATTGGAGATTGTTTTGTATCATCTGCAATGTTCCTGGCTTTATCTCAAAAGTGTTCGCCGCAATTGCTGGCCTCACTATACTTGATTGCAGATCAGTGAGTTTGGGCATGGAGTAATCTTGCAAGGCCCTCTGCTCTTCAGCCATTTGATGAAGTAGTTCAGGCTCTTCTCGAGGATTGATGTTTCGGATGTTAGCTCTCCACGCTCGACCGTTGATGTGATCTTGATGAGGCACTAGCTCAGGATGCGAGGCTTGAGTGTGCATAAACTATCCACGAGTACCTGAAACACAAGTAGACAAAAATAAAATTAGAAATGAGGTAAGACGAGATTTGTTCAAGTCAGTCACATTTAACGAAAACTGATGTCAATAGGATTAAACTAAAACCGTGTCCCTGGCAACGGCGCCAAAAACTTGTTGCGCCGTTTAAGTGTTAACAAAAACGGACACAAAAACACATGCAAGTGTACACGGTCGGCAAGTAATAACTCGGTAAGTAGAGATCGTCCCACGAAAAATGAAGTCAGGCCTAATCTATTATGCAACAGTTCATTAGTTATCTATGTCTGCTTAAGCGGTTGTCACAATGTTCTTTAATTAATTATCCTAAACTTTAACTAAACTTAACCAATTAATAAGCAGGGGGTTCAAATTAGGGGGGATATGGGATCCTAACTTCATCTAAAGCGTCACTTAGGTTAACCACCTCATAAATCATAGACGGATAATCATATAGAGATGCTAGTCGGGTGCACGGATGTGAGACTTGACTATCTTTCAATCTGGATAACGAGCTCCTGGAAATATACATAAATCTGAGTAATTAACACTCCCAAATGCCCCAGTCCCTTTGATGGACCGGATGGTTTCTTCCATTTGTTGGACCTTCTTCAGAATATCATCAGCCTCCTTCTTTTTGTCAAGGTTGATGATTTCAGGGGTTTTGTTAGTTGGGCCCTTGTTTTGAGGCTCAGGAATCTGAGTGTCTTTCTTTCCAGTCTCTTGACTGCCACCAGGTGTAGATGATCATGCATGACCAGGTGTTTGTTTTCCTTGAAGACCTTTGCTTTGTTCTTTCAAGAAAATAGCCAATTCGGCTATCTAGTTCTTTAATCCTTCAAACTCCTCCTTAGAGACAGGGGTGGATTCAGGTTGAGCACTTGAAGCCATGTCTGAAGATGTGCTTAGTGCTTTCTTAGATTTGGATATGGTAACGTGACCAAGTTTTACCTACAATAAAAATAGGTGTGTTAATTTTGATGTATATATATCAACAAGATGCATGCTATGTAATGTTTATTTTGGAGGTTTTTTAATCTTATCCTGTAAAACAAAGGTTAGTTGTTTTAATGACAGGATTTACAAGGCATGAAAGGTATATTCATTGAATCTTGACATTTACATTTGAATTAAAAAAATTTACATTAAATTGAAAGAGGAAGGCATGAAGAGGCTTCCCTTCGAATTTGGTTAATCAGAGGCTGACCTATCTTAGGCTACTCTCGTGGCTTTTTGGCATGAAGCTCCCCAGATCATCACAATCTACTAGAGGAGAAATAAATCCGATCTTTCAATTAGAGTGGATTTGAGTGGTGCCTTTCTTGAGCCTCGCAGGATTAGTCTCCTTTGAGTCCAGTAATCAAACACCGACGGGTTCGCCTCCTGGTGGAGGAATCACACAGCATACATTCACATACATCGTTTCTCACCGTATGAAATGATGACATTTGTGCAAAGCACTAACATAAAGTAGTAAAGCATTCATTCACATCCATTCAATGTAAAGCACATCATCCATACATACGCAGATTTGAAAGGGAAACTTTGAAAAGATTTGAATGCGGCCTAAGCCCTCTACTGTCCCCAGCAGAGTCGCCACTTGTTGACGTACAGAAAAGAATCTTGTCTCTTTGGAAAGATCTTCATCTCTTCCTAATTTTTTCCTACCCTTATTTGTTTTATCTGTTTTATGAAGGGTGAAGAGTTTTTTAGGAAATGGCCAACATGTATCATGTCAATGATTTGAAAGATTTACAGAGTCGCCAGTTGGTATATTTTGAAATGGTTGTACCAACTCAACCGAGTTTTTCTTGCAAGTAGGCCCAATTACTGGACGTTATCAAAACTTGTCCTTGAAACCGAAATTCTTAAATTTCGGGGGCTTGGTGAAGAGGGGGGATGGTGTTAGGCACCCCCTGACTCCTGTGAAAACACGGTACCGCATCATTTCAATATTTCCCTTTTAAATTGCAATGTGTGTGTGTACGTTGGAAGTAATTGAGCCTACATTTGTTTGATTTAAAAGTCGTGCCATGCTTCGTTGAACCTATATACGAAGGGTTTGATTTATTTTGAAAAGTCCTTTTGTTTAGACAAGATATGAAAATAATGTTTTGAAAGGTTGGTTCAAACCTTTACGCTTGCATAGGAATTGAAGCATATCGATACTTCCATTTTATTATGTTCAGCCTTTAGCTCGATTTGAATGTTTATTTTGGGATGCGAAGCATCCTCGACCACATAATTTATATACAAGTGTCGGTCTTCTTATGGGCATGACAGCCATCAAAGTCACTCTAGCACTACAAACTATATTTCACTATGTTTGAGACCTTAAATCCGGATAGCCATTTTAAGGTCCCTCAGATGTACATTTTTACAGAAAAACTGGTAAGATATGTTTACAATATGGAGTTCGTCCATTGTGGGAATCAGATTTCGATAAGTTTGATCATCAATCCCACGGTTCCTAGGCTCACAGAAAAGGGCCAAGAAAATCTGCACAACACGGATATTCACAGGAGATACAAATTATACTCTAGACATCGCAAAAACAAAGGATTCATCAGTCAAATCCTTGTATGCGCGTAGCCAAAGCTTTTTGTTCCCACTAGATATGGATCTAGGGTCGCGAGGTTGCTTTAAATGTTTATAAAACTAGAAAAAAACTAGATTTAAATAAATCTTAGCCATTCTAGCTTCCCGGTTCCAGTTGGACCTATTTTGAACCGTTTGAAAGGTAGAAGAGGCGAGATTTAGATAAATCTACTACACAAAATTTATATTAACATTAATTTATATCAAATGAATAATTGACAGATATTTAATCACCATGAATAAAGAAATATTTATATATATATATATATAATTATATATATAAAAGCTGTAAAGGGCCAAGGATTTCCATTCCAGGCCCGACTGAATGTAAATATATATATATATATAAAATAACGGTAAAAGGCCACGGATTTTCAATCCAGGCCAGACAGAAAAGTAAATATATATATTGATAAAAGTTGTAAAGGGCCACAGATTTCCATTCCAAGCCAGACAGAAATGTATATATATATATATAGATATAAAAGCAATAAATAGCCACGAATTTCCAAGCTCGACTAAATGTAAATATATATATATTTATAAAAGTTGTAAAGAGCCACGAATTGATCCAGGCTCAACTGGAATGTATATATATATATATATATATATATATATATAGTTACAAAAGTTGTAAAAGGCCACGAATTTTCAATTCAGGCCAAACTGAAATGTAAATGTTAATATATATAGTTAGTATATAGATATTAAAGCGAAAAAGGCCACGAATTAGCAATCCAGGCCAAACGAAGTCGAAAAAATTATATATATATATATATATATAGTTATATATATAAGCAGTAAAAGGGCCATAAATTAGCAATCCAAGCCCGATTGAATGGAAAGTTAGTCTATATATATATATATAGTCAATTATATATATAATAAAGCTGAAAAGGCCACGAATCAGGGATCCAGACCGAACAGGTTAGTATATATATATATATATATATATATATATATATATACTTATATGTACTAAAAAGTAAGCTAAAACGGCCACGGAACTGAGTTTTGGGCAAAAATAGAAGATGAAACTTGATATGCACGTTTAGATATACGTAATGAAGTAAGAAATGAGTTATGATCGTAAAAATACTTACAATGGACTGCTCCACGGGCTTTTTGCCACTCGGTGGGCTTCAAATGGACGTTTCCACCGGTTAATTTTTGATATGTTGTAGAATATACGTATATAAATGTATTGGAAGAATAAAACTGAAGTTTGGAGTACGAGAAGTATGGCTAAGGGACGAAATAGGTGGAGTTTTAGAGCGTTTTTCTATTTTTTTTTTCTATTTTTTGCAAGGATGGGGGTTCTCATTTATAGACCAAAATGGTAGTGGGTCTACCCGCGGCTGTCGCGAGTAAAGCTGTGGCTCCTCGTGGTGGGCCCTACCTGGTGGGTCTGGTCGTCTCAAAGTACGTGCACTCCAAGCAACGCAATGTTAGGTTCGAACTTTCATAATTTTTGATCCGGGCGTCCGTTTGAGGCGTGCTATACCTTTTTGGAAAGCCATTTCTGAAAGACACACAATGACATGGGATTTGACCATTTTTGAATCTAAGAAGATTGGTTTATGACCAGATCTTCATTTTTTCAAGGTCCGTCCGTTGAGCTGCCTTGTGCTGTTTTCACTCGAGATCGATGTTATGGCTCTTTTTGACCTTCATTGCATCAATTTGGCTTTCTTTTGCCTGATTTGGCTTCAAGTTAGTAAAATAACCATTTTTCCCTTTCAGGGGTCGTCTCTTATGTTGGCCAGGTTTTCGACTGTTTTCCCGGGATTGTCTCCGAGATTTGATCCTAGCCGACTCTGTTCTACCTCAGGGTTGTCTCTGTGATGCCCCTAAATTCGGACCGCCACTTGGTCACTCGAATTAGGTGTGTCATGTTCTCATGGTAATACAATAATAACTAAAATCAAAAACCACAGCGAAAAATCTAATCTAGAATAATTTACAATGATTTATTATAATTATTCTCCCAAGTCTCGCAACCTACAGTACTTAATAAATTACATAATAATATCAAATAATGACTTATTACACAATCTAACTTCAGCTTAAACATAGTCAAATTCAATCATACTACATCATCTTAATGCAACATTAAAATATTTTAAACATAAAGGAACAAGCTAGTTGGTAGCCTTGCCCTTTCCCTTATCGACACTCAAAGGTTCGCCCTGCTCTGCCTTCACTAAAAAGTTTTAGGGAAAGCAAGAATGAGCACAAATTGCTCAGCAAGTAATATACAATAAGGATGAGTAATATAGTTCTCGAATCTCAAAAGAGTATAACAGTATGTGATAATTTCAAGGATAACAAGAAATATCAACAGTTTTTAATAATAGTCGCTAAGGACAGAAAATATCAATAAGATTAAATACTAAATCAATTCAAGATTTCAAGATAACTGAATACTGAGCAGTCAATAAGGACAATGAACTCTTACGATAATTTAACAATAACATACTTAAAATCCAATAAACACAAGTACAACAGGTGATCAGCCTATAGTACCCTACGGTATGCATATCGTTCAATCGTACTAAATTGTGCGCACGTCGGTCTCCCGACAAATATATTTTCCCTTCAAAGAAGGTTGTTCATCTCAGTCAAACAGATGATCCAGCACCAATCAATTGGTTTAGGTCGCTTTTCAAAAATATAAGTCTACCCAAATCAAATGGCATAGATCACAACAATTATAAGTTCAATCTCAAGATTTAAAGTTCGAATAATATAAATCGACTTTTATCTCATCCATGAAGTATATGATTCATAATATCTGGATTTCAATCTCAAAAGCTTACTTGTACGACCATAATATCGCAAGCTAAATGAATGTTCAATAAAGAGTAGAGTTAGGAACTTGCATACAATGTTCCTCGAATAACGTAAACACAAAGATAGGATACTTGCCTTATACGTAGTTTATCCACGAAAAGCGAATCAATACTTTTGAATCCCTATCTTAATATAGTTACGTATATATATGATATCCATTAGTCATATATTATCATATCTTATTTAGAATATATGATCAAGACACAAACTAAGTCTTAACCTAGCTACACAGTTATATCATACATAGTATCATATTAACATTACTTTTATCCTTAACGTTCCTCTTTTTGAGTTTAAACATATTCTCATATCATTAAAATCACATAAGATCACAACAAATAGCAAACATACTCTATTTAGCAAGTTATAGTCTTGTTATAAGTTAACCGTCAAAATCGGATTCAAGTGACATGTAACATATATGCATATTAAAGGATACTTTCATGCTCGTTCAACCTTTTCACGTTCAATTTACATGATATAGGTTCTAAGTTAATCCCCTTAATAACTTAAGGCCATTCAAGGTCATGAAATTACAAAGTCTAACTTGCTCACCTTGTAAACATATAAGGTAGTCATATAACTCATATTAGGCATGCTTATGAGTATTCACATTGCATACATGTAACTATCATAGTTATTAGTTTGAAAACATGCCTTATTTAGTCTTAACTTGATTTCACAATATCTAGCATGGTAGGCATACATGTATGATACATGAGTGAGTCTAAGATTACTATCAAACATGTTCAAAATTATCGGATTCTACTCTCAAAGTAGCATGTTAAGGTTCATGTTCAAAGTTTGTATTTTCCTTCGTAAAGCTTACTAATAAGTCCAACATATTCATGCTTCCTTACGAATCGTATAAACACAAGTTAATGGGTTCTTCATTCATTTCTAAGTCATCTAAACATGCTCGCAAAATCAGAATGTGTATATGGTATTTACATGTCAATGTCCATCTTCAAAACTTACATTTTCGTTAGAAATGTTCACTAACGAGGTTCGACATTCTCATGTTATACTATGAAACATATATACGCAAGTCAACATGCATTTCATGTGTTTCTAGGTGGTACTAACGTGTCTCAAAAGTCAGAATACCATTGTGGTATTTATATACTAAAGTCCCTTTTTATAACTCTAAGTTCATTTTGAAAACCATATGCTTTTCGTTAACCATGCATGCTAATATAGTAAAACATGTTTACATTGCCTCAATATATTCATATATATGTATTAATCAAGCTTCCATGCTTGTCTAAACCAAATCAAACATTTAGTACATAACAGTTTTGCAACAGGATGCAAAAAACCATATCCAGTGCCTGACGCAGCTGTGCTGCGCTCCAGTTATAAACTGGCGCAACTGCGCCACTACTGCTTCACACCAGAAACCGGCCTGTTACGGCAGAAACTTAGCCCAATCACAAAAATTCTTCACAATTTTGATTATAGCTAATCTGCATTGTATTATCAATATGTTTACAAGCTAATATAGAAACTAATTAACATTATCAAGTTGCAAAATCATGAGGTTCATGCGTAATTCAAGAATCAAAAATTTGACAGTGAACATAAATGAAGAACAATGGAAGAGGGATTATACCTCTGCTAGAATTCAGATAGAACTTGCTACTAATCCAAACTTCTTCTACTGATATATGTATATTGCTTTCACTCACTACTTATGCAAACTCTCAGCAAATTGAAAATGAAGAAACATGGCTGCTATTTATAGAAGAATCCTTACACAGACAATGCAGTTATTCTTCAATTTAAACCAACGAGATGTAGGATTGCATGGTGGTTAATAGAGAGTAGGTAATTAGTTGTTGGATTCATCATGAATCTCACATCCTTGTCCATCATTTGTTATGAGGCTATGAAAGTTTTTTTACTAAGTTTAAGGAATATAGGCTTTAGTCTTCATAATGCTATGCACGTGAAGGAGAAGAAGAGTTACTATTATATTGGGACAAAGCAAGTAATCTCAGCATTTGCAAATGAACTACATGCTACACTTGTATTACAATACACATACCATATACTTATGTTATATATTATATGTACTTTAAGTCAAAATGAAATGTCACAATGTAATTCTCATAATGTAGTAAGTGCAAATTGGCACACATAATTTATGTACATTTATCTTACCGGTATAATTTAATCGGATGTTATCACATTAAATTCTACAATCAACAATTGATTACAATATATTCATATTATTTTAATGTATACTTACATACATATTGTCACATAGGTATTAATCATGTAGCTCACATAGTTTAATAAATCCCAATACATGGTCTATATATATAGTATAGTTACATAAATTTTGCACCACACTATATAATATAGTTGTATTCCATTTACTTTATATTATTAATTATTGCATGCTTTTACATAACAATTAATATAATCTTATTATATTAATAACTTACTTATTTGCTTTATTATTCATAATGTCAAATAAATAAATTATTCATCTTATCGATTAATTAACAATAATATTAATTAATCCACTCATTGCCAATTAATTAAATTATTAATTTTCACTACAATTGCTCATTTATCACGCACAGTATATAAATATAAACCTTATTATATTTATAGACACGTTGCTCATTATTATTATTATATTTCTTGCAATAATAATAATCACATATTAATCATTCTTAATATTTTATAACAATTAATTAATATTCTATAATAGCAATTAATAATTAATATAGATTAATTGTTCACTTAATAATTCCTTCGTTAATTAATACTATCATTAATATTTCCCATCACTATGCCACGCAAGGCTTTTAACGAGTTTATCGCAAACTCCACATTTCCTCAATTATTATAATTATTTAATTTAATATAATTGAGTTAACTTATCTCATAACACGAAATTATTTATATTCAAATAAATATTCATTTACATTAATATATTCATTTAATAATATATGGAAATTCTCGGGTATTACATCCTCCCCCCTTATAAAAATTTTGTCTTCGGAATTGCTACAAGGTTATACAAATAGATGAGGATAGTCTCTCATCATCCTATCTTCTAATTTCCACGTAGCCACCTCGACATCGTGGTTACGCCAAAGTACTTTTACAGAAGATATA
Organism: Panax stipuleanatus; assembly: GCA_020205555.1. Classification (NCBI taxonomy): domain Eukaryota; kingdom Viridiplantae; phylum Streptophyta; class Magnoliopsida; order Apiales; family Araliaceae; genus Panax; species Panax stipuleanatus. The sequence goes on along the minus strand of CM035117.1, from coordinate 151,342,161 downwards.
ATTTTATTTCTCAAGGTTTGCTCTTTCCTATCTAGAATTTGGACAGGAATTTCTTCGTACGCCAAGTTCTTCTCCACTTGAATGGGCTCATAAGAAATCATGTGCTTGTAGTTGGCCTTGTATGGTCGCAACACTAAAATGTGGAACACTTTGTGAATGTGCTCCAACTCGGGTGGTAACACAACTTTGTATGCCACTTCGCCCACTCGCTTCAGTATCTCGAACGGTCCTATGAATCTAGGACTCAGTTTTCCCTTCTTGCCGAAACGGATCTTTCCCTTCCATGGAGATACCTTCAAGAATACGAAACTGCCGACTTTGAAGTCTCGGTCCTGTCGATGCAAATCTGCGTACTTTTTTTGGCAGTCTTGAGCAGCTACTAATCTAGCTCTTATCACTGTCACTACGTCTGCGGTTTGTTATACTAGCTCTGGTCCGAGTATTCGTCGTTCTCCGACTTCGTCCCAACATAATGGCGTTCTGCACTTTCTTTCGTAAAGACTTTCATATGGTGGCATTCCGATACTAGCATGGTAACTATTATTATACGCAAATTCGACTAAGGGTAGGTGGTCGTCCCAATTTCCCTTGAAGTCCATCACGCAAGTCCTAAGCATGTCCTCTAGTGTTTGTATAGTTCGCTCACTCTGTCCGTCTGTCTGAGGATGATAAGCAGTACTCAACCTCAACTGTGTTCCCATTCTCTCTTGCAAGATTTTCCAAAAATTTGACGTGAAGCGTGGATCTCGATCAGAGATAATTAATACCGGCACTCCATGTCGTGAAACAATCTCCTTTACATATAAGCTTGCTAACTGATTCAAACTGTATCGGATCTTGAATGGTAGAAAATGTGTGGTCTTTGTTAGTCGATCCACGATAACCCAAATGGCATCATATCCTTTTTGCGTAACTGGAAGTCCCACCACGAAATCCATCGTAATGTGCTCCCATTTCCACTCCGGTATTTCTAACGGTTGTAGTAAACCACTCGGCCGCTGATGCTCTACTTTAACGCGTTGGCAAGTCAAACATCTACTAGCTCACTCTGAGACTTCTCGTTTCAGATTGGGTCATCAAAAGTGTTGTTTAAAATCTTGGTACATCTTTGTGCCTCCTGGATGAACGAAATACGTCGTATTGTGTGCCTCGTGCAAAATCTCTTCCCTCAACTCGGTTATCGTTGGTACCCACATTCTTCCTTCGAATCTCAAAATACCATCTTTATCCATTCGGAATCTTTCTTCTTCATTTTTGGCGGTCCTCTTTCTGATCTTCTCACACTCTTCATCTTTCTCCTGTGCTTGCTTTACTCTATCCAACAATGTCGGACAAGCTTCCATTACAAACAACTTCTCTTCAGACCTCTCTGGTTCTTTCACCTCTATCTCCAATTTCTCCATTTCTCTTATCAACTCCTCCTGAGTCGTTAAGTGAAATAATTTCTCCCTTCCTTTTCTACTCAGAGCGTCGGCAACTACGTTTGCCTTACTCGGGTGATAAAGAATATCACAGTCATAATCTTTGATCAGTTCTAACCACCTCCTCTGACGCATATTCAGCTCCTTCTGTGTGAAGATATATTTCAGACTTTTGTGGTCCGTGTATATCTCACATTTCTCCCCATATAAATAGTGTCTCCAAATCTTTAACGCAAAAACTACTGCCGCTAACTCTAGGTCATGAGTAGGGTATCATTTTTCGTAGTCCTTTAATTTTCGTGATGCATACGCAATGACCTTACCGTGCTGCATAAGCACACAACCAAGTCCCTTGTGCGATGCATCACTATACACCATAAAATTTCCAGCATCATTTGGTAATGACAACAAAGGCGCCTCGCTTAATCTCTTCTTCAACTATTGAAAACTCTCTTCGCATTTGTCCATCCATACGAACTTTACCGTCTTCCTCGTCAGATTGGTCAACGGGGTTGCTATCTTAGAAAAATTCTGGATGAATCTTCGATAGTACCCAGCTAACCCTAAGAAACTCCTTATTTTTGTTGGTGTTTTTGGCTGCTCCCAATTATTTACTGCCTCGACCTTTGCTGGGTCTACTGAGATTCCATTCTTATCCACCACGTGACCTAAAAATTAAACATTCTCCATCCAAAATTCACACTTAGAAAATTTCGCATACATCTTCTCTTTTCTTAGTGCTTCCAAAATAATTTTAAGATGTTCGGCGTGTTCTTCCTCTCTCTTCGAGTAGATTAAAATATCGTCGATGAAAACTACCACGAATTTATCTAAGTATGGCTTAAAAATTCAGTTCATCAAGTCCATAAATGCTGCCGGAGCATTAGTCAATCCAAATGACATTACTAAAAACTCGTAATGTCCATAACGGGTTCGAAACGCAGTCTTTGGTATGTCCTCATCCCGTACCTTCAGTTGGTGATATCCCGTCCGTAGGTCGATCTTCGAGAAACATTTCGCTCCTTTCAGTTGATCAAATAAATTATCTATCCTCGGTAGTGGATATCTGTTCTTGATCGTTACTCTGTTCAATTCTTGATAATCGATACAGAGCCTCATCGATTCGTCCTTTTTCTTAACGAATAACACTAGTGCTCCCCAAGGAGACACACTCTGTCAGATTTAACCCTTATCCAATAACTCTTGCAGTTGTATCATCAATTCCTTCATTTGTACTGGCGCCATGCGGTATGGAGCTTTCAAAATCGGTGCCGTTCCCGGTGCTAAGTCTATTACGAATTCGATTTCTCTATCTGGCGGAAGACCAGGCAGATTGTCCGAAAATACATCTCGAAATTCATTCACTACGGATATATCCTTAATTTCTATTCCCTTTTTCCGGGCATCTACAATGTAGGCTAAGTAACCTACACATCCTTTGCTTAACAATTTCTTGGCCTGCATCATTGTAAGACAATACGATTGCTTAAGCGATGAGCTACCATAAAACACTACCTTAGACTTACTCGGAGTCTGAAGGTTCACACATTTATTTTGACAGTCAATTATTGCTGCATGGTTATACAACCAATCCATTCCCAGTATTATGTCAAATTCTCCCAATCTAATAGGAATCAAGTCTACGCTTAGTTCATGTTTTCTAATGTTTGCGCGATAATTTTGATAAACGTATTCTATAGGGATTACTTCCTTATTTGCAACTTCTATGTTCAAGGGATTTTCTAATCGTTCTCAGGGTGTATTAAGTCTACTAGCAAATTCTTTAGATACAAAAGAACAGGTGGCACCCGAATTAAATAATACATATGCATTTATATCATTGATTGGGATTATACCTGACACCATGTCCTTTGCAGCTACTATGTCCTGGACGGTCATGTTAAAGGTTCTGGAGGTTGGGTGGTTGGATTGTACCGGTCCGCTGATCATTAGCTTGTCTCCCCCTTGTTGGTTGCTACCTCCGCCACTTCTCTTCTTCGGGCAGTCCTTAATTCGGTGCTCCGTCGAGCCACATATAAAGCATCCTTGTATCTTTTTCGACTTTGAGCAGTTGGGCGAGATGTGCCCTTCCTGTCTGCAGTTGTAGCAAGTGCCACATCCCTTCCAGCACTCACCTTGATGGTTCTTCCCATATTTCGGGCATCCTTCAGCCCTCTTCTTAAAACCTCCACGAAAATTCCCCGATTGGTTGTTGTTATTTTTGTTGTTGTTGTTCTCCCACTTCTTTTTTCCCAAGTTGCTTCCTCCACTACTGCTTCCTCTAGTACGGTTCTTTCCTCTAGTATTCTTTCCTTTTTTCTCCTTGTTATACAGACTTAAGGCCTCACTGCCACCTTCCGTAATGATTACCTTCTCTAGCAATGTCGCAAAGGAATCAATTTGAAGAACTGATACCTTATTGAACAGCCACGGCTTCAGGCCTTGCTCAAAACGTCTCGCCTTTCTTTCCTCATCTCTAACTTGGTGTTCTGCAAATCGCGCTAGTTCGTTAAACTTAGCCGCGTACTGCGCTACCGTCAGATCACCTTGCTTCAGTTCTAAGAACTTCACCTCCATCCTATTCTTCATGCTTTTCGGGAAGTAATTCTCGAAAAATAGCGTCTTAAACTTATCCCAAGCTATTATCCCTTCTCCAGCTCTTTGTTGATTAGCCTCCCACCAGTAGTTGGCTTCGCCTCTCATCATATATGTAGCGAATATAGTCTTTTGGTCTTCACCCACGCGAGCGATGGTGAAAGCCTTCTCGATATCCTTAACCCATGTCTGTGCAATGATTGGGTCGGTAGTACCCTCGAACTCTGGGGGTCCTACACTCCTAAAGTCTTTGAAGTTTGTGACTGGTACTCCTTGAGGATTGGGGAGAACGGGTTCGTTGTTCCTTCCTCTAAGGGCCTCTCCTAACAGATCTACCAGTTTCTGGATTGGGTCTACTTGTTCCCTCTCATTGTTCACTGACTCCTCAGGTGCAGTCAATCTACGTCTGGGCGGCATTATCTGCATCACAAATTTTCATTTTATTATTATTCAAGTATATGGCTTAAGTATTTCTTTTAATACTAAAAGAATAAATTTATAACACGTTTCAGAAATAAACTTCATTTATATTCATATGCCAAATCGTTTCATTACAAGATTTTCCCTAGCATATTTCTATAAATGTTATCACATATATCCCATAATATCACAAAAGAATGGGAAATACTAACACATTATCATACTACCCCTCTAACAAATGCTTACTCGGGGTTTGCATCACTATCCCATACTTTACACAAAAAGTTGGGATTACAACATAGTATATACATCAGATAAAGTAAATGCTATAACTAGACTAACTAAGGGTCTCATCCCATCATCCCACGCTCCACAGCACTCTTATACTCGATCTGCGATATGTAAGCCACCAACTCTCGGCTCATAGTATGTAGGGTCTGTCCCTGCTCCTCCGGGTAGTGGTACACACCATCAATCACCCTCTCAAATGCCGAACAGAACACGTACCCCATCTTGTTCATCTTCCTCTTCTTGCATCTAACTTCATCCTCCAAGTTGTCTGCTCTCTTATTCGCTGCTTCCCACTTCTCCTCGAAGTGAATCCTCTCCATAACCTCCAACTCTAGCTGAGTACGGAGTGTTTCCTTCTCAGTCTTCTCACTTAATTCCCTCTGTTCTATTTCTTCCAGCTTCCCTGCCAGATCTACATTTATCGCCACCGACTTATGGAATAAGGTTCCCATCTGGATCCCTGCCTCCCTGCGGTAACCAATATCCACCTCTAACTCCTGCATGGCCAGCTTCCTCTGATGGTCTTCGTCCCTCAGTTTTTGGAACTCGGACTCTCTCTCTTGGGCCTCTGCCTCCAGCTCCTGGACTCTGCAGTCTTACTCTAGGATTCGCTCCTCATACTTGCCTAACATCTGCTCCTCAAGATTAAGCTTGTAGGAGTCCTCCATGGGCTCCTCCTCGGTAGGCTTGTCCTCAACAGGATCATCCTCCTTAGGATCAAACTCCACCTCAATCTCATCCTCGTCGTCAGACTCGGATGGTGCAACTTCCTGCACTGGCACAGCCTTTAAAGGTGCCTCGTATACTACATGTATATCTCTAGGTTCCTCCTCGGCCACTCTACTAGGTACTCCTGTGTCTGCCATCCTACAGTCACAAACACAAGACAAACAAGCAGTAACTCCATTAGAATGTTAAATAAAATTGAAGTTCATTGTATAGAATGAAGTTACATTTCATAACACGCAAAGTCTCGCTCTAGGGAAAACACTACATGAGTCTTATCTCCTTTCAAACTTTTAAGTTCTCCTAAGTTATAATCTAAAGACACTCGCTCCTAAGGTTTATAACTACAGCTTTGATACCAACCTGTGACGCCCCCAAATTTGGACTGCCACTTGGTCACTCGAATTCGGTGTGTCACGTTCTCATGGTAATACAATAATAACTAAAATCACACAATCACAGCGGAAAATCTAATCTAGAATAATTTACAATAATTTATTATAATTATTCTCCCAAGTCTCGCAGCCTACAATACTTAATAAATTACATAATAATATTAAATAACGACTTATTACATAATCTAACTTCAGCTTAAACATAGTCAAATCCAGTCTTACTACATAATCTTAATGCAACATTAAAATATTTAAAACATAAAGGAACAAGCTAGTTGGTAGCCTTGCCCTTGCCTTTATCGACACTCGAAGGTTCGCCTTGCTCTGCCTTCACTAAAAAGTTTTAGGGAAAGCAAGAATGAGCACAAATTGCTCAGCAAGTAATATACAATAAGGGTGAGTAATATAGTTCTCGAATCTCAAAAGTGTATAACAGGATGTGATAATTTCAAGGATAATAAGAAATATCAACAGTTTTCAATAATAGTCGCTAAGGACAGAAAATATCAATAAGATTTAATACTAAATCAATTCAAGGTTTTAAGATAACTGAATACTGAGCAGTCACTAAAGACTATGAACTCTTACTAGAATTGAACAGTAATATACTGAAAATCCAATAAACACAAGTACAACAGGTGATCAGCTTATAGTACCCTACGGTATGCATATCGTTCAATCGTACTGAATTGTGCGGACGTCGGTCTCCCGACAAATATATTTTCCCTTCAAAGAAGGTTGTTCATCTCAGTCAAACACATGATCCCGCACCAATCAATTGGTTTGTGTCGCTTTTCAACAATATAAGTCTAGTCGAATCAAATGGCATAGATCACAACAATTCTAAGTTCAATCTCAAGATTTAAAGTTCGAAGAATATAAACTGAATTTTATCTTATCCATGAAGTATATGATTCATAATATCTGGATTTCAATCTCAAAAGCTTAATTGTATGACCATAATATCGCAAGCTAAATGAATGTTCAATAAAGAGTAGAGTTAGGAACTTGCTTACAACATTCATCGAATAACGTAAACACAAAGATAGGATACTTGCCTTATGCGTAGTTTATCCACGAAAAGCAAATTAATACTTTTGAATCCCTATCTTAATATAGTTACGTATATATATGATATCCATTAATCATATATTATCATATCTTATTTAGAATATATGATCAAGACACAAACTAAGTCTTAACCTAGCTACACAATTATATCATACATAGTATCATATTAACATAACTTTTATCCTTAATGTTCCTCTTTTTGAGTTTAAACATTCTCATATCATTAAAATCACATAAGATCACAACAAATAGCAAACATACTCTATTTAGCAAGTTATAGTCTTGTTATAAGTTAACCGTCAAAACCAGATTCAAGTGTCAAATAACATATATGCATAGTAAAGGATACTTTCATGCTCGTTCAACTTTTTCACATTCAATTTACATGATATAGGTTCTAAGTTAATCCCCTTAATAACTTAAGGCCATTCAAGGTTATGAAATTACAAAGTCTAACATGCTCACCTTGTAAACATATAAGGTAGTCATATAACTCATATTAGGCATGCTTATGAGTATTCACATTGCATACATGTAACTATCATAGTTATTAGTTTGAAAACATGCCTTATTTAGTCTTAACTTGATTTCACAATATCTAGCATGGTAGGCATACATGTATGATACATGAGTGAGTCTAAGATTACTATCAAACATGTTCAAAATTATCAGATTCTGCCCTCAAAGTAGAATGTTAAGGTTCATGTTCAAAGTTCGTATTTTCCTTCGTAAAGCTTACTAATAAGTCCAACATGTTCATGTTTCCTTACGAATCGTATAAACACAAGTTAATGGGTTCTTCATTCATTTCTAAGTCATCTAGACATGCTCGCAAAATCAGAATGTGTATATGGTATTTACATGTCAATGTCCATTTTCAAAACTTACATTTTCGTTAGAAATGTTCACTAACGAGGTTCGACATGCTCATGTTATACTATAAAACATATATACGCAAGTCCACATGCATTTCATGTGTTTCTAGGTGGTACTAACGTGTCTCAAAAGTCAGAATACCATTGTGGTATTTATATACCAAAGTCCCTTTTTAAAACTCTAAGTTCATTTCGGAAACCATATGCTTTTCGTTAACCATGCATGCTAATATAGTAAAACATGTTTACATTGCCTCAATATATTCATATATATGTATTAATCAAGCTTCAATGCTTGTTTTAACCAAATCAAACAATTAGTACATAACAGTTTTGCAGCAGGATGCAAAAAACCATATCCAATGCCTGACGCAGCTGTGCTGCGCTCCAGTTATAAACTGGCGCAACTGCGCCACTACTGCTTCACACCAGAAACTGGCCTGTTACGGCACAAACTTAGCCCAATCACAAAAATTCTTCACAATTTCGATTATAACTAATCAGCATTGTATTATTAATATGTTTACTAGCTAATATAGCAACTAATTAACATTATCAAATTGCAAAATCATGAGGTTCATGCTTAATTCAAGAATCAAAAATTTGACAGTGAACATAAATAAAGAACAATGGAAGAGGGATTATACCTCTGCTAGAATTCAAGTAGAACTTGCTGCTAATCCAAACTTCTTCTACTGATATATGTATATTGCTTTCACTCACTACTTATGCAAACTCTCAGCAAATTGAAAATGAAGAAACATGGCTGCTATTTATAGAAGAATCCTTACACAGACAATGCAATTATTCTTCACTTTAAACCAATGAGATGTAGGATTGCATGGTGGTTAATAGAGAGTATGTAATTAGTTGTTGGATTCATCATGAATCTCACATCCTTGTCCATCATTTGCTATGAGGCTATGAAAGTTTTTTACTGAGTTTAAGGAATATAGGCTTTAGTCTTCATAATGCTATGCACGTGGAGGAGAAGAAGAGTGACTATTATATAGGGACAAGGCAAGTAATCTCAGCATTTGCAAATGAACTACATGCTACACTTGTATTACAATACACATACCATATACTTATGTTATATATTATATGTACTTTAAGTCAAAATGAAATGTCACAATGTAATTCTCATAATGTAGTAAGTGCAAATTAGCACACATATAATTCATGTACATTTATCTTATCGATATAATTTAATCGGATGTTATCACATTAAATTCTACAATCAGCAATTGATTACAATATATTCATATTATTTTAATGTATACTTACATATATATTGTCATATAGGTATTAATCAGGTAGCTCACATAGTTTAATAAATCCCACTACAAGGTCCATATATATAGTATAGTCACATAAATGTTGCACCACACTATATAATATAGTTGTATTCCATATACTTTATATTATTAATTATTGCATGCTTGTACATAACAATTAATATAATCTTATTATATTAATAACTTACTAATTTGCTTTATTATTCATAATGTCAAATAAATAAATTATTCATCTTATCGATTAATTAACAATAATATTAATTAATCCACTCCTTGCCAATTAATTAAATTATTAATTTCCACAACAATTGCTCATTTATCACACACAGTATATAAATATAAATCTTATTATATTTATAGACACGCTGCTCATTATTATTATTATATTTCTTACAATAATAATAATCACATATTAATCATTATTAATATTTTATAACAATTAATTAATATTCTATATTAATAATTAATATAGATTAATTGTTCACTTAATAATTCCTTCGTTAATTAATATCATCATTAATATTTTTCATCACTGTGCCACACAAGACTTTTAACGAGTTTATCGCAAACTCCATATTTTTTCAATTATTATAATTATTCAATTTAATATAATTGAGTTAACTTATCTCATAACACGAAATCATTTATATTTAAATAAATATTCATTTCCATTAATATATTCATTTAATAATATATGGAAGTTCTCGGGTATTACAGTCTCCGAGGTTGATTTGGTTTCCCATGGTTGTCTCTGGAGCTTCTGGACCTCTCGGGGTTGTCGCTGGGGTTTGACTTGACATCCCGGTGTTGCCTGGGCTTGACTTGGCATCCCGGTGTTGGGACCGGGGTTGAGTTTGATCTCTCAGTGTTGTCGCCGGGGTTGTTGTACCTCTCGGGCTTGTAGCTGGGGTTTGACTTGACATCCCGGTATTGTGACCAAGGTTAACTTTGATCTGAACTTCCAGAGTTGTCTCTGGAAGGTAAAAGATGATTTTGCCCTTCTGCAGGGTTAGTAACAAGAATGCAACATTTCGAGTGTCTACATATGGACCACTTGGACATTGGCTTGATGATAGTGGTTCGTGCTCTCAGACAGGGTTGTATTATCTTGCCCATGATATTGGCGGAGTCCTTGAGGTCGTCCACATTTTGTCATACCCATCCTGTGGGGTTTTTCAAGGGTAGCGCCGTTTTGCTGTACGTGTGGTTTATGACACACTTGAGCCCTATCGACACTTTCAGACATCATGGGTTTTACTTTACTCATGAGATAGCCATGTTCTACTCTTTTTGACCGGTGGAGTGTATAGATGCGACAACCCTGTTGGCCTTTTTGACAATGATCGAGCCTCCCTTTTCAATCTTGCCTTGCTCAGGGCTTAGCTCCCTTTACATCTTCATTACTTATGAAGTCAGCATGGATTACCTGCCCTTGGCAGGTTTAAAAGGGGTGACGACATATCATTCGCTGGCTGTCATGGGACAATTTGATCAGTTTCAAAGCATCCACCTCTTTGAGGGGGCTATGGATTAGCAAATATCAGCTTCATCTTTGTCGTCAGCTGGCCTTGCCAGGACTTATGATTGTTGGACTCTCCGTAAGAGGGATAATTTTTCTACTAGCCATTCGGATCATTTTGCAGAGTATTCTGCATGGTTGGTGGTAGATATTGCACTGGTTATGGTTGTCCATTCAGCTTTGAGTATTGATTCTGATGAGGAGGAGCCTGTGGAGGATCCTGATTCTCCCACCAAGGATGATTTATTTGCTGGTTTGACAGCAACTTTGGTCTGTGACCCCCCGAGCATTCTTACTAGGACAGATCTAGCTCTTATCGATTCGTTAGCTTGTATGACCTTTGAGTGGGATCAGGCTAGAGTGCTGATGTTGACAGCCCTTTCTGGAAGGGATGCAACTTTTGTTGATAGAGACGAGGCTCGAGCTACCCGGGATATAGCTTTTATTAAGATTGAGGAGGCTCTAGTGGGCCGGGATGCTGTTTATATTAAGAGGGATGAGGCCTTAGCTACCCGGGATGTTTATATTGCTGATAGCACTGCTCTCAGGTTATATACACACAGCATCATTGCAGATATGAGTGCCTTTATAGATGGTCACAGTACCATCTTGCCCATGATATTAACATAGACCTTGAGGTCGGCTACATTTTGCCATACCCATCCTGTGGGGTTTTTCAGGGGCAGTGCCATTTTACAGTTAGTGTGGTTTATGACACACTTGAGACCCATCGGCACTTTTAGATATCATGGGTACTGCTTTATTCATGAGATAGCCATGTCCTACTCCTTTCAGCCGGCGGAGTGTATAGATGCGGCATCGTGGTTGGCCTTTTTGACGGCGATCAAGCATTCATTTTCGATCTTGCCCTGCTCAAGGTTTAGCTCCCCTTATAGGTTCATTACTCATGCAGTTGACATGGATTATCTACCCTTAGCGGGTTTGAGAAGGGTGACCACCTATCATCCACTGGCTGTCATGGGATAGTTTGATCAATTTTAGGATATTCACCACTTTGAGGGGGCTTTGGATCATCGGCTATCAGCTTTGTCTTTATCATCAGCTGACTTGACCAGGATTTACGATTGTTGGACTCGTCGTGAGAGGGTTGATTTTTTGACTAGTAATCCGGATCATTCTCCAGAGTATTCTGCATGGTTGGAGGCAAACATTGCACTAGCTGCGGTTGTCCACTCATCTTCGAGTTTTGATTCTGATGAGGAAGAGCCTTTAGAGGACCCTGATTCTCCCACCAAGGACGAGTTATTTGCTGGCTTATCAACAACTTTGGTTAGTGACCCCCCTAGCATTCCTACTGGGACAGATCTAGCTCTTATCGATTCGTTAGCTCGGATGATCTTTGAGAGGGATCAGGCGAGAGCACTGATGTTGACAGCCCTTTCTGGCAGGGATGCGGCTTTTGTTGATAGAGACGATGCTCGAGCTACTTGGGACGCCGCTTTTGTTGAGATTGAGGAGGCTCTAGTCGCCCGGGATGCTGGTTTTATTGAGAGGGATGAGGCCCTAGTTACCTGTTGGTTGGTTTGTGTAACGACAATTAACGCGCAAGTATACGCGGTCAACAAGTAATATAAGATAAGTAGGATGTCGTACCCACGAGGACGAAGTCTTAAATGCAAATCAAATACTAATGTAAGTTCTATACTGTCTTATCTAAACAAATGATTGGAGGTGGTATTTTAAACTATGCGATTACAACTAAAGGAAGTGGGAGAAATAGATGTAATAGGGAGACAAGCTAGGATTACAATTCCCCTAATGCGTCGCCTAATCTCATAACTCTCCACATTACAAACAAATCAAGGAATGGTCAGCCGAGAATAGAACTACGCATATGCTTTTGTCGAAGGCCAAATGCACATCCCTAGCTAGATGAATCACAATATGTCTATCGATGATAATAACTAGACTAGGGTCATTAAGCTCAGTCTCAAGGCTACACAAGGCAAATAGAGATATGTCTATCCTATTAAGCAGTTTATGCACACATTCCTTTAGGGAAGGGCATAACAAGTGTTATTGTATTTTAAAAGCCAGATATTAATATCCAATATTCAATATCCATTAATATCACTACCAAACACTCTGTCAAGCATTTAGTCAATAAGCAAGAAATACAACAACCCATTCCCAAAATGATTCATTAATATAAATAGGAGAGAAAGTTATTTAGGCTAAGCACTAGGTTACATTGCAATCCTAAGAAGGAATTAGTTCATAACCATGGTGCTAATACACATTTCTATCACATTCAACATTGCTCATTAATACACAAATAACTGAGAGATTTGGAATAAGGAAACTCCTGTTGTAAGGTTTTCTGTCTCCAAGTCTTCTCTTCTCCGTGTAACTCCTGAGCTGTGTATGATGCAATAACTATTGTCCCCTAAAACACACAGCTTCTTTCTACTCTAGAATCTCCAAAAATATTCTCCGTTATCTCACTGTCTGTTGTAGATTATCTAGCCGCTGTGTTCTCCTCTTTTTATTAGGTCATTAAAAGCGAGCCACTGGCTAGACACCGGAGGCGACGCTGCGGCGCGGAGCCTATAACAGCTTGGTGGCGCTGCTGCGCCACTCACGCTGCAGCGCGAGCTTAAGAAGGACCAGGGCCGCTGCAGCGTCAGAAAACATCAGCATGGACAAAGAGGCGGCGCTGCGGCGCCAGAGTGTAATATTGCCCCTGCAAGCTAGAAATGACCTGAACAGCCCTGCATCATACAGGAAAAACATAATAATAACAAAAGAAATACAAAAGCACAACAAATAACAAAAAACAAGCAGCGTCTTAAGCTTTAGAGAATCTGATTCGCGATATAAATACTACTTATCAGATACCCCCAAACTTAAGCTTTTGCTTGCCCTCAAGCAAACTAACTAACATCCACACCTACATCACTGGAAGACGCGAATGGAAACTACTATTATAGAATAATAGCACGGCTTCAAAGCGTACTTATAGAGCCTCTCCGAGAATAGGACAAACACTGACATGAAAGGGGGCTTAAAATCGAATATGCAAGCATGAGACTGTACTCGATCCATTCTATGTGTGTGTGAAGACCAACCATCCTAACTAATCATAACTCAAAAAAAACTCGCACAGTCGATTGGTAAAACCAGTATGCACCGCAACTTAAACAATCAACAAGCATTAAGACTAAGATGCAAGCACAGGAAAAGATCAAAAGGCTCTAGCATGAAGACTGTAAATCTGACTTGGACAGTCTTTAATTACCTTAGGCTAAACAGAGCTACCCATGAATGAGCTTTTGATCAGTGACTCCCAAGCCAGACGACTTTAGGGCACTAGGTGTGGAACACCCCTATGGATCTAATAACTCGAGCAGCAAAGGCCACGCAATTAACATAAGCCAAATTAGACTTTACGAAATCTGAAGATTATTAGACGAGTGCATTTTATGCTCCATCTCAACATCGGTCCTGCATTTATGGGAGAGCGCGTTTTACGCTCCATCTCGACCCACCGCAAGACTTTCGATATTCAATCTCCTTTTCAATTTATTTTATTTTTATATTATTTTTTTTATACAACATGCCAGAATCCAAGATCCAAAACTGTATATGCGTCGAACTCTTTTATTACCTTGCAGAAATGAAAGATTATAAGAATGAACATACTCTCAAAGTAATAAACGCGCGAAGTAAAATCGAAAAATAACTAGTTAGCACAGTTGGTCGGTGCTTGCTAAAAAGGACGGATCAATAACAGTCTCAACTTATCGATTGAACAACCCCTAGCTCATACATGCTTGACATGACTCTAAGAGATAAGCATAATTACATGACGCTTGTCATTAGCCATGATCAAAAATAAACAGCAATAACACCCTCACCCAGCATATTTACAGTTACATAACGGGGCGAAAAAAAGGGGGGATCAAAATAAATTAGGCATGAAGCAACAAAAGAAATAACACCCAGCCCAAATAAGGAGAAGCCATAACACATGGCAAGCAAACCAATTATCTGCACAAACCCCAAAATATGGCTATAAACATAACAACCAAAAATGACATGAAAGCTAAAGCGAACGCAAAATACTATATACAAAATAAAGCACAAGCATTTAAATATTATAAACCAAAACATTCATTCATATACGTAATAAAACCAACGTACCAATGCATCATAACATGCATCCCAAAATAAACCAAAAACATCCACAAACATAGCAGAAACATAACAGCAATTCATATATAATAATACATAAAAAGGAAATCTCCCCCAAGCTTGAAATCTGCCAATGTCCTCACTGGCCTTCACCCTTTGGAGCACCATCACCGCCACCATCATCATCACCATCATCATCGGCACCCGCTGGCTCCTCTTCGCGATCCTCTCCTCTGGCTGGAAATGGCGGTGGATAAGGCGCAAAAATTGGAGGCTCTGGAAATTGAAAGGGCATGGACTCTCCGTCATCTCCTCCCTGAGCATAATAGATACTGGAAACTGTATTTGCGAACTCCGCATGATAGTGATTGAATTGGCTCTGCCATTGAGCCACTGTATCAACCTTGCAGTGGAGAAAATTAAGGCTGCTTAAAATCTCTGCCAAGGCCCCGGGTGGCATAGCCTCAGAAGATAGGGGCTCAGGCGCTTGAGCGGAGATACCAGCCTCCGATGAGGGAGGCGGCAGAGGTCCCGATAAATATCCCTGACCCTTTGGGTGCGACGGAGGTCCCCCATCCCATACTCCATAACGGGCTATAACGTGATGATCAATGACAGCAATAGGCGGCTGAGTGATATCGTCTTTCTCCCATACCACACCCGTCCTTTTGTATAGGCGTGTGATCAAAGACGGGTGAGGCAGTCCGGAATTGACGTTGCTCCTAATGGCCTTTTTAATTGAATCCTGGATAAGAACCCCCACATCAACCTTCAGCCCCATGACAATTGCATACAACAATACTGCCCTCTCTCTTGTTACATCGCTCAGATGGCATGTTGGCATGATATTGGCACAAATGAAGGAGTACCTCGCCTTACCATAACGACTTAAGGCTTGATGAGGGAAAGAGGTCTTTTCACCGTGGAATTCATTGGTTTTCCACACGGTACCAGGCTTGCAGAGCTTGGTTATAATCTCATCTGTACTGTAACTCTGCATCCCAGACTCCAGATAATCCTTACCATCGTAGTTTGGAGTCCCATACATAGCATTGATGGTACGACTGTCAAATTTGATCAACTTACCCCGAACCGGTACCGAAGCAGGACCATCAGCATTAGCATTTGCGTAGAATTCCTTTACCACCGAAATAACTGCAGATTCGGGCGGCTTGGTGAAGTGAATCCATTTCATAGTCACAATCATGGAATTCATATCGCCGTCCATCTTGTCATCTGGCCTTAGCCCTCTCTCAGGCACCAAACTCCTCTTTGAAAAATTTTGGGCATATCGCTTCCAGGCTTCCTCACTTGGGAATTTTACAGCATCCCAAAGGGGAGGAGGGGTTCTGGATAACGGAGGAGGACCTATACTAGTGCGAGGACGCTTTGAACCCATAGCCAACAAAACTCCAAGGACAACAAAAAGAAAATCAACAAACAAAAATCCAAACTCTGCTCTGAAGAAATCCTTTACCTCGAAATAACTTATAAATAGGATGAAGGAGAAGAAACGGCAGGACGGTTGATGGCCCCAAACGATCAGAAACCGAAAGGGTGACGGTTGATTTGTCGCACTCTTTGGAAGGAAGGGAGATGTGTGTGAGAGAAATGAGGGATGAACATGAACTGCTGTAAACTGAATCCCAAAAGCCTTGTTTAAACTCAAAAACACGGCACTGGCGCTGCGGCCCGAGTTAGGTTCATCTTGGCGCTGCGGCGCCATTTTCGGCGCTGCGGCGCGAATAATTAGGAAGGCCTCAACGCTGCAGCGCAACTCTCCAGTAGCTTCCACCATATGCCGGCGCCGCGGCGTGAAAATTTGTAAAGGGGCTGGCGCTGCGGCGTGGATAGGAATTTGGAATATTGAGCATGGCGTTGCGGCGCGAGACTTAGGCTAGTACCTGGCGCTGCGGCGCGAGTACTTTGTTCTCCTGCATTCCTGCAGCAAACACCCAAAACCTGAATCAATACACATTTTAACTACTAAACAAAGCAATCATCCTAACATACTAATTTAACATCTACAATAATTCTAAGGAAAACCAAGTGCACTAATGATAACTAAAGAAAACAACATTAAATAAAATCATAAGGATATTTTTGATACTGAGATGGGGTTGCCTCCCCATCAAGCGCTTGATTTAGAGTCGTCGGCTTGACTTTCACCCCACCTTACATCGGGTCTCCCAAGGTGATGGAGGTGTTTTGCCGGTCGACCTCGCCGCCCCAATAGTGTTTTAAACGTTGTCCATTGACTTTGAAGGTTTTGTCTGAATGAGGGTCTTCGACCTCAATAGCCCCATGAGGATACACCTTAGTAATTGTGAACGGCCCCGACCATCGGGACTTCAACTTCCCCGGGAATAATTTCAGCCGGGAGTTAAAAAGAAGCACCTTCTGGCCTTGTTCGAAGTTCCTTTCGACAATTTTCTAGTCATGCCACCGCTTTGTCTTTTCCTTATACAACTTAGCATTTTCATATGCGTGCAGACGAAACTCGTCTGATTCATTGAGTTGTAATAGTCTTCGTTCACCCGCTGCATCCATATCGAAATTGAGCTTTTGGATAGCCCAATATGCGTTGTGCTCTAGCTCTACAGGAAGATGACAAGCCTTTCCATAAACAAGCCTATACGGAGACATTCCAATAGGCGTTTTATAAGCGGTGCGGTATGCCCACAAGGCATCATCAAGCTTCTTTGACCAGTCCTTCCGATTAGGATTAACAATCTTCTCCAAGATACGCTTAACCTCTCGATTAGAGATTTCTGCTTGGCCACTTGTCTACGGATGATAACCTGTGGCTATTTTATGGGTCACCCCATACTTAGCAAGAAGGGCTTCAAAATATTTGTTGTAAAAATGTGACCCTTCATCACTGATTATTGCCCGAGGAGTGCCGAAGCGAGTGAAAATATTTTTCCTTAAGAAATTAAGCACCACCTTAGCATCATTAGAAGGCAAGGCGACTGCTTCTACCCATTTGGAGACATAATCAACCGCAACAAGAATATAGAGATTGTTGTAGGACGACGGGAATGGCCCCATGAAGTCAATACCCCATACATCAAACAACTTTACTTCAAGGATATTCTGCAGAGGCAATTCATGCCTTTTTGAGATGGTTCCTACCCTTTGGCATCTATCGCAGTGCAACACATATAGGTGTGCATCTTTGAATAGGGTAGGCCAGTAAAACCCAGATTGGAGTACTTTAGCAGCAGTTCTTTGGCCCCCAAAATATCCTCCATAATTAGAGGAATGGCAATGATGGAGCACACCTTCAATTTCCTCCTTTGGCAAACATCTCTGCAGAATCTGATCTGAACACTGTTTGAATAAAAGGGCTCGTCCCACAAGTATTGTTTTGCATCATTTAGGAATTTTTTCCTCTGTTGATAGCTCAAGATGGGAGGAAGCACTTGACAAGCGACGAAATTGGCAAAGTCCGCATACCATTGGGCTTTACTCTGGACGCCAAACAGTTGTTCATCCGGGAAGAAATCATTGATGTCTTTGATTGCATCTCCCGAATGAGGAGGGTTTTCCAACCTCGACAAGTGATCTGCTACCTGGTTTTCTGTCCCCTT
Organism: Panax stipuleanatus; assembly: GCA_020205555.1. Lineage (NCBI taxonomy): Eukaryota > Viridiplantae > Streptophyta > Magnoliopsida > Apiales > Araliaceae > Panax > Panax stipuleanatus. The sequence goes on along the minus strand of CM035117.1, from coordinate 151,323,802 downwards.
TTTGTCGCGGATCTCCAGATCGAACTCCTGTAGAAGAAGGACCCACCTTATCAACCTAGGCTTTGCATCTTTCTTCTCTATCAGATATTTGATGGCCGAATGGTCTGTGTACACGGTCACTTTTGTTTCAATAAGGTAGGAACAGAATTTGTCAAAAGCATAACCACTGCCAGCAGTTCCTTCTCGGTTGTGGTGTAATTTAACTGAGCATCAGTTAATGTTTTGCTTGCATAGTAGATCGTGTAGAACACTTTGTCCCTTCTCTGTCCTAACACTGCCCCAATAGCATAATCATTGGCGTCACACATGAGCTCAAATGGGAAAGTCCAGTCAGGAGCTACCACAATAGGAGTTGAAATGAGTTTTTCCTTCAATAGTTCAAATGCTCTGAGGCAGGCTTCATTAAACTGAAACGGCATATCCTTTTCCAATAGTGAACATAGCGGTTTGGTTATTCTTGAGAAGTCCTTGATAAACCGCCTATAGAATCCTGCATGCCCAAGAAAACTCCTAACCCCTTTCACTGATGTAGGCGGTGGTAGACTATTGATGACATCAATTTTAGCCTTGTCTACCTCGATACCACTATCAGATACTCTATGGCCTAGAATAATGCCCTCTTTTACCATGAAGTGGCACTTCTCCCAATTCAATACAAGATTAGTTTCAACACATCTTTGGAGAACGGCAGTCAAATTCACCAGACAGTTATCAAATGAACTCCCGAATATAGAAAAATCGTCCATGAAAACCTCGAGGGTCTTTTCGACCATGTCAGAGAAGATGGACATCATACAACGTTGGAATGTTGTAGGAGCGTTACACAACCCAAAGGACATTTTCTAAAAGGCAAAGGTCCCATACGAACATGTGAACGTTGTTTTCTCCTGATCTTCGGGAGCAATAGAAATTTGATTATAGCCAGAATAACCATCTAGCAGACAATAGAAAGCATGCCCAGCAAGTCTATCGAGCATTTGATCAATAAATGGCTGAGGGAAGTGATCCTTACAGGTGGACTTGTTCAACTTTCTGTAGTCCATACATACCCTCCATCCAGTCACCGTTCTGGTTGGAATTAACTCGTTATTCTCATTGGCTACTACTGTCATACCGCCCTTTTTTGGCACACATTGAATGGGACTGACCCAAGGGCTGTCCGAGATAGGGTAGATAATGCCCGCATCTAGCAGCTTAATGATTTCCTTCCAGACCACCTCTTTCATTATTGGGTTCAACCGCCTCTGATGTTCAATGGTCGGCTTGGATCCTTCCTCCAGTAGGATTTTGTGCATACAAAGGGATGGACTGATCCCTTTAATGTCTGAAATCAACCACCCCAGTGCCGTTTTATACTGTTTAAGCACTAGCAGTAGCTTCTCTTCCTGGCCTTCCTCTAAAGATGCAGATATTATAACAGGTAAAGTGGATGAATTCCCCAAGTATGCATACCTCAGATGATTGGGCAGGGGCTTTAACTCTAGGACAGGAGGTTCTACAACAGATGGTTGGGCCTTGGAAGTAGATGCTTCTGGATCATTCAACGACTCAAACTGTCTTTGGAACTGTGTAGATCTCTGGGGGGTATCCAGCCAGTTAGCACATTCAACATGGGTGCCCTTTTCCTTAGTACTGGTACCTCTTAGTGTAGCTTCAAAAGGGTCTGTAATGCATGTTTCTGAGAATACTTCCCTGACTGCATCATCAATCACTTTAATCTGGAAGCAGTCTTCAGGGGTGTTCGGATATTTCATTGCCCTAAACACATTGAAAGTTACTTCCTGATCCTGTACTCTCATAGTCAGCTCCCCTTTCTGCACATCTATAAGGGTTCTCCCCGTTGCTAAGAATGGTCTACCCAGTATTATCGGGACCTCCCTATCTTCCTCAAAGTCCAGGACAATAAAGTCCGCTGGGAAGATTAACTTGTCCACCTTAACAAGCACATCCTTTACTATCTCCTTCGGGTAAGTGAGAGATCTATCCGCCAATTGCAAAGTAACACTTGTGGGTTTGGCTTCATTTAGTCCAAGCTTCTTATATATTGACAGAGGCATCAAATTTATACTCGCCCCCAAATCACATAAGGCCTTGCCAATGAATTGGTCCCCGATAGTGCATGGAATCGTGAAACTTCCAGGATCTTTCAGTTTTGGCGGGAGCTTGTTCTGTAGAATAGCACTGCATTCCTCAGTCAGAGCCACTGTTTCATAATCTCCCATTTTCCTCTTCTTCGACAATATGTCTTTCATGAATTTAACATAGCTCGGCATTTGCTCCAACGCCTCTGCAAATGGGATGTTTATGTGAAGCTTCTTGAAAACTTCTAAAAACTTAGAAAATTGCTTATCAAGCTTTTGTTTCTGCATGCACTGGGGGAATGGCAACTGCGGGATAGGAGGACTAGCTGTGTTCACTGTAGGGGTTGGTGATGAAGGGCTTTCTTGAGTATTTACCTCACCCCCAGACTTATCATCACTCTGCTCCACAATAGGTTCCTCCATAGTCACTTCTTCTTACACTACAGGACTCTCTCCACCCTTGTCATTTATAGTTCTCCCACTCCGGAGTGTAACTGCTTTGCAGTGTTCCTTCCCATCCCGTTTCGGGTTGACATCAGTGTCACTTGGCAATGTGCCTTGCGGTCGACCATTTAAAGCAGAGGCCAACTGTCCCATTTGGATTTCAAGGTTCTGGATGGAAGCTTCTTGATTACTGCTCCTTGTCTCATTTTGGGCAATATACCGTGACAGGAGATCTTCCAAACTAGGTTTTCTTTCTTGTTGAGGTGGTGGATGGTGGAACTGATTATGAGAACTCTGTGGTTGTTGGTTGTACTGATTTTGAGATTGAAAACCCGGAGGGTTTGAGAAATTAGGCCTGGTGGTCGGAGGTTGTGCTTGATGGTTATTTGTGTTGCCCCAAGAAAAGTTTGGATGATTCCTCAAGCCCGGATGATAATGAGTAGGGAGACTTGCATTTTGCTGCCGCCCGTAGTTGGAAACAAATTGAACTGACTCGGGGCTTATGGCACACTGATCAGTTGGGTGGCTCCCTTGACATAATTCACACGATACTGCGACACTCTGAACATTCTGCACAGCTTGCACTCCCATGGTGTCGAGTCTTTTAGTTAGCGCTGCAACCTGAGCCGCTAATTGCGTGACTGGATCAACCTCATATATTCCTGCTGCTCTTCTAGGGGCCTGCCTATCATTTGGCCATTGATAATTATTGGCTGCCATTGTTTCCACCAATTCATACCCCGCTGTGTGATGCTTAGACATGAACGCTCCTCCAGAAGCGGCATCAATACTCGATCGAGTAGCTCCGGATAACCCATTATAGAATGTCTAGATGGGAAGCCATTCTGACAGTCCATGGTGGGGGCATTTTCTCAGAAGATCCTTGAATCGCTCCTATGAGTCGTACAAAGACTCTGACTCAAACTGAATAAAAGAGGTAATTTCGTGCCTGAGCCTGGCGGTTTTAGCGGGTGGGAAGAACTTTGCCACAAACTTTTGAGCCAAGTCATCCCATGTGGTTATGGAGCCTGACGAAAGTGAATGTAGCCAGCTCTTGGCCTTGTCCTTCAAAGTGAAGGGAAACAATCGGAGTCTGATGGCATTGTCAGACACTCCGTTACACTTAAACGTATCGCAGATCTCCAAGAAGTTCATCAAGTGATCATTGGGGTCATCATTTGGTAATCCCCCAAACTGAATATTGGAGCACATTTGGATAGTGCCCGGCTTGATCTCAAAATTGTTTGCTTGGATTGTGGGCCTAAGAATGCTCGCTTGCAAATATGCGATGTGAGGCAAAGCATGCTCCCTTAAAGATTTCTGAAGTTCCTCAGCCATTGTAACAGGAGTATGTATGTCCCGAGCTTTTTCTCTCTGCAGGCGTCTGTACGTTCTATCAACCTCGGGATCGAGAGGTATTATATTCCGACCCCTTCGAGGTGGCATACGCTGTTGAGATCACCTGAAAAGAAAATTAAACAGATAAAATTAGTCTACATTAAGATCGTATTAACTTAGCTTTAATATTGATGACAAATAGTACTAAGTCCCAGGCAACGGCGCCAAAAACTTGTTGGTTGGTTTGTGTAACGACAATTAACGCGCAAGTATACGCGGTCAACAAGTAATATAAGATAAGTAGGATGTCGTACCGACGAGGACGAAGTCTTAAATGCAAATCAAATACTAATGTAAGTTCTATACTGTCTTATCTAAACAAATGATTGGAGGTGGTATTTTAAACTATGCGATTACAACTAAAGGAAGTGGGAGAAATAGATGTAATAGGGAGACAAGCTAGGATTACAATTGCCCTAATGCATCGCCTAATCTCATAACTCTCCACATTACAAATAAATCAAGGAATGGTCAGCCGAGAATAGAACTACGCATATGCTTCTGTCGAAGGCCAAATGCACATCCCTAGCTAGATGAATCACAATATGTCTATCTATGATAATAACTAGACTAGGGTCATTAAGCTCAGTCTCAAGGCTACACAAGGCATATAGAGATATGTCTATCCTATTAAGCAGTTTATGCACACATTCCTTTAGGGAAGGGCATAACAAGTGTTATTGTATTTTAAAAGCCAGATATTAATATCCAATATTCAATATCCATTAATATCACTACCAAACACTCTGTCAAGCATTTAGTTAATAAGCAAGAAATACAACAACCCATTCCCAAAATGATTCATTAATATAAATAGGAGAGAAAGTTATTTAGGCTAAGCACTAGGTTACATTGCAATCCTAAGAAGGAATTAGTTCATAAGCATGGTGCTAATACACATTTCTATCACATTCAACATTGCTCATTAATACACAAATAACTGAGAGATTTGGTATAAGGAAACTCCTGTTGTAAGGTTTTCTGTCTCCAAGTCTTCTCTTCTCCGTGTAACTCCTGAGCTGTGTATGATGCAATAACTATTCTCCCCTAAAACACACAGCTTCTTTCTACTCTAGAATCTCCAAAAATATTCTCTGTTATCTCACTGTCTGTTGTCGATTATCTAGTCGTTGTGTTCTCCTCTTTTTATTAGGTCATTAAAAGCGAGCCACTGGCTAGACACCGGAGGCGACGCTGCGGCGTGGAGCCTATAACAGCTTGGTGGCGCTGCGGCGCCACTCACGCTGCAGCGCGAGCTTAAGAAGGACCAGGGCCGCTGCTGCGTCAGAAAACATCAGCATGGACAAAGAGGTGGCGCTGCGGCGAGAGCTTCAGACTAGGCTCTGGCGCTGCGGCGCCAGAGTGTAATATTGCCCCTGCAAGCTAGAAATGACCTGAACAACCCTGCATCATACAGGAAAAACATAATAACAACAAAAGAAATACAAAAGCACAACAAATAACAAAAAACAAGCAACGTCTTAAGCTTTAGAGAATCTGATTCACGTTATAAATACTACTTATCATTACCCGGGATGCTTATATTGTTGATAGCACTGTACTCAGGTTTTATACACATAGCATCATTGCATATATGAGTGCCTTCATAGATGGCCATAGTAGCACCATGCAGATGACTGTGGATCTTCTTGCTCGCATTGAGACTGTGGGACATAAGCTTATAGATGCTTCTCCATCTTCTGAGAGGGACGCCATATTAGTATTGCTATCCCGTTCATCCATGGGTTTATAGATTAGCTTTCATTTTCTTGCACATACTAGATCAACCATTTTTGTCATGTACATGATACATTGTATATATCAAACAATATTATATAGCAGAGAAATATATTTTGATTCACTTCCCTGTTGGATATGTATTATCATTGCAGAGTGATTACCACTTTTTCACGACTTACTGTCTTGATGTATCATGAGCTTTTCTTTGATGGATTGACATTGAGATATCAGAGAGTATCTCAGAAGGGCCTGTTGATCAGGGAGGCTTGATAGTATTTGGGTTTTATAGGAATTCCGGTGTCTTGGGACTGGTTTTTATTGATTTTTCTTTTTTCTTGAAGGTCAAACCGCACCATAAATGGCTACCTACGTACTCCCGGTTGAGGGAGATCAGGTCATTCGTAGTTCAGGATTTGCCTGAAAGGTTTGAGAAGTGTTTATTTTATGTTTGAGCTTGGTTTGAAGTGGTTTTTTAAATTTTTGTTTGGTTTGACCGCACCGTAAATGGCTGGCTACGTACTCCCGGGTTGAGGGAGAACAGGTCATTCGTAGTTCAGGCTTCTAGTGAAACCTGAATTAATTTTTCCACATGACCAGGATGATGGCTTGCAGGTACTTTAGACATAGTTCCTCTTCACGATGTCTGAATTGATGATCTGGGGAAATTCTTGCCCATCCATTTCTTGCAATCTGATGGCTCCTCCTGTCAACACTTCTTTGACAGTGAAAGGGACTTCCCAATTTAGGGCAAACTTTGCTTTGGCTTCATCTTGATTGGCAAGGACTTTCTTCAGTACCAAGTTATTTTCTTTAAATTGTCTTTATTGCATGACCGAGTAATCCTTTGCTGATATAACTGCCCGTGAAAGATGGTTGTAGCCCTTTTTTCATCTATCAGGGACAACTGGTGGTACCGCTCTTGCAACCACTGGTGTTCTTCCATCTGAGCATCTATTACCACCCTCAATGACTCTATTTCTACTTCTATGGGGAGTACTGCTTCCATGACATAGACTAATGAGTTGGGGGAAGCCCCAGTAGAAGTACGCATTAACGTCCTGTAGGCCATCAGAGTCAGAGGCAATAGGCCAGGCCATCCTTTGTGTTTGGCGGACATTTTTTGCATGATCTTTTTGATATTTTTGTTGGCCACTTTGATAGCACCATTCATCTTAAGACGATAGATGACAGAATTGAGATCCTTGATATGAAACTTGCTGCATAATTTTCTCATCATCTGGTTATTTAGATTCTTGGAATTGTCTGATACGATCACCTCCGGTTGTCCATATCAACAGATGACATTATTTCTGATGAAACCAATGATTACCTCTTTGGTGACTTTGGGAAAAGAGGCAGCTTTAACCCATTTGGTGAAGTAATCGATCATGGTGAAGATGAATCGATGACCATTGTTGGCTTTGGGTTCTATTGGCCCAATCTTATCCATTCCCCACATGAAAAAGGGTCATGGAGAACTCATGTTGTGCAGTTTATTTGGAGGAGTGTGGATGGCATTTCCATGGACTTGGCATTGGTAGCATCTCCTAACGTGATCATCATAGTCAGCTTTGAGAGAGATCCAGTAATGCCCTGTTCTCAATATCTTCCTGGCAAGCAAATGATCGCTCATGTGTGGACCACAGACTCCACCATGGCTTCATCCATCAGTCTTTGGGCTTGATCTTTATCCAGGAATCTTAAAAGGCCTATTCCAGCATCCCTTTTATAGAGTGCGTCTCCGCTCAGATAGAATTTCATAGCCATCTTATGATTCCGCTTTCTTTTAGCTTGACTTACCCCAGCAAGTGTAGATCCATCTCAGAGATATTCTTTTATATCTTGGTTCCATGGCTGTTTGATAGGAGGTAGTTCCTCTGACACTTCTCCAATGTAATTCCCATATGATGAGGCCTTTTGGCTTGCATATTTGAGGTCAGGAATTCCCATCTTATCAGATATGTGGATCAAGGAAACCAACGTTGCCAATGCATCAGCAAAGTCATTCCTACCTCGAGGGGTGTGGATGAAAGTTATTTCTTTAAACTCTATGGATATCTTGATAACTTGCCGATGATAGGGCAACAAATGCAATTCTTTGGTATGATACGCCCAGTGGTTTGTCTGATAACCAACTCAGAATCCCCAAAGACTAGTAAACATTTCAGACCCATGGACTGGGCTAGTTTCAACCCCATTATACAACCTTCATACTCAGTTGTGTTGTTGGTGTTGATAAACTGCAACTTGATGGCTACAGGATACTGTTCTCTTGTAAAAAAGACAAGAACTGCCCCAGCTCTGGCATTTTTTATGTTCACGGCTCCATCAAATTACATTTTCTAATGATGGACTGTATTTTCTTGAGTGACTTGTTGAATTGTCATTATCCCATCATCTGAGAAATAAGTTTCCAAGGGTTCAAAATCCTCTGACGGTGCTTCGGCCAGTTGATCCACAATTCCCGACCTTTGACAGACTTCTGAGTCACGCAGACAACGTCGAACTGTTGTAGGATCAACTACCATTTGGACAATCAGCAATTCAATATAGGTTTGCTGAATACGTACTTCAGTGGATCCATGCGGGATATATGACAGGTTATGTACCCATACAGATAATGTTGTAACCTCTTGGCATCCCACGCTATTGCACAGCAGGTCCTTTCAATTAAAGTGTACTTTTGCTCGTCACTACTGAATCTTTTGCTGAGGTAATAGATAGCTCTCCTTGCTTCTATCATCCTTCTGCCCCAGCATACAACCCATTGCATTGGTATTGACTGACAGGTATATAAATAGGGGAACCTCATCCCTTTGGGGTACCAATACAGGTGCTTCGATCAACTATTTCTTGATGGAAAGGAAGGCTTTTTGACAATCGTCATTCTATTTCATGGAGAAATTCTTCCTTAGTAGCTTAAAGATGGATTCACAAGTTGCCGTGAGTTGAGAGATGAATCTACTTATAAAATTAATTCTCCCCAGGAATCCTCGTATTTCTTTTTCTGTTCGGGGCACCGGCATCTCGGTGATGACTTTAATTTTAGCAGGATCCAGCTTAATGCCTCTGTTGCTTACTAAAATTCCCAACAGTTTGCCTGATTTGACACCAAAATCACATTTGCCCGGATTAAGCTTTAGGTTATACTTGCGTAACCTGTTGAAAAGCTTTTTGAGATGGCTGATGTGGTTATCCTCCTTCTGGGATTTAAAGATGATGTCATCCACATAAACCTATATTTCTTTGTGTATCATGTCGTGAAAAAAGGACAATCATGGCTCGCTGATATGTGGTGCCGGCATTGATAAGGCTGAAAGACAAATGTCTATAATAGAAGGTTCCCCAGGGAGTGATGAAGGTTGTTTTCTCCCTGTCCTCTCAAGAAACCATGATTTGATGGTATCCAAAAAAATAGTCCATAAAAGAATATATGCCATACTGCGTCGTGTTGCTAATCAGTATATGGATAAAAGGTACTGAGAAGTTGTTATTGAGACAAGCCTTGTTCAAATCCCGATAATCCACGCATACTTGCACTTTCCCTCCGGGCTTAGGCACGAGAACTATGTTGGATAGCCACTCCGGGTAAGTTGAGACCATGATGATGCTGGCTTTGAATTGCTTGACAATTTCTTCTTTGACTTTCAGACTCCACTCAAGTTTCAATCACCTGAGCTTTTGCTTGACTGGCTTGAATCCATCTTGCAATCGATGGATGACAATGTTAGTAGACAAACTAATCATGTCTTTATGTGACCATACAAACACATCCTGTAACTGCGTTAAGAGTTCAATCAGGTCGGCTCTTTAGTTTTGGGTAAGGTCCATGCCTATCTAGATTTCTTTATAGTTTTCTGAGGTTCCGCTATTGACAGTGGTGGTTTGGTCGAGGTATGGTTTGGGTTTGTCTTCGACCCATTCTTTGATATCCTCGGGCACCTTATAGTTATCTATCTCCTCTTGATCAATCTCCATCAAGTCGAAGTCCAGTTCTACATCAAAGTTGTAGTCACTGTGAGATTTTGGAATCTCATCAATAGGGACAAACAAATCCAACTTTGGAGTCCTAAAAATAAAATGCTTTCACTTTAATATATGAAATTGTTTGATTATACAAAGCATTTAGCAAAAGCATGGCAAAAGTAACTGCTATCACTGTGCAACAAAAATAAGCAGTAAATAAAACCACGCTTCAGGGCAGATGGACTTTCTGCCCTTTTACCCTTTTTGACTGAGGCATGGAGTGTTGCTCCAATTGTCTAGAGTCAGGCCCTTATGAACAGGAAGGATAAAGGAGTTGTAGTCGTCTGTCTCCTCTTTGATGACGACTGAGACAACATTCATATTAGGGTCAGTGCTTCTCTTTGATTTGCTCTTCTTATCCCTTTCGATGCGAGGGATTAGGATTTGATCTTCTGAATAGTCATCGTTTAAGATATCGTCGTTCATACCCTCAGTGTGCACCAGAAAATACATGCTTGAAAACAGGTCTCGTCCTTCAAGCAGGAACTTTTCTTTGCCTTTTTTGCTTCCCCCATCAGGCTTCGAGACTTTTCTTTCACTATCCGGCTTAACTTGAGGAAACAGCATAACGGACACAGTAGCAGGAATCTTCCTCCTTGGTTTCACAAACCCTGCATCAGTAAAGTTTGGTAGCAGGATTATGAAGGCAGAAAACGTTGGATGCTTGTTCAGATTCTGGTGGTTTGATCCGGAGGATTAGCCTAATCCAAATTTCCCTGCCTGGCTAGGGATTTGCACTAGACTTCTGATTCCTTGCTAATTTTTTCCTAACCCTTTTCCAAGGCAGAAACCCAAGAATACCATTTTCTGACCGACCGTTATTACTTCGTGGAGACTCTTGGCTTTAAGGCTGGTGCCCCAATAGGTAAGTATTGAGTGTTGCTCACCTCTAGAGCTTGAAAACTAACAGTGATTAAATTTCCATCAATGATGTATTTGAGTTGTTAATGAAGGGTGGACGAAACTGCTTCTGCCATATGTATCCACGGTCTTCCAACAACAAATTATATCTTGTGGTAATGTTTAGTACCTGGAAGGATATGTAGAAAGTATGGGGACTAATCTCCAATGGAAGCTCGATTTCTCCCACAGCCTCTCGGCGAGATCCATCAAAGGCCCGGATGACTACATGACTAGTCCAAATTCGGTTCAGATTAATCTTCATTCTCTCCAATATGTTGTAGGGATAGATGTTCAGGGATGATCCTCCATCTATCAGCACACCTCCAATCACATATCCTAATGACATCATTGCTATGTGCAATGACTTGCAATGACCTGTCCCTTCGGCGGGTATATCATGGTTAGTGAAAGATATCGCATTACTGTTGAAAATATGCTCTATCACATGATGAAACTTCTCAGTATCTACCATCTTCGGTAGATGTGCTTCTTCCAGTACTTGCATTAGAATCTTGCGATGATCTTTCGAAGATAAGACCAGATCTAGAATGGATATCAGTTTGGGTGCTTCTTTTAAGCTTTGCATCACTTTGAACTCATTATGCCCCATCTTGCTGAGGAATTCTTCAATTTTCTCCTCAGACACTCTTCCCTTAGCTTTGATGACTTAGTTGATTACCCGCTGAGTCAGGTACAACTGGTTTTCCTTTGATATAATAGCAATGTGGTTTGATGTTGATCCTTTATCTTTCCCATAGTTCCAGGGGACTCTCTTCAGGCTAACTACAGGATATTGCGATCTGAATGGCAATATTAAAGGCTCGAGCGCAACCACTTTCATAGGATTTTTTCCTTCTTGTGCCTCTTTTCCCTGCAGTATCAGGAGTGTTATGGCTAGATCCTTGTCATAGGAAATGACAGCCACTACTTCTTTCAGATTCCATGCCATGGGAAGAAAAAGTGCTTCTTCACCAGGATAGCCATAATCTTGGTTTGCCTTCATCAGCTCACTACTTTCAATCAGATTTTGAATTAGGTGACGAAGTCCCTAACAATCCTCTGTGTCATGACCAGGTGTGTTGGAATGATATTGACAGAACCTATCAAGTTTGAATTTCCTGGATTGAAGGTCCACCGGGGGTAACAATTCTGTGACTATCCCCTCGTTGATCAACATCTAAAAGATTTCTCTCATAGGCTGATTCAAATTAGTGAAATTCCTTTTGAATGTGAATTCCCTGTTAGCTTGGAACTTCTCTTCCTTGGCAACCTTTTCGGCCCATGGTTCACGCTCATGAAATCGGTAATGATCCCTCATGGCAATGGGACTAATTTCAGGCGTCGAAAGATTTGCTTCCTGTTGGTTGGTATGATTTATCAACTGTCTCGTTATCTGATGTTGATACACTACCAACTCTGCCAATTGCCCAAGCTGTTCCTTAATAGACTTGATTTCCTGCTCTATCAGAAACTATCTTTTTGAGAATTCCCAATTTTCTGGCCTATTAGTATTTGCTTGTGTTGACTCTACAATATACTGGAGGTATTTGGATCCTTCTCCGTTTTCCATGCTGATCATATTGACATTCTACTCATTGTGTTGAGGCATAGGATTGTCTTGAACATGTGGTTGTTCTTGTGTTGTCACCACAATCTCCCCATTATCTATCAAGTCTTGGATTTTATGTTTGAGAGACCAATAATCTTGGGTATCGTGGGCCGATGCTCCCGAATGATAAGCACACTTCTTGCTCTAGTCAAAATTCCATCCGCTTGCACTGGCCGGGTGGAAGGAGCTGGACAATCTTCTTTTGTGCCATCAACAGTTTCATCACATTTTCCAGTGAGTCCCCTAAGGGTGTAAACATTCTTCGACGTCTAACTTCTCCAACTTTTTGAAAGCGAGGGCTCGAAGATTATGCAGGAGCTTGGAAAGGGTAATAATTTCTCCTTTGAATGGGAAAGCCTGGATTGCCTCTTTGATTATGTCCTTGAAGTATCAAGGACACATCCTCTTCCTTCTTCTTGTGTACTCTCCAAGGATTACTTCCATAGCTTCCTGATTGGATATGCTCGGCCACTGCCTCTAAAGCGGTAAAGTCTTTTATCTTCCCAGACTTTAGACCCATTTCGGCTATTTCTCCATGTTTAATCATCTCCGAGAATGGTTTTCCTATACCTGCTAGGACCCTCTCATAATATGGAGCTTCCTGGATGTCTATGAAAGTCATGACTATTTCCGTCTCTATCATAGGTGGGGGTGACTTGTGCAGCCATTCATCTCCATCTTTGGGCATACTCACGAAAAGACTCGTTGCTTCGCTTTTTGACCTTGGTCACCTGATATAGATCCGAAGCCATCTGAGACTGGAAACTATATTGATTTAAGAAGCCATGTGCTAGCTCTTCACAACTGTGGATTTTGGAATTGTCGAGTCAGGAATGCCAAGCTCGAGCTTCCCTAGTCAGACTCTTTTGGAATAACTGCATTCTGTGTTTTTCATCCTCATCATAGGATTCGAGTTCTCCAATGAACACTTTTAAATGAGTGTAAGGATCTCCTAATCCGTCATACATTTCAAAATCTGGGACTTGAAATTTATCTAGATATCGAGCCCCTGGGAATATACACAGATCTGAGTAGTTTACGCTTTCAAATGCCCAGTTCCTTTGATGGACCGAATTATTTCTTCCATTTGTTGGACCTTTTTCCAAATATCACAAGTATCCTGATCTTTGTTAAGATTTGTGATTTCAGGGGTTTTGTTGGTCAGATCTTGGTTTTGAGCTCAGGTATCTGAGTATCTTTCTTGTCGGTATCTTGACTGTCACTTTGTGTGGACGATTCTGTTTGAACAGGTATTTGTTGACCCTACAGATTTTTGTTTTGCTCCTTGAGGAAAATAGCTAATTCACCTATCTAGTTTTTTAGTCCTTTGAACTCTTCCTGAGCGACCGGGGTGGATTCAGGTTAAGCACTTGAAGCTATGACTGGAGATGGACTTAATGCCTTTTTAGATTTTAATCTGGTAACGGGATCAATTATTTTCTACAATAAAAGTAGGTATGTTAATTTGGATGTATATATCAACAGGGTGCATGCTATGCAATGTGTGTTATGATTTTTGAAGCTTTTTATTCTTTTCCTGTAAAACAAAGATCAGTTATTTTGATGACAAGATAGCATGACAGGATTTACAAGATATAGATTGTATATTTATATGGAATTTGAAATTTACATTGAATTGGAAATTTACATTGAATTAAAAGGGGAAGGTATGAAGAGACTTCCCTTCGGATTTAGTTTATCAGAGGCTAACCTATCTTAGGCTACTCTCGCTGCTTTTCGGCATGAAGGTCCCCAGATCATCGCAATTTACTATAGGAAAAATTAATTCGTTCTTTCAATTGGAGCGGATATGTGATGAGTGGGTTTTATACCTACGAATTGGACACCTTTTAGACTTGATTCTTTGTTAACTGTAAGTAATTTTAGTGTCATTTTACTTGTTTTTGTGTTTGTGTTGTAGGAAACGGCTTCAGAGGTTCAAAACATGAAAAATGGAGCTTAATGGCATTTTTGTAATTTTAGGTTACTGTTCATGTGCCGGGGCTAAGTTTCCTAGTGTAAAATCTGCGTCAGGGATAAGTTGTCGGAAAAAAAAAAGAAATTTCAGAAGAGTCTAAAAAGGATTTGTTTGGCTGATTGGTTCAAGGACTTGAAGGAGGGCTAAAAGACACATAAAAAGGGATATAAAAAGAAGAGTATTCACAAGGATTAGGGATATTTTCCATTCCATTAGATTATATTATATTAGAGAAAACTCTAGTTTAGACTAGAGTGGAAGATTGAAGCAATTGAAGATCATTGGAGATTCAGAGTGGAGCAAGAGAAATTTAGATTTGCATATCTCAATTCCTAACTTCTCTTTACTTCTATCTTTTTATCTTTCAATGTATAAACAATTATGGATTATGGATTTTGACTTAATCATGAGCTAAACTCTATTTTGAGATTATAATGGATCTTATTGCGTAGTTTACTTTGATATACTTCCTTGTTAGTCTTGTTCATTATTATTGGATTGTCTATTATGGTTTGTGAATAATTGCTTAATTGCCTAGCTATCAATTACCGTGATAATCCATATGAAATCGAGAGACAGATTATAGGTTTAGATCTGATCATAATAGCATGTGATTGTGTTTTTTGCTTGGCGTTGGAATTCATGATTTGTTTTTAGGATAAAGATATACCTTTACACCACAAGTAATTTGATAAGAACTTGCGCTTCAACTCTCTTTAATTTTAATTCACATAGAGATATAGTGGATTAGTTAATTAGGGTGTTCTACTTAGTTCTATCATCTGTGGATTTAAGTTGATATGGGTATGGTACATCGAGAGATGGTCATATTTTACCTTAGTGTTCTTGATTAACAATCTGAGATAATTAATTTGATTTAACGAGAAGTGTATTGATTTAAATGAAACAATTGGTGAAATTGTAGTCTCAAGTCTTCATATTCTAGTTTCATTCTAGGGGTAGTTAGAATTAGTTTAAGTATATATTGTTAATTCAAAATACTACATCATTCGTTTAAATAAGATTAAGTTGATTACAGGTTTGTACTTGGTAATTTTTATTGAATAATTCCTCGTGGGAACGATACTCTACTTTCACTTTATTACTTGTTGACCACATATACTTGCGTGTTGTGCGTAACTAGATTTTACCCAACAATCTGAGTGGCGTCTTTCCTGAGCCTTGCAGGATTAATCTCCTTTTAGTTCAGTAATCAATCACCGACGAGTTTGCCTCCTAGTGGAGGAATCACACAACATACATTCACATACATCGCGTCTCACCGTATGAAATGATGACATTGTGCGAAGCACTAATATAAAGCAGTAAAGCATTTATTTACATCCATTCAATGTAAACATTGCATCCACACACACGCAGATAGAAAGGGAAATTTTGAAAAGATTCAAATGCGGCTTAAGCCCTCTACTGTCCCCAGCAGTGTCGCCACCTGTCGACGTCGGAAAAAATCTTTGGACAGATCTTCCTTTCCCTAATTTGTTTTTTCTATCCTTATTTGTCTTATCTGTTTTGAAGGGTGAATTTTAGGAAAAGACCAACATGTATCATGTCGATGATTTGAAAGGTTTTACAGTGTCGCCAGTTGGTATATTTAAAATGGTTGTACCAACTCAACCGAGTTTTGTTTGATTTTGCAAGTAGGCCAAATTACTGGACTTTGTCAAAACTTGGCTTTGGAAACCGAGATTCATAGAGTTCGGGGGCTTGATTAAGCGGGGGGAAGGTGTTAGGCACCCCCCGACTTCTGTGAAACACAGTTATCGCACCTTTTCAATTTTTCCTTTTTTTATTTGCAATGTGTGTGTGTGTGCTTGCAGTAATTGAGCCTACGTAATTGATTTGAAACTAGTGTTGTGCTTTGTTGGACCTATATACGAAGGGTTTGATTTGTTGAAAAGTCCATTTTTAGACAAAGATATGAAAATGACATTTTGAAATACGGTTTTCAAACCCTTTCGCTCGTATAGGAATTGAAGCCTTTTGATACTTCCATTTTATTCTGCCTTCGGATGATCTTGATTTTATTTTCGGGATGCGAAGTGTCCTCGACCACAGAATGTATATACAAGTGTCGGGCTTCTTATGGGCATGAAAGCCATCGAAGTGACCCGAGCACTACAAACCACAATTTACTATACTGAGACCTTAAATCCGGATAACCGTTTTAAGATCACTCTGATTTACATTTACAAGAAATGACAGGCAGGCTGTATTTACAAGGCAAAATTATTAATCGTGGGAATCAAATTTAGATCCATGTGGTTGATCTTAAATCTCGTGATTCCTAGGCTCACAAAATAATATCAAAAAGCCTGCACAGCAAAGATATTTACATAAAATGCAAATTTACATCTAGACATCGCAAGACAAAGGATTCATTAGTTAAATCCTTGCTACGCGTACCGAAACTTCTCGTTCCCTCTAGATATGGATCTAGGGTCGCGTAGTCGCTTTAATAGTATAAGACTAGAAAAAAAAAGCTAGATTTAAATAAATCTTAGTCACTCTAGCTCAACGATTCTGATTTGACAACGTTTGAACCGGATAAAAGTTAGAAATGGCTAGATTTAGATGAATCTAGTCCATAAAATTTACATTAGAGCAGATTCATATCAAATGAACAATTAAAACAAATATTTAATCATATAGAGTAAAGAATATATATATATACTTATATATATATATATATATATATATATATATATATATATATATATATATATATATATATATATATATATATATATATATATAAGCTGTAAAGAGCCACGTATTTCCAATCCATGCGTGACTGAGAAAGGTAAATATATATTAAAGCTGAAAAGGCCACGGATTTGCAATCCAGGCCAAACGAGTTAGTATATATATAATTATATATATATATATATATAAGCGATAAAAAGTCACGGATTAGCAATCCAGGCTAACGAAGTTCGAATAAATATATATATATATATATATATATAGTTATATATACGAAAGCAGTAAATGCCACGGATTTACAATCCAGGCTTGACGGAATTGAATGTTAGTATATATACAATTAGTTATATATATATATTAAAGCTAAAAATGCCACGGATTAGCAATTCAGGCCAAACAAGTTAGTATAAATATATATTAAATATAGTTATATATATATATATATATATGAAAGCGATAAAAAGCCACGGATTAGCAATCCAGACTGCAAAAGCAATTAAAAATGTATATATATATATATATATATATATATATATACTTTTATACATAAAAGTAAGCTAGAAAGGCTACGGATTTGAAATGCAGGCAAAACCAGAAGCAATAAATATATATATATATATATATATATATATATATATATATATATATATATATATATATACGCTCATATATATATGATAAAGCAGTAAAAAGCTTTTGATCTTAAAAATTCTTACAGTGTGTAGCGCTACGGGCTTCAAACCACTTGGAGGGCTTCAAAACTCCATTTTCACCGGTTAAAACTTGATATGTTGTAATATATACTTATGCAAACGTATTGGAAGAATAAAATTGAGATTTGGAGTGCTATTGGTAGGGCTAAGAGTCGAAATGAGCGGAGTTTCTTTGCTTTTTTCCTTTTTTTCTTCTTTTTTTTTTGCTAAGGTGGGGGGTCTTATTTATAGACCAGATGGCTGTGGTTCTACTTACGGCATCCACGAGTAGAGGTGCTTCTCCTCTAGTGGGCCCCGGTCCTATGGGTCCCATTATGTCAAAGTACGTGTACTCCGACTAACGCACTGTCTGCTTCGAATCTTCAAAACTTTCAATCCGGGAGTCCGATTGAGGCGTGCTATACCTTTTCGGAAAGCCCTTTCTGAGAACTACACAATAACATGGGATTTGACCTTTTACGAACCCAAGAAGATAGGTCCATGACCAGATCTTCTAGTCTTTGCAGTACGTCCGTTGAGTTGTCTTATTCTATTTGCACTCGGGATTGATGTTATGGTTCTTTATGACCCTCATGGCATTGATTTGGCTTGATTTTGACTTGCTTTGATGTCAAGTCAGTAAAATAACCATTTTGCCCTTCCAAGGGTTGTCTCCAGGATTGACACGGTTTTCGACTGTTTCTCAGGGTTATCTCCGAGGTTTGATCCCAGCCGACCTTGTTCTTCCTCAGGTTTATCTCCGAGGTTAACTTGATCTCCCGGTGTTTTCGTCAGGATTACTTTATCTCCCAGGGTTGTCGTCGGGGCTTGACTTGATTTCCCGGTGTTGTCGCCGGGGTTGACTTTGATATCTTAGTGTTATCGCCAAGGTGACTGTATCTCCCGGGGTTATCACCGGGGCTTGACTTGATCTCCCAGTGTTGTTGTCGGGTCCTAGGGTTATCACCGGGGTGACTATATCTCCTGGTGTTGTTGCCAGGTTTGACTTTGATATCCCGGTGTTGTCGCCGGGGTGACTGTATCTCCCGGGGTTGTCGTCGGGGCTTGACTTGATCTCCTGGTTTTGTCGCCGGGGTTGACTTTGATATCTCGATGTTGCCACCGGGGTGACTGTATCTCCAGGGGATATCGTCAGGGCTTGACTTGATCTCCCGGTGTTGTCGTCGGGGTTGACTTTGATATCCCGGTGTTGTTGTCGGGGTGACTGTACCTCCCAAGGTTATCGTCGGGGCTTGACTTGATCTCATAGTGTTGTCATCGGGGTTACTGTACCTCCTGGAGTTATCGTCGGGGCTTGACTTATTCTCCTAGTGTTGTCGTAAAGGTTAAGTTTGATGATTTGGACTTTTAGGGTTGTCTTTGGAAGGTAAAAGATAGTTTTGCCCTCCTGTAGGGTTAGTAACATGAATGTAAAATTTTGAGTGTCTACATCATGTTTGTTGTTTGTTTTTCCTCTTTTCCTCTTTGTTTCTACCATTTGTATTTTGATTTATTAAAGAGTGAGATTTTAAGGAAAAGATCGACATTAGTCGACTTAATTTACACATTAATTTTATTAATGATGATTGGGCCGAATGAGACAGAGTCGTCAGTTGGTATGATTTACAATGGATGTACCAACTCATCCGAAATTTAAAGGTTTTTGCAATATGACCCAATATGTGACTCCGTAGCATTGATCTGAAATCGGCATTCTTGGATTCGGGGGCTTGCTTAAGCGAGGGGAAGGTGTTAGGCACCCCCCCCCCCCGACTTCCGTGAAAACATGGTTACTGTATATTATTGATTTCCTATGCATAAAGTGTGTGTGTGTGTGTATGTGTTTTTATTTATTAGTTTATTCTAAGCCTCATTTGGAGTTTATTTGAAAGTAGTGTTGTTCCTCTTTTGCTCCTATGTACGAATGATTTGATTTAACGAAAAGTTCATTTTAGGCAAAATATACATTTAAAATTATATCTTGGAAAAACATAATTTTCAAATCCTTCGCCCGAATAGTAATCAAGGACCTTTGATACTTCCTCTTACTATAATTATGTTTATTAGGTGATCTACCCAAATCACTTTATTTTTCATGAAAGCTCTTTTTAATTTTATTTGAAAATCATTTTGGGTGATAATATATGTAATAAAGCGCCAAAAAGGGTTGCATCATCATCGGGTATGAAAGCCATCTCGATAGATCTGATCACCCGCAGTCATAATTTTTCACTATCACGGGATCTTAAATTTGAATTCTCGCGACGAACCCCTAGAACTCGTTTTAAGATCCAATATTACATGTACAACGATTTTGCGTTATTTGAACATTACATCGCAAAGGAAAAGTCCATCGTAGGAATTAAGTCAAGATCCGATTATTAGATCTCGACACCGAGATTTCTAGGCTCACATTATTAGACTTAAAAATGTATGCACGACATATCCTAAACTCGAGAATAGATGATTTCATCAGTTGAAATCCCCATTACGAGCCATTAGGACCCCCTCACCTCTAACTATAGATCTAGGGCTCTACGGAGTGAGTGGGACTGACCAAAAGCAGTAAAACATCTAGATTTACCATTAATCTAAACTGATCTTGTATATAGGTCAGAGCTTCATGCTCCATAACCATTCAAAGGGCTAGATCCGGCTTAGATCTAGTCTCCGGACTTGATTTACAACTATATATGCACAAAATAACCTGTGGAAACTCTAGATCTACCAAAATAATACATAATATATGTATAAAACAACAAGTTTAACTAGATTTAAACAAGATATAACATGGATCTAGTATTTAGAACAATATTTATATAGAAAGTGACCCAAAATGAGCGTTTTTCACCTTAGGGGACGCGTGAACAAGCTTCTTTTGACTCAGGGTCAACTTATATCACTCTAGACACTCAATATGTATGATATAGAAGATCAAACAACTCAAAGATGATGTTAAAATGCTAAACTCTAGCCTTTCTCTCTAGATTTGCTTTCACTCTCTAACTTCTTCTTCTTTTTGAAATGAGCTGATGGTTGTTGGTTAAAGGCTCCCGAGGCAGCTGCCCCATGGGTCCAGCAGTCTTGAATTTCATGCATTCGGTCTCGATCTGATGAAAGTTGAGCTCCATACCCAAAATTCCAAAAAGTCCTTGTGGAAGGCTGCGAAATAAGGTCGAGTCTGATTGAATAGGAGTACGGAACGATGATGCAATTAGCTAAAAGGTATCTTCTGGTTCCCAAGGGTTGTCAATCAGCTCATTTTGGATAGCTCAAAGTTCAATGATTGATGTGGCTGTGATGCCCCAAAATCCGGTCTATCTTCACACCCGGATTCCGTACATCATGAGTACATGCATCCCATTCCAAACATACATCAGTATATAACTAAATATAACAACATAAATCTACAAATCCCAAATTCTATTACCTTAAAATCTCGTTCATTACAAATAATGGTAATTATATTATTCTTTACATCTTATAAGTGTGACTTTCATCTACCACAAAAGATACATAGCAGTTCACTAAACTACTCTATAGTCTAGTTAACTATTCTACATTACAAGTCTTGGCTTGATCTTCATGCTCATTCATATAATGAATGGCTCTTCATCTGGATCGGTAATCTTGATCTTTACGGGATCCTTAAGTTCATTCTATCGCCGTTCACTGAAAATGTTTTTATTTGAAGCAAGAATGAGAATTCAATTACTCAGCAAGTTAAAGCAGTTGAATAACAACTAAGTAAGAATCACATATTCTTTTAAGACTTCGATAAGCGAATAAAGGTTATGAAGCAGTTCGAATAATAGAAAAAACTCTGATTCCTATCATTTTAAAACATTAATCACATTTACTTTCACATGCCTTACATTCAGTCTGGCCAGTGGCGAAGCCAGAAATGGATTTCACTGGGGTCAAAATTATTACGTTTGACAAGGTTTGAGGGCAGTGCGCGCCCCCGAGTAATTTTTTTTGATACTTTTGTACTTTCGGGTCACACACACACACACACACACACACATATATATATATATACTATATTATAATGACAATATAAAAAGTAATAATATATGGAATATATATACTATATTGACTCATAATAGATTTTTTTAATCACAACTGTTCATAAATAATTAATTCATTAATTATTTTTAAAAATAATATAAATTAGATTATTATTTAGTTTAAAATATTGTAGAGAGAGATACATATATTGAGAGGGTATGAGTCATATGTGGTTAAAATTTGATTGACAAAGTTATAAATTTTTAATTTGACTCCGTATAATAGAAAATTTATAAAATTTTAATGGGGTCAATTTATATATAATACTTCAAATTTTTAAAATTTAGCTTACATTATAAAGAAATTATTTTTTTAGTGGGGTCAAATGACCCCACAATGCTATACGTAGCTTCGCCGGTGAGTCTGGCTAGAATCATTAGCACAGGCTTAATCCTAACAGTTCATAAATAGAACCACACCACAATAAACCATTAAATCGCAGAACAGTTTATTTCACAAAAACACATAAGTGTTGAAAGTTCGGCACAAGGCCTCATACATAAAAACCTTACACAAATATCCCACATTTGCATATAAGTAAAACTTCTCAAGTTCAACATCTGAGAAAGTTTAAGAAACAAGCATTCATTTAAAATCTGAATGAAGTTAGGAAACTTACTTTAAGCAAAACTATAGCTTATAGTTTACGCTGAATTTTCTATCACAATCCCTATATATCACATAAGGAATAGCAAATACACCAATTAGTTATATATTTGACTTACACATTGGTTTAAACTTAACTTTACTTCCTATGGCTCGTGTCTTATAACCTAAGTTCACGTAACTATCCTTCCTTACCTGTTTACGGTGTTACGACATACGAAGATGTCTTAATTCTTACCATTATTATCTATGATAGATTTATATTCTCATCTTTTTCTTATAATATTTCTAAGACTCAACTCATCATATACATCTACATATGTGAAAAGAATCACCTTGTCATCATATGTATCCATAACTCTTCACCCAGCACACATCGAGTCTCTAACAATGTTCAATATAATAAGATGAGTGGTTTCCCACAAATAACCAATAAATTAGTTTTTCGTCTCATCTACACTGTATTTCACAGCGAGTTAGATCGGTTGCTAGTTCGTATTAACCTTTGCTCACTAAAGGAATTGTTTAGTTCAGATATCGTACATCAACCATTAAAGAGTACGATTGTACCACAACTTAAACTTAACTCTTTATTCTTATCTTTTTATCGTAACTTATCCGAACCATTAAAACTGTAATGTTCGTTAAGTTCATTTCCCATCCCTTATGGCTTTCTTACAAATAAATGTCATACCTCAAGATTTATTCATTAACGTCTAGGTCATACAGTTATTTGTATGCCGAGAACAACCTTCAATGTTAAGACTACGCGTTCATAGCTTTTAAACATTTTACACTATCTCTATTTCATATCTTACAACGTTTGGTCCATTAAACTCGGAACGATATTAAAGTTATTATCACTAACTAGGCTTGTTCAACGTTTATACGTTATTCGTTATTGTTCATTATGTCACGTTTAAACCATACATGGTGTGTACGATAAGCACATTCAATTTACGCGTACACTCAATACCATTACGTCGATTTAAGTGATTAACGTTTATGTTTCTTTTTACGTTTCGTTATTCAATTCATACACGGACTTTCATTAACTTCATTACCGTTCATTACGGTTTTCTTGATAATTACACATCTTACTTACAACATTCTTCAGCGTCTAAGTCATACAACCTATGTATACTTAGAACATTCGCCCGACGCGAATACGATTCACGAGGATCGTTTACATATTATGTGTTCACGTTGTTCATCTTCAAATCTTTTATTCAACCTTTAATTAAGGTTTTAATCACTTATAATAGTGATTCATTACATGAACATTACATTCATCGTCGTTTCTTAATGTCTAAGTCATACGGTCTGTGGTATGCCAAGATCGATCGTCCATCGCAATAACTCTGTGTTTACAGTGTTTATACGCTTTACACTTAACTTTTATTACAACAGTATAACATTGAAACGTTATAAGTCACCCTCTTCATTCAACGTCCAAGGAATCACAATCATAGCAATCCCACACGTTCGTTTTATCGCTAATACTGTCCTTGGATATCTGTTACATATTTTGCGTTCGTCATTTTATAACCTTTATTCGACGTTTAATTGTCAAACTCAAGGTTCTTCTCATCATTCTAGATATTTCTTTTCATAAACATTGCATTCATGCTTGCCCCTTAATTACCATCCAAAACGTTGGACAATAAAAATCTTCAGTCGGAGAAAATTTTCTCAAGGGCGCTGCGGCTCCACTCTCTTTGTTAAAACCGGCGCTGCGGCACCGGTTGGCAATACTTGGGGTTCATAGCAGGTGTTGCGGCGCCTCCTCTCCTTTGCTGGGCGGCGCTGCGGCGCTGCTGGTGAAACTTAGAAAAAAATTTCCAAATCTTTTACAAGTTTGAGACGACTACTTCGTGACGTCATAACTTCTACTCCCAATATCGGAATTGGTTCGTTTTGGAAGCCTTGGAAACCTTGCAACACCCTCTATAAGTTCCCTTGAGTAAAATACCTTTCCCAAGTCTCTAACAAATAATCTTGGCTCAAAAGTCCTCCCCCACTAAGTTTTTTAACTCTGCGTTAAACTTTCGTTCGTCCATAATTGGTTCATCCGAACTCGGAATTCACTGGTTCTTGAGTCCATGACTCACGTTTTCTTACATTCTTATGAAACCCTACCTCATTCGGGTTCATTTACATACTTTTTATATTCGTTTGACTTTTACAAAATTTTGTCATAACTCCATTGTTGGCTAATTTTAATCCGTTCGTCATGAACATTTCTACCATTCCTAACCAAGCATACATATATACGATGGTTTTAAACTTGTCCATCAACAACAAGCTCTAATTAGACGGTTTTAAATTTGTTCATCAACAGCGTTCTTATCACGTTCTTCTTGTTCTTCATTCGTTCTTCCTTCATTCTTCATTTTTAATCGATATTTTGATTACAATTTTACTTTTTCATGCATATTAACGTTATAAGTTCATTAACTCATCCTTATATCATCGGAGAGGTCATATAACTCATCCGAATCGTCCATTAACGTTAAGAAATTCATAGTTCATATGAAATTTCTTAAAAAAAGAAAAAGATAAAAATAAACTTCAAATTTTCTTATTGCTTACATATTCCTATGATTCGACCATCGGAATATCGTTTCTAACAATCTTATATTTCCAATTTTGTTAAGCTATACGATTTATATCGAAACTTAAAGAAAAATTAGATTAAGGTAAGTTTTAGTATTACCTTTCTTCATTAATCTTCTTCTTCTTGATTAGTCTTACGATTTGCTAACTTTTCTCCTCCCGAGACTTGATAATCTGAGTCCTTCACGTCCTCTCTTCATTTGTCTATAGTTTCCTCTCTCGATTTTCAAAAAATGAAGACATTAAGCTTGTTTATATAGATTTTCAAGGCTAGGGGCATTTTGGTCATTTAGCATACTGCATTACTATTCCACCTCCTTACTATTCACGAAGCTTCCTTGGGAAGCTTCGTTGTTCCATCTTTCGAAATTCGTCCGACAGTTTGAAAAATTGCATTTCTCAAAATTCAAATATTTTTGGATATTTCGTCTTTCCTCTACAGATTAACTTTTACACGTTCTTCGAAATTTTGAAAAATTGAAAAACACTTTTTGATGATTAGCGTTTTTCATCACGTTTCCCCATAACGTAATTAAACGAATGAAAAGTACATAACAGTACTTTTCGTTATTTTTATTTCGTTCGATTTCTGCATGTTTTTCGAGAAAAATCTTTATCAACTAACATATCTTTTCATGGAATATTACCAACAAATCTTCAGACGGAATGTCATTACGACATATCGATCTCTCAGAAAGGCCTAGGTTATTCAAACCATAAACATTAGGTTTCGCAAGGTGAATAGTGTCTATTTCGTCTTTTCTCAGAAATATTTTCAATCCTGGAAAATTTTTATTTTCGTCTTAAAAATTCTTACTCGTTCATTCTAACTCGTAGGCAGAATACTCTTGGCTTATGATCATCCTAGGTCATAGAATGACTAATAAACACATAACATAGAATATAATTAATAAAAATCTATTATATTAATTAATAATTCTTTAAACTTAATTTTTTGGACAATTCAATTTTTTGAGTTGTCACAGTGGTGGCTTCTTGTGGCCTTTTTCCTCAACATTGCGATTCTCGTTCGGACCACGTCATGTGTGACAACCCGAAAAATTAGATTGTCTCGAAAATTAAGTTTAAAGAATTATTAGTTAATAAAATAAATTTTTATTAATTATATTTTGTGTTATGTGTTTATTAGTCATTCTAGTGAAGATTCGCCGGTAATATGCCGTGAAAAGTTATGTTAGCCGATAAACTTTTTCTCGAAAAACATTTAGAAATCGGACGAAATAAAAAATGACAAAAAGTATTGTTATGTATTTTTCATTCGCTTAACTACGTTGTGGGGAAACGTGACAAAAAATGTTAATCATCAAAAAGTATTTTTCAGTTTTTCAAAGTTTCGAAGAACGCATAAAAGTTAATCGGTAGTTTTTTAAACTGTCGAACGAATTTTGAAAGACAAAATCACGAAGCTTCCAGGAGAAGCTTCGTGAATAGTAAGGAGGTGGAATAGTAAGGAGGTGGGGGTAAAATGGTAAAAATCTGTCAAATGATTAAAATGCCCCTAGCCATGAAAAGCTTATATAATCAATCCTAAGCTCATTTGTTTGGTTTGAAATTTTCAACCAACTCTTGAGAGAGAGAGAGAGAGAAGCTCGGATGGAAAGGAAGAGGAAAAGCTAGTGATTTTGCAACCTTTTTCCAACGGAAGAAGATTAAAGAAGAAAGGTAAAACCTAGTTTAATCCAAGTTTTCGTTAGGGTTTTATATGAAAATCATATAGCTTAACAATTATGGAAATAAAAGATGTTATGAAACGATTTCCATATGGTTGAATCATAAGGAAATGAAGAAACAAGAATTTAAAGTTTAGTTTATAAAATTTTTAAAAAGCTTTCATAGAAAGTATGAATTGCTTGATGTTAATGGACGATTCGGATGAGTTATATGAACTCTACGATGATATAAGGATGAATTATCAAACTTATAATGTTAAAATACAAGAAAACGTAAAATCATAATTATAATATCGATTAAAAACGAAGAACAAACGAAGAACACGAAGAACTAACGAATAACGCAAAGAACGCGGTAAGAACGTTGTTGGTGGACAAATTTAAAACCGTCTAATTAGAGCTTGCTATTGATGGACAAGTTTAATACCATCGTATATATGTTTGCTTGGTTAGGAATGGTAGAAACGTTCATGAAGAGCGGATTGAAATTAGCCTATAACGAAGTTATGGCAAAATTTTGTAAAAGATGAACAAAATGTAGAAAGTATGTAAATGAATCCGAATGAGTAGGGTTTCATAAGAATGTAAGGAAATGTAGAATACATAAGTCGTGGACTCAAGAACGAACGAATTCCGGGTTCACATGAACGAATTACGAACGAACAAAAATTTAACGTAAAGTTGAAACACTTAGCAAGGGAGGACTTTCGAGCCAATTTCAAGGTTGGTTAGAAACTCGAAAAATTAATTTTATTTAGGGGGATGTGTAGTAAGTGTTGCAAGGTTTCCAACACCTCCAAAACAGACCAATTTTGATATTGGGAGAGGAAGTTATAAGATGTCAAAGTAGGCGTCTCAAACTTGCTCAACACTTAGAAAAAAAAATTGAGTTTTAAGGGAGGCGCCACAGCGCCGCCCAACAAAGGGGAAGTGGCACCGCAGCGCCAGCCCGGGAGCCCAAGCACTGCCAACCCGCGTCGCAGCGTCGGGTTTTGTACATAGAGTGGCACCGCAGCGCCCTTAAGAAATATTTCTCCGATTAAAGATTTTTATTGTCCAACTTTTTGGATGGCAATTAAGGGGCAAGCATGAATGCAATGTTCATGAAAAGAAATGTCTAGAATGATGAGTAAAACCTTGAGTTTGACGATTAAACGTCGAATAAAGGTTATAAAACGACGAACGCAAAATACGTAACCGATATCTGGTGACAGTAGTCAAGTTAAAACAAACGTATGAGATTGTTATGATTGTAATTCTTTAGACGTTGAGTGACGAGGGTGACTTATAACATTCTGATGTTACAATATCGTAGTGAAAGTTAAGTGTAAAGCGTATAGATGTTGTAAACGCAACGTTATTGCGAGGAACGATCGGTCTTAGCATATAACGAACAGTATGTCTTAGATATTATGAGAGAATGATGAACGTGATGTTCATGTAATGGATAACGAATAAGAGCGATTAAAACCTTAAGTAAAGGTTGAGTGAAGGTTTAAAAGACGAACAACATGAACGCAGAATACGTAAACGATCCTCATGAATCGTATTTGCGTTGGGCGAACGTGCTAAGTATACATTGGTTGTATAACTTAGACGTTGATGAGTGTAGTAAGTGTTAGTTCCTAGAGGCACAATAGTTATCTAGAAGGGGGTTGAATAGATATTTTAAAACTTTTTCCTTTTCAAAATACTTATCATGTTTGTTAATAAATTAACCACAGCGGAATATATGATTTGTTTGTTCCCCTTAAGATAAACCAAGTTTATAGGTGATAAGCAGTTACAACAGTTATGACATATATAGTAGTTATAGCAGATACATCAGACACAGTGACTTTAAGTGGTTCAGAGCACACAAGGCTCCTAGTCCACTCTTCTACTCCACGAGTAGGAAATCCACTAAAGATATCTTTACAATCTTTGAATCACTTAGATTCCTTCAAGACAGTCTTGGAACTTCTTAGTCACTTAGAACTCTTCAAGTTCAGCAGACTTGGAATACACTTAACTGAGAGTTAAGTTCTTGGGTTGTGCTACTCAGTTACAGTTAAGCATAAGTTAGAAAGAACTGAGTAGCTATGCAAGATTTTCTTCAGAATCGTAGAGTTTGGACGTTGAGTGTTCTTGAGCTTTTTAGTTCTTTTTTTCTTGATTCTGAATCTATTTTTGATTTGCTTATGAAGGAGCCTTTTAAATGTTTTCGTTGAAGGCATCCATTGTATCATTAAATGCTTTAGACATTTCTAAGCACTGATGTTGACTTCCTGCAAATCTATTGTTCTGCCATTTAGCCCACTAACACAGCAGACTGCTTTCCCACCTAACACCTAAAAAGGTGTTTTCAGCAGGCATACAGTCCTTTCCTTAGCTTCTTCAATACGCTTCTTCGATGCATACTAAGGATGAATGTTAGATCATTGGGATTCCCAAAATGTCAATGTCTATAATTCATTCTTCATTTGTAATACTTCCTCCTTCATCAGATAGACAATTCTGATGCTGACTGGAGAGACACTACGATCATTGTCTTTGTATCATGATCGTTGTGTCTTGTCGTGCTCGTGCTTGATTCAGCCTTGATTGTAGAGAACACTACGATCGCTTTTAAACTCTGATAGACTACGATCTCTACTTACTTATTTTGCAGACTCCACGATTCTGAGAGCTGACTGCGATTCTTGACTTGGCTCGACAGGCTCTCGAACTATCTCCATAATTCTGAATGTGGCTTCCAAGACAGACTATAATTCCTAAGCAACTTCTTTGATACTCCACGATTTTACTTAGCTTCTACAAACTTCTGGCTGGCTCGACAGACTACGAATCTGTTGAGGCCTAACAATTTCATCTCATAAATAGATCAACCTAACAACTTTGATCTTTCTTCTATACATTCATTTACAGAATGATAAACATTAAGCACAGATCAACCTAACAATTTTGATCTATCATCTAAGTCCTTGTACATGTAATCTTTGAAGGACTTTACACATAAGCATATATATTTACTTTCAACATCAAATTTGAATATGCAATTTCCAACAATCTCCCCCTATTTGATGTTGAAAGAACCAAGGAGATTTGCATCATATCATCAATTTCTAAATGTAGGATGCTAAAAAGTAAATATGACTTAGTGTTTCAGTGAGTAGTTGAAATCTTTAGAGAATAAGCATGAATTTATTGATGTTGAAACAAATATTACAA
Organism: Panax stipuleanatus; assembly: GCA_020205555.1. Taxonomy (NCBI): domain Eukaryota; kingdom Viridiplantae; phylum Streptophyta; class Magnoliopsida; order Apiales; family Araliaceae; genus Panax; species Panax stipuleanatus. The sequence continues at coordinate 151,294,013 of CM035117.1, read as the reverse complement.
TTCAGCATAGTTACATCACTAAGAAACAAATTTTAAACTTATCTCTATTTTCTTTGCCTCTTGCTCCTCGGAGGGTTGTCATGCTCTGCAGATCTCCTTCTTCTGCTGGCTTCATCTCTCCATGCAATATTGTCTAGCTCACTTGGACTTATCCTTTCTCCATGATCATGTCTGTTCATGAAGGTAGGATCTCCAATGGGCATGTTAAGACCAGTATTGGTTACTCCTTGTGAGCTGAGAGATGGGCCTTGACTCCTTATAAAAGGTTCCGCCATTATGATTGGTTGGCGCTGTTGCTGCTTAATTCGTGGAGTCTGGCGAGGCTGTCTTGAATAGCTCCTTGATGATTGTGAAATTTGTTTTCCTTTACCTCTGCCATTGCCTTTCTCCCCTTCCTCTTTATTCTCCCCCTTTATGTCAGCATATGTCTTCTGATAAATGATTAACTCCTTGCACCAGCTCATGCATTTGAGAACGATTATGAGCAATGTCAGGACGATTCTCTTCAACCATGGTTTCAGTATTTCGTCTTTCTTGCTGCAACATGGTCATGGCATCTGCAGTCTGCTGTACTTGAGTCATGGAATAGTTCTGGAATTTACAAAGGGTGAGACGCAACTCATGGATTTGATCAGCCATAAGAGCGTTCTGGGATTCTTGTGTTTTTTGGAGAATCTGCACAGCTTCCTTGTGCTTGTTGGAAGCTTGAAAGTGAATAGCATCCCTTTGGCTGAGACTGTCACTCATCTCACGTATGATCTCCTTCAGTTTCTTTGAGAGCTCAGTTGTCAAGTTGCCAGGAAAGGTTTTGACAGAGTTGATTATATGGTTGAATCATTGATGAAGTGCCAAGGAGTTAGCTTCAAGGATCTCCTCTGTCGCTAGAGCCATATTGCTTGTTAAATCAACAAGCTCCTCTTTGGTGGGTAGTAGAGATAGACGATCAAGAATCTTATGTACATCAGGAAAAGAGACCGTCGTGTGTTCCCTTGGCCGTGACATGCTTATGAGAGCAAGATTCATACCGAAGTATTCATTGTTGGAGGATGAGGGAATATCTGATTGTGTGAGAGGTGTTTGGGTTTGGTGTATGGAAGAAGAGTTTGGTTCAGGTTGGGGTAACTCGACGAGCATGAATCTTTGATCGACGATTTGGCTCGGTGGCTCACTAGTCGTGGTGTAGTGTAGTTGGTCGACGATTATCAATTGTTGTTCGACAAGCATGGAGTCACTAGCAGTTGGCTCGACTATAATGAAAAAGTTGGTTATTTGGTTCATCAGTTACAGAGTTTTGGGACTCTGTAACTGGAAACAGGTTTAGTGGGTGAAGTACCACTTCCAACCATCTTGGCAGTTCATATAACTGGTTGAAGTTTGATGGAGGGTAGTGGTGAACTATGAAAGAGATGGGAATAGATTGTACCTCATGCTCAGTCTTTAAAGATGAATGATTATTGATCAGCTTCTGAGCAAAGTTGAGGATCCTGGGAATCCATATGCTAGCACTGAAATTGCTGGATAAGCTTTGTAAGTCCTGAACATGTGATCCTAGGAGTTGAGAATTAGGGCTCTGTGATAGGAAATCATGGCCAAGTAGGAGAACAGCTGATTGTAGATGGCTCTCCTATATCCTCCCCATCCTAGTAATATAATCTCAACTTCTTCATCTTCTTCTTCTTCCTTGTCTTCATCATCTTCATTTATTATTTCCACCACATCCATCATCTCCACATCTCCTCTTTGTTCTTCAGCCTTCTCTACCTCCACAGTTTCAACACTTTCCTTTTCCACAGTCTCTGAGACTATGATTTCTTGAGGGGCTGAGGGGACTTCATGAGCATCTTTTGGCAGCTCCCCCTCAGCTGTAGCATTCTCTGGCTCAGGATCTTCAAATGACTCCCCCTCACCTGTAGCACTTTCTTGTTCAGGTGCTTCAAGAAGCTCCCCTTCAACATGAGCTGTACTTTCCTCAATGGCTTCGGGCAGCTCCTTCTCAGCATAAACCATAGCCTGATTAGATGCAGTAGGGGTCACTGCACTGTTGAGGTTGGCTATCACATCAGCAATGATCCTAGTCTTATCCAAGGACTCATTGTGGGCATCAGATGTTTGAGGCTTAGGACTTGGTTCAGCCTGTTCAGCAGCAATTCTCCTTTCTTCTTTCTTCAATGCTTCTTTATTGGCAAGAATATATTTCTTGACAAGCTTCTTCTTTGTTTTCTTAGGCTTAGCCACAGCCTCAGTTCTTTCTTCAGCTTCAGCTCTGACAGACTGAGAGACTTTTGCAGCATCCTTCTCAGGAATAATAGTAAGTCCGGACTCCACGATTGGTAAGGACTCCACAATCGTAGTGAGTAAAGACTTCTTTGATCAATGGCTTTGCTTCTTCTTCTGAGGCTCAGAGCTTCCTTCAGCCTTATCCTCACTTTTCTCCCTTTTCTTCTTCTTCTTTTCCTTCAGAACCTCTTCTGGTTATTCGGTCACTTCAAGAGTGAGTTCTCTTTGAGTGACAAGACCTTGAATCCCAGTACCAGAACTAGAACCCCCTTGGGGTGCATCAGTGGTTGAGCCTTGAGGCTCATCTGTTATCTGAACACCTTCATTTAATTTCCTCTTACCCTTACTCTTTCTGACCAGAGCCAAGGGTTCCTCTTGATTGACTTCTTCTTCTTCCTCAGCTTCCTTCACAACAGACATATTTCCTTGCTAAACTGACTTCTTCACTTCACCCGTTCTTCCACTAGACTTAGACATCATCTTAACATTTTCTGCAGGGTTCCTCTTCCAGTTTTGAAACAGTTGTTGGGTCATTTTTCTATTGGGGTTGATGGGTGCACCTTCTTTGTCTCCAATTTTGTCTCCCAGAACAGATTGGAGAATAATGCTGATGAATCACGCATAGAGCATCATGGAAGAGCTCTTTGTCTTCTTTGAGCTGAGCATCCACTTCCCAACCCATCCCAAGAGTAGGGTTCCATAATTAATTTCAGATTTGAAGCAGATAGCTGTCATGAGCTTCAGTTGATTTTCATTCACCGAGTCGTGGCCAGAGCTCTTGCAGCATATGCATTTCCCAACTATATCAGCCAAAAATTTATACTTCTGGGGAAACTCTTTCTTCTTATAGCCCTTGATACTTTCAAACTTCTTGTGGTGCTGATTAGTGGTTTTTATGACCACTTATTCGGATAGTAACTAGCTCATTCTGTTGCTTTAACTCAAGAAATCTTGTGCGTTTAATGTGTTTTTGCTTTCTTTTGTGATTTTCAAGTTCAGGAACTCTCTTGGCGTTTATTAAGCATAAAAGAATGAAATGTTGCCAAAATGAGCTTAAAGGATTGATGGCATGGCAATGGGATGAAGTCGAGCAACATGATGGAATTGGGAAGATGCCCAAAAGGCTAAAAAGATACAAGAACGCAAGAGGTGCAAGAGTAAACAAAGGAAGATTGCATGACACCAGCCTTGCACCAGCAACAGCCTGCAGAATCCAGTTTTCCAGGGCGGTGCCAGGAAGTAGGCTTGGGCGCGCGCGGCCGCGCCAAACTTAAACTTGGCAAGACTTGACTTTTTGACTCAGCAGACGGGGAAAGGCATCAAGGATATAAGGGGGGCTCAGTTTTTTCATTGAGGAAGAGGAGATATTGGCCTTAAGCCCAAACCCTACCTTGTTTTTCCATTTCCTTTACATTTCTTGTATAGATTAGGAGTAGATTAAGCCTAAATTAGGGTTAGTATAGTTAGTTAGTTTCTAGGGTTAGATTAGGTTTGAAGATTAAAGAAAGTAGATTCCATTGGAGATTCAACAAGGAGCTTGACTCAGATTTGCTATTTTCTATCTTTTGAATCTCTTTGCTTCTAATTTGTAATCTTATGATGTATATTCAACTTGTGGATGATATGTTTGAGTTATTTATGACTTAGACCTTATTTTGAGGTTCCAATGGAACCTAATGAGTAGTTTAATTTGATTTTCTTCTATGTTGGTTCTTATTTGATTGCTATGTGATTGTCTACTGCTATTTATGCTTTCATTACTTAATTGAGTCATGACCAATTACTGTGATAACCTATGTGGACTTGAAAGGCGAAGTGTAGGTTTAGATTTAATCGTAGTGGCGGGCGATTGTACATTCACATGGCGTTGGATGTACAATTTGTGCTTAGGATAGACATATACCGAAGCGCCGCTCGTAGTCAATAGAGGACTTGATCTTAAACCCTAATTATTTGTAAATCACATAGACATATAGTGGTTTAGGTAATGTGGGTGTTCACGTGCGTTCTATCATCTGTGGATTGCACGTGATATGAAGTAAGTGCATTGAAAGATGGCCTTCTCTCACTTTAGTGTCCTCGGCTAACAAACTATAATGATTAATTTAACCTAATTGGGAGTTTATCGACTTAGAAGAATTATTAGGGGAAATTGGAATCTCTTATCTTCATTATCTGATTTTACTCTAGGATCATTTAGTTTAAGTTTAATTCCTTGTCTAGTTTAATTAGTTTAAATTCATTCTCTTTACCGCTCGTTTAAATAAGACTGAGATGATTATGTGCTAGTGGTTTGGCGACCTTGTATATGTTATTTCTCTATGGGAACGATATCTATACTTACACTTTATTACTTGTTGACCGCGTATACTTGCGCGTTAATTGTCATCATATAAATCGGACAACAAGTTTTTTGCGCCGTTGCCGGGGAATTAATTGGATAACTGTTTGTCAACATTAGTTTCAATCAAATTAGTCTTAATTTAAACATTTTTATTTTTGTTTAATTCTCATCGTATATTCTTTTTTCAGGAACAATGGACTTAAATTTTTATCTATGGAACTACACAAATCAAGAGCAACCAAGGGAAGTAGGGAATGATGGCATCGACCCAATTACAACACTTTCAGCACAGTTGGAGGTTCTCTGGAGAAAGTTGGATACTGTTTCAGCCCAGCAGAGTCAAGAGACGGCAGTAACTTATAACTACGGTGCTCGAAGCCACATGAGCCATCAGGAGCCTATCAGTTATGGACAGGAGTAGTATGGGGGTGATTACTTCCACAACGAATATCCCAATTATCAGCAGGATTGGGGGTCTCACCCAGAGCCTTCAGGAAGCTACTATCAAGATCACTACTGCGAGCCAAGTCCAATGTACGCACCAAAATGCACCTTCCAGACTCCAGCTTATAAGCTTTAATACATGGATTTTGAGGATGACATAGAAAAGGCAAGCCTGGAGGAAGGAGGTGGCATAGCATCATTAAGAAATACCTTAATTGATCAATCACAGTCAATTGAGAATCTTCAGTATTGGGCAAATCAGATTAATATGGCGTTGATGAAAGAGGAGTTGATTGAGCAAGGGATACAAACGCAGAATCTTCAGAATCAACTCTCTCAAGTAATGGATGCCGTGAGCGAAGGGCCTCAGAATTCCGGTGAGATTCAATACATGGATTATGAGGCTGAAACAGAAATGGAGATCTTGATTGAGCGAGAGGAGTCGATTGAGGTTCTTCAAGATTGGGTGGAGCAAATTAGCACGACTTTAAGGAATGAGGAAGTGATTAGCTGACAAAGACTCAAGATCTTCAGAGTCCTATGCCTCAACTATTTAAAGTTGTGAGCCAAGGCCCCCAGAATGATTGGTGCTATGATATGGATGCAGAAACTGATGGAGAGCTGGACGTGCATATGCAGCTGGATGAACTGAAAGAAGGCGACATCTAGGAGACAATTGGGGATGTGGACAAGTATGAACCAACCGTGATAATATCCCAAGTGACTTCTCAGCCTAAGTTGGAAAAGCCAGTGAAGTTTGCACACCCTTGCCCCCTTGGTAGCCACATTACAGAGATGGATCTCGATGACATGAGAGAGCCTGAAATTTTGAAACCATGGTGGTCAGTAGAAGAGAGAATAGAAGAAGAGCCAGTTGTGTTCGGTGAACCTCCATGCCCCGATTATTTCACGTAAACAGCGGAAATAGTGCCTAGCTCCCCAACCTTCAGCACGGGGATTTCTTATACACATCTGATGCTAGGTAGTTTAATTCTGAGTCCTCTCATGATGGGAAGCCTCCAAGCTCACACGGCAATTCTGATGGATGGAGGGTTTCTCCAATATCGTCGGGGGATCGGATAGTCGTATCAGACACAGTCTAGCTAGAGGACTATAAATCAAGCGCTCGATGGGAGGCACCCCATCATTTCTCTCTCTCCCTACTTGTTTAATTCTCCATGACCTGCTTTTTATCATATTTCCCTCCCCTTTGTTTAATTCTTATTAGTTTAATATGTAGTTTAAAATTTTTGAATGCTCGTAGAATTAGGAGTTCGTTGCCTACATTTTTGGACTTAGGCATTGATGCGTATATTTTTGGGACTATACAGTATTGGATGTAAGACCCCAACTTTTATGAATAAAGATTTAATTTTTTTATATATTATTTCGAAATAGTAAGGTGTACATTTGATAAATGTGAAAAGTTATGGGTGAAATGTGCAAATATTTCAAAATGAGCAAGTGGTTATAAAATATTCATTGTTGTTGGGGAATATTAGTTTGGTCGTGGAATATTCTTGTTATCGGGGAATATTTGTACGACGGCGCAGCTATTTGTGGGCCCCACAATGGAATAACTGTAGGATATAGAAAGCGACAGAAATAACATTTTTATAAATAACGATAAAACTGTTACGGTTAAACTGTTGAAATACCCGGTGATAAAAATACAATAATACGCATTGTGCACAGTAGCACACGGTATTGCACAGTATTTTGAATTATTGGTTCTTACGTAAGAATTCACTTACTCAATAATTGTTACAGTAATTACTGTTCAATATTTTATATTATTGATTCAATAATTGCATGATATTTTATTGGTTCAATAATTGCTACGTTGACATTTTCTATCAATAATTGCTACATTGATATTTTATATCAATAATTTCTACGTTGCTATTTTATATGATTGATTCAATAATTGCTACCATTGATATTTTGTATTATTGATTCAATAATTGTCACTGCATAGTATTTCACATTATCAACTCTATAATTCATATTATTTGAATAATATTATTAGATAGCATTATTGACAATGCCTAAAGAAGTTCTGTCTAGGAGGGGTTATTTAATTGCGTGCCAGTAAGGAGAAATCCTTATCGGAAGGCCCCCTCTTTCCTGGGAACGACCTAGTTATCAATATTGTAGTTCTGTAATATTATTTGTGAATAATTAATTATTGATTTATATGATAAAGAAATATTTATTTTGTGAATATAAAAGAAGGAATTAGTGCTAAGGTGTTTTTATCAGTATTTTGTTGTGAAAAATCACCCGTTTGTGGATTTCGGCCATTTTCGGTTGGGAATTTGGAAAAACTTCCTTCTACAAAGTTGTAGAGAATTAGATTTCCTATAGGACATAGAATTTGTATTTTTTTGATAAAAGGGCTATTTATTATGAATTATTGAAGTTTTAAAAATAAATATTTTTTTAAATAAAATGGTGGGCCCCACTTTTGTCATTTGCTTGTTGAATGTTGAATTTGTTTTCTCACGAGGTGTGCTGGGAGAAGCCGCCGGCGCAAAAGTCTACTTTGGCATCCTAAGCTTTTCCTATAAATAGGGTACTTAGGTTAGAATTGAAAATCACACCAGAATCAAAAGTTTTCTCTCTCTATAATATTGAGCGTATTTTTGTAAGTATTTAGATACTTTGAGTGTTGCTATTCAGTGCAAATTTTCTTCAGCCTTATATCCGATATTCCAGTCAGAAGTACTATTCTTTTGAGGTAAGGGATGTTATTTTCTTTCGTAAACGATGTTATTCTTTTTAATATCATTATACCAAAATATTGTCTTGGATTTTATTATGAAATTCTTACTTTTTCCGTCGGGGTTACTATTCACGTATACGACACTATTTATATACGGCACTATTTACGAAAAAATTAAATTTTCTTCTATATGTCTAAGTTGTAGGTTAAGGTTCCTATCTTTAATTGGATCCAAGTTTTGAACTCTATTCTTGAATTTTGATCCACAAAGTATTATTATGGAGTATTTTTGAACTTGGATAAACTAAAATGCGAATCCTTAATCTTTGTTCTTTATCTCACTGGATTCGTTATTTATATTATTTTTCATCATTCTCAGTCCTAAATGGTGATATAACTGAATATCTTTGGCTTGTAGAGCAAAGATGAATGATTACCTGATGAATATCTTTGGTCGTAGTGCAAAGATGGACAGGTGTTGAGATGAACATAATCAACTGGTGATACAAATGAATATCTTTGGTCGTAGTGCAAAGATGAATATTTGATTCGAGATGTATATTGATTGATGTTACAGGGATAAAATATTGATGATGGACTTTAAAATCATAGAAGATAGTAGACTTCATTCTCTACTTAACTCTTCTAATGAATTGTTATTTCCGCTGCGAATACTGATCTAAAACTTGTTGTCAATAATATTTTATCTGAATTGTTGAAGACTAATGATAATTTATTTTCCATTATCTTAGTCATTATATTCTTAACTGGGCTAGTTAAGCTCACCCTTTTCATCTATTGTCCTATTCAGAAAATGAGAATGTCGCAGGAACTAGTCGGGGGACAGAGTGATGGTCTGAGTTAGAGCAGTAGTAGTCCTCACTATTTCTGATAAATAGTGTGATAATAATTGTAATGAGAACTTAGTTTGAATGTTAATATTTTCTACATATTTGTATTGACACTCACAGTTATGTGATCGTATTTTGCACAACCGTGTGATATAAAAGTTTGTATTTGGATTCTGTACCATGTATTTGGCGACTCAGAATGGGTTGGGTTGACTGGACCTATTCTGGGGCGTCACATTGGACATATTTTAGATGCACTTGCATGTGGCATATACGCACATATAGGAGTTTTTGGGAATACACATGCATATATCCTCATACATTTCATTCTCCTAATTATAAATAGTTCATATTATGTTTTGGTGGATTACAGGGCTTAATAAATGTATGCTTTCCTCAGGTCAAGGGTGTTAGAGTTTATGCCCTAGAGGCTAATTCTTTGATGTAATTGTTTAAACATTTTTTGATATTATATTTGATTGAATAAATGAATTATTTTATTATGGTTTTATTTACTGCGTTATATAAATGTTAACATAATAAAAGTCCTTAGAATAGTGATACAAATTATATGGCTTCAAGTATGTGACTTGAACATGAGATCATATAGTTACAATTAGTATCATTACTCTTAAATGTCCCTAGACGAGTGTCATTGTTAATGGGACAACAATGATACATTGAGACCAGTATGTGGATTGACTGATGGCCAAATCTCATTGGTCATAAATATATGAGATATTGAGTCAATGCATAGGTACATGTTAGAGAACAATGTACTGGGCAGACCCACCATGAGAATTCTACGTGGAGCATTATGCAAAGTGTCATAAGCAATTCTCATAGTGACAATGATGTAATGATCCTCCGACCTGAAATCACTATATTACTACACGAGAATTTATGTACTTTGATATCATCAAAGGCCACCTTTAATAGGTGGACGATAAAGGTGATTATTGGGTATATCATGAATCGTGTGAGGAATATGAGTGATCTAGATGGAATTTAACCCTCCTATATATTAGGGGTGATATCCATAGGCCTCTTGATTGAGTAGAACTATGAAATGCATGGCCATGCTCAAATAGTGATTTGTTTCATATAGTCTACTCATCGATCAAGAAAACTCAAATTAAATTATGAAGAGGATGACACATTCCATGCCTCGAGTTTAATCTAGGATGTCAAGGTTAAAAGGATTAAATTACATTAAAACATTGGTCACGAAAAGGTTGTATCGAATCACCGATCTTATTATTATTTGGGTAGCAGTGATGCATTACTAGATGCCGCTCACTGTTTATAATTTTATAATATGATTTTAAAATTATTGCCAACATAATAATAACCTATAGGGTCACACACTTAGAACGTAATTAAAAGGGAATTAATTTAAATTGTATGGATTTAAATATATCAATATGATTGATAGTATTTAAATTAATAGGATAATTTGTGTATATATATATATATATATATATATATGTATATTAATTAAGTAAGACTTAATTAAGATATAATATATATATATATATATATAAATTTGAATTTTATATTTCTAATTGGATTAGGTTTTGGTTAATTCCTTTAACTGCTATATATATGATATATCAGCCGTTTAGGGTATCATCGATATCAAAACCCTAGCCGCTCTTAGAGAGAGACTAGAGATAAAAATTTCAAAAAGTCCAGATCCTTGGCGGCTAGTACCGCAGCTTTCCTTGCTGCAGATCGTGTGACGATTCGCAGGACGTTCGTGTGGATACCGTAGAGGCGCAGTTCCGTTGGATTGCGTTGAGGATTCGAAGCAGTTCCAGAATCTCCATCGTCTCCTTTCAGGCTTGAATAATCTGTAAAACATATCTTAACCTCTGAATTAATATGTTTTCGCATGGATCCTGTTTTAGGGTTTCGAAAAGTTTTAATTTCCGCTGCGTTTATGTGTCGAAAACCCTACAAAGGGTGCTAGAATGAATCAAAGTCAAAAGCTCATCCTCTGCGCATGTCAAAAGATACATATCAGAAATATGGGGATGGGCGCGGCCACGCCGGAATCCAGGCTAATAGGTACACGGCCGCGCGTCATGCAGGTTGTCTCAGACTTAAAGCGAAATTCAGCAAAAACTGAGTGCCACATCATTTCTTGTAGCAATGAAGCCGAATAGGGGAGTTTTTTTTACCTTTACCTTCAATGAGGACATTGAACATTTTAAGTTTGGGGGTATTTGTTTCGTTTTGCATGTAGTTAGTTCATTTCATGTTGTGTCAGTTCATATAGTTGCATCTTAGGTTATATTGTATTTTGTTAAAATTTGTCAAAATTTTAAAATTTTTGTGTTGTTTTTGCATTCTTTGTTAAACCATACTGCATAAATCCAGGTTAAAGTTGGTTTGTTATTCAGTTGGCCTGTGAGGAAACTAAAATCACTTGATTTTTGAACTGATCTGAAACTTAAGCTTGCGTATAATGTCATATATGTAAATCCTTATCTGTCAGATACTGTGTAGCCAGTTATCACGATAGAGTAACCACCATGACATGCTTAGTTTAAAATTTTCACATACCTGTCTTCTGGTGCGAAATCTATGTTTTAATAAAAGAATTTCAGTTCTCATAAGATAATAACTAGACTGTAAAAAGCTTAAGTTTGGGGGAAAACAGGGGTTATGCATGCTAAGCTGGGAGATGGAGCGTAAGACGCTCTCCTCTACGAAAAAGAAAAAGAATAGAAAAACGAGAGAAAAATGCAATGAAAAGACAAAAATATAATAAACACATTGGCTACGTCGAGTTTTGTGGCCTTTGATATTCGAGCAAGTAAGCCCTCGGGGTGTCTCTACACCCAGCGCCCTAAGGCTGTCTGGTCTGGGAGTCGTTGGTCGAAAGCTCGCTACAAGGATATCATTGAAAAGCCTAAGAGGACTAGGCATTGCACAGTCAATTGTGTACACGGGAAAGTGCAAATACGCCCTCTTGAGTAATAAAAAGCATAATAAACCCCATGTTGACTCTTAGCTTAAGTAATGCATAGTCTTGGTTAGGACTTATTTGATTTACTATTTTTCTTAAGTTGAAACTTGTTTTTCCCCTAAGAAGCATAGTATGTGATAAATTTGTTCAAAAGCATGTTTAATGGTTGCTAGCACATAACGCACAACACATCTGTGCTGACAGATTTGGATTTGCAAGGTTATGCCTTATGATCTTATCTTGGGTATCTTATCTATTCGATTATCTTGTGATTTTCTGAGGCATTGCTTTGAAAGTTCAATACTGACTGAAGCCTGGATTCACATTCATGATAGGTTAGGTTGCATACATTATAGATATTACATTGCATATCTTGTGTTTAGTTTTGTTTTGGTTGCTTGAGGGCAAGCAACGTTTAAGTTTGGGGGTATTTGATTAGTGGTTTTTATGACCACTTATTCGGATAGTAACCAGCTCATTCTGTTGCTTTAACTCAAGTAATCCTGTGCGTTTAATGTGTTTTTGCTTTCTTTTGTGATTTTCAGGTTCAGAAACTTTTTTGGCCATTATTGAGCATAAAAGGATGAAATGTTGCCAAAATGAGCTTAAAGGATTGATAGCATGGCAATGGGATGAAGTCGAGCAACATGATGGAAATGTGAAGATGCCAAAAAGGCTAAAAAGATACAAGAACGCAAGAGGTGCAAGAGTAAACAAAGGAAGATTGCATAACACCAACCTTGCACCAGCAAAAGCCTGCAGAATCCAATTTTCCAGGGCCGCGCGGCCGCGCCAGGAAGTAAACTTGGGCGCGTGCGGCCGCGCCAGACTTAAACTTGGCCAGACTTGACTTTTTGACTCAGTAGATGGGGAAAGGCAGCAAGGATATAAGGGGGGCTAGGTTTTATCATTGAGGAAGAGGAGATATTGGCCTTAAGCCCTAGCTTGTTCTTCTATTTCCTTTATATTTCTTGTATAGATTAGGAATAGATTAAGCCTAGATTAGGGTTAGTTTACTTAGTTTCTAGGGTTAGATTAGGTTTGAAGATTGAAGCAAGTGGATTCCATTGGAGATTCAACAAGGAGCTTGAGCACTAAGATTTGCTATTTTCTATCTTTTGAATCTCTTTGCTTCCAATTTATAATCTTATGATGTATATTCAACTTGTGGATGATATGTTTGAGTCATTTATGACTTAGACCTTATTTTGAGGTTCCAATGGAACCTAATGAGTAGTTTAATTTAATTTTCTTCCATGTTGGTTCTTATTTGATTGCTATGTGATTGTCTACTGCGATTTATATTTTCATTGCTTAATTGAGTCATGACCAATTACTATGACAACCTATGTGGACTTGAAAGACAAAGTGTAGGTTTATATCTAATCGTAGTGGCGGGCGATTGTACGTTTACATGGCGTTGGACGTATGATTTATGCTTAGGATAGACATATACCGAAGCGCCGCTCGTAGTCAATAGAGGACTTGAACTTAAACCCTAATTATTTGTAAATCACATAGACATATAGTGGTTTAGGTAATGTGGGTGTTCACGTGCGTTCTATCATCTGTGGATTGCACGTGATATGGAGTAGGTGCATTGAAAGATGGCCTTCTCTCACTTTAGTGTCCTCGGCTAACAAACTGTAATGATTAATTTGACCTAATTGGGAGTTTATCGACTTAGAAGAATCATTAAGGGAAATTGGAATCTCTTATCTTCATTATCTGATTTTACTCTAGGATCATTTAGTTTAAGTTTAATTCTTTGTCTAGTTTAATTAGTTTAAATTCATTCTCTTTACCGCTCGTTTAAATAAGACTGAGACGATTATGTGCTAGTGGTTTGCCGACCTTTTATCTGTTATTTCTCTATGGGAACGATATCTGTACTTACACTTTATTACTTGTTGACCGCGTATACTTGCGAGTTAATTGTCATCATATAAATCGGACAACTAATGCATCCTCTTCAGACCTTCATGAAAGTCGATGTGGCCCAGTGTTGGAAGACCCTTTGGATTAAACCCTAGGGCCAAGTTTACATCTTCTGCTCCGAGCTGAATTTGCACACCCTTGACCTTCGAGGTGATGACGTCATTTTCGAAGACCCCATTGTAGTAGACCTCTGTCACCAGCTTTGGGTAGATCCTTGTGCTGGTACTCAGAGCTTCTTCGAGACCAGCTTTCTTCAGAAGATACAAAATTTTGTGAAATTGAGGGTCAGCTGTCTTGAATTCGTCGAAGAATTGTTGTAATGACCGTGAATTTTTAAACTCCATTATTAATTAAATATATATGATTTAATTTTAATGAGTTAGTTTTGTATACTTATTTAAACCTTGTGTGGTTGTGTGGTTGTGTGGTTATGTGGTTATGTGGGTTAGTGCATATGCGAATAATTACTAGGATTAGATTAAAGGGAGTCACTAATGGTTTATTAAATTAGTGGACTAGCCCTAAGGTTTGTATATCAAAAGAATTGATAGGATGGCTAGTATTTAAATATTCAATTTAATTGAATATAGTGAAAGGAATTAATTGTGTAGATTAATTAATAAATGTAGCAATATTAATATTAATATTTAATAGTCTATTTAGTAATATTAATAGACTAGATCATTTAATTATTTAACCAATTCAATCGTTTATTTAATCACGAATTAGGGAGTTAATGTATTCTATAATAATAGAGTTGGAATAATGTATTGTGATAATACCCCATTGAATTATATTCGGTATTAATGAAATGTACATGGATTATATGTTGATACATATGGGTACCCCTACTAGATACATTGTATTATTAGTTGCTCATTTGAAATAACATTGTGACACCAATTAAATGTATAACCTAAGTATATATGAAATGAAATGTGTATATATTATATAACCTATGTACTACACTTGCCAAGTTGCTATTGCTGAGTTATATTACTTGACCCATAATAAGAGTCCCTCATTTCCTCTTCACGTGAACTCTCAAAGCCTAGTCTACTCTTCTCTTCTCTCAATTTCATCAAAGTGTAGCCAATGATTTCAAGTGGAGTGGGTAAAATAGTGTTCTTCAACTACTCTACCAACTCATTTCATTAACCACCATGTTCTTGCTTCTTCCATTAGTTTGAATTGTTGAGTAACGGCATGGACTAGATAATGAATTACCTATATAATGAGCTCTTCTCCTTCTTCTTTTGAATTGCTGAGATATTGATAAGTAGAGCTAGTATACTGAGTTTTCTATTGATTTGAGAGAGAAAGATATTGTGACGCCCCCAAATCCGAGTTACTTGACCCCCGAGTTTGGTGCTCACGATCCAACATATAAATACCATCTAACTACCCATTTATTTATGAATAGAAATATACATCTCATTAACTGATATTGTTAATACATTGCCCAGGTTTTCTAACCTTAACATAACAAATATACCCTTAGATATACAAAAAGGTTATACAAAATAACATAATAAATATGTTCACTATAACTACTCCAGAAATACACCTTTGCCTTTGTCCTTCTCTGCCCCTACGGCTACCTCGTTCCTAGCTGAAATATTATATTTAAGCAAGGGTGAGCAACAAATTTGCTCCGCAAGTTAAATTATACAGTAAAGTATAAGAATCAAGAATATAAGACTATCGATTCGATAGAATATCACCAAAGTTCAAAGGACTTTGAAATAGCTGAACAAATCGTTAATCAATAACAAGACTATCTCGCATTTTAGGCAAAACAATAATTCGATAGTGAAAGAGTAAAACACTTTTGAAATTTCTCAATTGAATAACAAGAATCAATTCTACGCAATAACAAAGTGGAATATTATCCAGATTTTATGCTGAGCGACCCTACAGGATCTTGAACTTCTCGAGTAACTATCAAAGGTTTTACTTTGAAGTACCCAGGTGTATCAGATAACCATAAAGATTAAATCATACCCCTCTTCAAGTATATAAAGTGATCAACTTCATTATACCCTATATTATGCATAATACTTACACGCGTGCAACGGCCGAATATACGACCACAAAATCACTTTTTATATAAAAAGGTTGTTCTTCTCAGTCTTATAACCAGAATTCGAATCACAACAACGAAATACAATGATTTCAATATCTAATTGCTTTCTCGATCTAGCCGGAATAATTGGCATTGACCTGTCAATAATAATTGAGTTCTCTTCTCGAACCTTTCAAGTTTCAACAAATGTTCGTCTAGCCAAAACAATTAGCTACGATATATCTCAACACGATTCAATAATAGACAGAAATTAACTGTACTATTTGCAGTCAATAATAACTTCTACGGAGTTGAATAACCAACAACAGTTATTCCCCAAGCATATTCTTAAAATCAATAATTCAATTTGAATTAATAAACATGCACTAACTGCGAATAATCAACAATGATGCTCAGACGTGGTATAATCAGCAATAATTAACCACCACTATATTTGAAAAGTAATAACTCGAGATTGAGTTAAGGAAACTTGCCTTCTTCGTTGATTACTGCTACACAATATATTCTATCTACGTTTGAAAGACCTATAATTAACAATATCGGTCTCACAATTAGCACAACAAATCATAACACATAGCACTGAAATTTACAGTTAATATATCTCCTAGACACATCATCATGTAGTCACATCAGTGTTTATAACCTGTATAAACACTTATCAAGTCTAACTATTTCGGTCTGGTTGGACTTCGGTCTCAATTCGGTGTCCTGGTCACGCTATCTGACAATTAACACATTTATTGTTAATTAACTCGATCTCAAAGCTTCAATATTATTTTAGATAAGTCATATATCATTTCAATTTCCATTTCAGCAAGTTAAAACAAAACTGACATCTCTTCTGACATTTCAGTTTCTCATTTCAATAACCTGAAATGCTTATTTCAGGAAGCTGAAATACACTATTCACGAAAATATAAAATCAGTTTATTATTTTTCTATCTTTTGATCAATCATATATACATATATTCCATACACAAAAAGAATTTTTTTGGAATTTTTTAACTTACTTAAGTATTTTTCAAAAATCCATTTCTAGTTAATTTCTTGAAAATAACTACCTCACGCTTAACTCCAGAAATTCCAAACTCTTGACGGGATCTTACACATGTTAACGTGAGTCTCCAGTTTAAATTTCATGGACATCGGAGTTATACAACTCCGGTTATAGCATTTTTTGTCGGGAAATCCCAAAAATTGAAATGGCCATAACTTGCTCAATCTAAGTCGGAATGAGCTCATTTTTAGACACAAGCTACTTCATTCCATATATTTTCATGTCCCAAAAGGCCGGAATTTATTACATAATTTAAGTGGACAAAATTGCCCTTACAATTTCCGGACAGCCTACTTTTAGGTGTTTTTCAGATTTTGCTTCTTTTGCTACAAAAAATCCACACGAAAATATAGAACTCTTTTTTACGTGATTCCACTTGAAAAAGTTAGAAGACTTGTATATCTAACTCTAAAAATTGACCACACTCAAAAATTCAAAATAGAATGAGAGATATGGTCGTTTCCATTTCATACTTCGTTTTTCCAAAAATCTATTTTTCAACTTTTGGTGATTTTTAAGAAAACTTCTATATTTTCGCATAAAACCAACATTGCTCATTATAATACTTAAAATAACTCATATACTCATGGATATACCATGATCCATGATCTATATCATTAAATAATCCTCAAACACAAGATCAAACACAACCAAAGCTAAGAAAAATTTGATTTTCTATCTTTTGAAAACCTAACTCATATTTCTTAGTTTAGATTCAACTTTTGATCCAAAAAAGAGTTGTATCTAAACATAAAACACTTTTAAACACGAAGAACTAAGGTTTTTAACCTCAAGATCAAGAATTCATACTATCAAAAATCAAATCAAAATAAAAAGGAAATTAAACTATATATAAATAGAAATCCTTTATACCTTCTCTTGATTCCTCTTCTTTTTCTTCCTAATTTTGTTTAAGAGACTAAGAAAATATCAAGAACTCTCCCTCTCTCTTCTCCCCTTCTTGGCTGAATCTCCCCTTTCTCTCTCCCTCTCTCTCTCTCCTTCTCTCTTGCTTGCTTATACGAAATGTTACAAATGAGAGGAGAAAGAAGATGAGATTTGATTTGGTGAGTTGTTATATTAGATAGATATATTTTGATATCTTACATATTTATCTAAATCTTTCCAATATCTATCTCTCTCTCTCATAATCATTTAAGCTTGCTTGCACTCTTAGTTAAAGTGGTTGGACAAGTAAAATGATGAAACACAAGAAGAGCAGGTAAGAGTGGTTGGAGATAATGATGACTTCACATGCCCAAATTCTTCCCCCCTTATCCACTCCTTGTAATTTCGGCCAAGAGGCCTTCTTGGGCCCCTCTTGCTTTCCTTTTCAAGGCCCAAATAGCTTGTTTAATGTCCAATATGTTCCCTCCCAATTGGGCTAAGAGTTGGACCACTCAATTAATTATTTAGGCTAGCAATTCTAATTCTTTGGGCTTGCAATTCAACATAGTTTATACTTTTTAATTTTTATCCTCTCCTAATCATTTAGTTAGGATTTCCTTACACACATTTGTAAGTTAATTCCTTCCTCATATATCTTTAATTTCATAACCCAATTAGACTTGCTTTACTTAGGTTATGAAATTAATTATTTGAGATGTATAAAATAAATCTCTTAGGATTAGTATATATTTAAATACTATCATTCTCCCATATTATAACCCTTAGGTTATTTAATTATTATACCTAATATATATTAGGTCAGATAGCTTTATTCTTAATTCTCTTTAGACGCTAAATAAATATATACACATTCATAATACATATTTATTCAATCACGTACATAATTCACATATGTCATAACATATTCCCCCAGTGTATTAACTTAATAGCCCTAATTGACTTAATAAGTTATAAACACTCACATATTCATCAATACAATTATTATAACTGTATTTTCTACCGAATCCCTATCTGTAACTAGGGTTAGGGTTTCTATTCTCTGTTAAACAAAATTGTACTCATATTTCTCAGTCAATACACAGTTTGACCACTTTAATAAACTAGTATCACAGATACTCATCACAATATTGATAATCAATAACAATATTAAATAATAATAATAAATTATTCAAAAAATTTGAATTATGTGAAATTCTGGGTTCTCACAGATATAGCAGCAAGTACAATTCTAATTAGCAGAGGTATACTTCAATTCTTGTTCTTCAATGTCAATTTCTTGATTTTGCTAAATTAAATGTTAATTTGATTGGGGAATCCTTGTTGAGTGATATATAAGTTGACATGTATGTTAGAATTACAATGTAACATGTTGGGATGATTGTAGTAAGAATTTTTGGAGTTGGGTCTGCTAACTTCTAAAGCAGAAAATGCTTCTGATCTGACCTAGCCCCGGCGCAGCTGCGCTAGCATTGTGCTGGGACGCAGCGCAGCTGCGCCAGGCCCAAAAGTTTGAATTCTATTTTCTGTTAAGTTTCTATTATGTGCTATCATATGGTATCACTTTAGGCAAGCATGTGAACTAGATTAACATGCATATATAACTGTCTTGGCGTAGCATGATGCATGTATAACCATGTTAGTATATATTATGGAAGGAAGATTTATAGTTGCAAAATGAACTTAGAATTGTTAAATTAAACTTTGACATATACGTAACCTATGTACATTCTGACTTTGTGAGCATGATCGTATGGTCTAAATAGGCACGAAATGCAAGTCTAAAGTGTTGAGTACACACTAGTATACATGATTGAAGGTTAAGATGATTTCAAAAGAAAAACTTAAGAACTTTGAAAGCAAACTTGACAAACTTGTGTCTTTTAAGTTCTGACTTTTAAGTATGTATATGTGGCTTAGATATGTGTTGCAAATGTATGTGAGTTATGATTTCGAGATGCCTTGCATGTACTAAGTTGACTTAGTGTAATTTTTGATGAAAACTTAGATTTTGAGAACTAATATCATCAATTGTTTTGTGAGCTATGTTCTGAGCATGCAATCATGAATATTAGGATTCATTATGCCTATTGACATGAGCATCATTTGATTAAACATGGAATTCACCTATGCACACATGTTCATGAAAAGGAAAATTCCAAGTATAAATATGTGGTTAAGGTATACATATGTGGTATACGCACCAGTATGCAAATTAAGTATTGTTTAGTCTTGTTATGTGGTAATAAGACTTTAGTAATTGACCATTAGTAACATGGGCTTGATTAGCTTAAGGTTACCGGCATATGACTTTGAATAGGACTTGGAATGGGCATGCTAAGTTTTGAACTTGAATTTCTAACTTTAAAGCATGTGTATTGATTAATATCAGTAGTCTAAATGCTAGAGAATATGCTTGGTGTTTCAGCAGAATGAAATCTCATCCCTGGTCTGACTAGTGAGTGGCGCAGCTGCGCCACTCCTAAAGCAAAAACCAGCGCAGCTGTGCCAGCCTGTTTTTAGAATTGATGTAGTCTGCTTGTGTTCTGTTTTTGCCAACTGACTTGCAGGGATACCTAGACTGTTAAGCAGAGTCTGAACCCTACTGATATATGCTTACTTGGGATAAATATATAAAATGACAATGTAGCATGATGATTAGATTCTTGTTAGTGTGAACTCTTACCGATTTACACAATACTAATTGAGAGACTGACTTGTTAATATTAGGTCATTTTAACGTAATTTAATTAAGGCTAGACTATTTGTAGCTGAGCAAACAGGCAAGTATCCTAATCCTTGCACTACTTTATTCAATGAATCTTGTAAGCAAGTTTCTTAACTTCATTTGATTTGAATGCAAGTTCTCTAACTTACCCAAACTCGTATATTGTGCAAGTTTTTTTGAACTTCACACTTTATTGTGCAAGTTTCCTATCCTTCTCATATTGTATTGAGCAGGTTATTATTGTATTGAAAGTTATTTATTTAAGCTTGAACTTTATTTCCAAGCATGCTTTAGGTGGTTTAATTACTTTACAATTATTCCACATCGATCTTATTGATATTCGCACTTGGTGCATTTGAGTTCGTACAGTCTTGGACTTGTACATTATTTAAAGTTCTATAATTCTTGAACTGCGTCAGATAGAGTCTGAACCCTTGTTCGGTGAGACAGTTGTATGAAATTTTTATAAAAGCTATCCAGACCAATTGATGGTAGGGATTCTTAGACTGAAGAGAACACCCCTCATATTATAGGGGAGTACCCCAAGTATCTAATATACGATACAAACAGCAGAGTTGAATGTTATGCATATACATGGTGTACGCGAGGCTGATCCCCTCAAGTACTTATTCTGTAGCTAGTAACCAAAGGGGGAATCAGCTATTGATTCCATTGGAGATTTATAGTTCAAAGTCTATTCGAGTATTGATTATTTTAAAAGCAATTATTATCCTTGCTTCTGTTATTCATATTGTTGAATTCCTTGTCAGATATATTCCGTTCATCATGATATATCCTTTATTGCTGTATTTAAACTTGCTATGTAAACTTGTTGCTCATTCTTGCTCTATCATGACTTCTATTACAGTTAAGCCCGAGACCTCAAGGAAGGACTAGTGTAAAGAAAAGATGAAGTAATAGACTTCAAGTAGCTGACTTTGTTTTATGCTTTGTTTAATTATTGTTTATGTAATTTGAACCCTAATGGTTATTCTAGGGTATGTTTGTAAGGTTGTATTAAGGTTATCGAATCTTGGGACTAGTAACGCCTTTTGAATGAACTACATACTTTTATTTCTTTCCGCATTTAGTTGATGTATGTTGTTTAGAGGTGAATGTTTGTTTTGGATCGTGACGACCGAATCCGGGTGTTTGAGACCCGAATTTGGGGGCGTCACAGGTTGGTATCAGAGTCGTAGGTTATAAACATTAGGAATATGAAACCTAGGTTATAACCTTAATAGAAGACTCAAATAGAGTATGTAGGTGATGGGTTGAAGAGATCCATCGAGTTTTAGTTGTACTAAATAAAATATTATTTCATTTTATCAATGAATATATTTTATTGTAGTACTAAAGTTGTTTTGATTGTTTATGGTCATAGGATGGCTGACGAGAGTCAAGATAGCTATTCAGTGGACCAAGAGCCGAGGGATTCTAGTATGGAACCCATGGAGCATGAGGTGATAGGAGATTTATTGGCGAGGAACGTCGAGCTAGAGATTAGGGCTGGACAAATAGTGGCGTAGAACCACACCCTCCAGATTACTGAACAGCAGTACAAGGACGCTACTTATCAGGCCCAGACTGAGTTAGCCGAGTTGCAAAAGAGGCTGGAGCAGAAAAAGCTACAACTAGGAAAGTTAAGAGATGAAGTGGAAGCCAAAGATGTGAGGATATATACTTTGAGCAAGCTTTAGACAGTGCCTTTATGCAGTTCGACACCGAATGGATGGAGTTGCCTTCCAGTAGCAAGAGCAGGCGTTGATTTGTAAGATATAGACCCACTTTTTTTATTAGGAACAGTTTTATGTTGTAAACCCTTATGCCTTGATGTATGCATAGGATGGTAGTTTACCCCAACTTTTGTTGTGATATAGGGGGCAGGTAGTAGTGAATCCTCACCTTTTGCTTAATAGAGGATAGTTAGCAGTAGGCAGTTTATGCCATTGAGGGTTTATAGTAGTATGCCAAATGTGGAATCATGTTGTATTAAAACAGTGGTATATGAATATAAATGCAGTTGTTTATTTGAATCAAATATGATTGGTGGGCGTCATAACTTTTAGATGCTAACTTGAATAGCATATCGCATAGAGCGTAAAAATGATAAGCCTAAGTTTTCTTCCTTTCCTCAGATTATGCCGCCTAGAAGACAACCACGAAACCAAAGGGAGGAAGGATCCATTAACAATGAAGGAGGGAATGCCGATCCAATGCAGAACTTTGTTAACCTGTTAATAGAGGCGATGCAAATAGGCCTCGCCAGCAGCAGGGCAGCCAGGGCATCACTTGGCTAGCTTCAAAGATTTTAAATTGGTATGACCTCCAGAGTTCCAGGGAACCTTAAACCTAATCGAAGCCCAAACATGGGTAGAAGAGATGGAGAAAGTGTTTGAGGTCGCACGGGTGGCCGAAGCACAGAAGACGGGATTTGCCACCTTCATGATGAAAGGCGAAGCTAACTTTTGGTGGAAAGCCAATAAGGGATGAGCAGGCGAAAGAGTTATTCTATGGGACAGATTTAAGGAGCTATTCTTCTAGAATTACTTCCCGGAGAATACGCAGCAGGACATGGAAGTTAAGTTTCTGGAACTAAAACAGGGCGGTATGTCTGTCGCAGAGTACGCTGCAAAATTTAACGAGTTAGCCCGATTTGCTCCACATCAGGTGGACACAGAGGCCAGGAAGGCAAGAAGATTAGAATTAGGATTGAAGCCATGGGTGCAAAAAGCAGTTGCTGTGTTAAAGATTAAGAATTTCTCTGAACTGCTGGAAAGGGCTATCATTGCAGAAGGAGGTAATGAATTCATAGCATAATTCAACCAGGACAAAAAGAAGATCGGTCAGGAAGGGCCGAAGGGGGGAAGCAGCGGAGGCAGCAACCCCAACAAGTATAAATGGATGGAGAGCCAATCCGTCAGAGGCAGCAAGTCAGGGGGAGAGGCCAAGAAAAGTGGAAAGTGTAGTAACTGCGGGAGGAACCACTCCGGGGAGTGTATGAAGGGGAGAAGCATTTGTTATCGCTGCGGAAAACTGGGGTACATGGCTCCTCAGTGTTCGAATAAACAAAAAGGAGGATGTTTCTCGTGTGGAGCCCCAAATCACCAAATCAAGGACTGCCCGAAGAGAAAGGGCAATGCAGCTAGCGGCAACCGCTACAACAACAACAATGGGCTGAGTATTGGGGGGCCAGCCAGTCAAGCCAATAGACCAGCGGCACGCACGTTCAACATGACCGTACAGGATACGGTGGAGTCCAAGGACGTGGTGTCAGGTATCATCCCAATCAATAATATAAATGCATATGTGTTTTTTGATTCAGGTGCTACCTGCTCTTTTGTTTTCGAAGAATTTGCTAAACAGTTAGACTTACCACGTGAGAAATTAGAACACCCTATGAACATAGAAGTAGCAAACAAGGAAATTATCCCCGTAGAATGTATTTATAGGAACTGTTATGCCGAATTGCGAGGATTTAAGCTCAAAGTGGATTTGATATCGATTCGTTTGGGGGAGTTCGATGTAATCCTTGGAAGGGAATGGTTTTCAATTCATAGAGCAGTCATTGACTGTAAGAAGAAGTGTGTACACCTTAAGACTCTGAATAAGTCAAAGGTGGTGTTCTATGGTAATAAATCGCCGAGACACTCTTGTTATCTGACGATGATGCAAGAAAAGAGATTGTTTAGGAAGGGTTGTATAAGTTATTTGGCTCACGTGGTTGATACTCGATGTGTCGAGGGCGAACTAAGTCAAATACCTGTCATTAGGGAATTCGCTGATGTCTTCACATATGAAATTCTGGGATTGCCGCCGGATAGGGAGATAGAATTCAAAATTAACTTGGTACCGGGAACAGCACCGATATCCAAGGCACTATATCGAATGGCACCAGTAAAGATGAAGAGCTGATGGTTTAATTGCAGGAACTATTAGACAAGGGTTAAATCAGACCGAGCGTGTCACCATGGGGAGCGCCAGTTCTGTTCGTAAAGAAGAAGGATGGTTCGATGAGACTTTGTGTCTACTATCGCGAGTTGAACAAAGTCAAGATTAAGAATAGGTATCCGCTGCCCAAGATAGACGATCTGTCTGATCAACTCAAGGGAGTGAATTACTTTTCAAAGAATAATTTGAGAACGGGCTATCATCAACTAAAGGTGAAATAGGAGGATATCCCGAAGACGACGTTCAGGACTCGTTATGGACATTTTGAGTTTCTAGTAATGTCATTTGGACTAACGAATGCACCAGCAGCATTCATGGATATGATGAACAGAGTGTTCAAGCAGTACTTAGACAAGTTCGTAATCGTATTCATTGATGACATCTTGGTGTATTCAGTGACAAAGGAAGAACATGCTGAACATCTAAGGATTACTTTGGAGGCGTTAAGAAGGGAGAAGTTGTACGCAAAATTTTTGAAGTGTGAATTTTGGTTGCAGAGGGTGCAGTTTTTAGGACACGTCATTGACAAGGATGGTGTTTTGGTAGACCCAACAAAGGTGGAAGCCGTTATCAATTGGGAACAACCAAAGACGCCGATAGAGACCAGGAGTTTCCTAGGGGTAGCGGGATACTATCGGAGATTCATCCAGTATTTTTTGAAGATAGCGTCGTCGTTGACCAATCTAACCAGAAAGACGGTAAAGTTTGTTTGGACAGAAAAGTGCGAGGAAAGTTTCATGGAGGTGAATAAGAGACTTAGCCAAGCACTAGTGTTAGCTTTAACGGACGACATTAGAGGTTTTGTAGTGTACAGTGATGCGTCACACAAAGGTCTTGGTTGTGTACTAATACAGCACAGCAAGGTCATTGCGTACGCGTCTCGTCAGCTGAAGGACTATAAGAAGGGTTACCCGACTGACGATCTGGAGTTGGCCGCGGTAGTTTTCGCCTTGAAGATTTGGAGGCATTATTTATATGGAGAGAGGTGCGAGATATATACAGATCACAAAAGTCTGAAATATATCTTCACTTAGAAGGAGCTGAACATAAGGCAGCGTCGATGGTTAGAATTGATCAAGGATTACGACTGTGAGATTTTGTATCATCCGGGCAAAGCAAATGTAGTGGCAGATGCCTTGAGCAAAAAAGGCAGAGAGAAGTTGCTGAAGCTAACCACTCAGGAAGAGTTGGTAAGGGATTTAGAATGACTCGAATTGGAGATTAAGTATCCGAGGGAATCAGACGAGAAATTATTTGCAGTAACAGCGAGTCCAACCCTATTGGATTAAATCAAGGAGGCTCAGGAAAAGGATGAGGATTGTGATTCAATAAAGAAGCGAATTGCCGAAGGCGAGGAGCTAAAGTATAAGATTGATAGCACAGGGTTGCTAAGGTTTGAAGGGAGAGTATGGGTACCGTTGGATCGGGAACTGAGGGAAGAAATCCTTCAGGAAGCTCATAGCACGAGGTACTCGGTACATCCCGGGAGCACAAAAATGTATCTGGATTTATGGCAGTATTTTTGGTGGCCGAATATGAAGAGGGAGGTAGCAGAATGCGTCAGCAGGTGTCTGACATACCAGCGTGTTAAAGCAGAACACCAACGACCGAGCGGACTACTTCAACCATTAGAGATTCCAGAGTGGAAGTGAGAGCACATCACAATGGACTTTGTGGTGGGCCTGCCACCGACACAAAAAGGTTTAGACGCCATATGGGTAATCGTGGACCGTCTAACCAAGTCTGCTCATTTTCTACCGATTAGGATACGGTACAATCTGGAGCAATTAGCAAAACTCTATGTGAAAGAGATAGTGTCACGATATGGAGTGTCAGTGTCAATTGTATCCGACAGAGATCCGCGTTTTAAGTCAAATTTCTGGAGGAGTCTACAAGAGAGATTGGGAATGCAGTTGAGGTTGAGTACTGCGTACCATCCTCAAACTGATGGCCAGAGCGAGCGAACGATTCAAACCTTTGAAGATATGCTTTGAGCAGTCGTAATGGATTTAAAGGGTAGCTGGGATGACCATTTGCCACTGGTAGAGTTCGCTTACAACAATAGTTATCACGCTAGTATCGGAATGCCACCATACGAAGCACTATATGGGAGAAACTGTCGAACACCGTTGTGTTGGGACGAGGTTGAAGAACGAAGATTGCTAGGACCTGAAATGGTGCAACAGACAGCAGATACAGTGAAGCTGATCAGAGATCGACTAGTAGCAGCCCAAGACCGTTAGAAGAAGTACGCTGACCTACATTGTCAAAAGCGGGACTTCGTAGTGGGTAGTATTGTATTTTTAAAGGTATCTCCCTGGAAAGGGAAGATTCGTGTTGGTAAGAAGGGCAAGTTAATCCCTAGGTTCATAGGACCGTTCGAGATTTTGAGACGAGTCGGTGAAGTGGCATATGAGCTAGTGTTACCTCCTAAACTTGAGCACATTCACAATGTGTTTCATGTGTCAGTGTTACGGCCGTATAAATCGAATTACAAGAACGTTATCTCCTATGAACCGATCCAAGTCAAGAAGGACTTATCGTACGAGGAAGTTCCTGTCCAGATACTCGATAGGATGGAACAGAAGCTAAGGAATAAGATCATCCATTCCGTCAAGGTCCTCTGGAGGAATTTTGCAGTCGAAGAAGTTACGTGGGAATTAGAAGAGAAGATGAAAGCGAATTATCTATTTTTATTTGATTAACCTTATATTTACAATTTCGAGGACGGAATTTTTATGAGGGGAGGATGTAATGACCGTGAATTTTTAAACTCCATTATTAATTAAATATATATGATTTCATTTTAATGAGTTAGTTTTGTACGCTTATTTAAACCTTGTGTGGTTATGTGGGTTAGTGCCTATGCAAATAATTGCTAGGATTAGATTAAAGGGAGTCACTAATGGTTTATTAAATTAGTGGACTAGCCCTAAGGTTTGTATATCAAAAGAATTGATAGGATGGCTAGTATTTAAATATTCAATTTACTTGAATATAGTGAAAGGATTTAATTGTGTAGATTAATTAATAAATGTAGCAATATTAATATTAATATTTAATAGTCTATTTAGTAATATTAATAGACTATATCATTTATTTATTTAACCAATTCAATCGTTTATTTAATCACGAATTAGGGAGTTAATGTATTCTATAATAATAGAGTTGGAATAATGTATTGTGATAATACCCCATTGAATTATATTCGGTATTAATGAAATGTACATGGATTATATGTTGATACATATAGGTACCCCTACTTGATACATTGTATTATTAGTTGCTCATTTGAAATGACATTGTGACACCAATTAAATGTATAACCTAAGTATATATGAAATGAAATGTGTATATATTATATAACCTATGTACTACACTTGCCAAGTTGCTATTGCTGAGTTATATTACTTATCCCATAATAAGAGTCCCTCATTTCCTCTTCACGTGAACTCTCAAAGCCTAGTCTACTCTTCTCTCAATTTCATCAAAGTGTAGCCAATGATTTCAAGGGGAGTGGGCAAAATAGTATTCTTCAACTACTCTACCAACTCATTTCATTAACCACCATGTTCTTACTTCTTTCATTAGTTTGAATTGGTGATTAAAGGCATGGACTAGATAATGAATTACCTATATAATGAGCTCTTCTCCTTCTTCTTTTGAATTGCTGAGATATTGATAAGTAGAGCTAGTATACTGAGTTTTCTATTAATTTGAGAGAGAAAGATATAGCAGCAAGTGCAATTCTAATTAGCAGAGGTATACTTCAATTCTTGTTCTTCAATGTCAATTTCTTGATTTTGCTAAATTAAATGTTAATTTGATTGAGGAGTCCTTGTTGAGTGATATATAAGTTGACATGTATGTTAGAATTACAATGTAACATGTTGGGATGATTGTAGTAAGAATTTTTGGAGTTGGGTCTACTAACTGCTGAAGCAGAAACTGCTTCTGGTCTGGACAAGCCCCGGCGCAGCTGCGCCAGCTTTGTGCTGGGACGCAGAGCAGCTGAGCCAAGCCTTGAAGTTTGAATTCTATTTTCTGTTAAGTTTCTATTATGTGCTATCATATGGTATCACTTTAGGCAAGCATGTGAACTAGATTAACATGCATATATGAGTGTCTTGGCGTAACATAATGCATGTATAACCATGTTAGTATATATTATGGAAGGAAGATTTATAGTTATAAAATGAACTTACAATTGTTAAAGTGAACTTTGACATATACGTAACCTATGTACATTCTGACTTTGTGAGCATGATCGTATGGTCTAAATAGGCACGAAATGCAAGTCTAAAGTGTTGAGCACACACTAGCATACATGATTGAAGGTTAAGACGATTTCAAAAGAAAAACTTAAGAACTTTGAAAGCAAACTTGACAAACTTGTGTCTTTTAAGTTCTGACTTTTAAGTATGTATATGTGGCTTAGATATGTGTTGCAAATGCATGTGAGTTATGATTTCGAGATGCCTTGCATGTACTAAGTTGACTTAGTGTAATTTTCAATGAAAACTTAGATTTTGAGAACTAATATCATCAATTATTTTGTGAGCTACGTTCTGAGCATGCAAGCATGAATATTAGGATTCATTATGCCTATAGACATGTTGACATGAGCATCATTTGATTAAACATGAAATTCACCTATGCACACATGTTCATGAAAAGGAAAATTCCAAGTGTAAATATATGGTTAAGGTATACATATGTGGTATATGCACGAGCATGCAAATTAAGTATTGTTTAGTCTCGTTATGTGGTAATAGGACTTTAGTAATTGACCATTAGTAACATGGGCTTGATTAGCTTAAGGTTACTGGCATATGACTTTGAATAGGACTTGGAATGGGCATGCTAGGTTTCGAACTTAAATTTATGACCTTAAAGCATGTGTATTGATTAATATCAGTAGTCTGAATGCTAGAGAATATGCTTGAAGTTTCAGCAGAATGAAATCTCATCCCTGGTATGACCAGTGAGTGGCGCAGCTGCGCCACTCCTAAGGCAAAAACCAGCGCAACTGCGCCAGCCTGTTTTCAGGATTCGTGCGGTCTGCTTGTGTTCTATTTTTGCCAACTGACTTGCAGGGATACCTAGACTGTTAAGCAGAGTCTGACCCTACTGATATATGCTTACTTGAGATAAATACATAAAATGACAATGTAGCATGATGATTAGATTCTTCTTAGTGTGAACTCTTACCGATTTACATAATACTAATTGAGAGACCGACTTGTTAATATTAGGTCGTTTCAACGCAATTTAATTAAAGCTAGACTATTTATAGCTGAGCAAACAGGCAAGTATCCTAATCCTTGCACTACTTTATTCAATGAATCTTGTAAGTAAGTTTCTTAACTTCATTTGATTTGAATGCAAGTTCTCTAACTTACCCAAACTCGTATATTGTGCAAGTTTTTCTGCACTTCACTCTTTATTGTGCAAGTTTCCTATCCTTCTCATATTGTATTGAGCAGGTTATTATTGTATTAAAAGTTATTTATTTAAGCTTGAACTTTATTTCCAAGTATGCTATAGGTGGTTTAATCACTTTATAATTATTCCACATCGATCTTATTGATATTCGTACTTGGTGCATTTGAGTTCGTACAGTCTTGGACTTGTACATTATTTAAAGTTCTATAATTCTTGAACTGCATCAGATAGAGTCTGAACCCTTGTTCGGTGAGACAATTGTATAAAATTTTTATAAAAGCTATCCAGACCAATTGATGGTAGGAATTCTTAAACTGAAGAGAACTCCCCTTATATTATAGGGGAGTACCCCATGTATTTAATATAAGATACAAACAGCAATGTTGAATGTTATGCATATACATGGTGTACGCGAGGCTGATCCCCTCAAGTACTTATTCTGTAGCCAGTAACCAACGGGTCAATAAGCTATTGATTCCATTGTAGATTTATAGTTCAAAGTTTATTCGACTATTGATTATTCTAAAAGCAATTATTATCCTTGCTTCTGTTATTCGTATTGTTGAATTCCTTGTCAGATATATTTCGTTCATCATGATATATCCTTTATTGTTGTATTTAAACTTACTGAGCAAACTTGTTGCTCATTCTTGCTATATCATGACTTCTATTGCAGTTAAGCCCGAGACCTCAGGGAAGGACAAAGGTAAAGAAAAGATGAAGTAATAGACTTCAAGAAGCTGACTTTGTTTTATGCTTTATTTAATTATTGTTCATGTAATTTTAACCCTAATGGTTATTCTAGGGTATGTTTTTAAGGTTGTATTAAGGTTATCGAATATTGGGACTAGTAACGCCTTTTGAATGAACAACATACTTTTATTTCTTTCTGCATTTAGTTGATGTATGTTATTTAGAGGTGAATGTTTATTTTGGATCATGACGACCGAATTCGAGTGTTTGAGACCCGAATTTGGGGGCGTCACAATAGCTGGTAACCAGATACAACATTGGAAGCAGCCATTGATTTTGTTGATTATCCTGTGACGAAGAAACTTAGCTTAGCTTTCTTAAGCTTCGGGTTTCTTTTGAGAGAGGGAGAGAGAGAGAAATAAACTTATGAAATTCAAAGGTGAACTGATAAAAGACAATTTAAAATGTATTTGTAACTTCCCTCCTCACGATCTGCAGAGTGGGGCACGTATCGAGCTCTGCAGGTCTCCACGATTTTAAGTTGTGTGAAAAGTACTGATCTGCCCTTAGCTCCCCCTTAGCTAGTGTACTTACGGATGACTATGATTGTCGAGGACTACTCCACAATTGTTAAGTTCAATGCTGAACCAGCTCCATGACCGTTGTCTCTACGGTTTCTTATGATGTATTCTGAATCAGCATCCCTTCTAGGTTAAGGTTGCTCAGGAAGGGCCAACCTCTTAGTCTAAAGCTAAGGATCAGGTTTGTCCCTGAGGCGCTTATCAGAAGGATTGCTTAGCCTTGGTAGAAATGCTGTCATCATAGTGAGTTTCTCTACTATGTCAAGACTACTCCACAATCTTGGTTTCTCTTAGTCATCTCCACGATTTTGACATAGCCTTTTTATCTGTATGGTTAGCACCAACTAGAGAATAAAATTTATGGTTGTGGATTTAACATACCTAACTCACTTATTAATTTATTAAATCTGGATTCATCTAAGGGTTTTGTAAAGACATCAGCAAGTTGATTTTCAGTAGGGATGTATTGTAAAGATATAGTTCCATTTTGAACATGATCCCTAATAAAATGATATCTTATTTCTATATGCTTAGTCCTAGAATGCATGACAGGATT
Source organism: Panax stipuleanatus (assembly GCA_020205555.1). Classification (NCBI taxonomy): domain Eukaryota; kingdom Viridiplantae; phylum Streptophyta; class Magnoliopsida; order Apiales; family Araliaceae; genus Panax; species Panax stipuleanatus. Next base: position 151,262,457 of record CM035117.1, on the reverse strand, counting down.
ATGTATTATTTCTACGGCACTTGTGTTATCACAGTGAATAGGTATAGACTTGAAATCAAACCCATAGTCTGCTAGTTGGTTCTTCATCCATAGGATTTGAGCACAGCAGCTACCTGCAGCAATGTATTCAGCTTCTGCTGTTGAAGTTGATACTGAATTTTACTTCTTGCTAAACCAGGACACAAGTCTGTTTCCTAGCAGTTGACAAGTGCCACTGGTACTTTTTCTATCAATTTTGCAGCCTGCAAAATCAGCATCTGTATATCCTGTCAGTTCAAAGGAGGACTCCTTGCGATACCAAAGTCCCAAGTTAGGTATGCCTTTGAGATACATGAAAATTCTTTTTACAGCAATTAAGTGTGATTCCTTAGGATTAGCTTAAAATCTAGCACATATATATGTAGCAAACATGATATCTAGTCTACTTGCTGTTAAGTACAAAAGAGAGCCTATCATACCTCTGTATTGAGTAATATCAATACATTTACCTTTCTACTCTTTGTCAAGCTTAGTTGCTGGAGCAATTGGTGTTTTTATGGGAGAGGCTGATTCCATGCCATACTTCTTAAGTAAGTCTTTGATGTACTTGGCTTGGTTAATGAAGATGCCTTCATTAGTCTACTTTACTTGCAGTCCAAGGAAGAAATTTAGCTCACCCATCATGCTCATTTTGAACTTGGTCTACATAAGCTTGGCAAATCTCTTGCACAAATTTTCATTAGTAAAACCAAAGATAATATCATCTACATATATTTGAACTAGTAAAACTTTATCTTTGTGCTTCCTACGAAATAATGTGTATCTACTCTACCTCTACTGAATCATTTTTCAATAAGAAAGTTAGTCAGTATTTCATACCATACTCTAGGTGCTTGCTTAAGTCCATATAAGGCTTTGTCTAATCTATAGAAATAATTAGAGAGAGTTGGATTGATGAAACCTGGAGGTTGCTCCACATACACTTCTTCTTGAAGTTCTTCATTCAGAAATGCACTCTTGACATCCATCTGGAAGACTTTGAACTTCATATGGGCAGCAAAAGCAAAGAATATCCTGATAGCTTCTAGTCAGGCCACTGGTGCGAAGGTCTCGTCGTAGTCGATGCCTTCTTCTTGGGAATAACCTTTGGCCACTAGTCTTGCCTTGTTCCTTGTGATCACCCCATCTTCATCCATTTTATTTCTGAAGACCCATTTGGTGCCAATGACTGGGTGATTCCTTGGTCTAGGAACTAATCTCCAGACTTTGCTTCTTTCAAACTGATTCAGCTCCTCTTATATGGCTTCTATCCAACTTGAATCTTCCATTGCATCTTCTATCTTCTTGGGTTCCATTTGGGACAGAAAGCTCAGATAGAAACACTCATTCTGGGTGGCAGATCTCGTTTTGATTCTTGCATTTGGATCTCTAATAATTAGGTCTTGAGTGTGATCTCTTGCCTATCTGTTCCCTGTTGGAACATCTGTTCTGGTGCCTTCTTGTCTAAATTCTTTATGATCAACTTCTGTCTCTTGTTTCAGAGGTTCTTCGTCTGGTGTAGCTCTCTCCACGATCTCTTCTTCAGGATCGACGATTCCATCTTCTGGGGCTATGATCGTGGTGTTAGGATTAACCACCTCAATCGTGGTGTCTGGATCGTCGATTGTAATACCTTGTGGTACAGACTTGTCTGAGTCTATTTCATCAAAGTTGATGTGAATTGAGACTTCAACACTTGGCGTCTTCTTGTTGAACACTCTATAGGCCTTGCTGTCTGTGGCATATCCAAGTAAGATTCCTTCATCTGACTTGGGTTGGAACTTAGTCAGATATTATTTTCCATTGTTCAGGCAGATGAACTGCTTCTAGTAGAGTTCTTCCTGCTTCGATCAATGTTCTGTTCTTTCTTTCAGCTTCTCCGTTTTGCTGTGGAGTTTGTGGAGCTGAGAAGTTATGACTGGTGTCGTTGTCTGCACAGATCTGATCCATCTCAGAAAAGTCGAACTCTCTTCCATGATCACTTCTTATTGCCTTGATCTTTTCTCCTTTTTCGTTCATCACCAGCTTGAACATCTTGATCAATTGGGAGCTTGTTTCATCTTTAAAATTAAGAAAGAACACCTATGTGAATCTAGTGTAGTCATCCACTACGACCAGTGAGTATCTCTTCCCTCCAAGGCTTACAGTCAGAATTAGACCGAAAAGATCCATGTTAAGTAACTGTGGGGGCTTATCAATTGAGTTGACTGCTTTGCCTTTGAATGAGCTTCTTATTTGCTTTCCAAGCTGACAGGCATTGCATGGCCTTTCTTTGACGAAGCTGAACTTGGGTAGGCCTGCTACTAAATCTTTGGAGGCCAGTTTTGACATACTTTTGAAGTTGAGATGAGACAACCTTCTATGCCATAGCCAGCTCATTTCTTCAGAGGCTTTAGCAAGAAAGCAGATTGTATCATCAGAACTTAGTTGAGCAAGATTAACAATGTAGACGTTTCCTTCTCTTGTTCCGGTCATCTTTATAGAAGAGGTCTTCAGATCTCTGACTTGACACTGATTGTTGAGGAAAGTGACTTGATGACCCTTGTCGCAGAGTTGGCTAATACTCAGAAGATTATGCTTTAATCCTTCCACATAGGCCACTTTACTGAAGGACGCTGCACCATTCCCAGCTGAGTCATATCCTCTTGTCTTGCCAAAGCTGTTGTCTCCAAAGATGACTATTGGACCCTTCTTCTCTATGAAGTTAAACAGGAGGGTCTTGTTCTCGGTCATGTGCCTTGAGCATCCACTGTCCAGATACCATGTTGTGATTGTGGAGCTCGATTCCTGCAGTATGGTCAAGCTTACATTTTGGTACCCAGACTTGCATGGGTCCTACTTTGTCAGTACCCTTGAGAACCCAAATTTGCTTGACTTTGGGTCTATTATGCAGAGGATTATAATAGCATATTGCAGCCTTATAACCATATCTATCACATATAAAGCATCTAGCATTATGCATGCTTATGTGTGTGTGTGTGGATTCTTTCTCCATTTGGACTTGTGTGGATACTTGGTGGCCTTTTCTTTATGCTAATTCTTCTTTTTCCATGCAGCCTTGTGATTCAGAGCTTGTGATGAGTGAATCTCAACTCCACGATTCCTTCCTAGTTGGTTCGTGGAGTCGGTTTGACTCTACTCCACGACCCTTCGAGGTTGGAGAGTGGTGACTGAGTTACTCTTCACCTTTATGAATCCCAGGCCAGCATGAGATCCGTTATGTCTTGGGACATGACTTGGATCAGAAAAGCAAGGATGCATTGGTTCTTCCTTCTTTGTGGATTTCACAAATGTAATGCCTCTATTAAAATTTGAAGCACTACTAATGTTTGTTTCCTTGAGCTTTTCCACACATGGTTCTGAGGTAGATTCCCCAAAGCCTAAGCCTGTTCTGTCAGATGCACTTCTCTGACTGGAGATCAGGGAGTCCATAGATGAAGAAGACCTATTCCACATTGAGATTGTCTTTTCTAGCTCCTCAATCTTAGAGGTTAGATTTAACTCTCTTTGTGTGATGATTTCATTTGTTTGTCTTAAGAGTTTATTCTCAGCCTCAAGTTTAGAGAGAGAGTTAATACTCAGTAGAGCTGTCTCCAGTTCTACTTGAACTTTCTCTTTCTCTTTTTGAAGAAGAGAATAATCTTTAGACAGAACTCTGAACCACTTCATGTATTGATGCAGATCAGATGTTATGCCATGTAGAGCAGTTCTTAGATCATCAATGTCTACATCAAGAGAGTTAAAGTCAAATACCTCATTGATACTTACTTCGTGATGGTCAGTGCTCTTCTTGTCTTTTACATCTTTGGCCATCAGACACAGATTGGATACTTGAGGCTCTTCATCATCTCCTGACTCAGGGTTTGTGTCATTGTCTGAGTCACTCCACGATCCTCTGGCTACAAGACCTTTGTCTTTCTTCTAAAGTTTTTTGTAGACTTTGAACTCCTTCTTTGGATTTGTTTTCCTCTTCAGCTCCTCCCTTAGAGGTTTGTTGCAGTTTGCAATGAAATGGTTAGGCTTCTTGTAGTTGTAGCATAAGTCGTTGATCTGCTCCTGGCTGCTATTGTTATTGAATCTCTTAGGTCTGCTACTTCTTCCTTTGCGCATGAACCTTTTAAGTCTTCTGACCAGCATTGCAATGTCCACATCATCATCTTCCTCAGAGTCAGATTCATTTTCATCATGAGCTTTAGAAGTGGCTTTTGTTGCCTTGAGAGCAACTCCTTTATCCTTCTTTCTTCCTTCAAATAGAGTCTTAGCTCGTTGGGTTAGCTTTAGTTTATAGGTAAAAAGGTTGCCATAAAGTTGTTGAACTGTCATCTCATGAAGGTTCTTTGATTCTCTGATTGTAGTGGTTTTGGCGTCCCACTTGCTTGGTAAGGACCTCATGAACTTGATGATAAGATCTTTGTTTGGATAGATCTTTCCAAAAGCTTGAAGAGAGTTGAGCAGTATGTTGAATCTTTCATAGGTGGAAGTGACGTTTTCTCTTGAAACATGGGTAAACATCTCGTACTGTTGAGTCAGAATAGATTGTTTGTTGTCTCTGACTTCTTCTGTTCCTTCATTCATGATGAGCAGTGCTTCCCAGACTTCTTTGAAGGTCTTGCTATTAACCAGATTTTTGAACAGATCATCTTCTAAAGACTGAAACAAAATGTTCTTGGCCTTTTTGTCAAGTTGGACATTTTTCTTCTCGTTGTCAGTCCATTATGATTTGATCTTGATCTGCATTCTATTTGGATCTTCTAGATTTGGTGCAAGCTTTGTTGGAATGTAGGGCCCATTCAGAACGGTTTCAAATAGATCTTCATCTATTAAATCCATGTAGGCTTGCATACGAACTTTCCAGTTTGCAATTGTGTCTTTGTTGCACATTGGTGGCTTGCTGCCTCCACCAGTCTTGGACTTGCTTATCAGATGTGCCATCAGATCTACTCAAGCTTTGTAAGCTAGTTGAGAGAACCTGCTTTGATGCCAATTGTTAGTTCCCAGAGGCACAATAGTTATCTAGAAGGGGGGTTGAATAGATATTTTAAAACTTTTTCCTTTTCAAAATACTTATCAGGTTTGTTAATAAATTAACCACAGCGGAATATATGATTTATTTGTTCCTGTTAAGATAAACCAAGTTTATAGGTGATAAGCAGTTATAACAGCTATGACAGATATAGCAGTTATAGCAGATACATTAGACACAGTGATTTTAAGTGGTTCAGAGCACACAAGGCTCCTAGTCCACTTTTCTACTCCACGAGTAGGAAATCTACTATGGATATCTTTACAATCTTTGAATCACTTAGATTCCTTCAAGACCAACAGTCTTGGAACTTCTTAGTTCACTTAGAACTCTTCAAGTCTAGCAGACTTGGAATACATTTGATTGAGAGTTGAGTTCTTGGGTTGTCCTACTCAGTTGCAGTTAAGCATAAGTTCGAAAGAACTGAGTAGTTGTGCAAACTTTTCTTTAGGATCGTAGAGTTTGGACGTTGAGTGTTCTTGAGCTTTTTAGTTCTTGCTTGCTTAATTCTGAATCTATGTCTGATTTGCTTATGAAGGAGCCTTTGAAATGTTTTCGTTGAAGGCATCCGTTGTAGCATTAAATGCTTCAGACGTTTCTGAGCACTGATGTTGACTTCCTGCAAATATGTTGTTCTGCCGTCTGGCCCACTAACACAGCAGACTACTTTCTCACCTAACACCTGAAAAGGTGTTTTCAGTAGGCATGCAGTCCTTTCCTTAGCTTCTTCAATACGCTTCTTCGATGCATACTAAGGATGAATGTTGGATCATTGGGACTCCCAAAATGTCAACGTTTATAATCCATTAACCATTTGTAATACTTCCTTCCTTCATTAGATAGATGATTCTGATGCTGACTGGAGAGACACTACGATCATTGTCTTTGTACCATGGTTGCTGTGTCTTGTTGTGCTCGTGCTTGATTTAGCCTTGATCGTAGAGAACACTACGATTTCTCTTAAACTCCGATAGACAACGATCTCTACTTGAATATTTTGCAGACTCCACGCTTCCGAGAGCTGACTGCGATTCTTGACTTGGCTCGGCAAGCTCTCGGACTATCTTCATGATTCTGAGTGTGGCTTCCAAGATAGACTACGATTCCTAAGAAACTTCTTCGATACTCCACGATTCTGCCTTGGCTTCTACAAACTTCTGGCTAGCTCGACAGACTACGAATCTGTTGAGGCCTAACAATTACATCTCAAAAATAGATCAACCTAACAGCTTTGATCTTTCTTTTATACATTCATTTACAGAATGATAAACATTAAGCACAGATCAACCTAATAATTTTGATCTATCATCTAAATCCTTGTACATGTATTCTTTGAAGGACTTTATACATAAGCATATATATTTACTTTCAACATCAAATTTGAATATGCAATTCCCAACAGTAAGTAAGATATGTAATTATCAAGAAAGCCGTAACGAACGGTAATAAGATTAATGAAAGTCCGAGTGTGAATCGTGTGACGCCCCCAAAATAGGTTCAATACTCAACCCATTTTGAGTCGCCAAATACACTCAACAAAATTCAAATACAATCTTTCATATCACACGGTTGTGCAAAATACGACCACACAACTGTGAGTGTCAATACAGACATATAGAAAATATTAACATTCAAACTAAGTCCTCATTACCTTTATTATCACACTATTTTAAATAATAAAAAATAGTGAGGACTTCTACAGCTCTAACTCGGACCATCACTCCATTCCCCGACTAGTACCCGTGATATTCTCATTTCCTGAAGAGAACAATGGAAGAAAAGGGTGAGCTCAACTAGCCCAGTAAAGAATATTATGACTAAGATAATGAAAAATAAATTATCGTTAGCCTTCAATAAATCAGATAAAATATTATGGACAACAAGTTTTAGATCAATATTCGCAGCGGAAATAACAATTCATTAGAAGAGTTAAGTAGAGAATGATGTCTACTATCTTCTTTGATTTAAAAGTCCATCGTCAATATTTTATCCCTGTAACATCAATCAATATACATCTCGAATCAAATATCAATCTTTGCACTATGGGCCAAAGATATTTATTTGTATCATCAATTGGTCATGTTCATCTCAACACCTGTCCATATTTGCACTACGGCCAAAGATATTCTTCAAGTAATCATTCATCTTTGCACTGCAGGCCAAAGATATTCATCACGTAATTATTCATCTTTGCACTAGCCAAAGATATTCAGTTATATCACCATTTATAACTGAGGATGATGAAAAATAATACGAATAACGGATCTAATGAGATAAAGGACAAGTATTAGAGAATTTATCCAGAGTTCAAGAATGAAGATCAAAACCTAGATCCAATCAAAGATGATTTGGAAGAAAAAAAATATTTTTTTATCGTAAATAGTACCCTGTGAATAGTAACTCATGAATAGTAACTGGTGAATAGTAACTCGACATGAAAAGATAAAAATTTCACAAGAAAGTTCAGACCAATATTTCAGTAAAATAATATTAGATGAAGCGCAAAACTCAAGTAATATCTGATCATTTTAGGAATTATAAAAGCAATACTTACCGTAGTAAGTTTAGAGTTAGGAATCTGAAATGAAACAATATACGAAACTGCAATTTGATTTTCACCCGTCTGGCAGTAGTCCGCTCAGACAGATTATTTTCATAATTTAATAACAACTGAATACGAAGGGTTATTCACCAGGCATGCAGTAGTCCGCATAGACATGTTATTCCCACAGAATAATAAAGAATGGAATAACAACAGGATTTCACCATGCATGCGGTAGTCCGCGTAGACAGGTTACTCCAACAGAATAATAAGGAATGGAATAACAACCCTTACGAGTATTGAAAGAAAATAACTCTCTTCATGATTACGAAAGAAATAATACCCCTTACATTAAAATTTAGAGACTGCACTAGCGTAATAGCAGAATACTCTTCTTCTTTCTCTCTTATTCTCTCTATACTCTCTCTATAGCTTTAGTGAATTGGTGAGAAATAATGAAGAAATGAGCTTCTATTTACAGGCTCGGCAGAGTAAGGGTAAAATAATCTTTTCACCATAATTTATGACATCATCGCTTACATCATCGCTCCGATAACATCATTGCTTACCTCATCGCTCCGATGACATCATTGTTTGCATCATAAGAGTTCAAATTCAATTTGCACTCTTCCACCTCGTTTAACTTTTATACCATGAATTTACTATAATAATATTACCATTCAAATTATAAAAATCATTCTATTATATAATCACATCATACTACTATAATGTAATATTATAATAATATATTTGAATGAATTATTTTATCGGACAAGATAGAATACCAACTTTCAACAAATGTCGCATGTTAAAAATTCCTCCGTTTAAATCCACATTGAATAAATATTTCCTTATCATATATATCAAAAATTAATTATTCACGAATAATATTACAGAACTACAATACTGACAAACAGGTCGTTCCCAAGAAAGAGGGGGCCTTCCGATAAAGATTTCTCCTTACTGGCGCGCAATTAATCAACCCCTTTCCTAGACAGAACTTCCTTAGACATTGCCAATAATGCTATCTAATAATATTATTCAAATAATATGAATTATTGATTTGATAATTTAAAATAATGTGCAATGACAATTATTGAATCAATAATATAAAATAACAAAGTAGCACTTATTAATATAAAATATCAACTTAGCAAATATTGAACCAATAAAATATTATGCAATTATTGAATCAATAATATAAAATATTAAACAGTAATTACTGTAATAATAATTGAGTACGTGCCTTCTTACGTAAGAATCAATAACTTGAAATACTGTCCAATACCGTGTGCTACTATGCAACACCACGTATTACTGTATTTTAACCACCGGGTATTTTAACAGTACTAACGGTAACAGTTTTGTCGTTATTTTTATAAAAAGGTTACTTCTGTTGGTTTCTATATCCGACATTCATTCCATTGTGAGGTCCACCAATGACTGCACCGTCGTACGAATATTCTCCGACAAAAAGAATATTCCTCGGCCAAATTAATATTCTCCGACACAACGAATATTTTATAACCACTTGCTTACTTTGTAAACTTTGCACATTTCACCCATAACTTATCACATTTATCAAATCAACACCTTACTATTTCAAAATAATATATAAAGAAAATTAAATCTTATTATAAAATTTGGGGTCTTACAACCTCCCCTCCTTATAAAATTTCACCCTCGAAATTGACGTACATACCTGGTATGTCAAAAAGGTGAGGATATCTTGTTTTCATTTCTGATTCTAACTCCCAGGTCATTTTCTCGATATCATGGTTCCTCCACAAAACTTTAACTTGAGGTATAACCTTTGAGCGTAGGGCATGTTCCTTCCTATCCAAGATCTTAATAGGTACCTCCTCGTATGTTAAATCTTCAGCTATCTCGTCTGGTTCTAACTCAATAATGTGGTTTAGATCTTTTACATATTTACGAAGCACAGATATGTGAAAAATGTTATGAACACGAGACAAGCTTGGAGGTAAGGCGAGTCTATAGGCCACATTTCCTACTCGGTCAAGGATTTCAAATGGACCAATGAATCGTGGGATGAGCTTTCCTCTCTTTTCGAATCTCGTAACTCCTTTTCATGGAGCAACAAGTAATAATACATGATCTCCGACATTAAACTCCACGTCTCTTCGATGAAGATCAGCATAACTCTTTTGTCGATCTTGTGCAATTTGTATACGTTGTCGGATCATTTGAATCTTTTCCGTAGTCAAACGTACTAACTCCGATCCCAACAATGTTGCTTCACCCACCACGTCCCAGTATACTAGAGAACGACATTTTCGTCCATACAACGCCTCGAATGGAGCCATGCCTATACTGCCTGATAACTGTTATTGTAGGAGAATTCTACCAATGGTAGGTACTTATCCTAACTCCCTTTAAAGTCTAGAACACAAAGTCTCAATAAATCTTCAAGGGTTTTGATAGTCCTTTCCGATTGCCCGTCCGCTAGTGAATGATATGCCGAACTAAATCGTAAATCCGTGCCCATAGCTTTCTGCAAGCTGACCCAAAATCGTTAAGTGAATCTTGGGTCACGGTCCGAAACTATGGATACTGGTATGCCATGCAATCTCACAATCTCATTCACGTACATACGAGCAAGACGTTAAAGGGAATAAGTCTCTCGTATCGGCAAGAAATGAGCAGACTTGGTTAATCTATCAACAATAACCCAAATCGCATCTATGCCTTGAGAAACCTTGGGAAGACTATAACGAAATCCATGGTAATGTGTGATGAGTGGGATTTACACCCGCGAATCGGATACTTTATGGCTTAAATAGTTGCCTGATTTTCGCTATGTTTATATAGTTTTATATTATTTTAGTATTAGTATGCTTAACCGTTGTGTTTCAGGCTCTACAGGACTTTTCTAGGCAAAATGGGCAATTTACATACACTGGCGCCGCAGCGCCAATGCTATACCTCCATCTCGCGCCGCAGCGCCACCTACCTATTCAGCCTGACGTCACCATGACGCTGCAGCGCCCCTGAGCCTTTATAAACTCGCGCTGCAGCGCGACCTCCGGTCTTTTGAGTTTAACGTGGCGCCGCAGCGCCACTTATAAGTCTATTGCCCGCGCCGCAGCGCGACCTCCGGTGCCCAGACAGAGAAGGCTTGCTTTTGACCTAGAAAAGAGAAAAAACAGATATACATGAGGGGGAGAGTTTAGCTTAGAGCACAGTTCTCTCTTCTCTTTTGTACTCTCTCTCTCTAGTTATTAGGTAATGTTTGTAAATATAGATTAGGTAGATTAGGGTAAAGTTTGGGTGTTCCTTGGAGCAACAAGAGCATTGAGCTACACGGATTGGAGAGCTTGAAAGGAGCGAAATGCTTGGAGACTGAAGAGCCTTGACAGAGTTTATTCTTATCCATTCATTTCCTCTAATTTTGTAATCCATAAATGTTGTCTGTATTGCTACTTATATTTTGTTCAATAGCAATGAACTAAGTATTGGCTCTAAGGTTATAATGGAACCCTTTGTTAGTTAAATTGACTGTCTTATCTCTTTGGTTGGCACCATATGGTTTGGTTTAATATATTCATGCTTAATGATTCTCGCTAAGACATTAGTGATGATTTTGGTAATCTATATGATATCGAAAGAAGAATTGTAGATTTACACCTAAATATATTGGCATGTGATTATGGGTTTCGACTGCATAAGTTGTGCGTAGAATAGACATATATCTGTGTGCCACGTGTGACCTAATTGAGAACTTATGCTTAAATCCTTGTTAGGTTAATTCGCATAGACATGTGTAGGATTATCACCTAGTTTGGATGTTCTTTTCTGTTCTATTCCCTTTAGGGTGGATCTGGAGAGGATATGTTTGTGCATACCTCGACAGAGGTGTATGAACACCTGTGTGTTCTCGGTCAACAAACTGTCGTGACCATTAAGACCAAAGAGAGAAGGATAGGAAGTTTGATGAAGCATAGCACACCAGGTGTTCGACAGAATGCCTGTGTGGGGTGAAGTTGCAACCTTAGCTTGTAACTCCTTCGTTTACCATTCGTTATCCGTTTACTTGCTTTTATAATTAGTTATAACTAGTTTAACCACACTCCTATTAGTTTACTGTTCGAATAAGACTTAAGCGATACAAAGTTGGTACTTGGTAAATATTAGTGATAGTTCCTCGTGGGTACGACACTTTTCTTATCACTGTATTACTTGTTAGACCGCGTATACTTGCGCGTGTTTAGTGATCGGTTTTCCGACATAACAAGTTTTTGGCGCCGTTGCCGGGGAACTATTATTCTAATATTGTCCAATATTGATTTAAATCAATTTAGTCTTAATTTGAACGTGTATATATTTCTTTTATTTGTTTGATCTTCCGTTGTGTTTTTAAGTTTACAGGTTATGGACGAGCAATATTATCAATGGCCTTATGAGAGGACTACACAACCAAGCTCGGAAGAAGGACTCGAGAAATTGCGAGCTCAAATTGCAAATGTCTTGAGGATTTCTGATAATCTTGAGTGTGAGTCCACTCAGACTGCCTACTGTCAGGAGCGAGCTGACATTGAACCAAGTTCCTATCATCCAAACTGTCAGGGTTATCCAAACTCTTGGGACTATAGTCAAGAGCAATATCATGATCTGAATTACTCCTATCCGAATCAATTTGAATGTCCATCACCTCTGCAATATAAGGTGACATTCCAACCCAATGAGAGCTTTTCGGCAGACTTAATAGAAGAGAAAAGGCTTGAAGAGCTCCTCACCAACTTTATAGAAAGAAATGAGGTTCGAATGGCAAGCCAAGATGCCGCATTGCAAAGCCTCGAAAATCAATTGGGACAACTCGTCAATGCCATCATAAATCTACCACAGGGCAATCTACCGGTCATAACCAATCTCAACAGTGAAGCAGTAGAGCATTGCACGGTGGATACGCAAGGAGAAGGCGGGGAGTCTCACGAAGTTGTTGAGGGAGATGTCATAGCGCAAATTGTCCAACAGGTGGAGACTGAAGTTGGAGAGAAGAGGATAAAGAGTGGCTATATTGTCAAGACTAATCAACAACCGGATGCCACGCTCACGATTGTGGAAACCCTGGAGGACCCGCTAGTGCACAAAGAACGCTTTCAACTTGATGAAAAAGGCGAATTATTGGATAATTCCAGAGGTGAAAGATTCTTCGTGCCAATGGGTGACGAAAACGAGGATGATCAATCATCCATGTCCGCCACAAATTTAAAGGAATTGACAAATAGGCGGCATGAAATGGTCATTTTTGCTTATGAGCCGGATTGAGCGGCATCGGTATAGTCAAGCTGACGACTTTAAAACAAGCGCTTGGTGGGGAGGCAACCCCATCTCAGTATCAATTTTCTCTGTTTTCTTTACTTATGTCTAGTTTATATTGTGTCTTTTCTTTTTACCATGTAAACATTGTTGTCAATGCGTTTGTTTTTGTGATTATAGCAGGCAGCATGTTAATTAGTATGTTGCTAGTGTATGTTTTAGTTAGAATTTAGTACATAGCATGTTGTTTACTTAGTATGATACCTGTGTAATATATGTTGTCTAATTCATGGTTTTTGTGCAGGAAAAACTCAGATACAAGGCTGGCGCCGCAGCGCCAGCATTTGCACTATACTTCGCGCCGCAGCGCCATGCTAAAAATTTAGATTTTCTCCCTCGCGCCGCAGCGCCCAGAAACAAAGGGGGACTCACGCCGCAGCGCCAAAAGCAGGCAAAGCTACTGCCAAGTCGCGCCGCGGCGCCAAGCAAAGAAGGAATACTCGCGCCGCAGCGCCGGTAGCGAATTTTGGTTTTTAAAAGCACAACTGAAGCCAGCATTTGTGCCCATTACCTCCCAATTCTCTCGACCACTCGGCAGTGCAAGCAACCCAACCGCCCCATTTCTCCACAAAACCCCCACCCCTTTGCATTACAAAACCTACTCACGACAACATTCACAAATTCATCAAGTCAGGCTCCAAAAGGAGATCAGCAGCTAACTAGGGTTTTTCCCCCCTTCAAGGTATTTTATTTGGATTTCAACCATTCACTAAGATATTTTGATAGAATTGTTTGGTTGGTGCTTTGTTGGTGTTTTTCTTGTTGTGTGATTTGGGTGATTTCCACTGACGGAAATCGGGAAAGAGCACTGTCAAGCAAGGGTTATCTAGTTGGGTTTTGAAAGCGCGCACAAGGTGTTTGATAAATTGACTGAGAGATAATTTGACTGTTTGGGATTGTTTGACATTGAAGTTGCATTGGGAATTATTCTAGCCTAAGTTTGGCGAAGTGTGGAATCGAGTCCTGCTTGTGTTCAAGCCAATTGCTACAAATTCTGACATGGCTTCAAAAAGGCAACGCCTGAGCGTCGGCGGTTCCTCGTCCGCAGCACCAACGGCATGGGACAACACCAAATTTGTTAACGAAGAGGCATGGAAACGATACAAAAGCTCCTTTGCCGCACGAAATTTGATTCCTGAACGGGGTTTGAGGCCTGACAAAACAAAGGATGGCGAGTTGTTAGCCATGATTGCGGGTCGCCAGTGGGTGCACTTCACAAAACCACCCGAATCGGCCATTGTTTCTGTGGTTCGTGAGTTCTACGCTAATGCTAGTGCCGAGGGTCCTGCTGTTGTCCAAGTCAGGGGGCGGTCAGTGGCGTTTGGAAGCCAAGCCATCAATGCACTGTTCGCGACGCCCGGTTTCGAGGGTAAGGATTATATGGGGCCGGGACTCCGCAGCTATGACCTCGAGGAGATTGTTCGGAGGCTCTGCAAGCCCGGGACTACATGGAAGACAAATGACTTCACGGGTGAGAGGACCAGTTTCCCACATGCTGCACTCAGTCGCTATGGGAAGGCATGGTTCAGTTTTATTTGTGCCAACATGATCCCGACTCGTCACCTGAGCAACGTGACTAAGGATAGAGCGATCCTATTATTTGCCATTGTCACGGGGCTGAACGTGGACATCGGAGTTCTCATCCATGAGTCCATCATAAAGGCAATCAAGAGCAATGTATCTACGGGACTTCCACATCCATCCTTGATCACCCGGCTGTGCAAGAGGGCAGGTATACATTGGGGGCCAGAAGAGATAGCTTTGCCGCCCATGTCAGTCATTGACCATCAGACCATTTCACGCTTCGATGTGTGGGATGGGGCTATTTCTCATGCTAGAGGCGAAGGATTCGGGCCACCTACTGAGCCACCTCCTACAGCAGAGCCTTCGCAGCCATCAGACGCAGGCACAGCTTCACAGGGACTACTGGCAGAAATCATGGCATCCCTCACTCTGCTACATCAGAACCAGGAAGCTAATGCTCAGAGGCAGCAGAGGCACATAGCAGCGGTGGCCTTGAGGCAGGACATAGCGATGCAGTATCAGGCTGAGCTGGTCAACACGATGCAGAGCATCTACACTGTGTATAGTGGCGAGGATTCAGAGTTCACGCCATTCCAGTTCCCGGAGCCTCCTGTCTTCCCGCCATACCCTCCACCATCACCACCCGCCGAAGCTGACGAGGACGCAGCTGCTGCCGAGTGACCAGACTTCAGGGAAGCTCTCTTGTTTAGAGTGATATATGTTTAGCAATGAGGGCATTGCTCACCTTAAGTTTGGGGGTGTTATGGTTTATTATCTGTTTTATTTCTGTCTATTGCCATGATAGGTTGTTATTTTAGTACTTTATTTAGGTTTTTATCAGGAGTGTAGTGCAGTCGTTTTGTACTGCGGTATTATGTTTTGGGTTTATTATGATGGATGCCATGAACAGTTTTTGGTTATTTATTAGCACTTTGTTTGTTTTTAGCATGTTTGTGGTTTACAGCCATCTTTTTGGGGCTTTTACAGATTTATATGCTTGTGCCATGTTAATGGCTTTATTACCCTATTTTGAGCTGCTTTTATGCAAGGGTGGTATATTTTTCACTAATTTTTGATTGTGGCTAATGACAAGCGTCAGGTAAATATGCTTATCTCTTAGAGTCGTGTCAAGCATGTATGAGCTAGGGGTTGTTCAATCGATAAGTTGAGACTGTTATTGATCCGTTTTGTTTTTACCAAGCACCGACCAACTGTGCTAACTAGTTATTTTTCGGATCTAGTTCGCCTGTTTATTGCTTTGGGAGTATGTTCACTTTTATAAACTTTCATTTTTACAAGGTAATAAAAGACTTCGACGCATATACAGTTTTGGATCTTGGATTCTGGCATGTTGTAAAAAAAAAAAAAAAAAAAAAAAATTTGATTGAAAAGAAGATTGAATATCGAAAGTCTTGCGGTGGGTCGAGATGGAGCGTAAAACGCACTCACCCATAAACGCAGGACCGATGTTGAGATGGAGCATAAAATGCACTCGCCAAATAATCTTCAGATTTCGTAAAGTCTAATTTGGCTTATGTTGATTACGTGGCCTTTGCTGCTCGAGTTATTAGATTCATAGGGGTGTTCCACACCTAGTGCCCTAAAGTCTTCTGGCTTGGGAGTCGCTGATCAAAAGCTCGTTAATGGGTAGCTCTGTTTAGCCTGAGGTAATTGAGTACTGTCCGAGTCAGATTTTACTTTCTTTATGCTAGAGCCTTTTGATCCTTTTCTGCACTTGCATCTTATTCTTAATGCTTGTTGAATGTCTAAGTTACGGAGTGTGCATATTGGTATTAACAATCGACTGTGCGATCTTATTTGAGCAATGATTAGTTAGGATGGTTTGTCCCCACACACACACACATAGAATGGATCGAATACAGTCTTATGCTTGAAGCTGAATGAACTCTTGCTAATATCTATGTTTGCCCTGTTCTCTGGGAATAGCTATGTTCGAGCTTAGAAGCCATGATTCTAGTACAGTTTTATTGTTCTTTTGCGCGTGTTTTACTGTGTGTTTGTGTTAGATAGTTTGCTCGAGGACAAGCAAAGACTTAAGTTTGGGGGTATTTGATGAGTGGGATTTACACCCGCGAATCGGATACTTTATGGCTTAAATAGTTGCCTGATTTTCGCTATGTTTATATAGTTTTATATTATTTTAGTATTAGTATGCTTAACCGTTGTGTTTCAGGCTCTACAGGACTTTTCTAGGCAAAATGGGCAATTTACATACACTGGCGCCGCAGCGCCAATGCTATACCTCCATCTCGCGCCGCAGCGCCACCTACCTATTCAGCCTGACGTCACCATGACGCTGCAGCGCCCCTGAGCCTTTATAAACTCGCGCTGCAGCGCGACCTCCGGTCTTTTGAGTTTAACGTGGCGCCGCAGCGCCACTTATAAGTCTATTGCCCGCGCCGCAGCGCGACCTCCGGTGCCCAGACAGAGAAGGCTTGCTTTTGACCTAGAAAAGAGAAAAAACAGATATACATGAGGGGGAGAGTTTAGCTTAGAGCACAGTTCTCTCTTCTCTTTTGTACTCTCTCTCTCTAGTTATTAGGTAATGTTTGTAAATATAGATTAGGTAGATTAGGGTAAAGTTTGGGTGTTCCTTGGAGCAACAAGAGCATTGAGCTACACGGATTGGAGAGCTTGAAAGGAGCGAAATGCTTGGAGACTGAAGAGCCTTGACAGAGTTTATTCTTATCCATTCATTTCCTCTAATTTTGTAATCCATAAATGTTGTCTGTATTGCTACTTATATTTTGTTCAATAGCAATGAACTAAGTATTGGCTCTAAGGTTATAATGGAACCCTTTGTTAGTTAAATTGACTGTCTTATCTCTTTGGTTGGCACCATATGGTTTGGTTTAATATATTCATGCTTAATGATTCTCGCTAAGACATTAGTGATGATTTTGGTAATCTATATGATATCGAAAGAAGAATTGTAGATTTACACCTAAATATATTGGCATGTGATTATGGGTTTCGACTGCATAAGTTGTGCGTAGAATAGACATATATCTGTGTGCCACGTGTGACCTAATTGAGAACTTATGCTTAAATCCTTGTTAGGTTAATTCGCATAGACATGTGTAGGATTATCACCTAGTTTGGATGTTCTTTTCTGTTCTATTCCCTTTAGGGTGGATCTGGAGAGGATATGTTTGTGCATACCTCGACAGAGGTGTATGAACACCTGTGTGTTCTCGGTCAACAAACTGTCGTGACCATTAATACCAAAGAGAGAAGGATAGGAAGTTTGATGAAGCATAGCACACCAGGTGTTCGACAGAATGCCTGTGTGGGGTGAAGTTGCAACCTTAGCTTGTAACTCCTTCGTTTACCATTCGTTATCCGTTTACTTGCTTTTATAATTAGTTATAACTAGTTTAACCACACTCCTATTAGTTTACTGTTCGAATAAGACTTAAGCGATACAAAGTTGGTACTTGGTAAATATTAGTGATAGTTCCTCGTGGGTACGACACTTTTCTTATCACTGTATTACTTGTTAGACCGCGTATACTTGCGCGTGTTTAGTGATCGGTTTTCCGACATAACAAGTTTTTGGATGTCGGAAAACCGATCACTAAACACGCGCAAGTATACGCGGTCTAACAAGTAATACAGTGATAAGAAAAGTGTCGTACCCACGAGGAACTATCACTAATATTTACCAAGTACCAACTTTGTATCGCTTAAGTCTTATTCGAACAGTAAACTAATAGGAGTGTGGTTAAACTAGTTATAACTAATTATAAAAGCAAGTAAACGGATAACGAATGGTAAACGAAGGAGTTACAAGCTAAGGTTGCAACTTCACCCCACACAGGCATTCTGTCGAACACCTGGTGTGCTATGCTTCATCAAACTTCCTATCCTTCTCTCTTTGGTCTTAATGGTCACGACAGTTTGTTGACCGAGAACACACAGGTGTTCATACACCTCTGTCGAGGTATGCACAAACATATCCTCTCCAGATCCACCCTAAAGGGAATAGAACAGAAAAGAACATCCAAACTAGGTGATAATCCTACACATGTCTATGCGAATTAACCTAACAAGGATTTAAGCATAAGTTCTCAATTAGGTCACACGTGGCACACAGATATATGTCTATTCTACGCACAACTTATGCAGTCGAAACCCATAATCACATGCCAATATATTTAGGTGTAAATCTACAATTCTTCTTTCGATATCATATAGATTACCAAAATCATCACTAATGTCTTAGCGAGAATCATTAAGCATGAATATATTAAACCAAACCATATGGTGCCAACCAAAGAGATAAGACAGTCAATTTAACTAACAAAGGGTTCCATTATAACCTTAGAGCCAATACTTAGTTCATTGCTATTGAACAAAATATAAGTAGCAATACAGACAACATTTATGGATTACAAAATTAGAGGAAATGAATGGATAAGAATAAACTCTGTCAAGGCTCTTCAGTCTCCAAGCATTTCGCTCCTTTCAAGCTCTCCAATCCGTGTAGCTCAATGCTCTTGTTGCTCCAAGGAACACCCAAACTTTACCCTAATCTACCTAATCTATATTTACAAACATTACCTAATAACTAGAGAGAGAGAGTACAAAAGAGAAGAGAGAACTGTGCTCTAAGCTAAACTCTCCCCCTCATGTATATCTGTTTTTTCTCTTTTCTAGGTCAAAAGCAAGCCTTCTCTGTCTGGGCACCGGAGGTCGCGCTGCGGCGCGGGCAATAGACTTATAAGTGGCGCTGCGGCGCCACGTTAAACTCAAAAGACCGGAGGTCGCGCTGCAGCGCGAGTTTATAAAGGCTCAGGGGCGCTGCAGCGTCATGGTGACGTCAGGCTGAATAGGTAGGTGGCGCTGCGGCGCGAGATGGAGGTATAGCATTGGCGCTGCGGCGCCAGTGTATGTAAATTGCCCATTTTGCCTAGAAAAGTCCTGTAGAGCCTGAAACACAACGGTTAAGCATACTAATACTAAAATAATATAAAACTATATAAACATAGCGAAAATCAGGCAACTATTTAAGCCATAAAGTATCCGATTCGCGGGTGTAAATCCCACTCATCAATGTGTTCCCACTTCCACTTTAGAATCTCAAGTGGTTGCAATGGACCCTTTGGCACTTGATGCTCCGCCTTGACACGTTAACACGTTAAACACCTCGAGATAAATTCCGCGATCTCTCTCTTCATATTGCTCCACCAAAATGTATATCGAAGATCACGATACATTTTGGTACTCCCAGGATGGATTGCAAATGGTGTGTTGTGTGCCTCCATCATGATTCTATACTTCAAATCAGAATCGTCTGGAACACAAAGTCTAGAGTTGACTCGAAGTATTCCTTCTTCGTCAATCCTTGCTTTTGGAATAGCACCTTCTTCCTCATATTCATCAGCTCTGGGTCTGTAGCTTGAGCAGCTTTAACTTTATCAATCAAAGCTGGTTCTACGCGTATACTTGACATCATCGCATGGGTGTCCCTGGAGTCTTAAACTCTATCTCAATCTTTTGTAAATCACACAAAATAGGCCATGAAAGTAAATAGGCCATGAAAGTATCGCATTCGTTCCCGCATATGATCTTCGACTCAACGCGTCAGCGACCACGTTCGCTTTACTAGGATGGTATTGGATGGTATGGTCATAATCTTTCAACAGCTCAAGCCAACGTCGTTGTCGCATGTTAAGTTCCTTCTGGGTGAAGAAATACTTAAGGCTCTTATGATCCGTATAGATCTCCACTTTCTCCCCATACAGGTAGTGTCTCTAGATCTTCAACGCGAAAACGACTGTTGCCAACTCTAGATCATGAGTAGGATAATTCCTCTCATATTCCTTGAGTTGTCGCGAGGCATAGGCAATGACTTTTCCATGTTGTATTAGAACACATCCTAACCCTTTGCCCTAAGCATCACTGTAAATGACAAATCCATCAGAACCAGATGGTATCGTCAGAACAGGTGCTGAAATGAGTCTTCTCTTGAGCTCTTGAAAGCTCTTCTCGTATTCCTCGTTCCATACGAATTTTGTATCTTTCTGAGTCAGCTGAGTTAATGGAGTAGCGATTCGAGAAAATCCTTCCACGAATCTCCGATAATAACCAGCTAAGCCCAGAAAGCTACGTACTTCGATCACCGACTTTGGTTGCTCCCAACTTTGTATTGCTTCAATCTTCGCCGGGTCCACAGATACTCCATGTTATGATACTATGTGCCCAAGGAATGCTACCTCCTCAAGCCAGAACTCGTATTTCTTCAGCTTGGCATATAGCTTGTTTTCACGAAGCCTTTAAAGTACCAGCTTTAAGTGGTGCTCATGATCTTCACGGCTTTTGGAATAGATGAGGATGTCATCAATAAAGACAACCACGAACTGATCCAAATATTCCTTGAATACACAGTTCATCATATCCATAAAAGCAGCAGGAGCATTAGTCAATCCAAAAGACATGACTAAGAATTCATAATGCCCGTATCGAGTTCTGAAAGCAATCTTCGGAATATCCTCAATTTTAATCTTCAGCTGATGATATCCAGAACGAAGATCGATCTTTGAAAAGAATTGTGCACCTTGTAACTAGTCGAACAGGTCATCAATACGAGGTAACGGATACCTATTCTTGATGGTGACATGGTTCAACTCCCGATAGTCAATACAAAGTCGCATACTCCCGTCTTTCTTCTTTACAAATAAATTAGGAGCACCCCAAGGATATGTACTAGGATGTATAAAATCGATGTCTAATAACTCCTATAGTTAGACCTTTAAGTCCTGAAGTTCTATAGGAGCCATTCGATATGGGGTTTTAGAAATAGGTTTTATACAGGGTTCAAGGTCAATAAAGAATTCAACTTCACGTTCCGGGGGTAGACCGGGAAGTTCTTCGGAAAATACATCAGAAAACTCATTAACAACAGAAATATCATTCAAACCTGACGTATTCTGGTTTAGATCAGTGATATGGGCTAAGAAAGCTTGACATCCATTTTTTAATAAACAAATAGCTTTATGACTTGAAATAACATTGATTGATTTTAGTGGTTTGGTTGTTTGAATTCGCACAATAGGTTGGTTAGGAATATGAAAACTAACAACCTTACGAAAATAATCAATTTTGGCATGATAAGTGGTCAACCAGTCAATTCTTAAAATCACATCAAATGCAAGTATTTTCAACGATATAAGATCAACAGGTAGGGTGAGGGTACCAATTTGAATCGAGCAAGATTTGTAAACTGTAGATGTAACGAAGGTTTCTCCCAACGGAGTTTCAATAGATAAGTTAAAGTCTAATTTCTCAGGTGTCAAGTTCAAACGTTGAGCACAAGCAGGTGAAATAAAAGAATGGGTAGTACCCGTATCTAATAAAGTGTAAACTTCACAAGAGTTTATTATCAGCTTACCCGTAATAACCTCGTTCAGGTTCCTTGCTTGTTGGGCAGTCACGACAAAAGCTCTTCCAGGAACCACTGACTTTGACTTGTCAGGGATAGCCTTTGGAGTCACCATCCCTGCTGGACTTGGTTTCGCAACAAGATACACTCGAGCTATGTGCCCTTCCTTTCCACAGTTATAACACAACTTGGATTGTTATGTGCAGTTGGGGCTGATGTGTCCCTCTTGCCCGCATTTATAGCATACGACCGGCGGTAGTTCTCCTCCCCTAGAAACAGTTGATGTTGGTGCTGCTGTCGATGCTTTCACGTTCTCATTGTTGTACCTTCTCTTCTTGAAATCTCCCCCCAACTCACTTCTTCTATTATCATGGCCACGATTACCACCGGAGTGGTTACCGCTTCTGGCATGATACTTTCCTCCCTGCTGGTTGTCATTGTTCTGGTGACTGCTGCCACCAGTACGACCTTGGTTGTTGTCCCTTGGTTGAACATAATCATTATCTCGTTATAATAACTGGGCCCTGTTCACTACATCCGAATATAGAGAAAATTTGTGAGAAATGAGGTATTGACGAATCTCGAGTTTCAAACCTCTCAGAAACATCGGCGTCATATGTTCCTCATTCTCCACCAAATGAGGTGCAAACCGGGATAACTCCGCGAACTTAGCCTCGTACTAGGACATAGTCATGTTGTTCTATTCCAATCTGATAAACTCTACCTCTTTCATGTGACAAATACTTTCTGGAAAGTACTTGTCATTGAACAGTTTCTGGAACGCCCCCCAAGACATCTTGAGTGCGGCAGGCTGGGTACGCTTCACAGATTTCCACCAGTAATCTGCCTCTCCACGGAACATAAAGGTGGCAAATGGAACCTTCTGTTCCTCCGTGCATCCCAAGACATCAAATATCTTGGTAATTTGCTTAATCTAATTTTTTGCCTTGATTGGATCTGGCTTTCCCTAAAACTCTGGTGGTCCCAACTCTTTAAACTGCTTGGCAGTAACAAGCCGCGAGTTATTATTTCCACCTGTATTATAAACACGAGTCTCCCTCGTCTGGTTTTGTATGAACTGCAAAAAGCTTCTAAACATCCCGTCATTTATCATTTCTTCGGTAGGATTGTTTACAGGAAGAATATAGCCTTCCTGTTGCACATTCTCCTCATTGGTGATTAAAGGTGTCTCAACGGTCTCATTCACTCCATTGTTTAAATTTTCAGCTGCAATTCTCAAATACTGCCACAAAACAAGGGTTAATCAAACAAATTAACATATCACATATTAACCCTATGTTCCAACCGACCAATTAAATAATAATTAAGCTTATGTAGGACACACTAGCGAAGATTTTACTCGTCTCTCCCCTCCTAGTTCTATTCCCAGATCTCCGCTAGAGATCATATTCCTAAGCTCTAATACCAACTGTGATGCCCTCAAAATAGGTTCAATACTCAACCCATTTTGAGTCGTCAAATACACTCAACAAAATTCAAATACAATCTTTCATATCACACGGTCGTGCAAAATACGACCACACAACTGTGAGTGTCAATACAGACATGTAGAAAATATTAACATTCAAACTAAGTCCTCGTTACATTTATTATCACACTATTTTAAATAAAAAAAATAATGAGGACTTATACAGCTCTAACTCGGACCATCACTCCATTCCCCGACTAGTACCCGCGATATTCTCATTTCCTGAAGAGAACAATGGAAGAAAAGGGTGATCTCAACTAGCCTAGTAAAGAATATTATGACTAAGATAATGAAAAACAAATTATGGTTAGCCTTCAATAAATCAGATAAAATATTATGGACAACAAGTTTTAGATCAATATTCGCAGTGGAAATAACAATTCATTAGAAGAGTTAAGTAGAGAATGATGTCTACTATCTTCTTTGATTTAAAAGCCCATCATCAATATTTTATCCCTGTAACATCAATCAATATGCATCTCGAATTAAATATCCATCTTTGCACTACGGGCCAAAGATATTCATTTGTATCATCAATTGGTCATGTTCATCTCAACACCTGTCCATCTTTGCACTACGGCCAAAGATATTCATCAGGTAATCATTCATCTTTGCACTACAGGCCAAAGATATTCATCATGTAACTATTCATCTTTGCACTAGCCAAAGATATTCAGTTATATCACCATTTAGAACTGAGGATGAAGAAAAATAATACGAATAACGGATCCAATGAGATAAAGGACAAATATTAGAGAATTTATCCATAGTTCAAGAATGAAGATCAAAACCTAGATCCAATCAAAGATGATTTGGAAGAAAAAAAAATTATCGTGAATAGTAACTCGACATGAAAAGATAAAAATTTCACAAGAAAGTTCAGACCAATATTCTAGTGAAATAATATTAGATGAAGCGCAAAACTCAAGTAATATCTGATCATTTCAGGAATTATAGAAGCAATACTTACCGTAGTAAGTTTAGAGTTAGGAATCTGAAATGAAACAATATACGAAACTGCAATTTGATTTTCACCCGTCTGGCGGTAGTCCGCTCAGACAGATTATTTTCATAATTTAATAACAACTGAATACGAAGGGTTATTCACCAGGCATGCAGTAGTCCGCGTAGACAGGTTATTCCCACGGAATAATAAAGAATGGAATAACAACAGGATTTCACCATGCATGCGGTAGTCCGCGTAGACAAGTTACTCCAACAGAATAATAAGGAATGGAATAACAACCCTTACGAGTATTGAAATAAAATAACTCTCTTCATGAATACGAAAGAAATAATACCCCTTACATTAAAATTTAGAGACTGCACTAGCGTAATAGCAGAATACTCTTCTTCTTTCTCTCTTATTCTCTCTATACTTTCTCTCTCTATAGCTTTAGTGAATTGGTGAGAAATAATGAAGAAATAAGCTTCTATTTATAGGCTCGGCAGAGTAAGGGTAAAATACTCTTTTTATCATAATTTATGACATCATCGCTTACATCATCGATCTATGACATCATTGTTTACCTCATCGCTCCGATAACATCATTGCTTACCTCATCACTCCGATGACATCATTGTTTGCATCATAAAAATTCAAATTCAATTTGCATTCTTCCACCTCGTTTAACTTTTATACCATGAATTTACTATAATAATGTTATCATTCAAATTATAAAAATCATACTATTATATAATCACATCATACTACTATAATGTAATATTATAATAATATATTTGAATGAATTATTTTATCGGATAACATAGAATACCAACTTTCAACAAATGTCACATGTTAAAAATTCATCCGTTTAAATCCACATTGAATAAATATTTCCTTATCATATCTATCAAAAATTAATTATTCACGAATAATATTACAAAACTACAATACTGACAAACAGGTCGTTCCCAGGAAAGAGGGGGCCTTCCGATAAAGATTTTTCCTTACTGGTACGCAATTAATCAACCCCTTTCCTAGACAGAACTTCCTTAGACATTGCCAATAATGCTATCTAATAATATTATTCAAATAATATAAATTATTGATTTGATAATTTAAAATAATGTGCAATGACAATTATTGAATCAATAATATAAAATAGCAAAGTAGCACTTATTGATATAAAATATCAATTTAGCAAATATTGAACCAATAAAATATTATGCAATTATTGAATCAATAATATAAAATAATTAACAGTAATTACTGTAACAATAATTGAGTAAGTGCCTTCCTACGTAAGAATCAATAATTCAAAATACTGTGCAATACCGTGTGCTACTGTGCAACACCACGTATTACTGTATTTTAACTACCGGGTATTTCAACAGTACTAACGGTAACAGTTTTGCCGTTATTTTTATAAAAAGGTTACTTCTGTCGCTTTTTATATCCTACATTCATTCCGTTGTGGGGTCCACCAATGACTGCACCGTCGTACGAATATTCTCCGACAAAAGGAATATTCCTCGACCAAACGAATATTCCCCGACACAACGAATATTTGATAACCACTTGCTTACTTTGTAAACTTTGCACATTTCACCCATAACTTATCACATTTATCAAATCAACACCTTACTATTTCAAAATAATATATAAAAAAAATTAAATCTTATTTATAAAATTTGGGGTCTTACAAATCGGATAACGAACGTAGAATAAAGTGTAAGCGTTAGAACACTTGAACCAACGTGAGGGTATTGAGTGTATGCATGAGTTAAACGTGTTTATCGTACACCCCGTGTATGGTTTGAACGTGAGATAATGAAGAATAATGAATAATGCATAGCATTAAACAAGTCAAGTTAGTGATAATAACTTGAATAACGTTCCAAGTCAAATAGACTGAACGTTGTAAGATATGAAGATAAGGTAATGTAAAATGCTTAAAGTCTATGAACGCATAGTCTTAACTTTGAGAATTTATTCTCGGCATACAAATGACTGTATGACCTAGACGTTAATAAATAAATCCTAAGGTATGGCATTTAGTTTCCAGAAAGCCATAAGGAATGGGAAATGAACTTAACGAACATTATAGTTTTAATGGTTCGGGTAAGTTACGATAAATAGGTAAGAATAAAAAGTTAAGTTTAAGTTGTGGTACAATCGTACTCTTTGATGGTTGATGTTTGGTATCTGGGCTAAACAATTTCGTTAGAGAGCAACGGTTAATACGGATTAGCAACCGATCTAACTCGATGTGAAAGACAGTGTAGACGAGACGGGATACTAATTTATTGGTTGTCTGTGGAAAATCACTCAGCATACTATATTGAACACTGTTAGAGACTCAATGTGTGTTGTGTATAAAGTTATGGATACGTGTGATGAAAAGGTGATTATTTTCACACATGTTGATATATAGGATGAGTTAAGTCCTAAAAATGTTATAAGAAGAAGATGAGAATGTAAATCTATCGTAAAAGATGATTTTAAGGTTTATGCCATCTCCGTATGCCATAATACCGATGGAATGAAAGTAAAGTTGTTCACGTAAACTTAGTTTACAAGAACACAAGCCATAGAAAGTAAAGTTAAGTTTAAACCAATGCGTAAGTCAAATGTATGACTAATTGGTGTATGTGTTATTCCTTATGTGATATATAGGGATTGCGGTACACAGTTCAGCGTAAACTATAAGCTGTAGCTATGCTTAAGACAAGTTTCCTAACTTCATTCGTATTTCAAATGAATGTTAGTATCTTAACTTTCTCATATGTTGAACATTAGAAAGTATTTCGTATATGCAAATGTGTGATATTTGTGTAAAATGTTTATGTTTGAGGCCTTGTGCAGAACTTTCAACACTTATGTGTTTCTGTGAAATAAACTGTTCTGTGATTGAACGGTTTTAATATGGTATGGTTTTATTTGTGAACTATTAGGATTAAGTCTGTGCTAATGATTCTAGCCAGACAGAATGTAAGGTATGTAAAAGTAAATATGATTAATGTTTTAAAATAATAGGAATCAGAGTTTTTCCTATTATTCGAACTGCTTCATTGTGACGCCCCCAAAATAGGTTCAATACTCAACCCATTTTGAGTCGCCAAATACACTCAACAAAATTCAAATACAATCTTTCATATCACACGGTCGTGCAAAATACGGCCACACAACTGTGAGTGTCAATACAGACATGTAGAAAATATTAACATTCAAACTAAGTCCTCATTACATTTATTATCACACTATTTTAAATAAAAAAAATAATGAGGACTTTTACAGCTCTAACTCGGACCATCACTCCATTCCCCGACTAGTACTCGCGATATTCTCATTTCCTGAAGAGAACAATGGAAGAAAAGGGTGAGCTCAACTAGCCCAATAAAGAATATTATGACTAAGATAATGAAAAATAAATTATCGTTAGCCTTCAATAAATCAGATAAAATATTATGGACAACAAGTTTTAGATCAATATTCGCAGCGAAAATAACAATTCATTAGAAGAGTTAAGTAGAGAATGATGTCTACTATCTTCTTTGATTTAAAAGTTCATCATCAATATTTTATCCCTATAACATCAATCAATATACATCTCGAATCAAATATCCATATTTGAACTACGGGCCAAAGATATTTATTTGTATCATCAGTTGGTCATGTTCATCTCAACACTTGTCCATCTTTGCACTACGGCCAAAGATATTCATCAGGTAATCATTCATCTTTGCACTACAGGCCAAAGATATTCATCACGTAATTATTCATCTTTTGCACTAGCCAAAGATATTCAGTTATATCACCATTTAGAACTGAGGATGATGAAAAATAATACGAATAACGGATCCAGTGAGATAAAAGACAAATATTAGAGAATTTATCCAGAGTTCAAGAATGAAGATCAAAACCTAGATCCAATCAAAGATGATTTTGAAGAAAAAAAAAATTACCGTGAATAGTACCCCGTAAATAGTAACTCGTGAATAGTAACTCGACATGGAAAGATAAAAATTTCACAAGAAAGTTCAGACCAATATTCTAGTGAAATAATATTAGATGAAGCGCAAAACTCAAGTAATATCTGATCATTTCAGGAATTATAGAAGCAATACTTACCGTAGTAAGTTTAGAGTTAGGAATCTGAAATGAAACAATATACGAAACTGCAATTGAATTTTCACCCGTCTGGCGGTAGTCCGCTTAGGCAGATTATTTCCACAATTTAATAACAACTGAATACGAAGGATTATTCACCAGGCATGCGGTAGTCCACGTAGACAGATTATTCCCACAGAATAATAAAGAATAAAATAACAACAGGATTTCACACGGCATGCAGTAGTCCGCGTAGACAGGTTATTCCAACAGAATAATAAAGAATGGAATAACAACCCTTACGAGTATTGAAAGAAAATAAATCTCTTCATGAATACGAAAGAAATAATACCCCTTACCTTAAAATTTAGAGACTGCACTAGCGTAATAGCAGAATACTCTTCTTCTTTCTCTCTTATTCGCTCTATACTTTCTCTCTTTATAGCTTTAGTGAATTGGTGAGAAATAATGAAGAAATGAGCTTCTATTTATAGGCTCGGCAGAGTTAGGGTAAAATAATCTTTTCGTCATAATTTATGACATCATCGTTTACGTCATCGATCTATAACATCATTGCTTACCTTATCGCTCCGATGACATCATTGCTTACCTCATCGCTCCGATGACATCATTGTTTGCATCATAAGAGTTCAAATTAAATTTGCACTCTTTCACCTCGTTTAACTTTTATGCCATGAATTTACTATAATAATGTTACCATTCAAAAAATCATACTATTATATAATCACATCATACTACTATAATGTAATATTATAATAATATATTTGAATGAATTATTTTATTGGACAAAATAGAATACCAACTTTCAACAAATGTCACATGTTAAAAATTCCTCCATTTAAATTCACATTGAATAAATATTTCCTTATCATATATATCAAAAATTAATCATTCACGAATAATATTACAGAACTACAATACTGACAACCAGGTCGTTCTCAGGAAAGAGGGGGCCTTCCAATAAAGATTTCTCCTTACTGGCGCGCAATTAATCAACCCCTTTTCTAGACAGAACTTCCTTAGACATTGCCAATAATGCTATCTAATAATATTATTCAAATAATATGAATTATTGATTTGATAATTTAAAATAATGTGCAATAACAATTATTGAATCAATAATATAAAATAGCAAAGTAGCACTTATTCATATAAAATATCAACGTAGCAAATATTGAACCAATAAAATATTATTCAATTATTGAATCAATAATATAAAATATTGAACAGTAATTACTGTAACAATAATTGAGTAAGTGCCTTCCTACGTAAGAATCAATAATTCGAAATACTGTGCAATACCGTGTGCTACTGTGCAACACCACGTATTACTGTATTTTAACCACCGGGTATTTCAACAGTACTAACGGTAACAGTTTTGCCGTTTATTTTATAAAAAGGTTACTTCTGTCGCTTTTTATATCCGACATTCATTCCGTTGTGGGGTCCACCAATGACTGCACCGTAGTACGAATATTCTCCGACAAAAAGAATATTCCTCGACCAAACGAATATTCCCCGACACAACGAATATTTTATAACCACTTGCTTACTTTGTAAACTTTGCACATTTCACCCATAACTTATCACATTTATCAAATCAACACCTTACTATTTCAAAATAATATATAAATAAAATTAAATCTTATTTATAAAATTTGGGGTCTTACATTCATAACCTTTGTTCAGTTATTGAAGTTTTAAAAAATTGTGTGATTCTTTCTTAGTTGTTATTGCACTGTTTTAACTTGCTGAGCAATTGAATGCTCACTCTTGCTTTAAATAAAAATATTTTCAGCAAACGATATTAGAATGAACTTAAGGATCCCGTAAAGATCAAGTTGGCAGGTGTCCTACTGAATTGTTGTTCATTATATAAACAAGCGTAAAGATCATGCCAAGACTTGTAATATGGAATAGTTAAATAAATTGTAGAGTAGTTTAACGAACTGTTATGTATCTTTTGTGGCGGATGAAAGTCACTCTGGTAAGACGTAAAGAATAATGTAATCATCATTATTAATGAACGAGGTTTTAAGTTAATAGAAACTGAAATTTACGGATGTATGTTGTTATAATTAGATATATAATGATGTATGTTTGGAATGAGATATTCTCGTGATGTACGGAATTCGAGTATAAAGATAGACCGGATTTCGGGGCGTCACATCATGTCTGGGCGTCGTTGCACTTTGATTTCTCCACAGAGTTGTCTCCGGGGTGAAATAATTCTTTTGGCCATCCCTCAGGGTTGTCTCTGAAGTGAAATTACATTTTTACCCTCCTACAAGGTTAGTCCAAGAAAAACGAAATTTCGAGTGTCTATACATATAAAAATCATTAAAATGGAAGATTTCTTGATTTTTTTTCACATGAACTGGTGATTTAGAAAAATTTCATCAATAAAGCAAAAACTAATATAATATATATGGTTATATTATTATTATTATTATTATTATTATTATTATTATTATTATTATTGATGCTACAATATAATACTTTCACAACTTCAGTGAAATTTTATATAACTTTATCTAATATTTTCATTTGTATGGTTAAATTATTTAAAAACAATATTTTATTAGAACTTATTTGCGTACTTGGGTACTAATTTAATGTTTACTCCCTCCATCCTACGTTATATTTTATTTATAATATAGTTAATTAAAAAGATAACACTTGAATATATTAATAAATATAAAATATTAATATATGATTTTAAGAGTTATAAATATTGTTGTCCATAAAGACTATATATGCCTAGGTATTTTCATATTTCACAAGACCATATTTATTTGCAAAAAAATATATTTGAGATTGAATTATTTTTCTTAATTTAATATTATTTTGGATTATTTAATCATTTAATGAAGGACTATTAGTCCTTTAATATAATATTATTAGTCCTATAAAATTATTTGATAGTTTAAAATTAAAGCGACTATTAATCCCTCATTCATCATGTGATTATGTATATAATTTTTTATAAATAGATTTAGAAATGACAAAAAATAGTCTATGAAACTATTTAAAAAATTATTAATCTCTCATAAAAGGATAAAATAGTTAAAAATAATATTAAATTAAGATAAATAGTCCAATTTTAAATATATTTTTTTGCAAACAAACATGACCATAGAAATTTTTTAGGCAATAATAGAACAACTACGCGACTAGGGTGAGAGTGTGGTTGAAATGGGTTGTATTATTATGTCCCTCATGGTTGTTGCTTTATTTTTTGAATTAAAAAACTTATATTGAGCAATTAGTGATTACCCCTAATATCTTAGATAATTACGAACTTACCAAGATTATATCCCTTCGCACGTCCTACAAACATAGTGGCAGAAACGGAACGGACTTTTTTTTTAAAACGGCAATGTCAAACTCAGAGGCGGAAGGAGGACAGGGGAGGGTGGAGGTGGGGGAGTGGGGTGACGGGGGGGGGGGGGGGGGGGGGGGGGGGGGTTGGGGCATATGCCGCCCAAGGCTGGGGGAGGGGGTTATATATCATATATGCAGACCGGAGAGGGTGTATATCATCTATTAATAGTCTGTAGCAGTAATGAGCTGGCCAGTTTTAACTTTTAAAGAGAATTTTTTTTTAACTTGCTAAGTTTAAAACAGAAAATTACCCTTTTAACCCAACACTTCCTTTATACCCTTTTCCTTTTAGCAGCGAGTCTTATTTCATTTTAGCAGCATGTCTCGTTTTCTTTTTTTCTTCCGCCTCTGAAGTGAACCGAGCACCTCCTCTTTATACTCTCCTTCTGCCTCTGTCAGCAGGCAACGCCGATCGCCCCTCCTTCGCCAATCGCCGCTGCAAGCTTGCAAATCGTGGCTCCTCCGCTCCAGTAACGATAAGTTTTAATAGATGTCAATTTAATTGAATATTTGATTTATGATTTTTAAAAATTAGAAATTTGTGGGTTATTGTTGTTATTAGTTAAAATTGATACAAATAAAGAATTTTATGCTTAATGTTGTCATTAATTAGAGATTTAGAGTTTGTTATGCCATGAATTAGAAATTATGTGTTATTATCCTTGAATTGATATTGTATATTGTTTGTGAATTAATTGAATTAGGTCAGTTGATGAAATTATTATGAAATGTTTAAATTAATGAAATTATTGTGAAATACTATAATTAGGCAAAATAAAATTATTAGCAATTGATGTTTTTATTTATTCTAGATTATTCTTCAATAAAAGAGTTTTTTTTTTGTTTGTTTTTATCAGCGAAATCTGTCCGTGCCAAGTTGGTAACTTGGTGCCATGTCAAAAAATTGCTAGTATCTCACTACCGTATTTCTCTTGGCAAAAAATAAAAAATAAAAAAAAATTCATTCCCACTTGAATGTAATCTTAATATCATTTTGTTGATTTAAGTATTTCAAGAAGTATTTAACTTAAAATATATTGACAATAACTAGACAAACTTTCTTGAGAGAGAGGTTTCTGCTTCAACGACCGGACACAAGTTTAAAGTGTGAGCATGTGATACCTTTGAAAATGAAAAAAAAATTAGAAAGATCTATCAAAAGAAATTATATATATATATATATATATATATATATATGTATGTGTGTGTGTGTGTGTGTATGTCACTAAAAGGTATTTTTTAAACGAGTAAAATACACTGGCACCTATTGTAAATAATTAAAATAACACTCACCACCTCTCTAGTTTTTCAAGTAACAGTCAGTACCCCTCTGTCTACAATATGTGACATTCACTACTCATAGTGTAGTTGACCAACTAATATCCAAAAATATGTTTAATAAAATGTCTAATACACCCTTCAAGTTATAATGTTTAATTTCTCCACTAAATATAAATTTGTATATTATAATTTTTATTTTACTTGATCTAATTAATTAAATTATGAATTGTGCACATAAATGACAAAATATAATAAATATTCATTTTATCAGGAAAATAAAGTCATACAATTTTTACTAATTAAATTTCTCAAAGATTAAAAGTTACGTGATATATATTCAAATATATTTTTTTGTAATTAAAAAATAAAATTTTAATACCCATAAAAATTACAAACAAACGCAATATAATTATAATTATTTTTTCTAAATATTAAAATTTATGCAAAACAAATTTATTATTACAAAAAGAATCTTATTATTCATATAAAAAAAGTTTTAAAAATTATATTAATTATTTTTCTCATATATTAAACTAAACATAAGTCACACTTAAGAATAATTATTTACAATAAAAATGACAAATGTTGTTACTTAAAAAAAGAAAAAAAAATTCCTAGATAGAGGTAGTAATAAATATTATTATATTTTTTTATTTAATATTGCACAAAAACAACGCCAACTATATACTACAAAAATGTAATCAAAATCATAAACATTCCCAATTTTTTACGTATATATACTCAAGAAAATTTAACATATAAAAGTCATAATATGAAACTAAGAATTCAATTTTTTTTTTGTTAAGCATCAAAAACTAAACTATCAACATACTCAATATTCACTTTAACTAGAATAGCTCCATTAATAATTTAATTTAATTTTTTTAATATTTGTATCACTTATCCAAAAATATGTGTTAATTAAACTAAATTAGTTTTTTTTACAAGTTACCAACAATTTAAATGCGATAGTCTTAATTACAAATAAAACTATAATTAAAATGTATTGTATTAAAAAAAGATAATTAAACATATATATATATATATATATATATATATATATAATATTTAGAAATTAAAATTTGATAACATACAAAGGTAAATATGTAATTTTATCTATTTAGTCAACCCTAAAAACTTGTAGGGGTACTAACTGTTACTTATTAAATTAGAGGGGAGGTGGTGTTATTATGATTATCTAGAAGAGGTGTCACTGTATTTTATTCTTTTTAAACAGATAAACTGAAATTTTATTAACGGCTGATTGTCATTTATGTCCCTCCAAGTTGTCACTCACTTTCAAAATCGTCCCTAAAATATCATTTTCGTCAGTTAGGTCCTTAAAGTGACATTTTATTGGCGTTTCTGTTTCTTCAACCTATTTTAACCTAAATTCGACCCATTTTGACCAAGTTGAACCCAACACGACCCAGTTTGACCCAACCCAAAATTTTAATATTTTAAAATACAATAATATTTTTAAAATAAGTTTAAAATAATAATTATATTTAACATTTAAAAAAATAATATTTAATTATTTAAAATAAATTATTATTATTAAAATAATAATTATTTTATTATTTTAAAATAAAATAATTATTTTAAAAATAGTTATTTTTAATATTTAATAATAAAATAATAGTTTTTTTAAAAATAAAAATAATAATTATATTTAATATTCTAAAATAAATAATTTTTAAATAATTTTTATTATTAATATTTTAAAAGTAAAAAATAATTTTGTAAATATTATTTTTAAAAATAATATTTACTTTTAAAATATTAAAAATAATATTTATTTTACAATATTAAAAATAATAATAATTTTAGAATATTAAATATAACTTTTATTTTAGAATATTAAAAATAATAATTTTTATTTATTTTTTTGAATAATTATTATATTTATATTTATATTTATTTTAATTTTTTAATATTTACTTTTGATATTATAAAATAATAATTATTTTAAATATTCTAAAATAAATATTTTTAATAATTATTGTTTTGAAGGAAAAATAATATTTAATATTCTGAAATACTTATTAAAAAAATTATTATTTAATAATATTAATTATTAAGATTATTTTAAGTTTTAAAATAATAATTATTAAGCTTATTTTAGTTTTTAAAATAATAATTTTTAAGATTATTTTAATTTTAAAAATAATAATTATTAAGATTATTTTAATTTTTTTAATAATTATTAAATTATAAATTATTTAATTTTTTTAATAATTATTTTAGAATATTAAATATTATGTTTCCTTCAAAGACAATAATTATTAAAAATATTTATTTTAGAATATTAAAAATAATAATTATTTTAGAATATTAAAATATTAAAAGTAAATATTAAAAAATTAAAATAAATATAAATATAATAATTATTCAAAAAAAATTTATAAAAAAACTAAGATAATTCTTATTTTTAATATTCTAAATAAAATATTATTTTTAATATTCTAAAATAAATATTATATTTAATATTCTAAAATAATTATTATTTTTAATATTCTAAAATAAATATTATTTTTAATATTTTAAAAGTAAATATTATTTTTAAAAATAATATTTACAAAAATATTTTTTACTTTTAAAATATTAAAAATAAAAAATATTTATTTTTGAATATTAAATATAAATATTAATTTTTTTTTATAAAAAACTAATATTTTTTTAAAATATTAAAAATAACTATTTTTAAAATAATTATTTTATTTTAAAATATTAAAATAATTATTATTTTAATAATAATAATTTATTTTAAATAATTAAATATTATTTTTTTAAAATGTTAAATATAATTATTATTTAAAACTTATTTGAAAAATACTATTATATTTTAAAATATTAAAACTTTAGGTTGGGTCAAACTGGATCGGGTTGGGTTAAACTTGGTCAAAATGGGTTAGTTTAGGTTAAAATGGGTTGAAGGAACAGAAATGCTAATAAAATGCCACTTTAAGGACCTAACTGACGAAAATGGTACTTTAGGGACGACTTTAAAAATGGGTGACAACTTAGAGGGACAGAAGTGCCAATCAGCCTTTTATTAACGCAACAAATTACATGATTGACGAAATGTATAAGATTGTTCGGACATAATTTTTTTAACGTCACTTTAAATACAAAATGATTTGATTTTCACTTAACATTAATCCAATCATATGGATACCAATAATATGAGAAAATATTTAAATTTTTATTTGATTAAAAGTTGCGGAACACTATCATTATAATAGTGTAAAATAATCAAATCCAAACCGTAAAAAATTTACTTATTTTATACTCTTATATGATGTTCAACAAACTAAAATCACATAAATTTTATATTTTCGTGCAATCTGCATCTTCAGTTGATATTTTATACTTCAACTATATGGTATTTTAAGTGCAAGAGAGAGTTTTATTTTTTTTCCTTATTAATCTTTATTTATTTTTGTTATAAGAATATTGGTTTTGTATCCATGATCTTAAAATTCTATCAAAAATATAATTGGCAGTCTTGATACATGTATCTATAATCCCGAAAAAGATTTTGCATGGTTGAAAATAGAAGATCTAAAGTCCCAACTCTAAAAAAATATTTTAAAAAAAAAAATTTGAGTTAACTCAGAGCTATTCGAGTCAACTCATTCTAATTGATGAGTTAACTCGGATGGTCAGATTAATTTATATCCTTTACCGCTTTTATATATACTAGTTGATAACCCGTGTAATGCACGGACTAGTTTGAACAACGGATTGTATATTTGGTCAGCAAAGTAAATTAAAAACAACGTTGAATCACTTCCTTTCAACAAAAGTTATACTACTTATAAAATTACAATGAGTTATCAGCAGATTTGATATTACCTCCGTTGATTCATAGAGTTGATTATCGTCTGAAACCTCAAAGATTGAAGAGATATTGGTCAAGTTCTTCGATAATTCGAGCGACGCATCTTTTGATCCAGGCGAATATACGGAATTCAAACTTTTAATATCGACTTGTAGAAGTAGATTGAAACGATAGATTGAAGTTAAATACAAAGAGTAGTCTTAGCGCTGTGGCATTAACTGAACAGGGCAAACCATGTTGTGGCATTAAAATTTTACAGGATGCGAACAAACCACCTTGTTTATCTCCAGCAACTTTTTCATGTGTTTCATCTTCATGAACACTTGAAGTTGTCGTTGAGGAACCACATGAGAGGGCTCCACGTTTTGTCCCATAGAACCTATATTAGCACATTTGTATTGATACCAGAGACTAACAGTTTCCATCGATTATCATGAATATCAGCAAATTCATACAACTTTGAATGCCGATCAAACACTCCACATAGCACTGACTTTGGTCAGATTATCATGAATATCAACAAATCCATATAACTTGTACAATAAAAGCAATCAAATTGCGAATGTAATCAAAATTCCGCAATCTAAACAATAATAGATTCAAAATATTAACAAAATAATCAAACCCATCAAAATTATAGTCAAAAAGCAATCAAATTTGGAATGTAAAATTAAAATCATACCTTCTTTCCAGCTAGCAAATAATCTTGCTTTCTAGCCATTCATTCCAACCCCAATGGTTCCAGAATTCGTCAACAAACAAATTACCTAATCTATGCAAACTAATCCTAATCAGCGGGCAGAACCAATTTTTGCATCACAACCCATTAAAGTCTAAAATGTCAATTTGCAACTTATCAAACATGTGGTGGGCAAGAATTATGTTCTCTATTAGTACATAACAACTCGGTAAAGAATACCACATTATAATCCCAATATTAAAATCAATAACCCAAACTGAAATTTGATTCATACGAACACAATTATATAAACAGACAGAGAATTAAAATCTCATAGAAACCCACATCAAAATCATACCTTACACCACAAAAGTTTCAGAAGTTTGGTTGTGAAAAAAAAAAATCACTATAGTTCAGATGTCATTAATCTATTATATCATGAAAAATTCTAAAGCAATTCCTGCGTAGGAAAATATATTCATTTCAAGCATAGGAATATTAGATGACCAAGTATATTTTCAGCAATCATTATGATAACGTCAAGGTTATATATCACCCAAAGTCTTAAACATGAATTTAGTTGTCCAAAAGGTCACCATTTTCTGAATTTACTGCAAACAACTGCATTCAAATTCAACTCCAAAAAATGTGGAGTGCAACCAAAGTGAACTGTCTTCAAATTCAACTCAAGCATAATAATGAGATACAATATCAGCTAATTAAAGTACTTACAAAATAAAATGCTAGAACCAAACAGCATGTTTGTTAATATCAAGGCATGGAAAGGTTAATATTATATATACAACTAACCAAATGCAGTCCAATTCAAATTCAAGGATTACATTACTCAACAACCCAAAAAAGAAGGTCAGAATTGGAGTTCACAAATTTAATATCCAAGCTTTAGCAAAATTACCATTTGGGAGTTTCGTCGTTGTGGGGGACAAATTTCTTCTTCTGATCGGTGACTCTCTTTGTTTCCAATTTCTCAACGATCGGTTTCGATTTTCGATATATGAGTGAAGGCCATCATCGTATTCCTTAGATCCAGAGTTTTTGTGGTCATTGCTTGATTTGGTCACCCTACTGCAATTGATTGAAATAGGAGAAGAGAGTAGATGTAAATTACAGAGAGTTTGAGAGAGAGGCCCCGAAAGAGTGAAGGGTGAGGAATCTTGGTATTCTTACCTTGACAATGTGGTAGTTGTGCTTTTATAGTTTGGGGCGAATCACTCGTATCAAAGAAAATTGGATGCTCAGTCCGGTCAGTACAAATCAAGTCAGGGTCGGTTTCGACAGGTACATCATATAGCATGATATCTGTTTAATTACAGGTATCAAGAATTAATAATTTAAGAAATTCACATAAATATTTAGCAAATCCAATGATTATCATATAATCTATCTATCTGCATTTCAGACTCAAGACAGCATAATTATCATTTTTACATGTTAGCATGTTAATAAAAACTAAAAGTACCATATTAGCATAAGGACAACTTGTGATGCTTACTTGCGATTTGAATTTGGATTTCATAAAGTACATAAATTTTACTTAGCTTATCGAATATGTATGCATTGTGTGTGTTGGTTTATGATTTTATTAATGGCAATATATTTGGGTTTGTGTAATGATCTTATTTGATTTATTTGGACTATATATATTTTCAATATGTTTTTGCATGGAATGCATGAGATATATTTTGATTTGATTTATTTGGGCAAAAATGCTTTATTGTGCACGTGGCAGCATAACATAATATTTGAGTTGCTAAAATGCTTTATTGTGCACGTGGCAGCATAACATATATTTTTAGCTTTGTTTAATTTTAATGTTATATCCATATCTGCTATATATTTATAAAGACCAAGTCAAAGAATTAAAATAGTCAAAGCAGGTTGGAATCCTGTTTGCAAATTCTAAAAACAAGGGATATATCTCTTTTAAGATATATATATATATATATATATATATATATTGCAGTTTTAACTCTTCGTCAGTAATTTTACTAATTAATTCAATTAACAAAGAGTTCTCTTGGTCATCTTTGCTAAGAACATTAATGATTTTACAGCAATCAGTCTTGCAATTATCAGTACAAAGAGTAACTTCGTTTTTTTCACTAGGAGTTTGATTATCTTCATCATTGCCAGAGGAATAAGGAATATCAGAATAATTGTTACTATCAACATCATTCTCTATCCTTATTAATTCTAATATCTTATCAGTGTCTTCAACAGAAATATTTAACTGACTCAATTTCTGTTTAATTTTACACTCACTCTTGTAATGACCCCTTTTACCACAATTATAACAAGTAATTTTACTCTTATCCTGAGTTTTAGAAGTAGATTTTTTATTATGTGATTTCTTTCGTGACTTGGATTTTTCATAATAATTGTCTTGATTTTTAGACTCACTAGACCGTTTTTTATGATGCTTATGAGTTTTGCGTTTTTTAATTTGTTTCTTCCGATGCTTTCTTCTAGAGGGAGCAACAGGAGATAAACTATATTGTTCGCAAAACGTGTCAAGCTCATACTTAGCCTTTTTCTTGTTTTTACTGGCTTGTTTAGCAATTTTAAAATTAATACACATTTTTAAAACAATCTTTTGGATATAACTAATTATGTCACCATAAGTCAGGTTATCATAATCAATATACCCAAGAGTTTTGCTAAGTTCTTCTCTAACTTTGTGGGCAAAAAATTAGGAAGACTATTAACAAATTTCTCTTTTCAGAAAGGTTTGTTACTATCACTACGCATCATGACACGGGAAATAAAAACATCTTTGATATATATATATATATATATATATATATATATATATATATATAGATATGTTTTCAATTCAAATGTGTTTTGGAGATATTCAAGGACTCTAACAGATAAGTTATTTTAATTGGTTCTTATCCAGCAAAATATACATGATTATCCATCTTACTGATAAGGCTATTACTAATATCTATCTGCTATCATTTTGAAATATATTGCCGTTGCTAGACTACTATATATATACTTGCAGTGCTCGGCTACAAAATACAAGACTACACGAATTCTAAACGGGAAGTATTCTAAATAATTCTGAGTTATCTTCAAGCAGTCCAAACACTCTTTAATCTCAGAATACTACTAGTCTTGTAAACTTTCATTAATACATTGTAATTGGATTTAAGTCTAGGTTGGCTTGGGGGGTTTATTAGTATAATATTCAGTCTATTCAACGAAGGGATCAAGGTCTCAGTAGTGAGAAAGGTTGAAGAGGTGCAAAAGTTGCAGAGGTGCAAAGGGGGCAGAGGTGTCCAATCGATCGTCTTTGTAACAGGGAGTTTTCAATTTACTGTGTAATTGTTGAATATTATATTAATAAAGTGAGTCTCCGATACCTTTTGGTATTGGACGTGTATTAGGCTACTAGACTAGAGGATAGGGGCTGAACCACGTAAAAAATCTTGGTGTCCTTTACTTTTTATCTTTACGGTTTGTTCTGCAGATTTTATATTTTTCGTTCTTGAAATTACAACTAATACGGACAGTCATTAACCTTCCGTTTATAGCAAACAAAGAACAACACTAATACGGACAGTGTTAGGGTGTCCGTTTATAATCTGCATACATAGTTTTTAAAAATTAACTATTGTAGATCACTATTGGATAATTACACCTATTCACCCCCCTCTAGGTGTGCTATTTACGGAATTACATTTGGTATCAGAGCAAGGTTCTACTAATATTGATCTTTAAAAAATGATTTTGCTAAATTTGTGCAAGGAGAAGAGAACCTAAATGTTTTGCTAGGGGCACAAAGGTCCAGTCTT
Source organism: Panax stipuleanatus (assembly GCA_020205555.1). Lineage (NCBI taxonomy): Eukaryota > Viridiplantae > Streptophyta > Magnoliopsida > Apiales > Araliaceae > Panax > Panax stipuleanatus. The sequence goes on along the minus strand of CM035117.1, from coordinate 151,221,033 downwards.
GATAAACAAGGGATTGGGTATAATCCTATTAAAAATATGAAAAATAGGATTAATAATAATATTAAAATGATTAATAGTAAATCAAGACATAAACCACTTTATTGTTCACCATTTGTTACATGTAAAAAATATGGTTTTAAAGGTCATTTTGATTCTAATTGTAATAAAATTAGAATAAAATAAATTTGGGTAAAGAAATGTGATTTATATGCTACTAACGCAAAAGGACCCAAGAAAATTTGGGTACCAAAAAGGTAAAGACTATTTGTTCATTTTGCAGATGTATCAAGGTCAAAAAGAAGACGGATAGTACTTATAAATTATTTGGCGAAATCTGTAAGTACCTTATATTTTTTTTAAAATAGAGTTTTAATTAGATATATTATGAAAACTCTATGAATTTCGTATTACATAGGTTCATAACATCATTTACTATAAAGTTTTTATTGTGTTAAATGCTCCATATCTAATGCAAATGACAATCTTGATGAGGAATTAGTTAATATTACTTTTGATGAATTTAACCATGATCTGTCAAAGGAAGAAAATGAGGTTACTGCAGGAAATGACAATCTGAATCGTGGAGCACAAACTGCTACATCCGGACAGCCTAAGCCGTCCGAATCTGAAGGAAAAATAAATGAAAACAGACAGCTTAAGCCGTCCATTTTAGTTGAAAACACAGAACTGCAGACTCCTACAAACAGACAGCCAGAACTGTCCGAATTAGAAGAAAATTCTGATGAACAGTATGATGCGTCACATGAAATACTGGAGCCCGAACCTGTTGAACAAATGTCCAATGCCAAGCTTCCTAAATCGTCCCGAATTGTGGGAAATCATCCTCCAAATCTAATCATCGAAAATTTCAACATTAGTATGTCCACAAGAAGAGGTTTTGGAGATATTTGTTTGCTACACTAAAGAGCACATCTATCAAGCTTATTACTGATAACAAAATGTTGATATATAAGTAACATATCACAAAGGAATGATTATTTTGTTTACTTGCTATTTGTGATTTTGTTATAAGCTTGATAAATTGAATTTTTTTATGTCAAAGGGAAAGAGATAACTAAATTGATATGCAAACTTGTGCTTAATGATTAATAGGCATGTTCTTATTTTTTTTTTTGATAATGACAAAGGGGGAGAGAAGAATATGTGTAGTTATGTTGATAGGTTTCTATGAACATGTTACTTATGGTTCAAGTCATTTATTGCTCCTTAATATGCATACATTTAGGGGGAGCCATATATTTAGAGGGAGCATGTTAATTACAAAATTTAATATATTGTCATCATCAAAAATGGGGAGAATGTTGGTTTATGATTTTATTAATGACAATATATTTGGGTTTGTGTAATGGTCTTATTTGATTTATTTGGGCTATATATATTTTCAATATGTTTTTGCATGGAATGCATGGGATATATTTTGATTTGATTTATTTGGCCTAAAGTGCTTTATTGTGCACGTGGCAGCATAACATATATATTTAGCTTTGTTTTATTTTAATGCTATATCCATATCTGCTATATATTTATAAAGACCAAGTCAAAGAATTGAAATAGTTAAAGCAGGTTGGAATCCTGTTTGCAAATTCTAAAAACAAGGGATATATCTCTTTTAAGATATATATATATTTCTGCTAGGACTTATGTTTATATATATATATATATATATATATATATATGTTTTCAATTCAAATGTGTTTTGGAGATATTCAAGGACTCTAACAGATAAGTTATTTTAATTGGTTCTTATCTAGCAAAATATATATGATTATCCATCTTACTGATAAGGCTATTACTAATATCTATCTGCTATCATTTTGAAATATATTATCGTTGCTAGACTACTATATATATACTTGCAGTGCTCGGCTACAAAATACAAGACTACACGAATTCTAAACGGGAAGCATTCTAAATAATTCTGAGTAATCTTCAAGCAGTCCAAACACTCTTTAATCTCAGAATACTACTAGTCTTGTAAACCTTCATTAATACATTGTAATTGGGTTTAAGTCTAGGTTGGCTTGGGGGGTTTATTAGTATAATATTCAGTCTGTTCAACGAAGGGATCAAGGTCTCAGTGGTGAGAAAGGTTGCAGAGGTGCAAAAGTTGCAGAGGTGCAAAGGGGGCAGAGGTGTCCAATCGATCATCGTTGTAACAGAGAGTTTTCAATTTACTGTGTAATTGTTGAATATTATATTAATAAAGTGAGTCTCCAATACCTTTTGGTATTGGACGTGAATTAGGTTACTAGACTAGAGGATAGGGGCTGAACCACGTAAAAAATATTGGTGTCCTTTACTTTTTGTCTTTACAGTTTGTTCTGCAGATTTTATATTTTCGTTCTTGAAATTATAACTAATACGGACAGTTATTAACCTTCCGTTTATAGCAAACAAAGAATAACACTAATACGAACAGTGTTAGGGTGTCCGTTTATAATTTGCATACATAGTTTTTAAAAATTGATTATTGTAGATCACTATTGGATAATTACACCTATTCACCCCCTCTAGGTTTGCTATTTACAGAATTACAGTATGAGTAATGAATATATAAACTTACGTCTGGCATGCTTTGTTTGAGTTCTCAGAGAACTGCTTCGATGTTTGTGATAAAAACTTGTGCTTCACTGTTATTACGGCTGATTGACACTTTTGTCCCTCTAAGTTACCATCCACTTTCAAAGTCGTCCTTAAAGTACCATTTTCGTCAGTTAAGTCCTTAAAATGGTAATTTATTGGCGTTTCTGTTCCTTCAACCCATTTTAACCCAAACTCGACCCATTTTGACCAAGTTTAACCCAACTCGACCCAGTTTGACCCAACTCAAATTTTTAATATTTTAAAATATAATAATATTTTTAAAATAAGTTTAAAATAATAATTATATTTACTATTTTAAAAAAATAATATTTAATTATTTAAAATAAATTATTATTATTAAAATAATATTTATTTTAATATTTTTTAAAAAATAATTAATTTAAAAATAGTTATTTTTATTATTTAAAAATAAAATATTAATTTTTTTTAAAAATAAAAATAATAATTATATTTAATATTCTAAAATAAATACTTATTAAATAATTTTTATTTTAATATTTTAAAAGTAAAAAATAATTTTGTAAATATTATTTTTAAAAATAATATTTACTTTTAAAATATTAAAAATAATATTTATTTTAGAATATTAAAAATAATAATTATTTTATAATATTAAATATAATAATAATTATTATTTTAAAAATAATAATTATTAAATAATAATTATTTTTATTTTTTTAATAATTATTTTAGAATATTAAATATTATTTTTCCTTCAAAAATAATAATTATTAAAAATATTTATTTTAGAATATTAAAAATAATAATTATTTTATAATATTAAAAGTAAATACTAAAAAATTAAAATAAATATAAATATAATAATTATTCAAAAAAATTTTTAGAAAAAAACTAAAAAAATTATTATTTTTAATATTCTAAATTAAATATTATTTTTAATATTCTTAAATAAATATGATATTTAATATTCTAAGATAATTAATATTTTTAATATTCTAAAATAAATATTATTTTTAATATTTTAAAAGTAAATATTATTTTTAAAAATAAAATTTACAAAAATATTTTTTACTTTTAAAATATTAAAAATAAAAATTATTTATTTTAGAATATTAAATATAATTATTAATTTTTTTATAAAAAAACTAATATTTTATTTTTAAATATTAAAAATAACTATTTTTAAAATAATTTTTTTTAAAATATTAAAATAAACATTATTTTAATAATAATAATTATTTTAAATAATTAAATATTTTTTTTTTTAAAATATTAAGTGTAATTATTATTTTAAAAATACTATTATATTTTAAAATATTAAAAATTTGAGTTGGGTCAAACTGAGTCGGGTTGGGTTAAACTTGGTCAAAATGGGTCGGGTTTAGGTTAAAATAGGTTGACGGAACAGAAACGTCAATAAATTGTCACTTTAAGGACCTAACTGACGAAAATGGTACTTTAGGAACGACTTTGAAAGTAGATGACAACTTGGAGGAACAGAAGTGCCAATCAGCCTTGTTATTACTGATGTCGGTGTTATTCTCTTTCAGTTTAGTGTTTACTTGTGCCTCGTCCTTGTTATCCAGCGTTTGGTCCTCCTTATTATCATCTGAGACAGAAGATTTCTTCTGGATTCCACTATCTTCCATATGAACTTCCTCACATTCTGTCTTTGTTACTTTCCTACGCATATCCTGAAATCAAAATGAATAATCCTGGGTCACTACTATAGACAGAACTTCTAAACCACAAAACTATTAAAGCATGTCTATAAGCAACATGACCAAGCATCAAAACAAAATTTATCATCAGTAAAGACTTTTAAGTTTACAAATGAGTTGATATAAATTTAAGTAAAATATAAAAATCAAAAAGATACTCCATTAAGAGAATAAAGAACCAAAATGCTTCCTCTCTCTCCCAATGTCATGCCATTCTCTTCTTCACCAATCATCGCTGCATTTTTGTCACGAAACTTATTGACCCTTTTTAGCAAGCAAGATAATTAACAAACTCTTGGCCTACTTATACATACTTTCCCATTTTGCTAAATATCAATTATACATACTTTCCCATTTTGCTAAATATCAATTATTCACAATTAGAAGCTAAGCAACACAGCTGAAAAAAAAATTACAGTAGCTAACACATGTATATTTGTTCTGAACTGGAATTGATAGTTGGAATTGATATAAAATTATCTGCGTCTTATGTGTTAGTTAAAATGCTCCAAAGAATGTGCACGTACAGAACAGATTTTCAGTGGATGTAATTGGGTTTAGGTGTAAGTATCAGCTCTTCCAGTTAATCTCTGTTTTTCTTATACTTCTACTCTCATCAAGTCTTTCTTATTATTGTTGTGATTAAAAAAATCATTCTTTCTACTTAAATAAAAAATAAAATAAAAAACAAAATTCATGGATTCAGACAAACACAATACAGCCAAGTAATCAACGCGAAAGTTGCAAATAAAATAACCCTAATAAAATTTCCAGTCAAAAATTAATATAAATTGGTTTACAACAAAAACTTGGAAGCATTTGTTGAGATTATGATAATAACAAAAAAGAGATTGAGAGAGAAAATGAAAGGGAAATAATAACTATACTCCCATAAGGACATACCTTAACGTTGTCGTCATCGGCAACGAAAATAGAACGATTCACAAACTCCACAGTTCGCAATTTCTCGATACCAACAAAAAGCCCCAAATCGTATTCGTTTGTCGAAGTTTAGGGTAAATCAGAGATAGAGAAGAAGAGATTTGGGATGCTTGTGGGAGGAGGGAGAGAAACAGAACAAAAGAAAAAACTGAAGGAATCGATTTTGCGGGGAAGGGGAAGGGAAGAAACTGGAGCGATTGATCATTATTGAAGAGAAGGCAGTGAAGAAAAAATGGATGGTTTATGGATGTGGAAGAGGAAGAAGAGATTGGACAACTCGGTAAATAAGTCAGTGAAATTGAACGAAATTCGCTTAAATTGATTAAGATTCCATTTCAAATTGGGATCGCCTTTACTGTCATTATATATATATATATATATAAATAATAAGGTAGTGATTTTCTTTTTAAATTTTTTTTTGGTGTGACGGAGGCTGTATGATTTATTAGTATTGATTACTTTTCGTATTAAAATGAAAATATTTACTGAATCACATAAAAGTGGATAAAAAGTAGACAATCCTATAAATACCATTAATTTAGACTATATCCTTTAAAATATGTACCGAGTTGATCATGTCAATTAAACTGAGAAGGATGGACAACATAAATATAGATCTATTTGCATTTTATCCCCATCATACTAAATGGGAATTCAATATAATGACAATTATTATTTATTTTCTCTCGTGTTTAATAGAAGATATTTTAGCGCAATAATATTGTACTATAGAAGATTAAATATGTTCTATTTTCTTTTCTTTTTTGTGAGAAATTATTGAGTTATCGTGCAATAAAAAAGTAAATTGAGAGCATATATGTGCTCAAATGAATCATGACCTGGATGACCTAATAAATTGAGTATAGTAGGGATTGTACAGTAATCCTAACAACTTAGTTGATGCTTGTTTGTAATCATTATAATTTTAGAATTATAATTTATTGGATTATATGATAAGAAAATTGAATGGGAATATTATATATATATATATATATATATATATATATATATATATATATATATATATATATACACTTATCTGAAATGAATCAAAATGCATTAAGTCAATTTGTCAATGCTAATATACTTGGTACTATGTTTTTAAGATAATTATGCTCTCCTTATTGGTATTTAGAGTTTGCGGCAATTGTTTCTCATGATATAATGACAACGTGTGTTATAGTAGCACTACAAATAATACACGCAACAAACCAACTAAAATATTTTGAACTCTCTCAAATACACTATATGAATATGACTTATGAAATGATTAATGACTTAGGACTTGAATGGCTTTAAAACTTGAATGACTTAAGACTTGAATGCCTGAATTTGAATGAATCAAATGGCTGCCCCCTAGGCTATTTATAGGAGGGTTTAGTGACCCTTCGGATGAGTCACAACCCTTGCGACCCGATGTGACACGGATGAAATGGCAAGAATCACAACCCTTGAGAATCGATGGGACACGAATGAAATGGCACGGACGAAAAGGCATGGCTTGAAATGGAGTGTCCGCTCGGGCCCAAAATGCTGCAAAAGCAGCGCTGCATCTTAGCGCCGCAACGCTAGGTCCCAAAACCCTAAATAATTTTCCCACATTCACTTGATAATAAATAAAAAATTGGAACCGAGTAAAACAAAATTTAAATAAATTTTTCCCAAAACGATATATACAATGATCCAGACCCACGAGCCTTAAGACACGGGCTCGAGCTCGACCGGTCGGTCGGTCAGCGGCGGCGGCGTGCACGCGTGTGGTCAAACCAAGTCTTGCTATGTCCTCTTCCTTCCACAAAAGTGGGGTGCCTCTTAGGGCCCAAATTCAAGAGCTAACTAATTGTATATATACTCAATTTATTTTTAGTTTTAAAACGATGTGGGACTTAGCTTCCCACAAGTATTTATTATAATTTTCAATTGAAATATTTGGGAGTTAATTTCTGTGACGCCCCCAAATTCAGATACCTCTACCTGAACTTGGTGCTCCATAATACAACTTATAATCTATCCAAATATCAATACATTGTGGAATAATATAAAGATAATATGTCATTACATACCACTCCCAGGTTCTCGCGACCTTTACTATTACATAACTTAGCTTAGGTCCTTCAAATACACATAATTAATATAAGTCTTAATATAATTCATTATCATAATCACTTAATATCTTACATCTAAAGCTACTCTATAGCCTTGGTCTTCCCTTTGTCCTTCCCTAAGCCACTGCCCTACTCAGCCTTAATCGTACAATTTGTAATAAGTAAGGGTGAGCAACAAATTTGCTCAACAAGTATAAATAGATAGCTCTATGAAGAATTTTCAATAATCTCATAATTTTAATCAATTGACAACAGTTCAAAGTTAATTGAATGAATTCAGGTTACTGTCCATAGAATTTCAGATTCAAAGCACTTTAAATACTGAGTGGTTATTGAGGACCACGAACTCCTAAAACGATTGACAGTGATTTACTGCAAACCTCCGAAAACAGGTATATGAGGTGATCAACCTCCACATTATGCATAACGTTCAGTCGTAGCGCGCAGTCGGTCCCCTGATATAAATAATACCCCTTACACTTGAGGGTTGTTCATCTCAGCATATCATAAGAGTCCTTACCAAAGCAATTAGTTAGGATAGCTTTCCCAAAGAATTTGATTGATTATCAATCTTACTTACTTCTTTGTCTAGCCAAAATAAATGGCTTAGACACATCTTTCCCAATAATCACATGCACAACTTATCAATAAACTGAGGTTTTAAAGGAATTCTCAATATGTCCAGTCAAGGTTTACCAATACTTTTAGGTTTTGATATAGGAATATTTTCCTGAAATAGATATATGAACAATCATATTCAATAGTGGATATCTCCTATGAGATATGTATTCAACAACAGTACTTCAAAGGAACTATAATAACCAAAGGATTTAGCATTCTAGTTAATCTAATCAGGAATTTGCCTGAACTGTTGCTACTATTTAACTCTAATTTCTCCTTCAGATAACCTACATTAAGCATAGGTTATTCTAATGGTTAATCTCTGTGGCACACAAATTAATGATCTCAGTTGGTTCCACAACTAGGATGCATGAACAGTACAGTTTTCATATGTTCAATCATCTTCCACTTGTTATTATTCACATTCATCATGAGTCTAGTTGTCAAATATGTCCTGCTCTTCTTTACCAGTAAACTATAAGTGTATAGTCATTTATTGTGTTTCTTTAGCTGTTTTCACTAACATCCTTAATTCACTCTTAGCATAAGAGATGCATTATAGATAAGTATCTATTTTAGGAATTCATGGAAAATATAGAGCAGAACTTAACCTTTCATGTAGTCTGCAAAAGCACTGTACGATCTGTTAGGAAGACTCTACGATCGTAAGGTTGAAACTCTACGACTGTGCCATTTTGGCACTCTACAATTTAGTGAAGTGACTCAGAAATATGAAAAAGTCACTCTACGATCATATAGAAGTGTTTTTAGGTGTGTGGAATTACTTTTTGATTTGGTGAAAGTGCTCTACGATTTGTAGAAGTCACTCTATGATCGTGTCTAGCACCCTACGATTTGACTCTAAGATTTGTAGAAGTCACCATACGATTGTACTCGGCACTCAATGATTTGACTCTACGATCAACTTGACCAATAACTCTACGATTGGCTCAGTCCAGTCATTCTATAAATAGGGGTTCACTCTATAATTTAAACTTTATGATTTCCATTTAAAAGACATTCTTTGGCTGATAATTTAGAGAGTATACTCTACTATTTGGACTGACTTATAAACATAAAATTGAGTCTAACTTTGAATATGGTTCACTGATCCAAATAGTTAACGTTAAAAGGGATTACAACAGTTCTCTAAGAGTTGAAATCTGGTATAAAACTAATTTTGGGTCTGTTATTGTATGATTTTGGAACAACTATATTTTCAGGGTTAAAAAAAAGACCTAACCTTACTCATTGAGTATGTTATTGACAACAATCTAATATAGTGGGTTGAGTTGTTTTGATAGAAAATCCTTCACAAGACAAAGTTAACCACTTCCATTTAGTTTTACAAGGACTGGTCCATAAGTTCAATAGTCATTACCTTATGGTCTACAGGGTGATGAGCATACAAGACTTTGTGCTCATACAAGTGTTCTATTTTGTTTTATTTTTAAGATTCTCTTAGCGAGGTGTTTTAATAAAGTCTTTTTCCATCCCACTTTTAGGTTGTTACTCATTTTATATCAATGCCTAATTTCCATCAAAACCACCTTATGACTTTAGATTCCACAATGATTCCCACACATATCTCTCCCATAATCAAACATACATAATTATGTTACCCAACTAAAATTTACTAAATGCACAAATAGAGGAAAACATTCTAAGGTTAGTGTAACTGTAACGACCCCAAAATCGAGACCAATTTAATCCAAAATCAGGACTAATTTAACATTGACCGTATGCGTTAAATACTATCTTGATTCAGCTTTACATCATACTTAGCTGAAATAATAGCTGAAAATGCGGATAATTTAAATTTTTTATATTTTTCTTTCATTTGTTCTGTTCCTTGAATCATAACCTTTATGATTATATATTTTGGAAATCATATTTATTTAATGATTCTTTTATCGGAGTAGATATAAGTATGTATAACTCAATCCTTAATACGAACTCTTTCTTATGTAGTATTATCATTATACAGCTTTTCATTAAAAGCAATCACCACAACATAATCAGAACAAATATCCTTTATTGAATATTTTAAAGATTTATATAGCTATTAATTATACACATCGAAAACCATCATCATGGTTTCAAAATAATTTCTAATTAAGTACATTCTCTTGCATGTCTTCTAATTTTTATCGCCATGATGGCAGTTAATATAGTATTGTATCTTTAACCTGCAAAAAGTTTTATTTTTGCGAGATTGAGCTCGACAGCTCAGCAAATCCAACAGTCTATCATGCATCACGTAACATATAGTTTCATAATCGAATCATACCTTTAACATTATCAACCTATCATCATTCACATATCGAATGCTTTAAATAAATTGAGCTCCATAACTCAAATCACATTAGTCATACATTGACTTTAATTATTCATGAAGCAATATAAAGCAAATCATAAATAACCACATACTTGTAAACATAAGACTTGTTAACACAAAAATAGACTGAGAAACTTGACTTGATCGTTGATTACAAAAATATTTTAACGGCTTAACACTACAAGAAAATCGGCTATTTTCGACAAACTTATCCTTGACGGAATGGATTCCGTCGATATTACTCTATTTCTGACGGAATAATCCGTCGATTATAATTCCCTCGAAAATAGAATAATTTTGACGGAACTCCGCCGGAAGTAGTATTCCCTTCGTGGCGCCAGCTTTCCCGCCAGCGCGAAACTTAAAGTCAACGAAATAAACATTATTTCCGAGGGAATTTTCGTCGACATTAACTTCATTCTGAGGGATTAATTCTAACAAAAATTTCGTCGGAAATAAGTGTTAAAACCTAAATCAACAACTTCTTCTCTAGCGCCTCCCACTTCCTCCCTCACACACTCTCTCTCTTTTCACTCACTCTCTTTTTCTCCTTACTTACCCCCTCTCCCTTCCCGCCACTGGTCCCTCCACCCTTTCCCCCTCCCCACCGGCCCCCCACCCCCCTCCCCTGGCCACCGAACCCACACCCCCACCCCCTCCCCTTGCCATCACCACCCCTCTGCCAGTGCCGCCCCCCACTGCCATCGCCGCCCCCTCTGGTCTATTCTCACTCATCCACCACCACCTCCTTAGAAACTAGGGTTCATTTGTTCCTAGTGTGACGCCCCCCAGAATAGGTCCAGTCAACCCAACCCATTCTGAGTCGCCAAATACATGGTACAAAATTCAAATACAAACTTTATATCATACGGTCGTGCAAAATACAACCACACAACTGTGAGTGTCAATACAAATATGTAGAAAATATTAATATTCAAACTAAGTCCTCATTACAATTATTACACTATTTATCAGAAATAGTGAGGACTACTACTGCTCTAACTCGGACAATCACTCTGTCCCCCGACTAGTTCCCGCAACATTCTCATTTCCTGAAGAGGACAACAGATGAAAAGGGTGAGCTCAACTAGCCAGTAAAGAATATTATGACTAAGATAATGGAAAATAAATTATCGTTAGTCTTCAACAATTCATATAAAATATAATGGACAACCAATTTTAGATCAATATTCGCAGCGGAAATAACAAATCATTAGAAGAGTTAAGCAGATAATGAAGTCTACCATCTTCTATGATTTAAAAGTCTATCATTAATATTTTATCCATGTAACATCAATCAATATACATCTCGAATCAAATATCCATCTTTGGACTACGGCCAAAGATATTCATTTGTATCATCAGTGGTCATGTTCATCTCAACACCTGTCATCTTTGCACTACAGGCCAAAGATATTCATCAGGTAATCATTCATCTTTGCTCTACAGGCCAAAGATATTCAGTTACATCATCTTTTAGGACTGAGGATGATGAAAACATTTTAAATAACGAATCCAGTGAGATAAAAGACAAAGATTAAGGATTCGTATTTTAGTTTATCCAATTCAAAAATACTTTGTGGAGAAAAATTCAAGAATAGAGCTCAAAATTTAGATCCAACCAAAGATACTAACCATAACAGACAATTTGGACAATTAGAAAAAAAATTAATTTTTCTGTGAATAGTGTCGTATACGTGAATAGTGCCGTATACGTGAATAGTTACCCCGACGAAAAAAGTAAGAATTTCATAACAAAATCCATGCCAATATTTCGGTATAATGATATTGAAAAGAATAACATCATTTACGAAAGAAAATAACATCCCTTACCTCAAAAGAATAGTACCTCTGGCTGAAATATCGGATATAATACCGAAGGAAACTTGCGCTGAATACTAATACTCAAAGTATCTAAATACTCACAAAAATACGCTCGATATTATAGAGAGAGAAAACTTCTGATTCTGGTGTGATTTTCAATTCTAACCTAACCACCCTATTTATAGAAAAAACTTAGGATGCCAAAGGAGACTAAATAATAAAAAATTATTTTTTTTCTTTCGCCGCTGGCTGCTTCTCCCAAAAGCCATCAGCATTTTTTCCAACCAAAAGTAGGGCCCACCCATTAAAAAAATATTTATTTTCCGAAACTTCAATAATTCATAACAAATAGCCCATTTGTCAGAAAAATACAAATTCGATGTCCTTTTATAGGAAATTTAATTCTCTACAACTTTGTAGAAGGAAGTTTTTCCAAATTCCAAACATAAATTATCCGAAATCCATAAACAGATGATTTCTCACACCAAAATACTGATAAAAACACATCAGCGCTAATTCCTTCTTTTATATCCACAAAATAAATATTTTCTTATCATATAAATCAATAATTAATTATTCACAAATACTATTACAGAACTATAATATTGACAACCAGGTCGTTCCTAGGAAAGAGGGGGCCTTCCGATAAGGACTTCTCCTTATTGGCGCGCAATTAAATAACCCCTCCTAGACAGAACTTCCTTAGACATTGTCAATAATGCTATCTAATAATATTATTCAAATAATATGAATTATTGAGTTGATAATGTGAAATACTGTGTAGTGACAATTATTGAATCAATAATACCAAAATATCAACTGTAGCCATTATTGAATCAATCATATAAAATGGCAACGTAGCAATTATTGAGTTAATAAAATATCAATGTAACAATTATTGAGTCAATAATATAAAATATCAACGTAGCAATTATTGAGTCAATAATATAAAATATTGAACAGTAATTACTGTAACAATAATTGAGTAAGTGCCTTCTCACGTAAGACTCAATAATTCAAAATATTGTGCAATACCGTGTGCTATTGTGCAACACCGCGTATCACTGTATTTTAACCACCGGGTATTTCAATAGTACTAACGGTAACAACTACGCCGTTATTTTATAAAAAAGTTATTTCTGTCGCTTTCTATATCCGACAGTTATTCTGTTGTGGGGCCCACAAATAGCTGCGTCGTCGTACGAATATTCCCCGACAACAAGAATATTCCACGACCAAACAAATATTCCCTGACAACCAGAATATTTTATAACCACTTGCTCATTTTGAAATATTTGCACATTTCACCCATAACTTTTCACATTTATCAAATCAACACCTTACTATTTCGAAATAATATACAAAGAAAATTAAATCTTTATTCATAAAAGTTGGGGTCTTACAACCTCCCCTCTTTATGAAATTTCGTCCTCGAAATTGACGTACGTACCTGGTATGTCGAAAAGGTGAGGATACCTCGCTTTCATTTCTGATTCCAACTCCCAGGTCATTTCCTCAATTGCATGATTTCTCCACAAAACTTTAACTTGAGGTATAATTTTTGAGCGAAGGATATACTCCTTCCTATCCAAGATCTTGACAGGTACCTCCTCGTACGTTAAATCTCCGGCTATCTCGTCTAGTTCTAACTCAATAATGCGGTTTGGATCCTTTACATATTTACGTAACACGGATATATGAAACACGTTATGAACACGAGACATGCTTGAAGGTAAAGCGAGTCTATAGGCCACATTTCCTACTCGGTCAAGAATCTCAAATGGACCAATGAATCGTGGGTTGAGCTTTCCTCTCTTGCCAAAACTCGTAACTCCTTTCCACGGAGCAACACGTAATAACACATGGTCTCCAACATTAAATTCCACGTCCTTTCGATGAAGATCCGCATAACTCTTTTGTCGATCTTGTGCTGTTTGTATACGTTGTCAGATTATTTGGATCTTTTCCGTAGTCATACGTACTAACTCCGGTCCCAACAATGTTGTTTCACCCACCTCGTTCTAACATACTGGAGAGCGACACTTTCTCCCATACAATGCCTTGAATGGAGCCACACCTATACTTGCCTGATAACTGTTGTTGTAGGAGAATTCCACCAAGGGTAAATACTTATCCCAACTTCCTTTGAAGTCTAGAACACAATGTCTCAATAGATCTTCAAGAGTTTGAATAGTCCTTTCCGATTATCCGTCTGTTTGAGGATGATAAGCCGAACTGAATCGTAAATCCGTGCCCATAGCTTTCTGCAAACTGATCCAAAATCGTGAAGTAAATCTGGAATCACGATCCGAAACTATGGATACTGGCATGCCATGTAATCTCATAATCTCATTCACGTACATATGAGCAAGACGTTTAAGGGAATAAGTCTCTCGTATCGGCAAGAAATGAGCAGACTTGGTTAATCTATCAACAATAACCCAAATCGCATCTATGCCTTGAGAAACCTTAGGAAGACCCGTAACGAAATCCATCGTAATGTGTTCCCACTTCCATTTCGGAATCTCCAGTGGTTGCAATGGACCCTTCGATACTTGATGCTCCGCCTTTACACGTTGACAAATTAAACATCTCGAAATAAACTCCGCGATCTCTCTCTTCATATTGCTCCACCAAAATGTATGTCGGAAATCATGATACATTTTGGTACTCCCAGGATGGATTGCAAACGGTGTGTTGTGTGCTTCCATTATGATTCTATATTTTAATTCAGAATCGTTAGGAACACAAAGTCTGGAGTTGACTCGAAGTATTCCCTCTTCATCGATTCTTTCTTCTGGAATGGCACCTTCTTGCACCTTCTTCTTCATCTTCATTAGCTCCGCATCCATAGCTTGAGAAGCTTTAGCTTTATCAATCAAAGCTGGTTCTACGCGTATACTTGACATCATCGCATTCGTTTCCATATATGATCTTCTACTCAACGCGTTAGCTACCACGTTCGCTTTTCCAGGATGGTATTGGATGGTATGATCGTAATCTTTCAACAGCTCAAGCCAACGTCGTTGCCGCATGTTGAGTTCCTTCTGAGTGAAGAAATATTTAAGGCTCTTATGATCCGTATAAATCTCCACTTTCTCTCCGTACAAGTAATGTCTCCAGATCTTCAACGCGAAAACGACTGCTGCCAACTCTAGATCATGAGTAGGATAATTCCTCTCATATTCTTTGAGTTGTCGCGAGGCATAGGCTATGACTTTCCCATGTTGCATGAGAGCACATCCTAACCCTTTGCCCGAAGCATCGCTGTAAATAACAAATCCATCCGAACCAGATGGTATTGTCAGAACAGGTGCCGAAATAAGTCTCCTCTTGAGCTCTTGGAAGCTCTTCTCGTATTCCTCGCTCCAAACGAATTTTGTATCTTTCTGAGTCAACTGAGTTAATGGAGTAGCGATTCGAGAAAATCCCTCTACGAACCTCCGATAATAACCTGCTAAGCCTAGAAAGCTTCGTACTTCAGTCACCGACTTAGGTTGCTCCCAGCTTTGTATTGCTTCAATCTTCGCCGGGTCCACAGATACTCCATGTTTCGATACCACGTGCCCAAGGAATGCTACTTCCTCAAGCCAGAACTCGCATTTCTTCAGCTTGGCATATAGCTTGTTCTCACGAAGCTTTTGAAGTACCAGCTTCAAATGGTGCTCATGATCTTCACGGCTTTTAGAATAGATGAGGATGTCATCAATAAAGACAACAACGAACTGATCTAAATATTCCTTAAATACACGGTTCATCATATCCATGAAAGCAGCAGGAGCATTAGTTAATCCAAAAGACATGACTAAGAACTCATAATGCCCGTACCATGTTCTGAAAGCAGTCTTTGGAATATCCTCAGTTTTAATCTTCAACTGATGATATCCAGAACGAAGATCGATCTTTGAAAAGAATTGTGCTCCTTGCAACTGGTCGAACAGGTCATCAATACGAGGTAACGGATATCTATTCTTGATGGTGACATGGTTCAACTCCCGATAGTCAATACAAAGTTGCATACTCCGGTCTTTCTTCTTTACGAATAAAACAGGAGCACCCCAAGGAGACGTACTAGGACGAATAAAACCGATGTCTAATAATTATTGTAATTGGATCTTTAACTCCTGAAGTTCAATACGAGCCATTCGATATGGGGTTTTAGAAATGGGTTTTGTACCAGGCTCAAGGTCAATAAAGAATTCAACTTCACGTTCTGGGGGTAGACCGGGAAGTTCTTCGGGAAATACATCAGGAAACTCATTAACAACGGAAATATTATTCAAATCTGATGTATTCTGGTTTAGATCGGTGACATGAGCTAAGAAAGCTTGACATCCGTTTTTCAATAAACGAATAGCTTTATAACTTGAAATTTTATTGACTGATTTTAGTGGTTTGGTGGTTTGGATTCGTACAACAGGTTGATTAGGAATATAAAAACTAATAACCTTACGAAAACAATCAATTTTGGCATGGTAAGTGCTTAACCAGTCAATTCCTAAAATCACGTCAAATGCAAGTATTTTCAAAGATATCAGATTGACAGGTAAGGTAAGGGTACCAATCTGAATCAAGCAAGATTTGTAAACTGTAGATGTAACAAAGGTTTCTCCTAACGGAGTTTCAACAAATAAGTCAAAGTCTAATTTATCAGAAGTCAAGTTCAAACGTTGAGCACAAGCAGGTGAAATAAAGGAATGGGTAGGACCGGTATCTAACAAGGTGTAAACTTTGCAAGAGTTTATTATTAGCTTACCCGTAATCACCTCGTGTGGGTTCCTCGCATTTTGGGCTGTCACGACAAACGCTCTTCCAGGAATCACCGACTTTGACTTGTCCGAAACCGCCTTTGGAATCACCACCCCCCACTGAACTTGGTTTCGCAACAGGACAATCTCGAGCTATATGTCCTTCTTTTCCACAGTTATAACATGCTTTGAATTGTTGTGGGCAGTTTGGGCTGATGTGTCCCTCTTTCCCGCACTTATAGCATACGACCGGTGGTCGTTCTCCTCCCCTCGAAACAGTTGATGCTGGTGCTGATGTCGACGTCTTCACGTTCTCATTGTTGTACCTTCTCTTCTTGAAATCTCCTTCCGATTCGCTTTTTCTACTATCATGGCCACGATTACCACCGGAGTGGTTAACGCTTCTGTCATACTTTCCTCCTCGCTGGTTGTCATTGCTCCGATGACTGCTGCCACCGGTACGACCTTGGTTGTGGTCCCTCGGTTGAACATAATCATTATCTCGTTCTAACAACTGGGCCCTGTTCACTACATCGGAATATAGAGAAAATTTATGAGAAATGAGGTATTGACGTATTTCGGGTTTCAAACCTCTCAGAAACATCCGCGTCATACGTTCTTCATTCTCCACCAAATGAGGTGCAAACCTGGACAGCTCTGCGAACTTAGCCTCGTACTGGGATACCGTCATGTTATTTTGTTCGAGTCTAATAAATTCTACTTCCTTCATATGACGAATACTTTTAGGAAAGTACTTGTCATTAAACAGTTTTTAGAACGCTTCCCAAGATATCTTGAGTGCGGCAGGCTGGGTACGCTTCACAGATTCCCACCAGTAATCTGCCTCTCCACGGAACATAAACGTGGCGAATGGAACCTTATGTTCCTCCGTGCATCCCAAGACATCAAATATCTTGGTAATTTATTTAATCCACGTCTCCGCCTTGATCGGATCTGGCTTTCCCAGAAACTCTGGTGGTCCCAATTCTTTGAACTGCTTGGCAATGACAACTCGCATGTTGTTATTATCTCCACCTGTATGTTGCACACGAGTCTCCCTCGTCTGGTTCTGCATAAACTGCAAAAAACTTCTAAACATCTCATCGTTTATCGTCTGACCTGCGTTGTTTTCAGGATGAACATTGCCTTCTTGTTGCACGTTCTCCTGGTTAGTGATTAAAGGTGTCTCCACGGTCTCATTCACTTGGTTGTTAACATTCTCAGCTGCCATTCTCAAATACTTCCATAAAACAAGGGTTAATTAAACAAATCAACATATCACATTTTAACCCTATGCTCTGACTGACTAATTAAATACCACATAAGCTTAGGTAGGACATACTAGTGAAGAATTTACTCGTCTCTCCCCTCCTAGTTCTATTCCCTGATCTCCGCCAGAGATCATATCCCTAAGCTCTAATAACAACTATGACTCATGTCCCAACCTTGGACAACACCTCACAATGATACCTATCAGTTTGCCACCGCAGAACGGCGTCCCTTACGGAGAGTCTGGCTTCGGTGCATCCCTTATCAATAGGAAGTCACCAGCGAGAGGCTCGGGGCTCTTTACTTATGGCTTTGATACCAACTGTGACGCCCCCCCAGAATAGGTCCAGTCAACCCAACCCATTCTGAGTCGCCAAATACATGGTACAGATTTCAAATACAAACTTTATATCATACGGTCGTGCAAAATACGACCACACAACTGTGAGTGTCAATACAAATATGTAGAAAATATTAATATTCAAACTAAGTCCTCATTACAATTATTATCACACTATTTATCAGAAATAGTGAGGACTACTACTGCTCTAACTCGGACCATCACTCTGTCCCCCAACTAGTTCCCGCAACATTCTCATTTCCTGAAGAGGACAACAGATGAAAAGGGTGAGCTCAACTAGCCTAGTAAAGAATATTATGACTAAGATAATGGAAAATAAATTATCGTTAGTCTTCAACAATTCAGATAAAATATAATGGACAACCAATTTTAGATCAATATTCGCAGCGGAAATAACAAATCATTAGAAGAGTTAAGCAGATAATGAAGTCTATCATCTTCTATGATTTAAAAGTCCATCATCAATATTTTATCCCTGTAACATCAATCAATATACATCTCGAATCAAATATCCATCTTTGCACTACGGCCAAAGATATTCATTTGTATCATCAGTGGTCATGTTCATCTCAACACCTGTCATCTTTGCACTACAGGCCAAAGATATTCATCAGGTAATCATTCATCTTTGCTCTACAGGCCAAAGATATTCAGTTACATCATCTTTTAGGACTGAGGATGATGAAAACATTTTAAATAACGAATCCAGTGAGATAAAAGACAAAGATTAAGGATTCGTATTTTAGTTTATCCAATTCAAAAATACTTTGTGGAGAAAAATTCAAGAATAGAGCTCAAAATTTAGATCCAACCAAAGATAATAACCATAACAGACAATTTGGACAAATAAAAAAAAATTTAATTTTTTTATGAATAGTGCCGTATACGTGAATAGTAACCCCGACGAAAAAAGTAAGAATTTCATAACAAAATCCATGCCAATATTTCGGTATAATGATATTGAAAAGAATAACATCATTTACGAAAGAAAATAACATCCCTTACCTCAAAAGAATAGTACCTCTGGCTGAAATATCGGATATAATACCGAAGGAAACTTGCGCTGAATACTAATACTCAAAGTATCTAAATACTCACAAAAATACGCTCGATATTATAGAGAGAGAAAACTTCTGATTCTGGTGTGATTTTCAATTCTAACCTAACCACCCTATTTATAGGGAAAACTTAGGATGCCAAAGGAGACTAAATAATAAAATAATTTTTTTTTCTTCCGCCGCCGGTTGCTTCTCCCAAAAGCCATCAGCATTTTTTCCAACCAAAGGTAGGGCCCACCCATTAAAAAAATATTAATTTTTTGAAACTTCAATAATTCATAACAAATAGCTCCTTTGTCAGAAAAATACAAATTCGATGTCCTTTTATAGGAAATTTAATTCTCTACAACTTTGTAGAAGGAAGTTTTTCCAAATTCCAAACATAAATTATCCGAAATCCATAAACAGATGATTTCTCACACCAAAATACTGATAAAAATACATCAGCGCTAATTCCTTCTTTTATATCCACAAAATAAATATTTCCTTATCATATAAATCAATAATTAATTATTCATAAATAATATTACAGAACTATAATATTGACAACCAGGTCGTTCCTAGGAAAGAGGGGGCCTTCCGATAAGGACTTCTCCTTATTGGCGCGCAATTAAATAACCCCTCTTAGACAGAACTTCCTTAGACATTGTCAATAATGCTATCTAATAATATTATTCAAATAATATGAATTATTAAGTTGATAATGTGAAATACTGTGTAGTGACAATTATTGAATCAATAATACCAAAATATCAACTGTAGCCATTATTGAATCAATCATATAAAATGACAACGTAGCAATTATTGAGTCAATAAAATATCAATGTAACAATTATTGAGTCAATAATATAAAATATCAACGTAGCAATTATTGAGTCAATAATATAAAATATTGAACAGTAATTACTGTAACAATAATTGAGTAAGTGCCTTCTCACGTAAGACTCAATAATTCGAAATACTGTGCAATACCGTGTGCTATTGTGCAACACCGCGTATCACTGTATTTTAACCACCGGGTATTTCAACAGTACTAACGGTAACAACTACGCCGTTATTTTATAAAAAGGTTATTTCTGTCGCTTTCTATATCCGACAGTTATTCTGTTGTGGGGCCCACAAATAGCTGCGCCGTCGTACGAATATTTTCCGACAACAAGAATATTTCACGACCAAACGAATATTCCCTGACAACCAGAATATTTTATAACCACTTGCTCATTTTGAAATATTTGTACATTTCACCCATAACTTTTCATATTTATCAAATCAATACCTTACTATTTCGAAATAATATATAAAGAAAATTAAATCTTTATTCATAAAAGTTGGGGTCTTACACCTAGTTTGCAAGGTATGTTCAATTTAATTTGTTAATTTAGCTAGGTTTCATATATATATATATATATATATATATATTCTATTTTTATGGTTTAGTTTTAATTTGGGTTTGAAATTCGATGAAATATGATTATGTTGGAATCTGAAATTGAGATTTGCTATCATTATTGGTATGAAATTGGGTTTATTTTTGATATATTGATGATGAAATTGATATTATATGTTGCTGAAATTGGGATTATATATATGCATGCTAGGAATTATTGATATATGTTTGCTTATTATATCATTCTGAAATTATGCTCTGGTTGGTGGTTACCTTACTCTCTGAGGCTTTTGGCTCAATAAGGAGTTAGCCGCCCCCACCTACTCAGGTATTATATTTATTTTATTTTAATTAATATGCATGTTATTTAATTCTCTCGTATGGACTAATGGATTATATTTTTAATTATATCAACAGGGTGACGATACTGGCGATGATGATGACGAACAGGATTTTTAGATTCCCGAGCAACATCGTCGACCCTCGCCAGATGATGCTGATCCTACTGGTGGTAGTACTAGATTAGGTTGATATATAGTGTCTCTTATATATCTGTTTACATGTTTTGTAAAATATTGTATATGTTTTAATTATAATTCGTTGCCATATCATTGTTCGTTGTAGTTTATAAGTTAAAGTACACTTTACATATAAATTAAACACCATTGTTATCTCTACAGGATCATTGTTTATATCTTTGTAGTTTTATTTTGCAATTTAGTTTTTATCGAAGTTTATAAGATACATCATTGTACTTTATAAGTTTTGTGGATGTGTTTTGTTATTCTTTGTAGTTTTGTTTGTAATTCGCATTGTTATTTAACGTTAGAATGTATTCAAAGTAAAATATATACAACGTTGTATTATATGGTTTGATTATGGTATATGTTGTTGCTGGTTGTTGAATGTGTGTATTGTTGATATAAAGCAGGTTACAGGTACAAAAAAGTGGTTTAAAAACCTGGAAAATGCAACAACAAAAAGTATTTAAAAAAATTCCCGACGGAATAAGTTATAACCGACGGAATTTTCGTCGGAATTAATAAATGCCATTTATTACAAAATAATTTATTTTTGACGGAACAGAACCTACTTCTGATAGAAATTCCGTCGAAATTAATTATCTCCTCATTTTACAGGATGTCCACGTGGCACGTTTTATGCGATGGATTATTTGCGACAGATACCACTTCCGTTGAGGTTGCCGTACTTTCGACTGAAATTTCGTCGGCAATAAGTCCGTCGTACATAACTATTTCAGACCGATTTTGTGACGGAATTAAGCTCGACGACCCTAAATACGACCGAATTACCGACGAAATGTTTTGTTGGAATTAACGTATTCTCAACGAAATAGCCTTAATTCAGACGAAAATTTAAATCAGAAATAGCCTTTTTCCTTGTAGTGTAATCAGATTACTTCATGATCTTATCCTACAATTATTTTACCTGACGATTCTTTCTTACTTTCCACTTTAATCATGTTATTTTATAATTATTCAAATCAAGTATCCCCTGATCCTTTGGCTTTTCAAGATTCTTCTTTGAATCTTTGCGTATTCTTTATGGATTTTAATATCATTTAAACGTTTTTCGAGTTTATCCTCTTCCTTTTTATCTACTTTTTTACGGTTATAGCCTAGGGTATTTTTACCTAAAGTTAATAACAGATAGCTCTGATACCAACTTTAACGGCCCCAAAATCGGGACAAACTGATAGGTCTCCAAAACTGGTTATTTTATTTTGATGATAACAAATTAGGTAAATAGGTCAAAAGGGTAGAATCCTCTCCATAGAATTAAAAATATTAAACTTGATTTTAATTACCTCATTTATTTTGTCCAAAAATATTTATTTTCGAAACTCCATTTGAATTTACTTTCTAACCTTGATAAAACTAATATCAAGTGTTAATAAAATGAATTCATACATTAACATTTCCTAAGGCAAGGAGATTCCTATTTTTTTTTCGAAATGACTTTCAAAATCTTTTATGGGCAAAAAGAAAATTTCTAAAAAACAATATATATATATATATGTATAAAGTATATTTATATATTATATTATATATATATGCATACCGTATATATATAAGTATACAATATATATATAGAGCTGCAAACTAACCGAACCGTTCGCGAACCGGTTCGGTTCGAGTTCGGTTTGGTTCGAGTTGATCGTTTAATCGAGTCGAGTTCGCACAAGGTGTTCCGTTCGTTTGCTCGATTGAACATGTTCGCGAACCATGTTGTAAGACCCCAACTTTTATGAATAAAGATTTAATTTTCTTTATATATTATTTCGAAATAGTAAGGTGTTGACTTGATAAATATGAAAGTTATGGGTGAAATGTGCAAATATTTTTAAAATGAGCAAGTGGTTATAAAATATTCTTGTTGTCGGGGAATATTCGTTTGGTCGTGGAATATTCTTGTTGTCGGGGAATATTCGTACGACGGCGCAGTTATTTGTGGACCCCACAACGGAATAACTGTCGGATATAGAAAGCGACAGAAATAACTTTTTACAAGATAACGGCGTAGTTGTTACCGTTAGTACTGTTGAAATACCCGGTGGTTAAAATACAGTACGCGGTGGTGCGCAGTAGCACACGGTATTGCACAGTATTTCGAATTATTGAGTCTTACGTGAGAAGGAACCTACTCAATTATTGTTACAGTATTTACTGTTCAATATTTTATATTATTGACTCAATAATTGCTACGTTGATATTTTATATTATTGACTCAATAATTGCTGCATTGATATTTTATTGACTCAATAATTGCTACGTTGCTATTTTTTTATGACTGATTCAATAATGGCTACAGTTGATATTTTGTAGTATTGATTCAATAATTGTCGTTGCACAGTATTTCACGTTATCAACTCAATAATTCATATTATTTGAATAATATTATTAGATAGCATTATTGACAATGTCTAAGGAAGTTCTGTCTAGGAGGGGTTATTTAATTGCGCGCCAGTAAGGAGAAGTCCTTATCGGAAGGCCCCCTCTGTCCTGGGAACGACCTGGTTGTCAATATTGTAGTTCTATAATATTATTTGTGAATAATTAATCATTGATTTATATGATAAGGAAATATTTATTTTGTGGATATAAAAGAAGGAATTTGTGCTGATGTGTTTTTATCAGTATTTTGGTGTGAAAAATCATCCGTTTATGGATTTCGGATAATTTATGTTGGGAATTTGGAAAAATTTTCTTCTGCAAAGTTGTAGAGAATTAAATTTCCTATAGAAGGACACATCATTTGTATTTTTCTGACAAAGGGGCTATTTATTATGAATTATTGAAGTTTCGGAAAATAAATATTATTTTATAAATGGTGGGCCCCACTTTTGTTGTTTTGTTGAAAAAAATCAGATGTTTGAAGCAGCCGGCGGCTGGAGAAGTTTTGTAAAAATAATATTATTTTATTATTTTAGTCTCCTTTGGCATCCTAAGCTTTTCCTATAAATAGGGTGCTTAGGTTAGAATTGAAAATCACACCAGAATTCGAAGTTTTCTCTCTCTATAATATCGAGCGTATTTTTGTGAGTATTTCTATACTTTGAGTATTAGTATTCAGCGCAAGTTTCCGTCAATATTATATCCGATATTCCAGTCAGAGGTACTATCTTTTTGAGGTAAGGGATGTTATTTTCTTTCGTAAATGATGTTATTCTTTTCAATATCATTATACAGAAATATTGTCATGAATTTTGTTATGAAATTCTTATTTTTCCCGTCGGGGTTACTATTCACATATACGGCACTATTCACGTATACGGCACTATTCACGTATACGGCACTACTCACGAGAAAATTTATTTTTCTTCTAATTGTCCAAATTGTCTGTTAAGGTTACTATCTTTGATTGTATCCAAGTTTTGGGCTTTATTCTTGAATTTTGCTTCACAAAGTATTATTATGGATTATTCTTGAATTTGGATAAACTAAATGACGAATCCCTAATCTTTGTCTTTTATCTCACTGGATTCGTTTTGTTTAAAATGTTTTTCATCATCCTCAGTCCTAAAAGTTGATGTAACTGAATATCTTTGGCCTGTAGAGCAAAGATGAATGATTACCTGATGAATATCTTTGGCCTGTAGTGCAAAGATGACAGGTGTTGAGATGAACATGACTACTGATGATGCAAATGAATATCTTTGGCCTGTAGTGCAAAGATGAATATTGATTCGAGATGTATATTGATTGATGTTACAGGGATAAAATATTGGTGATGGACTTTTAAATCATAGAAGATAGTAGACTTCATTCTCTGCTTAACTCTTCTAATGATTTGTTATTTCCGCTGCGAATATTGATCTAAAACTTGTTGTCCATAATATTTTATCTGAACTGTTGAAGACTAACGATAATTTATTTTTCATTATCTTAGTCATAATATTCTTTACTGGGCTAGTTGAGCTCACCCTTTTCATCTGTTGTCCTCTTCAGGAAATGAGAATGTTGCGGGGACTAGTCGGGGGACAGAGTGATGGTCCGAGTTAGAGCAGTAGTAGTCCTCACTATTTCTGATAAATAGTGTGATAATAATTGTAATGAGGACTTAGTTTGAATCTTAATATTTTCTACATATTTGTACTGAGACTCACAGTTGTGTGGTCGTATTTTGCACGATCGTATGATATAAAGTTTGTATTTGAATTCTGTACCATGTATTTGGCGACTCAGAATGGGTTGGGTTGAATGGACCTATTCTGGGGGCGTCACAGTTGGTATCAGAGCTTAGGGATATGATCTCTGGCGGAGATCGGGGAATAGAACTAGGAGGGGAGAGACGAGTAAATCCTTCGCTAGTGTGTCCTACCTAAGCTTATGTGGTATTTAATTGGTCAGTCGGAGCATAGGGTTAATATGTGATATGTTGACTTGTTTAATTAACCCTTGTTTTATGGCAGTATTTGAGAATGGCAGCTGAGAACGTTAACAACGAAGTGAATGAGACCGTGGAGACACCTTTAATCGTTAACCAGGAGAACGTGCAATAAGAGGGCAATGTTCATCCTGAAAATAACGCTGGTCAGACGATAAACGATGAGATGTTTAGAAGTTTTTTGCAGTTCATGCAAAATCAGACGAGGGAGACTCGTGTGCAACATACAGGTGGAGATAATAACAACACGCGAGCTGTCACTGCTAACCAGTTCAAAGAATTGGGACCACCAGAGTTTCTGGGAAAGCCGGATCCGATCAAAGCGGAGACGTGGATTAAACAAATTACCAAGATATTTGATGTCTTGGGATGTACAGAGGAACAGAAGGTTCCATTCGCCACGTTTATGTTCCGTGGAGAGGCAGATTACTGGTGGGAATCCGTGAAGCGTACCCAGCCTGCCGCACTCCAGATGTCTTGGGAAGCGTTCCAGAAACTGTTTAATGACAAGTACTTTCCTGAAAGTATTCGTCATATGAAGGAAGTAGAGTTTATCAGACTCGAGCAAAACAACATGACGGTATCCCAGTACGAGGCTAAGTTCGCGGAGCTGTCCAGGTTTGCACCTCATTTGGTGGAGAATGAGGAACGTATGACGCAGATGTTTCTAAGAGGTTTGAAACCCGAAATACGTCAATACCTCATTTCTCATAAGTTTTCTTTATATTCGGATGTAGTAAACAGGGCCCAGTTATTGGAACGAGATAATGATTATGTTCAACCAAGGGACCACAACCAAGGTCGTACTGGTGGCAGTAGTCATCGGAACAATGACAACCAGCGAGGAGGAAAGTATGACAGAAGCGGTAACCACTCCGGTGGTTATCGTGGCCATGATAGTAGAAGAAGCGAATCGGGAGGAGATTTCAAAAAGAGAAGGTATAACAATGAGAACGCGAAGATGTCAACATCAGCACCAGCATCAACTGTTTCGAGGGGAGGAGAACGACCACCGGTCGTATGCTTTAAATGCGGGAAAGAGGGACATATCAGCCCAAACTGCCCACAACAGTTCAAAGGATGCTATAACTGTGGAAAGGAAGGACATATAGCTCGAGATTGTCCTGTTGCGAAACCAAGTTCAGCGGGGGTAGTGATTCCAAAGGCGGTTGCAGACAAGTCAAAGTCGGTGATTCCTGGAAGAGCGTTTGTCGTTACAGCCCAAAACGCGAGGAATCCACACGAGGTGATTACGGGTAAGCTGATCATAAACTCTTGCGAAGTTTATACCTTGTTAGATACCGGTGCTACCCATTCCTTTATTTCACCTGCTTGTGCTCAACGTTTGAACTTGACTTCTGATAAATTAGACTTTGACTTATCTGTTGAAACTCCGTTAGGAGAAACCTTTGTTACATCTACAGTTTCAAATCTTGCTTGATTCAGATTGGTACCCTTACCTTACCTGTTGATCTTATATCTTTGAAAATACTTGCATTTGACGTGATTTTAGGAATTGACTGGTTAACCACTTACCATGCCAAAATTGATTGTTTTCGTAAGGTTGTTAGTTTTCATATTCCTAATCAACCTGTTGTGCGAATCCAAATCACCAAACCACTAAAATCAGTCAATATCATTTCAAGTCATAAAGCTATTCGTTTATTGAAAAACGGATGTCAAGCTTTCTTAGCTCAT
The DNA here is from genome assembly GCA_020205555.1 of Panax stipuleanatus. NCBI lineage: Eukaryota > Viridiplantae > Streptophyta > Magnoliopsida > Apiales > Araliaceae > Panax > Panax stipuleanatus. Next base: position 151,193,467 of record CM035117.1, on the reverse strand, counting down.
GTCACTGATCTAAATCAGAATACATCAGATTTGAATGATATTTCCGTTGTTAATGAGTTTCCTGATGTATTTCCCGAAGAACTTCCCGGTCTACCCCCAGAACGTGAAGTTGAATTCTTTATTGACCTTGAGCCCGGTACAAAGCCCATTTCTAAAGCCCCATATCGAATGGCTCCTATTGAACTTCAGGAGTTAAAGGTCCAATTACAAGAGTTGTTAGACATCAGTTTTATTCGTCCTAGTACGTCTCCTTGGGGTGCTCCTGTTTTATTCGTAAAGAAGAAAGACGGGAGTATGCGACTTTGCATTGACTATCAGGAGTTGAACCATGTCACCATCAAGAATAGGTATCCGTTACCTCGTATTGATGACCTGTTCGACCAGTTGCAAGGAGCGCAATTTTTTTCAAAGATCGATCTTCGTTCTGGATATCATCAGTTGAAGATTAAAACTGAGGATATTCCAAAGACTGCTTTCAGAACACGGTACATGCATTATGAGTTCTTAGTCATGTCTTTTGGATTGACTAATGCTCCTGCTGCTTTCATGGATATGATGAACCGTGTATTTAAGGAGTATTTAGATCAATTCGTTGTTGTCTTTATTGATGACATTCTCATCTATTCTAAAAGCCGTGAAGATCATGAACACCATTTGAAGCTGGTACTTCAAAAGCTTCGTGAGAACAAGCTATACGCCAAGTTAAAGAAATGCGAGTTCTGGCTTGAGGAAGTAGCATTCCTTGGGCACGTGGTATCGAAACATGGAGTATCTGTTGACCCGGCGAAGATTGAAGCAATACAAAGCTGGGAGCAACCTAAGTCGGTGACCGAAGTACGAAGCTTTCTGGGCTTAGCTGGTTATTATCGGAGGTTCGTAGAGGGATTTTTTCGAATCGCTACTCCATTAACACAGTTGACTCGGAAAGATACGAAATTCGTTTGGAGAGAAGAATGCGAGAAGAGCTTCAAAGAGCTCAAGAGGAGACTTATTTCGGCACCTGTTCTGACAATACCATCTGGTTCGGATGGATTTGTTATCTACAGCGATGCTTCAGGCAAAGGGTTAGGATGTGTTCTCATGCAACATGGGAAAGTCATAGCCTATGCCTCGCGACAACTCAAAGAATATGAGAGGAATTATCCTACTCATGATCTAGAGTTGGCAGCAGTCGTTTTCGCATTGAAGATCTGGAGACATTACTTGTACGGAGAGAAAGTGGAGATTTATACAGATCATAAGAGCCTTAAATATTTCTTCACTCAGAAGGAACTCAACATGCGGCAACGACGTTGGCTTGAGCTGTTGAAAGATTACGATCATACCATCCAATACCATCCTGGAAAAGCGAACGTGGTAGCTGACGCGTTGAGTAGAAGATCATATGTGGGAACGAGTGCGATGATGTCAAGTATACGCGTAGAACCAGCTTTGCTTGATAAAGTTAAAGCTGCTCAAGCTTCAGATGCGGAGCTGATGAAGATGAAGAAGAAGGTGCAAGAAGGTGCAATTCCAGAAGCAAGAATCGATGAAGAGGGAATACTTCGAGTCAACTCCAGACTTTGTGTTCCTAACGATTTTGACTTGAAGTATAGAATCATGATGGAGGCACACAACACACCGTTTGCGATCCATCCTGGGAGTACTAAAATGTATCGTGATCTTCGACATACATTTTGGTGGAGCAATATGAAGAGAGAGATCGCGGAGTTCATCTCTAGATGTTTAACTTGTCAACGTGTAAAGGCGGAGCATCAAGTACCGAAGGGTCCATTGCAACCACTGGAGATTCCGAAATGGAAGTGGGAACACATTACGATGGATTTCGTTACGGGTCTTCCCAAGGTTTCTCAAGGCTTAGATGCGATTTGGGTTATTGTTGATAGATTAACCAAGTCTGCTCATTTCTTGCCGATACGAGAGACTTATTCCCTTGAACGTCTTGCTCATATGTACGTGAATGAGATTGTGAGATTGCATGGCATGCCAGTATCCATAGTTTCGGATCGTGATCCCAGATTTACTTCACGATTTTGGATCAGTTTGCAGAAAGCTATGGGTACGGATTTACGATTCAGTTCGGCTTATCATCCTCAAACAGACGGACAATCGGAAAGGACTATCCAAACTCTTGAAGATCTATTGAGACTCTGTGTTCTAGACTTCAAAGGGAGTTGGGATAAATATTTACCATTGGTGGAATTCTCCTACAACAACAGTTATCAGGCAAGTATAGGCGTGGCTCCATTCGAGGCATTGTATGGGAGAAAGTGTCGCTATCCAGTATGTTGGAACGAGATGGGTGAAACAACATTGTTGGGACCGGAGTTAGTACGTATGACTACGGAAAAGATCCAAATAATCCGACAACGTATACAAACCGCACAAGATCGACAAAAGAGTTATGCGGATCTTCATCGAAAGGACGTGGAATTTAATGTTGGAGACCATGTGTTATTACGTGTTGCTCCGTGGAAAGGAGTTACGAGGTTTGGGAAGAGAGGAAAGCTCAATCCACGATTCATTGGTCCATTCGAGATTCTTGACCGAATAGGAAATGTGGCTTATAGACTCGCTTTACCTCCAAGCATGTCTCGTGTTCATAACGTGTTTCACATATCCGTGTTTCGTAAATATGTGAAGGATCCAAACCGCATTATTGAGTTAGAACCAGACGAGATAGCTGAAGATTTAACGTACGAGGAGGTACCTGTCAAGATCTTGGATAGGAAGGAGCATGTCCTACGCTCGAAAATTATACCTCAAGTTAAAGTTTTGTGGAGAAACCATGCAATTGAGGAAATGACCTGGGAGTTGGAATCGGAAATGAAAGCGAGGTATCCTCACCTTTTCGACATACCAGGTACGTACGTCAATTTCGAGGACGAAATTTCATAAGGAGGGGAGGTTGTAAGACCCCAACTTTTATGAATAAAGATTTAATTTTCTTTATATATTATTTCGAAATAGTAAGGTGTTGACTTGATAAATATGAAAGTTATGGGTGAAATGTGCAAATATTTTTAAAATGAGCAAGTGGTTATAAAATATTCTTGTTGTCGGGGAATATTCGTTTGGTCGTGGAATATTCTTGTTGTCGGGGAATATTCGTACGACGGCGCAGTTATTTGTGGACCCCACAACGGAATAACTGTCGGATATAGAAAGCGACAGAAATAACTTTTTACAAGATAACGGCGTAGTTGTTACCGTTAGTACTGTTGAAATACCCGGTGGTTAAAATACAGTACGCGGTGGTGCGCAGTAGCACACGGTATTGCACAGTATTTCGAATTATTGAGTCTTACGTGAGAAGGAACCTACTCAATTATTGTTACAGTATTTACTGTTCAATATTTTATATTATTGACTCAATAATTGCTACGTTGATATTTTATATTATTGACTCAATAATTGCTGCATTGATATTTTATTGACTCAATAATTGCTACGTTGCTATTTTTTTATGATTGATTCAATAATGGCTACAGTTGATATTTTGTAGTATTGATTCAATAATTGTCGTTGCACAGTATTTCACGTTATCAACTCAATAATTCATATTATTTGAATAATATTATTAGATAGCATTATTGACAATGTCTAAGGAAGTTCTGTCTAGGAGGGGTTATTTAATTGCGCGCCAGTAAGGAGAAGTCCTTATCGGAAGGCCCCCTCTGTCCTGGGAACGACCTGGTTGTCAATATTGTAGTTCTATAATATTATTTGTGAATAATTAATCATTGATTTATATGATAAGAAAATATTTATTTTGTGGATATAAAAGAAGGAATTTGTGCTGATGTGTTTTTATCAGTATTTTGGTGTGAAAAATCATCCGTTTATGGATTTCGGATAATTTATGTTGGGAATTTGGAAAAATTTTCTTCTGCAAAGTTGTAGAGAATTAAATTTCCTATAGAAGGACACATCATTTGTATTTTTCTGACAAAGGGGCTATTTATTATGAATTATTGAAGTTTCGGAAAATAAATATTATTTTATAAATGGTGGGCCCCACTTTTGTTGTTTTGTTGAAAAAAATCAGATGTTTGAAGCAGCCGGCGGCTGGAGAAGTTTTGTAAAAATAATATTATTTTATTATTTTAGTCTCCTTTGGCATCCTAAGCTTTTCCTATAAATAGGGTGCTTAGGTTAGAATTGAAAATCACACCAGAATTCGAAGTTTTCTCTCTCTATAATATCGAGCGTATTTTTGTGAGTATTTCTATACTTTGAGTATTAGTATTCAGCGCAAGTTTCCGTCAATATTATATCCGATATTCCAGTCAGAGGTACTATCTTTTTGAGGTAAGGGATGTTATTTTCTTTCGTAAATGATGTTATTCTTTTCAATATCATTATACAGAAATATTGTCATGAATTTTGTTATGAAATTCTTATTTTTCCCGTCGGGGTTACTATTCACGTATACGGCACTATTCACGTATACGGCACTATTCACGAGAAAATTTATTTTTCTTCTAATTGTCCAAATTGTCTGTTAAGGTTACTATCTTTGATTGTATCCAAGTTTTGGGCTTTATTCTTGAATTTTGCTTCACAAAGTATTATTATGGATTATTCTTGAATTTGGATAAACTAAATGACGAATCCCTAATCTTTGTCTTTTATCTCACTGGATTCGTTTTGTTTAAAATGTTTTTCATCATCCTCAGTCCTAAAAGTTGATGTAACTGAATATCTTTGGCCTGTAGAGCAAAGATGAATGATTACCTGATGAATATCTTTGGCCTGTAGTGCAAAGATGACAGGTGTTGAGATGAACATGACTACTGATGATGCAAATGAATATCTTTGGCCTGTAGTGCAAAGATGAATATTGATTCGAGATGTATATTGATTGATGTTACAGGGATAAAATATTGGTGATGGACTTTTAAATCATAGAAGATAGTAGACTTCATTCTCTGCTTAACTCTTCTAATGATTTGTTATTTCCGCTGCGAATATTGATCTAAAACTTGTTGTCCATAATATTTTATCTGAACTGTTGAAGACTAACGATAATTTATATTTCATTATCTTAGTCATAATATTCTTTACTGGGCTAGTTGAGCTCACCCTTTTCATCTGTTGTCCTCTTCAGGAAATGAGAATGTTGCGGGGACTAGTCGGGGGACAGAGTGATGGTCCGAGTTAGAGCAGTAGTAGTCCTCACTATTTCTGATAAATAGTGTGATAATAATTGTAATGAGGACTTAGTTTGAATCTTAATATTTTCTACATATTTGTACTGAGACTCACAGTTGTGTGGTCGTATTTTGCACGACCGTATGATATAAAGTTTGTATTTGAATTCTGTACCATGTATTTGGCGACTCAGAATGGGTTGGGTTGAATGGACCTATTCTGGGGGCGTCACACATGTGGTTCGGTTCGCTTGTGTTCGCGAACGGTTCGAGTTCGGTTCGACTCGATAAGTTCAAGTTTGGGTTCGGCTCGATTGTTCGAGTTCGGCTCGATTGTTCGAGTTCGGTTCGATTGTTCGAGTTCGATATAGGTTCGAGGTGTTCGATTTCTTATATATATGTTCACTTTAAAATTTTAAATTATTTCTAAAATTCTACATATAAATAATTTATTTTGGATATTTCATATTAAATTCTAATTTTTGTCTTATCAATAATGGTTATATTTGTAGTAATTTTCTTTTTTTATTAGTATTATTATATTATATTATTATTATTATTATTATTGTTATTATGATTATGATTATTCTTGTTATTATAATTATTACTATAACTATTACTATTATCACTATTACTGTATAGCCTCTTTAGTTTTACTAATCAAAATTTCAGATTTAGATAATCTTTCTGTAAAGTAAGAACGATTATGATTATCTACAGCGTTAATGATTTCTGTTCTATATCGATTACTATTATCCTGATGATATGATAAAAGATCAACTAAGAAAAGATAATAATTTATATTAGCAATACTTACAGAGAGAAAAGAGACGCCAGATATCTTCAAACATGAATCTTTATTTATAGAGAGAGAAACGTACAAGGAGGAAAACTCCACAAAGGAAAACTCTGCCTCAACATAAGGGTGAGGTTTCCCTTAAATAGAAAACAAAAGATAAAGAGAGGGGCAGGTGGCAAATCCTTATAAGTGGAGTCGGAAATCCTGCTTCATCCTTATCTTAAGGGACAGCTGTGTGGTAGTAGGATTAACTTTAATAAAGATAACTTTAATAAAGCTAATATTCTCTTCTGGTGGGGGACAGCTATCTGTCTTTTTCCCGATAATGGAGGAGCATCTCTGCAAGTGGAGACTTTTAAGGACAACAGCTTTGTCCTTTTTCTGATAATGGAGCGGGTGGTGGCGGACAGCAGGTAACATCAAGCTTTACCTTTCCCTTTTTTATTTTGTTCCATTCTTTCAGAGATAACGGTTGTAAGAGAATCCCAAAAATCACCTATAGTGCCTTCTGTCTCATCAGGTTCTTGACTTTCTCCAGCTAGTACATTGAATTCATTATCATCCTGATCAGAATTCACAGTTTTCATTGATGAGTCATCTTTATCCTGTTCCATAGATTTTAGAAATTGATTTTTTATAAAAATCCATAGATTTTTCATAAAATCCATAGATTTTACAATTAAATCTTCTCTTGAAAGATTTGGGAATTTCTGTTTTAATTCTTCTTGAATTTTAATAAATGGATTATCATGTGGTTCAGGAAGAATCTTAGGGACAGCATCAAAACAGGCTTGAGTATGGTCCTTAATAGATTTTATTAATTCTGGTAGAGTCGGATTAAGACCTTTGTCCCACCAACGGGTAAAGAAAATCCTTTTAAGGCAAGGAATCTTATTCTGATAATCGCATTTTAAATCCCATTTCCATATCCATGGAATTTGAAATCGGATAATAAAATGAATAAAAAGTTTTGTCATGGACAAATCTTTGTTTACTGGAATATGGGAGTAGGCAACTTGCCAATCCTTGAATACTGTTAGGACTGATTCTGGTATTCCTTCTGAGCATCAGTGATGGCATTATCCCACCATCCTTTAAGAATGCCGGTAAAACCAGCAGCAAGAAATCTACAGATCTGATGATCAAATATAATTCAAAAATAGTTTCTCTGAAATTCTTCGAACGGTCTTTAAAATCCTAAGTGGCCTTTTACTGATATAGATACATTATATAAATATTGTATAATATTTATATGATTATCAAGTTGTGAAACGAACAATTTAGTCAGTACTTAGATACCGATATTCGGAGATAATTCTTAACAAATAATATTATCTGGACGGTTTTTGAAATCCTAAGTGGCCAAATTTTTCACAACATAGATCAAATATAATATAATATATATAAGTGGGTGAAATAAGTTTCTTCAAGTATTACTTAAACTGATCGAATTATTATACTTGATAAACTGTCATCAAGAGTATATTGCTCACAAAATTTGTAATATCCGAGGTTATTATGTCATTTAACAATTATCAATAAATGAATTTATGTGAAATTCTTGTGTGTTTTCTTTTATTAGATGTATCTGTGTTATACATACATGTGTTATTTTATGATATGTGATGAGGAGTATTTAAATGGTTGGTTCAGTTTAATTCAACTATTTAAATTGGTTAAGTATGGAATTAATTTTATTAATTTCGTGGAATGGCTTTATAGTATGAGTTTGAGTTCGGAGGGGAATTTAGAGACGCGGACTGCGTATTTGAGTCCGGAACTTCGAAATTAGTTAGGATAGACTGTAACCACAAAAATGTGTCACGGTTGACTTTTTGGTCAAAGTCAACCGGTTGACTTTTTAGGGAAAAAAAGTCAACCACGAATTTCGGAGAGGAATTTGACGAAACAGATAGTCCCATGATGTCCAGGACGTCGACTTTAGTAGGAATCGATATAAGTATCGCAACGTTCGGCTACGGAGGGCAAAATGGTCAAAATGATATATTAGTTGATTAAATGATTAAAATACTAATATTTTAATTAGTCAGCAGCTGGTGGGACTTGGTGACAATTGAAATAGGACAACATGGAGGAGTATATACGTATATAACAATGATATAAAGGAGGGAATACTTCATTCTCCTCTTTAAACCAAGAACTCTTTAATTTTCTCTAACTCCCAAGTTAATTCTTTCTTTTAATTGTGTATTTGTTGCAAGTTTGTGTAACTCCTGAGATGGGAATGGAAGAGGCAAGGGAAACCAATGCTTATAATATATATATATACTCTCCACCTCTATACTTCCTTTTTATAAAATTCCACCAAGAGAAGAAAAAATCAAGAGAAGAAGAGTTTGAGTGTTGTGACGATTTCTGGAGTTTTGGAGAGTCTAAACTAACAAGGGGGAAGGATTATCAGAGTTAAAACAAGGAAGAAATTCGTCCAAAAAGGTAAGCATGAACTCTGTTTCATATGTTCTTAAGAAAATAGTAAGAAAAAGCATGTATAGCCATGGTAAATGATTTGTTTTGATTCTGTGAGGCTATGTTCATGTTGGTTACTGAAATGTGGATGTAGAGAATGAAATTTCTGGTTTAATTCATGTCTCTTACACATTGAATCGTATGAATTTATGCCATGCATGCTAAGTGTTTGCTAAAATGCCTCTTAGATGTCAAATTGCTCAAAACATGAAAAGTTAGTGAGTTTGATTATTGTAACACGTGTATTTATGTTAGTATATATGTTCTGGACAATAGGAACCAAGTCCTTGCATGCTAGAATCAAAATCATGAATTTTTGTCAAAGTGGGTTAACTTGGAATATGTGACTTTTTGGGTTTTTCGGAGCCTTAGAATCATAGCTTCTGTGATTCGTTGGTTGTATGTGTTAATTTTGTAAAATCCTATGTAGTATGATGTCTCACCTGACCAATTTTCAAAAGAAACGGAGTTAAAATGAGTAAGTTATGAATTTCATAAGCAAGCATGTTGATATAAAAATCTACAGAATTCTAGGAACTTCCAGAAATTTTGTAAGTCTGGAAGGCAGTCTGGCACGCTTATCTAGGTTGCTGGATCGAGGTTTTAACATGTTAGTTTCATGTATGTTGTATTTTTGTAAAATACTGTGATGTATGGAGTGTATAGTGTCCAAATATCATTGTCATACAACCTGTAAACAAGTGGGAATTAAATCGGGAAGTAGGCTGCTCGGCAGGAAAAAAATTTCTAGGCATGAAGAGCAGCGCAGTTGCGTCGTTCATAGGGCTTAACGCTGCGCAGCTATGCCACTCAAAGTTGGGTTCCGGGTTTGCCAGGCAGCGCAGCTGCGCCGGTAACACGGCTTGAGGCTGCGCAGCTGCGCCGGTCCGGGTCATCCGGGTCGGGTCGGGTCGGGTCAGAAAAATGTCAGAAACTTATTTTTGCTCAGAATCTCATACTGAACCACTTTACCTATATGACGCTATATGATATGTGATTAAATAAGTTTGATGATAACATATATGGTAGTTTAATAAACTTATTAAAATAAAAGGAAGCCATTATACTTCCAAGCCGTGTTCGAAAACCTAATTGCTTAACGTGACGCATATGAATAGGTTACGTGAAGGTTAATTGCTAGCTTTAGCGATAGCAGACATATCAGGCAAGTTTCCTTACTCATATTTGATTGTGCAAGTTCTTAACCTTATTTTCGTTGAGAAATTATTCAACCCTTAATCATTTGATTGCAGCGAGGGTAAGCTTCGGACGTGTGATTGTTTACCTATTTGCACAAGTTCCTTTATCATAAAATTCTATAACTTTAATTATATTGCAAGTTTTATTGTTGACTACTCAGTTATTACTGCAACTGTTATGCTTTAAAGTTCTGTTTATTTGAAGAACTGTTTCTAAGAATGCTTTCTAGCCTTTTTGTTTCGGCTAGTTATTATTGATGAAAAGTAATATAATTCAAATCCTTTGAAGCTATTTAATGTTTACCAATCCAAATTGCTTTGGTGCGGTCTCGCATGAATACTAAGATGAACAACCCGAATAAACGGGCAAATAGATGTCGGGTATATAGTCCCATTTATGCTTATGCAGTTTAAACTTAATACTTGTGCACAATGTAAGGTACAATAGGCTGATCACTTGGAGTACTTGCAGAGACCGTTTACAATCTATTTGATTGTTAAACCGTCTGATGGTTTTTCGATGAAACAAAGTAATGTTCAGGGTATTTTACACCCCTTAGTATGATATTGAGAATTCTTAAACTCTTATTCTTGATATTCCTGTTTAACACTTGATAATTCTTTCAACTGTTATAGCTATTCAGATGTTTCTACTCCTGATGTATGTTTTTAAACTTCTTTATATACTTGCTGGGCAATTTGTGCTCATTCTTGCTTACACCTTTCAGTTAAGGATGAGAAGGCTGAGGGCTCGGGCAAGGACAAGGGGAAGTCTAAGATGAAATGATACTAGATACCTTATGTAATAAGTTTATATTTCCGCATATGATGTAATGTAGCGATAAACGCTAAGTTTAAGTGGTGGTTTATTAAAGGTTGTAAAGACTTGGGATTTTATTTTGAGTAAGTACGTAATAGTTATATTATTATTATTATTACTGTTGGAGTTTACTTAGATAGATGATGATGTATGTTGTACCGTGAGCACCATGTCCTATAATCGATGTTACACGGATTTGGAGACGTTACAAAATTATTCATAGATTATTTGTTGCAAGTTTATATGGTTATTTAAACTTAAAGTTATATTGTGACACCCCAAAATCCGGGTACTTCGTTTTCACATGATTTGGTATTCACTTTCTAATTAAATCATACATCTACCCAATAATAAAGAATTGTAAAGTAAATTGCAACCTTCATAAATCCTTAAATAAAATCTTCCTTGAAAAAGAATTACAACTTGTCCAATATAAAATTCCATGATTAACTAAACCTTAACATCAATCAAAAATAAATGTAGAAATAAAACATCATCAACTAAGTCTTATTACAAACAAAATTGAAGACAACAAGTCTTCATTTGCTCATCTTTTCTTATCCTTTACTTGTTGACGGTACGTCAACATTCTCGGCTTTAACTGCAAGTGGTTATAAAATACGCAAGAGTAAGCAAACAAAAGCTCACTTGAAATGTATAATGATATGACATAACTGAATAACTTCGAAAGGTTTGAATGACTTTACTTTCATCAAATTAAAGAATTGAATAATAACTCTTTCATCATTTTCAAAGTTCGAATATAGAACTTATCTGAGGGTCATACGACCTTGAACTATGTCCTAGGTTATAAATATTTCTTTTTAAAACCTTTAACAATCATTGAGACTATGGACCTTTAACTCGTACTTAGGGGGATCAGCACTTCGTACCATGTATTGTGCACAACCATCTTAACGCTTTCGCATAAATGTCCCATAATAAATAAGGTTATTCATTCTCAGTATTTGAATACAAGTCTGCACCAAAGAAAGTTTGGTTTGGATAGATAAAGGAACTTTGGAGTTTCAACTATCATCAACTAGGAGTAGTTGAATCGACTCATAATGCTTTAACAGTTCGATAATATAAGAATTATGAATCAAATGTAAGATACAACAATAGATTTCATGATAACTAGGCATGTTTTGGAAATAACTTAAAGCATTCGATAGATCACGTAGATCTTGCTTGAACAACTAAGTTAAGATCACATTACTTAAATAACACTTCAATACTTATGCTTTACGAATGTTGGAATACAGTATAACTTGTACAATACATAACAAGTTAAGAAACAAAAATGAACTTTCACGACATATTGAGCAAGGATTAGAGAGCTTGCACAATGAAAAGATATAATGATAAAGCTTGCATAGCGTACAAGAATGGTTTTAGAAAGCTTGCACAAAATAAATAACAAATTTAAAAACAAAAACTTGCTTAATGTAAAAGAATAAGGATTAGAGAACTTGCCTCAAGCGCAAGCTACACTTTAATAATTACAATCACTTCCATATTTACCCTACACATTACATTACGTTTAAAACGTCTATTAGTACCCAACTACAACGTTTAAACCATCGAACTTCTTACTCAAGTCCAACCTAGCAACATGGTTACGACGTACGTTGATACTAATACATATACGTGAGGCTAACTCACAATCAAGAACCTCATACACGCATAGCACTTTTACTATCATATTGCACCTTACTGTAATAATATCCAAACACACATATAATATAACAACATAAGACTTCAATCTATCTTAAACACATCAAAAGTATGTTATCTCATTACCTATTACACTTAATAAGTCATAAAAATAAGTTAGCTAAACAAACGCGGCATGAAAACTCAACAAAAGCAAAACAACATTTCCCGGATAGCAAGGTGCCCCGCTGGGGCGGGTCCTGCAAAAGTTAAAGCCCCGCTGGGGCGGGGCCCACTTCTGGTGGGAATCCCCAGTTTGCGAACAGCAGAGAAATAAGCCAATTTGGCTTATTCCTTCACACCGAATCCGATTTTTCTCAACATAATGAACATGAAACTTGATAACAACAAAATTTTGGACTTTTTAACATGACTATAACATATAAAATCCTTACAATACATAATCAAAATCAAGTTTTCATGATTTTTGAAGAAAACTATAATATCAAGCGTTCTAGACAAAAATTGCTATTGCGAATTCGTTTTCAATCAATTCATGTAATTCCAATTGTACTAACTCTAATTCTTAACATATTAACATAACCCATGATCAATTTAAACAATAATCCATAATCAAACACCAATTTGATAGTTTAAAAAAACTATTTTCAAAATTAGTTCATAGTAAATTACTATGAACATGATTTTTTCATGTTCATCTTAATTACGTGGATTGAATCGCTACAGCAACTATATAACTCATATATATAAACATGCTATAACACATATTACACATAAATTTCATGTTTACATTAATTTTTCATTCTAACTCAACCCAAAACATTAAAATTTCGTAAGAACATAACTTCTCCATAAAAACATGTTTCTACAATAATTTGATTTCTGAAAACTTGTTTATGGCATATAATTCAATTATAAACAGTTTATAAACAAAATTTCTACATAACTACATTAACATCATCAATTTCATGAGAAGACATTTTCATAGAGAACTCAAATTAAAGAAAACAACTAATTAAAGTTCTTGGAACTTTAAGGTAGTAATTGTACCCTTATTGCTTTGATGATTGAAGAAGAAGGTGATGGTGGTGTTTGATTCCCTTTTCGCTTTCTCAAGCTTTCTCTTCCTCTTCCTTCTTCTTCTTCTTTGACTTCTCTCTAACCTTTTCTCTGTTTTTCTTTCTTTGTTTGTTTTCAAAAACTAATGTACTATAGTATATTACTGATATACATATAATACATATAATTATATAAAACATATAACTCCTATATATTAATTACATACACTAACTATTATTTAATATGTAGGTTACAACTTTTGAATTTGAAAAGCCCTAAGGCCATGTTTGGCAAAAGAAGGTTATTCTTAAAAATAGATTTTAGTACTAAGACATTGTTTGGTTAGAATATGTTTAAAATAATGCAAGGGCCCTGTTTGGCAAAAGCCTTTTTAAAACAAAAGTAAGGGCCTTGTTTGGTTAAAATAATTTAAAAGCTCTTTTTCTTTATTTAAATAAATTCTTTTAACACATACTTTAATGTTACACTTTAATTAATTAAATCTTTAACATTCTTATTTAATTAATTAAAATCCAACATCAATTAATCACATAAGAATTACCACATAATTATAATTAATCGCTAATTATAATTCATGTAACACTCATCACATAACTCATCTAATTTAATTACCTCAATTAAATTAGAACTATACTATAAAATCAATACACATCAATTAAATTAGATATTAAGTATTCATTTACTTAATATATAACACTTAATTAAATCACTCAACAATCTCATAATTTATTTATTCAACTCAATAAATAAATCACATAAAATATTTATTTACTCAATAAATATTTAAAATTTAATATATAAAATCTCAATTGTTACATATATTTGTTTAAAAAACCATAGAAACACACTCTAAAAGAGAAATCCTTTTCTAAATCTGTTTTAAAGCATCGAAACACATTCTTTATTAAAGAAAAGGAAAATCTTTTATAAAAAGTGCTTAAATCTACATATTTGCTTACACAGAAGCACACCACATAAAAGTCTTGAATTTTTATCAAATACTTAACTTCTATATCTGCGTATTTAAGAGGTATCTGTTCTAAATTTTATGTGCTTACTTTAGAAGCAAAAGCTGAAACAAAATCTTGTAAAAAGGAAAAGGTAGAGTTAGTTTATTTTATGTACTTGTGAGAAAGACAAAAATTCTTTAACCAAGACCAGAGTCTTAGAGAGGTCTGCTGGGAGTTGGGTCTCTAGTGTACTTGTGAGATAAGAAAGAGATTGTTGTTTCAAGACCAAATCATAGAATAGTTCTAAGCTCAAAAGGAAGATTCAACTAAACTTGAGGAAGGAGCTGGGATTTCGCTGTTCGAGATAGTTAGTTGTAGATAGTTGTAAGTTTGTCTATAAAATTTGTAAAGACTTCTCCGCCTATTGAAGGAGTATTTATTACAGGAAGTAATAGGATCTCAAGTCCTGGAGAGGAGCTTGACACTGGGCGTAGCAACATACCCTAGCTGTATGTTGTGAACCAGATAAATATCTGTGCATTGTGTGATTGAATTTTTAACTTGCTTATTAAATTCTAAATACTATAAGTTAATCTACTAAAAATACAAAAAGGCCAAAGATAATTTTTTAAACAGTGATAATCTATTCAACCCCCCTTCTAGATTATTATTAGACTTTCACTAACTTAATCCCAACCTTGTGTGTTAAATACTATTTAAGTTCAGCTTTACATCATACTAGATGAAATAATAGCTGAAAATACGGATAATTAAAAACTTTTCTTTCTTTCTTCTATTCCTTAAATCGCAACATTTACGATTACATATTTCAGAATCATATTTATTCACCGAACGAGGCAAGTCTTTCAGTTCCTATGTGCTATATGAACTTGACATTATTATATGTGATCATTATTGAAATATGAATGGAATCTACATGAGTATGTTGAATTATATATTATGCACTATGAACTGTGAAAGTTAGAGTATGACTATAACTGATTGAGTTATGGAACTCAATCTTTATGTGCTATGTGAAGCATAAAAACTGTTAGATTTACTGAGTTGTTAAGCTCAATATTTCAAAACATAAATTTTGCAGGAACTAATCGCGATTGATCTTTAGTTGTTCAGATGATACATATTAGAAGCATATGCGCAGGGAAATTATTTTGTTTAGTTAAAAACTGTATTACATTTTATTGACAGTTTGTGGTGTGTATGTAAATGCAAGGTTATAAACATTGAATTATCCAATATATAGAAAGGATGACGTATTGAAACTTGAATTCTTATACAATAACTCTGATAAAATGAATTATAAAATAAATATGATTCTGAAATATGTAATCGTAAAGGTTGCAATTCAGGGAATAGAAGAAAGAAAGAAAACATTTTAATTATTCACATTTTTAACTATTATTTCATCTAGTATGATGTAAAACTGAACTTAGATAGTATTTAACGCACAAGATCGGGATTAAATTAGTCCTGATTTTAGAATAAATTAGTCCCGATTTTAGGGGCGTTACAGTAATCCCCCCAAAATTCGAGTGCTTGCCATAACAGACTTAATGTGTTTTTTACATAACATTCTTTCATTACTTAACCAAGGATCCCATAATCATATTGGTTGAACTTGTTTATTACACACTTTGTGACGCCCCCAAACCTGGGTACTTGAAACATGTATTTGGTGCTCCACGATACTAAATATTAAACAAACATAATGCATTAATTAATAAAAATTATTACTTCAAAGTTTTCTATCCCAGGTACGAAGACCTTTAATAAATTCTTAAAATGATAGGTATTGTAGTAATATCACTAAGAACCTATCTATTAAATATAAAACAAACCTCCAACTATGCGGACAATTTTCCTTTACCCTTATCTTTTCCAGAACCTCTAACTTCATCATTCTTAACTGAAAACATTTATAGTAAAACAAGAATGAGCATTTAATTGCTCATAAAGTATAGTAATTAATAATTAATATGTAGAAGAAATAAATGTTTTCATTGAACTATGCTTTCACAGTAGAACAAGTCTGTAAAGCATTTAAACACAAATTCTGACACTTGTTTCATATTTTTGAAATAACATAGTGATTTAAACATACTAAGCAGTTACAAAACCAAGAACTTTCTTTTTCTTTTCAAAAAGGTTCAATCAGAAACTTTATTAATGAACCGACATTGTCTTACGAGCATGATGGGTGATCATCCCTTTATGCTCTGTATTGATCAATACTATCTAAACGGAATAATTTCTTTCAGTTCCTCTTTGCCATCTCCAGGACGCAATATAAAATAATCCCATATCAGGGAAATTCTTGCTCAGTTTAGAATCCAAAAAAAAGAATGGATATCATTACTTACTCAATAATATTTCAGGACATGAATATAAATGAATTGAAATATTTAAATCTGATTGTCTAGTCAGAACAAATGACTTAGACTACTTTCAACTATACATGTGTACCAAATTTTATGTAGAACACATATCATATTCTCAATTATTTTTAATAGCTGATTGGAATAAAAAAAATCCAATACATACTGCATTATATATAAACAAGAAGGAATGATTGCGCATATATAATTAAATTTGAAATATTACTCCAAATGAGTAACTTAACATTTATCTGTTTGCACAAAATAAATATAGTTCATAAGGTTTAAGAAACTTGCTTATACAATAACCGTTGCATAAAAGAAATGCAAAAGTTTAAGAAACTTGCTTACACAATAACCGTTGCATAAAAGAAATGTAAAAGTTTAAGAAACTTGTCTTATTTGGAGATTATCACAAAAGTTTAATATAGCACTAATCCACAATTCCTACAGAATTATATTTACACACACATTATATAACTAAATATGCCACAAAACATGCATGTATATCCATTATTAATAACTATTAGTTTATTAAAACTAATATTATTTATTCTCAACACAAAATCAATATCGGTTTAATCAAAAATTTAATTCATGGTAATCTTTCAAAACCAGTTATAGCTTCTCATACTTTTAATATGTAAACATTTTACATTTAAAACTTAAATCATCTATATTCCACTTTAGGAATATTTTATTTCCTTATTTGCAAATTTAGG
Organism: Panax stipuleanatus; assembly: GCA_020205555.1. Lineage (NCBI taxonomy): Eukaryota > Viridiplantae > Streptophyta > Magnoliopsida > Apiales > Araliaceae > Panax > Panax stipuleanatus. Next base: position 151,176,184 of record CM035117.1, on the reverse strand, counting down.
TTCTAAACAGATATTATATATCTTTTATAGTAAAAACTCAATTTATTATATTATTTCTTTAATATAAATAATTCTTATATCATTTTGCCTGTTCAAGCATCTACTCGGACTATTGCCACATATATAAGTATTTATTCTACTAGCACATTCACTGTATTTTTTGTTTCGCAAATATTCACATTTTTACTATATATTTATATATTAAATATATAAAAATCTTGGCTCAAAAACTCTATTTTGAACCCCGAAAATCTTTATTACATCATTTTTATGATTATTATAAGTTATTGATGATTTCTCAATTCTCGTTTCGTTACAAAACCATTTTTCGTATCAATTACAGCTTACATTCACTTAAATATGAAAATTCATATTTATAATATATTTTTATCGCATTATTTATGCCCGAAAGGAATTTTCATGGCATAAAATATCAAATACAGTCAAAACTTATCTCTTGGGACTTTATTAGATTTAATATTACTAAAACTTTAGCCCAAACACGATTCGGAACGTCGAACGTCAAAATCGCTCGACGACGCCCAAATTTTAAGTTCTGACATGCCTATTCGCCTATTTTTAACTTTCAAACCATAAGTCCAATAACAGTGAAATTTTGATATGTTATAGACCTCATGTCATAGTATTTTTAAAAAATTTCACACTGCAAAAACAGATCACGGAACCCAATCAAAACAGCGCTTGAAACGGACGCCAAACAACTGCTTAGCACAGCGCTGCCTGGCATAGCGCGCGGCCATGCCCTGGAGCGCCTGCTACAGCTATTGTGCTGCTTCTGCTGGTGCATTATCAACTTAGCTACTTTGTGAATTTCGTACACGCTCCTCGTTAATCGCATTAATCCCAAATATGGATATGTTATACTTGGCATATCAAAGTATTTTTAAAAAATATCACCACTAAAATTCGGGTAATTTAAGTTGCCAAAAAAATACTTCCAAAATGTTTGTTCGTACTAGTTTTTCAACATTACGATTTTAGTTCAAAGTCGTCTTGTTCCGTTTTAATCCGACTTGCTTCACAACTAAGCTTTAATTTACATAATAAGACTCGTCTAAGGCATTGGCCTCATTAAATTCCAAGTTTTTATCCGATTTGGTTTTTTATGGCCATATTACGAGCATAACGAGCGCAATATTCGTTCCATTAAATTTCTTAACGATTTATTAACGTTTTTGCCACAATTCCATCCTTATAACATCCCACAAGTCCAACCTATCCACCAAGTCTCTATATAACCCAATCACAAATTAAATAAACATGAATTTTCATAAACTAAAATTTGCTAACAAAACTCAATTTTGATCCTTTTGGTTAAAAATCAATTCCAATCCCATATTACACATACATAAATGAAAAATAGATTTATTACAAAGAAATCTTATAGAAATTACATCATATGCTACTAAACTCCCAATAATTAAAGTTTAGCAATAAAATTTACATATATACATAACTTTGATTAAAATTCAAAATTAAATAGGAATTTATACCTTAAGCTTCTTAACTTCAATTAATCCAAGCTTGATATCCTCTAATACATCCTAATCTTTTATTCCAATTTGGCCAAGTTTACTCAAACACACAATTCCTTAACTCTACCATTTTTGGAAAATTACCAAAATTCAAGCAATTTGGGAGAGAGATGACTTCGGTTATGGAAGAGAAAAAGGAGGAGACTTTTATCAATTTCTTTCTAAGTCAAAAATTAGTGCCCAAGACTAAATATAGAGTTGCTCTTACTCTTCTTTTCTTCCTCTATTACATGACAAAGGGAGAAGGAATTTGGTTTGCAAATTAAGCTTGCAATAGTAGATAGGATAATTAAAGATTTAATCTAATTTGTCAATTTAAATATTTGCCCAATTACTCTTTTAATTTCCTTATTAAATAAATAATTTACCCAATAGATAGTAGCTAGGTTTGGACCTCCCAAGTTACTAGTTCACCACATTAAATATCTTACACATTAGAAATTATATAATTTATATAACTCATCTTGATATATAATTACATATACTCCAATAAAATACAATATAATATATTAGGTTCTTATTACATATTTATTTTATAAATATAAAAATAAATATGCAACACATAATAACCCATGCAAATTCAATTATTTGCTTACTTAAGATATTATAATAAGTATAATATCCTTCCCTTATTAACATAAATTCAATTAAGAATTTATTTACTTTCTTAAGATATTATAACATATTTAATATCATTTCTTTATTAAAATAAATTCATATAAAAATTTTATTCCAATATTCTTGGTTAAAGTATATATATAAATTTATATACTTAAACCACTTTCTTCATTTCTTTAAGCAAAGTGTTCACAATAATTTTTTAATTTCATCGCGTAATAAATATATTCTCATAATATATATTTATTACTATATAAATAAATGTTATTCTAAACATTCACATAACACATATAGTAAATAAATAAATACAAATTATTCACTATTTTCTTACATTATTAATATGATAAAATTTCAGGTTCTTACACACTTCTATATAAAATTTCTTTTACTTAGTGCCTGGATCGTGACTTGATCTCAATCTCAATCCTTTCTACAAGTATCAACTTGTAAATTATATCCGTATACATGGATAACACCATATATACCATTCAATTTTTAACCTTACAATTTAGACATTCTATACTTATATATATATCCAAGGTTCACAATAATAATAACAAAGATTGTTCTTGGCAACAAAGTGGCGCATTCCGATAATTTTGGCATCTTACCGGTGTGACACCCCCAAATTCGGGTACTTTAATTTCCACGGAATTTAGTTTTCACTGTACAAATATCACATATCTATTTACCCATAATAAAAGCAAACCATGAATTAAATAGAAATCCTCCCCTTAAGGGGTTACAACATCTGAATAGTAAATAAATCCCAAGTTGAACTAACCTTAAACATCAAATGCGGAAACGTAATTAAACAAATAAGCCTTAAACAACATCAAGTCTTTAAACATAATAATCTCAAATAAAATAACACGTCTTCATCACTTGTTAACCTTTCCCCTGCCCTTGCTAGTTGAAGGCTCGTCGGTCCTTTCAATCTTAGCTGCAATGTTATTATGCAAGAGTGAGCACGATTTCCCACAAGTATAACAATATAACAATAATAATAATAACATGCGAGAAATCAAAGGGTTCTGAATAATAAAAAGCTCGGCTTTTGAATCAAGAATGAATAACAAGAATTAAAAGTACATCTGAGGGTCATAAGACCAAGAACTGTGTCCCAGGTTGTCAAATATTTTTACTTTAAACCTTCAACAGTCATAAGACTATATGGACTCTTCTACTTAGGGGGATCATGTGACGAATGAGATTTTTATAATTTAATTTGAATATTTATTGAATTAAATAAATATTTTTCGATGATTTAATTATTGAGTTAAATAATTAATTGATGAATTTGTGGTAGATTAATTTAATTATGTGTTACATTGATTATATTAATGTGGAAATTTTTTTATATTCAAAGTATATATTTAATTGAACTTATTTGATTAAATGAGTTAATTCATAAGCACAATGTTATTCTAATTAATTTATTATTTAATTAGAGAATTAATGATTTGACATAATCAATAAATGAGAATTTTAATTATGTGACTATGTGATTTATTGTGGAATTATGCTATTTATTTAATTGATTTAAATAAGATATTTGATTAATTGCCTAAATGAGTGTGACATTATTAAACTATATAATAAGAAGTAATTAAATTAAGGGAAAAGGAGAGGGAATGAGAGAAACCAAACATGGCCTTAATGGGAGTTAAGGGCAGTTCACCCATGATGGATCAACTGACCATTATATCGACAGTTTATATCATATACGTATATTATATATCAGTATTCCTATATTCCTATAACATATATTTCATCAGAGCAAAAATAGAGAGAAAACACAAAGAAAAAAGTTAGAGAGAAAGTTGGAGAATTAAAGCAATTGTTATCAAACAGAGACTGCAAGGGTAATCTCTACATCCCAATTCTTATTCACGTATTATATTTCTCCATCACTGTATATTTACAAGTTATATGAAATTGTGATTTAAAGCTTGAATTGGTGAATTATGCGTATATACATGTTAATATAGGATCATAACATGTTTCTACCAATTAAAGTATGTTCATACATGTCTAAATTGGAGTTTGAAAAGTTACAGAATTTTCCATTTACGTGTTTTAAAAGTTCTCTGTGAATGAAAAAATTACATTGTTCATTATATAGCTTGTATGTATGAAATTTGATTCCTTAATCTTATGTCAAACTGTAAATTGATGATTTAATATGCTTGCATATGTAAAAATGAGAAGAATAAAATTTAAACGGACTGATTTGGCGTTATAACGAATCTATAATGTGTGATTTCATGAAAATTAACGAAACTTTAAAAAATAGCAAAAACATGAAATTTATGGGTTTAAATTTAGTTGTTTAAGTTGTAAAAATCATGCTATAAGTGTTGGGTTATACTTCTGTAAAGTCTAGAACTGATGGGCGTGATTAATTTGTTATTTGAGCAAAGTTTTTGGGTCTATTTTGGCTCTGTTCGCTATTATTCGTGAACTGTAGATTCTGAAACTGGCGTGTGGAGCTGCAGCGCCAGCTTTAAGCCTAAGAGTGGGGCTGCAGCGCCAGTGGAGCTGCAGTGCCAGCTTTAAGCCTAAGAGTGAGGCTGTAGCGCCAGTGGGGCTGCAGCGCCAGTGGAGCTGCAGCTCTAGCTTTAAGCCTAAGAGTGGGGCTGCAGCGCCAGCCGAGCTGCAGCGCCATTTTTAGTTCAAATGGTGAAGCTGCAGCGCCACTTGGCAATTTTGCCCAGAAATGAGATTTTAATTGTTCAAGTCCAGGAAATATAATTGTAACCTAATGTAATAAACATGAAGACATAATTAAACATATAATAAGAGGTTAATAACTTATATTACGTGAGTAATTAATAAGTTAATTACATGACTTGAATCGTTAATTGTATAGTCCAATAACGTGCTCAAGACCGATGTATGTGATTCGATACGTATATCGAGTTATTGATTAATGTGTATTGTGAACGTATTGATATGTAGGATTTAATAAAGAACGTGAATTATAAATTGTAGCTTGTGCAAGAGGCAAGTTTCCTAAACTCAAAACTTACTTTTACATTGAGCAAGTATCCTATCTCTAACTTATTGTTATTAAGCAAGTTTCTTAAAATTCTAAGTTATTCATTTATCAAGTCTTAGACTTGTGTTCTATATCGAGCGAGCTCTTGTTTTTAATTGTTCAAGTTCAAAGGTTTCATATTTAATGCTATAACTCTTTTAAGCATGATTCAGCTATACAATACTTATTCGATTGTATACTCTTCCTTATTTATTCGACTAGTCCATAGTTGATGTACGTTCTAAATTCTAGAATACTTATTGAGCTTATATCCAAACCAAACTTCCTTTGGTGCGGATTCTGATGTCAAAACTGAGATGAACAACCCTGTAAAGGGGATTATTTACGCTTTAGCGTTGAGATATTGTGCACAGTATGATACTAAGGGCTGATCCCCCTAAGTACGAGAAGTAGAGTCCATAGTCTTATGACTGTTAAAGGTTTAAAGTATAAACACTTTACAACCTAGGACATAATTCAAGGTCTTATGACCCTCAGATGTTCTTTTGATTCTTATTATTCATTCTTGATTCAAAAGCCAAGTTTCCTATTCAGAAGTCTTTGATTCACTCGTATGTTATTATATTGTTGTTATATTGTTATTCTTGTGAGCAATCGTGCTCACTCTTGGGTAATAATAACATTGTAGTTAAGAACGAAAGGTCCGAAGAGCCTTCTACTAGCAAAGGCAAGGGCAAGGTCAACAAGTGATGAAGACTTGTTGTTTATTTGATATGTTATTGTTTAAGACTTATGATAAAGTTGTGTACGACCTATTTATTTGTTTATGTTCCGTACAGATGTTTAAGGTTAGTATGACCTGGGATTGATGTATTTATATTCAGATGTTGTAACCCCATAAGGGGAGGATTTATTCCTATCTATTGCATGGTTTGCATTTATTATGGGTAGATAGATAGATGATATTTGTACAACGAATACCAAATCCCGTAGAATTGAAGTACCAGAATTTGGGGGTGTCACAGATCAATCATTAGTACCATGAATGTGCACATCATCTCAACGCTAACGCGTACAAAATCCCCTATAAAGGGTTGTTCATCTCAGTTTGATATTAGAGTCCGCATCGAAGGATATTTGGTTTGGATAAACTCAATAATAGTTCTAGAATTTAGAACGTTCATCAACTATGGACTAGTCGAATCAATAAGGGTTCACTAGTCTTACAAGGTTCATCAATAACTGATATTGAAATCATATAACGAATCTCAAAAGTATACAATAGAATAAGTATTGTATAACTGAAATAATACTTTAAAGGAATTATAATATCTCATATGGAATCTTGACTTGAATAAATAAGAGTAAGAACTTGCTCAATATAGAAATATAAGTCTAGGACTTGCTCAATGAATAACTTAGAGTTAAGGAACTTGCATCATGATAATGAATCAAGGATAAAACTTGCTTAATTAAAAGTAAGGATTAGGAAACTTGCCTCGTGCACAAGCTATAATTATAGTTCACGTTTCTCAATTAACCCTACATATCATTACATTCAGAGTATAAATATATTAGAAGTCTGGTTATACTCATCGAATCACAAACATCGGTTCTTGAACACGTTATTAGACTTTACGAATAACGAGTTTAAATCACGTATTTAACTTATCAATTAAACACGTAAGACAGGTTAACACCTTGTTTAACATCTCAATATATGTTTAATATGTTATCATGTTCATTACATTAGGTTTTAAAACACATTTCTGAACTTGAGCATTTAAGTAAAATTTTCTGGACAAATTGTTAACCGGCGCGGGCGCGCTCTAATTATGCCTAGGAGTGGCGCGGCCGCACCACTCCACAGACAGAGTTGCTACAGTTCGCGAAGAACACATAGAAAAGCCAAATAAATGCCAAATTAAACTAACACAACGTATTATACTATTACTCATGAACTAATAACTTAATAGAAACATCATACAACGCTTCTAGCATATTTTTAACACTTTAGATCACATAATCATTCAAATTAGAACACATAAATTTACTGTTTTTGGTTTTTTTTAAAGTTTCGAGAGAAATTGTAATACCCGAGAATTTTCAAATATTATTAATGAATATTATTAATGGAAACAAATATTTATTTGAATATAAATGATTATGTGTTTTGAGACAAGTTTATTGAAATGATTTCAAATTGATTTTATAATAATTGAGAAAAATGTGGAGTTTATAATAAGCTCGAAGAATGCCTTGGGTGGCACAGTGGTGAGAATAATGGTGATTTAATTTAATTAAAGAAGGGATTAATGAGTGAATGATTAATTAATAACATATTATTGATTAATAGTTATTATGAGTAATAGCATATTAATGAGTAAATAGTTAACTAATATTTTGGGATTTATGTTTGCTCAATTAACTTCTTAGTATAAAGTTGTGTAATCACATAATGTATTATAAATACAACTATATAATATAAAGTATAATGTGACATTTTGATATAACTAGGTAATATAGGAACTATATGGTAAAAGGTAATAAGTCACATGAATTACATAAATAAACCTAAGTGAATACATGTTATGTGTACATTGTGCAATATGGTACCAAACTATATTATAAAGTGTAGTGTGACACTTTAGTGATACTATGCAGTATGAAAACGATATTGTAAGAGTAAAGAATTGTATGAGTTACATAAATGATGCTTATGTGACCATGTTATAGGTATAGTACATTAATGTATACTATATGGAATATTAAATTAAAGTATGTGGATAATTAATATGTATTTCAATAAGTAATATAATTGAAATAATTAGGTTATGATAATGTGATATTACTCAATTAAATCATACTTTGACATTATTAAAATGTATATGAATTATATATCAATGTGTATACATATACCCCCAACTTGCTATGTTGTAATATCATTATATCAATTAAAGTCCAAGTATGCACCCACTTGATTTTCAAAACCTAAGTATACATATATGTTTAATTAACTTAAGTGTATATTATATGTATATGGATATAACCTATAGTATGTGATATTAGTTCATTCTCAATTGGCAAATGCTGAGTTCTTATTTCTTTGTCCCACAATGAGAGTCCCTGTAAGACCCCAATTTTTATGAATAAAGATTTAATTTTCTTTATATATTATTTCGAAATAGTAAGGTGTTGTTTTGATAAATACGAAAGTTATGGGTGAAATGTGCAAACATTTTTAAAATGAGTAAGTGGTTATAAAATATTCTTGTTGTCGGGGAATATTCGTTTGGTCGTGGAATATTCTTGTTGTCGGGGAATATTCGTACGACGGCGCAGCTATTTGTGGGCCCCCACAACGGAATAACTGTCGGATATAGAAAGCGACAGAAATAACTTTTTACAAAATAACGGCGTGGTTGTTACCGTTAGTACTGTTGAAATACCCGGTGGTTAAAATACAGTGATACACGGTGTTGCATAGTAGCACACGGTATTGCATAGTAGCACACGGTATTGCACAGTATTTCGAATTATTGAGTCTTACGTGAGAAGCCATTACTCAATTATTGTTACAGTAATTACTGTTCAATATTTTATTTTATTGACTCAATAATTGTTACGTTGATATTTTATATTATTGACTCAATAATTGCTACGTTGATATTTTATATTATTGATTCAATAATTGCTGCATTGATATTTTATTGACTCAATAATTGCTACATTGCCATTTTATATGATTGATTCAATAATGACTACAGTTGATATTTTGTAGTATTGATTCAATAATTGTCGTTGCACAGTATTTCACGTTATCAACTCAATAATTCATATTATTTGAATAATATTATTAGATAGCATTATTGACAATGTCTAAGAAAGTTCTGTCTAGGAGGGGTTATTTAATTGCGCGCCAGTAAGGAGAAGTCCTTATCGGAAGGCCCCCTCTGTCCTGGGAACGACCTGGTTGTTAATATTGTAGTTCTATAATATTATTTGTGAATAATTAATTATTGATTTATATGATAAGGAAATATTTATTTTGTGGATATTAAAGAAGGAATTGGCGCTGATGAGTTTTTATCAATATTTTGGTGTGAGAAATCATCTGTTTTTGGATTTCGGATAATTTATGTTTGGAATTTGGAAAAACTTCCTTCTACAAAGTTGTAGAGAATTAAATTTCCTATGGAAGGACATAGAATTTGTATTTTTCTGACTAAGGGGCTATTTGTTATGAATTATTGAAGTTTTGAAAAATATATATATTATTTAATTGGTGGGCCCCACTTTTGTTGTTGAAAAATCTGAAATTTTTAGCCGCCAAGCGGCGGAATTTTTTTTTTAAAAATAATATTTTATTATTTTAGTCTCCTTTGGCATCCTAAGCTTTTTCTATAAATAGGGTGCTTAGGTTAGAATTGAAAATCACACCAGAATCAGAAATTTTCTCTCTTTATAATATCGAGCGTATTTTTGTGAATATTTCAATACTTTGAGTATTAGTATTCAGCGCAAGTTTCCTTCGGTATTATATCCGATATTCCAGTCAGAGGTACTGTGACGCCCCCCCAGAATAGGTCCATTCAACCCAACCCATTCTGAGTCGCCAAATACATGGTACAGAATTCAAATACAAACTTTATATCATACGGTCGTGCAAAATACGACCACACAACTGTGAGTCTCAATACAAATATGTAGAAAATATTAAGATTCAAACTAAGTCCTCATTACAATTATTATCACACTATTTATCAGAAATAGTGAGGACTACTACTGCTCTAACTCGGGCCATCACTCTGTCCCCCGACTAGTTCCCGCAACATTCTCATTTCCTGAAGAGGACAACAGATGAAAAGGGTGAGCTCAACTAGCTCAGTAAAGAATATTATGACTAAGATAATGGAAAATAAATTATCGTTAGTCTTCAACAAATCAGATAAAATATAATGGACAACTAACTTTAGATCAATATTCGCAGCGGAAATAACAGTTCATTAGAAGAATTAAGCAGAGAATAAAGTCTACTATCTTCTATGATTTAAAAGTCCATCATCAATATTTTATCCCTGTAACATCAATCAATATACATCTCGAATCAATATTCATCTTTGCACTACAGGCCAAAGATATTCATCAAGTAATCATTCATCTTTGCTCTACAGGCCAAAGATATTCAGTTACATCACCTTTTAGGACTGAGAATGATGAAAAATATTAAAAAAAACCGAATCAAGTGAGATAAAAGACAAAGTCTAAGGATTCGTATTTTAGTATATCCAATTCAAAATACCTCGTAATAATCAATTATGGAGCAAAATTTAAGAATAGAGCTCAAAACTTGGATACAATCAAAGATAGTAACCTTATCAAGCAATTTGGACAAATAGAAGAAAATTTAATTTTTCCGTGAATAGTGCCGTATACGTGAATAGTGCCGTATACGTGAATAGTAACCCTGACGGAAAAAGTAAGAATTTCAACATAAAATCCATGACAATATTTCTGTATAATGATATTGAGAAGAATAACATCATTTACGAAAGAAATAACATCCCTTACCTCAAAAAGATAGTACCTCTGACTGGAATATCGGATATGATACCGAAGAAAACTTGCGCTGAATACTAATACTCAAAGTATTGAAATACTCACAAAAATACGCTCGATATTATAGAGAGAGAAAACTTCTGATTCTGGTGTGGTTTTCAATTCTAACCTAAGCATCCTATTTATAGGAAAAGCTTAGGATGCCAAAGGAGACTAAATGAATAAAATATTATATATTTTTCAAAATTTCCGCCGCCTGGAGTCTAAAAAATTTTCCACCAAAAGTGGGGCCCGCCCATAAAAAAAAATATTTTTTGAAACTTCAATAATTCATAACAAATAGCCCCTTCATCAGAAAAATACAAATTCTATGTCCTTCCATAGGAAATTTAATTCTCTACAACTTTGCAGAAGAAAGTTTTTCCAAATTCCAAACATAAATTATCCGGAATCCATAAACAGATGATTTCTCACACCAAAATATTGATAAAAACTCATCAGCACTAATTCCTTCTTTAATATCCACAAAATAAATATTTCCTTATCATATAAATCAATAATGAATTATTCACAAATAATATTACAGAACTACAATATTGACAACCAGGTCGTTCCCAGGAAAGAGGGGGCCTTCCGATAAGGACTTCTCCTTACTGGCGCGCAATTAAATAACCCCTCCTAGACAGAACTTCCTTAGACATTGTCAATAATGCTATCTAATAATATTATTCAAATAATATGAATTATTGAGTTGATAACGTGAAATACTGTGCAACGATAATTATTGAATCAATACTACAAAATATCAACTGTAGCCATTATTGAATCAATCATATAAAAATAGCAACGTAGCAATTATTGAGTCAATAAAATATCAATGCAGCAATTATTGAGTCAATAATATAAAATATCAACGTAGCAATTATTGAGTTAATAATATAAAATATTGAACAGTAATTGCTGTAACAATAATTGAGTAATAGCTTCTCACGTAAGAATCAATAATTCGAAATACTATGCAATACCGCGTGCTACTGTGCAACACCGCGTATCACTGTATTTTAACCACCGGGTATTTCAACAGTACTAACGGTAACAACTACGCCGTTATCTTGTAAAAAAAGTTATTTCTGTCGCTTTCTATATCCGACAGTTATTCCGTTGTGGGGGCCCACAAATAGCTACGCCGTCGTACGAATATTCCCCGACAACAAGAATATTCCACGACCAAACGAATATTCCCCGACAACAAGAATATTTTATAACCACTTGCTCATTTTAAAAATGTTTGTACATTTCACTCATAACTTTCATATTTATCAAAACAACACCTTACTGTTTCGAAATAATATATAAAGAAAATTAAATCTTTATTCATAAAAGTTGGGGTCTTACAACCTCCCCTCCTTATGAAAATTCGTCCTCGAAATTAACGTACGTACCTGGTATGTCGAAAAGGTGAGGATACCTCGCTTTCATTTCCGATTCCAACTCCCAAGTCATTTCCTCAATAGCCTGGTTTCTCCACAAAGCTTTAACTTGAGGTATAATTTTCGAGCGTAAGACATGCTCCTTCCTATCCAAGATCTTGACAGGTACCTCCTCGCACGTTAAATCTTCGGCTATCTCGTCTGGTTCTAACTCAATAATGCTGTTTGGATCCTTCACATATTTACGTAACACAGATATGTGAAACACGTTATGAACACGAGACATGCTTGGAGGTAAAGCGAGTCTATAGGCCACACTTCCTATTCGGTCAAGAATCTCGAATGGACCAATGAATCATGGGTTGAGCTTTCCTCTCTTCCCAAACCTTGTAACTCCTTTCCATGGAGCAACACGTAATAACACATGGTCTCCAACATTAAATTCCACGTCCTTTCGATGAAGATCCGCATAACTCTTTTGTCGATCCTGTGCCGTTTGTATACGTTGTCGGATCATTTGGATCTTTTTCGTAGTCATACGTACTAACTCTGGTCCCAACAATGTTGTTTCACCCACCTCGTTCCAACATACTGGAGAGCGACACTTCCTCCCATACAACGCTTCGAATGGAGCTACGCCTATACTTGCCTGATAACTGTTGTTGTAGGAGAATTCCACCAATGGTAAATACTTATCCCAACTCCCTTTGAAGTCTAGAACACAAAGTCTCAATAGATCTTCAAGAGTTTGGATAGTCCTTTCCGATTGTCCGTCTGTTTGAGGATGATAAGCCGAACTGAATCGTAAATTCGTACCCATAGCTTTCTGCAAACTGATCCAAAATTGTGAAGTAAATCTGGGATCACGATCCGAAACTATGGATACTGGCATGCCATGCAATCTCACAATCTCATTCACGTACATATGAGCAAGACGTTCAAGGGAATAAGTCTCTCGTATCGGCAAGAAATGAGCAGACTTGGTTAATCTATCAACAATAACCCAAATCGCATCTAAGCCTTGAGAAACATTGGGAAGACCCGTAACGAAATCCATCGTAATGTGTTCCCACTTCCATTTCGGAATCTCCAGTGGTTGCAATGGACCCTTCGGCACTTGATGCTCCGCCTTTACACGTTGACAAGTTAAACATCTCGAGATGAACTCCGCGATCTCTCTCTTCATATTGCCCCACCAAAATGTATGTCGAAGATCACGATACATTTTAGTACTCCCAGGATGGATTGCAAACGGTGTGTTGTGCGCCTCCATCATGATTCTATACTTCAAGTCGGAATCGTTAGGAACACAAAGTCTGGAGTTGACTCGAAGTATTCCATCTTCATCGATTCTCGCTTCTGGAATTGCACCTTCTTGCACCTTCTTCTTCATCTTCATCAGCTCCGCATCCGTAGCTTGAGCAGCTTTAACTTTATCAATCAAAGTTGGTTCTACGAGTATACTTGACATCATCGCATTCATTTCCACATATGATCTTCTACTCAACGCGTCAGCTACCACGTTCGCTTTTCCAGGATGGTATTGGATGGTATGATCGTAATCTTTCAACAGCTCAAGCCAACGTCGTTGCCGCATGTTGAGTTCCTTCTGAGTGAAGAAATATTTAAGGCTTTTATGATCCGTATAAATCTCCACTTTCTCTCCGTACAAGTAATGTCTCCAGATCTTCAACGCGAAAACGACTGCTGCCAACTCTAGATCATGAGTAGGATAATTCCTCTCATATTCTTTGAGTTGTCGCGAGGCATAGGCTATGACTTTCCCATGTTGCATGAGAACACATCCTAACCCTTTGCCCGAAGCATCGCTGTAAATAACAAATCCATCCGAACCAGATGGTATTGTCAGAACAGGTGCAGAAATAAGTCTCCTCTTGAGCTCTTGGAAGCTCTTCTCGCATTACTCGCTCCAAACGAATTTCGTATCTTTCCGAGTCAACTGAGTTAATGGAGTAGCGATTCGAGAAAATCCCTCTACGAACCTCCGATAGTAACCAGCTAAGCCCAGAAAGCTTCGTACTTCGGTCACCGACTTAGGTTGCTCCCAGCTTTGTATTGCTTCAATCTTCGCCGGGTCAACAGATACTCCAAGTTTCGATACCACGTGCCCAAGGAATGCTACTTCCTCAAGCCAAAACTCGCATTTCTTCAGCTTAGCATATAGCTTGTTCTCACGAAGCTTTTGAAGTACTAACTTCAAATGGTGTTCATGATCTTCATGGCTTTTAGAATAGATAAGGATGTCATCAATAAAGACAACAACGAATTGATCTAAATACTCCTTAAATACACGGTTCATCATATCCATGAAAGCAGCAGGAGTATTAGTCAATCCAAAAGACATGACTAAGAACTCATAATGCCCGTACCGTGTTCTAAAAGCAGTCTTTGGAATATCCTCAGTTTTAATCTTCAACTGATGATATCCAGAACGAAGATCGATCTTTGAAAAGAATTGCGCTCCTTGCAACTGGTCGAACAGGTCATCAATACGCGGTAACGGATACCTATTCTTAATGGTGACATGGTTCAACTCCCGATAGTCAATACAAAGTCGCATACTCCCGTCTTTCTTCTTTACGAATAAAATAGGAGCACCCCAAGGAGACGTACTAGGACGAATAAAACCGATGTCTAACAATTCTTGTAATTGAATCTTTAACTCCTGAAGTTCAATAGGAGCCATTCGATATGGGGTTTTAGAAATGGGCTTTGTACCGGGCTCAAGGTCAATAAAGAATTCAACTTCACGTTCTGGGGGTAGACCGGGAAGTTCTTCGGGAAATACATCAGGAAACTCATTAACAACGAAAATATCATTCAAATCTGATGTATTCTGATTTAGATCAGTGACATGAACTAAGAAAGCTTGACATCCGTTTTTCAATAAACGAATAGCCTTGGGATTTGAAATGATATTGACTGATTTTAGTGGTTTGGTGGTTTGAATTCGTACAATAGGTTGATTAGGAATATGAAAACTAATAACCTTACGAAAACAATCAATTTTGGCATAGTAAGTGGTTAACCAGTCAATTCCTAAAATCACGTCAAATGCAAGTATTTTCAAAGATATAAGATCAACAGGTAAGGTAAGGGTACCAATTTGAATCAAGCAAGATTTGTAAACTGTAGATGTAACAAAGGTTTCTCCTAACGGAGTTTCAACAGATAAGTCAAAGTCTAATTTATCAGAAGTCAAGTTCAAACGTTGAGCACAAGCAGGTGAAATAAAGGAATGGGTAGCACCGGTATCTAACAAGGTGTAAACTTCGCAAGAGTTTATGATCAGCTTACCCGTAATCACCTCGTGTGGATTCCTCGCGTTTTGGGCTGTCACGACAAACGCTCTTCCAGGAATCACCGACTTTGACTTGTCTGCAACCGCCTTTGGAATCACCACCCCCGCTGAACTTGGTTTCGCAACAGGACAATCTCGAGCTATATGTCCTTCTTTTCCACAGTTATAGCATCCTTTGAACTGTTGTGGGCAGTTTGGGCTGATATGTCCCTCTTTCCCGCATTTAAAGCATACGACCGGTGGTCGTTCTCCTCCCCTCGAAACAGTTGATGCTGGTGCTGATGTCGACGTCTTCACGTTCTCATTGTTGTACCTTCTCTTCTTGAAATCTCCCCCCGATTCGCTTCTTCTACTATCATGACCACGATAACCACCGGAGTGGTTACCGCTTCTGTCATACTTTCCTCTTCGCTGGTTGTCATTGCTCCGATGACTGCTACCACCGGTACGACCTTGGTTGTGGTCCCTCGGTTGAACATAATCATTATCTCGTTCTAATAACTGGGCCCTATTTACTACATCCGAATATAAAGAAAATTTATGAGAAATGAGGTATTGACGTATTTCGGGTTTCAAACCTCTTAGAAACATCCGCGTCATACGTTCCTCATTCTCCACCAAATGAGGTGCAAACCTGGACATCTCCGCGAACTTAGCCTCGTACTGGGATACCGTCATGTTATTTTGTTCGAGTCTAATACACTCTACCTCCTTCATATGACGAATACTTTCAGGAAAGTACTTGTCATTGAACAGTTTCTGAAAAGCTTCCCAAGACATCTTAAGTGCGGCAGGCTGGGTACGTTTCACAGATTCCCACCAGTAATCTGCCTCTCCACGGAACATAAACGTGGCGAATGGAACCTTCTGTTCCTCTGTACATCCCAAGACATCAAATATCTTGGTAATTTGTTTAATCCACGTCTCCGCCTTGATCGGATCTGGCTTTCCCAGAAACTCTGGTGGTCCCAATTCTTTGAACTGCTTGGCAGTGACAGCTCGCGTGTTGTTATTATCTCCACCTGTATGTTGCACACGAGTCTCCCTCGTCTGGTTTTGCATAAACTGCAAAAAACTTCTAAACATCTCATCGTTTATCGTCTGACCAGCGTTATTTTCAGGATGAACATTGCCTTCTTGTTGCACGTTCTCCTGGTTAGTAATTAAAGGTGTCTCCACGGTCTCATTCACTTCGTTGTTAACATTCTCAGCTGCCATTCTCAAATACTGCCATAAAACAAGGGTTAATTAAACAAATCAACATATCACATATTAACCCTATGCTCCGATTGACCAATTAAATATCACATAAGCTTAGGTAGGACACACTAGCGAAGGATTTACTCGTCTCTCCCCTCCTAGTTCTATTCCCCGATCTCCGCCAGAGATCATATCCCTAAGCTCTGATACCAACTGTGACGCCCCCTAGAATAGGTCCATTCAACCCAACCCATTCTGAGTCGCCAAATACATGGTACAGAATTCAAATACAAACTTTATATCATACGGTCGTGCAAAATACGACCACACAACTGTGAGTCTCAATACAAATATGTAGAAAATATTAAGATTCAAACTAAGTCCTCATTACAATTATTATCACACTATTTATCAGAAATAGTGAGGACTACTACTGCTCTAACTCGGGCCATCACTCTGTCCCCCGACTAGTTCCCGCAACATTCTCATTTCCTGAAGAGGACAACAGATGAAAAGGGTGAGCTCAACTAGCTCAGTAAAGAATATTATGACTAAGATAATGGAAAATAAATTATCGTTAGTCTTCAACAAATCAGATAAAATATAATGGACAACTAACTTTAGATCAATATTCGCAGCGGAAATAACAGTTCATTAGAAGAATTAAGCAGAGAATAAAGTCTACTATCTTCTATGATTTAAAAGTCCATCATCAATATTTTATCCCTGTAACATCAATCAATATACATCTCGAATCAATATTCATCTTTGCACTACAGGCCAAAGATATTCATCAAGTAATCATTCATCTTTGCTCTACAGGCCAAAGATATTCAGTTACATCACCTTTTAGGACTGAGAATGATGAAAAATATTTTAAAAAAACGAATCCAGTGAGATAAAAGACAAAGACTAAGGATTCGTATTTTAGTATATCCAATTCAAAATACCTCGTAATAATCAATTATGGAGCAAAATTTAAGAATAGAGCTCAAAACTTGGATACAATCAAAGATAGTAACCTTATCAAGCAATTTGGACAAATAGAAGAAAATTTAATTTTTTCCGTGAATAGTGCCGTATACGTGAATAGTGCCGTATACGTGAATAGTAACCCCGACGGAAAAAGTAAGAATTTCAACATAAAATCCATGACAATATTTCTGTATAATGACATTGAGAAGAATAACATCATTTACGAAAGAAATAACATCCCTTACCTCAAAAAGATAGTACCTCTGACTGGAATATCGGATATAATACCGAAGAAAACTTGCGCTGAATACTAATACTCAAAGTATTGAAATACTCACAAAAATACGCTCGATATTATAGAGAGAGAAAACTTCTGATTCTGGTGTGATTTTCAATTCTAACCTAAGCACCTTATTTATAGGAAAAGCTTAGGATGCCAAAGGAGACTAAATGAATAAAATATTATATATTTTTCAATGGCGGCAAAAAAATTTTCCACCAAAAGTGGGGCCCGCCCATAAAAAAAAATAAATTTCCGAAACTTCAATAATTCATAACAAATAGCCCCTTCATCAGAAAAATACAAATTCTATGTCCTCCCATAGGAAATTTAATTCTCTACAACTTTGCAGAAGAAAGTTTTTCCAAATTCCAAACATAAATTATCCGGAATCCATAAACAGATGATTTCTCACACCAAAATATTGATAAAAACCCATCAGCACTAATTCCTTCTTTAATATCCACAAAATAAATATTTCCTTATCATATAAATCAATAATGAATTATTCACAAATAATATTACAGAACTACAATATTGACAACCAGGTCGTTCCCAGGAAAGAGGGGGCCTTCCGATAAGGACTTCTCCTTACTGGCGCGCAATTAAATAACCCCTCCTAGACAGAACTTCCTTAGACATTGTCAATAATGCTATCTAATAATATTATTCAAATAATATGAATTATTGAGTTGATAACGTGAAATACTGTGCAACGACAATTATTGAATCAATACTACAAAATATCAACTGTAGCCATTATTGAATCAATCATATAAAAATAGCAACGTAGCAATTATTGAGTCAATAATATAAAATATCAACGTAGCAATTATTGAGTTAATAATATAAAATATTGAACAGTAATTGCTGTAACAATAATTGAGTAATAGCTTCTCACGTAAGACTCAATAATTCGAAATACTGTGCAATACCGCGTGCTACTGTGCAACACCGCGTATCACTGTATTTTAACCACCGGGTATTTCAACAGTACTAACGGTAACAACTACGCCGTTATCTTGTAAAAAAAGTTATTTCTGTCGCTTTCTATATCCGACAGTTATTCCGTTGTGGGGGCCCACAAATAGCTACGCCGTCGTACGAATATTCCCCGACAACAAGAATATTCCACGACCAAACGAATATTCTCCGACAACAAGAATATTTTATAACCACTTGCTCATTTTAAAAATGTTTGCACATTTCACTCATACCTTTCATATTTAGCAAAACAACACCTTACTGTTTCGAAATAATATATAAAGAAAATTAAATCTTTATTCATAAAAGTTAGGGTCATACAGGTACTATCTTTTTGAGGTAAGGGATGTTATTTTCTTTCGTAAATGATATTATTCTTTTCGATATCATTATACAGAAATATTGTCATGGATTTTATGTTGAAATTCTTACTTTTTCCGTCGGGGTTACTATTCATGTATACGGCACTATTCACGTATACGGCACTATTCAAGGAAAAATTAAATTTTCTTCTATTTGTCCAAATTGCTTGTTAAGGTTACTATCTTTGATTGTATCCAAGTTTTGAGCTCTATTCTTGAATTTTGCTCCATAATTGATTATTACGAGGTATTTTTGAATTGGATATACTAAAATACGAATACTTAGTCTTTGTCTTTTATCTCACTGGATTCGTTTTTTTAAATATTTTTCATCATTCTCAGTCCTAAAAGGTGATGTAACTGAATATCTTTGGCCTGTAGAGAAAAGATGAATGATTACTTGATGAATATCTTTGGCCTGTAGAGCAAAGATGAATGATTACCTGATGAATATCTTTGGCCTGTAGTGCAAAGATGAATATTTGATTCGAGATGTATATTGATTGATGTTACAGGGATAAAATATTGATGATGGACTTTTAAATCATAGAAGATAGTAGACTTTATTCTCTGCTTAATTCTTCTAATGAATTGTTATTTCCGCTGCGAATATTGATCTAAGATTGGTTGTCCATTATATTTTATCTAATTTATTGAAGGCTAACGATAATTTATTTTCCATTATCTTAGTCATAATATTCTTTACTGAGCTAGTTGAGCTCACCCTTTTCATCTGTTGTCCTCTTCAGGAAATGAGAATGTCGCAGGGACTAGTCGGGGGACAGAGTGATGGTCCGAGTTAGAGCAGTAGTAGTCCTCACTATTTCTGATAAATAGTGTGATAATAATTGTAATGAGGAATTTGTTTGAATCTTAATATTTTCTACATATTTGTATTGAGACTCACAGTTGTGTGGTCGTATTTTGCACGACCGTATGATATAAAGTTTGTATTTGAATTCTGTACCATGTATTTGGCGACTCAGAATGGGTTGGGTTGAATGGACCTATTCTGGGGGCGTCACAGTTGGTATCAGAGCTTAGGGATATGATCTCTGGCGGAGATCGGGGAATAGAACTCAGAGGGGAGAGACGAGTAAATCCTTCGCTAGTGTGTCCTACCTAAGCTTATGTGGTATTTAATTGGTTAGTCGGAGCATAGGGTTAATATGTGATATGTTAATTTGTTTAATTAACCCTTGTTTTATGGCAGAATTTGAGAATGGCAGCTGAGAACGTTAACAACGAAGTGAATGAGACCGTGGAGACATCTTTAATCGTTAACCAGGAGAACGTGCAACAAGAAGGCAATGTTCATCCTGAAAATAACGCTGGTCAGACGATAAACGATGAGATGTTTAGAAGTTTTTGCAGTTTATGCAAAACCAGACGAGGGAGACTCGTGTGCAACATACAGGTGGAGATAATAACAACACGCGAGCTGTCACTGCCAAGCAGTTCAAAGAATTGGGACCACCAGAGTTTCTGGGAAAGCCAGATCCGATCAAGGCGGAGACGTGGATTAAATAAATTACCAAGATATTTGATGTCTTGGGATGTACAGAGGAACAGAAGGTTCCATTCGCCACGTTTATGTTCCGTGGAGAGGCAGATTACTGGTGGGAATCTGTGAAGCGTACCCAGCCTGCCGCACTTAAGATGTCTTGGGAAGCGTTCCAAAAACTGTTTAATGACAAGTACTTTCCTGAAAGTATTCGTCATATGAAGGAAGTAGAATTTATTAGACTCGAACAAAACAACATAACGGTATCCCAGTACGAGGCTAAGTTCGCAGAGCTGTCCAGGTTTGCACCTTATTTGGTGGAGAATGAGGAACGTATGACGCGGATGTTTCTAAGAGGTTTGAAACCCGAAATACGTCAATACCTCATTTCTCATAAATTTTCTTTATATTCGGATGTAGTAAATAGGGCCCAGTTATTAGAACGAGATAATGATTATGTTCAACCGAGGGACCACAACCAAGGTCGTACCGGTGGCAGCAGTCATCGGAGCAATGACAACCAGAGAGGAGGAAAGTATGACAGAAGCGGTAACCACTCCAGTGGTTATCGTGGCCATGATAGTAGAAGAAGCGAATCGGGGGGAGATTTCAAGAAGAGAAGGTACAACAATGAGAACGTGAAGACGTCGACATCAGCACCAGCATCAACTGTATCGTGGGGAGGAGAACGACCACCGGTCGTATGCTATAAATGCGGGAAAGAGGGACATATCAGCCCAAACTGCCCACAACAGTTCAAAGGATGTTATAACTGTGGAAAAGAAGGACATATAGCTCGAGATTGTCCTGTTGCGAAACCAAGTTCAGCGGGGGTGGTGATTCCAAAGGCGGTTGCAGACAAGTCAAAGTCGGTGATTCCTAGAAGAGCGTTTGTCGTGACAGCCCAAAACGCGAGGAATCCACACGAGGTGATTACGGGTAAGCTGATCATAAACTCTTGCGAAGTTTATACCTTGTTAGATACCGGTGCTACCCATTCCTTTATTTCACCTGCTTGTGCTCAACGTTTGAACTTGACTTCTGATAAATTAGACTTTGACTTATCTGTTGAAACTCCGTTAGGAGAAACCTTTGTTACATCTACAGTTTACAAATGTTGCTTGATTCAGATTGGTACCCTTACCTTACCTGTTGATCTTATATCTTTGAAAATACTTGCATTTGACGTGATTTTAGGAATTGACTGGTTAACCACTTACCATGCCAAAATCGATTGTTTTCGTAAGGTTATTAGTTTTCATATTCCTAATCAACCTGTTGTACGAATTCAAACCACCAAACCACTAAAATCAGTCAATATCATTTCAAATCCCAAGGCTATTCGTTTATTGAAAAATGGATGTCAAGCTTTCTTAGCTCATGTCACTGATCTAAATCAATACATCAGATTTGACTGATATTTCCGTTGTTAATGAGTTTCCTGATGTATTTCCCGAAGAACTTCCCGGTCTACCCCCAGAACGTGAAGTTGAATTCTTTATTGACCATGAGCCCGGTACAAAGCCCATTTCTAAAACCCCATATCGAATGGCTCCTATTGAACTTCAGGAGTTAAAGATCCAATTACAAGAGTTGTTAGATATCGGTTTTATTCGTCCTAGTACGTCTCCTTGGGGTGCTCCTGTTTTATTCGTAAAGAAGAAAGACGGGAGTATGCGACTTTGTATTGACTATCGGGAGTTGAACCATGTCACCATTAAGAATAGGTATCCGTTACCTGGTATTGATGACCTGTTCGACCAGTTGCAAGGAGCGCAATTCTTTTCAAAGATCGATCTTAGTTCTGGATATCATCAGTTGAAGATTAAAACTGAGGATATTCCAAAGACTGCTTTTAGAACACGGTACGGGCATTATGAGTTCTTAGTCATGTCTTTTGGATTGACTAATGCTCCTGCTGCTTTCATGGATATGATGAATCGTGTATTTAAGGAGTATTTAGATCAATTCGTTGTTGTCTTTATTGATGACATTCTCATCTATTCTAAAAGCCGTGAAGATCATGAACACCATTTGAAGTTAGTACTTCAAAATCTTCGTGAGAACAAGCTATACGCCAAGTTAAAGAAATGCGAGTTCTGGCTTGAGGAAGTAGCATTTCTTGGGCACGTGGTATCGAAACGTGGAGTATCCGTGGACCCGGCGAAGATTGAAGCAATACAAAGCTGGGAGCAACCTAAGTCGGTGACCGAAGTACGAGCTTTCTGGGCTTAGCTGGTTATTATCGGAGGTTTGTAGAGGGATTTTCTCGAATCGCTACTCCATTAACTCAGTTGACCCGGAAAGATACAAAATTCGTTTGGAGAGAGGAATGCGAGAAGAGCTTCCAAGAGCTCAAGAGGAGACTTATCTCGGCACCTGTTCTGACAATACCATCTGGTTCGGATGGATTTGTTATTTACAGCGATGCTTCGGGCAAAGGGTTAGGATGTGTTCTCATGCAACATGGGAAAGTCATAGCCTATGCCTCGCGACAACTCAAAGAATATGAGAGGAATTATCCTACTCATGATCTAGAGTTGGCAGCAGTCGTTTTCGCATTGAAGATCTGGAGACATTACTTGTACGGAGAGAAAGTGGAGATTTATACGGATCATAAGAGCCTTAAATATTTCTTCACTCAGAAGGAACTCAACATGCGGCAACGACGTTGGCTTGAGCTGTTGAAAGATTACGATCATACTATCCAATACCATCCTGGAAAAGCGAACGTGGTAGCTGACGCGTTGAGTAGAAGATCATATGTGGGAACGAGTGCGATGATGTCAAGTATACGCGTAGAACCAGCTTTGATTGATAAAGTTAAAGCTGCTCAAGCTACGGATGCGGAGCTGATGAAGATGAAGAAGAAGGTGCAAGAAGGTGCAATTCCAGAAACGAGAATCGATGAAGATGGAATACTTCGAGTCAACTCCAGACTTTGTGTTCCTAACGATTCTGACTTGAAGTATAGAATCATGATGGAGGCACACAACACACCGTTTGCGATCCATCCTGGGAGTACTAAAATGTATCGTGATCTTCGACATACATTTTGGTGGAGCAATATGAAGAGAGAGATCGCGGAGTTCATCTCGAGATGTTTAATTTGTCAACGTGTAAAGGCGGAGCATCAAGTGCCGAAGGGTCCATTGCAACCACTTGAGATTCCGAAATGGAAGTGGGAACACATTACGATGGATTTCGTTACGGGTCTTCCCAAGGTTTCTCAAGGCTTAGATGCGATTTGGGTTATTGTTGATAGATTAACCAAGTCTGCTCATTTCGTGCCGATACGAGAGACTTATTCCCTTGAACGTCTTGCTCATATGTACGTGAATGAGATTGTGAGATTGCATGGCATGCCAGTATCCATAGTTTCGGATCGTGATCCCAGATTTACTTCACGATTTTGGATCAGTTTGCAGAAAGCTATGGGTACGGATTTACGATTCAGTTCGGCTTATCATCCTCAAACAGACGGACAATCGGAAAGGACTATCCAAACTCTTGAAGATCTATTGAGACTCTGTGTTCTAGACTTCAAAGGGAGTTGGGATAAATATTTACCATTGGTGGAATTCTCCTACGACAACAGTTATCAGGCAAGTATAGGCGTGGCTCCATTCGAGGCATTGTATGGGAGAAAGTGTCGCTCTCCAGTATGTTGGAACGAGATGGGTGAAACAACATTGTTGGGACCGGAGTTAGTACGTATGACTACGGAAAAGATCCAAATAATCCGACAACGTATACAAACCGCACAAGATCGACAAAAGAGTTATGCGGATCTTCATCGAAAGGACGTGGAATTTAATGTTGGAGACCATGTGTTATTACGTGTTGCTCCGTGGAAAGGAGTTACGAGGTTTGGGAAGAGAGGAAAGCTCAATCCACGATTCATTGGTCCATTCGAGATTCTTGACCGAATAGGAAATGTGGCCTATAGACTCGCTTTACCTCCAAGCATGTCTCGTGTTCATAACGTGTTTCACATATCCGTGTTATGTAAATATGTGAAGGATCCAAACCGCATTATTGAGTTAGAACCAGACGAGATAGTCGAAGATTTAACGTACGAGGAGGTACCTGTCAAGATCTTGGATAGGAAGGAGCATGTGCTACGCTCGAAAATTATACCTCAAGTTAAAGTTTTGTGGAGAAACCATGCAATTGAGGAAATGACCTGGGAGTTGGAATCGGAAATAAAAGCGAGGTATCCTCACCTTTTCGACATACCAGGTACGTACGTCAATTTCGAGGACGAAATTTCATAAGGAGGGGAGGTTGTAAGACCCCAACTTTTATGAATAAAGATTTAATTTTCTTTATATATTATTTCAAAATAGTAAGGTGTTGTTTTGATAAATACGAAAGTTATGGGTGAAATGTGCAAACATTTTTAAAATGAGCAAGTGGTTATAAAATATTCTTGTTGTCGGGGAATATTCGTTTGGTCGTGGAATATTCTTGTTGTCGGGGAATATTCGTACGACGGCGCAGCTATTTGTGGGCCCCCACAACGGAATAACTGTCGGATATAGAAAGCGACAGAAATAACTTTTTACAAAATAACGGCGTGGTTGTTACCGTTAGTACTGTTGAAATACCCGGTGGTTAAAATACAGTGATACACGGTGTTGCATAGTAGCACACGGTATTGCACAGTATTTCGAATTATTGAGTCTTACGTGAGAAGCCATTACTCAATTATTGTTACAGTAATTACTGTTCAATATTTTATTTTATTGACTCAATAATTGCTACGTTGATATTTTATATTATTGACTCAATAATTGCTACGTTGATATTTTATATTATTGACTCAATAATTGCTGCATTGATATTTTATTGACTCAATAATTGCTACGTTGCCATTTTATATGATTGATTCAATAATGACTACAGTTGATATTTTGTAGTATTGATTCAATAATTATCGTTGCACAGTATTTCACGTTATTAACTCAATAATTCATATTATTTAAATAATATTATTAGATAGCATTATTGACAATGTCTAAGGAAGTTCTGTCTAGGAGGGGTTATTTAATTGCGCGCCAGTAAGGAGAAGTCCTTATCGGAAGGCCCCATCTGTCCTGGGAACGACCTGGTTGTTAATATTGTAGTTCTATAATATTATTTGTGAATAATTAATTATTGATTTATATGATAAGGAAATATTTATTTTGTGGATATTAAAGAAGGAATTGGCGCTGATGAGTTTTTATCAATATTTTGGTGTGAGAAATCATCTGTTTTTGGATTTCGGATAATTTATGTTTGGAATTTGGAAAAACTTCCTTCTGCAAAGTTGTAGAGAATTAAATTTCCTATGGAAGAACATAGAATTTGTATTTTTCTGACTAAGGGGCTATTTGTTATGAATTATTGAAGTTTCGGAAAATATATATATTATTTAATTGGTGGGCCCCACTTTTGTTGTTGAAAAATCTGAAATTTTTAGCCGCCAGGCGGCGAAAATTTAAAAAAAAAATAATATTTTATTATTTTAGTCTCCTTTGGCATCCTAAGCTTTTCCTATAAATAGGGTGCTTAGGTTAGAATTGAAAATCACACCAGAATTAGAAATTTTCTCTCTCTATAATATCGAGCGTATTTTTGTGAATATTTCAATACTTTGAGTATTAGTATTCAGCGCAAGTTTTCTTTGGTATTATATCCGATATTCCAGTCAGAGGTACTATCTTTTTGAGGTAAGGGATGTTATTTTCTTTCGTAAATGATATTATTCTTTTCAATATCATTATACAGAAATATTGTCATGGATTTTATGTTGAAATTCTTACTTTTTCCGTCGGGGTTACTATTCACGTATACGACACTATTCACGTATACGGCACTATTCACGGAAAAATTAAATTTTCTTCTATTTGTCCAAATTACTTGTTAAGGTTACTATCTTTGATTGTATCCAAGTTTTGAGCTCTATTCTTGAATTTTGCTCCATAATTGATTATTACGAGGTATTTTTGAATTGGATATACTAAAATACGAATCCTTAGTCTTTGTCTTTTATCTCACTGGATTCGTTTTTTTAAATATTTTTCATCATTCTCAGTCCTAAAAGGTGATGTAACTGAATATCTTTGGCCTGTAGAGCAAAGTTGAATGATTACTTGATGAATATCTTTGGCCTGTAGAGCAAAGATGAATGATTACCTGATGAATATCTTTGGCCTGTAGTGCAAAGATGACAGGTGTTGAGATGAACATGACCACTGATGATACAAATGAATATCTTTGGCCTGTAGTGCAAAGATGAATATTTGATTCGAGATGTATATTGATTGATGTTACAGGGATAAAATATTGATGATGGACTTTTAAATCATAGAAGATAGTAGACTTGATTCTCTGCTTACCTCTTCTAATGAATTGTTATTTCCGCTGCGAATATTGATCTAAGATTGGTTGTCCATTATATTTTATCTAATTTATTGAAGGCTAACGATAATTTATTTTCCATTATCTTAGTCATAATATTCTTTACTGAGCTAGTTGAGCTCACCCTTTTCATCTGTTGTCCTCTTCAGGAAATGAGAATGTCGCAGGGACTAGTCGGGGGACAGAGTGATGGTCCGAGTTAGAGCAGTAGTAGTCCTCACTATTTCTGATAAATAGTGTGATAATAATTGTAATGAGGAATTTGTTTGAATCTTAATATTTTCTACATATTTGTATTGACACTCACAGTTGTGTGGTCGTATTTTGCACGACCGTATGATATAAAGTTTGTATTTGAATTCTGTACCATGTATTTGGCGACTCAGAATGGGTTGGGTTGAATGGACCTATTCTGGGGGCGTCATAGTCCATCTCTTCCTTTTTCACGTGAATGGCAAAAAGGCTAAGGCCTATTCCTTCTTCTTCTCCCAAGCTCAACCACTAGCTCATCATTCTACGGAGAGTGGTTGTGACACCCCCAAATTCGGGTACTTTATTTTCACATGATTTGGTGTTCACTTTCTAATTAAAACATACATCTACCCAATAATAAAGAATTGCAAAATAAATTACAACCTTCATAACAACTTCAACCAAATCTTCCTTGAAAAAGGATTACAACTTGTCCAAAATAAATCCCAGGGTTAACTCAACCTTAACATCAATTTCATAAGTGCGAAAATAAAATAACGTAATCACTAAAGCTTATTACAATCAGATATTGAAGACAACAAGCCTTCACTTGCTCATCTTTCCTTTTCCTTTACTTGTTGACGATACGTCAACATTCTTAGCTTCAACTGCAAGGGGTGGTAAAATATGCAAGAGTGAGCAAACAAAAGCTCACTTGAAATACAATAGTGATATGACATAATTGAATAACTTCGAAAGGTTTGAATAAATTTACTTTCATCAAAATAAAGAATTGAATAATAATTCTTTCATCATCTTTAAAATTCGATTATAGAATTTATCTGAGGGTCTTACGACCTTGAACTATGTCCTAGAAAATAAGTATTTCTATTTAAAACCTTTAACAGTCATTAAGACTATGGACCTTCAACTCGTACTTAGGGAGATCAGCCTTTCGTACCATGTATTGTCCACAATAATCTTAACGCTTTCGCATAAATGTCCCCTAACAAATAGAGTTGTTCATTCTCAGTAATTGAATATAAGTCTGCCCCAAAGAAAGTTTGGTTTGGATAGATAAAAGAACTTTGGAATTTCAACTATCATCAACTAAGGAGTAGTTGAATCGACTCACCATGCTTTAACAGTTCGACAATATAAGAATTATGAATCAATGTAAGATACAATAATAGATTTCATGATAACTAGGTATGCCTTAGAGATAACTTAAAGCATTCGATAGATCACGTAGATCTTGCTTGAACAACTAAGTCAAGATCACATTACTTAAATAATACTCCAATACTTATGCTTTACGAATATTTGAATACAGAATAACTTGTACAACATATAACAAGTTAATAAACAGAAGTAAACTTTCATGATACATTGAACAAGGGAGAGAACTTAAACAATGAAAAGATACAATGATAAAGCTTGCATAGCGTACAAGAATGGTTTAGAAAGCTTGCACAAAATAAATAACAAGTTTAGAAATAGAAACTTGCTTAACGTAAAAGAATAAAGATTAGAGAACTTGCTCAAGTAAAAGATAAGGAATAGAGAACTTGCCTCAAGCGCAAGCTACACTTTAATAATTACAACCACTTCCACAATTACCCTACACATTATATTACTTTTAAAACGTCTATTAGTACTTAACTATAACATTTAAACCGTTGAACTTCATACTCAAGTCCAACTCACAACGTTGTTTGCAACATAGGTTGCTAACTAGCCACATACGTGAGTCTATACTCACGACATACATTTCACAAGCTTATAACGCTTTAAATCATTATGTGTATCTTATGAAAGTAATACACCCATACACATGTAATACATTCATATAAGACTTCAATCTATCTTAAACACATCAAAAGTATGTTATCTCATTACCTATTACACTTAACTGTTGGGTTTGTACGTAACGCAATCATGCAATCAAATCACATAAATAGGGCGGAAGCGTAAAAACTAGGTTTTCAAAAATTTATACAAACCCATTACCATGATCATTCTTGTGCATCAATTATCAGTGAATATAGAAGGAGAAAAATAGAATTATACCTTTGAAGATCCAAGCTTCCTCAGGTACAAGTTCTACTCCTTTGATTCCTTTGATTCCTCTGTAGTGGCTCCTTCCCTTGATCAATGTCAGCCACCCAAATGTTTGGCCTCTAACGGTGATCCACCAAGGAAGATGAAGAACTCAAGAAGATGGGTTATTGGCTTAACCCTTGTTTCTATCTCTATAGAATATGTGTACTCCCAACTCTTGGAAAAATTCGCGTACCTTATTTCTGATATAAGACTCTCTTATATAGATATTAGGTTAACCCTCCTAATCCAATTAGAATAGGGTTTTATTTAATTAATTAATTAAATACTTTTAATTAATTTATATCCTAATCTTTATTAGGATTGAGAGAGAGAGAGTACTGATATTATATTAATTCCTAAACTCCTTTAGAATTAAAATAATAATAATAATAATAATAATAATAATATTAATAAGACTCCTCTTATTAATTTATATTTAATATTTCTAAAATATTAAATAATAAACATTAAGCTATTTAATTTATTCTATCACCATAGATTAAATTAATTATACTTAATGCATTATTACTATCATGCCATTTTCTTCTTAAATAATTCTTCTTCCTTTTATGGTGTGACCCTTTAGGTTCTCCATATTAAACCGGTTGTGAATAAATCAATTAGAACAATTCTAATCTTATTTAAATAAATAAATTAAACTAATAATATATTTAAATAAATAACATTTATTCTACAATAGGGATAAGCCTCCCTAGCGATCAACGACTTTTCAGATAATATAGATTTCAACATTAATCATAAAAGAACCTGTGAGTTAATAGTTACCGTACAATTCAATCCTTCCACCGTACAATGTCCCAATTAAATATAAGACATGGATTTACTGTCAAGTCTTAATTTATTTAATCATATGTATTTCGATTAGAAAATGCACAACTCCAAATAATGCAAATTAGAAACCTCTTTCTAATTTCATTCTACCTTGGCCAAGGATTCCTGGGTTGTCATTTAACGAATCACATAGGACATATCTTCTCTTTTACTAGAGGTGGTAGATTCTTTATTGATCATTCATTATCTCCATATGTAACTCATTACACCCAAGCATACCCTATATATGCCTTAAAAGGCCTTAAGGAATTAGTCAAAGTATAATTTGTTACATACAAGATACTATGATGATCTCAAGTCCAAGGATCACATGTACTACTATCACATTAGGAATTCCTATTGACAGGCGAGTAAAACTCCATTAGGTATTCCATAGCGAGTCACGTTCAGTGAACTTATTCTCCAATAAGCACCTACATACTTGCTTTAGTGTCTCCACAGAAATGACCATGAGATCAGTCATCCTCATCCAATGAGCAAGCAACATATGTACCAATCTATCCGGATTTACTAATCCCCATTTTAGTAATCCCACGATTGGGAACTATTTTAGTTTTAAAGCTTTTTAAGAATTTAGATCTCATTAGCATGATCATCATCATGATTCTAAAAGCATTGCTTAAAACTATGGGTTATTTACATATTTTAAAAACAGAACCATGTAGATAATTAAATGCCTTAAATGAATATTTTATTAATAAATAAATAAGATTATTTACAAAGTATGTGCTTTATCATCATACATGATTGGCTTGTATGCACACTACTATCATTAACAAGTCATAAAAATAAGTTAGCTAAACAAACGCGGCATGAAAACTCAACGAAGAGAAAACAAAATTCCTGGATAGCATGTTAATCGCTGGGGCGGGTCACCCAAGGCTAAAAGCCCAGCTAGGGCGGGGCCCGCTACTGGTGGGTTCCCCCAGCTCGCGAACGGTAGAGAAATAAGCCAATTTGGCTTATTTCTTCACTCCAAAATCTGATTTTTCTCAACACGATGAACATGAAACTTAAAGACAACAATATTTTGGACTCTTTAACATGATTATAACATTTAAAATCCTTACAACACATAATCAAAACCAAGTTTTTCATGATTTTTGAAGAAAACTATAATATCAAACATTATTGACAAAATTTGCTATTATGAATTCATTTTTCAATCAATTCATGTAATTCCAATTGCAATAACTCTAATTCTTAACATATTAACATAACCCATGATCAATTTAAACAATAATCCATAATCAAACACCAATTTGATAGTTTCAAAGGCTATTCTTTCAAAATTGTTCATAGTAAATTACTATGAGCATGATTTCTTCATGTTCATCTTAATTACGTGGATTGAATTGCTAAGACAACTATACAACTCATATATAAACATGCTATAACATATATTACACATAAATTTCATGTTTACATCAATCTTGCATTCTAATTCAACCAAAAATATGAAAATTCATAAGAACACAAATTCTCCATTAAAACTTGTTTTTACAACAAATTGAATTTCTGAAAATCGTTTATAGCATACAATTCAATTATAAACAGTATATAAACACAATATATATATATATATATATATATATATATATATATATACACACACACACAATCTCACGAAATTTTCATATTCACAGAGAACTCAAAACAAGGAAGAACAATCAATTAAATTTTTAAAACTATAAGATAGTAATTATACCCTTTTTGTTTTAATGATTGAAGAAGAAGATGATGATTCCCTTAAGTTCTTCTTTTCTTTCTTTTCTTCTCTAATTCTTCTCTGTTATTTCTCTACTCTATCTCTCTTCTCTTTTCTTAGTTTAGTTAGGCTTAGAAAAACTAACGTAAGAATATAAAACTGGTAATATAATACTCATACTAACTACACTTAATAATATAATTAAATTAGCAGTTGCAAGGATTTTAAAAGCCACAAGGCTATGTTTGGCAAACCCTAATTAAAAATTTAGATTTTAGTGCTAAGGCTTGTTTGGTTAAATTAGGTTTAAAGCTAGTGCAAGGGCCCTGTTTGGCAAAAGCCTTTTAAAGCAAAAGTAAGGGCTTTGATTGGTTAAAAATCATTTAAAAACTCTTTTCTTTATTTTTATAAATTATTTTAACACATACTTTAATATTATATTTTAATTAATTAAATTTTTAACATTCTTATTTAATTAATTAAAATCCAACATCAATTAATCACATAAGAATTACCATATAATTATAATTACTCGCTAATTATAATTCATGTAGCACTCATCACATAACTCATTTAATTTAATTACCTCAATTAAATTAGAACTATACTATAAAATCAATACACATCAATTAAATTAGATATTAAGTATTCATTTCCACAACACTCTACTAGTGTTGAGATGTACGAGGCAGTCAACGGCAGTAACGTGGAGCTACATGGATGAGTCGGAGAGCTCGAAGAAACCATCTAGCAGCGGGATGAGATTATCAAAGAGATGGATAGTGAGCTAGGAGAAGCACAGTGGAAGCTAATTCATGTATAGAATGATAGAGACGAGGCACAAACCGAGATAACGAAGCTGAAGCAAGACATACAAGAGGATTCGACGAAGCGTACCAGAGCTGAGGAGACAAGCTTGAGGGCTAAGCTGAGGGAAACAGAATACGCATTCTATATGGCCATAGATAGGGCCAGGGCAGTATTTTTTATTACCCAGTTTAGTTTCAAGGTTTACCATGGTACGTGGCGGACCGAAGAACGGCATTTCAGGTGATAAAGGAAGAACGCAGAGAGGCTGTGCGACTTCTTAACATGCCTAGGCAGTAGAGCTTTTATTTATGTGTTGCTTTTTGTATTAAATAAATGTAAATTCCATGAATAGAAATAAGAATGGGATAAGTAAATAATGTAATCCTGTAACTATTCCAGTTCAGGAAAGATGATGTAAAATAGCATAGATGCTATCTATCCTATGTTTTTACCACGAGTAATGAATAAAAGAAGTTTATTGATGTGTTATGTGTTCATATATGAACTGGGTTATTTAAATGTTTATGTTGAACTTGAATATATAAGAATTGAGTAAAGGAGCTAATAATAATATTTCTTAACAGAAAATGCCTCCTAGAAGAAGACCAACACGTCAAAACCCCGAGGTTTCGACGAAAAATAATAATGATGGAACAAACCCTAACTCAATTCAGCAGCTAGTAAATCTACTGACGGGAGCACATGCGAATCAGCTGCAAGTGCAGGGCACAACATTCAAAGAGTTTAAAGCAGTAGGACCACCAGAGTTCAAGGGGTCGACAAACCCGATAGATGCACAGACTTGGGTTATGGAAATGGAGAAGGTCTTCGACGTGGCTAGGGTTAGTGAAGACAAGAAAATGGCATTCACGACTTTCATGTTGAAGTCGGATGCTAGCTTTTGGTGGCAGGCCAATAAGACCAGGGAGGGTGAAGGAGTCATACCGTGGGAACGTTTCAAAGAGATGTTCTTTGAAATGTACTTCCCTATTAGTTCGCAGGACCAGATGGAGGTTCAGTTCCAAGAGCTTAAGCAGGGAGGGATGACGGTGTCTGAGTATTTCGTGAAGTTTAACGAGCTAGCCAGGTTCGCTACCTACCAGGTTAGCACAGACGCTAGGAAGGAGAGAAGGTTTGAGCGGGGACTGAAACCCTAGCTCTACAGCAAGGTCTCTATGTTCCAGCTGAACACATTTGCAGCTGTGCTGGAAAAGGCTTTACTCGCTGAAGGAGGAAGCGACGCCATAACTAAATTCAACCAAGACAAGACGAAGAAGAATGACACGGAAACCAAGACTGGTGGTAGCAGGGCTATCTATCAGAAAAGGAAGTGGAACGACAACACCTCTGTTGGGAGTCAGCAGGGAGGCCAGCAGAAGAGGAAGCTCTAAGCATGTGCTACATGCGGGAGGACTCACACTGGAGTGTGCATGAAAGGGAAACACGTGTCCTACAACTGTGGTCAGGAGGGCCACATCGCGCCAAAATGCCCAAACCCGAAGAAGAGAGCTTGCTATACATGTGGATCCAAGGATCACATGGCTCATAACTGCCCTAAGAAGCCAGCGGTAGGGTCAACAGGGAATGGAGGAAATGGTAGCGGCAGCACTCTGACTATTGCTGGACCATCGCCACTACAAGCCGTTCTACCCACTGCCTGTACGTTCAACATGACGATGTAGGACGCTGTGTAGTCAAAAGATGTGGTGGCAGGTATTATTCCGGTCAATAGTATAAATGCATATGTATTATTTGATTCGGGTGCTACTTGTTCATTCATATCTGATGACTTTGCTAAGACCCTAGACTTATCTATAGAGGAATTAGTTTATCCCTTGAACATAGAAATTGCGAATAGGGAGGTTATTTCTGTTAGGTTTGTTTACAAGAACTGTAGATTGGACATTAAGGGTCAAGAACTGAGGGTAGATTTGATTCCGATAAAACTTGGGGAATTTGATGTCATATTGGGAATGGACTGGTTATTCAGCCATGGGACGGTGATCGATTGTCAGAAAAAGTCGATAAATCTTACGACCTCGTAGAAGGTAGTGTTCTATAGTAGTAAATCGCCTAGACAAACGAGTTGTCTGACGGTGATGCAAGCCAAGAAACTTTTGACGCAAGGTTGTGTGGGATATCTAGCCTACATAGTAGATACGCGTAAGGAGAGCCAGAAGATAAAAGAGATACCAGTGGTTAGGGAGTTTGTGGATGTGTTTCCGGACGATTTTCCAGGACTTCCGCTAGACAGGGAGATAGAGTTCGTGATCGACTTAGCGCCGGGGACTCCTCCAATTTCGAAAGCTCCGTACCGAATGGCTCTAGCCGAGATGAAGGAACTGATGGTTCAACTTTATGAATTGCTAGACAAGAAATATATTCAGCCTAACAATTCACCGTGGGGAGTGCCAGTGCTATTCGTGAAGAAGAAAGATGGATCGATGCATTTTTACATTGATTATAGGGAATTGAACAAAGTTATGATCAAGATTAGGTATCCTTTACCTAGGATCGACGACTTGTTTGATCAACTGAA
This sequence comes from Panax stipuleanatus, assembly GCA_020205555.1. Taxonomy (NCBI): domain Eukaryota; kingdom Viridiplantae; phylum Streptophyta; class Magnoliopsida; order Apiales; family Araliaceae; genus Panax; species Panax stipuleanatus. Next base: position 151,140,781 of record CM035117.1, on the reverse strand, counting down.
GGGTGCTAAATACTTCTCGAAAATCGATTTGAGAAACGGGTATCACCAATTGAAGGTGAGAAGGGAAGATATACCGAAAACGGCTTTTAGGACTCGGTATGGTCATTACGAGTTCTTAGTAATGTCATTTGGTCTAACGAATGCCCCAGTTGCAATTATGGATTTAATGAACAGGGTGTTTAAGCCATTCCTGGACAAGTTCGTAGTGGTGTTCATAGATGACATCCTGGTTTACTCCAAGATCGAGGAGGAACATACAGAACATTTAAGGCTGACCTTAGAATCGCTGAGATGAGAGAAGCTTTGTGCAAAATTCTCTAAGTGCAAATTCTGGTTGGAACGTGTGCAATTTCTTAGCCAAGTGATTGACAAAGAGGGGATTTAGGTAGATCCGTCGAAGGTTGAGGCTATAATAACTTGGGATCAGCCGAAGATGCCGTCTGAAGTTAGTAGTTTCTCAGGATTAGCAGGTTATTACAGAATATTTATCCAAGAATTTTCCAAGATCGCAACTCCATTGACGAATTTAACTCGTAAAACAGTTAAGTTTGTTTGGACGAAAAAGTGTGAGGAAAGTTTTCAGGAGTTGAAAAGAGGTTTAGTACTGCACCTGTGTTGTCTTTGCCAGATAGTACGGGAAATTTTGTAGTATATAGTGATGCCTCACATAAAGGATTAGGATGTGTGTTGATGCAGAGCGGCAAAGTCTTTGCCTATGCGTCACGTCAGCTGAAGGATTATGAGAAGGGGTATCCGACCCATGACTTAGAATTGGCGGCAGTAGTGTTTGCTCTAAAGATATGGAGACACTACTTATATGGAGAGAAGTGTGAAATATACACAGATCATAAGAGTCCGAGGTATATTTTCACCCAGAAGGATTTGAACATAGGCCAGAGAAGATGGTTGGAACTGATCAAGGACTACGACTGCGAAATACTTTACCATCCGGGTAAAGCTAAAGTCGTCATCGAAGCTTTGAGCAGAAAAGGTCGGGAGGAGCTGAACATGTTAACTGATCAAGATCAGTTGATAGAACAGATGGCTAGATTAGAGCTGGAAGTGAAGTTTCTGAAGGAATCGGATGAGAAGTTATTTCAAGTAACTACTGGTTCTTCTCTGGTAGATAAATTAAAAGTAGCACAACATCACGACGAAGAATGCGAGAAGATTCAGAAGAGAATAGCCAATGGCGAAGAGTTCAAATTCAAAATCGACAGCGAGGGACTGCTGCGATTTGAAGGTAGAATCTGGGTACCGCCAATACCAGAAGTTAAGGAGGAGATTTTGAGCGAAGCTCACAGTTCAAAATATTCAATTCACCTTGGGAGTACGAAGATGTACCAGGATCTCAGGCACCATTTCTGGTAGCCGAATATGAAGAGGGATGTTGCTGACTGCGTTGCGAAATGTCTAACTTGCCAAAACGTTAAAGCAGAACACCAGAGACCAAGCGGTTTGCTACAACCTTTCGAAATTCCAGAATGGAAGTGGGAGCACATCACAATGGATTTCGTGGCTGGTTTTCCACCAACTCAGAAGGGATTAGATGCGATATGGGTTATAGTGGATTGACTGACAAAGTTAGCCCACTTTCTGCCGATCAGGATCAAGTACAACTTAGAACAATTGGCGAAGCTGTACGTTAAGGAAATTGTTTCTCGACACGGTGTTCCGGTGTCGATTGTGTTCGATAGAGATTCGCGATTTACGTTAAATTTTTGGAAGCGGTTGCAAGAGTGTCTGGGAGCGCAATTGCGAATGAGTACAGCATACCATCCTCAAATTGATAGCCAGAGCGAGAGGACAATTCAGACGCTTGAGGATATGCTGAGAGCTTGTGTGATGGACTTCAAGGGAAGCTGAGATGATCATCTACCGTTGGTGGAGTTCGCCTACAACAATAGTTACCACTTGAGTATCGGCATGCCACCTTACAAAGCGTTATACGACAGAAAATACAGAACTCCCTTGTGCTAGGATGAAGTAGGTGAACATCAGTTGCTGGGACCGAAATTGGTACAATAAACTGCCGAGATTGTGAAGCTGATCAGAACGAGACTAGTTGTTGCTCAAGATAGACAGAAGAAATATGCCATCAACATCGATAAAATCGAGAATTTTGACCCGGAAGCTTCATTTTCCTAAAAGTATCTCCCTGGAAGGAAAAGATTAGATTTGGCAAGAAGGGGAAGCTGAGTCCTCGATTTATTGGACCTTTCGAGGTGCTATGAAAGGTGGGCGAAGTAGCTTACGAGGTGACGTTACCTCCGGAGATGGAGAATATACACAACGTATTTCATATTTTTGTGTTACGACCTTACAAACACGACTATAAACATGTAATAGAATACGAGTCTTTACAGTTTGATAAAGACTTAACTTATGAAGAAGTGCATGTTTAAATAGTTGATAAAAAGGAATAAGTACTTAGAAATAAAGTGATACTTTCTGTTAAGGTAATTTAGAGAAATCACAGTGCTGAAGAAGCCACGTGGGAACTCGAAGATGTAATGAGAAAATCATATCCTCAATTATTTGCCTAATTGTTGTGTAACCCCTTACATATCGATTCTGGGGACAGAATCCTTTTAAGGGGGGAAGAATGTAATAGACGAGATTTTTTTGTGTGTGATTCTAGGGACATAATTCATTTAAGGAGGGAAGATTGTAACGATTGAGATTTTATATATTAAATTTTAAATATTTATTGAGTAAATAAATATTTTATGTGATTTATTTACTAAGTTGAATAAATAAATTATGAGATTGTGGAGTGATTTAATTAAGTGTTATATATTAAGTAAATGGATACTTAATATCTAATTTAATTGATGTGTATTGATTTTATAATATAGTTCTAATTTAATTGAGGTAATTAAATTAGATGAGTTATGTGATGAGTGTTATATAAATTATAATTAGCGAGTAATTATAATTATGTGGTAATTCTTATGTGATTAATTGATGTTGGATTTTAATTAATTAAATAAGAATGTTAAAGATTTAATTAATTAAAGTGTAACATTAAAGTATGTGTTAAAATGATTTATAAAAATAAAGAAAAGAGTTTTTAAATGATTTTTAACCAATCAAGGCCCTTACTTTTGTTTTAAAAGGTTTTTGCCAAACAGGGCCCTTGCACTAGCTTTAAACCTAATTTAACCAAACAAGCCTTAGCACTAAAATCTAAAATTTTAATTAGGGTTTGCTAAACATAGCCTTGTAGCTTTTAAAATCCTTGTAACTGCCAATTTAATTATATTATTAAGTGTAGTTAGTATCAGTATTATATTATCAGTTTTATCTTACGTTAGTTTTTCTAAGCATAACTAAACTAAGAAAAGAGAAGAGAGATAGAGCAGAGAAATAACAGAGAAGAATTAGAGAAGAAGTGAAGGGAAGAAAAGAAAGAAAAGAAGAACTTTAGGGAATCATGATCTTCTTCTTCAATCATCAAAACAAAAAGGGTATAATTACTATCTTATAGTTTTAAAAATTTAATTGATTGTTCTTCCTTGTTTTGAGTTCTCTGTGAATATGAAAATTTTGCGAGATTGTGTGTATATATATATATTGTGCTTATATACTGTTTATAATTGAATTGTATGCTATAAACGATTTTCAAAAATTCAATTTGTTGTAAAAATAAGTTTTAATGGAGAATTTGTGTTCTTATGAATTTTCATATTTTTGGTTAAATTAGAATAAAAGATTAATGTAAACATAAAATTTATGTGTAATATGTGTTATAGCATGTTTATATATGAGTTGTATAGTCGTCTTAGCGATTCAATCCACGTAATTAAGATGAACATGAAGAAATCATGTTCATAGTAATTTTCTGTGAACTAATTTTCAAAGAATAGCCTTTGAAACTATCAAATTGGTGTTTGATTATAGATTATTGTTTAACTTGATCATGGGTTATGTTAATATGTTAAGAATTAGAGTTATTGCAATTGAAATTACATGAATTGATTGAAAAACGAATTCGTAATAGCAAATTTTGTCAAGAACGTTTGATATTGTAGTTTTCTTCAAAAATTATGAAAAACTTGGTTTTGATTATGTGTTGTAAGGGTTTTATATGTTATAATCATGTTAAAGAGTCCAAAATATTGTTGTCTTTATGTTTTATGTTCATCATATTGAGAAAAATTGGATTTTGGTGTGAAGAAATAAGCCAAATTGGCTTATTTCTCGGCCGTTCGCGAGCTTGGGGAACCCACCAGTAGTGGGCCCCGCCCTAGCTGGGCTTTTAGCCTTGGGAGACCCGCCCCAGCTGGTTAACATGTTATCTGGGAATTTTGTTTTTCCCTTCATTGAGTTTTCATGACGCGTTTATTTAGCTAACTTATTTTTATGACTTGTTAAGTGTAATAGGTAATGAGATAACATACTTTTGACGTGTTTAAAATAGATTGAAGTCTTATATGAATGTATTACATGTGTATGGGTGTATTACTTTCATAAGGTACACATAATGATTTAAAGCGTTATAAGCTTGTGAAATGTATGTCGTGAGTATAGACTCACGTATGTGGCTAGTTAGCAACCTATGTTGCAAACAATGTTGTGAGTTGGACTTGAGTATGAAGTTCGACGGTTTAAACGTTATACTTAAGTACTAATAGACTTTTTAAACGTATTGTAATGTGTAGGATAATTGTGAAAGTGATTGTAATTATTAAAGTGTAGCTTGCGCTTGAGGCAAGTTCTCTACTCCTTATCTTTTACTTGAGCAAGTTCTCTAAACCTTATTCTTTTATGTTAAGTAAGTTTCTATTTGTAATCTTGTTATTTATTTTGTGCAAGCTTTCTAAACCATTCTTGTATGCTATGCAAGCTTTGTCATTGTATCTGCTTAATGTATCATGAAAGTTTACTTCCGTTTATTAACTTGTTATGTGTTGTACAAGTTATTCTGTATTCAAATATTCGTAAAGTATAAGTATTGGAGTATTATTTAAGTAATGTAATCTTGACTTAGTTGTTCAAGCAAGATCTACGTGATCTATCGAATACTTTAAGTTATCTCTAAAGCATGCCTAGTTATCATGAAATCTATTGTTGTATCTTACATTGATTCGTAATTCTTATATTATTGAACTGTTAAAGCATGGTGAGTCAATTCAACTACTCTTTAGTTGATGATAGTTGAAATTCCAAAGTTCCTTTATTTATCCAAACCAAACTTTCTTTGGGGCGAACTTGTATTCAATTACTGAGAATGAACAACCCTATTTGTTAGGGGGCATTTATGAGAAAGCGTTAAGATGGTTGTGCACAATACATGGTACGAAGGGCTGATCCCCCTAAGTACGAGTTGAAGGTCCATATTCTTAATGATTGTTAAAGGTTTTAAATAGAAATATTTATAACCTAGGACATAGTTCAAGGTCGTATGACCGTCAGATAAATTCTATAATCGAATTTTAAAGATGATGAAAGAATTATTATTCAATTCTTTATTTTGATGAAAGTAAAGTCATTCAAACCTTTCGAAGTTATTCAGTTATGTCATATCACTGTTGTATTTCAAGTGAGTATTTGTTTGCTCATTCTTGCATATTTTACCACCCCTTGTAGTTGAAGCCAAGAATGTTGACGTACCGTCTACAAGTAATGGAAAAGGAAAGATGAGCAAGTGAAGGCTTGTTGTCTTCAATATCCGATTGTAATAAGCTTTAGTGATTACGTTATTTTATTTCTACACTTATGAAATTTATGTTAAGGTTGAGTTAACCCTGGGATTTATTTTGGACAAGTTGTAATCCTTTTTCAAGGAAGATTTGGTTGAAGTTGTTATAAAGGTTGTAATTTGTTTTGCAATTCTTTATTATTGGGTAGATGTATATTTTAATTAGAAAGTGAACACCAAATCATATGGAAATGAAGTACCCGGATTTGGGGGTGTCACAGTGGCCTCAATAGTAAAGCTTAACAACTATTTCACCAACTAAGAATTTCCCAATGAATTCTCTTTTCTACCATTAGTTTGATTCATGGTGTAAAGCATTGGTATGGACAATCAATTCTCTATAAATGGCAAGCTCCCATTCTTATTTCATTTTGCTAGATTAATTGCTAAGTGTTATAGAGAGAGTGAGGATATTGCATAAAGAGAATTCTGAGATTAGGGAGCAAGGCTTAGCAAATTCAAGGCTTCAAGAGGTATAATGTTTATACATAACTTGAAGTTAGCATTTCCAATTCATAGAAATAGTTGAAATTGGTTGTGTATAATGATGTTATTTGTAGAGTTTGAATATAGGTTATAAGAGTAATGTAATAGTGTGTAAGCTTGTTTCATGATCAAATTGAGTGATGGGATGAAGCTCTGCACTAGCAGAGAGATTTCTGGACTGGAACCGGAGTGGCGCGGCTGCGCCACTCCCTAGTACAAATAGGGCGCGATCGCGCCCTTCTGCAGAACTGAGTGACAATTTTTATGTCTTCAGAAATGACAAAGCATGCTACTTGAACTTAAAAATGCCTATTTTTGTCCATAACATACTGACAGAGGTGACCTTTCATAATACCACTTATCAAAGTTTGAGTTTCCAAAGGGAACTTGAGTTTTCAAAGTGCAAACTCGATGAGCCAAGTAGGCTTTAGATTCTGAACTTACAGACCCACTATTATGATCTGATTTCACATGTACATGAACATGAAACATAGTATGTTTACCTTGCATGCTTAGATGATGTTGATAACATACTAATGGGAATTTAGAGTTTCACATACGAGCTTAATAAACTATATACACATGAGTCATGAACTTGTAAGCATGCCTATGTGATCTATTTATGCATATGAAAGCATGACATATGATATGTGAAGCTACCTTGTATGTTGAATGGTTTAATATGAGATTTTTAAGAGAAACCTTAATAGTTTGAAAACTAGTTTAGTTGATAGACACCTTGCATGTATTCTAAAAATTTTGACTATCTTGATAGGGTCTCATATGCCTCTAGACATGGTCAAAATGTATGCCTAACTAGCCTTATACATGGTAAACTAGTCGAACGTGAAATAAAACAAGTGTTGAAGAAGGTGGAACCTCATAACTTGAAATTCATGACTAAACTATCATGAGCATGTATAATTGAGACATAGAGACCTCATGTGAAGCCCCCAAAATAGGTTCAATACCAACCCATTCTGAGTTGCCAAATACATGGTACAGAATTCTAAATACAAATCTTTTATAACAAAAGGTCGTGAAAAATACGACCATACAACTGTGAGTGTCGATACAAACATGTAGAAAATATAAACACTCAAACTAAGTCCTTATTACAATTATTATCACACTATTTTACAAAAATAGTGAGGACTACTACTGCTTTACTCTGACCATCACACTGTTCCCCGACTAGTTCCCGCAACATTCTCATTCCCTGAAGAGGACAATAGATAAAAATGGTGAGCTCAACTAGCCCAGTAAAGAATATTATGACTAAGATAATGAAAAATAAATTATCGTTAGCCTTCAATAAATCAGATAAAATATTATGGACAACAAGTTTTAGATCAATATTCGCAGCGAAAATAACAATTCATTAGAAGAATTAAGTAGAGAATGAAGTCTACTATCTTCTATGATTTAAAAGTCCATCATCAATATTTTATCCCTGTAACATCAATCAATATACATCTCGAATCAAATATTCATCTTTGCACTACGGACCAAAGATATTCATTTGTATCACCAGTTGGTCATGTTTATCTCAACACCTGTCTATCTTTGCACACCGTCCAAATATATTCATCAGGTAATCATTCATCTTTGCTCTACAGGCCAAAGATATTCAGTTATATCACCATTTAGGACTGAGGATGATGAAAAACAATATAAATAACGAATTCAGTGAGATAAAGGACAAAGATTAGGGATTCGTAATTTAGTTTATCCAAGTTCAAGAATACTCCATAATAATCAATTGTGGAGCAAAATTCAAGAATGAAGTTCAAAACATGGATACAATCAAAGATAGTAACCATAACAGACAATTTGGACAAATAAAAGAAAATTTATTTTTTCTGTACGTGAACAGTGCCGTATATGTGAATAGTAACTCCGACATGAAAAAGTAAAAATTTCATAATAAAATTCATACCAACATTCTAATGATATGATACTAGATGAAACGCAAAATTTGAAGAATCTCAGATCATTTCAGGAATTATAGAAGCAATACTTACTTTGACTACCCCAAATCCGGGTCTCTCGATCACCTCAGATCCGGTCCGCCACGATACATCTATCGCGGAACTATACATCTTTTATTCAAAACTTAATGAATAAATTTCACTTATTACAATATAGAAATATAATTTCTATTCATATCCAAGATCTTGTATGATTGCCCTAAACGTTTTATAAGTTTTCAAATTTCGGTCATATACCATCCCTGTCTATACATCACAATTGATGTTTACAAAAATGCGAAATAACTAAAACTTTTCTATCTTCTTGAATAAAATCTTTCATTGAATTCAAAATCTTGAATCAATTACATAACCTTGAACCAATTATAAAGTATGATTCACTATGTTCGAATTACTGTATAAACGTATACATCTAAGTTCGAAACCCCTATGTGTTACATAACACAACCTTACAATTTAAACATGTATAAAACATTGTAATCTACTATCGTTTACATTTTCTAGAACTTAAGCATGATTCAAGAGCATGTATTTAAATAAACAAAAATCTTCAAACTCTATCACGTAGCACGTAACTTTTATCGTGAGTCCTTAACCTGCAAAAGTGGTTATTTGCAAGAGTGAGCTCGACAGCTCAGCAATTCTAACAGTTTTCATGCAACACATAGCATATAATATCATACCTAGTTCATGCATTCATAATCAATCGATATATACTACGCATGTTACTTCTCACATAACAAGCATATCATCAAAGATCAACTTTTAATCTCATACATATCTCATATACAGTTCATATATAAGTTAACATTATCATAGCATAATATAATTTATCTAACAGTTTATTGAATCATATATCAAATAAGAACTGAAAGACTTGCATGTTGTGTAGTTTAACAACTACGACTTAACTTCTTAAAGATATTTGTGCTTTGTGTATTCCTACACAATCATACAATTATGGATTCATACATATCAGTCATACATATCCATACATTCTCAATATAATAACCATTGATTACATTGTTATCTAACTTGGTTCTTAGAACCTTCATTTTACTTTCTCATCACGTTTTTAGAAAACTATGTACGTATAGGTATACCATATCTATACGTACTTACTATAATCTATCATATATATGTATCACATACTTATCTAAAGGTGTTTGACATATATTTAAAACTTATATAATCCTTATTATTCATATGTTTCTCAAACCTTAACGGAATTATAGTTTTCGAGTTTTATATAACCATTGTACAAATCACACTTAATGCATAATTAAAATTCTATTTTATAACTCAGAAATAATAATGTAAACATGCTACTATGTTCATCACGTATATATGTGAGGTGTCATACTAGTTAAGACGCATGGTCACAAATACCTTTAACATATACGCACAACTAGCATCGATAATTGCTTTAAAACATATCTAATTCATACTTAACTAACTTTTATAGTGTCTAGTAAGGTGTGTGCACATACATGACATTTAAAAGCTCTAGCATGCATGCTCAAACATATTAGAACACTAATACACTATGATCACGCAACTTAGTTTGCAAAAAGTCCGAATCTTACTTTTGAAACCATTATGACTTAAACCATAAATGCTAGGGTAAACTCAATACTTTTAAATTTACATTTCATGCCTATCTAGACCATGCAATTATGCTCAAAAAGTCAGAACATAAGCATCAATAGTATGTGCCAAGGCTCATTTTAAAAACTTATAACTTTCTTTAGAAATCGCACACTAACGAAGTCAAGAATGTTCATGCTATGTCAAGGTACTTATTCATACCTGTTAAACCTGATTTCATGTATGTCTAAGTCATTTACACATACTCAAATGGTCAGAAATTACAAGACATAAGTCTTGGTCAAGTTCACTTCAAATGTCTTTAAGTTTTTCTTGAAAACCTCTTGAATCTATCAATCATGTATGCTAGTGTATGATTAACACTTTAAACATGCATTTAATGTTAATATAAACTATACTATCATGTTCATAAAAATCAGAATGCTCACATGATGTGTTCGTGACAAGGTTCACTTTCAGAACTACAAGTTTCATTTCAAAATCATAAGGTTTTTCATCAATCGTGCGTACTAACGTCGTTATACATGCTCATACTACATGAATATACTTATATGTGTGTGCTAAATCAGTTTACATGCTTGCCAAATAAGGTACTATAGGTTAGCACATAACAGCTTAGCAACAGAAATCAAAAACTCTGGTTCAGGCCCGGCGGAGCTGCGCCGCTGGCCAGTACAAAACTGGCGCAGCTGCGCAGGTGGCCAGCCAGAGATAGAAACAGTTCTGTTTTGGCAGAACTTAAGGCCAACTCAGAAATTGTTCAGCAATTTAATTCTTAACATACAATATTGCAACCCGAACATGTTTACTAACTCATTAAACACTTGATAAACATATTCCAATCACTTAATGAATCAATTCATGTTCAATTGAAGAATCAAGAATTTAGAAATTTTACAGAAAATGAAGAACAAGGATATAAATGTTATACCTCTATTAAACACTTGAGCTGCTAAAGCAATTCTTAGTCTCTTTCACAATGACAGTATACTCACTCTCTATAACTTCCTTAGCAATATAATTCTCAGCAATTGAAATAGTGAAGGAAGAGAGCTCTTATATAGGCAATTTTATACACGGTTCATGACTTTGCTTATCATTTCAAAACAATGGATGAAGCAATTATCTGATGGTTAGCAAGTAGTTGGTGAGGAGTTGGTGATTCTCATCATGAATCCCACTCCCCTTGAAATCATATGCTAGACTTTGATGAATTTGAGAGAAGAGTATAGGGTAGCTAGCCATGTGGGTATACATGTGAAGAAGAATTGGGCACTCAATGTTGGACAAATAATAAAACTCAGCAACTTGAAATGTACACACTAAGGTTATATATATATATATATATATATACTTTATATACACTTAGGTTGTATAATTAAGTCACAATGTAATTCCCATAAATAAATAATACTACCATGTAGTAAATTTACTGTGCACATATATAATTCGTGTACATTTTCTTAATACCGAATATTGGGTATGATTATTATTCATCCTCATAACGGTTATTATTGTAATTATAATAACTTCGTAAAAACAATATCAATTAACAATGCTTACTCTTTAAAATATCCACATGGTATTAATTAAGGTTCACCCACACACATGTAGTCACATAAACATTATTATGTAACCTACATAATACAATTAATTTTTACTATGTAGACTATAGACATAATACATAGCCATATCAATGTGTCACCTTGTACTATATATATAATATATAGTTAACTACCATATACTAATGGTTTAATTATTGTCTGCTTATATAAAATAATTAATCAAGTAAATATAATCTCATTATATTTATTACTCCTTTGCACATTAATATATTATTTATTCATAATAATAGTTAATTGACATATTATCAATTAATTAGTCGCTAATCATTAACCCTTTGTAATCACAATTAATCCTTTACACGCTTATATTTTATTATTCTCAATAACAATAAATTCATACGTTATCGATTAATTATTCAAAATATTAATTAATCAATCACGTTTAAACCTCTACACTATATTTAAGTAAATTGAATATTTAAATACTAATTCTTCTATTAATACCTTGATATAAAACCTTGGGGTTGGTCTACTAATGTAACAATCCATTAGTGACTCCCTTTTAATTAATCCTAGCAATTATACGTATAGGCTCTAACTCACATAACATGTATACTTGCATATAGAAATAATTCTCATAATAATATTAATTAATCCCGTTTAATCATTCCTTCAAAACATGATATAATAAATATTATTATATTATATCATTTCTAATAGAGGCATTAATCCTAATATTATTTAAATATAATATCTAAGCATTGTTAAAATAGTTACATGTACGACACGTGTACAACTTTTTATATAGAAAATAGACCATAAGTTTATTTCCTATTAGTATATTACACATAGCAAATATGTTTCGATATATTTACCCTCATTCATAATACCTCAGTCAAAGACATACAAGGTATTATTATTATTATTATTTAAAATAACACTTCCCCCTATTTATTAAAATAAATCAATACAAGAAATTATTTTAATAATCTTTATTAGAAATATGTAATAATTATCTCTCTTTCCACCAATCCACATAATTCAAGATATATATCTACACTTCTCGTCGTGTATTCAATTAATTAATAATTCTCTAACCAATACATATTTAATGATATATATTGATTTCCTTTCTCTCTCTAACAACGTACATATACTCCAGAAAAATGGTGACTATCAAAAATATTTAATGTCATTATCTTACCATGATAAATAATTTTATAAATCATTTAATATCGATAGATAAATATTATCCATCTCTCTTACTAATTCATCTCTACCACGTATAACAAATATATAATAATGATATATATTTATTAAACACTAAAATCACATATTACAGAGCTCATATTATCCTATGTAATTTAATACTACAAATCTCATATCACAGATATATATATATTCATATTCGAATCTATCTCATGCTTTAAGAATTTTATTCATTAAATTCTTATTAATAATGATTCTTAGAAATTCGGGTCCTTACAATCACCCCTTCTTCTAATAATTTCATCCTTAAAATTACAGTATACTAATCTCTACTCCTTTTATTCAACAAAACTAGGTTTTTAAGTTAACCTTTATTGATTTTATGCTCAATTTAATGAGTATATACTGCTTCCTTCTATGTGGAGCTCTGCTATCATCATATAACTTCTTTCTAAGGAGTTAAAACTTTGCATATCTGGCTGAGGGGTCATATAGACCGTGGACTCTAGGTCGTACGGTATTTACCGTAACCAAATTTGTTAACCATGCTGAACATTGGTATGTTTACAATCACGAAGAAGGCAAACTTCCAATACTGGTACGTTAGGTGGTCAATCAATTGTACCTTAGTTCTTAAATTGGAATATATCATCCAACCAGTATATCCCCATTTTTTAGGGTTGTTCACCTCAGTCTTACTATCAGAGTCCGTTCCAAAACAATTTGGTTCAGGATAATTTCTCAAAGAAATACTTGAATCTTTATAAACATTTGTCTAGCTGAATCAATTAGCTTAGACGTATACCAATAATTCGAATATCAATCGAAATATGTATCCGGCCAAATTACTTGGCATCTAACTTTTCTTTAAAGTTCTGAAAATCATTTTATGACGTCATGATACCATACTGCCTTTACAGTCCGTTTGAGGATTTCGTCATTTTATGACTTCGTCATACTACATCGTACCATAGTGGGCTTAAATCAAATCCTGCACCAGGCAATTCTGCATTGATAACTTCATCATTCTTATCATTTTCGCATCAGGTTTCATGATGCATCGATGATATACAAAATACATTTTGATATCTCAAATTAATTTTGTCTAGCCAAAGCAATTAGAGTAGACTCTTCTTTAAACCGCTCAAAAATCATTACAAAACATTTTTGATGTTATCATGTCGCAATAGGTAACGATGTGTTAATGGCTCGGAGTCCATCTCCACACCCTTGTCACCTTGTTTTGAGGATAACAAAATTCATGTTGTTCGAAAGACACATCAGTGCGAGTTTAGCTTGATGTCAAAAATTTTCGAAGTCTAGCACAGCTAGAAAATTTGGAATACCTATGCTTCCATCATCAACTTCAATTGCTTTAACGATCAATTGCTTAATAATATCTATTAAAAATCCTCAATTCATCATCCATATTTCTTCTATACCCCAGTACAGTTCATCAAACATACCACAAGTTAGGAGTTCAGGAACTTTCCACAATCATATATGTTTAGGAACTTATCCTAGTCAGACCAAAGTCGTCCATTCGCTGAGGGATTCCATCATACGATTATGAGTCACGAACTTACCATACGTATGAGTTTAAAGAACTCGCACCTAATCTTAGTATTATCTATCTATCAGAATAAACATGAGAAAAAAATCACCTTTTCACCATATGTATAATGATAGCGCGACACCAATATTCCAATGATTATCAATGTAAGAAGCTAAGTGGTTGTCGAACCAAACACAATCCCCTGCCCATACAAGGAACTGGTCAACTCAGCCACTAATCAGTATAGGAAGCTAAGTGGTTCTAAACCCAAGCATAAATTCCCTGCCCATATAAGGAACCATACAACCTAGCTGCTAACATAAGCCCTCAATTGAAATCCAACACTTAACTCTATCTTATTCTTAATTTGCTCTTAGCTCATTGCGAAATTTCTATATTTCGTCACATACAACTCCACACGAGTTCTACTCGTACCATACCATAGTACCTTCTCTTATAGCATCAAGCTATAACTACTTAGTCGATACAGACCATCTATCATTTTATTGTTCATTCTGATCACGTCGTGATCACCAATTTATCTTAGGGTTCTTTCCCTATTATCAATTAAACTCTCTCAGGTTATAGTCTAAGGTACTCTTACATAAGGTTTATAACCTACAACTTTGATACCAACCTGTGACGACACCAAATCCGGGTCTTTCGATCACCTCGGATCCGGTCCGCAACGATACATCTATCGCAGAACTATACATCTTTTATTCAAAACTTAATGAATAAATTTCACTTATTACAATATAGAAATATAATTTCTATTCATATCCAAGATCTTGTATGATGACCCTAAACCTTTTATAAGTTTTCAAATCTCGGTCATATACCATCCATGTCTATACATCACAATTGATGTTTAGAAAAATGTGAAATAACTAAAACTTTTCTATCTCCTTGAATAAAATCTTTCATTGAATTCAAAATCTTGAATCAATTACATAACCTTGAACCAATTATAAAGTATGATTCACTATGTTCGAATTACTGTATAAACGTATACATCTCAATTCGAAACCCCTATGTGTTACATAATACAACCTTACAATTTAAACATGTATAAAACATTGTAATCTACTATCGTATACATCTTCTAGAACTTAAGCATGATTCAAGAGCATGTATTTAAATAAACAGAAATCTTCGAACTTTATCACGTAGCACGTAACTTTTATCGTGAGTCCTTAACCTACAATAGTGGTTATTTGCAAGAGTGAGCTCTGTGACGAACGAGAATTTTGTAAAGATATTTGAATATTTATCGAAATAAATAAATATTTTTAATGATTTAATTATTGAGTTAAATAATTAATTCATGAATTTGTGGTAGATTAATTTAATTATATGTGTGACATTAATTAAATTAATGTGTAGTAATTTAATAGTTCAAAGTATATATTTAATTGAGTTTATTGGATTAAATGAATTAATTAAATAAGCATAATGTACTTTAATTAATTTAGTAGTTAATTAAAGAATTAATGAATTGACATAATTAATAAATAAAAATATTAATTATGTGACAATGTGAATTAATGCAAAGTTATTATTATTTTATTTAATTGATTTAAATAAAATTAATTAGTTAATTAGTAGTGTGACTATTAACTATATTATAAGAGTTTATTAAAATAAAGGGAAAGGAAGAAAATAAGAAAGCCAAACGAGGCCTTAATAGAAGTTAATTTGCAACGAATATAATTTATACGTATAATACCCATATCATATCGACATTTGTTATTATTATTTGGGTTAGAAAGTCAGAGAAAGTTTGTGAAGTTAGAGAGAAAAAAGAAGAAGAAGAAAAGATTGAGAGAGATTGAGAAAGGAAGAATTGAGAAATCAATTGTGTTTCTTTGATTTATCTTCACTACTAAGGGTAATCCATTCTTTTCAAGTTTTTAAAATTGATAGTTCTTCATTACGTGTTTTAAAGTTTTCTATGAAAATTGGATTTCACAATTGGGTTATGATATGACTTTATCTATATGGGTTTATGATGATAAGATGTTTTATAATTGGTATGAATGATTTAAAATGATCAATTTTATTTAATTTGGCCTTAATTAGGTTTTGAAGAAAATTACAGAGTTTTTATACGTCTATGTAAAAACTCTCTGTTAAGAATCATTTTGGGAAATTAAAGTATGAGGTTATCATATATGTGACCGTAGATGTTAGTATTATGTGTTAGATCATGTATCCATGATTTACACTGATCACACCAAGTAATGTTGTTAATAAATGGGTTTTATGAAATTACAGAGTATTGAATATGGGCGAATAACCCATATGGGTTAAATTAATGATTGAATCATATGTTTATATTTAAATTGATACATGAATATGATTGTATATGTTAACACAAAGAAAATGAAATTGAAATGAATGGATTTGGTGTAGTAACGAATCCGTAAGGAGAATTTTTATGTTTTTCATTAAACTCTTGAAAATTTTGAAGAACAGTGAAAATTAATATTTTGATTGTGTAATTACATGACTTGGAATGTTAAGAACATGTTATAAGTGATATATAATGTTCCTGTGAAGTTTATACTTCATGGGTAATATTATAAATCAGTGTATTGGTGTAAAATTTGAGAAAGTGGCCGAATTTCTGTGTTCTTAGTGAACTGGAAATTCTGGGAAAACGTAGCCGCGCGACCGCGCCGGTTACAAGGCTGAATGGCGCGCGGCCGCGTCCGTTTGAAATTTTTGAAAAATTTGCTAAGTGTTGAAATTTGAGAAAAATATTTTTAATCTAATGAACATGAAAGCATGTTGTAAATATGATAGGATGTTGATATGAGTTTAATAAATTATGTTACGTGATTAATTAATAAATTAATTATGTGACTTAAATTATTATTTATAAACTTTAAATAATGTGATATAAATATGAAGACATTATTTTATGTCTAATAAACATGAAGACATGTTATTTATGTAATAAGTTGTTAATACAAGTTAATAATTTAAGTTATGTGATTAATTAACAAGTTAATTAATCAACGTGAACCATTATTTGAAAAACCTAATAATGAGTTCAAATAACACTAATTGTAAATCAATAATCATATCGAACCTGTGATTAATTGATATTGTAAATGTGTGATAGGTAAGAATAATTAAAGAAGTGAGTAATAATTGTAGCTTGCGCACGATGCAAGTTTTCTATCCCTAACTTACTATTATTGTTGGGCAAGTTTCCTAAACTAAACTTTTAAATTCAGCAATTGCTATGCTTAATTACTATTATTGAGCAAATTCTTACTCTTGAATATCCAAGTTTAGAATTTCACATGAGATGCTATGATTCTTTTAAAAGTATCATTTAAGTGTACAATACTTATTCAATTGTATACCTTGAGAAGTTAATATTCAATTTGAATATCATTTATTGAGTTATCCAAACCAACTTTATTTGGTGTGGATTCTGATGTCAAATTGAGATGAACAACCATAATATAGGAGATTAATGAAGATGCTTTAAGCGTTAAGATAGTGTGCATAATATCAGTACGAAGGGCTGATCTCCCTAAGTACGAGAAGTAAAGTCTATAGTCTTATGACAGTTAAAGGTTGGAAATGTTAATATACTTGACAACCTAAGACTCGGTTCAAGGTCTTATTGACCCTCAGAAGTAATTTGACTCTCGATTAATATTCTTGATTCAAAAGTTGAGAAGTAATTTGACTCTTGATTAATATTCTTGATTCAAATGTTGAGCTTTCTGTTATTCAGAATTCTTTCACTCGCATGTTATTATTCTTTCATATTTTTATACTTGCGGGCATTCGTGCTCACTCTAGCATAATAACATTGCAGCTAATAATGAACGAAGTGATGTACCTTCTAGTAGCAAGGGCAAAGGAAAAGCTAACAAGTGTTGAAGACTTGTGTTGATGTTAAGAATGTTAAAGTTCAAGATTTATGTATGATGATTTAAGACTTATTTATTTACGTTTTCATAACAGAGATGTAAGGTTAAGTTTAACCTGGGATTTATGATGTATTATTATTTCAGATGATGTAAGATGATGATTTATTTATCTAATAAATGAATTTCATTATTTATGCGTAGATAGTTGTATGATATTGTAACAGTGAACACCAAATCCTGTGGAAATTAAGATACCGAATTTGGGGGTGTCACAAGTTGGTATCAAAGATGTAGGTTATGAACCTTAGGTGGGGGAAAAACCTTAGGATAGTAGCCTTCGTGAAGATAGTAATGATAACTCTGATTGAGTTCTAAGAAAGATAATAAAATTACCTTATGTGCTATGTGCTTTTGTGTTCATACTTGTTAGAGTATTGATTAGCATCACGTAAAAACTAAGACTTAAAACTTATTTTGTCAGGATGTCAGATACTGGAGGAGCTAGTCAGCCCAGTGATGTTATACCCCTAGAGACTAGAGATGAGGAGCCCCGGGACATACATACTGTCTGGGAGTAGTTAGTACAGCCAGAGACATCTCCTGTGATTCCAGATTTTGGTCTGGAGCATGAGCCAGAGACGGACTCAGAGGAGGACCCTAAAGAGGTTGAGATTTCGGCTGAGGCAGCCGAGGAGGAGGAAGAAGAGGAGGAAGACCCTGAGGATTTCCCACCGAACTCTGTCAGTGCTGATATGTATGATTTATTGTATGATCGCAACATAGAGTTACGAGATATAATTCAGGAGTTGACGGAGCAGTCAGTTGCTCAGGGTGGTGAGATTGAGACACTCCACACACGTCTTGGCAATGTGGAGTGGGATTTGGTTCATGAGAAGGGCCAAACTGAGTAGAAGATAGAGGAGATAGAAAAGTTAAAGAATGAGTTGAAAGAGAAATCTGAAAGACTCGCCATAGTGTAAGAAGCTTGGGTGAGAAATGCACGACGTGAAGATCTGGCAGAGGATGATGCGCGTGTGAAGAGAGTTAAGGTTGCAGAGACGTGCTACACATTTCTGAGGGCAATGGATGAGGCCCAGGACCGAGTTATGAGATATCCAATTTAGTTCAAGGGACTGCCTGGGTATATCTTAGATCGCAGGACTATGTCCCGCATTATAGAGGAGGAGCGTAGTGAAGCTGTCCGACGCCTTAGTAGGCCGAGATAGGACAATATGATATTGTTAATGTTTAAATAATCGTAAATAATGTAAATTCTGATGTGATTATAAACAAAGGAATATTATGATAATGTAAATCCTGTAGAAACTTTATTTCAGGATAGTTGATGTAAATGGCAGAAATGCTATCGTATCGTATTAAAAGCTTTTGGTTTTAATAAAATAATAAAGTTTGTTCAAGATGATATGGATTAAGTGAGTATGTTAAAATATTTAATATTATGTGATACTCTTTGGAGTAGTTAATGTAAATTCCGATGTGATTAAAAACAAAGGAATATTTTGAGAAACTAAATCCTGAAGATTCTTTATCTTGGGATAGTTGAGGTAAATGGCAGAGATGCTATAGTACTATGTTTAAAACTTTTGATTTAAATAAAATATCAAAGGTTATTTGAAAAGAAAAGAGTTAAAGTGGTTATGTTAAATATTTGAGTTAAGTCTTAACTATTTAAGAGATTGAATAAAGATCTAATGAGCGTATATTCTTAACAAAAATATGCCGCCAATAAGGAGACAAAATCGTCGACAAGCCCAAGAAGGGTTAACCAATAACAATAACAACAATGATGCCAATGTGAACCCCGTTCAGCAGTTGGTAAATCTGTTGGCTGGAGCGATGAACAATCAGCCTCAAGCTCCATTGAACACCTCATTTAAAGACTTTAAGGCAATGGGACCACCAGATTTTAAGGGTTTCACGAACCCGATAGAAGCTCAGACTTGGGTTATGGAAATGGAGAAAATTTTAGAGGTCGCCCGAGTTAGGGAGGACCAGAAGACCGCCTACGCGACATTTATGTTAAAATTAGAAGCCAGCTACTAGTGGCAGGAAAATAAGATCAGGGGAGGAGAAGGTGTAATAACCTGGGAAAGGTTTAAAGAAATGTTTTTCGAGATGTATTTCCTGACCAGCTCCCAGAATCATATGGAGCTACAGTTTTTGGAGTTGAAGTAGGGGAATATGTCTGTGCCCGACTACGCGGCAAAGTTTAACGAATTGTCCAGGTTTGCCCAATATCAGGTGCATACTGACGAAAGAAAGGCTAGGCGTTTTGAACAGGGACTGAAACCCTGGTTGTATACCAAGGTGTCAATGTTTCAATTGAACACTTTTGCTGGAGTTCTGGAGAAGGCCATTCTCGCTGAAGGTGGAAGCGAAGCGATGTCTAAGTACAATCAGGATCAAAAGAAGAAGAAGAATGATAATGAAGGAAATAATAAGGCTAGTGGCAGTCACACAGGGGGAACTTATAATCATAAACGAAAATAGAATGACAACCCGTCGTCTGTAAGTCAGCAAGGTAGTCAGAAGAAAAAGTTAGAACTATGCCCAACTTGTGGGAAGACTAAATTGGGAGTCTTCATGAAAGGAAAAAGAGTTTGCTACAATTGTGGTCAGGAAGGCCACATAGCACCTAACTGCCCTAACCCTAAGAAGGGCGCCTGCTACACATGTGGGTCGAAGGATCACTTGGCTAGAGACTGTCCAAAGAAGGCATCTGGAGGGGCAGGGTCAGGTGGAAATAAGGGAAATAATGGTGGAAATCCTCTGATAATTACCACACCGACTTTGACAAACAGACCAACCGCAATAACAATCAACAGGACAGTACAAGACGCTGTGCAGTCTTGTGATATGGTGTCAGGTATCATTCCGATCAATAAAGTCAATGCTTATATTTTATTTGATTCGGGTGCTACTTGTTCATTTATATCCGATGACTTTGCAAAGAATTTAGAATTGCTTAAAGACGAATTAGAGATCCCTATAAACATAGAGATTGCGAATAAGGAAGTAATTCCTGTTAAGTATATATACAAGAACTATAGAGTGGATATTAAGGGTAACGTTATGAACGTAGATCTGATCCCGATTAAACTTGGGAAATTTGACGTTATCCTGGGAAGGGATTGGCTATTCAATTATGGAGCCGTAATTGATTGCTAGAAGAAATGTATTAACCTTATGACTCTGTCAAAGGTTGTGTTTTATGGCGACAAGTCGCCGAGACAAGCCAGTTGTCTGACGATGATGCAAGCCAGAAAGTTATTAAGACAAGGCTGTTTAGGATATTTAGCCTACATAGTCGATAGTCGTAAAGAGAATCCAAAGTTGGAGGAAATACTAGTTGTAAGGGACTTTGTGGATGTGCTTCTGGACGATTTTCCAGGACTTCCGCCGAATAGAGAAGTAGATTTTGTAATCGATTTGGTGCCAGGAACGGCTCCAATATCGAAAGCACCGTACCAGATGGCTCCGGTAGAAATGAAAGAACTGATGGCTCAGTTACAAGAACTATTGGGTAAGAAATATATTCAACCGAGCGCATCACCGTGGGGAGCGCCGATGTTATTTGTTAAAAAAAAGGATGGTACGATGCGACTCTGCATCGATTATAGAGAGTTGAATAAGGTTACCATTAAGAATAGATATCCATTACCAAGAATTGATGATTTGTTTGATCAGTTAAAAGGAGCGAGATATTTCTCGAAGATAGACCTAAGAAGTGGATATCATCAGCTGAAGGTGAGGCCTGAAGATGTTCCAAAGACAGCGTTTAGGACACGATATGGTCACTACGAATTTTTGGTTATGTCATTTGGTCTAACAAATGCGCCTGCAGCATTTATGGGCCTAATGAATGGAGTGTTCAAGCCGTTTCTGGACAAATTTGTAGTGGTTTTTATTGATGATATATTGGTCTATTCTAAGACCAAGGAAGAACATGTTGAGCATTTGAAGTTGACGTTAGAAGTATTAAGAAGAGAGAAGTTGTATGCCAAATTCTCAAAGTGTGAATTCTGGATTGAAAGGGTGAAATTTCTCAGACACGTGATTGATAAGGACGAAATTTCGGTGGATCCCTCCAAAGTCGAAGCGGTGATGAATTGGGATCAGTCGAAAACACCGTCGGAAGTAAGAAGTTTTCTTGGATTAGCTAGTTACTATAGAAGATTTATTCAGAATTTTTCCAAGATCGCCACTCCATTAACGAATTTGACTAGGAAAGTTGTGAAATTCGTTTGGATAGAGAAGTGTGAGGAAAGTTTTCAAGAACTTAAGAGAAGGTTAAGTACAGCACCTGTGTTGTTCCTTCTGGATGACACAGGAAATTTTGTGGTATATAGTGATGCGTCGCATAAAGGGCTAGGCTGTGTGCTTATGCAAAACGACAAAGTCATTGCGTATGCGTCACGACAATTGAAAGATTATGAGAAGCGATATCCAACCCACGATTTGGAATTAGCTGCGGTGATATTTTCTTTAAAGATTTGGAGACATTATCTCTATGGGGAGAAGTGTGAAATATATACAGATCATAAGAGTCTGAAGTATATTTTCACACAGAAAGACTTGAATATGCTCCAAAGAAGGTGGCTGGAGTTAATAAAGGATTATGATTGTGATATCTTATACCACCCAGGCAAAGCGAATGTTGTAGCTGACGCCTTAAGCAGAAAGGGTCGGGAGAAGTTGATGATGCTGACAATACAGGAAGAATTAATTTCAGCAATGGAAAAGTTGGAATTGGAAGTAGGATGTCCAATGGAGACTGACGAGAAACTGTTCCAGATGCAAGCTGGAACAACTTTATTGGATAAGATTAAGGAAGCACAAATCCTGGATAACGAATGTGAGGAAGTAAAGAAAAAGATATCTGAAGGGACTGAACTTAGATTTAAAATAGACAGCGAAGGATTGTTGAGATTTGAAAGTAGAGTTTGGGTACCGCCAATACCAGAAATCAAGGAGGACATTCTGAGCGAGGCTCATAGTTTGAAGTATTCCATTCACCCCGGAAGTACCAAGACGTATCAGGATTACGACAACACTTTTGGTGGGCAAATATGAAGAAAGACGTTACCGATTGTGTTGCCAAGTGTCTGACTTGCCAAAGGGTCAAGGCAGAACACCAAAGACCAAGTGGTTTGTTACAACCTTTAGAAATCCCAGAATGGAAATATGAACATATTACAATGGATTTTGTTGTTGGCCTTCCGACGACCCAGAAAGGCTATGACGCAGTATGGGTTATCGTCGACCGATTAACGAAATCCACACACTTTCTTCCGATCAAAATCATATTTAACCTCGAACAATTGGCGAAGTTATATGTAAAAGAGATTATTTCGAGGCATGGGGTGCCAGTGTCAATTATTTTTAACCGTGATTCGCGCTTCACATCGAATTTCTGGAAGCGACTGCAAGAATGTATGGGAACATAGTTGAGGATGAGCACCGCTTATCACCCTCAGACTGACGGGCAAAGTGAAAGAACAATCCAAACATTAGAGGATATGCTTAGAGCATGTATAATGGATTTTAAAGGCAATTGGGATGATCATTTGCCGCTTGTAGAATTTGGTTATAATAATAGTTACCACGCTAGTATTGGTATGCCGCCTTACGAAGTATTGTACGGTAAAAAGTGCAGAACTCCACTGTACTGGGATGAAGTTGGTGAAAAACAATTGCTAGGACCAGAGTTAGTCCAACAAACGGCAGAAATAGTTAAAGTGATTCGGCCAAGATTAGTAGCGGCTCAGGATAGGCATAAGAAATACGCCGATCCACACCGCAAGAATGTAAAGTTTGAATCGGGTGGTTTTGTATTTTTGAAAGTCTCTCATTAGAAGGGAAAGATCAGATTTGGTAAGAAGGGAAAATTGAGCCAGAGGTTCATTGGACCCTTTGAGGTACTCCGAAGAATTGGAGAAGTAGCCTATGAGGTAGCTTTACCTCCGGCACTGGAGCATGTCCACAACGTTTTCCATATGTCGGTATTACGACGTTATAAACCCGATTACAAACATGTGATAGAATATGAACCCCTACAATTTGAGAAAGATTTATCATATGAAAAAGTTCCTGTTCAGATAATTTACAGGAAAGAGCAAGTTCTCAAGAACAAGGTAATACCTTCTGTTAAGGTAATTTGGAGGAACCACAACGCTAAAGAAGCTACGTGGGAATTCGAAGAGAATATGATGAAGAATTATCCACACTTATTTTCTTGAATAGGTGAACGTGATTCTGGGGACAGAATCCTTTTAAGGGAGGAAAGATGTGACGAACGAGAATTTTGTAAATATATTTGAATATTTATTAAAATAAATAAATATTTTTAATGATTTAATTATTGAGATAAATAATTAATTCATGAATTTGTAAAGAGTTTTGCAAAGTTGTTTGAATATTTATTGTAATAAATAAATATTTTGGTTATGAGAATGTGATGGGACGAAATTATTAATTGAACCGTGATTCTGAGAATAGAATCCTTTTAAGGGGGGAAAGATGTGACGAACGAGAATTTTGTAAAGATATTTGAATATTTATTAAAATAAATAAATATTTTTAATAATTTAATTATTGAGTTAAATAATTAATTCATGAATTTGTGGTAGATTAATTTAATTATATGTGTGACATTAATTAAATTAATGTGTAGTAATTTAATAGTTCAAAGTATATATTTAATTGAGTTTATTAGATTAAATGAATTAATTAAATAAGCATAATGTACTTTAATTAATTTAGTAGTTAATTAAAGAATTAATGAATTGACATAATTAATAAATAAAAATATTAATTATGTGACAATGTAAATTAATGTAAAGTTATTATTATTTTATTTAATTGATTTAAATAAAATTAATTAGTTAATTAGTAGTGTGACTATTAATATATTATAAGAGTTTATTAAAATAAAGGAAAAGGAAGAAAATAAGAAAGCCAAACGAGGCCTTAATAGAAGTTAATTTGCAACGGATATAATTTATACGTATAATACCCATATCATATCGACATTTGTTATTATTATTTGGGTTAGAAAGTCAGAGAAAGTTTGTGAAGTTAGAGAGAAAAAAAAAAGAAGAAGAAAAGATTGAGAGAGATTGAGAAAGGAAGAATTGAGAAATCAATTGTGTTTCTTTGATTTATCTTCACTACTAAGGGTAATCCATTCTTTTCAAGTTTTTAAAATTGATAGTTCTTCATTACGTGTTTTAAAGTTTTTTGTGAAAATTGGATTTCACAATTGGGTTATGATATGACTTTATCTATATGGGTTTATGATGATAAGGTGTTTTATAATTGGTATGAATGATTTAAAATGATCAATTTTATTTAATTTGGCCTTAATTAGGTTTTGAAGAAAATTACAGAGTTTTTATACGTCTATGTAAAAACTCTCTGTTAAGAATCATTTTGGGAAATTAAAGTATGAGGTTATCATATATGTGACCGTAGGTGTTAGTATTATGTGTTAGATCATGTATCCATGATTTACACTGATCACACCAAGTAATGTTGTTAATAAATGGGTTTTATGAAATTACAGAGTATTGAATATGGGCCAATAACCCATATGGGTTAAATTAATGATTGAATCATATGTTTATATTTAAATTGATACATGAATATGATTGTATATGTTAAAACAAAGAAAATGAAATTGAAATGAATGGATTCGGTGTAGTAACGAATCCGTAAGGAGAATTTTTATGTTTTTCATTAAACTTTTGAAAGTTTTGAAGAACAGTGAAAATTAATATTTTGATTGTGTAATTACATGACTTGGAATGTTAAGAACATGTTATAAGTGATATATAATGTTCCTGTGAAGTTTATACTCATGGGTAATATTATAAATCAGTGTATTGGTGTAAAATTTGAGAAAGTGGCCGAATTTCTGTGTTCTTAGTGAACTGGAAATTCTGGGAAAACGTAGCCGCGCGGCCGCGCCGGTTACAAGGCTGAATGGCGCGCGGCCGCGTCCGTTTGAAATTTTTGAAAAATTTGCTAAGTGTTGAAATTTGGGAAAAATATTTTTAATCTAATGAACATGAAAACATGTTGTAAATATGATAGGATGTTGATATGAGTTTAATAAATTATATTACGTGATTAATTAATGAATTAATTATGTGACTTAAATTATTATTTATAAACTTTAAATAATGTGATATAAATATGAAGACATTATTTTATGTCTAATAAACATGAAGACATGTTATATATGTAATAAGTTGTTAATACAAGTTAATAATTTAAGTTATGTGATTAATTAACAAGTTAATTAATCAACGTGAACCATTATTTGAAAAACCTAATAATGAGTTCAAATAACACTAATTGTAAATCAATAATCATATCGAACCTGTGATTAATTGATATTGTAAATGTGTGATAGGTAAGAATAATTAAAGAAGTGAGTAATAATTGTAGCTTGCGCACGATGCAAGTTTTCTATCCCTAACTTACTATTATTGTTGGGCAAGTTTCCTAAACTAAACTTTTAAATTCAGCAATTGCTATGCTTAATTACTATTGTTGAGCAAATTCTTACTCTTGAATATCCAAGTTTAGAATTTCACATGAGATGCTATGATTCTTTTAAAAGTATCATTTAAGTGTACAATACTTATTCAATTGTATACCTTGAGAAGTTAATATTCAATTTGAATATCATTTATTGAGTTATCCAAACCAACTTTATTTGGTGTGGATTCTGATGTCAAACTGAGATGAACAACCATAATATAGGAGATTAATGAAGATGCTTTAAGCATTAAAATAGTGTGCACAATATCAGTACGAAGGGCTGATCTCCCTAAGTACGAGAAGTAAAGTCTATAGTCTTATGACAGTTAAAGGTTGGAAATGTTAATATACTTGACAACCTATAAGACTCGGTTCAAGGTCTTATTGACCCTCAGAAGTAATTTGACTCTCGATTAATATTCTTGATTCAAAAGTTGAGAAGTAATTTGACTCTTGATTAATATTCTTGATTCAAATGTTGAGCTTTCTGTTATTCAGAATTCTTTCACTCGCATGTTATTATTCTGTCATATTTTTATACTTGCGGGCATTCGTGCTCACTCTTGCATAATAACATTGCAGCTAATAATGAACGAAGTGATGTACCTTCTAGTAGCAAGGGCAAAGGAAAAGCTAACAAGTGTTGAAGACTTGTGTTGATGTTAAGAATGTTAAAGTTCAAGATTTATGTGTGATGATTTAAGACTTATTTATTTACGTTTCTGCAACAAAGATTTAAGGTTAAGTTTAACCTGGGATTTATGATGTATTGTTATTTCAGATGATGTAAGATGATGATTTATTTATCTAATAAATAAATTTTATCATTTATGGGTAGATAGTTGTATGATATTGGAACAGTGAACACTAACTCCTGTGGAAATTAAGATACCGGATTTGGGGGTTTCACAAGCTCGGCAGCTCAGCAATTCTAACAGTTTTCATGCAACACATAGCATATAATATCATACCTAGTTCATGCATTCATAATCAATCGATATATACTACGCATGTTACTTCTCACATAACAAGCATATCATCAAAGGTCAACTTTCAATCTCATACATATCTTATATACAGTTCATATATAAGTTAACATTATCATGGCATAATATAATTCATCTAACAGTTTATTGAATTCATATATCAAATAAGAACTGAAAGACTTGCCTGTTGCGTAGTTTAACAACTACGACTTAACTTCTTAAAGATATTTACGCTTCGTGTATTTCTACACAATCATACAATTATGAATTCATACATATCAGTTATACATATCCATACATTCTCAATATAATAACCATTGATTACATTGTTATCTAACTTGGTTCTTAGAACCTTCGTTTTACTTTCTCATCACATTTTTAGAAAATTATGTACGTATAGGTATACCTTATCTATACATATTTACTATAATCTATTATATATATGTGTCACACATTTATCTAAAGGTGTTTAACATATATTTAACACTTATATGATCATTATTATTCATATGTTTCTCAAACCTTAACGGAATTATAGTTTCCGAGTTTTATATAACCATTGTACAAATCACACTTAATGCATAATTAAGATTCTATTTTATAACTCAGAAATAATAATGTAAACATGCTACTATGTTCATCACGTATATATGTGAGGTGTCATACTAGTTAAGATGCATGCTCA
Organism: Panax stipuleanatus; assembly: GCA_020205555.1. Taxonomy (NCBI): domain Eukaryota; kingdom Viridiplantae; phylum Streptophyta; class Magnoliopsida; order Apiales; family Araliaceae; genus Panax; species Panax stipuleanatus. Next base: position 151,112,528 of record CM035117.1, on the reverse strand, counting down.
CAAACACCTTTAACATATACGCACAACTAGCATCGATAATTGCTTTAAAACATATCTAATTCATGCTTAACTAACTTTCATAGTGTCTAGTAAGGTGTGTGCACATACATGACATTTAAAAGCTCTAGCATGCATGCTCAAACATATTAGAACAATAATACACTATGTTCACGCAACTTAGTTTGCAAAAAGTCCGAATCTTACTTTTGAAACAATTATGACTTAAACCATAAATGCTAGGGTAAACTCAACACTTTTAAATTTACATTTCATGCCTATCTAGACCATGCAATTATGCTCAAAAAGTCAGAACATAAGCATCAATAGTATGTGCCAAGGCTCATTTTAAAAACTTATAACTTCTTTAGAAATCGTACACTAACGAAGTCAAGAATGTTCATGATATGTCAAGGTACTTATTCATACCTGTTAAACCTGATTTCATGTATGTCTAAGTCATTTACACATACTCAAATGGTCAGAAATTACAAGACATAAGTCTTGGTCAAGTTCACTTCAAATGTCTTTAAGTTTTTCTTGAAAACCTCTTGAATCTATCAATCATGTATGCTAGTGTATGATTAACACTTTAAACATGCATTTAATGTTAATATAAACTATACTATCATGTTCATAAAAATCAGAATGCTCACATGATGTGTTCGTGACAAGGTTCACTTTCAGAACTACAAGTTTCATTTCAAAATCATAAGGTTTTTAATCAATCGTGCGTACTAACGTCGTTATACATGCTCATACTACATGAATATACTTATATGTGTGTGCTAAATCAGTTTACATGCTTGCCAAATAAGGTACTATAGGTTAGCACATAACAGCTTAGCAACAGAAATCAAAAACTCTAGTTCAGGCCCGGCGGAGCTGCGCCGCTGGCCAGTACAAAACTGGCGCAGCTGCGCAGGTGGCCGGCCAGAGATAGAAACAGTTCTGTTTTGGCAGAACTTAAGGCCAACTCAGAAATTGTTCAGCAATTCAATTCTTAACATACAATATTGCAACCCGAACATGTTTACTAACTCATTAAACACTTGATAAACATATTCCAATCACTTAATCAATCAATTCATGTTCAATTGAAGAATCAAGAATTTAGAAATTTTACAGAAAATGAAGAACAAGGATATAAATGTTATACCTCTGTTAAACACTTGAGCTGCTAAAGCAATTCTTAGTCTCTTTCACAATGACAGTATACTCACTCTCTATAACTTCCTTAGCAATATAATTCTCAGCAATTGAAATAGTGAAGGAAGAGAGCACTTATATAGGCAATTTTATACACGGTTCATGACTTTGCTTATCATTTCAAAACAATGGATGAAGCAATTATCTGATGGTTAGCAAGTAGTTGGTGAGGAGTTGGTGATTCTCATCATGAATCCCGCTCCCCTTGAAATCATATGCTAGACTTTGATGAATTTGAGAGAAGAGTATAGGGTAGCTAGCCATGTGGGTATACACGTGAAGAAGAATTGGGCACTCAATGTTGGACAAATAATAAAACTCAGCAACTTGAAATGTACACACTAAGGTTATATATATATATAGTTTATATACACTTAGGTTGTATAATTAAGTCACAATGTAATTCCCATAAATAAATAATACTACCATGTAGTAAATTTACTGTGCACATATATAATTCGTGTACATTTTCTTAATACCAAATATTGGATATGATTATTATTCATCCTTATAACGGTTATTATTGTAATTATAATAACTTAGTAAAAACAATATCAATTAACAATGCTTACTCTTTAAAATATCCACATGGTACTAATTAAGGTTCACTCACACACATGTAGTCACATAAACATTATTATGTAACCTACATAATACAATTAATTTTTACTATGTAGACTATAGACATAATACATAGCCATATCAATGTGTCACCTTGTACTATATATATAATATATAGTTAACTACCATATACTAATGGTTTAATTATTGTCTGCTTATATAAAATAATTAATCAAGTAAATATAATCTCATTATATTTATTACTCCTTTGCACATTAATATATTATTTATTCATAATAATAGTTAACTGACATATTATCAATTAATTATTCGCTAATCATTAACCCTTTGTAATCACAATTAATCCTTTACACGCTTATATTTTATTATTCTCAATAACAATAAATTCATACGTTATCGATTAATTATTCAAAATATTAATTAATCAATCACGTTTAAACCTCTACACTATATTTAAGTAAATTGAATATTTAAATACTAATTCTTCTATTAATACCCTGATATAAAACCTTATGGTTGGTCTACTAATTTAACAATCCATTAGTGACTCCCTTTTAATTAATCATAGCAATTATACGCATAGGCTCTAACTCACATAACATGTATACTTGCACATAGAAATAATTCTCATAATAATATTAATTAATCCCGTTTAATCATTCCTTCAAAACATGATATAATAAATATTATTATATTATATCATTTCTAATAGAGGCATTAATCCTAATATTATTTAAATATAATATCTAAGCATTGTTAAAATAGTTACATGTACGACACGTGTACAACTTTTTATATAAAAAATAGACCATAAGTTTATTTCCTATTAGTATATTACACATAGCAAATATGTTTCGATATATTTACCCTCATTCATAATACCTCAGTCAAAGACATACAAGGTATTATTATTATTATTATTTAAAATAACACTTCTCCCTATTTATTAAAATAAATCAATACAAGAAATTATTTTAATAATCTTTATTAGAAATATGTAATAATTATTTCTCTTTCCACCAATCCACATAATTCAAGATATATATATTTACACTTCTCGTCGTGTATTCAATTAATTAATAATTCTCTAACCAATACATATTTAACGATATATATTGATTTCCTTTCTCTCTCTAACAACGTACATATACTTCAGAAAAATGGTGACTATCAAAAATATTTAATGTCATTATCTTACCATGATAAATAATTCTATAAATTATTTAATATTGATAGATAAATATTATCCATCTCTCTTACTAATTCATCTCTACCACGTATAACAAATATATAATAATGATATATATTTATTAAACACTAAAATCACATATAACATAGCTCATATTATCCTATGTAATTTAATACTACAAATCTCATATCACAGATATATATATTCATATTCGAATCTATCTCATGCTTTAAGAATTTTATTCATTAAATTCTTATTAATAATGATTCTTGGAAATTCGGGTCCTTACACTTACCGTAGTAAGTTTTAATTTGGGTATATGAAATGAAATATTATCGCTTTCATAATATGGAATATGAAAGAAAATAATATTCTTTATGAATATTGAAAAAAGTAACATCATTTACGAGAAAAATAATATCCCTTACCTTAGTAGGAAAGTATTTCCAATTGGTATAGCGGAGATATTCTTGAAGAAAACTTGCACTATTTGCAACACTCAAAATTTCTTTAAACTCAAAAGAAATACGCTCAATATTATAGAAGAAGAATTCTCTGATTTTGGTGTGATTTTTATTTCTAAACTAAGCATCCTATTTATAAGAGAATGAAAGGATACTATTTAGAAAATAAAATCACGGATGCACAGTAAAGAAATTCACAAGCGCGCACCGGCGAAATTTTTTGATTTTACTATTTATTACTGTGCAATAAAATATTCTAATAAAATGAAAATTTTAAATAAATATAATATATTCTATTTATAATATAATAAAACAAAACTTAATATATATATATAAATAAAACTGAGATAACTTTCTACCGACGATTTTAAAAAATGAGAAAGTGGGGGTCCATGTAATAAGCCAAATTTACAACAAATACTTCATAAAAAAACCCTCTATTTATTTCAATTCACTTGGCTTCACAAAACACATTTTTAATAACATTCATCATTAATATTATAACTCACAATATTAATAACCAGATCATTCCCAGAAAAAGAGGGGGCTTTCTGATAAGGACTTCTCCTTATTGGCGCGCAATTAAATAACCCTACCCCTTTTCTCGACAGAATTTTTTAGACATTGTCAATAATGCAAATAATAATATGAATAGCTGTGTCGTCTCAATTATTGATTTAATAATATAAAATATTGTGCAGATGATACTGTGACAATAATTGAATTAATAATATGAGATACTATGCAACAACTACTGTTGCAATAATTGAATAAAATTGAGTAACTTCTCACGTAAGCATCAATAATCAAAGATACTGTACAATACCGTGTGCTACTGTGCAACCACGTGTATTACTGTTCTTTTATCACCGGGTATTTCAACAATTTTAACGGTAAAAGTTTTGCCGTTATTTATAAAAAATTTATTCTTGTCGTTTTCTTCATCCGACAATTTTTCGTTATGGGGCTCACAAATGATTGCGCCATCGTACGAATATTCCCTGACAAAAAGAATATTCCCCGACCAAACGAATATTTTTCGACACAATGAATATTTTATAACCACTTGCTTACCTTGAAAAATTTGCAAATTTCACCCATAACTAAAGCATTTTATCAAATCAACACCTTACTATTTCAAAATAATATATAGAGGAAATTTAATTTTATTCATAAAAGTTGGGGTATTACAACCTCCCCTCCTTATAAAATTTCGTCCTCGAATTTGACGTACGTACCTGGTATGTCGAAGAGGTGAGGATACCTTGCTTTCATTTTCGATTCTAACTCCCAGGTCATTTCCTCAATAGCATAGTTCCTCCACAAAACTTTGACTTGTGGTATAACCTTTGTGCGTAGAACATGCTCCTTCCTATCCAAGATCTTGACAGGTACCTCCTCGTACGTTAAATCTTCGGCTATCTCGTCTGGTTCTAACTCAATAATGTGGTTTGGGTCTTTCACATATTTATGAAGCACGGATATGTGAAAAACGTTATGAACACGAGACATACTTGGAGGTAAAGCGAGTCTATAGGCCACATTTCATACTCGGTCAAGAATCTCAAATGGACCAATAAATCGTGGATTGAGCTTTCCTCTCTTCCCGAATCTTGTAACTCCCTTCCATGGAGCAACACGTAACAATACATGATCCCCAACATTAAATTCCACGTCCTTTCGATGAAGATTCGCATAACTCTTTTGTCGATCCTGTGCCGTTTGTATATGTTGTTGGATCATTTGAATCTTTTTCGTAGTCATACGCACCAACTCTGGTCCCAATAATGTTGCTTCGCCCACCTCATTCCAGCATACTGGAGAACGACACTTTCTCCCATACAACGCCTCAAATGGAGCCATACCTATACTTACCTGATAATTATTTTTGTAAGAGAATTTCACCAATGGTAGGTACTTATCCCAACTCCCTTTGAAGTATAGAACACAGAGTCTCATTAGATCTTCAAGAGTTTGAATAGTCATTTCCGATTGTTCGTCCGTTTGAGGATGATAAGCCAAACTGAATCGTAAATCCGTGACAATAGCTTTCTGCAAACTGACCCAAAATCGTGAAGTGAATCTTGGGTCACGATCCAAAACTATAGATACTGGCATGCTATGCAATCTCACAATCTCATTTATGTACATACGAGCAAGATGTTCCAGTGAATAAGTCTCTCGTATAGGCAAGAAATGAGAAGACTTGGTTAATCTATCGACAATAACCCAAATCGCATCTATGCCTTGAGAAATCTTGGGAAGACCAGTAACGAAATCTATGGTAATGTGTTCCCATTTCCATTTTGGAATCTCAAGTGGTTGCAATGGACCCTTTGGCACTTGATGCTCTGCCTTGACATGTTGACACCTTAAACACCTCGAGATAAACTCCGCGATCTCTCTCTTCATATTGCTCCACCAAAATGTATGTCGAAGATCACGATACATTTTGGTACTCCCAGGATGGATTGCAAACGGTGTGTTGTGTGACTCCATCATGATTCTATACTTTAAATCGGAATTGTTAGGAACGCAAAGTCTGGAGTTGACTCGAAGTATTCCTTCTTCATCGATTGTTGCTTCTGGAATAGCATCTTCTTGTACCTTCTTCTTTATCTTCATCAGCTCCGGGTCTGTAGCTTGAGCAGCTTTAACTTTATCAATTAAAGCTGGTTCTACACGTATACTTGACATCATCGCACTCGTTCCCGCATATGATCTTCTACTCAACGCGTCAGCTACCACGTTCGCTTTACCAGGATGGTATTGGATGGTATGGTCGTATTCTTTCAACAGCTCAAGCCAACGTCGTTGTCGCATGTTGAGTTCCTTTTGAGTGAAAAAATATTTAAGGCTCTTATGATCCGTATAAATCTCCACTTTCTCTCCATACAAGTAGTGTCTCCAGATCTTCAATGCGAAAACGACTGCTGCCAACTCTAGATCATGAGAAGGATAATTCCTCTCAAATTCTTTGAGTTATAGCGAGGCATAGGATATGACTTTTCTATGTTGCATGAGAACACATCCTAACCCTTTGCCCGAAGCATCGCTGTAGATGACAAATCCATCCGAACCAGATGGTATTGTCAGAACAGGTGGTGAAATGAGTCTCCTCTTGAGCTCTTGGAAGCTCTTTTCGCATTCCTAGTTCCATAAGAATTTTGTATCTTTTTGAGTCAGCTGAGTTAATGGAGTAGCGATTCTAGAAAATCCTTCCACAAATCTCCGATAATAACCAGCTAAACCCAGAAATCTACGTACTTCGGTCACCGACTTCGGTTGCTCCCAACTTTGTATTACTTCAATCTTCGTTGGGTCAACAGATACTCCACGTTTTGATACCACATGCCCAAGGAATGCTACCTCCTCAAGCCAGAATTCGCATTTCTTTAACTTGGTATATAGCTTGTTTTCATGAAGCCTTTGAAGTATCAGCTTCAAGTGGTGCTCATGATCTTCACGGCTTTTGGAATAGATGAGGATGCCATCAATAAAGACTACCACGAACTGATCCAAATATTCCTTGAGTACACGGTTCATCATATCCATAAAAGCAGCAGGAGCATTAGTCAATCCAAAAGACATAACTAAGAATTCATAATGTCCGTATCGAGTTCTGAAAGCAGTTTTTGAAATATCCTCAGTTTTAATTTTTAATTGATGATATCCAGAACGAAGATCGATCTTTGAAAAAAATTATGCACCTTACAACTGGTCAAACAGGTCATCAATACGAGGTAACGGATACCTATTCTTGATGGTGATATGGTTCAACTCCCGATAGTCAATACAAAGTTACATACTCCCGTATTTCTTCTTTACGAATAAAACAGGAGCAACCCAAGGAGATGTACTAGGTGTTGGGTTTGTACGTAACGCAATCATGAAATCAAATCACATAAATATGGCGGAAGCGCAAAAGCTAGGTTTTCAAAAATTTATATAAACCCATAACCATGATCATTCTTGTGCATCAATTATCAGTGAATATAGAAGGAGAAAAATAGAATTATACCTTTGAAGATCCAAGTTTCCTCAGGTACAAGTTCTACTCCTTTGATTCCTTTGATTCCTCTGTAGTGGCTCCTTCCCTTGATCAATGTCAGCCACCCAAATGTTTGGCCTCTAACGGTGATCCACCAAGGAAGATGAATAACTCAAGAAGATGGGTTATTGGCTTAACCCTTGTTTCTATCTCTATAGAATATGTGTACTCCCAACTCTTGGAAAAATTCATGTACCTTATTTCTGATATAAGAATCTCTTATATAGATATTAGATTAACCCTCCTAATCCAATTAGAATAGGGTTTTATTTAATTAATTAAATACTTTTAATTAATTTATATCCTAATCTTTATTAGGATTGCGAGAGAGAGTACTGATATTATATTAATTCCTAAACTCCTTTAGAATTAAAATAATAATAATAATAATAATATTAATAAGACTCCTCTTATTAATTTATATTTAATATTTCTAAAATATTAAATAATAAACATTAAGCTATTTAATTTATTCAATCACCATAGATTAAATTAATTATACTTAATGCATTATTACTATCATGCCATTTTCTTCTTAAATAATTCTTCTTCCTTTTATAGTGTGACCCTTTAGGTTCTCCATATTAAACCGGTTATGAATAAATCAATTAGAACAATTATAATCTTATTTAAATAAATAAATTAAACTAATAATCTATTTAAATAAATAACATTTAATCTATAATAGGGATAAGCCTCCCTAGCGATCAACGACTTTCCAGATAATATAGATTTCAACATTAATCATAAAAGAACCTGTGAGTTAATAGTTACCGTACAATTCAATCCTTCCACCATACAATGTCCCAATTAAATATAAGACATGGATTTACTGTCAAGTCTTAATTTATTTAATCATATGTATTTCGATTAGAAAATGCACAACTCCAAATAATGCAAATTAGAAACCTCTTTCTAATTTCATTCTACCTTGGCCAAGGATTTCTGGGTTGTCATTTAACGAATCACATAGGATATATCTCCTCTTTTACTAGAGGTGGTAGATTCTTTATTGATCATTCATTATCTCCATATGTAACTCATTATACCCAAGCATACCCTATATATGCCTTAAAAGGCCTTAAGGAATTAGTCAAAGTATAATTTGTTACATACAAGATACTATGATGATCTCAAGTCCAAGGATCACTTGTACTTCTATCACATTAGGAATTCCTATTGACAAGCGAGTAAAACTCCATTAGGTATTCCATAGCGAGTCACGTTCAGTGAACTTATTCTCCAATAAGCACCTACATACTTGCTTTAGTGTCTCCACACAAATGACCATGAGATCAGTCATCCTCATCTAATGAGCAAACAACATATGTACCAATCTATCCGGATTTACTAATCCCCATTTTAGTAATCCCACAATTGGGAACTATTTTAGTTTTTAAGCTTTCTAAGAATTTAGATCTCATTATCATGATCTCATCATGATTCTAAAAGTATTGCTTAAAACTATGGGTTATTTACATATTATAAAAACAGCACCATGTAGATAATTATATGCCTTAAATGAATATTTTATTAATAAATAAATAAGATTATTTACAAAGTATGTGCATTATCATCATACATGATTGGCTTGTATGCACACTACTATCAATCTCCCACTTGCACTAAAGCCAATCGCCATGATATCTCATACCCATCTTCTCTAAGTGACGATCAAACTGCTGTTGTGTTAGAGCTTTAGTAAATGGATCTGCAATGTTGTCTTGAGAGTCCACACACTCCAAGGTGACGTCTCCTCTTTCAATGATCTCCCTAATCAAGTGAAATCGCCGCAACACGTGTTTAGATTTCTGATGAGACCTGAGTTCCTTAGCCTGTGCAACCGCTCCGGTGTTGTCACAGTATATGGGAACTGCTTCACCGATGCTAGGAACCACACTAAGTTCAGTTATGAACTTCTTCATCCAAACAGCTTCCTTTGCAGCTTCACTTACAGCTATATACTCTGCCTCTGTCACTGAATCAGTAACTGTTTGCTGCTTGGAACTCTTCCAACTCACTGCACCTCTGTTCAAGGTAAACACATACCCTGAAACATATTTACTGTCATCTTGGTCTGTTTGAAAACTTGAGTCCGTGAATCCCTCGAGTTTTAATTCAGACCCACCGTAGACCAGAAAAATATCTTTAGTCCTTCTCAAGTACTTTAGGATATTTTTCACTGCCTTCCAGTGCTCTTCTCCTGGATTCGACTGGTATCTACTTGTTACACTAAGTGCGTGAGCAACATCCGGTCTAGTACATATCAAACCGTACATGATAGATCCTATTGCAGAAGCATAAGGGATCTTACTCATACGGTCTCTCTCCTCAGGTATCTTTGGGGCCTGTTTCTTGGAGAGATTTATTCCATGGCTCATCGGCATGAGACCTCTTTTGGAATCTTCCATGCTAAACCTCTTTAGCATCGTATCAATGTACGTTCCTTGGGATAAGCCGAGCATCCTTTTAGATCTATCTTTATATATCTTTATCCCCAAAATATAGGATGCTTCACCCAAGTCCTTCATGGAGAAGTTTTTAGATAACCAGATTTTAATGGATTGTAACATAGGAATGTCATTCCCTATCAGTAATATATCATCAACATATAATATAAGGAATGATACTGCGCTCCCACTAACCTTCTTGTATACACAAGGTTCATCCTCGTTTTTGATAAAATCAAACTCTTTGATTGTCTCATCAAAACGAATGTTCCATCTATGAGAAGCTTGCTTCAACCCATAAATGGATCGTTGTAGCTTACAGACTTGATTTGTTCCAACTTTTGAGATAAATCCCTCTGGCTGTGTCATATACACATCCTCCTCAAGTTTCCCATTGAGGAAGGCCGTTTTTACGTCCATCTGCCAGATCTCATAGTCGTTGTAAGCTGCAATCACAAGCAAAATCCGAATGGACTTGAGCATGGCTACTGGTGAGAAGGTTTCATCATAGTCAACTCCTTGTCTTTGTTTGAAACCTCTTGCAACCAGTCGGGCCTTATAGGTCTCTACCTTTCCGTCTGCTCCAGTCTTTTTCTTAAAAACCCATTTACACCCAATAGGTTTAATACCTTCAGGTGGTGAAACCAAAGTCCATACTTTGTTTTCATACATGGAGTCCATTTCGGATTTCATGGCTTCAAGCCATTTCCCTGAGTTTTTATTACTCATAGCCTGTTCGTAATTCAATGGATCATCATTCATGATGTGTACCTCATCGTCATCCTCTATAACGAATCCATACCTCTCAGGTATCTGCGGTACTCTTCCAGATTTACGAACAGGGTGTGGTACAGTAGGTTCTTCTACTTGGTTAGGTACTTGACTTTGGTCCGTGGTAACTTGTGGTTCTTGAACTTCTTCAAGATATATTTTACTCCCACTGACCCCTTCATGGATAAACTCTTTCTCCAAGAAGGTAGCATGTTTCGCAACAAACACCTTTTGATCAGTTGGATGATAGAAATAATACCCTACGATTTCTTTAGGGTATCCCACAAATCTACACTTATCGAATTTAGTCTGTAGCTTATCATTTTCAAACTTTTTGACATAAGCTGGACAACCCCAAGTCTTAACATGCTTAAGATTTGGTTTCCTCCCTTTCCACATCTCATATGGAGTCTTTGGGGCGGATTTGGTAGGTACCTTGTTAAGTAGGTATGCAGCCGTTTCTAGGGCATATCCCCTGAAGGAAATTGGAAGGTCTGTAAAACTCATCATGGATCGAACCATGTCCAACAGTGTTCGATTTCTCCTTTCAGATACTCCATTTAATTGTGGTGTACCTGGAGGAGTCCATTGTGAGATTATACCATTTTCTCTGAGACAATTGAGAAACTCACTGCTTAAGTATTCTCCACCTCGATCTGATCGAAGTATCTTAATACTCTTGCCCGTTTGTTTCTCTACTTCACTTCTGAACTCTTTGAACTTTTTAAATGATTCTGATTTGTATTTCATTAAATACACATATCCAAATCTTGAGTGATCATCAGTGAAAGTAATAAAATAAGAATACCCACCCCGTGCACTTGTTGTCATAGGTCCACAAACGTCTGTGTGAATCAATGCCAACAATTCTGTAACTCTCTCTCCTTTTCCACTAAAAGGAGATTTAGTCATTTTATCCATGAGACAAGATTCACAAGTTGAATATGATTCATAATCAGATAGCTCGAGGAGCCCATCTTTATACAACTTGGATAATCTTGTTTCATTGATATGACCGAGTCTACAGTGCCACATATAAGTATAATTAATATCATCTCTTTTCCTTTTCTTAATTTGTTCAATTTGAAATATATTTTCTTGTAAGTTAAGTGTATAAAGTCCATTTCGCAAATTTCCAATACCATATAAAACATCATCTTTATAAATAGAACAACCATTGTTCTTTATAATAACGTCAAAACCTTCCATATCCAATACAAAAATTGAAATAATGTTTTTAATAATATTCGGAACATAATAACAGTTATTAAGATAAATGGATTTGCCCGAAGGCATTGCTAAACAATAAGTTCCTACAGCTAATGCAGCAACTTTTGCTCCATTTCCCACTCATAGGATCACCTCATCTTTGTTCAGCTTTCTACTTCTGACCAATCCCTGCACAGTATTACATATGTGAGAACCACAGCTGGTGTCCAATACCTAAGTAGAATTATGACTTTCAGAAAAATTAATTTCAATCATAAACAAACCTTGATTGGAAGTTGAAGCTTCTCCAAGCTTCTTCTCTGCTAGAAACTTCTTACAGTTCCTCTTCCAATGTCCCGGCTAATTACAATGAAAGCACATTCCTTTAGCTGGTTCAGGTTTCTTTTGCTCATTTTCTTTCCCTTTTCCCTTAGCCTTCTTAGATTTCTTCTTTTCAGAAGACACCTTGGGCCTCTTCCTTTTATTGGAAGAATCCACCATCAAGACATGGTATTTCTTGGATGAGAAGTGACCTTCTGCAGTTTTCAGCATGTTAAGCAGCTCAGGCAAGCTGACATCTAGCTTATTCATGTGAAAATTAACCACAAACTGCGAGAAGGTCTCAGGGAGTGACTGCAAGGCCAAGTCTTGACTCAACTCCCCATCCATGACGAACCCAAGCTGTCCAAGGCGTTCAATCAAATTGATTACCTTCAGAACATGAGTCTCGACGGCAGTGCCCTCGGTCATCCGAGATCGGAAGAGCTCCTTAGATATCTCATATCTAGTAGTCCTACTCTGTTCACCATACAACTCCTTGAGGTGAAGCAGCATAATAGGAGCATCCATTTTTTCGTGCTGACGCTGAAGCTCGTTATTCATGGATGCGAGCATGATGCATTGAGCCACAGAAGCATCATCTTGCCACTTATTGAAAGTGGCAATCTCTTCCTCAGAGGCTGTTTCTGAAACAGATTCAGGGATAGTGGAATTTAGGACATAAGAAATCTTTTCAGCAGTGAGAAAAATTCTCATATTTCTTAGCCAGTCCTCATAATTCGGGCCGGTAAGCTTATTTGCATCAAGTATGCTTCGTAGTGAGATTAGTGATTTTGACATTTTTAAAATTCTGCATGTGAAAAGACAATATTTTAGCAAACATTCATTTTATTAACTTTGCAAACCAAAATAAATTTAGGTCTTTATTTTAAATTGGTATATCCCACTATTTTCATCAAACTATATTACCCTCACTTATATAGTTCGACAACATCTAATTAAAGATTTGCTAGTGAGATTAAGGATCACATTTCAAATGTATATAACCTTGTGGATAGCACAACAAGCGATATACAAATAAATAGGTAGAAAACTCTTGTCAATTACATCACCATGTAACTCCTTTTATTTTGCCTCTTAAATCATAATGGTTATGTGTGTGCACATCCGAACTAAAATGATTTAAGTTAAGTCCAGCCTAGCACTTCCATAAATTCAAAAAGAAAAATTTTCGTCCTTGTGGATAGCACAACAAGACTAGATCGTTTAATTTTCTTGATAAGCATCAAATGTGATTAATTAACATCTTAAATATTCAATACTCGCCTTGTGGATAGCACAACAAACTCATATTAAATTTTTAATACTCTATTATTTAATCATGCTAGAAGGCGATGTTCGATATTCCAAATATCATTTGAACGCTTCAGACTTAATATTATTTCTTTGAGGGGTTTGTTATTATTTGTCTCATCTTGTTTAGCGCGCATGCACATATATATATATATAAAAAATACGCGTCATTTTATTAAACATGCGAAACATATTTGCATAAAATATAATATATATAATATTTAGCATGCAATATAGAATACTATATTCTACCCGGATTGATTATGGACTTTTATTCTAGTTTGGTTCACAAGAGCCACCAAGTGAACCAAAAGGTCAAACCTAGGAGTGCAAGAATTTAAATTTTAAATGTAACTATTACATTTAAACCCGGGCTCCATACAAACGGGTCTTCACGCGCTCCTTGCTCCTTGGTCTCCAATTTCTTCAAAATAATTCTAACTATCTCTATTACATTAACTATTTAAAATTAAATAGAAACCTTGATCAGCAGTCAAGGGGAAGTACATAAAAAGGAGATAGAATTTACATCGAGAATAAAACTAGAGAAGACGAGGTACGCAGACCCCATTTTATAAAACCCATTCATTCAAGCATTCAACCAAAATAAAATCCAATCACATTGGTCATAGTCCATAATCAATCCCTTTTATTACCATACATATCATCATACGTATCAATAAAACTTATTCATCTCATGAAAATAAATTCATTCCATATATGTATTAATATCAGTTAATGGGCAAAAGTTTGCTAAACTTTGTTTTTGGAAAAATAAACTCCTTTATTTCATTCAAAAACAATTCCAAATTAAACTCTTTAATTTTAGCAATTCTAAAATCTCATTTCATATAAAATAAACATCTTTATTTTAAACCTTTATTAATTAAATAAACCATTCATTTAATTAAATAAAACAAAAAAAAATTCAGTTCCTGTCCAGTGGCGCAGCTGCGCTAAGAATGTAAAGGGAACCGGCGCAGCTACGCAGCATGAAAACCAGGAACAGTAACCGGCGCAGCTGCGCAGCAATATTTCCTTGTACCGGCGCCGCTGCGCAGCTTCGCTGAATCTGAAAAATTTTTGTTGCCCAGAACTCAATCCAATCGCATATCATACATGTATGGAATCACATAGACTGATAATTAGCACAAGATTGGCTCTGATACCACTGTTGGGTTTGTACGTAAAGCAATCATGCAATCAAATCACATAAATAGGTTTTCAAAAATTTATACAAACCCATAACCATTATCATTCTTGTGCATCAATTATCAGTGAATATAGAAGGAGAAAAATAGAATTATACCTTTGAAGATCCAAGCTTCCTCAGGTACAAGTTCTACTCCTTTGATTCCTCTGTAGTGGCTCCTTCCCTTGATCAATGTCAGCCAACCAAATGTTTGGCCTCTAACGGTGATCCACCAAGGAAGATGAAGAACTCAAGAAGATGGGTTATTGGCTTAACCCTTGTTTCTATCTCTATAGAATATGTGTACTCCCAACTCTTGGAAAAATTCACGTACCTTATTTCTGATATAAGACTCTCTTATATAGATATTAGGTTAACCCTCCTAACCAATTAGAATAGGGTTTTATTTAATTAATTAAATACTTTTAATTAATTTATATCCTAATCTTTATTAGGATTGCGAGAGAGAGTATTGATATTATATTAATTCCTAAACTCCTTTAGAATTAAAATAATAATAATAATAATAATATTAATATGACTCCTCTTATTAATTTATATTTAATATTTCTAAAATATTAAATAATA
Organism: Panax stipuleanatus; assembly: GCA_020205555.1. Lineage (NCBI taxonomy): Eukaryota > Viridiplantae > Streptophyta > Magnoliopsida > Apiales > Araliaceae > Panax > Panax stipuleanatus. Next base: position 151,097,194 of record CM035117.1, on the reverse strand, counting down.
AACATTAAGCTATTTAATTTATTCTATCACCATAGATTAAATTAATTATACTTAATGCATTATTACTATCATGCCATTTTCTTCTTAAATAATTCTTCTTCCTTTTATGGTGTGACCCTTTAGGTTCTCCATATTAAACCGGTTATGAATAAATCAATTAGAACAATTCTAATCTTATTTAAATAAATAAATTAAACTAATAATCTATTTAAATAAATAACATTTAATCTATATTAGGGATAAGCCTCCCTAGCGATCAACGACTTTCCAGATAATATAGATTTCAATATTAATCATAAAAGAACCTGTGAGTTAATAGTTACCGTACAATTCAATCCTTCCACCATACAATGTCCTAATTAAATATAAGACATGGATTTACTGTCAAGTCTTAATTTATTTAATCATATGTATTTCGATTAGAAAATGCACAACTCCAAATAATGCAAATTAGAAACCTCTTTCTAATTTCATTCTACCTTGGCCAAGGATTCCTGGGTTGTCATTTATCGAATCACATAGGATATATCTCCTCTTTTACTAGAGGTGGTAGATTCTTTATTGATCATTCATTATCTCCATATGTAACTCATTATACCCAAGCATACCCTATATATGCCTTAAAAGGCCTTAAGAAATTAGTCAAAGTATAATTTGTTACATACAAGATACTATGATGATCTCAAGTCCAAGGATCACTTGTACTACTATCACATTAGGAATTTCTATTGACAGGCGAGTAAAACTCCATTAGGTATTCCATAGTGAGTCACGTTCAGTGAACTTATTCTCCAATAAGCACCTACATACTTGATTTAGTGTCTCCACACAAATGATCATGAGATCAGTCATCCTCATCCAATGAGCAAACAACATATGTACCAATCTATCCGGATTTACTAATCCCCATTTTAGTAATCCCACAATTGGGAACTATTTTAGTTTTTAAGCTTTCTAAGAATTTAGATCTCATTATCATGATCTCATCACGATTCTAAAAACATTGCTTAAAACTATGGTTATTTACATATTATAAAAACAGCACCATGTAGATAATTATATGCCTTAAATGAATATTTTATTAATAAATAAATAAGATTGTTTACAAAGTATGTGCTTTATCATCATACATGATTGGCTTGTATGCACACTACTATCACTAGGACGAATAAAACCAATGTCTAACAACTCCTGTAGTTGGACCTTTAACTCCTGAAGTTCAATAGGAGCCATTCGATATGGGGTTTTAGAAATGGGTTTTGTACCGGGTTCAAGGTCAATAAAGAATTCAACTTCACGTTCTAGGGGTAGACCAGAAAGTTCTTCAGGAAATACATTAGGAAACTCATTAACAACAAAAATATCATTCAAACCTGACGTATTCTGATTTAGATAAGTGACATGGGCTAAGAAAGCTTGACATCCATTTTTTAATAAACGAATAGCTTTATGACTTGAAATGACATTAATTGATTTTAGGGGTTTGGTTGTTTGAATTCGCACAACAGGTTGGTTAGGAATATGAAAATTAACAACCCTACGAAAACAATCAATTTTGGCATGATAAGTGGTTAACCAGTCAATTCCTAAAATCACGTCAAAGGCAAGTATTTTCAAAGATATAAGATCAACAGGTAGGGTGAGGGTGCCAATTTGAATCAAGCAAGATTTGTAAACTGTAGATGTAACGAAAGTTTCTCCTAACAGAGTTTCAACAGATAAGTCAAAGTCTAATTTCTCAGGAGTCAAGTTCAAACGTTGAGCACAAGCAGGTGAAATAAAAGAATGGGTAGCACCGGTGTCTAATAAGGTGTAGACTTCGCAAAAGTTTATGATTAGCTTACCCGTGATCACCTCGTTTAGGTTCCTCGTGGTTTGGGTAGTCATGACAAACGCCCTTCCAGGAACCACCAAATTTGACTTGTCCTGGACGGCCTTTGGAGTCAATATCCCCGCTGGACTTGGTTTTGCTACAAGACACATTCGAGCAGTGTGACCTTCCTTTCCACAGTTATAGCACACCTTGGATTGATGTGTACAGCTAGGGCTGATGTGTCCCTCTTACCCGCATTTATAGCATACGACTAGTGGTCGTTCTCCTCCCCTAGAAACAGTTGATGCTGGTGCTACTGTCGATGTTTTCACGTTCTCATTGTTGTACCTTCTCTTCTTGAAATCTCCCTCCGACTCACTTCTTCTATTATCATGGCCACGATTACCACCGGAGTGGTTACCGTTTCTGTCATAATTCTTTCATCCCCTTTAGTTGTCATTATTCTGATGACTGCTGCCATCGGTACGACCTTGGTTGTTGTCCCTTGGTTGAACATAATCATTATCCCATTCTAATAATTGGGCCCTGTTCACCACATCTGAATATAAACAAAGTTTGTGAGAAATGAGGTACTGACGAATTCAGGGTTTCAAACCTCTCAGAAATATCTGCGTCATACGTTCCTCATTATCCACTAAATGAGATGCGAACCGGGATAACTCTGCGAACTTAGCCTCGTACTGGGACACAGTCATGTTGTTTTGTTCTAGTTTGATAAACTCTACTTCCTTCATATGACGAATACTTTCTGGAAAGTACTTGTCATTGAACAGTTTCTGGAACTCCTCTCAAGACATCTTGAGTGCGGCAGGCTGGGTAAGCTTCATAGATTCCCACCAATAATCTGCCTCTCCACGGAACATAAACGTGGCGAATGGAACCTTCTGTTCGTCCTTGCATCCCAATACATCAAATATCTTGGTAATTTGCTTAACCCACGTCTTTTCCTTGATTGGATCTGGCTTTCCCTGAAACTATGGTGGTCCCAACTCCTTGAACTGCTTAACAGTGATAAGCCGCGAGTTGCTATTATTTCCACCCGTATTTTGAGCATGAGTCTCCCTCGTCAGTCTAGACATGGTCAAAATGTATGCCTAACTTGCTTTATACATGGTAAACTACTCGAACGTGAAATAAAACAAGTGTTAAAGAAAGTGGACCTCATAACTTGAAATTCATAACTAAACTATCATGAGCATGTATAATTGAGACATAGAGACCTCATAAAATAAGTATAACGATTAAACGTGAGAAACTTCGTTACTTGATCACTTAAACGCCTTGATTGAACGAGAATGGATATCAAACTATATTAAAGACAATATGGGGTTGAACCTAGTTATAAGCATCCTGGTATGTGTGTTTTACGTAAATCGTTGTCTAAATACATGGTCGAATTAAGCCTAATTTCTGCAGAGGCAGCCTTGTCTTGGTCTGAACCAGGAGCAGCGCGGCCACGCCACTCCTTAGTTCAAATCAAGCGCGACCGCGCCGACGTGTAGTGTTGTTTGACCATTCTGTTTGTGATCTGAGATTTAATGCATGCATGTATTGTTATTCTAACCTGTAATACATGTCCAATGCAGTGTTCAAAATGTCAATGAATATGCTAACATAGAATCATGGATTTGATAAAGTGTTTATAAACTTCAAATGATAAGTCAAGTGAGAGTGGCGAACTATGTTATTTGGATTCATAGTGTCTTACAAAACTGATTTTGTGCTATGTGCATATTTGTACATAATGACGTAAGCATAGTACTATACGACTAAGTAAGAATCGCATGTGTATGTTTAACTTACATATCAAGTTTGTGTAATCGAATATGCTTAGCTAATGAATATCCTATGCATATAATATATTATAATAGGATTCAAAAGTGTCAATTAACTTTACGTGGATAGACTACGCTTAAGGCAAGTTTCCTAACTTACACTCTTTTATTGTGCAAGTATCCTAAACCCTTGCATTACCTTATTCAACGGATATTGTAAGCAAGTACTTGAACTCTATTCTTATTAAGCATGTATCGAGCTTATTGTTATGCAAAGTAAGTTATTCGAATTATGATTTGTGTCTTATGACTTATTGATTCATAGTTAAGATAAAGTTGATTATATTCTTCGAACTTTAATATCAAGTATTGAACTTATAAAGAGTGGTCTATGCCATTTGATTCGGCTAGACTTATATCATGACTAGAAAGCGATCCAAACTAATTGATTGATGCGGAGTCTTATATTGACTAAGATGAACAACCTTCTTTGAAGGGAAAATATATTTGTCGGGAGACCGACGTGCGCACTTAAGTACGATTGAATGTTATACATAATATAAGGTACTTTAGGCTGATCATCTGTTGTACTTATTTTATTGGATTATTAATATATTTTTGTTAATTCTAGTAGAAGTTCATAGTCCTTATTAACTGATCAGTATTCAATTATCTTGAAATCTTGAATTGATTTACCATTGGATCTTATTGATATTTGATAAGTGGTTTTATAACTACTTATTTAAATATCAACTCACTTCTATTGTTGCTTAAACTCATGTGTTATCGTATCTTTTCATGTGTTTTTGCTTTGTTTTGTAGTTTGCATGTTTTGGAACTCCCTTGGTGCTTAATGAGCTAATAAGGACAAAATGAGGCCAAAAGGAGTAAGAATGGAATGATGGCATGACAATGGGAAGGAAATGCAATCCGAACATCATTTGGGGGGTTCATGTTCATTTTATGTTCTTGGATTGGAACTTGGTTCATATTGTAGAGCATCTTCTAAGCATTTCAGAACATATTGAATCATCCCAATCGGAGTTCGGAGGCGAGAGTTATGCCCCGTATACCAACAGACGTTCAACTTCACGGTTTTGGGTTTCCATTGCACAGCTGTCACTTGGAGCTCAATTTCAGCCTTTATCCATCCATTATTTCTCAATTCTCAAAGATTAAAAGTTGTAGAGATCTTCGATAGCTTCGATTTGATAGGTGCCAGGCCTCATAACTCTTTCCGGATCAAAAGTTATGGCCGTTTTACCAGAGGACACTGCAGCAAAAAATCCTTGGCGTCGGCACGCGGATTTCTAGTGCATTTTGGGCTCGGCAGCGCCAGGCCAACATGCTGCCAGACTTGACTTTTCAATTGAACGGGCTTGGCTTAAGCAAAGGATATATAGGGGGATCATTTTTGGCAAGAAAAAGGATCAGATATTGGCCTTAAGCCCTAGCCCTAGCTTGTTCTTCCATTTTCTTTACATTTCTTGTATAGATTAGGAGTAGATTAAGTCTAGATTAGGGTTTAGTTGAGTTAGTTAGTTTCTAGGATTAGATTAGGTTTGAAGATTGAAGCAAGGAGATTCCATTGGAGATTCAACAAGGAGCTTGAGCACTCAGATTTGCTACTTTCTATCTTTTGAATCTTTTTGCTTCCTATTTGTAATCTTATGATGTATATTAAACTTGTGGATGATATGTTTGAGTCATTTATGACTTAAACCTTATTTTGAGGTTCCAATGGAACCTAATGAGTAGTTTAATTTGATTTTCTTCCATGTTGGTTCTTATTTGATTGCTATGTGATTGTCTACTGCGATTTATGCTTTCATTGCTTAATTGAGTCATGACCAATTACTGTGATAACCTATGTGGACTTGAAAGCCGAAGTGTAGGTTTAGATCTAATCGTAGTGGCGGGCGATTGTACGTTCACATGGCGTTGGACGTATGATTTGTGCTTAGGATAGACATATACTGAAGCGCCGCTCGTAGTCAATAGAGAACTTAACCTTAATCCCTATTTATTTGTAAACACCATAGACATATAGGGGTTTAGATAATGTCGGTATTCACGTGCGTTCTATCATCTGTGGATTACAAGTGATATGGATTAGGTACATCGAAAGATGGCCTTCTCTCACTTTCGTGTTCTTAGCTTACAAACTGTAATGATTAATTTGACCTAAATGGAAGTGAATCGACTTAGACAAATTATTAGGGGAAATTGGAGTCTCTTATCTTCATTATCTGATTTTAACTCTAGAATTACTTAGTTTATGTGTAAATTCCTTTCCTAGTTAATATTAGTTTAATATTTAAAACTCTTTACCGCCCGTTTAAATAAGACCGAGATGATTATGGATTAGTGCTTTGGCGACCTTTTATCTGTTAATTCTCCGTGGGAACGATATCTTTCTTACTCTTTATTACTTGTTGACCGTGTATACTTGCGCGTTATATTGATCGGTAAAACGATTCAACAATATCATTCTGTCCTTAGCGACTGTTATTGAGAACTGTTGATATTTCTTGCTATCCTTGAACTATCATACCTTGCTATACCTTTTTGAGATTCAAAAACTATAGTACTCACCCTTATTATTATATTACTTGCTGAGCAAACTTGTTGCTCATTCTTGTTTTTCCTAAAACATTTCAGTTAAGGCAGAGCCGTGTGGACCGTCAGGCACCGACAAGGGCAAGGCTACTAAATAGCTTAATATTAAGTTGCACTTTATGATTGTAATAAAAACTTATGTTGTTATGTATTAGTTAGGTTTATATATGCTTAAGATATGTTTAAGCTATGTAATCGATGTTTAAGTTGCGAGACCTTGGGACGTGAATAAATTATATTAATTAAATGTAATCTATTCGGTAGTAGTGTTGTGTATTATTCCGCTGTGCAATGCGACATTTAGTCTTATTATTATTATGGTGTTAGATTATAGCACGTGACGAACAAAATTCGAGACGCCTGTGGCGGTCCGAATTTGGGGGCGTCACAAGTTGGTATCAGAGCTGTAGTTATAAACCTTAGGAGCAAGTGTCCTTAGACTATAACTTAGGAGAACTTAGAAGTTAGAAAGGAGATAAAACTCATGTAGAGTTTTCTTTGAGAGACTTAGTGTGATATGAAATATAACTTCATTCTGAGGAGCAGATCTTGGAGTTAGACTATCGACTTCAGGAGCTAGAGACTGAGGCACAGAAGAGAGAGACAGAGTTACAGAAACTGAGGGACGAAGAGAATCAGAGGAAGTTGGGGATGCAGGATATGGAGGTGGAGATTGCCTACCGCAAGGAAGCGGGAATTCAGATGGGAACCCTTTTTCACCGTTTAATAGCTAGGAATGTGGATTTGGTGGGTAAGCTGGAAGAGTCCGAACAGAAGGAGTTGAGTGAGAAGGCTGAGAAGGAGGCTCTTCGCACTCAACTTGAGCTAGAAGTCATGGGGAGGATTCACTTCAAGGAGAAGTGGGAGGAAGCTAACGATAGGGATAAGGACTTAGAGGATGAGACGAGATGTAAGAAGAGAAAGATGAACCGAATGGGCTATGCTTTTTGAACGACTATGGAGACATTTCTCGATGGTATGTATCATTATCCAGTGGAGCAGGGACAGACCCGTTACACCTTGAGTAGAGACATGAGGGCTCACACAACTCAGGTAGAGTACCAGAGTGCTGTGAAGCATGGGTTATTAGGTTGAGACCTATTAGTCTACTAGTAGAAATAATTATTTTTATGTGATGTATATATTGTGATGTAATCCTAATCTTTTGTATAAGATATGGGATAGTTATGTAAACCCCGAGTAAGCTTATGTTAGAGGGGTAGTATGTCAGTGTTTCCCCATCTTTTGTGATATTAGGGGATAGATGTTGACATTTATAGAAGTATGCTAGGAATGATCATATCGATGTAATGATTTGGCATATGAAAATAAATGTCCTTATTTTAGAAAACGCGTTATAAAATTTTATTCCTTTTGCATTAAAAAAATACTTAAGTAATATAATTAGATAATAAGAATGAAATTTTGTGATGCAGATAATGGCGCCCAGATGTAGACTAACTACACTAGAGGAGCCGGTCAATAACGAGAAAGAGCAAGTAGATCTTATACAATGACTAGTTGAATTGTTAGGAGAAGCCCTTTGGGAAAGGAACAATGAACCCGTTCACCCCAATCCCCAAGCAGTACATGTAACTAACTTTAAAGACTTTAGGAGAGTAGGACCTCCAGAGTTTGCGGGTACTACCGACCCTATTGAGGCGCAAACGTGGATCAAAGAGATAAAGAAATCCTTCACCATTGCTCGTGTGAGTGAAGATCAGAAAACTATATTCGCTACCTACATGATGAGGGGTGAAGCAAATTATGGGTGGGAGGCCAATCAACAGAGAGCGAGAGAAGGAATTATAGCCTGGGATAGGTTTAAAACCTTGTTCTTCGAGAATTACTTCCCGAAGAGCATGAAGAATAGGATGGAGATGAAGTTCCTAGAACTTAAACAAGGTGAGATGACGGTGGCACAATATACGGCTAAGTTCAATGAGATAGCCCGATTTTCAACACACTAGGTAGGGGATGAAAAAAGGAAAGCCAGAAGCTTCGAACAAGGACTGAAACCTTGGTTGTTCAACAAGGTGTCGGTTCTCCAGATCGACTCGTTCTTCACACTGTTGGAGAAGGCTATTATTGTGGAGGAAGGTAGTGAGGCCTTGAGTCCGTATAACAAGGAGAAGAAGAGCAAGAATACAGGAGGAGAAAGCCATGGAGGAAGTAGCAGCGGAGGAAGCAATCTGGGAAAGAGGAAGTGGGATAGCAACAATAATAACAACAGAAACAACAATCAGTCGGGAAGTTTTCATGAAGGGTTTAAGAAGAAAACTGAGGGATGCTCAAGGTGTGGAAAGAAACACCAGGGAGAATGCTGGAAAGGATGTAGTTTCTATTATAACTGCGGCCAGGAGGGGCACATTTCACCCAACTGCCCAAAACTAAAGAAGATCAAAGGATGCTTTACTTGTGGTTCAACTGAGCATCAATTCAAGGTATGCCCGAAGAAAAGTAGTGGAGGAAGTGGCCAACAAGGAGGAGGCAACAAGCTGATGATCGAAGGACCGGTACAATCTAACCAACCAACTGCCAGAACCTTTAAAATAACTGTCCAGGACGCAGTGGCTGCAAAGGACATGGTGTCAGGTATTATCCCAATCAGTAATATAAATGCCTAAGTATTATTTAATTCGGGTGCTAACTGTTCATTTGTGTTTGAAGAATTTGCTAGTCGATTAAACTTACCCAAGAACTATTAGGAAATCCTTTGAACATAAATGTTGCGAATAAGGAAGTAATCCCTATAGAGTTCATATACCAAAATTATCACATAAATATTAGAGATCACGAACTAAATGTAGACTTGATTCCGATTAGATTGGGAGAATTTGACGTGATACTGGGAATGTATTGGTTGTACAACCATGCTGCGATAATTGACTGTCAGAACAAAAGTGCGAACCTTCAAACTCTAAATCGGTCCAAGGTGGTGTTTTATGGTAGCTCATCGCTTAAGCAATCATGTTGTCTTACGATGATGCAGGCCACAAAATTGTTAAGAAAAGGATGTGTAGGCTACTTAGCTTACATTATAGATACTCGAAAAAAGGGAGTAAAAATGAAGGATATATCCGTAGTGAGAGAATTTCAAGACATATTTCTTGATGATCTGCCTGGTCTTCCGCCAGATAGAGAAATTGAATTCGTAATAGACTTAGTACCGGGAACTGCACCGTTTTCAAAAGCTCCATATCATATGGCGCCAGTAGAAATGAAGGAATTGATGATACAATTGCAAGAATTTCTAGATAAAGGTTACACACGACCAAGTGTGTCTCCTTGGGGAGCACCAGTGTTGTTCATTAAGAAGAAGGACGGATCGATGAGGCTCTGTATCGATTATCGAGAATTGAACAGTAACAATCAAGAATAGATAACTGTTACCAAGGATAGACGACCTTTTCGACAATTTGAAGGGAGTGAAGTGTTTCTCGAAAATAGATCTGCGAACAGGTTATCACCAGTTGAAGGTACGGAAGGAGGACATACCAAAGATGTCATTCCGAACACGTAATGGGCACTATGAGTTTTTGGTAATGTCATTCGGATTGACTAATGCTCCGATAACATTCATGGACTTGATGAACCGAGTTTTCAAGCCATAATTGGATAAATTCGTAGTTGTTTTCATCGATGACTTCTTGACTTACTCAGAGACCAAGGAAGAACATGCTGAACATATGAAGATAGTTTTGGAAGAACTAAAGAGAGAGAAGATGTATGCAAAGTTTTCAAAGTGTGAGTTTTGGATGGAGACAGTCTAGTTTCTAGGACACGTGATCGACAAGGATGGAATTTCTGTAGACCCTGTGAAGGTAGAGGCAGTGAGTAATTGGGAACAGCCTAAGACACCAGCGGAGGTAAGAAGTTTCTTAGGGTTAGCTAGGTACTATGGAAGATTTATCCAAGATTTTTCTAAGATAGCAACCCCGTTGACCAATCTAACGAGGGAGAAGGTAAAGTTTGTATGGATGGAGAAATGCGAGGAAAGTTTCCAGGAGTTGAAGAAGAGATTAAGCGAGGCGCCTGTATTATCATTTCTAGACGATGCGGGAGGTTTCGTGGTATATAGTGATGCATCGCACAAGGGACTTGGCTATATGCTAATGCAACATGGCTAGGTCATTGTGTATGCATCACGACAATTAATGGATTACAAAAAATGATACCCTACTCATGACTTAGAGTTAGCGGCAGTAGTTTTTGCGTTAAAAATTTGGAGACATTATATGTACGGAGAAAAATGTGAGCTATACACAAACCACAAGTCCGAAATATATCTTCACACAGAAGGAGTTGAACATGCGACAAAGAAAGTGGTTGGAATTGATCAAGGATTATGACTGTGAGATTCTTTATCACCCGGGAAAGGCAAACGTAGTTGTCGACGCACTGAGTAAAAAGGGAAGGGAGAAATTGTTCAAGTTGACAACTTAGGAGGAGTTAATAAGAGAAATGGAGAAATTGGAAATATAAGTGAATGGACCTGGAAGGCCTGAAGAAAAAGTATTTGTAATAGAAGCTCGTCCAACATTATTGGATAGAGTAAAGGAATCACAAGAGAATGATGAAGAATGCGAGAATATAAGAAAGAGAATAGTAGAAAATGAAGAAGAGAGTTTCAAGATGGATAAAGACGGTATATTGAGATTCGAGGGACGAGTACAGGTAACAGCGATAATCGAGCTGAGAGAGGAAATCTTGCACGAAGTGCATAATACGACATATTCTGTTCATCCAGGAAGCACAAAAATGTACCGAGATCTTAGACAACACTTTTGGTGGCCAAATATAAAACGAGAGGTGGCAGAATGTGTCAGTAGATGCCTTACTTGTCAACGAGTCAAAGCAGAACACCAGAGGCCGAGCGGTTTACTTCAACCATTAGAAATACCATAGTAGAAATGGGAGCACATTACGATGGACTTCGTCGTAGGACTTCCAATCACACAGAAGGGTTATGATATCATCTGGGTTATCGTGGATCGACTAACAAAGACAGATCATTTTCTACCAATCAAGATTCGATTTAGTTTAAGTCAGTTAGCAAGTTTATACGTAAAGGAAATCATTTTATGACATGGAGTTCCGTGTCAATTGTCTCCGATCGAGATCCACGCTTCACGTCTAATTTTTGGAAAATCTTGCAATAGAGGATGGGAACACAGTTAAGGTTGAGTACTACTTATCATCCTCAGACAGACGGACAGAGTGAGTGGACTATGCAAATGCTAGAGGACATGCTTAGAGCTTGTGTGATGGACTTCAAAGGGAATTGGGACAACCACCTACCCTTAGTAGAATTTGCTTACAATAATAGTTATCATGCGAGTATCGGTATGCCACTGTACCAAGCTCTTTACGGGAGAAAGTGCATAACACCGTTGTGTTGGGACGAAGTCGGAGAACAATTAAATTTGGGACTAGAGTTAGTTCAACAAACAGCCGATGTAGTAACAACGATAAGAGCCAGATCGCCAGAAGAAGTACGCAGATTTGCATCATCAAAACCAAGACTTTGAAGTCGGCAGTTTTGTATTTTTAAAAATATCTCCCTGGAAAAGAAAGATACAATTCGGCAAGAAAGGAAAATTGAGCCCAAGATTCCTAGGACCATTTGAGATATTGAAGCGAGTGGGCGAAGTGGCGTAAAAAGTAGCTTTACCACCCGAACTGGAACACATCCACAATGTGTTTCACATTTTTGTGTTACGTCCGTACCAGCCTGACTATAATCATGTGATATCCTACGAGCCAATTCAAGTAGAGAAGAATCTGACTTACGAAGAGATTCATATCCAAATAATAGATTGGAAAGAACAAACAGACTTTGAGGAATAAAGTTATATCTTCTGTAAAAGTAGTTTGGCAAAATCACAACGCCGAGGAGGCTACGTGAGAATTAGAGGATAAGATGAGAAGAGACTATCCACATCTATTTGTGTAACCTTGTATCAATTTCGATGACGGAATTTTTATAAGGGGGGAGAATGTAATACCCGAGAATTTAATAAATAATTTTAGAATTTAAAACAAAGGTATTTGTAATTATTTGTATGTATATATATATATGTCATGTGATTAATAATTGAATCAAGTATGTTGATGATAATGATAAGCTTAATTAAGACAAAGTGTTAAGCCTTGTGTGGCATAATTAACTTCCTAATTGGACTAGTTGGGTCATTGATTTAATAATGTATTGGACTTAGGTTATATCCAAGCCCAATAACATTAATGTGACATATTTATATGAGTTTGGAGATGTGGCCCAATCAATATATATGTGCTAGGTGAATATTAGAGTCCATGTGCATTAGTGTGTGCCTAGCCAATTGGATTTAGCTTGGAATGGCCCAATGAGTAATATATGATGATGGATATATGTATACATATATATATATATAGGTATATATGTATGTGGGTGTATAATAGAGGTATTTATATATATATATATATATATATATATATATATATATATGTGTGTGTGTGTGTGTGTGTGTGTGTGTGTGTGTGTGTGTGTATGTAAAGGGTCATGTATGCTAGCATTGTGTACAAGGTGGGAATTAAAAATGTGACATGGTACAATAGACCCCTTCCATGACCCTTAGAATGCTGATTTTTAAGCTTGTATAAACCCACAAGCTAGCCCATGTGATGGCAATGATGATTAGCCCAATGGCTAAGGGTACAATGAATAGTAGTAGTTGGTGGAGCTAGTTACCAACTCCTTTCTTTGCCCTTTGTGTAATGACCGTAGGAGGATAATAGAATGCCTATAAATAGAAGCCTTATATTGGTGTTAGAAGGTTGCTATTTCATTTACTAAGTAAAAGATATAGAGAGCTAGAGAGAGTTGAGAGAAAAAGAAGAAACCTAGAGAAGCTCTTGCTTATTAGTGGAGCACTAGAAGAAGGAAACAAAGTGGAGGCCTACTCAAGGTTCTTAGTTAAGAGGAAAAAAGTCATCAAGAGGTAGGTTCATCATCTAGCTTAATTTTGTCAAAATAAGTTAGTGTATGTTAGAATATGTTAGTTTAAGTAGAAATGCATGCTTGGTTGTGGGAGTTTTCTATGTTGTGGGATCATGATGGATCCGAAGGTATAAGGATGGTAATGTGAGGAGTATATACGATATATATGCCTTGTATGTGATAATAAAACCTATGAAAAAAGATTGAAGCATGTAAGCATGAAATCTAGATTTTTACATTTGAAAGCATGAGATGTGAAGTTAAATGTCATAAAATGTGTAAGCCATGGATATGATTCAAAAAGATCATGTTGAACCTCTAGAAAATATGGACGTAACCTAAGTGGAATCGTAGGAATAAGACATAAAACGAACCCGTAGTGGAACTTTTTGTAAAACATGTCCAAAAGTAAACCCTAGCTTGGAAAGAGATAAAATTTGATTGAATAAATACTTTGTAAAATTGTTTAAGAAAGCCAATATTGAAGATATGTAAGTTTGTGGACTAATGGAACTGGTTTCAACTCATTTGGATGTAAAATGAACAAGTTATGCAAGATTTAATCAAAAAAGGTCAAAAAATTCAAAATTTTGGAAAATAATATTTTGTTTTCTGATGGCTAGCGCCTAGTGCGCTTGGCCAGGCTTAAACCCAGCGCCTAGTGCGTTAAGCCATTTCCTGTGTTGGTTTGGGTCCGGTTCAGGTAGGGTCAAATGGGTCCAAACTTTTTTTTTTATAAAATGAGATAAAATAATATTAATAATAAAATTAAAATAATAATTAAATTAAATAATAATAATATTTAATTAGATTAATATTAAGAGATTTTATTAATCAAAGATAATTAAACAATTAAAGTAATTTAATTGTGAGTTAATTAAATACAATTTGTGATTAAAAGTTTAAGACTTATTTTACTTGAAGAAGATTAAACAATCAAAATAATGGTAAATCAATAAGTAATAATTCTAATATTTAGGATTACTTTAAATTCCTAAATTATAAATAATTAAAACTAAATAAGATTTTAATTGTGAATTGAATAAACAATTAAGATAATACTTAATTGTAAATCAATAAAACTTAAACCATTTGATAATAGTGAAGACTATTTCTAATTGTGTAATTAATCAAGTGTGAATAATTAAGGTGACATTAATAAATGTTTTAATTGTGAATGATAATTACTAAACAATTAAATACTTTCGAAGATTAATTAATTGTGAACCAATGAGACATAATTAATTAATATAAATATCCCTAATTATGATCAAGGGAATTACTTAGAGAATAATTAAATGAAGTACAAGATTAAAGATAGAATGATAGAGATAACGATTAAGAAGAAACAATGAATAATTATTTTGAGAAGTCTTAGATATGTAAGGCTAATGTGTTAGACCAATTAAGGTTTTATATGTTTATGAGTTGATAGAAATTAATAGTTGCGATAACAATAGGTTAATCAAGGGATAAGAAGTCGAAGTCAGAATTAGTCAACGACTTAGGCAAGTATTTGAACCTTACTCTTTATTGAGCAAGTACTTAAGCTTGTACTATTATTGATCGTACGAGTAAATAATTGATAATATGATTCTTGTTTTATAAATTAATATTTCATAGCTCAATTTAAATCACGATTATATTCTTCGAATCATGTTACGAATATTGAACTTATAAATTGTTCGTATATACATTGTCAAAGTTGTGTACGCCATTTGATTCGGGTAGACCTGTTGGGTTTGTATGTTACGCATACATGCAATCAAATTACACGATTAAGGGCAAAAGCGCGATAAAATAGGTTTTAAAATTTTTATACAAACCCTCACCATAATCATGCTTTGTGCTCAATTATCAATAACAGAAAAGTAAGGATGAATTAGAATCATACCCTTGTAGAATCTAGCTTCCACATGTACGAGTTCAACTCCTTGCTTTCCTTGATCTCCTTGAATCTCCTGTATTGGCTCCTTCCTGTGATCAACGTTAGCCACCCAAGTGTTTGGTCTCTAGAGGTGATCCACCAAGGATGAGGAATTGCTCAAGAAGTTGGGTGGTTGGCTAAACCCTGTTTTCTATTCTCTGTAGAAAGGTAGTACCCTCCAACTCTTGGAATTACATATAATTTATATCTGATATAAGACTAACCTTATATAGATATTGGTCAACCCTACTAATCTAATTAGAATTGGGTTTCTTTTAATTAATTTATTAAACTCTTTTAATTAATTAGGCTTCCCAACATATTGGGATTAATTAATTAAACTCTTTTAATTAATTTGCTGCCTAATCACATTAGGAATAAGTGAGAGTACTACTATTAAATTAATTCCTAAACTCCTTTAGAATTAAAATAATAATAATTATAATAATATTAATAAGACTCCTCTTATTAATTTATATTTAATATTTCTAAAATATTAAATAATAAACATTAAGCTATTTAATTTATTCTATCACCATAGATTAAATTAATTACACTTAATGTATTATTACGATTATGCTATTATCTTCTTAAATAATTATTTTTTCTTTTATGGTGTGACCCTTTAGATTCTCTATATTCAACCAGTTGTGAATAAATTAATTAGAATAATTCTAATATTATTTAAATAAATAAATTAAACTAATAGTTCATTTAAATAAATAACATTTATTCTACAATAGGGATAAGCCTCCCTAGAGATCAACGACTTTCCATATAATATAGATTTCAACTTTAATCATAAAAGAACCTATGAGTTAATAGTTACTGTACAATTCAATCCTTCCACCATACAATGTCCCAATTAAATATAAGACATGAATTTACTGTCAAGTCTTATTTTATTTAATTATATGTATTTCGATTAGAAAATGCACAACTCTAAACAATGCAAATTAGAAACTCCTTTCTAATTTCATTCTGCCTTAGCCAAGGACTACTGGTTTGTCATTTAACGAATCACATAAGACATATCTCTTCTTTTACTAGAAGTGGTAGATTCTTTATTGATCATTCATTATCTCCATATGTAATTCATTATACCCAAGCATACCCTTTGATATACCCTAAGGGTCTCAAGGAATAAGTCAAAGTATAATTCATTACACACAAGATACTATGATGATCTCAAGTCCAAGAATCACTTGTACTACTATCACATTAGGAATTCCTATTGACAGGCAAGCAAAACTCCATTAGGTATTCCATAGCGAGTCACGTTCGATGAACTTATTCTCCAATAAGCACCTACATACTTGCTTTAGTGTCTCCACACAAATGATCATGAGATCAATCATCCTCATCCAATGAGCAAGCAACATATGTACCAATCTATCCTGATTTACTAATCCCTTTTTAATAATCCAATGATTGGGAACTATTTTAGTTTTAAGCTTTCTAATAATTTAGATCTCATTAGCATGATCAACATCATGATTCTAAAAGCATTGCTTAAAACTATGGGTTATTTACATATTATAAAAACAGCATTATGTAGAAAATTAAATGCCTTTAATAAATGAATAATTTAATTAATAAATAAATAACATTGTTTACAAAGTATGTGCTTTATCATCATATATGATTGACTTATATGCACACTACTATCAATCTCCTACTTGCACTAAAGCCAATCAACATGGTATCTCATTCCCATCTTCTCTAAGTGACGATCAAACTACTGTTGTGTTAAAGCTTTAGTAAATGGATCTGTAATGTTGTCTTGAGAGTCTACACGCTCCAAGGTGACGTCTCCTCTTTCAATGATCTCCCTGATCAAGTGAAATCGTCGCAATACGTGTTTGGATTTCTGATAAGACCTGGGTTCCTTAGCCTGTGCAACCGCTTCGGTGTTGTCACAGTATAAGGGGACTGCTCCTCCAATGCTAGGAACCACACCAAGTTCTGTTATGAACTTCTTCATCCAAACAGCTTCCTTTACAGCTTCACTTGCTCCTATATACTCTGCCTCTGTCACTAAATCACCAACTATTTGCTGCTTGGAACTCTTCCAACTCACTGTGCCTCTGTTCAAGGTAAATACATACCCCGAAATAGATTTACTGTCATCTTGGTCCGTTTGAAAACTTGAGTTCGTGAAGCCCTCGAGTTTTAATTCAGACCCACTGTAGACAAGAAATACATCCTTAGTCCTTCGTAAGTACTTTAGGATATTTTTCACTACCTTCCAGTGCTCTTCTCCTGAATTCGACTGATATATGCTCGTTACACTAAGTGCGTGAGCGACATCTGGTCTAGTATATATCATACCGTACATGATAGATCCTATTGCTGAAGCATAAGGGATCTTACTCATATGGTCTCTCTCCTCAGGTGTCTTTGGGGCCTGTTTCTTGGAGAGATTTATTCCATGGCTCATCGGTATGAGACCTCTTTTGGAATCTTCCATGCTAAACCTCTTTAGCATGGTATCAACGTACGTTCCTTAGGATAAGCCAAGCATCCTTTTAGATCTATCTCTATAGATCTTTATCCCCAAAATATAGGATGCTTCTCCAAAGTCCTTCATGGAGAAGTGTTTAGATAACAAGATTTTAATCGACTGTAGCATAGGAATGTCATTCCCTATCAGTAATATATCATCAACATATAATACAAGGAATGAAACAGCTCTCCTACTAACCTTCTTGTACACATATGGTTCTTCCTTATTTTTGATAAAATTAAACTCTTTGATTATCTCATCAAAATGGATGTTCCATCTACGAGAAGCTTGCTTCAATCCATAAATGGATCGTTGCAGCTTACAGAATTGATTTGCTCCAACCTTTGAATTAAATCCCTCTAGCTGTGTCATATACACATCCTCCTCAAGTTTTCCATTGAGGAAGGCTATTTTTACGTCCATCTGCCAGATCTCATAGTCGTAATAAGCTGCAATCGCAAGCAAAATCCGAATGGACTTGAGCATAGCTACTGATGAGAAGGTTTCATTATAGTCAACTCCTTGTCTTTATTTGAAACCTTTTGAAACCAGTCGAGCCTTATAGGTCTCTACCTTGTCGTCCGCTCTAATTTTTCTCTTAAAGACCCATTTACACCCAATAGGTTTAATGCCTTCAAGTGGTGAAACCAAAGTCCATACTTGGTTTTCATCCATGGAGTCCATCTCAGATTTTATGGCTTTAAGACATTTTCCTGAGTCTTTATTACTCATAGCCTGTTCATAATTCAATGGATCATCATCATTCATGACGTGTACCTCATCGTCATCCTCTATGATGAATCCATACATATCAGGTATCTTTTGTACTCTTCCAGATTTATGAACAGGGTGTTGTACAGAAGGTGTCTCTACTTGGACAGGTTCATCCACTTGATCTGTAGTGGTTTATGGTTCTTGAATTTCTTTAAGATCTATTTTCCTCCCACTAGCCCCTTCAAGGATAAATTCATTTTCCAAGAAGGCAACGTGTTTCTCAACAAACACCTTTTGCTCAGTAGGATTGTAGAAATAGTATCCCAAACTTTCTTTAGGATATCCTACAAACGTGCACTTCTCAGACCTTGTCCCAAGCTTATCATTTCGAAACTTTTTCACATAAGCTGGACATCCCCAAATCTTAACATGCTTAAGACCAGGTTTCCTCCCTGTCCACATCTCATATGGAGTCTTGGGGACGGATTTTGAGGGGACCTTATTTAGTAGATAAGCAGCCGCTTCTAGGGCATAACCCCATAATGATACTGGAAGATCGATAAAACTCATCATAGATCGAACCATGTCCAACAATGTTCGATTTCTCCTTTCAGAAACTCCATTTAACTGTGGTGTACTTGGTGGAGTCCATTATGAGATTATACCATTTTCTTTGAGACAATCGAGAAACTCACCGCTTAAGTATTCACCACCTCGATCTGATCGAAGAATCTTAATACTTTAGCCGGTTTGTTTCTCTACTTCACTTCTGAACTATTTGAACTTTTCAAATGATTCAGATTTTATTAAATACACATATCCATGTCTTGAGTGATCATCAGTGTCGACGCCGGGAAGAAAATTGTCCTCTTTGTACCCCTTTTTTGTTGAAGGGGGAGTCTTTTTCCTTTTGGTGTTGTTTTCCATCCTTTCTTTTCCGGAGGAAAAGAGAGGAATGCCCATATTTCCTAAATTGATATTATTCTACCCTTTTGCTTTTGCTATGTCTTTGGGGTTCCATTTTAAAGGGTGAATTTATAGGAAATTGGTACCGACATAAGTGTCGACGATTTTGAAATAATTGATTTAATTTTGATGATTGGACCCAATGAGATAGAGTCGCCAGTTGGTATTTTGGAAATGGATGTACCAACTCATCTGAGTTTTAATAGTTTTTGCAAGATGGCCCAATGCGTGACTCCAAAATATTGGTCTTAAAACCCGAGATTCATGGAATTCGGGGGCTAGGTTAAGCGGGGGAAAGGTGTTAGGCACCCCCTGACTCCCGTACAAACACGGTACCGCATCTTATTAACTTTCTATGCACAAAGTGTGTATGTGTATGTGCATGTGTGTGTTTTATTTTTGCAAGTTTTACTAGTTTTTCATAAGTCTTTATTTTGGGTGACTTGAAAGTAGTGTTGTACCTCTTTGCGCCTAGGTACGAAGGATTTGACTTAATGAAAAGTTCATTTTTAACAAGATATATGAATTAAAATGATGTTTTAGAAAGTAAGATTTTCAAATCCTTTGCCCGACTAGGAATCGAGGACTTCGATACTTCCTTTTATTCTTTACGTTTATTACGTGATCTACCCCGAATCGCTTTATTGTTCATCAAAAGCTTTTTGCGGTTTTATTAGAAATCATTTTGATGATATGCATGCAAAAGCATTAAAAAAGGGTCGGATCATCATCGGGCATGTAAGCCATCTCGATGAACTGAGCTCCCGCAATCAAGGTTTGTACTATCACGGGATCTTGAATCTGACCTCTCGAGACTAACCTCTCAAGTTCATTTTCAAGATCCAAATATTACATATACAATGATATTTACGTTATTTAAAGCGTTTACATCATAAAAATCGATCCATCATGGGAATTAAGTCGTATCCATTCGGGGATCTCAACATCTGGATTCCTATGCTCACATGACTTCGATATTAGATGATTTCATCGATTGAAATCACCGTTTAAGCCATTTCAGCCTCCCTTTCACCTTTAAATATAAATTTAGGGTTATACGGGATAACCGGGACCATTTAAAATAATAAATCCATAGATATACCATGAATCTAAGCCATTCTAGCACATGAATTAAAGCTTCATGCTTAATAACCTCTCAAAGGCTAGATTAGGCTTAGATTTAGGTATATCTAGCCTCCGCGGTTGATTTACAACGTAATAAGCACAATATGACCGATAAAAACGTAAAATCTATCAACTAGTACACAATATACTTAAAATACAACAAGTTTAACTATATTCAAACAATATATCTCATTAATCTATCATTTGAACAACATTTACAAAGAACCGAAGCTAGAAAGTGTGTTATTTCACCTTAGGGGACGCGTGAACAAGCGTTTTGAGTACCGGGATGAACTTAAAACACTAGTGGGGCTTCAAGAATGTGCTAGATGGGATGATTAAGCTTTAAGTTGGTCTTTTAGTATTCCACCCGAGCCTCTCTCTCTCTAGAATGTCTATACTCTCTCTAAAATCTATCTCTCTCCCTTCTAAAATAAACTAGTGGGGGGGTTTTAAGCTGTCGAAGGCAGCCATATATGTGGTTGCGGCTAGCCGCAATTATGGTCAAGGCTGGTCTAAGTGGGCCCCACAAGCTCGGCAGGTGGTCCTTTGGTCCCAGTTCGACAGAAGTTGACGTCCGCCGCTCAATCTTTCGGATAGTCCTTGATGAATATAAAGGGAATAGATCGATTCTGACTGGATTAGGATTCAGGAAGTCGATACTCATGGCCGAGATATATTCACCAGGTCCATATATCAGTTGGCTGGCTCGTCTCCGATTGCACTTCGTTCAAGGTTTGTTGAGGTGGTTTCCGATGATCAATGTCTCAGCTTGTCGATCCTCGATCAATTCGCGGTATGTTCGGACATCATTGGTCCTCTGCATCACTCCCAGGGATGTCTTCGAGATAACCTAACGTTTTTACCCTACCTCGGGGTTGTCTCTGCAGTAAAATTACGCTTTTGCCCTTCTACAAGGTTAGTACAAAGAAAGTAAAATTTTGAGTGTCTATAGATGCCCATATTTGTCATGTTTATGTAATGTAATGTAATGGATTGAACACGATAAAGATCAATAGACACGGAGAATGTATGACAAGGTATATCTGATGATGCAATGTCATGTATAACCGATGTGATGATATGTGAGATTTAAAGAAGGGTTACTTCCCTGGCTGGGGAAGTTAAGGATTACGTTGTCAGGATGAAACCGACCTGCGCTGAATTATAGTCAACAGATTACACCATCGGGGTCATGCCGATGCCCTCACTGGGTTGTAGCCAACGGATTACATCATCGGGGATTTACCGACCTGCGTAGGGTTGTGCGAACGGATTACATCATCGGGGATTTATCGACCTGCGTAGGGTTGTTGCCAACGAAGTACATCATCAGGGATTTGCAAACTTGCATAGGGTTGTTACCAATGGATTACATCATTGGGGATTTGCCAACCTGCGTAGGGTTGTTGCCAACGAATTGCATCATCGGGGATTTGCGGACCTGGGTAAGGTTGTTGCTAACGGATTACATCATCGGGGATTTGCCGACGCCTTCACTGATTCATTGTCGGTGGATTACATTGTTGGGGGTCGAGCCGACTCCTTCACTAGTTTATTATCGGTGGATTACATCGCCAAGGGTCGAGCCGATGCCTTCACTAATTCATTGTCGGTGGATTAAATAGTCGGGGTTGAGCCGATGCCTTCACGGGTTCGTTGCCAGTGGATTACATTGTCAGGGGTCGAGCCGACGCCTTCACTGATTCATTGTCAGTGGATTACATCGTCGGGGGTAGAGCCGACGCCTTCACTGGTTCGTTGCCGGTGGACTCTGAGATACAGTATTGATTTTAACTGATTCCGGGTCTTTCGGCGTTCAACATCGGGATTTCTGGTATTCACCTAACTTTTGTTGTGTCGAAGGATGTTTAGGGTTTTTGGGCCTTAAAAATGCCCCAGAAAGTATCATCTTACATAATGTGACCATTCTGAACCCAAAATAACACGTTTCGAACATAGCGTTACCAATCGGGAGGTCGCGGGGCCCATATATGGTTGCAGTTGGAGCAATCATGGTCAAGGTTGTCCCTGATCGAGCTTATACCCTCGGGAGGCCTCATTTTCACCCATTCCATTTGGATTTCTTCATTTTCTCTCTACAAAAACCGAGCTATTCTTCATTTCTACTCGATTCCGGCTTGATTTGGAGCGATCCGCCACCGTACATTTCTTCTACGTGCTACGGGTAACATCTAGACTCCGCTCTTTCGTGTTTTCGTTGGTGAAAACCCGTATTTCCTTTCTTAAAGGCATTATATCTAACATGTATGCATAGAGATAAACGTGTTTATGATGCAATGCATGCCTACAGATCATCTTATGGACCGTATAGATGTAATATATTATCATTTATCAGTTAATCTAGACATACATTATATATATGTATTAGAATAACAGTTTAAATTGATGTTTACATGCTTGGTTGTGATGGTATACCCTCATAGGGTGATTCAATATATGCTTCGGGCATGTGGATAGTCCATTTTATAGAGGACACTTTGGCAAAAAAATCATGAGCCAGACGTCAGGGTCCTAGATACCTTTATAGATATTATAGGATGCGATTAAAATAACGTACACATAATGGCACATGTAGAACATGCATGATGTGATGACCTAAATTATATTGCATGGATTTAATTTGCAATTTAAAATAAAGTAGGAATATACCTAACTTAGCTTTGGTTCCTACGAACTCATTGTTCAGACATGGATTCTACGGGACCCAATCATTCTACATCTCAGCGGGTTTCATCTACAGTTTTCCAATGTAGAGCTCCTTCCGAGGTTCCTGTTCCCCTGATTAGCAGACGGGTATAGCGATTGACGGAGCCATCTCATCGACCTGGTGGGGAGGACCATCCTTCCTTGGACGAGGAGGATATTCCTGAGCCTGAGGTTCCACCTCAGCGCCCTACTGCGCCTAGATTTCTTCCTGACATTGAGGTAGATGTCCCAGATTTGCTGGGTACGGATCTGAGCCGCCATCCCTCCATTCACTTGCAGGCGAATGAGGTATATTATTATTTATTTTCATTTCTCCTTTCTATCACAGACGGGTTTTATTAACCTTGAGGTCGTGCAGGTTCTGGAGTTTACCCAGCCCAGGGGTAACTGGTTTAGCATATACGCTCTGTATAACTCGCTACAGCCCGAGTGCAGGGCGATCGTGGATTCTTGGGGATTTGAGGCTTTCTTCACCATTTCTCCCCGTCGCTGCCCTTGGGGCTACTTACGAGCTTTGTCCGAGCGATGGTTTCATCAGAGTCAGTCTCTCCATCTGTTAGACTGCGAGGTTGTGATGACTCCCATGGATTGGAGATACATCACTGGTTTAGAGTTTACGGGGGATAGGGTGCCCTTGGAGCCGTCTATCACTTCGACCACGGTGCGCACCCTCCTAGGGTTTTCTTCTCAGGAGCGAGCCTTCAAGGCTCGTAGTATTCGGTCAAGATGTTTGGGCGTCGATGCTGCTCGAGGCACCTTGCAGCAGCCGTTGCCTGCCAATTTGGCGGAGAGGGATCGCATCTTGCGGCATTTATTCTTGACCGTCTTGAGGTGTTGTCTCATTGCAAACAACTCCTCCACTGTTCCCTTCAGCTTGGTAGGGGCTATTCGAGATATAGCTGTATTGGGGACTACGATTGGGGATCATTTACATTCGCACTCTTTCTGCATGGGATGCGACTGCGATCCGAGGGAATTACCAATGCCTGGGTCGAATTTTATTCGTTTCTTCTGGTAAGTCTTTTTGACCGAATTTCATTTATTTGACTTTTGATTGGTTTATCTTCTTCCCACAACTAATGTAGGGTTATTTTGCATTGATAGTTCTGGGCTTACGAGAGGCTTCCATGTCTTCGCCCCATCTCTGTCTTAGGCTTGGACACTTATCCACGGGGACGTAGATAGCATCAGTCTACTTTATCGGAGGTCCCGGTCGCGAAGAGCTTTACACATGCCCGTCTTCAGTTGGAGACACTGGTAGCTCGGGACATAGTGTGACTTCCATATTACGGAGAGCACTTGTCCGAGGGATTTGAGGATGGTTTGTCGACAGGGCCAGAGTTTTAGTTATCCACTCGCCGGATTCCATTCCTCTTTGATAGAGGTTGGGAGCTCTACCTCGGGGAACGCGCTTTTCGATGCATCACTAGGGAGATTCGCCTTCCTTTTCTTCCTCTAGCTCAGCGCTTCTGGCCTTTATCTTCGTCGGCTGCATCGATTCCCACTATAGGGTATGATGGTTTTCACTTGTCTGACGGTCCGATCACTTCTAAGTAATTTATCACCTGGTGGGGGCCATGCACGATAGGAGCTCAGACATGTGCTACCCAGTTCTTGGGAGACATGGTCCCAGGGTCACTCATGATGAAGGACTGGATATCATATTTTTAGGAGCCTTCTCATCAGGTTCAGATTGCTGATTTGAGACTTTAGTTGGAGCAGCTGTCGGCCTACTGTCGCTATAATGGGTTGGATCCATCCTTAGCTAGTACTTTTGCTTCTCAAGGTCATGAGACTGGACCGTCAGGCGGTGGCGGCTCTCATGGTGCTGGACCCTTAGGTTTTGGTGGCGCTTGTGATAGAGATGATCCATTCACTTGTCACCCAGATATGCAGGAGACGTTTTATCACCCGAATCAGCAAGATGTGCCCACTCCCGGTAGACGACCCCAGGTTGACCAGTTTGATGATACCACCACTTTCCTGGGTGATTTCAATAAGGCGATGAGCCCATAGGTCATCTATTAGTCATTGGGCATTTAGGCCCCAGTATCCTGTACTTTTTACTTTTTAGTTTTCACATGTATCATAGGTATGACAGTGATGTTTATGAAACTAATGTACTTGGAAAATATCTATATAGAATGCTTTCTATTCATTCATCGCACATACTATTTTATCACTTGTTATGATGCATGCTTCAGATATATTTAAATGATTGGATAGAGATTGACCCCTGTATGGTCTTATTGACACAGTTTTTACAGATGTCGTCCTCCGCTGTGGCACGTTTGGATCACCTTCCTCCTAGCCATATCTCTACCAGTTTGAGGATTTGGTATGATCAGTTTCCATATACCGACCATGTCGCTCTCAGCCGCATGTTAGGCCACTCTATGTCTCTTCTGTCCTTTTAGGTTCCAAAGGGATTTATTGCCGGAATACTCGGGTATTGGACTCCTGAGCGTTATGTCTTCTGGTTCAGCTCGGCCGAGTTGACTCTTACTTTGGAGGAGTATGGTCGTATTTTGGGATTATCGATGGAGGGGCCATGTGCTCAGATGACCTTGGGCCATATGCACCGCCAGTTCATGACGATGACTGGACTTAGGAGGGCAGTTGTGTTGGCCGAGGTGGATGGTAGCCACGTTATCTCTATGGACTTTATGATCAATCACTTCGCTTCTGCGGATAGTTTTGTCGTTTATCACAAAGACTTTGCCATTTTAGAGGAGCGATGGGACGTTGCCCGAGTGGATGCCTTGGTTATGCGCCTCATAGCCTATCTATACATGCCATTTTATACTGACCATCTGGATGTGGCGATGCCGATGGCTGTTAGGGCTCTCAGAGATGACTTTACTATACTTCCCCTTATTCTGGCCGAGACATTGATATCAGCTTCTAACTGTAATACCACCGGGGATCAGGAGTTCAGAGGTAGTCCCGTGCTTTTATATATCTAGTTGATGACGCACCTCAGATCGATTGGGCGGCTTCGTCGTCACGGGTTTTGTTTTAGACATAGCTTGTCCCAGGTCTACTCATATCGCCAGACTTCTTGCGTCGATGAGGAATCTTGGACTTCATTTCTGGGGGCTATGGAGGAGCCTTTTACTATAGTCATGTATTCTGGGTATTGTTCCTTTCTGAGTTTCATCACCCATGCAGTCGACCTGGATTTCCTCCCCTTGGCGGGTTTGAGGCGTGTGACGACCTATCAACCTCTGGCGATGATGGGTCAGTTTGATCAGTACCAGGAGGTCCATGCATTTGAGAGGATTGAGAAATATCATTTCCCCATCTGCTCAGTTATCGAGGCTGATTTAGCTCGGGTTTATGGGTTCTGGTCTCATCGACAGACAGTAGAGTTTAGAGATTGCCATCCGGGCCGTTCAAAAGAGTATTCAGCTTAGCTTGAGTTGGATTTGGCACCAGACACGGTAGACCAGATTGAGCCAGGGTCTTTATCCGGGGATGATGTTGGATCCACAGATGGTGAGGAGCCCATGATGGATCCTATATCTCCGACTGAGGATGCTTTATTTGCAGAGTTGATAACTTTTTTAGTGAGTCTTGTCCCGCGTTCGGCCTTAGTTTCCATGGAGGCGATGGATAGGCAGCTTCGCCTGATGACCTTTGAGAGGGATCAGGCTCGGGCTCTACTGTTGACCACCGTAGCTGGTCTTCTATCACTAAGAGAGATGCAGCCCGTGCTTCCCAAGAGAAGGCCCTCGTTGACAAAGATGAGGCCCAGACTTTCTCAGATGGACTCATTGGTCACGTACATGGTGTAATGTAGAGTCGAGAGGAGGTTTTTCGTATGGCAGCAAAGATACTGAGATGGGTTGATATGCTGGAGCACGAGTTCAGAGATGCTCCCCCGACTGCAGAGACTGCTAGATATTTGTCTATGTTGGCTCGTCTCACCACTGATTTAAAGCTCTATTTTATTTCCCTGTATAGACTTTGTTATTATCACTTGTCATAGGTTAGAATCAACTTTTGTATTCTAAACAGTTGTATATATTAAAAAGAAACAAGTTCAATTCACTTCCCTTGTTTGAGCATGTCTAGCCATGTCCACTGTTACCATTTTTGCTTCATAATTTATTATGTCGACATAGAACTGGTCTCGTCATGTGGCATCAGATTCGGAGGGAATGATGCTGAGATGTCGCTAGGTCTTCTCCGCATGAGCCGTCGATTGGGTGGGCTTTATGGATACGGTTTTAATTTCTGTATAGGTTAAGATTTGAATAATAAGAAAGTGTTTGGATTTTTTAAAGGTTAGACCGCACCATAAATGGCTACCTACGTACCCCCACAGATGGGAGATTAGGTCTTTCGTAGTTCAGGCTCAGACCTGAAAAGTTTGAAAAGGGGTTTATTTAGGTTTGAGTTTGATTTGATAGGATTTGGATGTTTTTCCAAGGGTCAAACCGCACCATAAATGGCTGTCTACATACTCCCACAGATAGGAGATCAGGTCTTTCGTAGTTCAGGCTCAGACCTAAAAAACTAGACTTGATATATTTTTTTCTTTTTTTTTCTTTTTTTGCTCTTTTTTTTATTTTTTTTCTTTTCTTCTATTTTTATCAAGACATAGTAGTCCAGTTTGAAAGCGAAAGGGGTTTTAGACATAATACCGTTTCACCGAATCGGAATTGATTAATTGTAGGGATTCCTCACCGTCCATCTCTTCTAATTTCAAAGCTCCGCCCGATAGGATTGCTTTGACAAGAAAGGGTCCTTCCCAGTTTGGGGCAAATTTTCCTTTAGCTGCATCTTGGCCCGGAATGATCTTCTTCAGCACCAAATCATGCTCTTTAAATTCCCGAGGTTGCACCTTCTTGTTATAAGATCGGGATATTCGCTGCTGATAGAGTTGACCGTGAAAGATAGCAGCAGCTCTCCTTTCATCTATCAGGGATAACTAATCGTATCGATCTTGTATCCATTCGCTTTCCTCTATCTGGGCATCCAGCATCACTCTCAGTGATTCCATCTCCACTATGACAGAAAGTACAGCCTCTATACCATATGCCAGTGTATAGGGTGTTGCCCCAATCGAGGTTCGAGTCGACGTTCGGTATGCAAGTAGGGTTAACAGCAATAGATCAGGCCATCCACGGTGATTTGCTGACATCTTCATCATTATCTTCTTGATGTTTTTATTAGCCGCTTCCACCGCGCCGTTCATTTTTGGAAGATAAATAATCGAATTGAGGTGTTTGATATTGAACTTACTGCACAGTTCCCTCATCATCTCGTTATTCAGATTCCTCGCATTGTCTGATATGATAACCTCGGGTTGTCCATACCGGCAGATGACGTTGTTTCTAATGAAACCAACGATGACCTCCTTGGTGACCCTGGGGAAAGAAGCTGCTTCCACCCACTTGGTAAAGTAGTCAATTATAGTGAATATGAATCGAGAATTGTTACTGGCTTTAGGCTCAACTGGTCCTATTACGTCCATTCCCCACATGGAAAAAGGTCATGGTGATATCATGCAATGTAGCTGATTCGGAGGCACATAAATAATGTTGGCGTAGATCTAGCATTGATAGCAACGCTTGACATGATCATCGCAATCCGCTTTTTTGAGATATCCAGTAGTGTCCTTTCCTCAGAATCTCCTTGGCAAGCAGAGGTCCACTCATATGTGCTCCGCACACTCCACCATGTACTTTATTCATAAGTCGCTGGGCTTGATCTTTGTCGAGACATCTCAGTTTTCCTACACCTGGGTCTCTCTTATAGAGAGCATCTCCACTTAGGTAGAAATTCATGGCCATTTTCTGTAATCGCTTCTTCGCGACTTGACTGATCTTGCAAATATTCTTTTATATGGTGGTATCAATGTGGTCTAGCAGGTGCTATTTCATCTGATATCTCCCCTACATTGTTTCCATATGATGGTGTATTCTGCACAGTGAAGGTGATGACCGGCATTCCCCTTCTTGCTGATAGGTTTACTAGTGAAGCTAATGTGGCCAATGCATCGGCAAAATCATTTCAGTTTTGGAGAATATTCATAAAGGCTATGTCTTCAAATTCCCCTGCCAATCTAAGGACATGTCAATGATATGGCAGTAGATGCAGTTCCTTGGTTGCCACAGGGTATTGATCTCTCGTAATAGATACCAGGACTGCCCCGGCTCCAGCGCCTTCAGCGTTTGATGCGCCGTCAAAATACATTTTCCAGAATTGACCTTGATCCTATTTATCGATCAGTTGAACAGTCAACACTTCCTCCTCCGGGAAATATGTTTCCAGAGGCTCAAAACCCCCTGCTAGTTCAGCTGACAGGTGATCCGCAATCCCTTACCCTTTAATGGACTTTTGGGTTACATAGATGATGTCTAACTGTTGAAGGATTAACTGCCACTTGGATAAACAGCAGTTCAAAATCGACTTGTTGAAGATGTATTTCAAAGGATCCATCCTCGATATGAGATAAGTGGTATGGCCATGTAAGTAATGTTGTAACCTCGTGGCTGCCCAAGCTAATGCACAGCAGGTTCTTTCTATCAGGGTATATTTCTGTTCTTCGCTGCTGAAGCATTTACTGAGGTAATAGATTACTCTTTCTTCCCCATGTCATCCTTCTGCCCCAGTAGGCAACCCATAGCATTGGAGTTGACTGAGATATACATAAACAACAGAATTCCATCCCTTGGGGGTACCAAGATAGGCGCTTAATCAACCTCTTCTGGATGGTGTGGAAAGCTTTCCAGCAGTCTTCATTCCATTTTCCCTAAGAGTTCTTCCTTAACAGTTTGAAAATGGGTTCATAGGTTGCTGTCAGCTGCTATATGAACTGGCTGATGAAGTTTATCCTCCCCAGAAAACCTCATATTTCCTTCTCGGTCTTTGGCTCAGGCATTTTCGTGATGGCTTTGATTTTGGCAGGATCCAATTCAATGTCGTGGTTGCTCACAAGAAATCCCAGCAATTTATCGAATTTCACACCAAAAGCACATTTCGCTGGGTTTAACTTCAAATTGAACTTGCGGAGTCGTTCAAACAACCTCCAAAGATGGGTGCAATAGTCATCAGCCTGTCGGGACTTTACGATGATATCATCCACATACACTTCGATTTCTTTATGCAACATGTTGTGGAATAAGGTCATCACGGCCCTTTGATAAGTAGCACCAGCATTGGTAAGGCCAAAATCTAGTCTTCGATAACAATACGTTCCCCAAGGGAATGAAGGGGGTCTTTTCCCTATCTTCTTCAGCAGCCATAATCTGGTGATATCCAGCAAAGCAATCAGTGAAAGAATACATCTCGAACTGTGCAGTGTTGTCGATTAATACGTGGATGAACGGCAGTGGGAAGTCATCTTTAAGGCTGGCTTTGTTAAGATCTCAATAATCTACACATACTCGCACCTTTCCCCCAGATTTCGGCACTGGGACTACGTTGGACAACCATTCAGGGTACGTTGACACCATAATGATTCCCGCTTTGAACTGTTTTATAATTTCTTCTTTGACCTTCAGGCCCCATCCTGGTTTTAACCGTCTCAATTTCTGCTTGACTGGTTTGAACCCTTCTTTAATTGAGAGTCGATGGACAACGATATCGGTGGATAGACCTATCATGTCTTCATGAGATCAGGTAAAAATATCCTTGAATTGGGTTAAAAGTTGTATTAGTTCTTTTTCTCGGTTAGAGGGAAGGTTGGTCCCTGTCTGTATTTCTTTAGGATTGTCAGGGGTTTTGATATTTATGGTGGTGGTTTGATCGAGGTTGGGTTTAGGTTTATCTTCGACCCATGCTTTGATTTCCTCGATCACCTCGTCATCATCCCCTTCCTCTTGCTCGATTCCCATCAAGTCAAAGTCCAATTCTATATCAAAATCGTAATCATTATTCGAATTTGGCAAGTCATGGACGTGGCTAGAAATACGCAAATTTTGAAACCTGAGACAAAAACTTGATTGCTAAATATATACAAGTGGTTGTCAATTACAAAAAGATTCATCAGTTAATATGACAACAAGCAATAACAAGTTACAGATGAAATAAAACAGACATAAATATAGATAAAGGTAGAGCTCCCTGTCAGCGATCACTTCCTGGTTTTTACCCTTTCCGGACGATCTGAGGGGTGATCATCCAATTACTGGTCATGAGATCCTGAGGAGTCACTGAGATAGACTCGCTACTGGAGTTGTCGGCGTCTTCCAGGATGGCCATAACTAGTTTAAAACTGGTCCCAGGATCCTCGTTTGGGATGTTTATATTTCCCCAGTTAAGGACCGGGATGATGGGTTGATCACTTGACAGATCTGACCTGTTGGACATTTTCAGGTCCTCTTCAAAAAGGTAAAAGCTATTCATTAATTACAACTGAATCTCCTCCAGAAACTTCTTGTCTTTGGCCTTCCGGGCAGCATCCTTGAGAAGCTTTTCATCCCCAACCTGCTGATGTTCGTTCTGATTAACATTAGGAATCAGAAGATTTGAGATTGTTGGGTTTGCTAGAAACATAAGCATGCAATCAAATTACATAAACGCAGCGGAAGGGATGAAAAATAAGATTTTAAAATTTTCTTATAAACCCTTAACCATGATCTTTCTTGTGCATCAATTATCAGTCAATACATAGAAGGAGAGGATGGAATTATACCTTTGAAGATCCAAGCTTTCTCAGGTACAAGTTCTACTCCTTTGATTTCTTTGATTCCTCTGTAGTGGCTCCTTCCCTTGATCAATGTCAGCCACCCAAATGTTTGGCCTCTAACGATGATCCACCAAGGAAGATGAAGAACTCAGGAAGATGGGTTATTGGCTTAACCCTTATTTCTATCTCTATAGAATATGTGTACTCCCAACCTTTTAAAAAATTCACGTACCTTATTTCTTATATAAGACTCTCTTATATAGATAATAGGTTAACCCTCCTAATCCAATTAGAATAGGGTTTTATTTAATTAATTAATTAAACACTTTTAATTAATTTATATCCTAATCTTATTAGGATTGAGAGAGAGTACTGATATTATATTAATTCCTAAAATCCTTTAGAATTAAAATAATAATAATAATATTAATAAGACTCCCCTTATTAATTTATATTTAATATTTCTAAAATATTAAATAATAAACATTAAGCTATTTAATTTATTCTATCACCATAGATTAAATTAATTACACTTAATGCATTATTACTATCATGCCATTTTCTTCTTAAATAATTCTTCTTCCTTTTATGGTGTGACCCTTTAAGTTCTCCATATTAAACCGGTTGTGAATAAATCAATTAGAACAATTCTAATCTTATTTAAATAAATAAATTAAACTAAAAATCTATTTAAATAAATAACATTTATTCTACAATAGGGATAAGCCTCCCTAGCGATTAACGACTTTCCAGATAATATAAATTTCAACATTAATCATAAAAGAACCTGTGAGTTAATAGTTACTGTACAATTCAATCCTTCCACCATATAATGTCCCAATTAAATATAAGACATGGATTTACTGTCAAGTCTTAATTTATTTAATCATATGTATTTCGATTAGAAAACGCACAACTCCAAATAATGCAAATTAGAAACCTCTTTCTAATTTCATTCTACTTTGGCCAAGGATTCCTGGGTTGTCATTTAACATATCACATAGGACTTATCTCCTCTTTTACTAGAGGTGGTAGATTCTTTATTGATCATACATTATCTCCATATGCAACTCATTATACCCAAGCATACCCTATATATGCCTTAAAAGGCCTTAAGGAATAAGTCAAAGTATAATTTGTTACATATAAGATACTATGATGATCTCAAGTCTAAGGATCACTTGTACTACTATCACATTAGGAATTCCTATTGACAGGTGAGTAAAACTCCATTAGGTATTCCATAGCGAGTCACGTTCAGTGAACTTATTCTCCAATAAGCACATACATACTTGCTTTAGTGTCTCCACACAAATGATCATGAGATCAGTCATCCTCATCCAATGAGCAAGCAACATATGTACCAATCTATCCGGATTTACTAATCCCCATTTTAGTAATCCCACAATTGGGAACTATTTTAGTTTTTAAGCTTTCTAAGAATTTAGATCTCATTAGCATAATCTCATCATGATTCTAAAAGTATTACTTAAAACTATTGGTTATTTACATATTATTAAAAACAGCACCATGTAGATAATTAAATGCCTTAAATAAATATTTTATTAACAAATAAATAAGATTGTTTACAAAGTATGTGCTTTATCATCATACATGATTGGCTTGTATGCACACTACTATCAGAGATAACGACGGGGATCTTCGTTAATGGCTCTTTAAATCTGGCTTCACTGAGGTTTATCTTAAAGTGAATTAGATGATTAACTGGCTTGTGCTTATGAGGATTATGATGTTTGGATCCACCAGAATATCCTAATCCAGCCTTTCCCAACTGCTTGTGTATACGGATTGGGTTCCTGATTCCTTGGCCATTTCTCCCCAATCCTCGACCTAGTCGATGTCCTCGGGAAAGCATCTCTTGGCCAACTGCCATCACTTCTGGAGATATCTGGGGATTTAAGACTGGCATCCCCACAGAGTTGTATCGCAGATTGCTTATTTCAAATGCTTGAAAACTGGTGGGCTCAACACCCTCATTCACTCCGATTAGGGGCATATCTCCTAGATCATGAACAGGATAATCAGGTTCTGCGCTAACAGTGATCAGATTGCCATTGACGATATATTTCAATTATTGATAAAGAGTTGAAGGAACCGCGCCAGCCATATGGATTAATGGTCGTCCCAAAAATAGATTATACCCGGCAGTGATCTTCAGGATTTGGAAAGGTATGTTGAAGGTGAAGGGGCCAATTTCCACAAAAAGTTCAATCTCCCCCATGGTATCCCTTCTTGATTCGTCGAAAGCTCGTACCACTACATGGCTTTCCCGAATCCGATTTGAGTTGATCTTCATCTTCTCCAGAGTATCCTGCGGGCAGATATTTAAGGACGATTCTCCATCGATTAGCACGCCACCTACCACATATCTTGATGATACGACAGTGATATGCAATGGTTTATGATGCCCAGTTCCTTCGGCTGGTATATCGTCGTCGGTGAATGATATCACATTACTGTACAGTAAATGGCTGATTAGGTGCTGAAACTTCTCATTATCAATAGTTTTGGGTAGGTGTGCTGATAGTAGTGTGCATACAAGCCAATCATGTATGATGATAAAGCACATACTTTGTAAACAATCTTATTTATTTATTAATAAAATATTTATTTATTAAAGGCATTTAATTATCTACATGGTGCTGTTTTTATAATATGTAAATAACCCATAGTTTTAAGCAATGCTTTTAGAATCATGATGTTGATCATGCTAATGAGATCTAAATTCTTAGAAAGCTTTAAAACTAAAATAGTTCCCAATTGTGGGATTACTAAAAAGGGGATTAGTAAATCCGGATAGATTGGTACATATGTTGCTTGCTCATTGGATGAGGATGACTGATCTCATGGTCATTTGTGTGGAGACACTAAAGCAAGTATGTAGGTGCTTATTGGAAAATAAGTTCACTGAACGTGACTCGCTATGGAATACCTAATGGAGTTTTACTCGTCTGTCAATAGGAATTCCTAATGTGATAGTAGTACATGTGATCCTTGGACTTGAGATCATCATAGTATCTTGTATGTAACAAATTATACTTTGACTAATTCCTTAAGGCCTTTTAAGGCATATATAGGGTATGCTTGGGTGTAATGAGTTACATATGGAGATAATGAATGATCAATAAAGAATCTACCACCTTTAGTAAAAGAGGAGATATGTCCTATGTGATTCGTTAAATGACAACCCAGGAAATCCTTGGCCAAGGTAGAATGAAATTAGAAAGAGGTTTCTAATTTGCATTATTTGGAGTTGTGCATTTTCTAATCGAAATACATATGATTAAATAAATTAAGACTTGACAGTAAATCCATGTCTTATATTTAATTGGGACATTGTATGGTGGAAGGATTGAATTGTACGGTAACTATTAACTCACAGGTTCTTTTATGATTAATGTTGAAATCTATATTATCTGGAAAGTCGTTGATCGCTAGGGAGGCTTATCCCTATTGTAGAATAAATGTTATTTATTTAAATAGATTATTAGTTTAATTTGTTTATTTAAATAAGATTAGAATTGTTCTAATTGATTTATTCACAACCGGTTTAATATGGAGAATCTAAAGGGTCACACCATAAAAGGAAGAAGAATTATTTAAGAAGAAAATGGCATGATAGTAATAATGCATTAAGTATAATTAATTTAATCTATGATGATAGAATAAATTAAATAGCTTAATGTTTATTATTTAATATTTTAGAAATATTAAATATAAATTAATAAGAGGAGTCTTATTAATATTATTATTATTATTATTATTTTAATTCTAAAGGAGTTTAGGAATTAATATAATATCAGTACTCTCTCTCTCAATCGTAATAAAGATTAGGATATAAATTAATTAAAAGTATTTAATTAATTAATTAAATAAAATCCTATTCTAATTGGATTAGGAGGGTTAACCTAATATCTATATAAGAGAGTCTTATATCAGAAATAAAAAATATGAAATTTTCCAAGAGTTGGGAGTACACATATTCTATAGAGATAGAAACAAGGGTTAAGCCAATAACCCATCTTCTTGAGTTCTTCATCTTCCTTGGTGGATCACCGTTAGAGGCCAAACATTTGGGTGGCTGACATTATTCAAGGGAAGGAGCCACTATCAGAGGAATCAAAGGAATCAAAGGAGTAGAACTTGTACCTGAGGAAGCTTAGATCTTCAAAGGTATAATTCCATGTTCTCTCTTTTCTGTTATTGATAACAAGCACAAAGCATGATCATGGTTATGGGTTTGTATAAATTTTGAAAACCTAGTTTTTACGCTTCCGCCCTATTTATGTGATTTGATTGCATGATTGCGTTACATACAAACCCAACAGTGGTATCAGAGCCTAACTTTGTGCTAATTATCAATTTTATAATTCCATGTATGAATTGATGTGAGAATTGGATCGTTTTTCTGGACAAAAATCGTTTTCTGCAAGTTTCTGCGGCGAACGGCGCAGCTGCGCAGCTGCCCAGTTCATTACTGGCGCAGCTGCGCCGGTCTGCAAAAACTGCTGCTTCCGTCTACCTGCGCAGCTGCGCAGCTACCCAGTTCATTACTGGCGCAGCTGCGCCGGTACCTGGACAGACCCTGAAAATTGATTTTAATTAATTAAGTAAACTGTTTATTTAATTGATAAAGTTTTAAAATAAAGAAGTTTATTTTATCTGAAATATGATTTCAGAATGCTAAAATTAAAGGAGTTTAATTTGGATTTATTTTTGATTAAAATAAAAGAGTTTATTTTGTTTCAAAAAATAAAATTTAGCAAAATTTTTGTCCATTAAATAACATCGATCCATATATGGAATAGCATTGTTATTCATGAGATGAATGGATATTTATTGATGCATATGTTGATGTGTATGATAATAAATGGGATTGATTATGGACAATGACCAATGTGATTGGATTTTATTTTGGATGAATGCTTGAATGTATGGGTTTTATAAAATGGGGTCTGCGTACCTCGTCTTCTCTAGTTTTATTCTCGATGTAAATTCTATCTCCTTTCTATGTACTTCCCCTTGACTGCTGATCAAGGTTTCTATTTAATTTTAAATAGTTAATGTAATAGAGATAGTTAGAATTATTTTGAAGAAATTGGAGACCAAGGAGCGAGGAGCGCGTGAAGACCCGTTTGTATGGAGCCCGGGTTTAAATGTAATAGTTACATTTAAAATTTAAATTCTTGCACTCCTAGGTTTGACCTTTTGGTTCACTTGGTGGCTCTAGTGAACCAAACTAGAATAAAAGTCCATAATCAATCCGGGTAGAATATAGTATTCTATATTGCATGCTAAATATTATATATATTATATTTTATACAAACATGCTTCGCATGTTTAATAAAATGACGCGTATTTTATATATATATATGTGCATGCGCGCTTAAAAAGATGAGACAAATAATAACAAACCCCTCAAAGAAATAATATTAAGTCTGAAGCGTTCAAATGATATTTGGAATATCGAACGTCGCCTTCTAGCATGATTAGTTAATAGAGTATTAAATATTTAATATGAGTTTGTTGTGCTATCCACAAGGCAAGTATTGAATATTTAAGATGTTAATTAATCACATTTGATGCTTATCAAGAAAATTGAACGATCTAGTCTTGTTGTGCTATCCACAAGGACGAAAATTTTTCTTTTTTAATTTATGGAAGTGCTAGGCTGGACTTAACTTAAATCATTTTAGTTCGGATGTGCACACACATGACCATTATGATTTAAGAGGCAAAATAAAAGGAGTTACATGGTGATGTAATTGACAAGAGTTGTCTACCTATTTATTTGTATATCGCTTGTTGTGCTATCCACAAGATTATATACATTTGAAATGGGATCCTTAATCTCACTAGCAAATCTTTAATTAGATGTTGCCGAACTATATGAGTGAGGGTAATATAGTTTGATAAAAATAGTGGGAGATACCAATTTAAAATAAAGACCTAAATTTATTTTGGTATGCAAAATTAATAAAATGAATGTTTGCTAAAATGTTATTTTTCACATGTAAAATTTTAAAAATGTCAAAATCACTAATTTCACTGCGAAGCATACTTGATGCTAATAAGCTTACCGGGCCGAATTATACGGACTGGCTAAGAAATCTGAGAATAGTTCTCACTGCTGAAAAGATTTCTTATGTCCTAAATTCCACTATCCCTGAATCTGTTTCAGAAACAGCCTCTAAGGAAGAGATTGCCACTTTCAATAAGTGGCAAGATGATGCATCTGTGGCTCAATGCATCATGCTCGCATCCATGAATAACGAGCTTCAGCGTCAGCACGAAAAAATGGATGCTCCTGCTATGCTGCTTCACCTCAAGGAGTTGTATGGTGAACAGAGTAGGACTGCTAGATATGAGATATCTAAGGAGCTCTTCCGATCTCGGATGATCGAGGGCACTACCGTCGAGACTCATGTTCTGAAGGTAATCAATTTGATTGAACGCCTTGGACAGCTTGGGTTCGTCATGGATGGGGAGTTGAGTCAAGACTTGGTCTTGCAGTCACTCCCTGAGACCTTCTCGCAGTTTGTGGTTAATTTTCACATGAATAAGCTAGATGTCAGCTTACCTGAGCTGCTTAACATGCTGAAAACTGCAGAAGGTCACTTCTCATCCAAGAAGAACCATGTCTTGATGGTGGATTCTTCCAATAAAAGGAAGAGGCCCAAGGTGTCTTCTGAAAAGAAGAAATCTAAGAAGGCTAAGGGAAAAGGGAAAGAAAAGGAGCAAAAGAAACCTGAACCAGCTAAAGGAATGTGCTTTCATTGCAATGAGCCGGGACATTGGAAGAGGAACTGCAAGAAGTTTCTTGCAGAGAAGAAGCTTGGAGAATCTTCGACTTCCAATCAAGGTTTGTTTATGATTGAAATTAATTTTTCTGAAAGTCATAATTCTACTTGGGTATTGGATACCGGCTGTGGTTCTCACATATGTAATACTGTGCAGGGACTGGTCAGAAGTAGAAAGCTGAACAAAGATGAGGTGATCCTACGAGTGGGAAATGGAGCAAAAGTTGCTGCATTAGCTGTAGGAACTTATTGTTTAGCAATGCCTTCGGGCAAATCCATTTATCTTAATAATTGTTATTATGTTCCGAATATTATTAAAAACATTATTTCAATTTCTGTATTGGATATGGAAGGTTTTGACGTTATTATAAAGAACAATGGTTGTTCTATTTATAAAGACGATGTTTTATATGGTATTGGAAATTTGCGAAATGGACTTTATACACTTGACTTGCAAGAAAATATATTTCAAATTGAACAAATTAAGAAAAGGAAAAGAGATGATATTAATTATACCTATATGTGGCACTGTAGACTCGGTCATATCAATGAAACAAGATTATCCAAGTTGCATAAAGATGGGCTCCTCGAGCTATCTGATTATGAATCATATCCAACTTGTGAATCTTGTCTCATGGGTAAAATGACTAAATCTCCTTTTAGTGGAAAAAGGGAGAGAGTTACAGAGTTGTTGGCATTGATTCACACAGACGTTTGTGGACCTATGACAACAAGTGCACGGGGTGGGTATTCTTATTTTATTACTTTCACTGATGATCACTCAAGATTTGGATATGTGTATTTAATGAAATACAAATCAGAATCATTTGAAAAGTTCAAAGAGTTCAGAAGTGAAGTAGAGAAACAAACGGGCAAGAGTATTAAGATACTTCGATCAGATCGAGGTGGAGAATACTTAAGCAGTGAGTTTCTCAATTGTCTCAGAGAAAATGGTATAATCTCACAATGGACTCCTCCAGGTACACCACAGTTAAATGGAGTATCTGAAAGGAGAAATCGAACACTGTTGGACATGGTTCGATCCATGATGAGTTTTACCGACCTTCCAATTTCCTTCTGGGGATATGCCCTAGAAACGGCTGCATACCTACTTAACAAGGTACCTACCAAATCCGCCCCAAAGACTCCATATGAGATGTGGAAAGGGAGGAAACCAAATCTTAAGCATGATAAGACTTGGGGTTGTCCAGCTTATGTCAAAAAGTTTGAAAATGATAAGCTACATATTTGTGGGATACCCTAAAGAAATCGTAGGGTATTATTTCTATCATCCAACTGATCAAAAGGTGTTTGTTGCGAAACATGCTACCTTCTTGGAGAAAGAGTTTATCCATGAAGGGGTCAGTGGGAGTAAGATATATCTTGAAGAAGTTCAAGAACCACAAGTTACCACGGACCAAAGTCAGGTACCTAACCAAGTAGAAGAACCTACTGTACCACACCATGTTCGTAAATCTGGAAGAGTACCGAAGATACCTGAGAGGTATGGATTCGTTATAGAGGATGACGATGAGGTACACATCATGAATGATGATGATCCATTGAATTACGAACAGGCTATGAGTAATAAAGACTCAGGGAAATGGCTTGAAGCTATGAAATCTGAAATGGACTCCATGTATGAAAACAAAGTATGGTCTTTGGTTTCACCACCTGAAGGTATTAAACCTATTGGGTGTAAATGGGTTTTTAAGAAAAAGACTGGAGCAGACGGAAAGGTAGAGACCTATAAGGCCCGACTGGTTGCAAAAGGTTTCAAACAAAGACAAGGAGTTGACTATGATGAAACCTTCTCACCAGTAGCCATGCTCAAGTCCATTCGGATTTTGCTTGCGATTGCAGCTTACAACGACTATGAGATCTGGCAGATGGACGTGAAAACGGCCTTCCTCAATGGAAAACTTGAGGAGGATGTGTATATGACACAGCCAGATGGATTTATTTCAAAAGTTGGAACAAATCAAGTCTGTAAGCTACAACGATCCATTTATGGATTGAAGCAAGCTTCTCGTAGATGGAACATTCGTTTTGATGAGACAATCAAAGAGTTTGATTTTATCAAAAACGAGGAGGAACCATGTGTATACAAGAAGGTTAGTGGGAGCGCAGTATCATTCCTTGTATTATATGTTGATGATATATTACTGATAGGGAATGACATTCCTATGTTACAATCCATTAAAATCTGGTTATCTAAAAACTTCTCCATGAAGGACTTGGGTGAAGCATCCTATATTTTGGGGATAAAGATCTATAGAGATAGATCTAAAAGGATGCTCGGCTTATCCCAAGGAACGTACATTGATACGATGCTAAAGAGGTTTAGCATGGAAGATTCC
Organism: Panax stipuleanatus; assembly: GCA_020205555.1. Lineage (NCBI taxonomy): Eukaryota > Viridiplantae > Streptophyta > Magnoliopsida > Apiales > Araliaceae > Panax > Panax stipuleanatus. The sequence goes on along the minus strand of CM035117.1, from coordinate 151,056,194 downwards.
AAAAGAGGTCTCATGCCGATGAGCCATGGAATAAATCTCTCCAAGAAACAGGCCCCAAAGACACCTGAGGAGAGAGACCGTATGAGTAAGATCCCTTATGCTTCTGCAATAGGATCTATCATGTACGGTATGATATGTACTAGACCGGATGTTGCTCACGCACTTAGTGTAACAAGCAGATACCAGTCGAATCCAGGAGAAGAGCACTGGAAAGTAGTGAAAAATATCCTAAAGTACTTGAGAAGGACTAAAGATATTTTTCTTGTCTACGGTGGGTCTGAATTAAAACTCGAGGGATTCACGGACTCAAGTTTTCAAACAGACCAAGATGACAGTAAATCTATTTCAGGGTATGTGTTTACCTTGAACGGAGGTGCAGTGAGTTGGAAGAGTTCCAAGCAGCAAACGGTTGCTGATTCAGTGACAGAGGCAGAGTATATAACTGTAAGTGAAGCTGCAAGTTGATGTTTTAGATGAAAAGTTCATTACAGAACTAGGAATAGTTCCTAAGTCTCATCTTGAATCTAAACATGTGTTGCGGCACTTTGATTAAAGAAATCATTGAAAGAGGAGAGTGTAGACTCTCAAGACAACATTGCAGATCCATTTACTAAAGCTTTAACACAACAGCAGTTTGATCGTCACTTAGAGAAGATGGGTATGAGATACCATGGCGATTGGCTTTAGTGCAAGTGGGAGATTGATAGTAGTGTGCATACAAGCCAATCATGTATGATGATAAAGCACATACTTTGTAAACAATCTTATTTATTTATTAATAAAATATTTATTTATTAAAGGCATTTAATTATCTACATGGTGCTGTTTTTATAATATGTAAATAACCCATAGTTTTAAGCAATGCTTTTAGAATCATAATGTTGATCATGCTAATGAGATCTAAATTCTTAGAAAGCTTTAAAACTAAAATAGTTCCCAATCGTGGGATTACTAAAAAGGGGATTAGTAAATCCGGATAGATTGGTACATATGTTGCTTGCTCATTGGATGAGGATGACTGATCTCATGGTCATTTGTGTGGAGACACTAAAGCAAGTATGTAGGTGCTTATTGGAGAATAAGTTCACTGAACGTGACTCGCTATGGAATACCTAATGGAGTTTTACTCGCCTGTCAATAGGAATTCCTAATGTGATAGTAGTACATGTGATCCTTGGACTTGAGATCATCATAGTATCTTGTATGTAACAAATTATACTTTGACTAATTCCTTAAGGCCTTTTAAGGCATATATAGGGTATGCTTGGGTGTAATGAGTTACATATGGAGATAATGAATGATCAATAAAGAATCTACCACCTCTAGTAAAAGAGGAGATATGTCTTATGTGATTCGTTAAATGACAACCCAGGAAATCCTTGGCCAAGGTAGAATGAAATTAGAAAGAGGTTTCTAATTTGCATTATTTGGAGTTGTGCATTTTCTAATCGAAATACATATGATTAAATAAATTAAGACTTGACAGTAAATCCATGTCTTATATTTAATTGGGACATTGTATGGTGGAAGGATTGAATTGTACGGTAACTATTAACTCACAGGTTCTTTTATGATTAATGTTGAAATCTATATTATCTGGAAAATCGTTGATCGCTAGGGAGGCTTATCCCTATTGTAGAATAAATGTTATTTATTTAAATAGATTATTAGTTTAATTTATTTATTTAAATAAGATTAGAATTGTTCTAATTGATTTATTCACAACCGGTTTAATATGGAGAATCTAAAGGGTCACACCATAAAAGGAAGAAGAATTATTTAAGAAGAAAATGGCATGATAGTAATAATGCATTAAGTATAATTAATTTAATCTATGATGATAGAATAAATTAAATAGCTTAATGTTTATTATTTAATATTTTAGAAATATTAAATATAAATTAATAAGAGGAGTCTTATTAATATTATTATTATTATTATTATTTTAATTCTAAAGGAGTTTAGGAATTAATATAATATCAGTACTCTCTCTCAATCGTAATAAAGATTAGGATATAAATTAATTAAAAGTATTTAATTAATTAATTAAATAAAACCCTATTCTAATTGGATTAGGAGGGTTAACCTAATATCTATATAAGAGAGTCTTATATCAGAAATAAAAAATATGAAATTTTCCAAGAGTTGGGAGTACACATATTCTATAGAGATAGAAACAAGGGTTAAGCCAATAACCCATCTTCTTGAGTTCTTCATCTTCCTTGGTGGATCACCGTTAGAGGCCAAACATTTGGGTGGCTGACATTATTCAAGGGAAGGAGCCACTATCAGAGGAATCAAAGGAATCAAAGGAGTAGAACTTGTACCTGAGGAAGCTTAGATCTTCAAAGGTATAATTCCATGTTCTCTCTTTTCTGTTATTGATAACAAGCACAAAGCATGATCATGGTTATGGGTTTGTATAAATTTTGAAAACCTAGTTTTTACGCTTCCGCCCTATTTATGTGATTTGATTGCATGATTGCGTTACATACAAACCCAACATGTGCCTCCTCCAATACTTGGATTAGAATTTAACAATGGTTATCAGAATCTAATACCAAATCCAAGATAGATATTTGATATGGTTCCGCTTCCAACTTCTTCACCGTTCTTGCTTCGATGTGCCCCATCTTATGGAGGAAATCTGCTATCTCTCCAGTCGATACCTTCCCCAATACCTTGGTCGCCGATTTTGTCAAACGTCTCAAGAGGTAAAACGGATTCTCCCTAGGTATGATAGTCGTACAATTAGGCGCCAATTTTATGCCTTCTCCGTAATTCCATGGTACCTTCTTCAAGCTAAGAATTGGGAGTTGCGACCAAGGAGCCAACATTAGGGGTATCAGCACCGATATCTCGAGAGTGGCTTTGTTTCTCTGCTCAGATATTCCTTTGATGATTATGGGTCTGCCCGACGTTCCTTCCATGCAAAGGATAACCACTACCATACCATCTGAATTCCTAGGTCCTCGAGGGTAGACTATCTCTTCCTCAGAGAAGATCTCAGCTTTGTTCATTAACTCCAACTCTTATGATTCGATCAGGTTCTGGATTAAATGTCGCAGGGCCCAACATTCCTCAGTGGCATGTCCAGGAGCATTTGAATGGTAGAGGCAGAATCTGGAAGGATCAAAACACTTCGATTGAAGATCTGGGGGTGGCAGAAATTCTGTGATCTTCCCCTCCTCGATCAAGGTGCAGAGAATTTCCTCCCTAGATTATTTCAAGTGGACGAATTTCCGTTTGGCGGTAAATTCTCGTTGGCTCTGTAATCTAGCTTCTCAGGTCATCTTTTCTATCCATTTGTTCTGCTCTTTGCAGCAAATCAGATCCCTTCTAGAGGTTGAAACATCTTGGACAGATATGGGGTCTGTTGGCCTTGGTAGGACTGATCTATTAGCTGTCGGGTCAACTGGTGTTGGTATACAACCAATTCTGCCAACTGATCAACTTGTGCCATGATTGAAGCCAAGTCTTGTTCTACCCCATACTTCTCTTTAGGGTATTCCCATATTACAGGGTCATGTACAGAGGGTGCTTCTCCCATCTTCCTCAGGTATTTGCGGTTTTCCCTGCTTCCGGCACTAATCATATTGACTCCTTCCTCCGTATGCTGAGGCAGAGGGTTGTTGTTGACATTCGGCTGCTAGGGCGCTTTGACTATAATCTCCCCGCTGTCAATCAAGTTTTGAATTTTGTGTTTTAAAGTCCAACATTCATGAGTATCATGCCCCGGTGAGTTAGAATGGTAAGCGCATTTCTTGCTGGAATCGAATTGCCTTCCTTTTGGATTGGAAGGTGGTGCGAGCTCAACGATCTTCTTCTGGGCAATCAGTAGTGCTAATATATTCTCCAAGGAGTCCCCTAAAGGAGTGAATATCCTTCTTCGCTTGTTTCCCCCAACTTTCACTGTTGTAGAATTTTGAGAATTCACTGTATGAGAGTTCTGCCTCTGGATAAGCGAGTTAGGGCTCTTGTTAACAGCTTGTCCTTGCAATATTAAAGAGACATCTTCATCCTTCCTCTTTAATAATCTTTTGGGAGCGCTCACATAATTTCCCGACTTTATGTGCTCGACCATAGCTTCTAAGGCAGTGAGATCCTTAATTTTTCCAGACTTCAAACCCATTTCTGCCATTTCCCCGTGTTTGATCATTTCGGAGAAGGATTTTCCTAACCCGGCGAGGACTCTCTCACATAAATGGGCTTTTTGTATATCAATGAAGGTTGTAACCATCTCACCTTCATCCATTGGTGGGTTAACTTGGACCGCCATTCGCCTCCACCGCTGTGCATATTCTCTGAACTATCCATTGCTCAATTTTTTGACTTTGGTAACCTGGTAGCGATCAGGTGCCATCTGGGATTGGAAACTGTATTGGTTGAGGAAAGCATGGGCCAAATCTTCCCAACCTCTGACATTGGAATTCTCTATCCGCGCTTACCACGTTCGGGCTTCACCGGTAAGGCTCTTCTGAAATAGTTGCATCCTGAGGTTTTCATCCTCAGCGTAAGTTCTAAGTTCACCTATGTAGACTTTTAAGTGAGTGTATGGATCTCCCAGTCCGTTATATTTCTTGAACTCGGGGACTTATAACATATCCGGGTATCTCGCCTTTGGGAAAATACACAGATTCGAATAATTCACGCTCCCGTGGGATCCTGTTCCTTTCATTAATCGGATAGCATCCTCCATTTGTCTAACTTTATTCCTAATGTCTCCAGTGTCTTTGTCCTCCCGGAGGTCAATGATTTCCCTTGTCGTCTTCTGGATCGGGGCCTCCTTGGGTACTTCAATATCAAGGGGAGAGATAGGTGTGGACATTTAGGTATCACCTTCCTTTTCGGGTATTTTCATGTCTCCTTGCACAGAGGGTTCTGTCTGACTATTATGCTTAGATTCCTGAGATACTTTGCACTGCTCTCTTAACCGGGTCGTCATCTTGGCCATCTGTTTCTTAAAGTCCTCGAATTCATCTCGAGATACAAGGATAGGTTTAGATGAGCTTCCTTCAGCCATCTTAAACGGTGGTGAACGTGCCTTCTTGGCTTGAAATTAAGTGCTAAGACCAATCTGCACAAAACTGATATCTAGTTTAGACTGGATATTGGTGGACAGGGATGCATGATATGCTATGCATCAGTTTAATGGTTTTTTAATCTTTTCCTGCAACACAACGAGTTAGTCAAATGGATGACAGGATATGAAAGATGTATAGATGGCAGTTTCAGATGATTGTCATTTATATACGCAGAAGAGTAAATAGGGCATGAAGAAACCCACCACGCATTTGGTTTATCAGAGGCTGACCTATCTTAGGGTAACTCTCACGGGCTGTTTGAAATTAGTTCCCAGATCTTAGCAATTTACTTGATGAAAACATCCATTTTTCAATTGGAGCAGATCTGAGTGGTGCCTTTCCTGAGCCTCACAATGGAAAAACCCAGAGGAGTCCAGTAATAAACAACTGACGGGATTGCCTCCTAATAGAGGTACCATACAACATACATTCACATACATTCACGTCCTCAGCGTTATGTAATATGATGACATTGTGCAAAGTACTAATATATTATGCGAGGCACTAATACAACATGTTTAACGATTGATACAATTATCACACACAGAGATCATTCACATAAGATGCATATACAGAATGAAAATCAAAAAGTTTGATCGCTGCTTAAGCCTTCTTTAATCCCCAGCGGAGTCGCCACCTGTCGACGCCGGGAAAAAATCTAGCTCCTTTTTATTTTTAAAGAAGTCCTTTTTTCTTTGGTTTTGATTTTCGTCTTTCCCTTTGCTTTAGCTTATTTACCCTTTTCCATTTGCTATGTTTATGGATTTTATTAAAGGGCGGGGTTTTAGGAAAGAGGTACCGACATATGTGTCGACGATTTTGAAAAGATTGATTTAATTTTGATGATTGGACCGAATGAGACAGAGCCGTCAATTTGTATGATTTAAATGGATGTACCAACTCATCCGAGGTTTAGTAGTTTTTTCGCAAGATGGTCCAATGCGTGACTCCAAAAGATTGGTTTTGAAACCAGAGATTCGTGGAATCCAGGGGCTAGGTTAAGCGGGGGGAAGGTGTTAGGCACCCCCCCGACTCCCATGAAAACACGGTACCGCATCTTATTTATTTTCTGTGTGTGTGTGAGAGAGTGTATATGTGAGTGTGTGTATGTGTGTGTCTTTTATTTCGAAAGCATTATTCATTTTTATTCTAAGTCTTTATTTTGGATGACTTGAAAGTAGTGATGTACCTCTTTTGCGCCTAGGTACGAAGGATTTGATTTGACAAAAAGTTCATTTATAACAAGATTTATGAATTGAAATGATGTTTTAGAAAGTATGGTTTTCAAATCCTTTGCCCAACTAGGAATCGAGGACTTTGATACTTCCTTTTATTCTTTACGTTCATTAGGTGATCTACCCCGAATCGCTTTATTATGATCGAAAGCTCTTTGTGGTTTTATTAGAAATCATTTTGATGATATGCATGCAAAAGCGTCAAAAAGGGGTCAGATCCTCATCGGGCATGTAAGCCATCTTGATGAACTGAGCTCCCACAATTCAAGTTTTCACTATCACGGGATCTTGAATCCAACTTCTCGGGACTAACCCCTCGAGCTCGTCTCCAAGATCTAAAAATTATATATACAATGATATTTACGCTATTAAAACATTACAACATGAAAACCGGTCCATCGTGGGAATCAAGTCGGATCTATTCGGGGATCTCAACACCGGGATTCTTAGGCTCACATTATTTATGTGGGAATACATATATACAATGTCCTTGACTTTGGTATTAGGTGATTTCATCGGTTGAAATCACCGTTTTAAGCCATTTCAGACCCCTTTCACCTCTAAATATAGATTTAGGGGTAACTGGGACCGTTTAAAGCAATAAATCCGTAGATCTACAATGAATCTAAGCCAATCTAGCACACAGGTTAAAGCTTCATGCTTAATAACCTCTCAAAGGCTAGATTCGCTTAGATCCAGGTAGATCTAGCCTCCGCGTTCGATTTACAACACAATAAGTATAATATAACCTGTAAAAACGTAATATCTATCAACTATTACATGATATGCTTAAAATACAACAAGTTTTACTAGATTTAAACAAGATATATCATCAATCTAGTATTTAAACAACGTTTACAAAGAACGAATCTAGAAAGTGTGTTTTAACTCCCGTATCCAACGTAGAACACTCCCGCAACTTCAAATAGATGCTAAATGAGATAGTTAAGCTTCAAGTTGGTGTTAATGTGCTAAACCCGAGCCTTTCTCTCTCTAGAATGTCTTTCTCTCTCTAAAATTATATCTCTCTTTACAAATGAACTAGTGTGGGGGATATAAGCTAGCCGAGCCAGTAGCATACATACATATGACTAGCTGCATGTATGGATACAGCTGGGCTAGGTGGGTCCCACAATCTCAATATATATTCCTTCGGTCCCCATTCGGAAGAAGTTAACCTCCACAGATCGACCTTTTAGAAAGTCTTTACTGAATGCGACAGGATAAGATCGAGTCTAACTGAATTAGGGTTCGGGAAGTTGATACTCGTAGCCGAGCTATACCCTCTAGGTCCAGATATCAGCTAGCTGGCTTATCTTTGACGGCACGCCATTTGAGGTTTATTGAGGTGGTTTTCGATGAACACTGTCTCAGCTTAGCGATCCTCGTTTGGTTTGCGATATGTTCGAATTTCATCGGTCCTTTGCATCACTCCCGGGGTTATCTCCGAGGTGACCTAGCTCTTTTGCCCTTCCCCGGGGTTGTCTCCGAAGTAAAATTATGCTTTTGCCCTTCTTCAAGTTTAGTACAAAGAAAAAAAAATTTGAGTGTCTACAAGAATGATACAATGCTCCCACTAACCTTCTTGTACACACATGGTTCATCCTCATTTTTGATAAAATCAAACTCTTTGATTGTCTCATCAAAATAGATGTTCTACCTTCAAGAAGCTTGCTTCAATCCATAAATGGATTGTTGTAGCTTACAGACTTGATTTGTTCCAACCGTTGAAACAAAACCCTCTGGCTGTGCTATATACACATCCTCCTCAAGTTTTCCATTGAGGAATGTCGTTTTCACGTCCATTTGCCAGATCTCGTAGTCCTTATAAGCTGTAATAGCAAGAAAAATCTGAATGGACTTGAGCATAGCTACTGGTGAGAAGGTTTCATCATAGTCAATTCCTTGCCATTATTTGAAAACTTTTGCAACAAGTCTGGCCTTATAGGTCTCTACCTTGCCATCCGTTTTAGTCTTTCTCTTAAAGACCCATTTTCACTCAATAGGATTAACGCCCTCAGTTTCTGAAACCAAAGTCCATACTTGGTTTTCATACATGGAGTTCATCTCGGATTTTATGGCTTCTTGCCATTTCTTTGACTCTTTATTACTCATAGCTTATACGTAATTCAATAGATCATCATCATTCATGATGCGTACCTCATCATCATCCTCTATGACGAATCCATACCTATCAGGTATCTTAGGCATCCTTCCAGATTTACGAATAGGGTGTTGTATAATAGGTTCTTCTACTTGGACAGGTTCATCCAATCGATTTGTTGTGGTTTGTGGTTCTTGAATTTCTTCAAGATCTATTTTCCTCTCACTAGCCCCTTCAAGGATAAACTCCTTTTCCAAGAAGGCAGCGTGTTTCGCAACAAACACCTTTTGTTCAGTAAGATTGTAGAAATAGTATCCTAAACTTTCTTTAGGATATCCCACAAATGTTCACTTATCAGATCTTGTCCCAAGCTTATCATTTTAAAACCTTTTCACATAAACTGGACATCCCCAAATCTTAACATGCTTAAGACTAGGTTTCCTCCCTGTCCACATCTCATATGGAGTTTTGGGGACGAAATTTGAGGGGACCTTATTTAGTAGGTATGTAGCCGCTTCTAGGGCATAGCCCCATAATGATACTGGAAGATCGGTAAAACTCATCATGGATCGAACCATGTCCAACAATGTTTGATTTCTCCTTTCAGATATACCATTCAACTATGGTGTTCCTGGTGGAGTCCATTGTGAGATTATACCATTTTCTTTGAGACAATTGAGAAACTCACCACTTAAGTATTCTCCTCCTCAATCCGATTGAAGAATCTTAATACTCTTGCCAGTTTGTTTCTCTACTTCACTTCTGAATTCTTTAAACATTTTAAATGATTTAGATTTGTATTTCATTAAATACACATATCCAAATCTTGAATGATCATCAATGAAAGTAATAAAGTAAGAATACACTCCTCGTGCATTAATTTTCATAGGTCCAAATACGTCTATGTGTACCAATGCTAATAACTCTGTAACGCTTTCTCCTTTTCCACTAAAGGGAGATTTAGTCATTCCCTTGAGACAAGATTCACAAGTTAGATATGATTTATAATCAGATAGTTGTAAGAGCCCATCCTTATGCAACTTGGATAATCTTGTTTCATTGATATGATCGAGTCTACAGTGCCACAAATAGGTATAATTAACATCATCTCTTTTTTGTTTATTAGTTTGTTCAATTTGAAGTATATTTTCATGTAAGTCAAGTATATAAAGTCCATTCAACAATTTACCAACACAATATAAATCATTCTTATTATAAATAGAACAACTGCTATTCTTTATTATAATTTCAAACCCATCCATATCTAATACAGACATTGAAATAATGTTTCTTATAAGAGTTGGAACGAAATAAAAATTATTTAAAGTAATGGACTTGTCCATAGGCAGTGCTAAACAATAAGTCCCTACAGCTAATGCAGCAACCTTTGCTCCATTTCTCACTCGTAGGATGACCTCATCCTTGTTCAGCTTTCTACTTCTGACTAGTCCCTGCATAATATTACATATGTGAGAATTACAGCCAAAATCCAGTACCTAAGTAGAATTATGACTTTCAGAAAAATTAATTTCAATCATGAACAAACCTAAAGCTTCTCCAAGCTTTTTCTGTTTTCATTTCGTAAGGTACTTTTCACAGTTTCTCTTCTAGTGACCCGACTTGTTGCAATGGAAGCATATTCCTTTGCTGTCTGGATCAGGTTTCTTATTGTCCTTTTTCTTCGCCTTGCCCTTAGCCTTCTTTCTTGTCTTCTTTTCAGAAGATACATTAGGCCTCTTCCTTTTCTTGGAAGAATCATCTATTATTAAGACATGGCCCCGCTTGGATGTGAAGTGACCTTCAGCAGTTTTCAACATATTAAGTAACTCAGACAAGCTGACGTCCAACTTATTCATGTGAAAATTCACAACAAATTGTGAGAAGGTGTCCGAGAGTGACTGCAAGATCAAATATTGACTTAACTCCCTATCCATGCTGAACCCCAATTGTTCCAGTTGTTCAATCAAATTAATCAACTTTAGAAAATGAGTCTCAGTAGTAATGCCCTCAGACATGAGAGATCGAAAGAGCTCCCTAGATATCTGATACATAGCAGTTCAGCTTTGCTCACTATATAATTCTTTTAGGTGCAACAAAATAAGATAAGCATCCATTTTCTCATGCTGACGTTGTAGCTCGTTACTCACGGATGCGAGCATGATGCATTGTGCTATAGATGCATCATCTTGCCACTTTTTAAAAGTAGCAATCTCTTCCTCAGAGGTTGTTTCTGCAACCTTTGCAAGGACAGGTGAATCTTAGACATAAGAAAGCTTTTCAGCAGTGAGAACACATCTCAAATTTCTTAACCAGTCTGTGTAATTCGGTCTGGTCAACTTATTAGCATCAAGTATGCTACGCAGTGATAGTGAGTGTGACATTTTTCAAATTCTGCATCTGAAATAAAATAATATTTTAGCATACATTCATTTAGTTAATTACCAAAATAAATTAGGTCTTATTTTAAATTGGTATCTCCCACTATTTTCTTCAAACTATATTACCCTCACAATATATAGTTCGGCAAATTTAATTAAAGATTTTATAGTGAGAGTAAGGATCCATTGCAAATATATATATATATATATATATATATATATATATATATATATCCTTGTGTGTGCACAATAAACTATATATAAATAAATAGGTAGACAACTTTTGTCAATTACATCACCATGTAACTCCTTGTATTTTGCCTCTTTAGATCATTATGGTCAAGTGTGTGCACATCCGAACCAAAACGATCTTAGTTAAGTCCGACCCAACATTTCCATATAAGTGAAGAGAAAATTACAGCCCTTGTGTGTGCACAACAAAGCGGTAATGTTCAATTCCTTATAAACATAGTATGTAATAAAATAACATCTTAAATATTTAATATTCGCCTTGTGTGTGCACAACAAACTCATATTAAATATTTATTACTCTATTGTTTTACCATGCTAGAAGGCGACATTTGATATTTCAAATATCTTTGAACGTTACGACTTAATATAATTTCTTTGAGGGGTTTGTTATTAATTGTCTCATCTTGTTTAGCGTGCATACACACACACACACACACACACACACACACACACACACACACACATATATATATATATATATAATACATGTCATATTAATTGACATGTCAAGCATGTTGCATAATATATAATATATATAGTATAAGCATGCATATAAAATATAATATTCTACCCGGATTGATTATGGACTTTTATTCTAGTTTGGTTCACTAGAGCCACCATGTGAACCAAAAGATCAAACCTAGGGGTGCAAGAATTAAATTTAAATATAACTATTACATTTAAATCTCGGGCTCCATTACAAACGGGTCTTCATGCGCTCCTTACTCCTTGGTCTGCAATTCTTCAAGTAATTCTAACTAATCCTATTGCATAAACTATTTACAATAAATAGAAACTTTGATCAGCAGTCAAGGGGAAGTACATAGGAGGGAGACAGAATTTACATCAAGAAAAAAATTAGAGAAGACGAGGTACGCAGACCCCATTTAATAGAACTCATACATTCAAGCATTCAACTAAAATAAAATCCAATCTCATTGGTCAATAGTCCATAATCAACCCCATTTATTATCATAAATATCACCATATGCATCAATAAATAAAAATTTTAATATATACATTGATATCGATTTTGTAATATCCGTAAATTTTATGAATAGTATTAATAATTAAATTAATAAAGGTTTGAATATTTATTTGAATATGAATGTATATTGTTGTGACATAGTATGTCATAATTCAGTTAAATTGAGTTAACTATATGATAAGCGAGAAATATGATGGAAATAAGGAAAAGCTGAATTTAAGCTCAAGTGATATGCCTTGTGTGGTATAAAGGTGGACCAAGTGATGGTTTAATTAAGTTAATGAAGAAATAATTTAATGGTGGAGTTAATTAGAACTATCATATTATATTAATCAGTAAATAATTTGATAAACTAATTTCTATTATTAATTAATTATTGGCTATGTGCAATAGCATGTAATGTGTAGTCTTATATAATAGAGTTGCTTCATTCATTAATTACAAAATAAGGTGTGACATTAGAAGGTGAATAAGTTTTATATAAAACTATATAATAAAAGTGATTTGAATCCTATAATTCTACTAAGTTATATAAAGAAACTTATGTAACATCATGATGTGTGGAGGGCAATTAAATATGTATTTTATATATATGGGAGAAAATAAATCTAAATAAGTAAATATTCACTATTAAATATTTATTTCCATATTTATGTGTAATTGAAATAATAAAATTTTATGAAAATAATGGGTTGATAGTACCCAACTGAATTGTATTATAACCTAATTCAAATACTATTTTGATTAACTCAATATACATTGATTATATATTAATCAGTATATGTGTGTATACTTATGTTTATTGGGGTATGGTTATGTGTATAAATGTCCATGACTAAAACCTAAGTATGTTGATTGATCCCTATTTTGCTAAGCTGAGAGTTAAAGGAGATTCATTGACCTATTTCAGCTAACTGCCGTGTATAGGCCATTGGCCTAGCCTATTTCTTCTTCCTCAAACCCAGGCAATCAAAATGATGGCTATGGAAATGGTAAGGACGGAGTGGTTAGCCACTTTCCACCAACTTCTTCTTAACCAATGGCTTCTTCTTCCTCCTCTTGGTTTAATTCAATGTGCAAAACCCATCAATTGGGCAATAGACTCTCTATAAATAGAAGTCTCCCTTCATTCTTCAAGGTTGCTTGAATTCTCTGATAGAATCCATATAGAGAGCAAATTTCAATTTGAGTGAACAATCTGCACTTGGGAAGGGGAATTAACTCCTTAATCGTAAAAGGTAACATTACTACTAAACTATATTCTTAATTTCAAGCTTTAAGAATTGTTAGAATTATCTTAAGTTGATGATGATTTGAATTGAGAATTGTTATCAACATGTTAGCTAACCTTATATGCATGTATGGTAGTAATGTGGTTGATTTTGAACATATACATAAAGAATTTCATGTATGGGTTTGAGTTCTGTAGAAGCAGAGCCGTTCCTGGTTCTACCCAGGAAGGGCGCAGTTGCGCTCCTTCTGTAGTTCAAACCTGCGCAGCTGCGCCGGGCACCAGTCCTAGATTTTGATTTTTGCTATAATCCGAGAACTCTAATATGATTAGTTGACTTAAACCTGTAGGAAAATAGTTGTAACATGTAGTGTAAGGTCCCTTTGCATTATGTGGGTTGCTTTAGCCTACTTTCATGGGTATTTAAAAAAACTCAAAGCTTTGAAAACAAATTTGATAAAACTTGTAGCATCTTATGTTCTGAGCTTATAGAATAGGTATATGGCCTAGTTATGAGCATGAAGTGTAGTTAGAGTTGCTTTGCTTGCTTTGACGTGAGATAGTACGTGTTTTGAAAAGAAATTAAGAGTTTTGAAAAACAAACCTTGATAAAACTTATGGTATCCAAGTTCTGACTTTGTTATCACGAGTACATGATCTCTATGCATAAAATATGATTCAAGTTGATATGCATGTGCTAAGTTACTTTAACTTGGTTTAAAATGACTTTTAAAAGCAAATTTGGATGTGTTGCAAAATAATAACTATGAGCATGATGTTTTTTACATTCTGGACCTTAGAGCATGTATAATAGGACTCTTTATGTCCCTAAACACGACTTATATGTTTGCATTTCAAGTTATACACAAAGTACGATATTCAAGAGTGCGTTTAGACAAGTTTTCAAGTAATAAAGGATACTAACTATGTGTAAATGGATTGAATACATATGAGCATGAATATTACAAATTGTATAACATCCGTGCATGGTTAGATGGTTAATGTTGTTAGCCTTTTTATTTCGTAAACTTGGTTGGCCTTAATTCTATTAAAACTCCAATTAGTATAATAATGTATAAAGGTGAACTTGAAAAGATCATAGGAGAGTCCAAGACCCCTAACCTACGTAAATGTGGTGTGTAGTACCTATGCATGCTAGAAAGGAAGCTAAAACTAGAAAAATCAAAAGTCAAGTCTAGCCTGGCCAAGGAGTTGATCAGCTGCACCCTCCCCAGGCCACACTGCAGCGCAGCTGCGCCGTCCTGCAGTTTGGTCTGACTATTTTTTTAATAATCTGAAACTTGATGCATTGGTGTATAAAGTTCTTAAGTAATAAAACAGAGTTGGAATGATGTTTTGAGTGTTCACATTGTGTAGTAGTCGTATAACATGGAAATTTCAAGAGTAGTAAACAATTTATAAGGAAAGTTTTCAAAACGTAAAGACAATGTTGATTTCGAAACTACGTAGTGTGGTAGTATGCTAATATATGACCTAATTGTATAACAAAGATAGGGTCCGTACTTATATTATGCACTTGAGTATGTGTTATATATGTTTGTGGGATGACCACTTGATATAGCAAGTCTGTGTAACTAATGAACGTGTATATTTACATAATTATGATATAATAGGATCCCAAAGTGTTGATAAGCTATAAATTGGTAGACTACGCTTAAGGCAAGTTCCCTAACTTCATTCTTATATTGAATGTAAGTATCTAAACATTATGTCATGTTGTGTAAACTTCGAATTGTTATCAACTGTATCTATATTGAGCAAATATCTATATTATTATGAATCATTATTCATATTCGGAAATTATTTATATATCTTGATTCATGTTACGAGAATTGAACTTATTGTTCCTAAATGTATTGTAAAAGTTGTCTAAGCTATTTGATTCGGCTTAACTAATATTGTGACACCCCTGAAAGTCCAATAATAATCTAGAAGAGGGGTTGAATAGATTATTACAGGTTAAAAATTATATTAGGCCTTTTTGAATTTTTAATAATTAATTTGCAGTTTTAGAAGTCAACATGCAAGACAATAAAAATTCAATCACACAATGCACAGAGATTTATCTGGTTCACAACATACAACCCTGGTATGTTGCTACGTCCAGTCTCAAGTTCCTACTTGGAGCTTGAGATCCTATTACTATCAGTAATAAAAACTCCTTCAACAGGCGGAGAAACCTTTACAAAGTTTTATAGACAAACTTCCAACTATTCTCAACTAATCTATCTTGGACAGCAAGCTCCTCGCTCCCTCCTCAAGTTTAGTTGTATCTTCTTTTGAGTCTAGTTCTATTCTATGATCTGGTCTTAAAACAACAGCCTCTTCCTCACCTCACAAGTACACTAGAGACCCAACTTCCCGCTGACCTCTCTAAGACTCTGGTCTTGGTCGAAGAATTACTCGTCTTTCTCACAGGTACATAAAATAAACTAACTCTAACCTTTTCCCTTTTACAAGGTGTTTAATAAAATTTACAACGAAATGCTTCTCAAATAAGCAGATAAAATTTAGTACAAATGGATGCTTTTCAAATAAGCAGATACCAATTTAAAGATCATATATATTTATAAAAGCTCAAATAATTTTATACTTGAGAAAATATGCTTCTTTGTAAGCAGATAATAATTTTATGCTTTGATAAAATAATGCTTCTGTGTAAGCAAATATGTAAATTATGCACCGTTATAAAAGTTTAAATAACTTTTATGTTTTGAATGAACAATGCTTCTTGAATAAGCGGGCTTCTACAATTGACGACATTAGATGCGTGGTAAACTTGATTCGCTTGACTGTGTAACACAAATACGTCATCATATTATAGCTTTTACTTTATATCTACTGTGACAATTTTATTATGATCAACTTTAACACCCTTTTTAGTATCAAACCAACAACACTTAAATATAAACCTTTTTACCCTTAGGATACTTGAGCACCACCACTTCCTCTAAACGTCCATAACAATTTGATTCAGAATCTTGGTAACAACTTCCTAACACAACAATCTCAGAATTGACTGATGTCGGTTCTTCACATCATCGACCTTAAACCTGTACCCATTCACGATGCATTCGGGAAATGAACTAAGAAATTTATAAGGACCATGAATGACATCTCTAAAATGCTATCTTGATCAACCCTTCTCTTAAACCAATGTTGAGAATTTTCAGTAGTGAATGCTTCCAACTGTGTTTCATTTAACCCCGGGTTAGAAGCATACGCTTCGTCTTCGAATGAACTAAAAAATTAATAACACGGTTTAATACTATATATGCTTTTAAATCTTAAATTTTTAAAAATACTAATACATACTTTATGTATGACGATATTTAGGGCATATTTAGAAGCACATATGTAGATACAATCTTCAAATATTTGTCGCTTAAGTAAGTCATCGTCTCACGACCAAATAGTTTAGCCAGATAGGTGAATACATTTAACTCATCAAGACGAGATTTGAGTCCAACGACCTCATTTCGACTTAAACGATTGTGCTTTGTTGTGACAACATCCTCAACGTATAAGGAGCGAAAGTTGACAAGCTCTTCCTCCGTATAACGTTCTGATGAGTGGAATTTATACCCGCGAATCGAGCACTCAAAACCTTAAGAAGTTGCCTGTTTATCTTATTATATACTGCTTTTATATATTGTTTATTATTATTTGGCTTAAAAGTGTTTTGCAGGAATTATTAGGTCATTTCCAGCTTATTAAGGGCAAAATTAGTCTTTTTCATAGAATCGGTGCCGCAACGCCGAGTTCCCTTTGTAAACTGGCACCGCAGCGCCAGCCTTTTGCCAGCAAGGCCCAGTGCCAACAGCGCAGCGCCGAGGCAAAGCACAAGTATGGCGCCGCAGCGCCAGACGCCTGCCAACTCACCACCTGCCAGCGCTACAACTCCTCTGTTCCTATACAAATATGGCATCACAGCACGACTACTTGACCAGAGGGCTTTAACCGGCGCCGCAACGCCTGTCCAATGCATAATGGTGGCGCCGCAGCCCCGCCTCCGATTTTTAGGCAAACTACCAGAATTAATGACCTAGCAGCTTATAACCTTCTTTTCCTTATCAATTTTGGGTAGCCACTACTTATAAATCTCCTTTTTGTGGAAAAGGAGAAAGAGTTACAGAGTTGTTAGCGTTGGTTCACACAGACATTTGTGGACCTATGACAACAACTGAACGGGGAGGGTATTCTTATTTTATTACTTTCACTGATGATCACTCAAGATTTGGATATGTGTATTTAATGAAATACAAATATGAATCATTTAAAAACTTCAAAGAGTTCAGAAGTGAAGTAGAGAAATAACTAGCAAAAGTATTAAGATTCTTCGATCTGATTGAGGTGGAGAATACTTAAGCAGTGATTTTCTCAATTGTCTCAAAGATAATGGTATAATCTCACAATGGACTCCACCAGGAACACCACAGTTAAATGAAGTATCTGAAAGGAGAAATCGAACATTGTTGGACATGGTTCGTTCCATGATGAGTTTTACCAATCTTCCAATTTCCATCTGGGGTTATGCCCTAGAAATGGCTGCATACCTACTTAACAAAGTGCCTACCAAATCCATCCCAAAGACCCCATATGAGATGTGGAAAGGGAGGAAACCAAATCTTAGGCATGTTAAGACTTGGGGTTGTCCAACTTATGTCAAAAAGTTTGAAAATGATAAGCTACAGACTAAATTCGACAAGTGTAGATTTGTGGGATACCCTAAAGAAACATAAGGGTATTATTTTTATCATCCAACTGATTAAAAGGTGTTTGTTGCGAAACATGTTACCTTCTTGAAAAAAGAGTTTATCCATGAAGGGGTCAGTGGGAGTAAGATATATCTTGAAGAAGTTCAAGTTCCACAAATTACTATGCATCAAAGTTAGGTACCTGACCAAGTGGATGAACCTACTGTACAACACCCTATTCGTAAATCTGGAAGATTACCAAAGATACCTGACATGTATGGATTCGTCATAGAGGATGATGATGAGGTACGCATCATGAATGATGATGATCCATTGAATTACGAACAACCTATGAGTAGTAAAGACTCAGGGAAATGGCTAGAAGCTATGAAATTCGAGATGGACTCCATCGATGACAACCAAGTATGGACTTTGGTTTCACCACCTGAAGGCATTAAGTGGATTGGGTGTAAATGGAACTTTAAAAGAAAGACTGGAGCAGACGGCAAGGTAGAGACCTATAAGACCCGACTGGTTGCAAAAGGTTTCAAACAGAGACAAGGAGTTGACTATGATGAAATCTTCTCACCAGTAGCTATGCTCAAGTCCATTCAGATTTTGCTTAATATTGCAGCTTATTACGATAATGAGTGTAGACACTCGAAATTTTCCTTGCCCCAATACTAACACTGTAGGAGAGCAAAACCGTCAATCAATTCAAATCCGGCCACCAATGTCGGTCCTTCAATTCAAATTCGACAGCCAATGCTGGTCCTTTAACTCAAATCGACCGCCAATGCCGGTCCTTAAACCTAAATCCGATCCCCAATATCGGTAACCTAAATCCGATCCCCAATATCGGTACTCTGACCTAAATCCGATCCCCAATATCGGTACTCCAGCTAAATCTGATCCCCGATATCAGTAATTTAGCCAAATCCGATCACCAATGTCCGCACTCAATCCAGCTCCGATAGTCAATCGGACGGTCAATCCAGCTCCGATAGTCAATCGGACCATCTATCCAGCTCTGATAGTCAATCAGACCGTCAATCCAGCTCCGATAGTCAATCGGACTATCTATCCAGCTCCGATAGTTAATCAGACCATCTATCCAGCTCTGATAGTCAATCGGACCGTCCATCCCGTTTCGATCGATAATCAGATCGTCAGATCAACCCCAATCTTCACATCGGGACGTCAAGTAAACCCCGGTCTCAACCCGGGAGGTACAGGTCAACCTGGACATCAACTCAAGACATGTCAAGTCATCCCTAGTCTCAGCCCGGGAAGTACAGTTCAGCCCTAGAGATAACCCTAGGAAGCCAGATCCATCAAAGGCCGTACCGACAGCACAGGCAACCCCGGGAGAGGTAAAACGGTCATTTTACCCAACTCTCAACCGATTCAGTAAAACTCAAGCCGAATTGATGCCATCGAAGTCAGAATGAACCACAACAACGATCCCGAGTGCCAACAGCGCAAGACAGTTCAACGGACAAACTGCCGGGAATCAAAGACCTAGTTATGAACCCGCCTTCTCGGACCCAAAAAATGTTTTATCCCATGTCATTGCGACAGTCTTAGTTAGGGCTTTCCGAAAAGGTATCGCACGCCTCAAACGGATGCTCCGATCAAATGTTTGAAAGTTTTAACTTTAACTGCGCGTTATTCGGAGTGCACGTACTTTGAGACAGCGGAACCCAGCACTATGGACCCCACCTGGGGAGCTGCACCTCTACCTGTGGTAACCGAAATTAGAGCTAAGGCTCACTAGCCTATAAATAAACGTGCACCCCCTTCATTTTTAAGAATTTTGAAATGCAGTGAAGCTCTGCCTGTCTGATTTTTTGACTTTTACATCTCTTCCAAACCCAAATATTTTTACTCCAGCATGTAAACAAACCCATACACTACCACATATCAAAAAACCACCGGTAGATTTGGACGTTTAAAGCCTACGATTTGGCAAAAAGCCCGTATTGCAGTCCATTGTAAGTATTTTTATGATCAGAAAGTCAATACTACTAGTTTGCACTGTTTTCCACTTGCACACGAAGTTTCATCTTCTAAATATGCCTAGAACTTAGTTTCGTGCCTGTTTTCGTCAAAATTTGGTACATTTCTGTACATAAACACAATTTTTTGCATTTCTGCAACTCGGATTGACGATCCGTCACTTCCAGCAGCTTCAATGCACTAGCACACATTTTTGGCAACTTCGCCAGACTGGGTTGTCTTCCCAGTCCGAGTTTGGCCCTTTTTTGTATATATTTAACTGTAAATGGACTAACATTTCAATTCTGTCAAGCCCGGGTGTCAAATCCTTGGTAGTTTACAGCTTTTATATATATATCTACATATATATAAGCGAATTTCACCATCACTGGTACTCACACCAGTCCTGGTTGACTACATTTATGTCAATATATATTTATATATTTTCAGTCCGGCCTGGATTACTTCGTGGCCATTTTACTTCTTTTGCACACTTCGCCATACTTGGTGCTCTCCCCAGTCATTGGTTGACTACTTTTCTGTCAATTTCAATTCCAGTGCGGGCACCGGCGTGAAAACCCATTGCCCTTATTACTGTTTTTCTCTATATATATATATATATATATATATATATATATATTTATATATATATTTCTATCATAGCCTGGATTATTTCGTGGCTATTTACAGTTTTTTTATATAAATATATATATTTCAATTCCAGTCCGGGCTTGCGAGTGAAAACCCATCGCCCTTTTACAGCTTTTGTATATATGTAATTATATATATTGCTTTACACAATTTATTCAACTGCTGCATTTAACATTCATTTGTATATGAATCTGTACTGACATATCTGCGGGCGGACTAGATTTATCCAAATCTCGCCAATTCTAGCTTTCAACGTTTCAAACAGGTCCCGATAAAACCTAGAAGCTATAATGGCTGAGATTTCTTTAAATCTAGTTATTTTTATAGTTTTAGCTTTGAAAGCAAAGTCGCCTCCCTTAGATCGCTATCTAGTGGGAATGAGACGCTTTGGCCATTTGCAGCCAGGATTTATTGATGAATCTTTGGTTCCATTTCAAGGTGATGATATATATATATATATATATCCATTTCTGTGCAAATTTGAACTGTGCAGGTTTATTGGATACTCATATGTGAGCCTAGGAATCGTGGAAATCACTATCAAATCGACCGGGATCTGATTCCCACGATAGACAAACTCCAGTTTACAGATGTAACCTGCCAGTTTTTCTGTAAAATATACATACACAGACCTTAAAATGGTTATCCAGATTTAAGGTCTCATCATAGTGAAATTTCAATTATCGTGTCAACGTCCCTCCGATGGTTTTCATACCCATGAGGAGACCGACACTTGTATATTTCTGTGGTCGAGGATGCCTCGCAGCCCGACAAATCACCATTCACATGCAGCCTTAAGGCTATAAAGATAAAACTTGAAAGTAGCAATACTCTTCAATTCATATGGCAGCGTAAGGGTTTGATAAACCAGCTTTCAAAATATCATTTTCAAATCAATCAAAAGAAAAGCTTTTCAAAGAAAATCAAATTAAAAGCTTTTGCAAATCAAATCAAAGACTGATTTTCAAAATCAAATCAAATCCTTCGTATATAGGTTCAACGAAGCAAAGCGCTACTTTCAAATCAATCAAATCAAGAGGCCCAATTTTCAAACAGCATTCACTCACGCATTCCAATTTTAAAGGGAAATATTGAAAAGATGTGGTACCGTGTTTACACGGGAGTCGTGGGGTGCCTAACACCTTCCCCACACTTAACCAAGCCCCCGAACTCAAAACTCCGATTTCAAAGATCATGTTTCGACAGTGTCGAGCAATTGGTCCTCTTTTCAAATCAAACTCGATTGAGTTGGTACAACCATTTTCAAATCTACCAACTGGCGACTCTGTTAAAACATTCAAATCGTCGACATAAATATATGTTGGCCTCTTTTCTAAAAAATCATTCAAAACTTTTTTCCTAAATAAAAAGAGTGAGGGTAGAGAGAACTTAGGAAGATCGATGTGAGGAAACCTGGGTTAAGAACCGACCCGCGGGATTCTTAAATTTTCCAACGTCGACAGGTGGCGACTCTGCTGGGGAAAGTAGAGGGCTTAGGCCGCTTTCTAATCTTTTCAAACATTTCCCTTTCAAAATTATAGAATGAGTGAAATCCTGCATCTCCACATTCAATGGATGAGTAAATGCTGCGTCTTTACATTAAATAAATGTGAATGAATGATTTCCTGCTTTAGTGCTTCACACCCTTATTAATGCTTCACACCCTTATTAGTGCTTCGCACGAACTGTCATTGCATGCATAAACGGTAAGGCACGATGTATGAATATATGTTGTGTGTCCCTCTCACAAGGAGGATAACCCGGTTGGTGTTAAGTAATAACTCTGGGGACGATTAAGTCTCTGGGGGTGCCTCATGAAAATACACCACTAAGATTCGCTCCAGTTGAACGATCGGATTAACTTCCCTTCTAGTAGATTGCGATGATCTGGGAGCCTTCATGCCAAAACAAAAGCAGCGAAAGCAACCTAAGATAGGTCAGCCTCTGATTAACCAAATCCGGAGGGATGCTTCTTCATGCCTTTCTCTTTCAATTCCATGTCAAGTCTCCATTACTGAGGAGCACAATGTAAATATCAATAATGAAAGATTTACTTTCCCTGTCAAATACATGTCATCCTGCCATCAAAATAACTAACCTCGATTTTGCAGGATAAACACTAAAAAAACACATCATGCATCCAATCCATACCTACCTCAGGAAATTGACACGCCTACGTTTTTTTGTAGGTGTAAAAATTGGTCCTGTCACCAGATCTAAATTCAAGAAAGCACTCAGTCTATCCGTTGACATGGCTTCAAGTGCTCCACCAGAACCCACCCCTGTCTCCAGGGAAGAATTCAAAGGACTGAAAAATCAGATAGCCGAGCTAGCCGGTTTTCTGCAAGAACAAAGTAAGGCCTTTAAAGAGAAACAATCTCAAGCTCATCCAAAACAAGGAGCATCTGGTAGCGGTGCTGGCGGTCAAGATGCAGAAAAGGCCGAAACTCAGAATCCTGGACCACGAAACTAGGATACCACCAACAAGACTTCTGAGATCATCACCCTCGTCAAAGAGCAAGAAGCTGGTGACATTCTCAAGAAAATACAACAGATGAAAGAAACCCTTCGATCTATCAAAGGAATTGGAGCATTCGACAGTGTCAATTACAATGACCTTTGCATATTCCCCGGGGCTCGTTATCCCAAAAAATTTCAAGTCCCTGATTTTGAGAAATATGACGGAATGGGGGATCCTTACACACACCTGAAAGTCTTCATCGGAGAACTCGGATCCTATGCTGAGGATGAAAAGCTTCGAATGCAACTATTCCAGAAAAGTCTAACCGGAGAAGCCAGAGCTTGGAATGCCCGCTTGGACAACTCCAAAATTCATAGTTGGGAAGAACTGGCCCATGCCTTCCTCAGCCAGTACAGTTTTCAATCACAGCTGGCTCCTGACAGATATCAAATAACCAAAATCAAGAAAAAGAACACTGAATCATTCAGAGAATATGCCTAGCGATGGAGACGGGGTCGCAACACAAGTTACCCCAGGCATAACTGAATCTGAAATAGTCATGACCTTCATCGATATCCAAGAAGCGCCTTATTATGAGAGGGTCCTAGCGGGAATAGGAAAACCATTCTCTGAAATGATCAAGCATGGCGAGATGGCGAAAATGGGGCTCAAATCCGGGAAGATAAAAGATCTAACCGCCCTCGAAGCTGTCGCCGAACATATCCAATCCAAAAATTAAGGGAGTAATCCCAGGAGGGTACATAAAAAGAAAGACGAAGAAGTCTCCTTGGTCTTATAAGGACAAAATTCAAGGGGCGAATCAAACCACATGCCCGTTCAAAGGAGGAACTATACCCCTTTCCAAGCTTCAGCACAGCCTGCAAACCATCAATTCCAAAAAAACATGGAAATCAGGCGTCGAAGAAATTTCACCCGCCTAAGGGATTCCCTCAAGAATGTGTTCAAACTTTTGACAGCTCAGAAGAAGATTGTTCAACTTCTTCCACCAACCAACACTAACGGAAGAAACTTCGACCCTGACAAGAAATGTGCTTATCATTCTGGATCTCTAGGCCATGACACCCAAGACTGTTGGTCTCTCAAGCACAAAATTCAAGACTTGATTGACAGCGGGGAAATTATAGTAACAAAGCCTGACCAACCCCATGTCCAAGACAATCCTCTCCCATAGCACAAAGAGGAAAATGTCAACATGATCAGTACCTCAAATGGAGAAGGATCTAAATACCTCCGCTACGTTAGGGAACCAAGTCAATCCAATCTCAGTAGCCTAGAGAGTTGGGAAACTTTTGAGAAGCGATTCCTGATGGAGTAAGATATCAAGTCTCTCAAGGAACAAATCGAGCAGTTGGCTGAACTGGTCGTCTACTAGCATCAACTCACCAGGAAGATGCTGAAGCAAATTTATCAATCCATTGGCAGTCATTCTTCTCCGGCGGAAGTTAATTCCATCCCCAATAGGGATCATTGCCAATTGCACGAACAACCAATGGTCAAAAATAAGTATACCCGAGAAGGTAGAAAATTCTTGTTTCAAAAGAGCTTCACCAATCTGAATCAGTCAATGGAAGAAATCCTGCAAATGATGATCAGCGATGGGATGGTTGCAGATCTATTACCCCCATTAAACCCTCAATCCAGAAAATTCAAACCAGACCAAATATATCAGTACCATTCCAACTCTCCCGGCCATGATACCGAAGAATGCTGGGCACTTCGTAATCTAATTCAAGACCTGACTGAGAAAGGTGACCTAATCAGAGGAGATTAAATCCTCGACATTTCAGATAAAAATAGCCTCTGGATCCCCAATGCATCGTACCAGGACACAGTGGCTGTTGTATCTTACGATAAGGAATCAATCCTCACACCCTTGGTACTGACAGGGAAAGGGGTCCAAGAAGTCCAAAATCCTGTGAAGGTGGCTGCACCTCAGGCTCTAATCTTGCCCTTCAAACCTCAATATCCAATCATCAATCTAAAAAAGGTCACACGGAACTACGGGGACATTGAAAGCTCTACTTCAAACAACATTTCCATCCTGTCAAAGGATAATCCATTGTACCTGCCTCAGCGGGTGATTAAACCAGTTACCAAAGCAAAAGAAAAGGTGGCTGAAAAAAAGATCAAAGAGTTCCTCAATAAAATGGGACACAATGAAATCAAAATAGTGCAAAGCTTGAAAGACGCTCCCAAGCAAGTGTCTATCCTTAACCTGGTCTTATCATCAGAAGACCATCGAAACATTCTAGTGAAGGTACTAGAAGAACCCCATCTGCCACACACGGTAGGCACAGAGAAATTCTGTCATGCGATAGAACACATCTTTAATAGCAATGTGATTTCCTTCATAGACGATGATAACCCGGCAGAGTGAAGGGGCCACCACAAGTCCTTGTATATAGCTGTAATATCTTCCGAATATGTGATTGGAGGTATGCTCATCGATGGAGGATCATCCCTCAACATCTGTCCATACGACATATTGGAAAGAATGAAGATCAATCCCAACAAGATCAAAGCCAGTCATGTGGTCATCCGGGCTTTCGATGGATCTCGTCGCCAGGCTATGGGGGAAATCGAGCTTCCTCTAGAAATTGGTCCACACACCTTCTACGTATCTTTCCAGGTGCTCAACATCGCCACTGGATATAATTTGCTGCTAGGCAGACCATGGATCCACATGGCAGGGGCAGTGCCATCCACCCTCCATCAGCAACTCAAGTACATCATTAACGGCAGCCTCATCATGGTCAATGCCGAACCAAAATACCCTACCTACATACATGGGGACATGCCAGTGATTAGCCTGGACGCAGGGATTGAACCTGCAAGTTTTTAACCTCTCGAGGTGAGCGATATTTAATATCTACCAATCGGGGCACCAGCCCTCAAGCCTAAAGTCTCCACTAAAGTAATGGTCGTAGGCCAAGAAATGGTATCTTCGGGTTTCCATCCTGGAGAAGGGTTGGGAAAAGATAAGCAAGGTATCAAGATGCCAGTCCAAATCCCAAGTCAGATGGGAAGAGCAGGATTGGGATATTCATCCGGGTCAAGTCACCGGAATCCATACAAACAACCCAAGGCTTATGCCTCCACGATTTTGCTCCCAAACCTCGCAAATGCCGGATGGGTGAAACCTACGAGGAAAGTCCCGACTACGGTATCAGCCATACTATTTCCTCCAATCATACCTGTCTATGAAAGAAAAGCCCTCAAGCCTGAGGCAAACAGCGAAAAGGGAAAAGAAAATATCCTGTACGAAGGACGAGACCCATTCTCTAACATAAGAGTCATTCTCAACTACGAGGGTATGAATAACGAACTCCCCGACAGTGACGACGACCATGTCCAAATTCCTCACATCAAGAAGAGGAACAATCCACAGAAAAGCCTTGGCCCTATTCTCAAGGATGTCTCAGTCATCATCCAGAATGAGGCAGACGAGCATAATTCCTTGATTCTCCCAATTCATGAGAATCTGACACTGGACAACTGGAGCAGTGTCCCTTGCCTAAGTTAAAAAGGGTAAAGGGGCAGAGAGTACATTTTCCCTTAATCATGCTTTCATTTACTACTTACTTTTGATTGAATAGCTGGAGCAGTAACTTTTGTCATGCTTTGCAAATGCCATGTGTATTTAAGCATTTGCATATATTAATGAAAGCATTTTTGTTTTCAGGACCCAAGCATTGGATGTGTGTCTCTGCTAATGAGATGCCAACCTGTCAAGATGACTCCGACTTGGATGTAGAATTGAACTTCGACTTGATGGATATTGATCAAGAGGCGGAAGATGACTATGAGGTGCCAGAGGAGATCAAGGAATGGGTCGAAGACAAACCCAAACCAAACCTCGACCAAACCTCTACCATCAACATAGGAACCTCCGAAAACATCAAAGAAATCCAAATAGGTTCAGACCTCACACCAAATCAAAAAGTCGACCTGATCGAACTCCTACCACAGTACCAGGATGTGTTTGCATGGTCACATGAAGATATGATCGGTCTATCCACAGATATTGTCATCCATCGAATGCCCATCAAAGAAGGGTTCAAACCAGTCAAATAAAAACTCAGGCGATTGAAACCTGAGTGGAGTCTCAAAGTCAAAGAAGAAGTTGTTAAGAAATTCAAAGTCGGGATCATTATGGTAGCAACCTACCCCGAATGGCTATCAAACATAGTCCCCGTACCTAAACCGAGAGGGAAGGTACGAGTATGTGTGGATTACCGGGATTTGAACAAAGCCTGCCACAAGGAAAACTTCCCAGTGCCTTTCATCCACATTCTAATCGACAATACTGCGCAGTATGACATGTATTCCTTTGTGGATTACTTTGCTGGTTGCCATCAAATCATGGTTGCTGAGGAAGACCGGGAGAAAACAGCCTTTATCACTCCCTGGGTAACTTTCTGCTACTGACGACTATCCTTCGGCCTCATCAATGCCGGAGCAACGTATCAGTGAGCCATGATGGCCCTCTTTCAAGATATGATGCACAAAGAAATAGAAGTCTATGTTAACGACATCATCATCAAATCCCGAAGGGAGGATGATCACATAGACCATCTCAAAAAACTGTTCAACAGGTTATGCAAGTACAACCTCAAGCTAAAACCCTCCAAATGTGCTTTTGGTGTAAAAGCAGGCAAACTGTTAGGATTCCTGGTGAGCAATCAGGGCATTAAACTCGACCCCGCCAAAATCAAAGCCATTACTGAAATGCCCGTACCTCGTACAGAGAAGGAGATATGTGGATTCCTGGGAAGGATCAACTTCATAAGCATATTCATTTCCTAGCTTACAGCAACCTGTGAGCCCATCTTCAAGCGGTTAAGGAAGAATTTCTCCACCACGTGGAATGAGGATTGTCAACAAGCCTTCCTTGCCATCAAGAAACAGCTGACTGAAGCTCCTGTTCTGATACCCCCAAGGGAGGGAGTCCCTTTGTTCATGTACCTGTCCGTCAATGCCAATGCAATGGGTTGCATGTTAGGACAGAAGGATGATAGTAGCAAGGAAAGAGCCATCTACTACATCAGTAAAAGATTCAGCAATGGGGAACAGAAATACACCCTGATCGAAAAGATATGTTGTGCATTAGCATGGGCTGCCATGAGGTTACAATACTATTTGCACGAGCACACGACCTACCTCATATCCCGCATGGATCTGCTCAAATATGTATTTGACAAACCAATGCTGAATTGTCGACTGTCCAAATGGCAGTTGATCCTACAGCAATTCGACATTGTCTACGTGACTTAGAAGTCAATTAAGGGTCAAGGCATTGCAGATCAATTAGCAGAAGTACCTTCAGAAGGGTTCGAGCCCCTGGAGACATATTTCCCGGATGATGGGATCATGAAAATTCAACAACTCCAGTCTGATAATACAGTCCAACCATAAAAAATGTATTTCGACAGAGTAATACACATGGAAAGTGTTGGAGCTGGGGCAGTTCTCATCTCTGGTACAGGTGATCAATATCATGTGGTTACCAAACTTCAATTTGGCAACACTAAAAATATGGTCGAGTATGAAGGCTGTATTATGGGGTTGAAGCTAGCCCAATCTATGTCTATCAAACACCTACTCGTCTTCGGAGATTTTGAGCTGGTCATCAGACAAACTACCGGCGCGTATCTCACCAAAGAACTGTATTTGCTGCCCTACCATCGGTAAGTCCTCAAAATATCTCAGAAATTCAAAGCAATAACCTTCGTTCACATTCCTCGGGGGTCAGAATGACTTTGATGATGCACTAGCAATGTTGGTTTCATTAATTCGCATGTTCGATAAGAGTGGATTTCCCAACATTCAGTTCACGATTCAGAAAGCCCCGACATATGGGAATTATGTGGGTGAAGTATCAGATGAAATACCTCCTGTCAAGCAGCCTTGGTTTCAAGACATCAAGGAATATCTCCGTGATGGATCCACACCCGTTGGTGCAAGCCAATCAGAGCGGAAATGGATTCTCAGAATGGCCATTAAGTTCTATCTAAGCAGAGATTCACTTTATAAAAGGGATGCTGTAATAGGCCTGTTAAGATGCCTCAACAATGAGCAAGCCCAAAGACTAATGGATGAAATCCATGGCGGAGTCTGTGGTCCACACATGAGCGGCCATCTACTGGCCAAGAAGATAATCAGAACATGACATTACTGGATCTCGCTCAAAACTGATTGCGATGATCACTTTAAGAGATGCTTTCAAAGCCAAATACATGGAAATGCCATTCACGCTCCTCCAAATGAGCTGCATAACATGAGTTTACCATGGCCTTTCTCTATGTATGGAATGGACGTAATAAGTCCAGTGGAACCCAAAGCCAGCAATGGTCATCGATTCATCTTCATTATGATCGATTACTTCCCCAAATGGGTCACAGCAGCCTCTTTTTCTAAAGTCACAAAAGATGTCATCATCAGTTTCATTAGAAATAATGTCGTCTGTCGATATGGACAACCGGAGGTGATTGTATCAGACAACGCCAAAAACCTGAATAATCAAATGATGGTGGATCTGTGCAGTAAGTTCCACATCAAGCATCTCAATTCCGTCATCTATCAGCCCAAGATGAATGGTGCTGTTGAAGCGGCCAACAAAAACATCAAAAAAATCATGCAAAAAATGTTCGCCAATCAAAAGGATTGGCCTGACCTGCTGTCTCTAACTCTGTTAGCATATAGGACGTCAATGCGCACCTCTACTGGGGCTACCCCCTACTTGTTGGTCTATGGCATGGAAGCAGTCCTTCCCATAGAAGTAGAGATGGAATCTTTGTGAGTGTTGATCAACGTGGTCTATAGCATGGAGGCACTCCTTATTCGTTGGTCTATGGCATGGAGGCAGTCCTTCCCATATAGGTGGAGATAGAATCTTTGCGAGTGTTGATCGACGCTCAAATAGATGAAGATCAATGGTTGCAAGACCGATATCATCAGCTGTCTTTGATAGATGAAAAGAGAGCTACGACCATTTTCCACGGACAGTTATACCAGCAAAGGATCGCCAGATCCTACAACAAAAATGTCTGAATTCAATAATTTAGAGAAAACAACTTGGTGCTAAAGAAAATCTTGGCCAATCAGGATGAAGCCAAAGGAAAATTTGCCCCAAACTGGAAAGGCCCTTTCATTGTCAAAGAAGTGTTAACTGGGGGCGCTATCAAACTGTAAGCGATGGATGGGGCTGAGTTTCCCCAAATCATCAATTCAGACACCGTGAAAAGGTATTACGTCTGAAGCACATGCATACCCGCATCCGGGACCTACAAATCAAAGCAGGTTCAGTTTTTCACTAGAAAGCCGGAACTACGAATGACTTGATCTCCCTCAACCCGGGAGTACGTAGGCAGCCATTTCTGGTGCGGTCAAACCAAATAAAAACTCAAAAACTCATCAAACCAGACTCAAAATCCAAGATAAACTCTTTTCAAACCCCTTTCCAACCAAACTAGCAGGAACTACGAATGACCTGATCTCCCTCAACCCGGGAGTACGTAGGCAGCCATCTACGGTGCGGTTTGACCTTCAAGAAAATATATATACAAAAACCAGTTCCAAGACACCAAAGACAAATAAAAACTAAATTCTATCAATCTTATCCTGGTCAACAGGCCTATCTGAGATACTCCCTGACATCTCAACTGTCAATCCATCAAGGAAAAGCTCAAGATACATCAACAACTGTGAGTCATGA
Source organism: Panax stipuleanatus (assembly GCA_020205555.1). Lineage (NCBI taxonomy): Eukaryota > Viridiplantae > Streptophyta > Magnoliopsida > Apiales > Araliaceae > Panax > Panax stipuleanatus. The sequence continues at coordinate 151,025,359 of CM035117.1, read as the reverse complement.
AAGAAGTGGTAATCACTCAGCAATGATAATATCTCCAGTCAGGGAAGTGCATCAAAAAAAATATATTTCTCTGATATATAAAATTGCTTTATATACATAATGCCCTGTACATGACAAAAATGGCAGATCTAGTCTTTGAAGGAAAAATAAAGCTAGTCTATGGACCCAGGGACAAGCGGGTCAGCAATGCCAGCATGGCATCTCTCTCCGAAGATGGTGGAGCAGCCGTAAGTGCAGTCCACTCAGCCTTCATACGGCCTAGAACATCCACAGTCGTCTGCAAGGTGGTACTATGGTCGTCAATATAAACACTCATCTTGGTGACCAAACCATGGGTGTAAGATCGAAGAGTAGTACTATCAGCAATGTGGAAATCACGAGAAGCTATAGCCACATCTCTCTCCGCCAAAGCTGCATCTCTAGCAATCAAAGTCTCCTCGATCTGAACATATGTTGCATCCCTAGTCGAACGGATCTCGTCTCGCTCTACAACTGCAGTATCCAGAGCAAAGCGAAGCTCCTCCGGCTCAATCAAACCAGCATCCAAAGCAGCCCTGAGACCATCCCTCTCAGTAAAAGCTAAATCTCTGCCAAACAAGGCAGCCAACATATGTGCTTTAGACGAGTCTCGCTCAAAGGTCATCCTGAATAGTGAGTCTGGTAAAGCCGGATCTATCCCCACAGGAATGGTCAGGGAATCGCTAACCAGAGCAGTGGTCAAGCCCGTGAATAGTACATCCTCAGTAGGAGAATCTGGATCCTCCATGGGCTCCTCCTAGTCAGAGTCCACACTAAGAGATGAAGAAGCCTCTACTACCACTCCTGTCTCTGCCTCCAACCACACAGAATACTTCGGAGAACAGCCCGGATAGCTACTAGAGAAATCAGCCCTCTCCCGATGAGGTCAACACTCATATACTCTGACCAAGTCGGTGGATGACATGGAAGAAGCCGACATCCTCTGATCAGCAGATCCCCCGAAATGGTGCAAACTCTGCAGCTGATCAAACTGACACATGACTGCCAAAGGATGATAGATAGTCACTCATCTCAAACCCGCTAGGGGCAAATAATCTAGGCCAGATGCATGAGTGATAAAGCTATATGGGGATGCTAGCCCTGAGCATAGCAAGATCACAAACGGGTGCTCAATATCCGACAAAAATGCCGACCAAGACTCTGCATCAATGCACTCCACAGGCTGAAAAGAGAAAGCTCTGGATGTCTCGTGAGTAAAGCAAAAACCCCTAGGCCTGAAGGATCCAATCGGTCATATATGAGACATCAGCCATATATACAGCAAGACCGAGCTGCCCCTAAAGAACCCCGCTAGATGGGTACTACAATACGTGGCGGATCTAAATGTCTAAGCCAATATAATCGGGATGATGGTGCTACCCTGTCTAAGAGATCTAGCCACTACTACCAATCCCACATCTAGATGATCCAATCGCAACGGCATGTAGACATCTGCCACAACACACATTAGCAGGATATCTATCATGGCCACATGCCATACCTCTGCTGAACAAACAAAATCTCTGACGTGGCGACCATAGCTGTCAATCTCGCCAAAGCGCTCAATCAAGAAATCCATAGAGATCACGTGCCCCGAAACGATCTCATCCATGACTACACTCTGACGGAGACTAGACAGCCTGATAAAAGGCATCCTCATATCACTAATCGCCATCCGAGCGCACGACAACTCTAAATCCAAGCCAGTAAATCTCTGGTACTCTTTCAGAGTCGGCGTCAGCTCACGCCGTCCGAAGCGGAACACCTTCCTGTCGATAATCTAGCAGGGTAGAAGGCCCTCAACAAATCTGACCAGAACCCAAAAATTCGCAAGGGCCAATGAATGCCCCAACATCTAGTCCACAGTCCCCCTAGCAGGAAAGGGCAAACTATCATACCAGGACCTCAATGATGCTGCCACCGCAGATGGTGGTAAATGCTCAATACGGCTGACTGCAGACAACGTCATCTGTAACATTGTACCACAAGACTGTCCAGAGGTCAAGTCAAAACACAGCTGTCTGAATGTATACACACGACATAATACATGCATGATGACAGTAATATAAACATAATGCAGAAGATAAGATATGGCAGGAATATCTACAAAAAGCTATCTACTGCATACAACATCCCTGTATCCTGATACAAAGAGAACGAAAGAATACAGGGAAAATGGGGCACCACCACCCAACTACTACAGTGGTCTATCAAAATGATGGCACAAACGCCGAATAGCCAAAACAGTGGCTGACAAAAAGTATAGCTCCAATAGCTATCAAAGGAAGTCATAGACATCAGTGTCGAATCGATCAACCTGCTCCATATCCTCTGTCTACACAAAGCTGCTAGGATCAGGTATATCTGGGCAGTATAAGGGAGGATCTGCCCTTGTATAACTGCTGCTAAATGGACCTGAAGAGGGACCTGCTCCTGAGCTAGATGGGTCAAAAAAAGATGCCTCTGACGGATCTCGGCTAAGGTGCCTGATAAAGAAAAGAGCCTGCTTCAACTCCCTGGTCAGATCTACTATCTGGTCAGCATGAGTCGGCTCCTTGAGGCAAGCTATCCAATCCGTCATCATCACGGATCCTGACACCATGTCTACCATAAAATGGGTAGCACGGGTCAGAGCTCTAATAGTACGAGAGCTCCACCATCTGCCAAATGCCTCCTGGCTATACGGACCCTCTGATAGGGTGAAGCCATCAATGCCCTCCAAAGGGATGTCTGTCAAAGGCACAGTTAATGGCCAATGATGCCAAGCTGGAGGAATAATGGGAATACGGATCTCCCCCGTGATGCTCGTAATAGCGCGCTCTCCAAGATAAAGCTCCCAGCCTCCCTCCATCAACAACGGTACCCTGCGGGTCGATAAGTCAAACTCCCGGCCAGTAGGGATACCTCCCTCGAATTTAACGGTCAAGTGCTCGGATGTGTACGGTGCCCAGGTGATCAAATCTGCCGTCAAAAGCTCCAACTGAAGACGGGCATAAGTAAATCCCTCAGCAACAGGGACCTCTGTCAAAGTGGAGTGATGCCATCTCCGTCCTCAAGGATAGGTCTCCAGACCTAAAGCAGTAGCGGGCTGTCGGTAAGGAAGCCTCTCAAATGCCCAAAGCTAATCATGCAAATATTAAAAGTCCTCAGTGATCAAGACTGACAAAAATGCTGAAATCAAAAAGGTACAGAAAAATGTATTCACCAGCAGGAATGGGTAAAATCCTAACTAAGCCTCCATCGTACCCTCCGAAAGCATGTGCATGCCCCAGAGAAAATAGGCAAAGGTATAGGAGCCCCAATCATAGTCACCGAGGCGCTCTACATATCGAGTGGCGTTAATCAAAGTAAAGGATACAGTAGACGAATTGTCCAGCACGAAACAACCCCTGATGATCGACAAAAATAATTGCCTCAGAATGCGATCTCTAGCCCTCTGGTCATCAGGCGGAGGCAACTGCAAAGTCCCATCCTGGGCATCTATACTCAATGGACCAGATCGGACGGCCCGACCCTTGAATGCCGTCGTCGAGACTCCCAGCAGGGACCGAACGATAGCGGGTAAAATGTCAGTTATGACAGGCACTGACTCGCCCTAAAACTCAATGCTGGTGATAAATCTCCAGTCCATAGGAGACATCATCACCTCGTAATCCAGCAAATGAAGGGACTGAGTCTGGTGGAACCAGCGCTCAGACAAAGCCCTCATATACCCCCAGGGGCAACGGCGAGGAAGGATCGAGAAAAAGGCCTGGAATCCCCAACCATCTACAATCTCCCTGTAATCCTCATGCAAAGTGTGATACAGGGAGTGCACGCTAAACCAGTTCCCTCGAGGCTGCGTAAAGCAGGGAACCTGCATCAAAATCCAACCCAAGTCAAAAACCTGTGACCCAATAATGGTAAAAAAGAAGAAAAGAATCCAGAGAGAATAAAGACTTCAAGTCACCTCGTTGGCATGAAGATATCTCGAAGGATTGCGACTCAAATTGTAGGGATTTTGGCACATAAACGCAGCAAAAATTCAAAAAAATTCGAAACCCTAAAATAGGATCCATGCGAAAATATATTAATTCAGAGGTTTAGATATGTTTTATCGATTATTCAAGCCTGAACGGAGACGATGAAGATTCTGGAACAGCTTCGAATCTTCAACGCAATCCAAAGGAACTGCGTCTCTACGGTATCCACACGAACGTCCCGCGAATCGTCACACGATCTGCAGCAAGAAAAGCTGCAGTACTAGCCTCCAAGGATCTGGACTTTTGAAGTTTTTCTCTCTAGTCCCTCTCTAAGAGTGACTAGGGTTTTGGTTTATAATGAATGCCCTAAAAACGGCTGATATATCATATATATAGCAGTTAAAGGTATTAACCAAAACCTAATCCAATTAGAAAAATAAAATCCAAATTTATATATATATTATATCTTAATTAAGTCTTACTTAATTAATATACATATATATATACAAATTATCCTATTAATTTAAATTCGTAATTTAAATACTATCAATCATATTGATATATTTAAATCCTTATAATTTAAATTAATTTCCTTTTAATTACGTTCTAAGAGTGTGACTCTATAGGTTATTATTATGTTGGCAATAATTTTAAAATCATATTATAAAATTATAAACAGTGAGCGGCATCTAGTAATGCATCACTGCTACCCAAATAATAATAAGATCGGTGATTCGATACAACCTTTTTGTGACCAATGTTTCAATGTAATTTAATCCTTTTAACCTTGACATCCTAGATTAAACTCGTGGCATGGAATGTGTCATCCTTTTCATAATTTAATCTGAGTTTTCTTGATCGATGAGTAGACTATATGAAACAAATCACTATTTGAGCATGGCCATGCATTTCATAGTCTTACTCAATCAAGAGGCCTATGGATATCACCTCTAATATATAAGAGGGTTAAATTCCATCTAGATCACTCATATTCCTCACACGATTCATGATGTACCCAATAATCACTTTTATTGTCTACCCTATTAAAGGTGACCTTTGATGATATCAAAGTACATAAATTCCCGTGTAGTAATATAGTGATTTCAGGTCGAAGGATCATTACCTCATTGTCACTATGAGAATTACTTATGACACTTTGCATAATGCTCCACGTAGAATTCTCATAGTGGGTCTGTCCAGTACATTGTTCTCTAACATGTACCTATGCATTGACTCAATATCTCATATATTTATGACCAATGAGATTTGGCCATCAGTCAATCCATATACTAGTCTCGATGTATCATTGTTTTTCCATTAACAATGACACTCGACTAGAGACATTTAAGAGTAATGATACTAATTATAATTATATAATCTCATGTTCAAGTCACACACTTGAAGCCATATAATTTGTATCACTATTCTAAGGACTTTTATTATGTTAACATTTATATAACGTAGTAAATAAAACCATAATAAAATAATTCATTTATACAATCAAATATAATATCAAAAATATTAAGCAATTACATCAAAGAATTGGCCTCTAGGGCATAAACTCTAATAGTCTCCCACTTGCACTAGAGCCAATCACTCAAGTATCTAATACCCATGGAACTAGTGTGACCTTCGTGCTTATGCTGCGACAAAGCTTTGGTCAGTGGATCTGCAACATTATCATTTGTTGGCACTCTACTTATATATACATCTCCTCTATCAATAATTTCACGGATGAGATGGTACCGCCTAAGTATATGCTTGGATCGTTGGTGAGATCTGGGTTCCTTAGCCTGTGCAATGGCTCCATTATTATCACAGTATAGCTCAATCGGATCAACAATGGTTGGAACAACACCAAGTTCAGTGAAAAAAAATTTAATCCATACAGCCTCCTTGGCCGCACTAGAAGTAGCAATATACTCAGCCTCTGTCGTAGAATCGGCTACTGTCTTTTGCTTCGAACTTTTCCAGCTAACAGCACCACCATTAAGGCAAAACACAAAACCTGACTGAGACTTAGAGTCATCTATGTCAGTCTGGAAACTAGCATCTGTGTAACCCTTTACTGCCAGTTCATCTTCACCTCCATATACCAAGAATGAATCCTTAGCCCTTTTTAGGTACTTGAGGATATTCTTGACTGCTGTCCAGTGACCTTCACCTGGATTCAACTGGTATCTGCTCGTCATGCTCAAAGCATACGAGACATCCGGATGAGTACATATCATTGCATACATGATAGATCCAATTGCCGAAGCATAAGGGATCTTTCTCATACGCTCCTCATCATCATATGATTTTGGACATTGGGCCTTAGAGATCTTAACACCATGAGACATGGCTAAGTGTCCTCTTTTTGCCTCTTGCATGCTGAACCGTTTCAGCACTTTATCAATATATGTACTTTGACTTAAGCCGAGCATTTTTCTCGATCTATCTCGATAGATCTTGATACCTAAAATGTAGGTTGCATCGCCCAAATCTTTCATGGAGAAACATTTTCCTAACCATATTTTTACAGCCTGTAAGGAAGGAATGTCATTCCCAATAATTAATATGTCATCAACATATAATACCCAGAATACAATGTGGTTCCCACTAACCTTCTTATATACACAAGGTTCATCTTCATTTTTTATAAAGCCAAACTCTTTGACTGCTTTATCAAATCAAAGCTTCCAACTCCGAGAGGCTTGGTTCAATTCATAAATGGATCGCTGCAGCTTACATACCTTTCCAGCATCCTTTGGATTGGAAAAACCCTCAGGTTATGTCATATACACATCCTTAAGGAGATTTCCATTAAGGAAAGCAATTTTGACATCCATCTGTCAGATTTTGTAATCATAAAAGGCTGCAATAGCAAGTAAGATCCTGATAGATTTAACCATTGCCACTGGAGAGAAGGTTTCATCATAGTCAACACCTTGAACTTGTTTGAAACCTTTTGCTACCAGTCGGCCTTTATAGGTTTGTACATTACCATCCATGTCGGTTTTCTTCTTGAAAACTCACTTGCACCTGATTGGTTTTACCCCTTCGGGTGGATCAACCAAAGTCCATACTTAGTTAGTATACATGGAGTCCATCTCAGATTTCATGGCTTCAAGCCATCTCTCAGAATCTGGTCCATTCATAGCTTCTTGGTAGGAAGCAGGCTCATCATGATCTATAAGCATCACATCGCCGTTTTGAGTCACAAGAAATCCATAATATCTTTCGGGCTCTTGGCATATCCTACCAGATCTATGAATGCCTCGTGTAATTTGAGCAGGTTCACTTTCCATAATATCTTGTGGTTCCTACTCATATTCCAACTCAGGTTCAATGATATTTTGTGATTCTCGAACTTCTTCGAGTTCTATTTTCCTCCCACTGTTTCCTTTAGAGACAAATTCTCTTCCTAAAAAAATACCAGTTTGAGCAACAAATACTTTGTTCTTAGAAGGTTTGTAGAAATAATACCCTTTTGTTTCCTTTGGGTATCCCACAAAATTACATTTGTCAAATTTGGGTCCGAGCTTGTCAGAAGTCCGACGTTTTACAAACGCCTCACAACCCCAAATCTTCATGAACGACATACTAGGACGTTTCCCAGTCCACATCTCATATGGTGTCTTCTGAACCGTCTTTGTAGAAACATGGTTAAGTGTGAATGCAGCCGTCTCTAGGGCATGACCATAGAAGCTTATTGGAAGATCTGCATGACTCATCATCGATCGTACCATGTCCAACAAGGTGCGATTCCTCCTCTCAGACACACCATTCCATTGTGGTGTTCCAGGTGGAGTGAGCTGTGATATAATACCATACTCCTTTAGAAGGTTATCAAAGTCTTGGCTTAAGTATTCACCTCCTCGATCAGATCGAAGGGCTTTAATGCTTTTGCCAAATTGGTTTTGAACTTCATTCTTGAATTCCTTGAACTTTTCAAAGGATTCGGATTTGTGTCTCATAAGATACACATATCCATATCTACTAAAGTCGTCAGTAAATGTAATGAAGTAATAAAACCCACCTCTTGCTAACGAACTCATGGGTCCGCATACATCACTATGTATAAGTCCCAATACATCGCTAGCCCATTCACTGTGTCCAGTGAAAGGGGCTTTAGTCATCTTGCCTAATAAACAAGACTCGCATTTCTCATATGATTCAAAATCAAATGATTCCAAAAACCCATCTTTATGGAGTTTGGATATGCGTTTCTCATTTATATGGCCTAAACGACAGTGCCAAAGATATGTCGGATTTGAATCATTTGATTTAAATTGTTTTGTATTTATGTTATAGATAGGCATTTCTAAATTAAGAATATAAAGATCATTAAACAATTGTGCAACACCATAACATATTTCATTTAAGTAAAATGAACAACTGTTGTTCTTTATTAAAAATGAAAAACCTTTCTTGTCCAAAAAAGAAACAGAAATAATGTTTTTGCTCATAGTAGGCACATAATAACAATCCTCTAATTCTAATACTAGCCCAGTGGGCAAAAATAAATGATAAGTTCCTACGGCTAGTGCAACAACTTTTGCTCCATTCCCAACTCGGGTCAACCTCGCCTTTCGCTAAAGTCCTACTCCTTCGGAGTTCCTGCACATTAACGCAAATGTGAGAACCACATCCAGTATCCAATACCCATGATGTAGAAGTGAACAAATTGACTTCTATAACATATATACCTGAATCAGAAGTCATACTTCCTTTCTTTTTCTTCAGTTCTTCTAAATAAGCATGACAATTCCTCTTCCAGTGTCCAAATTTTCCACAGAAATGACAATCACCTTCTTTAGCCACCCCACCTTTAGGTTTTAAAGCCTGTTTGGTTTTGGGATTGGGTTTGGCAGATTTAGATCCTATCTTCTTCTTGCCTTTCCATGTTCCCTTAGCATTCCCCTTTTGCACCATCATTATGGGAGCGGGTCCTGCCTTTTTCATGTTGTTCTCGGCAGTTCTTAACATGCTCAACAACTTAGTAAGTGGTTTTTCAAATTCATTCATGAGGTAATTCATAACAAATTGAGAGTAGCTGTTGTTCAAAGATTGCAAAACAAGATCAGTTTGGGCTTCCGAAGTAATCGAAAAACCCAACCTACCAAGGTACTCAATATACCCAATCATTTTCAGCACATGTGGACCAACTGGATCACGTTCACCCATCTTGTAGTGATACAACGCCTTTCTTGTATCATACATCTCCTGTCGAGCATGCCCTTCGAACAATTTCTTGAGATGCTCGATCATCTCATAAGCATCCATTAACTCATGTTGCTTCTGAAGCTCAGAGTTCATAGTTGCTAGCATGAGACAACTCACGTCCAGAGCATCATCTTGATGCTTTTTGTAAGTATTATGCTCTACACGTGGTGTAGTGTTAGCTGGTGCTGCAGGAATGGGCCCATCAAGGACATATAGCTTGCGCTCCTATTTGAGGACAATCCTCAAGTTCCTATGCCAGTCTAGGAAATTAATTCCACTCAAATTTTCCTTCTCAAGGACTGATCGTAGTGAAAGATTATTTGTGTTGTTATTTGCCATTGATATCTATAATTTATAAGTGCAAAAATAATAAGTCAAATTGCAGAATTTTGATATTATGTAATTGATAATAGTACATTCAAAATATACCTCCCACTATTTTATTCAAATTAATAGCCCTCACCATTAATTCAGAAAGCATTTTCAATTAAATCTTTCTAGTGAGCTAAGATCCATATTTCATTATACCTTAAGTTAGCTTTGGCTATTCTCTCAAAATATAATTATTTAGGTAGACAACCCTTTGTCAATTATATCATATATAACTCTTTGATAGTTTGGTGAACAACATTTGTTTCTAGTCCATCTAATGGTACCTACCAAACTCTATGCCTCTAAGTCCACAATCCTATTGTGATAACTTAGTTAAGTCTGGCCCAATGATTTTAACAGTTTGGACATCACAATTATCTTATCGCATCTTACCAAGATAAATGGGGTACTTTGCTTCGGCAAACCTACATCCCTCGGTCAAGGTCTTGATGAGTGTTATTCATTGGAAAGCATCTGATTTAGACTTAATAATTTTATGAGGGATTTTATTAATTAATTTAGATCTCACCAATTTTACTCTTATTAGACATGCACATTATTTATCATATTATATCGTATACAAGCATAAATAAAGTGAAAAATTAAATGTGTCACAGTTATGGCCCCAACCCAATGTCAATCTTTTCAAGTTAATGAAAAGATTGAAGGTCAGTCTAAGGTGGTAAAAGGTCTTCAAAATAGTAGCTTCCTTGGAACTTCCTCATACATGTGTCTCCTCTCCATCATCATTTTATCATCTTGATAGGTTACAATTGTACATTACATGACATAAAGAAACCTCGAGTTACATTCGAGGGGATTTAGATGAGAAGAGAATATTACATCAAAATTTATAGAAAGGCACGACATGCAAGCCGTATTTCAAAACCAAAAACCACTAACCTATGGGTCAAAAGGGCCATAACTGTGCACCATGCATATCACAATAAGCACATGACATAATTTATATAATTAAAGAAAACTATATACAAAATATTGGGGTCACGACCATCGTGCGCTACGACGGGGGTGGGTCCAAGGGGGGGTCTCCCCCTTGGCGGTAGTCCAGCTGGTGGTCTCGCTGCCCGGTCAGCGAGCGGGGCCGGGGACAGCGCCCTAGGAAAAAATTTTCGAACTACAATCTGTATTGTAAAAAATTTTCATACGAATCTCTAAAACAATTCCAGAATCATATACAATCCGCCAACACACTCATAATAACAATACACCCAGAACATATCATATATGTCCAGTTTCGATTAATCATATTAAATCGAATCTTTATGTTTCTAATCCAATTAGAACAGAAGTTGAATTGTTATTCCACCTTCTAGGATACGATTATCAGAACATCATATACATGCATATATATTACAGATTTCCAGAATACGCATACATGCAGAATATCATATATTCAATTTCAGATCGATAAACATGCATCATCATATATCATATATAACGAATACAATTAAAACACGTAATCTGAATTAATCATTTCGCAAGTAGCTCTTATACCACTGTAGGGATTTCGGCACATAAACGCAGCGGAAATTAAAAAAAAATCGAAACCCTAAAATAAGATCCATGCGAAAACATATTAATTCAGAGGTTTAGATATGTTTTACCGATTATTCAAGCCTGAATGGAGACGATGGAGATTCTGGAACAGCTTCGAATCTTCAACGCAATCCAAAGGAACTGCGTCTCTACGGTATCCACACGAACATCCCGCGAATCATCACACAATCTGCAGCAATGAAAGCTGCGGTACTAGCCGCCAAGGATCTGGACTTTCGAAGTTTTTCTCTCTAGTCCCTCTCTAAGAGCGGCTAGGGTTTTGGTTTATAATGAATGCCCTAAAAACGGCTGATATATCATATATATAGCAGTTAAAGGTATTAACCAAAACCTAATCTAATTAGAAAAATAAAATCCGAATTTATATATATATTATATCTTAATTAAGTCATACTTAATTAATATATATATATATATATATATACAAATTATCCTATTAATTTAAATACTATCAATCATATTGATATATTTAAATCCTTACAATTTAAATTAATTTCCTTTTAATTACGTTCTAAGTGTGTGACCCTATAGGTTATTATTATGTTGGCAATAATTTTAAAATCATATTATAAAATTATAAACAGTGAGCAGCATCTAGTAATGCATCACTGCTACCCAAATAATAATAAGATCGGTGATTTGATACAACCTTTTCGTGACCAATGTTTTAATGTAATTTAATCCTTTTAACCTTGACATCCTAGATTAAACTCGAGGCATGGACTGTGTCATCCTCTTCATAATTTAATCTGAGTTTTCTTGATCGATGAGTAGACTATATGAAACAAATCACTATTTGAGCATGGCCATGCATTTCATAGTCCTACTCAATCAAGAGGCCTATGGATATCACCCCTAATATATAGGAGGGTTAAATTCCATCTAGATGACTCATATTCCTCACACGATTCATGATGTACCCAATAATCACCTTTATTGTCTACCCTATTAAAGGTGACCTTTGATGATATTAAAGTACATAAACTCCCGTGTAGTAATATAGTGATTTCAAGTCGGAGGATCATTACCTCATTGTCACTATGAGAATTGCTTATGACACTTTGCATAATGCTCCACGTAGAATTCTCATGGTGGGTCTGTCCAGTACATTGTTCTCTAACATATACCTATGTATTGACTCAATATCTCATATATTTATGACCAATGAGATTTGGCCATTAGTCAATCCACATACTAGTCTCGATGTATCATTGTTGTCCCATTAACAATGACACTCGACTAGGGACATTTAAGAGTAATGATACTAATTGTAATTATATGATCTCATGTTCAAGTCACACACTTGAAGCCATATAATTTGTATCACTATTCTAAGGACTTTTATTATGTTAACATTTATATAACGCAGTAAATAAAATCATAATAAAATAATTCATTTATTCAATCAAATATAATATCAAAAATGTTAAGAAATTACATCAAAGAATTGGCCTCTAGGGCATAAACTCTAACACAAATCACCTAGTAGCTTCTGAGTAGGCACAGCAATGCCTGGGACCTCCGCACGTGGAGCCTGAGCGGGAGCAGGAGCAGGAACGGCAAACGGAGCCTCCTCATCATCAATATCCAATGGCTACTCGTCCTATACGGGATGAATCATGTCCTCTACCAGTCTACGAGGCGTCCGAGCCGGACGTGGCTGTGGCACATCAGAAGCCCTCCTACGTCTAATACCCGAGGAGACCCTACTAGAACTGCCGAGTCTATCACGATCCATCTACGGCAACAAGTCTCCAAATAACCTCAGAAAGGGTGCGGTATGCCTAAAACCTGTGGCTTATCATTTTCAATCAGTCCAACATATATCTCTAGGTCCTAAGACATGCATGGGTCAGTCAAAAATACCCAATAAAGTCAAAAATGCATGTTTTCAAAACCTAGCAACTCAAAACTTACATGGGCCAGTAAAACATTTCCCCACAGAGTCAAAAATGTATGTTTTTTAAAGCCTAAGATTTTGAAAAACTTTCGCCAGAGTCTCCTTTGTAAAATAGACTGTCCACATGCACACAGGCATTGCCTAGGTGGCCATTTAGTAGCACACCTACCCAAAAATAGAAACAGTTCATATTTATGAAAAAATCAGAAATCAACCTCACATGGTAGCCAAATTACCATGGATATTTTTAGTTGCAAATCCAGGCTCACAAGGCCTCAAAAAGGATGATAAAACTGATCAAAAAGTACAAAAATTGACTGTCTCAGAACCTGAATTTTCTTACATCTAAACGTGCATTACAATAAGATATGCATACATATGTAGTCAAATTTTTTTTACAGGTTATATAGGCATACATTTTTTATACATTGCGTTTGAAAGCACCCTAGGCGGTTCGCATGCTTTTAACAGTCAAAAACTGCGAAAAAAGCATGTAAAACGTTACCTGCGCTGCGCTGAATGCGTAGTAACTGACGGATTTAGAAAATAGCTGTCCAAGCTCCGTATATCTGAAAATGAAGATCGAAATCCTTTCGAAACTCAAAACGGGAAGCTTACAAAATGAAAATCCTGCAGCACATTAAATAAGCCAGGTAGCCACACCTCCACTTGCAGCTGTCGCACCTCCACCTGCCGCTGCCGCACCTCCACCTACGACTTTCACACCTCCACCTGCGGTAGCCCAGGTGGGTCCACTTCCCCCGGGGCCCAGTTTGGTTGGAGTCAAAACAAAGTTTAAACGGGCTGCCAAGTCAAATTTGAAGAGAAATCGCTACGCGATTGAGCGGTTTGGCCAGAAATCCTGCGTTTAAGTAGCGTAATCCTTATGGAAAGGGAAATTCCATGAAGACCCTTGGTATTCATCTCGGAGCCATGTCTGGAGATCTACAACTCAAACTACGAAAAAACAGCACAAGAATTGAGCAAAACTGTCAAAAACTATCATTTTTCGAAGTTCGGGTACTGACCGAAGCAGTTTTAGCCATTGGCTCAGTCCCAGCAAAGTTTGGGTATTGACCAAAGCAGTTTCAGCTATTGGCTCAGCACCCACAAAGTTAGAGTACTGACCGAAGCAGTTTCAGTCGTTAGCTCAGCCCCAGCGAAGTTCGGGTACTGACCGAAGCAGTTTCAGTCGTTGGCTCAGCCCCAGTGAAGTTCAGGTACTGACCGAAGCAGTTTTCAGCTGTTGGCTCAGTCCCAACAAAGTTCAGGTACTGACTGAAGTAGTTTTAGCTGTTGGCTCAGCCCCAGCAAAGTTCGGGTACTAATCGAAGCAGTTTTAGCCGTTGGCTCAGCCCCAGCGAAGTTCGGGTACTGACCAAAGCAGTTTCAGTTGTTGGCTCAGCCCCAGCGAAGTTCGGGTACTAACTAAAGCAATTTCAGCCGTTGGCTCAGCCCCAGCGATGTTTGGGTACTGACCGAAGTAGTTTCAGCTGTTGGCTCACCCCAGCAAAGTTCGGGTACTGACCGAAGCAGTTTCAGCCGTCGGCTCAGCCCCAGCGAAGTTCGGGTACTGACCGAAGCAGTTTCAACCATTGGCTCAGCCCCAGCGAAGTTCAGATACTGACCGATGCAGTTTTCAGCCGTTGGCTCAGCCCCAGCGAAGTTCGGGTACAGATTGAAATACAGTCCAACCATTGGCTCAACTTCAATGACGTTTCAACTGTCGACTTAACCCCAGCCAAGCAACAGAAGGGATCCGGTGACGGAAGCAATTATAATAATCCATCACAAATGATGGAATCTGTTACACACATCCTCAAAGGGATCATTGAGGTAGTATCAATCAAATCAACCTCAATCAGAATCTACAAAGCTATCGCGGAGAACGTCATCCCCAGCAGATCCAGATGTGGATAATCTGTGATATCTCATTTTTGACAACCTCATCCCCATCAGAATCAAATAAGTTATCATGAATGATGTCATCCCCAGCAGGAAAAAACAAAATTAGTTCGCGGTAACTTCCCAACAACATCATTGGCTGCACATGACAACGTTATCCCCAGCAGAGTGATAACGTAGGCAGCTAACAGAAGCCTCATTCCACTCAAAGACGCCCAGCCTTCGAAGCAGCTCTGGAACTTTTTATTTTTAGTGTCTACTAATCTTTATCCTATCCATTCCATTATATTGCATGTACATGATAAAGAGGGGCATCTGTAGACATTCAAAATTTTCCTTGCCCTAATACTAACACTGTATGAGGGCAAAACCGTCAATCAATTCAAATTCGGCCACCAATGCCGGTCCTTCAATTCAAATTCGATCTCCAATGTCGGTCCTTTAACTCAAAACCGGCTGCCAACTCCGGTCCTTAAACCTAAATTTGATCCCCAATATCGGTAACCTAAATTTGATCCTCAATATCGGTACTCCGACCTAAATCTGATCCCCAATATTGGTACTCCAGCCAAATTCGATCCCCAATATCAGTAATTCAGCCAAATCCGATCACCAATGTCAGCACTCAATCCAGCTCTGATAGTCAATCGGACAGTTAATCCAACTCCAATAGTCAATCGGACCGTCTATCCAGCTCCGATAGTCAATCGGACCATCTATCCAGCTCCGATAGTCAATTGGACCGTCAATCCAGCTTCGATAGTCAATCGGACCGTCCATCCCATTTTGATCGACAATCAGATCGTCAGATCATCCCCGATCTTCACATCAGGTTGTCAAGTCAGCCTTGGTCTCAACCCGGGAGGTACATATCAACCTGGACATCAACCTAAGATATGTCAAGTCATCCCCGGTCTCAGCCCGGGAAGTACAGTTCAGCCCTAGAGATAACCTTAGGAAGCCAGATCCATCAAAGGCCGTACCGACACCACAGGCAACCCCGGGAGGGGAAAAATGGTCATTTTATCCAACTCTCAACCGATTCGATCAAACTCAAGATGAATTTATGCCATCGAAGTCAGAATGAACCACAACAACGATGCCGAGTGCCAACAGCACAAGACAGCTCAACGGACAAACTATAGGGAATCGAAGACCTAGTTATAAACCCGTCTTCTCGAACCCGGAAAATGTTTTATCCCATGTCATTGCGACACTCTCGGCGAGAGCTTTCCGAAAAGGTATTGCACGCCTCAAACGGAGGCTCCGATCAAAGGTTGGAAAGTTCTGACTTCAACTGCGCGTTATTCGGAGTGCACGTACTTTGAGACAGCGGAACCCAGCACTATGGACCCCACCTGGGGAGCTGCACCTCTACCTGTGGTAACCGAAATTAGAGCTAAGGCTCACTAGCCTATAAATAAACGTGCACCCCCTTCATTTTTAAGAATTTTGAAATGCAGTGAAGCTCTGCCTGTCTGATTTTTTGACTTTTACATCTCTTCCAAACCCAAATATTTTTACTCCAACACGTAGACAAACCCATATACTATCACATATCAAACAACCACTGGTAGATTTGGACGTTTAAAGCCTACGATTTGGCAAAAAGCCCGTATTGCAGTCCATTGTAAGTATTTTTACAATCAGCAAGTCAATACTACTAGTTTGCACTGTTTTCCACTTGCACACAAAGTTTCATCTTCTAAATATGCCTGGAACTTAGTTTCGTGGCCGTTTTGGTCAAAATTTGGTACATTTCTGTACATAAACGCAGTTTTTTGCATTTCTACAACTCGGATTGACGATCCGTCAGTTCCAGCAGCTTCAATGCACTAGCACACACATTTTTGGCAACTCCGCAGGACTAGGTTGTCTTCCTAGTCCGAGTTTGGCCCTTTTATGTATATATTTAACTGCAAATGGACTAATATTTTAATTCTGTCAAGCCCGGGTGTCAAATTCGTGGTAGTTTACCGCTTTTATATATATATATCTACGCATATATAAGCGAATTTCACCATCACTGGTACTCACACTAGTCCTAGTTGACTACATTTTTGTTAATATATATTTCTATATTTTCAGTCCGTCCTGGATTACTTCGTGGCCATTTTACTACTTTTTCACACTTCGCCATACTGGGTGCTCCCCCCAGTCACTGGTTGACTACTTTTCTGTCAATTTCAATTCTAGTACGGGCACCGGTGTGAAAAACCATCGCCCTTATTACTGTTTTTCTATATATATATATATATATTTCATTTCTGTCACAGCCTAGATTGATTTGTGGCTATTTACAGTTTTTTATATAAATATATATTTCAATTCCAGTCCGGGCTTGCGAGTGAAAAACCATCGCCCTTTTTACAGCTTTTGTATATATATAATTATATATATTGCTTTACTCAATTTATTCAACTGCTGTATTTAACATTCATTTGTATATGAATCTACACTAACATATCTGCGGGCGAACTAGATTTATCCAAATCTCGCCAATTCTAGCTTTCAACGTTTCAAACAGGTCCTGATAGAACCTGGAAGCTATAATAGCTGAGTTTTCTTTAAATCTAGTTATTTTTATAGTTTCAGCTGTGAAAGTAAACTCGCGTCCCTTAGATCGCTATCTAGTGGGAACGAGATGCTTTGGCCATTCGCAGCCAGGATTTATTGATGAATCCTTGGTTCTATTGCGACGTGATGATGTATATATATCCATTTCTGTGCAAATTTGGACTGTGCAGGTTTATTGGATACTCATATGTGAGCCTAAGAATCTTGGGATTCACTATCAAATCGATCAGGATCTGATTCCCACGATGGACAAACCCCAGTTTACAGATGTACCTTGCCAATTTTTCTATAAAATGTACATACACAGACCTTAAAACGGTTATCCGGATTTAAGGTCTCATTATAGTGAAATGTCAATTGTCGTGTCAGCGTCCATTCGATGGTTTTCATACCCATGAGGAGACCGACACTTGTATATTTTTGTGGTCGAGGATGCCTCGCAGCCCGACAAATCACCATTCACATGCGACCTTAAGGCCATAAAGATAAAAATTGAAAAGTAGCGATACACTTTAATTCCTACGGCAACATAAAGGTTTGATAAACCAGCTTTCAAAACATCATTTTCAAATCAATCAAAAGAAAAGCTTTTCAAAGAAAAACAAATTAAATGCTTTTGAAAATCAAATCAAAGACTGATTTTCAAAATCAAATCAAACCCTTCGTGTGACGCCCCCAGAATAGGTCCAGTCAACCCAACCCATTCTGAGTCGCCAAATACATGGTACAGAATTCAAATACAAACTTTATATCACACGGTCGTGCAAAATACGACCACACAACTGTGAGTGTCAATACAAATATGTAGAAAATATTAATATTCAAACTAAGTCCTCATTACAATTATTATCACACTATTTATCAGAAATAGTGAGGACTACTACTGCTCTAACTCGTACCATCACTCTGTCCCCCGACTAGTTCCTGCGACATTCTCATTTTCTGAAGAAGACAATAGATGAAAAGGGTGAGCTCAACTAGCCCAGTAAAGAATATTATGACTAAGATAATGGAAAATAAATTATCGTTAGTCTTCAACAATTCAGATAAAATATTATGAACAACCAATTTTAGATCAATATTCACAGCAGAAATAACAATTCATTAGAAGAGTTAAGTAGAGAATGAAGTCTACTATCTTCTATGATCTAAAAGTCCATCATCAATATTTTATCCCCTGTAACATCAATCAATATACATCTCGAATCAATATTTATCTTTGCACTACAGGCCAAAGATATTCATTTGTATCACCAGTGGTCATGTTCATCTCAACACCTGTCATCTTTGCACTACGGCCAAAGATATTCATCAGGTAATCATTCATCTTTGCTCTACAGGCCAAAGATATTCAGTTATATCACCACTTAGGACTGAGGATGATGAAAAACCATATAAATAACGAATCCAGTGAAATAAAGGATAAGATTAAGAATTCGTATTTTAGTTTATTCAAGTTCAAGAATATTCCATAATAATACTTTGTGGAGCAAAATTCAAGAATAAAGCTCAAAACTTAGATCCAATCAAAGATAGTAACTATAACAGACAATTTGGACAAATAGAAGAAAATTTAGTTTTTTCGTGAATAGTGCCGTATACATGAATAGTGTCGTATACGTGAATAGTAACTCCGACGGAAAAAGTAAGAATTTTATAATAAAATCCATGCCAATATTTTGGTATAATGATATTGAAAACAATAACATCATTTACGAAAGAAAATAACATCCCTTACCTCAAAAGAATAGTATCTCTGACTGGAGTATTGGATATAATACTGAAGGAAACTTGCACTGAATACTAACACTCAAAGTATCTAAATACTCACAAAAATACGCTCGATATTATAGAGAGAGAAAACTTCTGATTCTGGTGTGATTTTCAATTCTAACCTAAGCACCCTATTTATAGGAAAAGCTTAGGATGTCAAAGTAGACTAAATTAATAAAATAATATTTTTAAAAAAAAAAATTTCGCCGCCTCAAAAGCCATCAGACACCACACCAACCAAAAGTGGGGCCCACCCTTTTATTAAAAAAATATTTATTTTCTGAAACTTCAATAATTCATAATAAATAGCCCTTTTGTCAGAAAAATACAAATTCTATATCCTTCTATAGGAAATTTAATTCTCTACAACTTTATAGAAGGAAGTTTTTCCAAATTCCAAACATAAATTATCCGAAATCCATAAACGGATGATTTTCCACACCAAAATACTGATAAAAACATATCAGCACTAATTCCTTCTCTTCGATTCACAAAATAAATATTTTCTTATCATATAAATCAATAATTAATTATTCACAAATAATATTACAGAACTACAATATTGACAACCAGGTCGTTCCCAGGAAAGAGGGGACCTTCCGATAAGGACTTCTCCTTACTGGCGCGTAATTAAATAACCCCTCCTAGATAGAACTTCCTTAGACATTGTGAATAATGCTATCTAATAATATTACTCAAATAATATGAATTATTGAGTTGATAATGTGAAATACTGTGCAGTGACAATTATTAAATCAATAATACAAAATATCAACTGTAGTCATTATTGAATCAATCATATAAAATAGCAACGTAACAATTATTGAGTCAATAAAATATCAATGTAACAATTATTGAGTCAATAATATAAAATATCAACATAGCAATTATTGAGTCAATAATATAAAATATTGAACAGTAATTACTGTAACAATAATTGAGTAAGTGCCTTCTCACGTAAGACTCAATAATTTGAAATACTGTGCAATACCGTGTGCTACTGTGCAACACCGCGTATCACTGTATTTTAACCACCGGGTATTTCAACAGTACTAACGGTAACTACGCCGTTATTTTATAAAAAGGTTATTTCTGTCGCTTTCTATATACGACAGTTATTCTGCTGTGGGGCCCACAAATAGCTGCGCCGTCGTACGAATATTCCCCGACAACAAGAATATTCCACGACCAAACGAATATTCTCCGACAACAAGAATATTTTATAACCACTTGCTCATTTTAAAATATTTGCACATTTCACCCATAACTTTTCACATTTATCAAATCAACACCTTACTATTTCGAAATAATATATAAAGAAAATTAAATCTTTATTCATAAAAGTTGGGATCTTACAACCTCCCCTCCTTATGAAATTTCATCCTCGAAATTGACGTACGTACCTGGTATGTCAAAAAGGTGAGGATACCTCGCTTTTATTTCCGATTCCAACTCCTAGGTCATTTCCTCAATAGCATAGTTTCTCCACAAAACTTTAACTTGAGGTATAATTTTCGAGCGTAGGACATGCTCCTTCCTATCCAAGATCTTGACAGGTACCTCCTCGTACGTTAAATCTTTGGCTATCTCTTTTGGTTCTAACTCAATAATGTGGTTTGGATCCTTCACATATTTACGTAACAAGGATATGCGAAACACGTTATGAACACGAAACATGCTTGGAGGTAAAGTGAGTCTATAGGCCACCTTTCCTACTCGGTCAAGAATCTCAAATGGACCAATGAATCGTGGATTGAGCTTTCCTCTCTTCCCGAATCTTGTAACTCCTTTCCACAGAACAACATGTAATAATACATGATCCCCAACATTAAATTCCACGTCCTTTCGATGAAGATCCGCGTAACTCTTTTGTCAATCTTATGCTGTTTGTATCCATTGCCGGATCATTTGTATCTTTTCCGTAGTCATACGTACTAACTCTGGTCCCAACAATGTTGCTTCACCCACCTCATTCCAGCATACTAGAGAACGACACTTTCTCCCATACAATGCCTCGAATGGAGCCATGCCTATACTTGCCTGATAACTGTTGTTGTAGGAGAATTCCACCAATGGTAAGTACTTATCCTAACTCCCTTTGA
Source organism: Panax stipuleanatus (assembly GCA_020205555.1). NCBI lineage: Eukaryota > Viridiplantae > Streptophyta > Magnoliopsida > Apiales > Araliaceae > Panax > Panax stipuleanatus. The sequence continues at coordinate 151,003,964 of CM035117.1, read as the reverse complement.
AGTCTAGAACACAGAGTCTCAATAGATCTTCAAGAGTTTGAATAGTCCTCTCTGATTGTCCGTCTGTTTGAGGATGATAAGCTGAACTGAATCCTAAATCCGTGCCTATAGCTTTCTGCAAACTAATCTAAAATTGTGAAGTGAATCTTGGGTCACGATCCAAAACTATGGATACTGGCATGCCATGCAATCTCACAATCTCATTCACGTACATATGAGCCAGAAGTTCAAGGGAATAAGTCTCTCGTATCGGCAAGAAATGAGCAGACTTGGTTAATCGATCAACAATAACCCAAATCGCATCTATGCCTTGAGAAACCTTGGGAAGACCCATAACGAAATCCATCGTAATGTGTTCCCACTTCCATTTTGAAATCTCCAGTGGTTGCAATGGACCCTTCGGTACTTGATGCTCCGCCTTTACACGTTGACAAGTTAAACATCTCGAAATAAACTCCGCGATCTTTTTTTTTATATTGCTCCACCAAAATGTATGTCGAATATCACGATACATTTTGGTACTCCCGGGATGGATTGCAAAAGGTGTGTTGTATGCCTCCATCATGATTCTATGCTTCAAGTCAGAATCGTTAGGAACACAAAGTCTGGAGTTGACTCGAAGTATTCCCTCTTCATCGATTCTTGCTTCTGGAATGACACCTTCTTGCACCTTCTTCTTCATCTTCATCAGCTCCGGATCCGTAGCTTGAGGAGCTTTAACTTTATCAATCAAAGCTGGTTCTACGCGTATACTTGATATCATCGCACTCGTTCCCACATATGATCTTCTACTCAACGCGTCAGCTACCACGTTCGCTTTTCCAGGATGGTATTGGATGGTATGATCGTAATCTTTCAACAGCTCAAGCCAACGTCGTTGCCGCATGTTGAGTTCCTTCTGAGTGAAGAAATATTTAAGGCTCTTATGATCCGTATAAATCTCCACTTTCTCCCCGTACAGGTAATGTCTCCAGATCTTCAACGCAAAAATGACAATTGCCAACTCTAGATCATGAGTAGGATAATTCCTCTCATATTCTTTGAGTTGTCGCGAGGCATAGGCTATGACTTTCCCATGTTGCATGAGAACACATCCTAACCCTTTGTCCGAAGCATCGCTGTAGATAACAAATCCATCTGAACCAGATGGTATTGTCAGAACAGGTGCCGAAATGAGTCTCCTCTTTAGCTCTTGGAAGCTCTTCTCGCATTCCTCGCTCCAAACAAATTTTGTATCTTTTTGAGTCAACTGAGTTAATGGAGTAGCGATTCGAGAAAATCCCTCTACGAACCTCCGATAATAACCAGCTAATCCCAGAAAGCTTCGTACTTCGGTCACCGACTTAGGTTGCTCCCAACTTTGTATTGCTTCAATCTTCGCCGGGTCAACAGATACTCCACGTTTTGATATCACATGTCCAAGGAATGCTACTTCCTCAAGCCAGAACTCGCATTTCTTCAGCTGATGATATCCAGAACGAAAATCGATCTTTGAAAAGAATTGCGCTCCTTGCAACTGGTCGAACAGGTCATCAATACGAGGTAGCGGATACCTATTCTTGATGGTGACATAGTTCAACTCCCGATAGTCAATACAAAGTCGCATACTCCCGTCTTTCTTCTTTACGAATAAAACAGGAGCACCCCATGGAGACGTACTAGGACGAATAAAACTGATGTCTAACAATTCCTGTAATTGGACCTTTAACTCCTGAAGTTCAATAGGAGCCATTCGATATGGGGTTTTAAAAATAGGTTTTGTACCGGGTTCAAGGTCAATAAAGAATTCAACTTCACGTTCTGGGGGTAGACCGGGAAGTTCTTCGGGAAATACATCAGAAAACTCCTTAACAACAGAAATATCATTCAAACCTAATGTATTCTGGTTTAGATCAGTGACATGAGCTAAGAAAGCTTGACATCCGTTTTTCAATAAACGAATAGCCTTGTGATTTGAAATGATATTGACTGATTTTAGTGGTTTGGTGGTTTGGATTCGCACAACAGGTTGATTAGGAATATGAAAACTAACAACCTTACGAAAACAATCAATTCTGGCATGGTAAGTGGTTAACCAGTCAATTCCTAAAATCACGTCAAATGCAAGTATTTTCAAAGATATAAGATCAACAGGTAAGGTAAGGGTACCAATCTGAATCAAGCAAGATTTGTAAACTGTAGATGTAACGAAGGTTTCTCCCAACGGAGTTTCAACAGATAAGTCAAAGTCTAATTTATCAGAAGTCAAGTTTAAACGTTGAGCACAAGCAGGTGAAATAAAAGAATGGGTAGCACCGGTGTCTAACAAGGTGTAAACTTTGCAAGAGTTTATGATTAGCTTACCCATAATCACCTCGTGTGGGTTCCTAGCATTTTGGGCTGTCACGACAAACGCTCTTCCAGGAATCACCGACTTTGACTTGTCCGAAACCGCCTTTGGAATCACCACCCCCGCTGGATTTGGTTTCGCAACAGGACAATCTCGAGCTATATGTCCTTCTTTTCCACAGTTATAACATGCTTTGAATTGTTGTGGGTAGTTTGGGCTGATGTGTCCCTCTTTCCCGCACTTATAGCATACGACCGGTGGTCGTTCTCCTCCCCTAAAAACAGTTGATGCTGGTGCTGATGTTGACATCTTCACATTCTCATTGTTGTACATTCTCTTCTTGAAATCTCCTCTCGATTTTCTTTTTCTACTATCATGGCCACGATTACCACCGGAGTGGTTACTGCTTCTGTCATACTTTCCTCCTCGCTGGTTGTCATTGCTCCGATGACTGCTGCCACCGGTACGACCTTTGTTGTGGTCCCTCGGTTAAACATAATCATTATCTCGTTCTAACAACTGGGCCCTGTTCACTACATCCGAATATAGAGAAAATTTATGAGAAATAAGGTATTGACGTATTTCAGGTTTCAAACCTCTTAGAAACATCCGCGTCATACGTTCCTCATTCTCCATCAAATGAGGTGCAAACCTGGACAGCTCCGCGAACTTAGCCTTGTACTGGCATACCGTCATGTTGTTTTGCTCGAGTTTGATAAACTCTACCTCCTTCATATGACGAATACTTTCAGGAAAGTACTTGTCATTGAACAGTTTTTGGAACGCTTCTCAAGACATCTTGAGTGCGGCAGGCTGGGTAAGCTTCACAGACTCCCACCAGTAATCTGCTTCTCCACGGAATATAAACGTGGTGAATGGAACCTTCTGTTCCTCCGTGCATCCCAAGATATCAAATATCTTGGTAATTTGTTTAATCCACGTCTCCGCCTTGATCGGATCCGGCTTCCCCAAAAACTCTGGTGGTCCCAATTCTTTGAACTGCTTGGCAGTGATAATTCGCGTGTTGTTATTATCTCCACCTGTATTTTGCACACGAGTCTCCCTCTTCTGGTTTTGCATGAATTGCAAAAAACTTCTAAACATCTCATTGTTTATCGTCTGATCAGCGTTGTTTTCAGGAAGAACATTACCTTCTTGTTGCACGTTCTCCTGGTTAGTGATTAAAGGTGTCTCCACGGTCTCATTCACTTTGTTGTTAACATTCTCAGCTGCCATTCTCAAATACTGCCATAAAACAAGGGTTAATTAAACAAATAATATATCACATATTAACCCTATGCTCCGACTGACTAATTAAATACCGCATAAGCTTAGGTAGGACATACTAGTGAAGGATTTACTCGTCTCTCCCCTCCTAGTTTTATTCTCCGATCTCCGCCAGAGATCATATCCCTAAGCTCTGATACCAACTGTGACGCCCCCAGAATAGGTCCAGTCAACCCAACCCATTCTGAGTCGCCAAATACATGGTACAAAATTCAAATACAAACTTTATATCACACGGTCGTGCAAAATACGACCACACAACTGTGAGTGTCAATACAAATATGTAGAAAATATTAATATTCAAACTAAGTCCTCATTACAATTATTATCACACTATTTATCAAAAATAGTGAGGACTACTACTGCTCTAACTCGGACCATCACTCTGTCCCCCGACTAGTTCCTGCGACATTCTCATTTCCTGAAGAAGACAATAGATGAAAAGGGTGAGCTCAACTAGCCCAGTAAAGAATATTATGACTAAGATAATGGAAAATAAATTATCATTAGTCTTCAACAATTCAGATAAAATATTATGGACAACCAATTTTAGATCAATATTCGCAGCGGAAATAACAATTCATTAGAAGAGTTAAGTAGAGAATGAAGTCTACTATCTTCTATGATCTAAAAGTCCATCATCAATATTTTATCCCCTGTAACATCAATCAATATACATCTCGAATCAACATTTATCTTTGCACTACAGGCCAAAGATATTCATTTGTATCACCAGTGGTCATGTTCATCTCAACACCTGTCATCTTTGCACTACGGCCAAAGATATTCATCAGGTAATCATTCATCTTTGCTCTACAGGCCAAAGATATTCAGTTATATCACCACTTAGGACTGAGGATGATGAAAAATCATATAAATAACGAATCCAGTGAAATAAAGGATAAGATTAAGGATTCGTATTTTAGTTTATTCAAGTTCAAGAATATTCCATAATAATACTTTGTGGAGCAAAATTCAAGAATAAAGCTCAAAACTTAGATCCAATCAAAGATAGTAACTATAACAGACAATTTGGACAAATAGAAGAAAATTTAGTTTTTTCGTGAATAGTGTCGTATACATGAATAGTGCCGTATACGTGAATAGTAACCCCGACGGAAAAAGTAAGAATTTCATAATAAAATCCATGCCAATATTTTGGTATAATGATATTGAAAATAATAACAACATTTACGAAAAAAAATAACATCCCTTACCTCAAAAGAATAGTACCTCTAACTAGAGTATCAGATATAATACCGAAGGAAACTTGCACTGAATACTAACACTCAAAGTATCTAAATACTCACAAAAATACGCTCGATATTATAGAGAGAGAAAACTTCTGATTCTGGTGTGATTTTCAATTCTAACCTAAGCACCCTATTTATAGGAAAAGCTTAGGATGCCAAAATAGACTAAATTAATAAAATAATATTTTTTTTAAAAAAAATTCCGCCGCCTCAAAAGCCATCAGCCACCACACCAACCAAAAGTGGGGCCCACCCTTTTATTAAAAAAAATATTTATTTTCCGAAACTTCAATAATTCATAATAAATAGCCCTTTTGTCAGAAAAATACAAATTCTTTGTCCTTCTATAGGAAATTTAATTCTCTACAACTTTGTAGAAGGAAGTTTTTTCAAATTTCAAACATAAATTAGCCGAAATTCATAAACGGATGATTTTCCACTCCAAAATACTGATAAAAACATATCAGCACTAATTCCTTCTCAAATATTCACAAAATAAATATTTTCTAATCATATAAATCAATAATTAATTATTCACAAATAATATTACAGAACTACAATATTGACAACCAGGTCGTTCCAAGGAAAGAGAGGGCCTTCCGATAAGGACTTCTCCTTACTGGCGCGCAATTAAATAACCTCTCCTGGACAGAACTTTCTTAGACATTGTCAATAATGCTATCTAATAATATTATTCAAATAATATGAATTATTGAGTTGATAATGTGAAATACTGTGCAGTGACAATTATTGAATCAATAATACAAAATATCAACTGTAGCCATTATTGAATCAATCATATAAAATAGCAACGTAGCAATTATTGAGTCAATAAAATATCAATGTAACAATTATTGAGTCAATAATATAAAATATCAACATAGCAATTATTGAGTCAATAATATAAAATATCAACATAGCAATTATTGAGTCAATAATATAAAATATTTAACAGTAATTACTGTAACAATAATTGAGTAAGTGCCTTCTCACGTAAGACTCAATAATTTAAAATACTGTGCAATACCGTGTGCTACTGTGTAACACCGCGTATCACTGTATTTTAACCACCGGATATTTCAACAGTACTAACGGTAACAACTACGCCGTTATTTTATAAAAAGGTTATTTCTGTCGCTTTCTATATCCGACAGTTATTCCGTTGTGGGGCCCACAAATAGCTGCGCCGTCGTACGAATATTTCCCGACAACAAGAATATTCCACGACCAAACGAATATTCCCCGACAACAAGAATATTTTATAACCACTTGCTCATTTTAAAATATTTGCACATTTCACCCATAACTTTTCACATTTATCAAATCAACACCTTACTATTTTGAAATAATATATAAAGAAAATTAAATCTTTATTCATAAAAGTTGGGGTCTTACACTTCGTATATAGGTTCAACGAAGCAAAGCACTACTTTCAAATCAATCAAATCAATAGGCCCAATTTTCAAACAGTATTCACTCATGCATTCCAATTTTAAAGGGAAATATTGAAAAGATACGGTACCGTATTTACACTGGAGTCGTGGGGTGCCTAACACCGTCCCCACACTTAACCAAGCCCCCGAACTCAAAACTCCAATTTCAAAGATCATGTTTCGACAATGTCCAGCAATTGGGCCTCTTTTCAAATCAAACTCGGTTGAGTTGGTACAACTATTTTCAAATCTACTAACTGGCGACTCTGTTAAAACATGCAAATCGTCGATATAAATACATGTTGGCCTCTTTCCTGAAAAACCATTCAAAACTTTTTTCCTAAATAAAAAGAGTGAGGGTAGAGAGAACTTAGGAAGATCAATTTGAGGAAACCCGGGTTACGAACCGACCTGCGAGATTCTTAAATTTTCCAATGTCGACAATGAGATCTGGCAGATGGAAGTGAAAACAGTCTTCCTCAATGGGAAACTTGAGGAGGATATGTATATGACACAACCAGAGGGATTTGTTTCAAAGGTTGGAAAAAATCAAGTCTGTAAGCTGCAACGATCCATTTATGGATTGAAGCAAGCTTCTCATAGATGGAACATTTATTTTGATGAGACTATTAAAGAGTTTTATTTTATCAAAAAGAAGGATGAACCATGTGTGTATAAGAAGGTTAATGGGTGCGCTGTTTCATTCCTTGTATTATATGTTAATGTTATATTACTGATAGAGAATGATATTCCTATGCTATAATCAATCAAAATCTGGTCATCGAAACACTTCTCCATGAAGGACTTGGGAGAAGCATCCTATATTTTGAGGATAAAGATCTATAGAGATAGATCTAAAAGGATGCTTGGCTTATCCCAAGGAACGTACATTGACTCGATACTAAATAGGTTTAGCATAAAAGATTCCAAAAGTGATCTCATGCTGATGAGCCATAGAATACATCTCTCTAAGAAACATACTCCAAAGACACCTGAGGAGAGAGACCGTATGAGTAAGATTCCTTATGCTTCAGTAATAGATTCTATCATGTACGGTAAGATATGTACTAGACCGGATGTCACTCATGCACTTAGTGTAACGAGCAGATATTAGTCAAATCCAGGAGAAGAGCACCGGAAGGCAGTGAAAAATATCCTAAAGTACTTACGAAGAACTAAGGATGTATTTCTTGTCTACAGTGGGTTTGTATTAAAACTCTAGGGCTTCACAGACTCAAGTTTTCAAATGGACCAAGATGACGGTAAATTCATTTCGCAGTATGTATTTACCTTGAACGGAGGCGCAGTGAGTTAGAAGAGTTCCAAGCAGCAAACAGTTGCTGATTCAGTGACAGAGACAGAGTACATAGCTGCAAGTGAAGCTGCAAAGGAGGCTATTTGGATGAATAAGTTCATAACAGAACTTGGTGGGGTTCCTAGCAATGGAGGAGCAGTCCCCTTATACTGTACAACACCGAAGCTATTGCGCAGGCTAAGGAACCTAGGTCTCATCAAAAATCAAAACACGTGTTGCGGTAATTTCACATGATCAGGGAGATCATTAAAAGAGGAGACGTCACCTTGGAGCGTGTAAACTCTTAAGACAACATTCCAGATTCATTTACTAAAGCTTTAATACAACAACAGTTTGATCGTCACTTAAAGTAGATGGGTATGAGATACCATGGCGATTGGCTTTAGTGCAAGTGGCAGATTGGAAGTAGTATGCATACAAGCCAATCATGTATGCATATTCTTTGTAAACGATCTTATTTATTTATTAATAAAAGTATTCATTTATTAAAGGCATTTAATTATCTACATGATATTGTTTTTATAATATGTAAATAACTCATAGTTTTAAGCAATGCTTTTAGAATCATGATTTTGATCATGCTAATGAGATCTAAATTATTAGATAGCTTAAAACTAAAATAGTTCCCAATCGTTAGATTACTAAAAACGGGATTAATGAATCCGGACAGATTAGTACATATGTTGCTTGATCATTGGATAAGGATGATTGATCTTATGATCATTTCTGTGGAGACACTAAAGCAAGTATGTAGGTGCTTATTGGAGAATAAGTGCACTGAACGTGACTCACTAAGGAATGCCTAATGGCGTTTTACTCGCCTGTCAATAGGAATTCCTAATGTGATAGTAGTATAAATGATCCTTAGACTTGAGATCAACATAGTATCTTGTGTATAATGAATTATACTTTGACTTATTCCTTAAGACCCTTAGGGTATATCAAAGGGTATGCTTAGGTGTAATAAGTTATATATGGAGATAATGAATAGGGGTGTTTAAAAAATTTAGTTTTTTCAGTTTTTTACCGAATCGGTTGATACCGGTACCGGCGGTACCGGTTTTTTTCGGTACCGGTTTTTCGGTTCTTTTACACTTTTCGGTACCAGTAATAAAATTTTAAAATTCGGTAAAAATCGAAATACCGAAAAAACCAAATTCGGTACAAGTATGAACACTGCCCCTCTTTTCTAATTTTCTAGCATTGTAGGATTTGTAGCATAAGTGGATGTATATTAGCTCCTCATTTTGGGACAAACCAAGGTGCTGCTCTGTTCGCGGCCATCCACAAGGTGTTTGGTGCAAGAAATGTGTCAAAGCTCTTGTGGTTTTAATCATAACAAGCGTGCATGTGTGGGCTGTTGATAAACACAATCTGTTGTGCTCTGTACGTGTGGATTTGGCTAACTGGTTTTGGGCGACAACCAGCCATCGCAATGCAAAAAATTTGGTGTAGATTTTAGCTGTTTGACACCTTTCTAGATGCAAATATATTGTAAATTTTTGGCCTCCGAATTCCATATGAGCAACCAAGCAACAGACCCCATTTATCTCCTTCATTTAGTCAATAATACTGAAAGTAGGCCTAATATAATTAACCCAAACATTTGCATTTGTCCCAGCTGCAGGCAAGTAGAGTAAGACCAAGATGGTCAGAACTCCGAAAATGTTAATTACTTTAATAAATAATGGTAGCATGCTAGTAAAAATTATTTAATTATTTAATTATTTAATTATTTTGGTATAATCGAAAACCGAACCGAAAAAACCGGTACCGATTTTGTACCGAAACTGTACTGAAATCAGTTATTTGGTACCGGTAACGATTCTTGATTTTTTGGTATTTTCAAATGGGTACCGGTTCGGTATTTTCGGTACTGGTTCGGATTTTTACCGATGAGCACCCCTAAATTAATGAATGATCAATAAAGAATCTATCGCTTCTAGTAAAAGAAGAGATATGTCCTATGTGATTCGATAAATGACAACCCAGGAATCCTTGGCCAAGGTGGAATGAAATTAGAAATGAATTTCTAATTTGCATTATTTGGAGTTGTGCATTTTCTAATCGAAATACATATAATTAAATAAAATAAGACTTGGCAGTAATTACATGTCTTATATTTAATTGGGACATTGTATGGTGGAAGGATTGAATTATACGGTAACTATTAACTCAAGTTTCTTTTATGATTAATGTTAAAATCTATATTATCTGGAAAGTCGTTGATCGCTAGGGAGGCTTATCCCTATTGTAGAATAAATATTATTTATTTAAATAGATTATTAGTTTAATTTATTTATTTATATAAGATTAGAATTATTATAATTAATTTATTCACAACCGATTTAATATGGAGAACCTAAAGGGTCACACCATAAAAGAAAGAATAATTATTTAAGATGGTAATGACATAATCGTAATAATATGTTAAGTGTAATTAATTTAATCTATGGTGATAGAATAAATTAAATAGCTTAATATTTATTACTTAATATTTTAGAAAAATTAAATATAAATTAATATGAGGAGTCTTATTAATATTATTACAATTAATATTATTATAATTTCTAAATGAGTTTAGAAGTTAATTTAATATTAGTACTCTCATGTATTCCTAATAAGATTATGAGGTAAATTAATTAAAAGAGTTTAATTAATTAATCTCAATGTGTTGAGAGCCTAATTAATTAAAGGTATTTAATTAATTAAATAAAATCCTATTTCTAATTAGATTAGAAGGGTTGACCAATATTTATATAAGAGGAGTCATATGCTAGATATCATTAGATGCAATTCTAATTGTTGGAGAGTACCCATGTTCTATAGAGAATAAAAAACTAGGATTTAGCCAACCACCCTCCTTCTTGAACAATTCCTCTTCCTTGGTGGATCACCTCTAGAAGCCAAACACTTGGGTGGCTAACGTTGATTAAAGGAAGGAATCAATCACAGAGATTCAAGGAGATTGCGAAAAACAATGAATTGAACTCATACTTGTGGAAGCCTAGTTCTACAAAGGTATGATTCCATAACTTCTTATTTATTGTTTTAAATTAATAATTTGCATAAAGGATGTTCCGGGTAATTAGTTTGTAGAAAATTTTAAACTCTGATTTTACCATACTTCCGCTACTTTTTGCAATTTGATGGCACCATAATTTCTTACAAACCTAACAATTTAAACATGTTATTTGTGCATACGTCGGTTCCCTGATAGTTATAAATTCCCTTTTAAAGAGGGTTGTTCATCTCAGTAGATTTGTAAGATTCTACACCAAGACAATTGGTTTGGATAGTTTTCTAACACATGATATTTCTAATACCCGAGAATTTTATAAATAATTTTAGAATTTAAAATAAATGTTATTATAATTATTTGTGTGCATATAAATATATATATATATATATATATATATATATATATATATATATGTCATGTGATTAATAATTAAATCAAGTATGAAATGATTAAGAAGTATGTTGATGATAATGATAAGCTTAATTAAGCTTAAGTGTTAAGCCTTGTGTGGCATAATTAATTTCTTAATTGGACTAGTTGGGTCATTAAATTAATAATGTATTGGACTTAGGTTATCCAAGCCCAATAACATTAATGTGACATGTTTATTAGAATTAGGAGATGTAGCCCAATCATAATGATATGTGCTAGATTAAATAATAGAGTCCATGTACTTTAGTGTGTGCCTAGCCCAATTGATTTAATTTAATATGGCCCAATGTGTAATATAAGTTGATGGATACATGTATACATATATGTATAGAAATATATGTATATGAATATATAAGGGAGGTATTTAAATACATATGTGTGCATAAAGACTTGTATGCTAGCATTATATACAAATGTGGGAATTAATAAAAATGTAACATGGTGTAATAAGTGTTGGGTTTGTACGAAATCGTGACGCAATCAAATTGCAAAAATTAGCGGAAGCATGGTATATCAGAGTTTAAAAAAATTTCTACAAAATCGTTACCCGGATCATCCTTTATGCAAATTATTAATTTAAAACGATAAATAAGAAGTTATGAAATCATACCCTTGTAGAACGAAGCTTCCACAGGTACTAGTTCAACTCCTTGTTCTTCGTGATCTCCTTGAATTTCCGGGTTAGATTCCTTTATTTTGATCAACGTTAGCCACCCAAGTGTTTGGCCTCTAGAGGTGATCCACCAAGGAATATGAATTTTCAAGAAGGAGGGTGGTTGGCTTAGTTTTCTATCCTCTATAGAAAAGGAGTACTCTCCAACAATTGGAATTGCATCATCTAATATCTATTATAAGACTCCTCTTATATAGATATTAGTCAACCCTTCTAATCCTATTAGACATGGGATTTCTTTTAATTAATTAAACTCCTTTAATTAATTTAGGCTTCCCACCACATGGGAATAATTAATTAAATTTATTTAATTAATTTGTCTCCTAATCTTATTAGGAATAAATGAGAGTACTAAATATTAAATTAATTACTAAACTCCTTTAGAAATTAAAATAATAATAATATTAATAATATTAATAAGACTCCTCTTATTAATTTATATTTAATATTTCCAAAATATTAAATAATAAACATTAAGCTATTTAATTTATTCTATCATCATAGACTAAATTAATTACACTTAATGCATTATTACGATTATGCCATTACCTTCTTAAATAATTATTCTTCCTTTTATGGTGTGACCCTTTAGGTTCTCTATATTAAACCGGTTGTGAATAAATCAATTAGAACAATTATAATCTTATTTAAATAAATAAATTAAACTAATAATCTATTTAAATAAATAATATTTATTCTACAATAGGGATAAGCCTCCCTAGCGATCAACGACTTTCTAGATAATATAGATTTTAACATTAATCATAAAAGAACCTGTGTGTAAATAGTTACCATATAATTCAATCCTTCCACCATACAATGTCCCAATTAAATATAAGACATGAATTTACTGTCAAGTCTTATTTTATTTAATTATATGTATTTCGATTAGAAAATGCACAACTCCGATTAATGCAAATTAGAAACCTCTTTCTAATTTCATTCCACCTTGGCCAAGGATTCCTGGGTTGTCATTTAACGAATCACATAGGACATATCTCCTCTTTTACTAGAGGTGGTAGATTCTTTATTGATCATTCATTATCTCCATATGTAACTCATTATACCCAAGCATACCCTTTTATATATCCTAAAGGACTTTAAGGAATAAGTCAAAGTATAATTCATTACATACAAGATACTATGATGATCTCAAGTCCAAGGATCACTTGTACTACTATCACATTAGGAATTCCTATTGACAGGCGAGTAAAACTCCATTAGGTATTCCATAGCGAGTCACGTTCAGTGAACTTATTCTCCAATAAGCACCTACATACTTGCTTTAGTGTCTCCACACAAATGATCATGAGATCAATCATCCTCATCCAATGAGCAAGCAACATATGTACCAATCTATCCGGATTTACTAATCCCCTTTTTAGTAATCCCACGATTGGGAACTATTTTAGTTTTAGAGCTTTCTAAGAATTTAGATCTCATTAGCATGATCATCATCATGATTCTAAAAGCATTTCTTAAAACTATGGGTTATTTACATATTATAAAAACAGCACCATGTAGATAATTAAATGCCTTTAATAAATGAATATTTTATTAATAAATAAATAAGATTGTTTACATAGTACGTGCTTTATCATTATACATGATTGGCTTGTATGCACACTACTATCAATCTCCCACTTGCACTAAAGCCAATCGCCATGGTATCTCATACCCATCTTCTCTAAGTGACTATCAAACTGCTGTTGTGTTAAAGCTTTAGTAAATGGATCTACAATGTTGTCTTGAGAGTCTACACGCTCCAAGGTGACGTCTCCTCTTTCAATGATCTCCCTGATCAAATGAAATCGCCGCAACACGTGTTTAGATTTCTAATGAGACCTCGGTTCCTTAGCCTGTGCAACTGCTCCTGTGTTGTCACAGTAAATGGGAACTGCTTCTCCAATGCTAGGAACCACACCAAGTTCAGTTATGAACTTCTTCATCCAAACAGCTTCCTTTGCAGCTTTACTTGCAGCTATATACTCTGCCTCTGTCACTGAATCAGCAACTGTTTGCTGCTTGGAACTCTTCCAAATCACTGCGCCTCCGTTCAAAGTAAAAACATACCCCGAAACAGATTTACTGTCATCTTGGTCCATTTGAAAACTTGAGTCTGTGAAGCCCTCGAGTTTTAATTCAGACCCACCGTAGACAAGAAAAATATCCTTAGTCCTTCTCAAGTATTTTAGGATATTCTTCACTGCCTTCCAGTGCTCTTCTCCTGGATTCGACTGGTATCTGCTCGTTACACTAAGTGAATGAGCAACATCCGGTCTAGTACATATCATACCGTACATGATAGATCCTATTGCAGAAGCATAAGGGATCTTACTCATACGGTCTCTCTCCTCAGGTGTCTTTGGGGCCTGTTTCTTGGAGAGATGTATTCCATGGCTCATCGGCATGAGACCTCTTTTGGAATCTTCCATGCTAAATCTCTTTAGCATTGCATCAATGTACGTTCCTTGGGATAAACCAAGCATCCTTTTAGATCTATCTCTATAGATCTTTATCCCCAAAATATAGGATGCTTCTCCCAAGTCCTTCATGGAGAAGTGTTTAGATAACCAGATTTTAATCGATTGTAGCATAGGAATGTCATTCCCTATCAGTAATATATCGTCAACATATAATACAAGGAATGAAACTGCGCTCCCACTAACCTTCTTGTACACACATGGTTCATCGTCGTTTTTGATAAAATCAAACTCTTTGATTGTCTCATCAAAACGAATGTTCCATCTTCGAGAAGCTTGCTTCAATCCATAAATGGATCGTTGCAGCTTACAGACTTGATTTATTCCAACCTTTGAAACAAATCCCTCTGGCTGTGTCATATATACATCTTCCTCAAGTTTCCCATTGAGGAAGGCCGTTTTCACGTCCATCTACCAGATCTCATAGTCGTTATAAGCTGCAATCGCAAGCAAAATCCGAATGGACTTGAGCATAGCTACTGGTGAAAAGGTTTCATCATAATCAACTCCTTGTCTTTGTTTGAAACCTTTTGCAACCAGTCGGGCCTTATAGGTCTCCACCTTGTCGTCCGCTCCAGTCTTTCTTTTAAAGACCCATTTACACCCAATAGGCTTAATGCCTTCAGGTGGTGAAACCAAAGTCCATACTTTGTTTTCATACATGGAGTCCATTTCGGATTTCATGGCTTCAAGCCATTTCCCAGAGTCTTTATTACTCATGGCCTGTTCGTAATTCAATGGATCATCATCATTCATGATGTGTACCTCATCGTCATCCTCTATAACGAATCCATACCTCTCAGGTATCTTCGGTACTCTCCCATATTTACGAACAGGGTGTGGTATAGTAGGTTCTTCTACTTGGTCAGGTACCTGACTTTGATCCGTGGTAATTTGCGGTTCTTGAACTTCTTCAAGATATATCTTACTCCCACTGACCCCTTCATGGATAAACTCCTTTTCCAAGAAGGCAACATGTTTCGCAACAAACACCTTTTGATCAGTTAGATGATAGAAATAATACCCTACAGTTTCTTTAGGGTATCCCACAAATCTACACTTTTCGGATTTAGTCTGTAGCTTATCATGTTCAAACTTTTTGACATAAGCTAGACAACCCCAAGTCTTAACATGCTTAAGATTTGGTTTCCTCCCCTTCCACATCTCATATGGAGTCTTTGGGGCGGATTTGGTAGGTACCTTGTTAAGTAGGTATGCAGCCGTTTCTAGGGCATATCCCCAGAAGGAAATTGGAAGGTCGGTAAAACTCATCATGGATCGAACCATGTCTAACAGTGTTCGATTTCTCCTTTCAGATACTCCATTTAACTGTGGTGTACCTGGAGGAGTCCATTGTGAGATTATACCATTTTTTTTGAGACAATTGAGAAACACACCGCTTAAGTATTCTCCTCCTCGATCTGATCAAAGTATCTTTATACTCTTGCCCGTTTGTTTCTCTACTTCACTTCTGAACTCTTTGAACTTTTCAAATGATTCTGACTTGTATTTCATTAAATACACATATCCAAATCTTGAGTGATCATCAGTGAAAGTAATAAAATAAGAATACCCACCCCGTGCACTTGTTGTCATAGGCCCACAAACGTCTGTGTGAATCAATGCCAACAACTCTGTAACTCTTTCTCCTCTTCCACTAAAAGGAGATTTAGTCATTTTACCCATGAGACAAGATTCACAAGTTGGATATAATTCATAATCGGATAGCTCGAGGAGCCCATCTTTATGCAACTTGGATAATCTTGTTTCATTGATATGACCAAGTCTACAGTGCCACATGTAGGTATAATTAATATCATCTCTTTTCCTTTTCTTAGTTTGTTCAATTTGAAATATATTTTCTTGTAAGTCAAGTGTATAAAGTCCATTTCGCAAATTTCAAATACCATATAAAACATCGTCTTTATAAATAGAACAACTATTGTTCTTTATAATAACGTTAAATCCTTCCATATCCAATACAGAAATTGAAATAATATTTTTAATAATATTCGGAACATAATAACAATTATTAAGATAAATGGACTTGCCCGAAGGCATTGCTAAATAATAAGTTCCTACAGCTAATGCAGCAACCTTTGCTCCATTCCCCACTCGTAGGATCACCTCATCATTGTTCAGCTTTCTACTTCTGACCAGTCCCTGCACAGTATTACATATGTGAGAACCACAGCCGGTATCCAATACCCAAGTAGAATTATGACTTTCAGAAAAATTAATTTCAATCATAAACAAACCTTGATTGGAAGTCGAAGCTTCTCCAAGCTTCTTTTCTGCTAGATACATCTTGCAGTTCCTTTTCCAATGTCCCGGCTTGTTGCAATGAAAGCACATTCCTTTAGCTGATTCAGGTTTCTTTTGTTCCTTTTCTTTCCCCTTTCCCTTAGCCTTCTTGGATTTCTTCTTTTCAGAAGATACCTTGGGCCTCTTCCTTTTATTGGAAGAATCCACCAGCAAGACATGGTTCTTCTTGGATGGGAAGTGACCTTCTGCAGTTTTCAGCATGTTAAGCAGCTCAGGCAAGCTGACATCTAGCTTATTCATGTGAAAATTAACCACAAACTGCGAGAAGGTCTCAGGGAGTGACTGCAAGACCAAGTCTTGACTCAGCTCCCCATCCATGACGAACCCCAGCTGTCCAAGGCGTTCAATCAAATTGATCACCTTTAGGACGTGAGTCTCGACGGCAGTACCCTCGGTCATCCGAGATCGAAAGAGCTCCTTAGATATCTCATATCTAGCAGTCCTACTCTGTTCACCATACAACTCCTTGAGGTGAAGCAGCATAGCAGGAGCATCCATGTTTACGTGCTGACGCTGAAGCTCGTTATTCATGGATGCGAGCATGATGCATTGAGCCACAGATGCATCATCTTGCCACTTATTGAAAGTGGCAATCTCTTCCTCAGAGGCTGTTTCTAAAACAGATTCAGGGACAGTTGAATTTAGGACATAAGAAATCTTTTCAGTAGTGAGAACAACTCCCAGATTTCTTAGCCAGTCCTCATAATTCGGGCCGGTAAGCTTGTTTGCATCAAGTATGCTTCGTAGTGAGATTAGTGATTTTGACATTTTTAAAATTCTGCATGTGAAAAACAATATTTTAGCAAACATTCATTTTATTAATTTTGCATACCAAAATAAATTTAG
Organism: Panax stipuleanatus; assembly: GCA_020205555.1. NCBI lineage: Eukaryota > Viridiplantae > Streptophyta > Magnoliopsida > Apiales > Araliaceae > Panax > Panax stipuleanatus. The sequence goes on along the minus strand of CM035117.1, from coordinate 150,986,566 downwards.
ATCTATATTTTAAATTGGTATATCCCACTATTTTCATCAAACTATATTACCCTCACTTATATAGTTCGGCAACATCTAATTAAAGATTTGCTAGTGAGAATAAGGATCCCATTTCAAATGTATATAACCTTGTGGATAGCACAACAAGCGATATACAAATAAATAGGTAGACAACTCTTGTCAATTACATCACCATGTAATTCCTTTTATTTTGCCTTTTAAATCATAATGGTCAAGTGTGTGCACATCCGAACTAAAATAATTTAAGTTAAGTCCAGCCTAGCACTTCCATAAATTCAAAAAAGAAAAATGTTCGTCCTTGTGGATAGCACAACAAGACTAGATTGTTTAATTTTCTTGATAAGCATCAAATGTGATTAATTAACATCTTAAATATGCAATACTCGCCTTGTGGATAGCACAACAAGCTCATATTAAATATTTAATACTCTATTAATTTATCATGCTAGAAGGCGACGTTCGATATTCCAAATATCATTTGAACGCTTCGGACTTAATATTATTTCTTTGAGGGGTTTGTTATTATTTGTCTCATCTTGTTTAGCGCGCATGCACATATATATATAAAATACGTGTTATTTTATTAAACATGCGAAGCATGTTTGCATAAAATATAATATATATAATATTTAGCATGCAATATAGAATACTATATTCTACCCGGATTGATTATGGACTTTTATTCTAGTTTGGTTCACTAGAGCCACCAAGTGAACCAAAAGGTCAAACCTAGGAGTGCAAGAATTTAAATTTAAACGTAACTATTACATTTAAACCCGGGCTCCATACAAACGAATCCTCACGCGCTCCTTGGCTCCTTGGTCTCCAATTTTTTTAAGATAATTCTAACTATTTCTATTACATTAAACTATTTAATTTAAATAGAAACCTTGATCAGCAGTCAAGGGGAAGTACATAGGAGGGAGATAGAATTTTACATCAAGAAAAAAATTAGAGAAGACGAGGTATGCAGACCCCATTTAATAAAACTCATTCATTCAAGCATTCAACTAAAATAGAATCCAATCACATTGGTCAAATAGTCCATAATCAATTCCTATTTATTATCATACATATCACCATATATATCAATAAATAAATATTCATCTCATGAATTAAAACATTCCATATATAGATGAGTATAATTTAATGGGCAATTTTAATTTGCATGATATCCAATTTCAAGATTAAAATAAACTCTTTATTTTAATTATAAAGTTATTAATATATATATATATATATATATAGTAATCACTTTTTTAGAATTTCATGAATCCTGCATACCTTTTTGAAAGCAAATTATGTTACTTGATTTAAAAACCAATCCGTGCATGTTTCCTTTATATATATATTAATTCTGCAAGACTCCTTTCTTAATGCATCACGATGGACCAACGAATTTGAAAAGCACGGATCCCTTGATCTAATTCACTTCTTAGATTTCGGGAAAGGAAAAAAAAAAAATTCGCGATTTTTTTTGAAGCTTTTCGATTTATTTATTTTTCATAAAAAATAATTTTATACAATTAAAATTATGCCCAATAAATTATTTTAAATACATACCCATACTTATATGGAATCAAAATAATTAATAATTGCATAAAGGTTTGGCTCTGATACCACTGTTGGGTTTGTACGAAATCGTGACGCAATCAAATTGCAAAAATTAGCGGAAGCATGGTATATCAGAGTTTAAAAAAATTTCTACAAAACCGTTACCCGGATCATCCTTTATGCAAATTATTAATTTAAAACGATAAATAAGAAGTTATGAAATCATACCCTTGTAGAACGAAGCTTCCACAGGTACTAGTTCAACTCCTTGTTCTTCGTGATCTCCTTGAATTTCCGGGTTAGATTCCTTTATTTTGATCAACGTTAGCCACCCAAGTGTTTGGCCTCTAGAGGTGATCCACCAATGAATATGAATTATTAAGAAGGAGGGTGGTTGGCTTAGTTTTCTATCCTCTATAGAAAAGGAGTACTCTCCAACAATTGGAATTGCATCATCTAATATCTATTATAAGACTCCTCTTATATAGATATTAGTCAACCCTTCTAATCCTATTAGACATGGGATTTCTTTTAATTAATTAAACTCCTTTAATTAATTTAGGCTTCCCACCACATGGGAATAATTAATTAAATTTATTTAATTAATTTGTCTCCTAATCTTATTAGGAATAAATGAGAGTACTAAATATTAAATTAATTACTAAACTCCTTTAGAAATTAAAATAATAATAATTATAATAATATTAATAAGACTCCTCTTATTAATTTATATTTAATATTTCCAAAATATTAAATAATAAACATTAAGCTATTTAATTTATTCTATCATCATAGACTAAATTAATTAAACAGCATCATGTAGATAATTAAATGTCTTTAATAAATGAATATTTTATTAATAAATAAATAAGATTGTTTACAAAGTACGTGCTTTATTATCATACATGATTGGCTTGTATGCACACTACTATCAATAAGACCCCCTTCAATGACCCTTTAGAATGCTAAAAATTTGAAATAGATGAGCTTGCAAGCTAGCCCATGTGATGGCAATGATGACTAGCCCAATGGCTAAGGGTACATGAATAGTAGTAGTGGGGGAAGTTGGTCACCAACTCCCTTCTTTGCCCTTTGAGTATTGTCCATAGGAGGGTAATAGCTTGGCTATAAATAGAGGCCATGTATTGGTGTTTAGAGTTTTCCAATTCATTGCTAAGTATAGAAATATAGAGAGCTAGAGAGAGTTGAGAGAAAAGAAGAGAAGCTAAGAGAGCTCTTGCTTGTTGGTGGGAGCACTAGAGAAGGAAACAAAGTGGAGGCCTACTCAAGATATCTAGCTAAGAGAAAGAGAGCCATCAAGAGGTATATCATTAACTAAGTTCTTATTTCACTTGTCTTAGTTGAGTTAGTATGGATAGAAATACATGTTTAGCTTAAAACGTAGTTAAACACTAGTGAGCATGAAATATGTTGTTATAAGTCAAAAAATGTATAAGCATTACATATGATCCAATAATGTTATGTTGAACCTCTATGAAATATGGACATAACCAAAGTGGAATCATAGTAATCGAACTTGAAACGAACCCGTAGTGGAACTTTTCGTAAAACATGTCCATATGCAAACCCTAGCATGGAAAAGCACTAAGTTTAATCAAATAAACATTTTTGAAAATTGTGCAAGATATCATATATTGTATATATACAAGTTTATGAGATATTAAAAGTGATTTCAACTTATTTGGATGTAAAATGAATAAGATATGCATGTTTGAATCATAGAAGGTAAGAAAGCATTTTGAGAAAAAAAAATCTTGGCTAAGCTTTCTGCAGGGCTGGCGCTACTACGCCGCTCATAAAGCTATCACTGGCGCTGCCGCGCCACTAGCCTTTCATTTATGCAGAATCGGCGCTGCAGTACCGTCCTCAGTGCATATCCCAGCGCCGCAGCGCCAAGACCGGGTTTGGGTTCTACAAGGTCGGCGCTGCCGCGCCAGCTGCAGTACTAAACCTGACGCTGCAGTGCCAGGCCTAGTTCACGGTTGGTCCGGATCCGGGTCGGGTCAACGTGGCTCGGGTCGGATCAGACCCGATCAGTAACTTAAATTTTTGTAAAAATAAAATTTTAATTAATTAAATAATAATAATACTTAAATTGATTAATATTAATAGTTTTTATAAATCAAAGATAATTAAACAATTAAAGTAATTTAATTGTGAGTTAATTAAATACAATTTGGACTTTAAAAGTCTAAGACTTGTTTGACTTAAAGAATATTAAATAATTAAAATAATTTTAATTGTTAAGTGATAATTAACTTAATATTCCTAAAAAATAAACAATTAAAACTAAATAAGATTTTAATTGTGAAACGAATGAACAATTAAGGTAATACTTAATTGTGAGACACCAAGACTTGACTTATAAATAATAGTAAAGACTATTGTGTAATTAATCGAATATGAACAATTAAAGTGACCTTAATAAATATTTTAATTGTGAATAATAATTACTAAACAATTAAATACTTTCAAAGATTATTTAATTGTGAACTAGTGAGACATTAATGTGAATATCCCTAACTAAGATTAAGGGAATTACTCAGATAATAATGAAATACTATATTAATGATAGAGTGATAGAGATAACGATTAAAGAAATACTATAGAATTATTTTGAGAAGTCTTAGATACTTAAAGCTAGTGTGCTAGATCGATTTAGGGTTATATGTTTATATGTTGATAGAGATTAACCGTTACGATAACAATAGGTTAATCAAAGGGATAAGAAGTCGAGGTCGGAATTAATCAACGACTCAGACAAGTATCCTAACCTATGCGTTTACTTTTTGCAAGGAATCTATGATTATGCAAGTTCTCTATCTTACACAACTTTGAATATTGTGCAAGTATTCAAACCTTACTCTTTATTGAGCACTACTTAAGCTTGTACTATTATTGGTCGTACGAGTAAACAATTGATAGTATGATTCTTGTCTTACGAATTAATGCTTCATAGCTTAATTTAAAGTTTGTTTATATTCTTCGAACTATGTTGCGAGTATTGAACCTATAAATGGTTCTTATATACATTGAAAGAGCGGTCTATGTCATTTGATTCGGCTAGACCTATATCATAAATTTGAAAACTATCCAAACCAATTGACTTGGTGCGGACTCTTATAAATCTATAGAGATGAACAACCCTCATGGATGGGGAAATTATATACAACTGTCGGGGAACCGACGTGCACACATAGGTATGATTAAATGTTATGCATAACGTAGGGTACTTTAGGTTGATCACCTGTTGTACCTGTTTTTATTGGAGTTTCAGCATAATATTGTTAATTCTAGTAAAAGTTCATAGTCCTTAGTGACTGCTCAGTGTTAATTATTCTTGAACCATGACATGGTTAAACCTTGAATCCTGTCGATATCTTTCTGTCCATAGCAACATTTATTGAGAACTATTGATACTTCTTGTTGTTCTTGAACTATTATTTACTGTTATACCCTTAAGATTCGATATTTATATTATTCACCATTATTGCTATTTTACTTGCTGAGCAAACTTTTTGCTCATTCTTGCTTTCCCTAAAATATTTCAGTTAAGGCAAAGCAGTGCGGACCCTCTGGTATAGACAAGGGCAAGGGCAAGGCTACAGCGTAGCTTTGTTCTCTTTAAGATCATTATGATGTTGTAATAATACTTATTTTATATTATGTATTAGTTATGTGTTGTGTTAAGATATGTTTAAGTTGCGAAACCGTGGGACGCGAATATTTATATTAAATCAATGTAAATTATTCTATTATTCCGTTGCATGAGATTTTTCGCATGTTATTAGTATTAGTACGTGATGCACCGAATTCGAGATACGAGTGGTCTGAATTTGGGGGTGTCACAGGTTGGTATCAAAGCGTTAGTTATAAACCTTAGGAGCGAGAGTCCTTAGATTATAACCTTAGGAGAACTTAGAAGATAGAAGGAGATAAAACTCATGTAGAGTTTTCCTAGAGCGACTTAGTGTGTTATGAAATATAGTTTCATTATATACAATGAACTTATGTTTTATTTAACATTCTAATGGAGTTTGTTGTTTGTTTGTCTTATGTTTGTGGTTGTAGGATGACAGATTTGGGAGGACCTAGTGGAGTGGCGGAGGAGGAGCCACGTGATATACACATAGTATATGAGGTTCCTTTGGTAGCCGAACCTGTGCAGGCAGTAGCACCATCCGAGTTTGACGACGAGGATGAGATAGAGGTAGAGTCGGATCCAGAGGAGGAAACCATGGAGGATGAGCCCATGAAGGACTCTGACGAGGCTACATTTGAGGATAGAACGTTGGAAGATTATGAGGAGCGGATCTTAGAGTTAGACTGCCAAGTTCAGGAGCTAGATGCCGAGGCTCAGGAGAGAGAGACCGAGTTCCAGAAACTATAAGATGAAGAAAACCAAAGGAAGTTAATGATGCAGGATATGGAGGTGGATATTGCTTACTGTAAGGAGGCAGGAATTCAAATGGGAACTCTTTTCTACCTTTCAATATCTAGGAATGTGGACTTGGCGGGAAAACTGGAGGAGGTTGAGCAGAGAGAACTGAGTGAGAAGGTGGAGAAGGAGGCTCTCCGCACTAAGCTCAAGCTGGAAGTGATGGAGAGGATCCACTTCGAGGAGAAGTGGGAAGGAGCTAATGATAGGGTAGAAGATTTAGAGGATGAAGTAAGATGTAAGAAGAGGAAGATGAACAAGATGGGCTATATTTTTTGCACAGCCATAGAGAGAGTGATTGATGGTGTATACCACTACCCGACGGAGCAGGGACAGACCCGACACACTATGAGCAGGGATTTGATGGCACACATATCATAGGTGGAGTACAAGAATGCCGTGGAGTGCTGGATGTTGGGATGAGACGTAGTAGTAGTAGTTACTTTTATGTGATGTACACATTGTGATGTAATCCTAATCTTTTGTATAAGATATGGGATAGTTTGTAAACCTCGAGTAAGCTTATGTTAGAGGGGTAGTATGATATTGTATTCCCCGTCTTCTATGATATTAGGGGATAGATGTTGACTTTTATAGAAGTATACTAGGGATGATCATATTGATGTAATGATTTGGCATATGAATATAAATGTTCTTACTTCAGAAACGTGTTATAAAATTTATTCCTTTGCATTGAGAAGTGTTTAAATAATATAATTAGATAATAAAAATGAAATTTTGTGATGTAGATAATGGCACCCAGACGTTGACTAGCTTCACCAGAAGAGTCGGTTAACGATGAGAGGGAGCAAGTAGACCCGATACAAAAACTAGTTGACTTGTTAGGAGAAGCCCTTCGGGGAAGGAACAATAAACCCGTTCACCCCAATCCCCAAGCGATTCCAGTTACAAACTTTAAAGACTTTAGGGGCGTAGGACCTCCAGAGTTTAAGGGTACAACCGATCCTATCATGGCACAACCATGGATAAAGGAGATAGAGAAAGCCTTTGCCATTGCTCGTGTGGGCGAAGATTAAAAGACGGTGTTTGCTACCTACATGATGAGGGGTGAAGAAAACTACTGCAGGAATGCAAATTAATAGAGAGCGGGAAAGAAGAGATTATAACCTAGGATAGGTTTAAGACTCTGTTCTTCGAGAATTATTTCCCGAAGAGCATGAAGAATAGGATGGAGGTAAAGTTCCTATAACTTAATCAAAGGGAGATGAAGGTGGCGCAATATGCGGCTAAGTTCAACGAGCTCGCCCAATTTGCAGAACCCCAGATAGGGGATGAAGAAAGAAAAGCCAGACGTTTTGAACAAGGATTGAAACCTTGGTTGTTTAACAAGGTGTCAGTTCTCTAAATTGACTCATTTGCCATGCTGTTGGAAAAGGCTATCATTGTAGAGGGAGGTAGTGAGGCCTTAAGTCAGTATAACAAAGAGAAGAAGAGTAAGAACACTGGAGGAGAAAGCCGTGGAGGGAGCAGCAGCGGAGGAAGTAATCTAGTGAAGAAGAAGTGGGATAACAACAACAGGAACAACAATCAAGCGAGAAGTTACCAAGGAGGGTTTAAGAAACGAACAGATGGATGCTCAAAGTGTGGGAAAAACCACTAGGGAGAGTGCTGGAAGGGGCGCAGTACCTGTTACAACTATGGCCAAGAGGGACACATTTCACCCTACTGCCCGAAGCCAAAGAAGATCAAAGGATGTTTCCCTTGTGGCTCAACTAAGCATCAGATAAAGGACTGTCCAAAGAAGGGGAATAGTGGAGGAAGTGGCTAATAAGGGGGAGGTAACAAACTGATGATCGGCGGACCGACACAATCTAACCTCCTAACTGTCAGAACCTTTAATATGACTGTCCAAGACGTAGCAGATGTGAAGGACGTGGTGTCAGGTATGATCCCAATTAATAATATAAATGCTTATGTATTATTTGATTCGGGTGCTATCTGTTCATTTATGTCTGAAGAATTTGCTAGTCGATTAAACTTACCCCGAGAACGATTAAGAAATCCTTAGAACATAGAAGTTGTGAATAAGGAAGTAATCCCCGTAGAGTACGTATACCAAAAATATCACTCAAACATTAGAGATTATGAACTAAGCGTAGACTTAATTCCGATTAGATTGGGAGAATTTAACGTGATACTAGGAATGGATTGGTTGTATAACCATGCTGCGATAATTGATTGTCAGAACAAAAGTGTGAACCTTCAGACTCTAAATCGGTCTAAGGTGGTGTTTTATGGTAGCTCATCGCTTAAACAATCATGTTGTTTTACAATGATGCATGCCAAGAAATTGTTAAGAAAGGGATGTGTAGTTTACTTAGCTTATATCGTGGATACTAAGGAAAAAGGAGTGGAAATAAAGGATATATCCGTAGTAAGAGAATTCCAAGATGTGTTTCCAAATGATCTGCCTGGTCTTCTGCCAGACAGAGAGATCGAATTCGTAATAAACTTAGCATCGGGAACTGCATCGATCTCGAAAGCCCCATATCGTATGGCGCCAGTGGAAATGAAGGAATTGATGATACATTACAGGAATTGCTACACAAGGGTTACATACGACCGAGTGTGTCTCCTTGGGGAGCACCAGTGTTGTTTGTTAAGAAGAATGACGGATCGATGAGGCTCTGTATCGATTATCGAGAATTGAACAGAGTAACGATCAAGAATAAATATCCATTACCTAAGATAGATGACCTTTTCAACCAATTAAAGGGAACGAAGTGTTTCTCAAAGATAGACCTACGAACGGGTTATCACCAGTTGAAGGTACGGGAGGAGGACATACCAAAAACGGCATTTCGAACCCGTTATGGGCACTACGAGTTTCTGGTAATGTCATTCGGATTGACTAATGCTTCTGCAACATTCATGGACTTGATGAACCGAGTTTTCAAGTCATACTTGGATAAATTCGTAGTAGTTTTCATCGACGACATCTTGATCTACTCGAAGACGAAGGAAAAGCACGTTGAACATCTAAATATGGTTTTGGAAGCATTAAGGAAAGAGAAAATGTATGCAAAATTTTTAAAATGTGAACTTTGGATGGAGAAGGTTCAATTCTTAGGACACGTGGTAGACAAGGATTGAATTTTAGTGGACCCTACGAAGGTAGAGGCAGTGAGTAATTGGGAACAATCGAAGACGCCAATGGAGGTAAGAAGTTTCTTAGGCTTAGCTGGGTACTATCGAAGATTTATTTAAGATTTTTCTAAGATAGCAACCCCATTCACCAATCTAACAAGGAAGACGGTAAAGTTCGTATGGACTGAAAAATGCGAGAAAAGTTTTCAAGAGTTGAAGAAGAGGTTAAGCGAAGCGCCTATATTATCATTATCAGATGACGTGGGAGGTTTCGTGGTGTATAGTGATGCATCGCATAAAGGACTTGGCAGTGTGCTAATGCAACATGGCAAGGTCATTGCGTATGCATCACGTCAATTGAAGGATTACGAAAAATGATACCCTACTCACGACTTAGAGTTAGCGGCAGTAGTTTTTGTGTTAAAGATTTGGAGACATTATTTGTACGGAGAGAAATATGAGATATACCCAGACCACAAGAGTCTGAAATATATCTTCACACATAAGGAGTTGAAAATGCAATAGAGAAGATAGTTGGAATTGATCAAGGATTATGACTGCGAAATCCTTTATCACCCGGGAAAGACAAACGTAGTAGCCGATGCGCTGAATAGAAAAGGAAGGGAGAAATTATTCCAATTAATAACTCAGGAGGAGTTAATAAGAGAAATGGAAAAATTGGAAATATAAGTGAAGGGACCGGAAAGGTCTGAAGAAAGATTATTTGTAGTGGAAGCTCGTCCAACATTACTGGATAGAGTAAATGAATCACAAGAGAAGGATGAAGAGTGTGAGAATATAAGAAAGAGAATAGTAGAAAATGGAGAAGAAAGATTCAAAATGGATAAAGACGATATCTTGATATTCGAAGAAAGAGTATGGGTGCCAGCTGTAACTAAACTGAGAGAAGAAATCTTACACAAAGCACACAATACGACGTATTCTGTTCATCCAAGAGGCACGAAAATGTATCGAGATCTTTGACAGCACTTTTGGTGGCCCAATCTGAAATGAGAAGTTGCAGAGTGCGTCAGTAAATGTCTCACTTGTCAACGAGTCAAAGCAGAGCACCAAAGGCCGAGTTGTCTACTTCAACCGTTGGAGATACCAGAATAGAAATGGAGCACATTACGATGGAGTTCTTGGTGGCACTTCCAGTCACACAGAAAGGATATGATGCCATTTGGGTTATCGTGGATAAACTAACGAAGACAGCTCATTTCCTACCCATCAAGATCCGATATAATCTAAATCAATTAGCGAGTCTGTATGTAAAGAAAATTATTTCATGACATGGAGTTCCGGTCTTAATTGTCTCTGATCGAGATCCGCGCTTCACGTCAAATTTTTGGAGAAGCTTGCAAGAGAAGATGGGAACACAATTGAGATTGAGTACTGCTTATCATCCTTAAACGGACGGACAGAGTGAGCGAACTATACAAAAGCTAGAGGACATGCTTAGAGCTTGTGTGATGGACTTCAAGGGGAATTGGGACGACCACCTACCCCTAGTAGAATTTGCTTACAATAATAGTTATCATGCGAGTATCGGTATGCCACTGTACGAAGCTCTTTATGGGAGGAAGTGCAGAACACCGTTGTGTTGGGACGAAGTCGGAGAACGACGAATTTTGGGACCAGAATTAGTTCAACAAACAACCGATGTGGTAACAACGATAAGAGCCAGATTGGTAGCAGCTCAAGATCGTCAGAAGAAGTACGCAGATTTGCATCATCAGAAGTGGGAATTTGAAGCCGGCAATTTCGTATTTTTGAAAGCATCTCCCTAGAAAGGAAAGATACGATTCGAAAAGAAAGGGAAATTAAGCCCGAGGTTCATAGGACCATTTGAGATATTGAAGCGAGTGGGAGAAGTGGCGTACATAGTAGCTTTACCACCCGAACTGGAACACATCCACAACGTGTTTCACATTTCTGTGTTACATCCGTACAAGCCCGACTATAATCATATGATATCCTATGTGATGCCCCCAAAATAGGTTCAATACTCAACCCATTTCGAGTCGCCAAATACACTCAAAAAATTTAAATACAATCTTTCATATCACACGGTCGTGCAAAATACGACCACACAACTGTGAGTGTCAATACATACATGTAAAAAATATTAACATTCAAATTAAGTCCTCATTACATTTATTATCACACTATTTTAAATAAAAAAAATAGTGAGGACTTCTAGAGCTCTAACTCAGACCATCACTCTATTCCCCGACTAGTACATGTGATATTCTCATTTTCAGAAGAGAACAATGGAAGAAAAGGGTGAGCTCAACTAGCTCAGTAAAGAATATTATGACTAAGATAATGAAAAACAAATTATCGTTAGCCTTCAATAAATCAGATAAAATATTATGGACAACAAGTTTTAGATCAATATTCGCAGCGGAAATAACAATTCATTAGAAGAGTTAAGTAGAGAATGATGTCTACTATCTTTTTTGATTTAAAAGTCCATCATCAATATTTTATCCCAGTAACATCAATCAATATACATCTCGAATCAAATATCCATCTTTGCACTACGGGCCAAAGATATTCATTTGTATCATCAGTTGGTCATGTTCATCTCAACACCTGTCCATCTTTGCACCACGGGCCAAAGGTATTCATCAGGTAATCATTCATCTTTACACTACAGGCCAAAGATATTCATCACGTAATTATTCATCTTTGCATTACAGCCCAAAGATATTCAGTTATATCACCATTTAGAACTGAGGATGATGAAAAATAATACGAATAACGGATCCAGTGAGATAAATGACAAATATTAGAGAATTTATCCAGAGTTCAAGAATGAAGATCAAAACCTGGATCCAATTAAAGATGATTTGGAAGAAAAAAAATATTTTTTTTTACCGTGAATAGTACCCCATAAATAGTAACTCGTGAATAGTAACTCGACATGAAAAGATAAAAATTTCACAAGAAAGTTCAGACCAATATTCCAGTGAAATAATATTAGATGAAGCGCAAAACTCAAGTAATATCTGATCATTTCAGGAATTATAAAAGCAATACTTACCGTACTAAGTTTAGAGTTAGGAATCTTAAATGAAACAATATACGAAACTGCAATTAAATTTTCACCCATCTGGCGGTAGTCCGCTCAGGCATATTATTTCCATAATTTAATAACAACTGAATACGAAGGGTTATTTACCAGGCATGCGGTAGTCCGTGTAGACAAGTTATTCACACAGAATAATAAAGAATAGAATAACAACAGGATTTCACCATGCATGCGGTAGTCCGTGTAGACAGGTTATTCCAACAGAATAATAAAGAATGGAATAACAACCCTTACGAGTATTGAAAGAAAATAACTCTCTTCATGAATACGAAAGAAATAATACCCCTTACGAGATAAATAATATCCCTTACCTAAAATTTGGAGACAGTACTAGCGTAATAGCATAATACTCTTTTTCTTTCTCTCTTATTCTCTCTATACTTTCTCTCTCTATAGCTTTAGTGAATTGGTGAGAAATAATGAAGAAATGAGCTTCTATTTATAGGCTCGACAAAGTAAGGGTAAAATAGTCTTTTGGCCATAATTTATGACATCATCGCTTACATCATCGATCTATGACATCATTGCTTACCTCATCGCTCCGATGACATCATTGCTTACCTCATTGCTCCGATGACATCATTGTTTGCATCATAAGAGTTCAAATTCAATTTGCACTCTTCCACCTCGTTTAACTTTTATACCATGAATTTACTATAATAATGTTACCATTCAAATTATAAAAATCATACTATTATATAATCACATCATACTACTATAATGTAATATTATAATAATATATTTGAATGAATTATTTTATCGGACAAGATAAAATACCAACTTTCAACAAATGTCACATGTTAAAAATTTCTCCTTTTAAATCCACATTGAATAAATATTTCCTTATCATATATATCAAAAATTAATTATTCACAAATAATATTACAGAACTACAATATTGACAACCAAGTTGTTCCCAGGAAAGAGGGGGCCTTCTGATAAGGATTTCTCCTTACTGGCGCGCAATTAATCAACCCCTTTCCTAGACAGAACTTCCTTAGACATTGCCAATAATGCTATCTAATAATATTATTCAAATAATATGAATTATTGATTTGATAATTTAAAATAATGTGCAATGACAATTATTGAATCAATAATATAAAATCGCAAAGTAGCACTTATGGATATAAAATATCAACGTAGCAAATATTGAACCAATAAAATATTATTCAATTATTGAATCAATAATATAAAATATTGAACAATAATTATTGTAACAATAATTGAGTAAGTGCCTTCCTACGTAAGAATCAATAATTCGAAATACTGTGCAATACCGTATGCTACCGTGCAACACCGCGTATTACTACTGTATTTTAATCACCGGGTATTTCAACAGTACTAACGGTAATAGTTTTGCCGTTATTTTTATAAAAAGGTTACTTCTGTCGCTTTCTATATCCGACATTCATTCCGTTGTGGGGTCCACCAATGACTGCACCGTCGCACAAATATTCTCCTACAAAAAGAATATTTCTTGATCAAACGAATATTCCCCGACACAACGAATATTTTATAACCACTTGCTTACTTTGTAAACTTTGCACATTTCACCCATAACTTATCACATTTATCAAATCAACACCTTACTATTTCAAAATAATATATAAAGAAAATTAAATCTTATTCATAAAATTTGGGGTCTTACATCCTACGAGCCGATTAAAGTAGAGAAGAATCTAACTTACGGGGAGATTCCTATCCAAATAATAGATAGGAAAAAATAGACTTTGAGAAATAAAGTTATATATTCTGTAAAAGTAGTTTGGCGAAACCACAATGCCGAGGGGGCTACGTGGGAATTAGAGGATAAGATGAGGAGGGACTATCCCCATCTATTTGTGTAACCTTGTATCAATTCCGAGGATGGAATTTTTATAAGGGGGAGGATGTAATAACCGAGAATTTTATAAATAATTTTAGAATTTAAAATAAAAGTTATTGCAATTATTTGTGTGCATATGAATATATATATATATATATATATGTGTGTGTGTGTGTGTGTGTGTGTGTGTGCCATGTGATTAATTATTAAATCAAGTATGAAATAATTAATAAGTATGTTGATGATAATGAATAAGCTTCATTAAGCTTAAGTGTTAAGCCTTGTGTGGCATAATTAATTTCTTAATTGGACTAGTTGGATCATTGAATTAATAATGTATTGGACTTAGGTTATCCAAGCCCAATAACATTAATGTAACATATTTTTAAGAATTAGGAGATGTAGCCCAATCATAATGATATGTGCTAGATTAAATAATAGAGTCCATGTGCTTTAGTGTGTGCCTAGCCCAATTGATTTAATTTGATATGGCCCAATGTGTAATATATGTTGATGGATACATGTATACATACATGTATAGAAATATATGTATATGGATGTATAAGGGAGGTATTTAAATGCATATGTGTTCATAAATACTTGTATGCTAGCATTATGTACAATGTGGGAATTAATAAAATGTAACATGGTGCAATAAGACCCCCTTCCATGACCCTTTAGAATGCTAAAAATTTGAACTAGATGAGCTTGCAAGCTATCCCATGTGATGGCAATGATGACTAGCTCAATGGCTAAGGGTACATGAATAGTAGTAGTTGGTGAAGTTGGTCACCAACTCCCTTCTTTGCCCTTTGAGTATTGTCCATAGGAGGGTAATAGCTTGGCTATAAATAGAGGCCATGTATTGGTGTTTAGAGTTTGCCAATTCATTACTAAGTATAGAAATATAGAGAGCTAGAGAGAGTTGAGAGAAAAGAAGAGAAGCTAAGAGAGCTCTTGCTTGTTGGTGAGAGCACTAGAGAAGGAAACAAAGTGGAGGCCTACTTAAGATATCTAGCTAAGAGAAAGAGAGCCATTAAGAGGTATATAATTAACTAAGTTCTTATTTCACTTATCTTAGTTGAGTTAGTATGAATAGAAATATATGTTTAGCTTAAAACCTAGTTAAACACTAGTGAGTATGAAATATGTTGTTATGAGTCATAAAATGTATAAGCCTTACATATGATCCAATAATGTTATGTTGAACCTCTATGAAATACCGACATAACCCAAGTGGAATCATAGTAATCAGACTTAAAATGAACCCGTAGCGGAACTTTTCGTAAAACATGTCCATATGCAAACCCTAGCATGGAAAAGCACTAAGTTTAATCAAATAAACATTTTTGAAAATTGTGCAAGATATAATATATTATAGATATACAAGTTTATGAGATATTAGAAGTGAATTCAACATATTTGGATGTAAAATGAATAAGATATGCATGTTTAAATCATAGAAGGTAAGAAAGCATTTTGAGAAAAAAATTCTTGGCTAAGCTTTCTACAGGGCTGGCGCTGCTGCGCCGCCCGTAAAGCTATCACTGGCGCTGCCGCGCCACTAGCCTTTCATTTCTGCAGCATCGGCGCTGTAGCGCCGTCCTCAGTGCATATCCCAGCGCCGCAACGCCAAAACTGGGTTTGGGTTCTGCAAGGCCGACACTGCCGCGCTAGCTGCAATACTAAACCTGGCGCTGCAGCGCCAGGCCTAGTTCACGGTTGGTCCGGATCCAAGCCAACGTGGGGCGGGTAGGGTCGGATCAGACCTGATCAGTAACTTAAATTTTTCTAAAAATAAAATATTCATTAATTAAATAATAATAATACTTAAATTAATTAATATTAATAGTTTTTATAAATCAAAGATAATTAAATAATTAAATTAATTTAATTGTGAGTTAATTAAATACAATTTGGACTTTAAAAGTCCAAGACTTGTTTAACTTAAAGAATATTAAACAATTAAAATAATTATAATTGTTAAGTGATAATTAACTTAATATTCCTAAATTATAAATAATTAAAATTAAATAAGATTTTAATTGTGAAACAAATGAACAATTAAGGTAATACTTAATTGTGAGACACCAAGACTTAACTTATAAATAATAGTAAAGACTATTGTGTAATTAATCAAATATGAACAATTAAAGTGACCTTAATAAATATTTTAATTGTGAATAATAATTACTAAATAATTAAATACTTTTAAAGATTATTTAATTGTGAACCAATGAGACATTAATGTGAATATCCCTAACTAAGATTAAGGGAATTACTCAGATAATAATAAAATACTATATTAATGATAGAGTGATAGAGATAACGATTAAAGAAATAATATAGAATTATTTTGAGAAGTCTTAGATACCTAAGGCTAGTGTGTTAGACCGATTTAGGGTTATATGTTTATATGTTGATAGAGATTAACCGTTACGATAATAATAGGTTAATCAAAGGGATAAGAAGTCGAGGTCAGAATTGATCAACGACTCAGGCAAGTATCCTAACCTATGCATTTACTTTATGCAAGAAATCTATGATTATGCAAGTTCTCTATCTTACACAACTTTGAATATTGTGCAAGTATTAGAACCTTACTCTTTATTGAGCACTACATAAGCTTGTACTATTATTGGTCGTACGAGTAAACAATTGATAGTATGATTCTTGTCTTACGAATTAATGCTTCATAGCTTAATTTAAAGTCTGTTTATATTCTTCGAACTATGTTGCGAGTATTGAACTTATAAATTATTCTTATATACATTGAAAGAGCGGTCTATGCCATTTGATTCGGCTAGACCTATATCATAAATTTGAAAGCTATCTAAACCAATTGACTTGATGCGGACTCTTATAAATCTACTGAGATGAACAACCCTCATGGAAGGGAAAATTATATACAACTGTTGGGGAACCGACGTGCGCACATAAGTATGATTAAATGTTATGCATAACGTAAGGTACTTTAGGCTGATCACCTATTGTACCTGTTTTTATTGGATTTTCACAATAATACTGTTAATTTAGTAGGTGTTCATAGTCCTTAGCGACTGCTCAATGTTCATTATTCTTGAACCATGAAATGGTTAAACCTTGAATCCTGTCGATATATTTCTGTCCATAGAAACATTTATTGAGAACTATTGATACTTATTGTTGTTCTTGAACTATAATTTACTGTTATACCCTTGAGATTCGATATTTATATTATTCATTCTTATTGCTATATTAGTTGTTGAGCAAACTTGTTGCTCATTCTTGCTTTTCCTAAAATATTTCAGTTAAGGCAGAGCAGTGCGGACCCTCTGGCATAGACAAGGGCAAGGGCAAGGCAACAACGTAGCTTTGTTCTCTTCAAGATCATTATAATGTTGTAATAAGACTTATTTCACATTATGTATTAGTTATGTATTGGGTTAAGATATGTTTAAGTTGCAAAATCGTGGGACGCGAATATTTATATTAAATCAATGTAAATTATTCTATTATTCTATTGCGTGAGATTTGTAGTATGTTATTAGTATTAGTACGTGATGCATCGAATTCGAGATACGAGTGGTCTAAATTTGGGGGTTGATAGGTCTTACTTTTTTATAAATATATTTTGATGATAACAATTATGAAGTAATTAAATAAATTTATAATTTATTTTAAGTTATTATTTTATCTAAACTATTTTTCTGATTTTATTTGAATTAATTTTTATTGACCTTGATAATTTAAATATCAAGTGTTAAATAAATTAATTCATATAAATATTTAAGGCAAGGAGATCCTATTTGTTTCCAAAATCAAAATTGGGCAAAAATATTTTATTGCATGAATACATACTTATTAAAACATGTGTGTGTATTAATATAATATATATAGCAGTATGCTTATTATATATATATATATATATATATATATATAAATCGAATGTGTGTGTATATATATATATATATATATATATATATATATATTACAACTACCACATTACTATGTATAATACATGCATGCATCATTTATATATACTAAGTGTGCGCATGTGCTGGCAAGTTGAGACATTCATTTTGGGACTTACAAAAATCGTGTGTATACTGGCATGCGTCTTTAATGTTTGAAACCGTGTATAAGCTTTCTTACATGTTGTCAAATTTTTTCAATAAATGCTAAGTAAGTGGAAAAATGACCGGGCGAAATATTGAGTTCTTCCGCGTAAAATTACATTTCATCTGGACCGTTGAATTCAAAAATTAATCATCCAAACCATGCATTCAAAATTAGTTTTCACAATTTACTTTTTTGCCCCCGACTTCAAAAATCTATAAATATGGAGTATTTCATTCATTTGGTTTTTACCAATTCAGTGAAAAGTAAAGCATATTCTCCTTGCCTACATATTCTCTCTAAAGCTTTATATCTCTTCTTACAAAAGTTCTGATTATTTGAGAAGAGGAAATTGGTCCAAGTAGTGAGATAAGTCATTTGAGTTTACTTAGTTGAATTATTTCTTACTTGTTTTATACTTATAGTTATACAAATATATATTGTTATACACAATTTTATATATCTATATTTCATCTATTTATCAAATAAAAAGTTTACTTAATCTGACGCTGCAAGGCTACGGAGATACACCTATACGGAGAGAAATTCGAACCGTACAATTCCTTATAGTCTTAAGTAACTTTTTATTGATATTATTTATATAAATATCGTAAATAGATACGACACTTGATGGTTCAAAATGACACAGTGATATTCCTCCAAAAAGAGTAAACTATCCGAACTGGATTTGAAAATCGTAGTGATCTATTGAAAGTATTTATATAAATATCAATTGTGAAAATTATAAATATTGTCATACTTAGATGTCGCAAGGCTACAGGAGAGATTCCTCTTAATGAGGGATTCACACTGTACGATTCCTTATAGTACTAAGTGACTTTGTTTATAATCTATCACATAATAGATAAAATATTGTTATATATTATCTGAGTTAAACAATCACATTTGTTATATCAGTTTGTGCTTAACTGATTTAATTATTATATTTGATAAATATTGTTTGAATTGATTTATTCTTTTTATAATACAAGTATTGATACATAAAAATCATTCATATAATACTTGTTAAAGAATATCTGAGAAACAAATCTTTTTAATCCATAGAAAAACACTCTTTATTTTAAAAGAGTAAATAATTCTTTATAAATTGCATTAATATTATTTATCTGCTTATTCAAGAAGCATTGTTCATTCAAAACATAAAAGTTATTTAAATTTTTATAACGGTGCATAATTTACATATTTGGTTACACAGAAGCATTATTTTATCAAAGCATAAAATTATTATCTGCTTACAAAGAAGCATATTTTCTCAAGTATAAAAATCTTTGATCTTTTATAAATATATATGATCTTTAAATTGCTATCTGCTTATTTGAGAAGCATCCATTTGTACTAAATTTTATCTGCTTATTTGTGAAGCATTTCGTTGTAAATTTTATTAAACACTTTGTAAAAGGGAAAAGGTTAGAGTTAGTTTATTTTATTTACCTGTGAGAAAGATGAGTAATTCTTCGACCAAGACTAGAGTCTTAGAGAGGTCAGCGGGAAGTTGGGTCTCTAGTGTACTTGTGAAGTGAGGAAGAGGATGTTGTTTCAAGACCAGATCATAGAATAGAACTAGACTCAAAAGAAGATACAACTAAACTTGAGGAGGGAGCGGGGAGCTTACTGTCCAAGATAAATTAGTTGAGAATAGTTGGAAGTTTGTCTATAAAACTTTGTAAAGGTTTCTCCGCCTGTTGAAGGAGTTTTTATTACTGATAGTAATAGGATCTCAAGCTCCAAGTAGGAACTTGAGACTGGACGTAGCAACATACCAGGGTTGTATGTTGTGAACCAGATAAATCTATGTGCATTGTGTGATTGAATTTTTATTGTCTTGCATGTTAACTTCTAAAAATGCAAATTAATTATTAAAAATTCAAAAAGGCCTAATATAATTTTTAACCTGTAATAATCTATTCAACCCCCCTTCTAGATTATTATTGGACTTTTAATTGGTATCAAAGCAGTGCTCTTTAACTTGTTTGTTGAGTATATACAGGCATACCTAAGAGTAGATCCATGGCCTACAATGCTACTGGTTGCGGAGAAGGACTGTCAATGTCCAGACCTCCACTATTTGATGGTACCAACTTTGCCGCTTGGAGAAACAGATTCAAAATCTATGCCAAATCCCAAGGAATCAAAATTTGGTGTGCCATCGAACGAGGTGTACAAATCCCAACAAAAATCCAAGGAGAAAAGACGGTCGAGAAAGACATCTATGAATTCACAACTGAAGAAGAAGAAAATATGAATATAGCATCTCGAGCTGAACAAGTGTTAACTAGTGCTTTTATTGAAAAAGAATACAAAAGAGTTAGCAATTGCAAAAATGCAAAAGAAATTTGAAAAAAATTAATTGTAACCTATGAAGGTACCAATCATATCAAAGAAACCAGAAAAGATGCTCTAATCCAAGAATATGAAAGCTTCAAGCTTGAAGAATGAGAAAAAGATCATTGATATGGAAACACGATTTTCCAAAATCATTGATGAGCTAGAGCAATTGGGAAAGGCATACACTACAAATGAGGAAAATAGAAGAATTCTCAAAGCCCTTCCATCCATCTGGAAAATGAAGGTTACAGTAATCAAAGAAATGCAAGATCTAACCACATATCCTATGGATAATCTCATTGGAAATCTTCGTGCCCACGAAGTCGACATGCTCGTCGAAAAACCTGGATCAGACACAGATCTCAAAAAGAAAGGAATCGCCTTCAAAGCCCTTCTGGTGGACCAAGAAAGTGATGATGAAGAACTGAATGAAGAACTCCTAAGTCTAGACAACAATGAAGTTGCCCTACTATCCAGACAACTCAGGAGAATAATTCAAAGCAAGGCAAGAAAATATGGCAAAGGCTTCATGAAGACAAACAACAACTTCAAAAGCAAACAAATTTTCAAGCCAAAGATGCAAGGAGGAAATTTCAAAGCCAATAATAGCAACTTCAGAAGTACCAACCCAAATGAAAACTCAAACACATGCTTTGAATGCAAATAGCCTGGACACTTCTAAAAGGATTGTCCAAAACTGATCAACAACAAAGTTCTTGTAGCTGAGGAAGGATGGGATCTATGTAACGAGGAAGAAACTACTGAACAAACCAAAGAAGTTGCAAATCTCTATTTAATGGCAGACAATGACTCATCACCAAGATCTGTGATAAATTCTGAACACCAATTGCCTAGCACCTCTTTTTCTGTATATACGTTGGAAAACATAAATGAAGAACACTATGAATAACAAGAGGCTTACAGTCATTTATATGAAAATAATGAATTAATAAAAGAAGAGTTAGAAAGATTAAGAAAAATAAATAAGAGCCTTGAAATTAAAAATGCCAACTTAATTATCACCAATGAAAGTTTAAATGAAATAAACTTAAGAAATGATTAAGAATTAGAACAAATTAAGAAAATAAATAAAAATCTTGAAATAGAAAATTCATCACTTATTATCTCAATTGAAAATCTTGAAATTGAAAATTCAACACTTGCTGTAATTATTGAAGATAATCAAGTGCAAGATTAAGCAGTAATTGAAGAAATTAGAAATGAGAATTCTCTTTTAAAATTAGAAATAGAAAAACATAATTCCATAATAGAAAACTTAACTAAAGGACGTGAAGATTTAAATGCTATAATTTATAAATTTACAAAAGAAAAGGAAAATCTTGATGTCATGTTAAATCAACAAAAATGTAGCTTTAATAAAGAAGGTTTAGGATATACTGGAGAAACAAGTAAATCAAAAGATAAAGGACTATATCATGTTAAAATCAAAGAAAAAGAAAGTCATATATCTCCTTTCACTAAATGTTCATATTGTAACAGAAATGGTCATTCCTTTTATATGTGCAATGCTAGAAATGGAAACTATAAATGAAAAATAATTTGGGTTCCCAAAGGAACATATACTGCACCAACTATCACAAGAAGAGAATTTCATAAACAGCATTATCATACTTCTCATAATCCAGTTACTCATAAAATGCTTATCTCTACTAAAATTGATTATCCTATGCCAAGTTTTGTAAAGGAAACTTCAAATGATCCTTATACAAAATGGAAAACTCACCCTAAGAACCCTTCTTATTAAAGGGTACCAACCTATAAAACTAGTATATACATTACAGGAATGTCTTGCAGCTGATTTGAATAAAAGCAAATGGTATCTTAATAGCGGCTGTTCAAGACACATGACTGACGACAAATCAAAATTGAAAAATCTGCAAGCTACAGACTTTGGTGAAGTAACTTTTGGAGATAACAATAAAGGTAAAGTAATTGGAGTTGGAAGTGTCGGTAATAACCACATAACCATCTCTAACGTTCAGTTAGTCACTGGACTCAGGTATAATCTTCTATCTATTAGTCAACTCTGTGATAGTGGCTTCAAAATATCCTTCAGTACACATAATTGCACTATCTTTGATCAAACTGGTAAATTAATTTTAGTTTATCCTAGATATCAAAATGTGTATACTTGTGACTTAGATGCATATTCTCATTTAGATAACATTTGTTTTGTATCTGCAAATGAGGATCCTTGGCTATGGCATCGTAGACTAGGACACATCAACATGAAACTTTTAAATAACATCTCTTCTAAAGAACATGTTCGTGGTCTTCCTAAATTGAAATTCTTAAAAGATCACATTTATGAAGCTTGTGAACTGGGAAAACAAATTCATGCATCACATAAACCTAAATTTACCGTGTCAACTTCTCGACCCTTAGAACTGTTACACATGGACCTTGTTGGACCTATTCCTAAACATAGCATGGGTGGTGCTGTATACATTCTAGTTTTGGTTGATGATTATTCACAATTTACATGGGTTAATTTTCTAAAATTTAAAAATGAGGCTATTAACTTCTTTTCTGCCTTGTATAAAAAGATTCAAAATCAACAAGGGAGCTCGATTGTCTATATTCGATCTGATCATGAAAAAGAATTTGACAATTCTGATTTTATTATATTCTGTGATGAGAACGGTATAAGTCATAATTTCTCTGCTCCTTTATACACCACGGTCAAATGGTGTAGTTGAAAGGAAAAATCGTTCTTTGCAAGAAATGGCTAATACCATGTTGAATGAATATCGTCTTCCAAAATATTTCTGGGCTGAAGCTGTAGCAACATCATGTTACATTTTAAGCAGAGTTTTATTAAGACCTATTTTACTCAAAACTCCCTATGAGCTTTATTATAAAAGAACTCCAAAAATAAACTATTTTTGTGTTTTTGGGAGCAAATGTTTTATTCTAAATACCAAAGGACATTTATTGAAATTTGATCCCAAATCTGATGAAGGAATATTTCTTGGATACTCTCTTAATAGTAAAGTATATAGAGTTTTCAACAAAAGAAGTCTAGTTGTGGAAGAATCAATGAATGTGACTTTTGATGAAACTCAGCCTCCTCCAAAATATAAAGAGCTTGTTGACAGTGATGTTGTCATTGAAGATATTCTCAGAAATATGGAAGAACCAAAACTAGATAATGCATCTCCACCTATTAATGGGAATCCCCTTGAAAACCCAAATCCTCAGTTAAATGATTTGCCCAAGGAGTCTCACATTATTAAAAATCATCCTATAAAAAATATAATTGGTAATATTGATAAAGGGGTTATCACTAGATCACAAGCACATAATCTAGCTGGTCACTTATCTTTCTTGTCTCAAATTGAACCTAAAAATATAAAAGATGCTTTACTTGATGAAGACTGGATAATGGCTATGCAAGACGAACTTGAACAATTTACTAGAAACAATGTATGGGAGTTAGTTTCACAACCCGAGGATGTTTCAATTATTGGAACTCGATGGGTATTTCGTAATAAACTTGATGAAAGTGAAACTGTTGTACGTAATAAGGCAAGATTAGTTGCACAAGGATATAATCAAATGGAAGGTATTGACTATGATGAAACATATGCTCCTGTTGCTAGAATTGAATCTATTCGTATGTTATTAGCATTTGCATGTCATAAAAATTTTAAGCTATTTCAAATGGATGTCAAATCTGCATTCTTAAATGGTGCTATAGAAGAGGAAGTTTATGTTAAACAACCTCCTGGCTTTGAAGATTTTTGTCATCCTGAATATGTTTATAAATTATATAAAGCTTTATATGGTTTAAAACAGGCCCCTAGAACTTGGTATGAAAGACTAAGTAAATTTTTGCTAAATAATGGTTTTAAACGGGGAACTGTTGACACTACTTTATTTACTAAAAATAAGAATGATGATATTCTGGTAGTTCAAATATATATTGATGATATTATTTTTGGTTCCACTGACATTACTATGTGCAATGATTTCTCTGAAAGTATGAGTAAAGAATTTGAAATGAGTATGATGGGGGAATTAAACTTCTTCCTCGGATTGCAGATCAAACAAGGAGGTATTCATATATCTCAATCTAAATACTGTAAAGAAATGATCAAAAAATTTGGCTTAGAATCTGCAAAATCTCTTAACACTTCTATGTCAACTACTAATAAATTAATTGCTGATGAAAATGAAAAATATGTTGACTCAAAGAAATACAGAGGAATGATCGGAAGTTTACTATACATAACTGCTAGTAGACATGACATTATGTTTAGTGTTTGTAAATGTGCCAGGTTTCAAGCTAATCCTAAAGAATCTCACTTGATCGTAGTAAAAAGGACTTTTTGGTATCTTAAAGGAACAACTGAATTAGGTTTATGGTATCCTAAAGATCAACCTTTTAATCTCGTGTGTTTTTCAGATTCTGACTATGCAGGTCATCATATCGATCGAAAAAGTACCAGTGGTACCTGTCAGTTTCTGGGAGGATGTTTAGTTTCTTGGTTTTTTAAGAAACAAAACTCGGTATCTATTTCAACCACCGAAGCTGAATATATTGTTGTTGCACGTTGTTGTGCACAAATAATGTGGATGAAACAGACCCTTGCTGATTATAACTTGAAATTTGACTGTGTGTCAATTCTATGTGATAATACAAGCACTATCAATCTTAGTAAAAATACAGTTCTGCATGCTAGGTCAAAGCATATAGACTTTAGGCATCACTTTTTACGTGATCATGTTAATAACGGGAATTATTAAATTAGAACACATTGACACTGAATTAAATATAGTTGATATATTCACTAAACCACTGAGTTCAGAAAGATTTTGCAAATTACGAATTGAATTAGGCATGCTAGATATTTCCTCTTAATTTTTTTTATATATATTTATTATCTCTTAATTATATTATATAAATATTATTTCTATATATTTATGATAATAAAACAAAAACATTAGTATATTTTTGTTACTAATCTTTATTATTAAATAATGTTTAACATTTTTTTATCCACTTTAGTTTCTATATATATATATATCAAGGATTCAATGAGAACCATTTATTCAAAAGCAGATCCAACGGTCAAAAATTGACCAATCCAAGCACTATGCTACGACCCAATCAGATTCAACAAGAAACGGGCACACGGATCACCATCTGAGCCGTTCGATCAAAACAAAGACTCAATCTCAGCCGTTGAATCCATGTTATTTTAAGAAACACAACTGTTCACATCCCAGATTAAATCTCAGCCATTGATCTTAATCCAAGCTTACTTTCCACCGTTGGATCAACCAGGTTAGTCAAACTATAAATATAAAATTTTATTTTTTAATTCATTTCTAATTTTTCTTTCCCTCTCTTTTCATCTCTCACATCTGACTCTCTCTCTTCTCTCTCGTCCTCTCCCGATTCTCTTTTTACCCTCTTCTACTTCTGATTCCATCTCTTCTCTGATCTATCAAAAAGTTGATGAAAATACTTTCTATTGATTTGTTCTATTAATCGTGTAAAAGTTTTTTAAAAAAACAAACTTTCTGTGATGAATCTTCTTTCGTCCGATATCATTTGCTAATTTTTCCAAATTTAAAGATTGTCAGATCTATGATGTATGATTTTCATTCCATATATCTGTAAGATTTTCGTTCTATATGTCTATTTTTAGGGTTTCGACTGAAAAATAATGAAAATCGTTTCTCTTATTTTTAGGGTTTCGTTAAATCTGTTATGTTTTGATCTTCGAAAAACCCTCTTTTCTTAAAAAATCTGTTAGATTCTTCATCTCTTATACTTAAGGTTTCAAATCACCGACTTGATTTTTGCTTACTGATTCATTAACTTAAAACCCCCAATTTTTTTTGTTAAAAATTTAGTAATAGTTTCTCTTTCAGATATTTTTTTAATTTTACTTTCGGATAAATTAATTTTTTGTCTCACACAAACTTTTCAGTTCATCTGCTGGATTTAAAACCCTAATTTTTCCTACCTTCTATTTTGACCAAATCCATCATGATGAAACAAAGTTTCGTTTATTTTTTACTGGATTTCTTAAAAAAAAATTATTTTTCTTTAAGTTTTTTTTTTTGCTAAATATTCTTAAAATTTTTAGATTTTTGTTTGCTTCAAAATTTCCTATATGTTTACTCATCTATATATACTCATATATATATTTCAAGTATCAAAAATTTTACATACTGTTATATATATTTATATATATATATAGACATATATATATATATTTAAGGTTTAAGTTTGTGTCTATATATATTTATGCTTGAACAAATATGTTTCTCTCTGCTAAGAAACAGCACAAGGCTATGCATGCAACTTGATCACTTTTCTTCGGAGGCTTGCACGTTACTAGTATAATGCTTTACTTCTTTCGCTCACTCAGGTATAACCCAACATTATTCTACTATATATTGTGTGGATACTGATATCCTCTGGCTTTATTTTTGGGTATATGTATATATACTGTGTGGATACTGATGTCCACTGGCTTTATTTGCACTAACTGATACTTGCTCAAATCTTATTGAGATTTGCTATAAGTGCTAGATTTTACATACTACCTGCCTCTATGCTTTTATTTTGCAATGTCAGTCTTCTATCTTCTGAAATAACTTGGCTCTATCTTTCTCTGAGAAATAATTCTTTGCCGTGTTTTACTAAAGAATGTTTTAAATGATACATCCTGCTATATTATTCTGCAATCATTTTTGAAATTGACTGAACTTAATTGTTCTCTATGTTAAATATATGACATGTGGCTCACTTCTGTGTTATTGTTTTCTTACCCTCTTAAATAAAAGTTTTAAAAACTAATCCACCTTACTGTTTAACTTAAATGTTTCCTGTTCCTCACTATAGTTCACAGTAAGGTCACATTACTTGTTAATCTTTACTTATCTGCATTCATAATCATGACTGCCTCTTCATATAGCCTAAGTTCTCTGCAACATATCATTACATCTCTTCACTATATAAATTTCATTTTCACCATAGTGCATTCACATGTCCAGTCCTTACTTAGTTTCTTTTTCTCACCTTTATTTCCTTCTTCTTTGCTCATCATGTCTAAAATGTTTTCATCCAAACGTAAGAAACTCCCATTGCATTCTGAACTGCATTTCTCTCATGATGTCCCTCGTCTTACCACTGCATCTGCCCAAGCTAAATATAGAGTCATGAGACATAACTTGTCTCCAAGAAATGTGATCACTTTTCACAGTTTTCCAGACTTACTTGAAAAGATCAAAAATATTGGATGGGATTGTCTGGTAACTTTTTCTGACAAATCTATTTATCCTGGTCTTATTTCTGAGTTTTGTACTCACATGGAATTCTCTAAAGATTCTTCTGGACTGTTAACTCGCATCACCACTTGCATACAAGGTCAAGCCTATATTATTGATGAACTTTTCCTTGTCAATGCACTTCATCTTCATCCTTCAACATTAGAGTTACCTAGAGTCAACTCTTATCTTCATCCATCTGGTATTTCTGTTGAAGAATGCATGCTCTTTAAACATAATTTATCTGTGGTGACTGATTAAATGGTACCTGCTTTATTATTTGATTATCCTTGCAAAGTTGGTATACCATTTCTTACTGCTGAAAGTCAGTTCTTGGGAAAGATCCTTAGACATAACTTCATGCCAATTCGTGAAGATAGAAAAATGCTGCCCTTTGATTTAGAAATTATTAAAAGTATTTTGAATGAATGCATGCCATACAATCTGGCTTACTTTTTGATATCCTCTTTCGAGTTCTGTTTTCTCAATAACTGTCTGGGTTTTGGGTTGCTACTTTCTCGCATCTTTGCTTTTCTGGAAATTGATCTCTCACAACACCAATCTCAACTAGTTCCAACTAGCAACATTATCTCTCATCTAAATCTTCCACCTCAATCCCTGATTGTATTTAAGCCTTTTGATACTGAGGTCATATAATCTGACATCAATAGAGTCAACAAAATAGATTTTATTAACAGTATGCATCACCTTCTTCTAAAAAATTAAAATGCTATGCTAGAAAAGATGGAAGATATGCATTTGTCTTTGCTTACTGTTAAGTCCATTATGTCTTCTATGATGGAGAACAATCGACTGCTCATCAATCCCTACCAGTTTCCTACAACCTCCAGTGATCCACCCTTTGATCCTGCACCACCACTGTTCTCAAGTGATCCAGCTGATGATTTTCCAAAAATTGCTCAGAATTTCTCCCCTATTAACCTTGACGACATCTAACTAACTATTTGCAGTAATTGTAATGTTACTAACTATTTTGGATAACTGTAAACTAACTACATAACTAAACCCCCCCTCTCCCTACTACTATTGCTACTAAAAACAAGTTATCTAGTTGTTATGTATGCTATGTTTGTTACTAACTCTTTTCTGCAGGATTACTTGACTAACATTTTCTGCAGGAATAACTCTTTCCCCATCATTTTTTATGATGACAAAGGGGGAGAAAGAAAGGAAAAAGATTATAAACTGCTATAACTGTTATGGGATGTTATAAACTGCGAGGAGATTGTTATAACTGCTATGAGATGTTATAAACTGCTATAAACTGCTATGAGATTGGACTAAAAGTATTCATAGTTTTAGGGGGAGTTTTTATTTTTAAAGGATAAATTATTTTTAAAATTGTCATCATCAAAAAGGGGGAGATTGATAGGTCTTACTTTTTTATAAATATATTTTGATGATAACAATTATGAAGTAATTAAATAAATTTATAATTTATTTAAGTTATTATTTTATCTAAACTATTTTTCTGATTTTATTTGAATTAATTTTTATTGACCTTGATAATTTAAATATCAAGTGTTAAATAAATTAATTCATATAAATATTTAAGGCAAGGAGATCCTATTTGTTTCCAAAATCAAAGTTGGGCAAAAATGTTTTATTGCATGAATACATACTTATTAAAACATGTGTGTGTGTATATATATAGCAGTATGCTTATTATATATATATATATATATATATAAACAGAATGTATATATATATATTATAAGTACCACATTACTATGTATAATACATGCATGCATCATTTATATATGCTAAGTGTGCGCATGTGCTGGCAAGTTGAGACATTCATTTTGGGACTTACAAAAATCGTGTGTATACTGGCATGCGTCTTTAATGTTTGAAACCGTGTATAAGCTTTCTTACATGTTGTCAAATTTTTTCAATAAATGCTAAGTAAGTGGAAAAATGACCGGGCGAAATATTGAGTTCTTCCGCGTAAAATTACATTTCATCTGGACCGTTGAATTCAAAAATTAATCATCCAAACCATGCATTCAAAATTAGTTTTCACAATTTACCTTTTTGCCCCCGACTTCAAAAATCTATAAATAGGGAGTATTTCATTCATTTGGTTTTTACCAATTCAGTGAAAAGTAAAGCATATTCTCCTTGCCTACATATTCTCTCTAAAGCTTTATATCTCTTCTTACAAAAGTTCTGATTATTTGAGAAGAGGAAATTGGTCCAAG
Source organism: Panax stipuleanatus (assembly GCA_020205555.1). Lineage (NCBI taxonomy): Eukaryota > Viridiplantae > Streptophyta > Magnoliopsida > Apiales > Araliaceae > Panax > Panax stipuleanatus. Next base: position 150,956,525 of record CM035117.1, on the reverse strand, counting down.
TAGTGAGATAAGTCATTTGAGTTTACTTAGTTGAATTATTTCTTACTTGTTTTATACTTATAGCTATACAAATATATATTGTTATACACAATTTTATATATCTATATTTCATCTATTTATCAAATAAAAAGTTTACTTAATCTGACGCCGCAAGGCTATGGAGATACACCTCTACGGAGAGGAATTCGAACCGTACGATTCCTTATAGTCTTAAGTAACTTTTTATTGATATTATTTATATAAATATCGTAAATAGATACGACACTTGATGGTTCAAAACGACATAGTGATATTCCTCCAAAAAGAGTGAACTATCCGAACCGAATTTGAAAATCGTAGTGATCTATTGAAAGTATTTATATAAATATCAATTGTGAAAATTATAAATATTATCATACTTAGACGTCACAAGGCTACAGGAGATATTCCTCTTAATGAGGGATTCACACCGTACGATTCCTTATAGTACTAAGTGACTTTGTTTATAATCTGTCACATAATAGATAAAATATTGTTATATATTTCTAAGTTAAACAATCACATTTGTTATATCAGTTTGTGCTTAACTGATTTAATTATTATATTTGATAAATATTGTTTGAATTGATTTATTCTTTTTATAATACAAGTATTGATACATAAAAATCATTCATATAATACTTGTTAAAGAATATCTGAGAAATAAATCTTTTTAATCAATAGAAAAACACTCTTTATTTTAAAAGAGTAAATAATTCTTTATAAATTGCATTAATATTATATATCCCTGGTATATAGTTGTCACATCGAAGACTTGTGCATTTAGTGGTGCTCATCTGTTTGGGACTGATGAGTCATTGCAAGAAAATGTTAGCAATCCTAGCTAGATAGTGTTAAATGATGATGATGTGCTGGTATATGATGTCGTTGATGTACCCGATGATGAGGAAGTCGAAGAAGACGTGGTCGTCAATGACTATGTCGTCGTTGAAAATAATAACAACGAAGAAACCGATAATGATGAGGAAGTGACAGAATCAGAGGATGACGATGATGTTGATTCTGACAGGTTTGATGACATAGTTTAGAATATTTTCTCATATCAATGTAGTAAAGGTAAACTTATTTATGTATTATTTATAATTTGCATTATTAATAACAGTTATTAAATTAAATTAACTCTACTTAATTACATTTTCCCTGGTTATTGCAATAGTATATATATGGCTAGACATAGTAGTGGTGGTGATCGTCGCGGTGGTGGTCGTACATGATCCGCTGACAATAGTCAGCACGGGTCATCATCATCTAGTAAGTTTTCGTCATCATTAATTCGATTTTGTTTTGTGTACTTTTTTGATAGTTATGTAAATATTATAATTACACAATGTATGTATTATACTTACAGATATTGTTCGTCGACGACACCGAAGGACTAACCTTGATTTATTTAATTGTCCGCCAACAGTTCCACTCATTTGCAATGTAGATGTAGACTCTGCTCAGTATGTGTCAGAGAATGTAATGTTAAATTAAAATAATTTATTTGATGGCACAATGTATAACACAAGTGTTTTGTTTTTATTATAATGTTTTGGTCCATGTGGCTAAGTCGACCATCCACGCCATATACTTGACACACCTCCCTACTGGTTGCATGCGTTATAGCCAGTATGCGCAATATAATGCCTCTTTTATAGAGATTGTGTTGCACAAGTTTCACGTAAGTTAATTTACATAAATTAAATTATATACATAAATAATAGTTACACAATGTTCTACTTTTTTTGATATATTATTATTTTTGTATAGATTTATTATAGATATGAGGAGATCATATCTCAGCAGGTCGTCGACTCTATTATTATTTTTCATGTCGCGAAGAACTATGTCAGTTGGTTGTACAAGATCAGACAGAGAGTCGTCCGAGCTGTTTTGGACCAGCCCGGGACTATGATACGCGATCATTAGCCCCAGATTGTTTCTGATGCAGCATGGGAGGCCATGTGTACGTACTGGGATGCTGATGACTTCAAGAAGAAGTTCGAGCAGATGAAAAGGAATCATAGCCAGCTCCGGGTAGTACATACTACAGACTCGCATTCATTTGAGGAGTTGAAGTCGGTATATATGTGTATTTAGTTGTTTAGTTTAATATTGTCATAAGCATACTAAATAAATGTTATATTTATGTATTTATTAGGTCATGCGGGCTAGCTTGGACCGACCTCCCACCATGATCGAGTTTTGGGATAGAGACCATACGCCGAAAGACTCTACTATCTCTCCCGCAACATTAACTTTGCAGGTAACAGTTGTTATTGTCATAAATAATTATTAATATTAGATAGTTAATATAATTATTTAGTTAACCAACATATACATAATAAATTACAGGACCGATTTCAGAAGCTCTAGGACCAATGTGTAGCTGCGTTACGGGTTGCTAGGGGAGATTTTGAGCCGTTAGATTTCATCATCCCTCCGCCCGAGATTAGCTTATCTTAGGATTAGGAGAGGACTCTTTGGGTCATGTCTCAGGATCCCCCACTAGCACTACTAGAAGGTATCGAGTGTTGAGCTTGTTGAGGGTACCAACACATACATTATCTGGAGGTATTCATTTTATTATGTTTCTTGTTATTTCCTAATTTATGTCACTTCATAAATTATTAGTAAAATAATTTTTATTTACATAGGCTCTAGCCAACATCAACTTTCGAGAGCACCTGTTGGAACATCTCATACGGGCGCTGGCTTGGACGACGACGAGCTAATCCAAAGGGTTATGACGGAGGTGTCAGAGACGTTTGGTACGGATCCGATATTCCGTCGTCAGGACTTGCCTAGTCGTGCTCGTCTTCATCAGCTTGCTTAGGACATTGCAACAGTGGTCACTGCCGAGAGTACAGATATCCCTCCGGAGCAGCTCAATGCAATACGCAACGAGGTGGTACAGATGGTGGTTACCCTATTGTTGGAGGCTTTTGGGCTGATACTGAGTCAACCATCGACTACTCAGGTATTTTATTAATGTTAAGTTGTATATTCTGCATGGTATTTAATTAATTATCATTTAGTTGTCTTTTTAATTCTTAATTGCGGACTAATAAGTTATATTTTTAATTGTATCAACAGGGTGGCGATGCCAAGCAGGGTGGCGACGCTGAGCAGGGGGATAATGACGATGATTTTCAGACACCAGAGTAGTACTGTTGACCTCCGCCCGATGATAACGATAGATAGTTGTACCTAGCTATACTTAGTTATATTGTCAATTGTTTATAGGCTTATTTATGTTGTACATCATTGTTGAGTACAGTTTTAGCTTAACTTATATTTGTACAAAATTTAGTTTATATTTATTTTCTATCTTAGCTTAGCTAATGTTATATGTATTTGTACATAACATTACATTTGGTTTAACATGTTTGTTTTCTTTCTTAGTTTAAAGTTTAAGTATGAAGCTTGGTGTTGTTTGGAGGATAGCCATGTACGTGGTGTAAAAAGATAGTTATGTTTATATGTATGTGTTATTGTTGAGAATTGTTTGGAGAATTAGCTATTTTGATGCGTATGTTTGTCGTTGTGATTTATTTGTACGTGTTGTTCGAAAAAATTGGTTAAAAACAGGTACAGATACAAATTAGTATTAAAAAACCTGAAAATTGTAAAATAAATTAAAATTAAAAAGGGTTTATTTTCGACAGAATAAGCTAATTCCAACTGAATTTCTGTCGAAAACTGCCTTTTCAGATTCAATTTAAAGCAAACATGTGGCAATATAATTTCGACAGAATAATATAATTCCAACGAAAATTCAGTAGAAAATTATCTTTCTAGATTTAGTTAAAAGCTAACATGTGGCAATATATTGCCGACAAAATTTTCGTCAGAATTATATTACGTTGAGATTTATTGACCACTGTCAACTGAAATTCCGTTGGACATAATTTTGTCGATACTATGTATTTCCGACGGACTTATCCCCGACCAATATATATTTGACTAAATTTCCAACATAATATTCCTTATATTACGTTGAGATTTATTGACCACTGTCGACTGAAATTCCGTTGGACATAATTGTCGATACTATGTATTTCCGACGATACTATGTATTTCCGACGGACTTATCCCCGGCCAATATATATTTGTCTAAATTTCCAACATAATATTCCGCCGAAAATATACTATTCTGACTGAATAAAACTATTTCCAACAAAAAAATTCGAATAAAGTTTTTCTTTGTGATATTATCAAGTTCCCAATAAGAATTGATAAAAAGAATTTATATAGGGCTTACAATGGGAACTACCTAACTTAAAAATATATCGACCGTAACATTAATCCACGTGCAACGCATCATAATATCCGGGTTACACAACTTACTTTCTATTGCGCTAGCAATAAAACGCAATATTATATCGAATTGCTTTTGTATCGTCTCATATGATACATGATATGCATCGTGTATCTTAAGATTTTGACAATTATGAATGGTACTACCATAGACAATTTATACAATGAGATTTAACTATACTTGTATACTAGATGGTAATGATTGTTGTCAAACTTATATTTAATTTTTGATTTTTCCCGCTGTAATGTTCATCCCAATAAACATATACTCCATCTTGATTACAAGTTTACAACTTCTGTAGTCTAAGAATGTATTAATAGTCACACACCATCTGTTTCCATCAGAAGCGTTCTGCTAACTGTGGAAACTGCTGCAGCAGCCAAGTAACTCCTCTGATAAAGACCTGTATATTCAGGAAGTTTGACAATATTATTTTTTTATGTGTGCGCATACGTGTGTTGGTGTGCTTCCCTAATTACCCAAAAAGGTTAACACTACAACCCTAAAACGGAATGACAGAGTGATGTGGTCGAGTCCTATGTATAGATATGTAAATGACCTTGGTACTATCATGGAATAAAAAATTAGAAGACATACCAGAGCTGCCTCTCCAGGCTTGATAGCAGGTTCCACGATGTCTCGCCCATATCTATTTTGAAAGTTGAGATTAATCAGCAATAGCAAGCAATACATATCAGGAAAATCTTTGACATGATGGTCCAGACAAACATAATTTGAAACTTATTCTCGTCTATTGACCAAAATACCAAAACTAAAACATAACTAGTGTCTTTGCAAAATATTTAAAATAGAAAACCTTTAGTGAGATGCGAGCAGAGAAAATGAGAAGCTCATTTGTGTTTCACTTTCCGTAACTGGTTATCCTTATTGGAGCAGATTAAGTTACTGGAAGGTAAACAAACAACGCCGTATCGAGCGAAAGTTTCAAATTCTAATTCAGCAACTTCTAGGTTGCATGTACAAACTGAAAGCTGAGTCAAATTAAAATTTTCACAAGTTTACTTGAAAAAAATTGGGAACTATATCTCAGTCACGAAATAACCCACCAGTAGATCAGTACTCCTTGAAAATTGATAACTCGGTTCTAACACCATAATTCTTAAGCTTTTACAGCAATTGGTACCTTGATAAAGGGGGCACACAAAACACAAGCAATTGAGTCTTGAAGAAACCATCTTCTTCTTTTTTTGATAGTTAAACTGTCCTTATTCTCTCATTTCACCTTCTTTTTTTAAAAAAAAATCTTACTATTTCTGAGCAATCACTATTTTGATATGTTAAGGCCATTTTCCTATGCTAGTATTCCATCAATTCATATTCTGTACTCTTATCAAAATGATATAAGGAAACATCTGAGAGCCCTTTGCTGAGAACAAGAAACGCAATACTAAGTAATCATCCTGCGTAGCTTAAGAAAGTAATGCAATAGTAATATATAGCATAGGATTACTACTGAAGGAAATAGAAAGGAGAAAGAACATTATTCTAGATGCACAAGGATTAATTAAAATTCTTCTTCATGGAAAGAGGATATATGAAAAAGACATTAAAAGCAGTGAAAAATTGAACCTCATCCACTCATGTGTCTTCCCAAAGATGAATACGATGTCTCGCATCAACTGCATTTCTCAAATGAATACGAAACCTTGGGAAATAAATTTTCAAGAACTCGCATGAGTGACATAGATGCCAGGTTTCGTATACTGCGTATTCATTTGCATACCAAATTTGCTCTTGATTACCAATATGCCAAAAGGAGTTAGGAACTAAGGAAATCTCCAGAGCCATTAAACCACCAAAGCTACATTTTTAAGAACCAAGAATATCCCTCTTACTTCGACATACACAACTTCTTTGATCCTACCAAATAATCCCTTCATTCATCCTAGACCCTACAAAAGAAAATCCCTCATTAACTTCTTTCGAAAATCTGTAGCCGTGACCAGGATACTAATAGAGACAATAACAAAGGAGAATACTAGTCAAACAAGCCTAAATCACAGTGATCCTACACCCTAAAGAGAAATATGTAAATATGTTCCTTACCACCTCTCAAGTTGTTGAAATATTCTCTCACTAACTAGATCCCAAAATGCAATAGATGTGTGATTACCACCAAGGTGAAAGCTAAGATAAGGAATAGGAAAGTCCTCAATAATACACCAAGAAAAAGAGGAATATTGTATAATGACTCCCTGCTTATGGTTAAGGCTTAAAGAATTGTTAACACATTCTTTAATTCTGAAGCCCCTCAAAAGAGAAAAACGGTATCATCAGCAAATTGAAGATGAGACGTGCTCGCTTCCTCTCCGCTCACTACACATCCCTTCAGTAAAACCTCAACCTCATCTCTCTTAAGCATTCTACTAAAAAGAAAACCGCTTCAGACTTGAAATGAATACTTATTGCAGATGAGACCAACCTCACTAAAATATAAAGAGAGGAATACATGTTTTCGACTATTATGCCCCAATTATCATTCATTTTCAGTATCTTTTGTTTTCTTATTTACAGTTGGAAAGTTGACCCATGATTAGTGGGATTTCATTGATTGTAGATTGTCCCATGATTACATCCAGGATTAGAGTGGTCTCTTTTAATCAGGGGAGAAACTTTAGGGATCAGTTGTATTACTACTCTATATAAACCAGATCGTATAGTCTCAAACTATTAATCATTTTTTCTCTCTTTAAACAACATGGTATCAGATCTAACCATCGTGGTTGACTGAAATCACCACCACCACCACCATTTTCCCCTCTCCTTTACATCCACTTTCCCCTCTCCTTTATATCACACCACCACCACAGCCACATAAAACTGACATACTAATTTTTTTTTAATCAGATTCCTCAAAAAAAAACAATTTCCTTCGTTTCTTTTAGTGAATTTTTTATGTAAATTCACCAAAGGGCTTCAATTTTTTATTTTATAAAGAATTTCCATCCTTGAGTCAAGGCCTTTCTTCTACCAGTAATTATGTCGGGACCCTCGGAAAGCTTAGTTACGTCCATTAATTCTGAGATTGGCAGGAAGAATTTAGAAAATCCCATCTTTCCTGCCAGCTCAGTGAAATTCAACGGGTAATAATTATCTTCTTTGGTCTCAATCTATGATGCTTGATATTACCTTTAGGGATTGTCTTGGATATCTCACAGGAGACAAGCCAAGACTGCCAATGGTACCAGTGCTTTTGACTAGATGGACTATTGAGAATTCCTTGGTAATGTCATATTTGATTAGTCAGATGGCATCTACTCGAACCAAGCTTACATTTTTATGAAGACTGCTGCTGAGATTTGGAAACCCGTGAAAGATACATATTTTGAAGTCACATATTTTGAAGTCGGGAATGATGCTCAATTGTATGAATTGAAGAAGTTGGTGTAGGAGGTGAAGCAAGGAAATAAGAGTGTACCATACTATTATTCAGAACTTTGTGGGATTTGGCAGGAAATTGATGGTTATGATGATTACTTCACAGATTTGGATGCTGCTGCTACCACCAAGATTCAAATGCGAGAAGATAAGTTTCGAGTGTATCAATTTTTGATGGGACTTAATCGGGAATATGATTTGATTAGTCGAAATATTCTGCAACGTGATCCTTTCCCAACGCTACAACAAGCTTACTCTTATGTGCACAAAGAGGACAGCAGACAGAAACTTATGTATCCAATTATTTCGGAGCGTTCTGCACTAGATGTGCACAAAAAGCACGCGACCTGCGGTCTGGCCTTGGTCCGGCCTGAGCCCAGCCTCATCAAAGCCTGGACCAGCCTAGCCAAAAAGCCTGGCCTAGTCCGGCCAGCGGCCTGGGTCCAGCCTGGTCCAGTGCCTAAGGCCTGGCCTGGTAGCACTCTTTCTTAACATTTAGCAGCTCCCAATTACATTCAAGAAACAAGCAAGCAAAACAAATCTTTCATGCTAAATCACAGAATATCATAATTACATTGAAGTATCAATGTATCATCCTATGTAATATTATTTGGATCTAAATTCTTCACATTAACATTAATAAATAACTAATATTTGTACTCAAGTAATGCCCAAATATAAGTTGCTTACTAAAATTTTAAACATTCCATTAATTAAGTAAAATCATATATGTATTGTTCATTCATTCAGTTAGGATTCTGAGAAAAACAAATAACTACAAGAGAACCATATATGGACATTATCATAGAAACCCTTGCACTATAGGTGATTGTATCTTCAATGAACAGAACTAGTTAGTTAATTTAGTATTTAACATTAAAAGTTAGTTTATCAAATAATAATAACAAGTTAGTTTCTTGTAAATACTCTAGTTCTTCATTAAAAAATTTATTGTTACAAAATTTTATTAGTTTATACTTTATAGTTTTTATTTTTAATATTTAACATTAAAAAAAAGGGCTAGACCAGCCGGACTTGACCTGCTCTGGTCTGGCCTGCAGACCTAAATAAGACACATTTTTTATGCCCAAGTCTGGCCTGGCCTACTAGGCCATACCAAACCAAAAGTCAAGGCCTGGCCTGGTCAACGCCCAAGGTCTGCCAAACTGGTCTATTGTGCATGCCTGTTCTGCACTTGTTAGTACATTTGTCGCACCATGTTATTCTCAGTCATTGCGCGATGACCAAAATGTGATTGTTGTGGGAAATTATGTCACACAACACAAGAAAGACCTGCTAGAAGCTTAAAGGAAGGCCACCAGGGCCTTATCCAGCTAAAGGCCATGGTTGTGCTGGAGGACAGCCACAAGCGCATGAAGTTGAGATAGCCAGTCCAACTGTTGATGAGGCACCAATAACATCAGCCCCTATTTCAGCCCCTGCCATGTCTTCTAATTCCAATTATGATGGAATGTTCGCCCCTCCAAAACAAAGTTACAACAGCTTGTCAAGGACATGATGATTCATATGGGTTCCTCATCTTCCTCTCATGTTGCAGCCAGTGCTTCTGCTATGTCATCCACACTAGAACCCTCATCCTATTTCTCAGGTACATCTAATTCTTTTCCTCGTTGGATCATTGATTCAAAAGCTACTAATCACATGACCGGTACTTCAAGTCAGTTTGTCAATTACGTTCCTTGTGTTAGCAAAGAAAAGTCAAACTTGCAGATGGTTCTCTTTCTTCCATATCTGGAAAAGGATTGATTAAACATTCAAATCATATGTTCCTTTCCTCTGTCTTACATGTCCCTAATTTGTCAGATAATCTCCTTTTCATCAGCAGTATTACTAAAGATCTTAATTGTAAGGTCACATTCTTTCCAACTCATTGCACTTTCCAGGATTCAGAGATAGGGAGGGTGATTGGCAGTGGTATGTTGCGAGAGGGACTATACTGGTTAGATGTTTCACCAGCAGCTCCTATGGAGGCAAACCATGTGGATACCTATACTAGTTCTCTTAATGTTCTTCAGAAATGGCACCGCCGCTCAAGGCATCCTCCCTTGAGCACATTATCTCTAGTTGTTCCTGAAGTTTTTAGAAAATGTAAACATTCTGATTTTTTTTGTGATACATGTGTATTCGCTAAACAAACAAAGAATGTTTACCCAACTTCTATTAGTAACACACCATACAATATTATCCATTCTGATGTGTGGGAACCTTCACCAATCATGTCTCTTACTGGCTATAAGTGGTTTGTTACTTTTATAGATGATTTTAGTAAAGTGACATGGGTTTATCTGTCAAAACAAAAAAGTGATGTTTTTTATTGTTTCAAATTTTTTTATCAAATGATTAAAACTCAGTTTAATGCTGCAGTTAAAATTATTAGGTCTGATAATTGTCGAAAATATCTTGTTCATAGCTTTCAAGCCTTTCTTAGTGAGCATGGTATTCTTCATCAAACTAGCTGTGTGGATACGCCCGCTCAAAATGGAGTGGCTGAACGGAAGAAGCCATCTTCTTGAAGTTGCTTGTGCACTTCTGTTTCAGATGGATGTTCCTCCAGCTTACTGGAGTGAGGCAGTTTACAAAGCTACATATTTAATAAATAGTATGCCTTCTAGAGATTTAAATAATAACAGTCCTGTTTCAGTTTTAACAAGTCAAAGTTCCTTCATGTTACCACCCAAAATATTTGGTTGTGTTTATTTTGTAAAAAACCACCAGGCTCACAGTAAGTTAGGGCCAAGGAGTCTAAACCACCACCAGACCTGAAGTGAAGACTAGGTTCATGAACACCATACTTTTGGAAGCACGTAGTTTCACAATATTTTATCAAAGTTGATCTTAAGCTCTTATGAGTGGAAAAGACGGTCTTTACTAGGAAGGTTGGGATTGATTCAGGAGAATGTGAACAACAAAGCACACCAAACCATAAACACCGAAACTCTAAATGCAGTAACATCAGTTAAATTTTATTTGTTGTGTGATAAATGAAGCTTCTCTGATTTGTTCTTATATTGATTTATTCCCAGAAACCATATAGCAGATGGGCAAAGAAAAACATGCACTTCGAGATTAGCTGCATATTAGCGATAAAAGCACACAAGGCATCTTCAATTAACTTACATTATCTTTCTCTGACCGTTCACTACCTCCAACTGATAAAAGCTGCATCCCCTGCTAAAAGGAAAAGGCTTGCCCTTCCATTCTGTTATATTATTATTGTCAGGGGCTTTTCGAGATACTAACCAGCAAGCTATGATCCAGTAGCGAAAAAGAAAAAAAGGGGGAAAAGGGGGTAGGGGAAGTGTATTTATCATCATACCTAGGTGCCATGCAACCCCAACAGCTGTTGTATCCTCTGTAGATATATAATCAATAACAAACTGTAGATCTCTGCTGATAGAATCATTGAACTTCTCAAAAAATTCTAGGATAGCCTGCAATTTTAATTGAAGCTCAACTTTTTTTGTTGAAAAGAAAAAATGAAGGAAAAAAAAACAAACAGTAGTTTGTAAATAGAGTAGTGAATTTCTAATATTACAATAACTTCTAAGTGAATTTGCGTATCAACAAAACACAACATTTACATGTTAAGAAGCACGAATATGAGTGTGCGGATATAGGTGCGTCATACGAGGATACGACAATTCGCTAAATGTTAAAAGATGGGGATTCGGGTGCAAGGGAATTTGACACATATTTTATTACTATATATGCATATATTTTGTGTATATAAATATATACATTCAACAAAATACTATTACAAGATAAAAACAACAAACAATATAAGTTTCATGTTACTAAACTTTTGTTTTAGATACTGACAGAAATAATGACACGGGAAGAGTTATCTGCTGCCAAGATTCGATATAATTTATTTTTTGGTATTTGTGAACAATTTAAATAGTTGATGTACTTTTATTTATTAATTAGTAGTCAGGTAGTTTTAATTATTATTTAGTAATTTTAGGAAGTTTTTCAATTCTATTGTAATAAGGAAGCTTTTTAGGTAGGTTTTTAATTCCAAATCAATTTGTTATTTCCTTATAGGATTAGGGTTCCTTTTAGTAGTATAAATATGGTGCAAGGATGATGTAATTAGGAACAACTCATTATTATTATTCTGGTTTATGAAATATTTGGCTATTTAGTCAATTTAACCCAAACTTTGTGAATTCCTGTGATTACAAAGCACGTAGATTCAATTTATGTGATTGTTTCTATTCTCTTTATCGTCTTCCGATGTGTCAGAAGTTCTCCAATACTTTAAATGAATATTTTAAGCCTTAAAAAGATATTTTTTGGATAATTTTACATGTAAAATTTTTAAAAAATTACATCTACTATATACGTTGTATAGTATAACAAGTTTGCATAATAGAAAAATAAATAAATAAATAAAACCACTTAAGAAAACGTCTAGGCGCTAGGTGCCCCTTCCGCCGCCTATGTTCGCTTAGCGACTTTTAACTCTATTATAACATAGCTACTTAGTAGTTATTACTAATACTCAAGTCTCTTTCACGTTGAGAACTCTCGGTGAATTCTTTGGTTACAAAATGCTATTGAATAGTAGCTTTATGTTTCTTCTTTATGTGACACAACGGAAGACGGTAAAGAAAATAGAAACAATCACAGGAATTGAATCTACGTACTTTGTAATCACAAGAATTCACAGAGTTTGGGTTAAATTGACTAAATAAGCAAGTATTTCATAAACCAGAATAATAATAATGAGTTGTTCTTAATTACATTAGTCTTGCACCATATTTATACTACTAAAAGGAACCTTAATCCTATATGGAAATAACAAATTGATTTGGAATAAAAAAAACCTACCTAAAAAGCTTCCTAATTACAATAGAATTGAAAAACTTCCTAAAATTACTAAATAATAATTAAAACTACCTGACTACTAATTAATAAATAAAAATACATCAAATATTTAAATTGTCCATAAATACCAAAACATAAATCATATCGAATCTTGGCAGATAACTCTTCCCGTGTCATTCCCCTTTTCTTGGAGAAAATTCAACCTTGAATTTTAAAATGAAGTACTATCAAGCCCGAACCGCTAGACATTTGCAATCTTCTTTGTACCATGCATTCACAATATTGTTTCTCAAAGAAAAATTTTGGAAACAATTTTGAAGTAATCAAAGCCTTCGTATTAACCTGCACTTGCAACAAATGATTAGGAACGATGAAATCAAAATTTTCCAAGTTGTCGAACATAGGATTTTGAACAATCTCACGATCAATCTCAATTTTTACAATATCCATATCCTTATGTCGCGATAACTCCAAATCATGAGCATCCTCAATCACTAAACTTGATTCGTCTTTAACTATAATCTCTTCCTCCACTTTCTCCTTCGCGTCTTCCACACTCTCTATTAGAACGGACAAATCACATAGAACGGACAAATCACACTTTCTATTAGAAATAGGATTCATGATGCTACAACTTTCTTAAAGATTTTCCTTGGTGGCTATGATGTTCTTGCAACACCTTCTAACTTCATTCAGAAAAGAAATCTCGTTTTGAGGCACTTTTCTAGCTCTTCTTTTCTCAACTTGATACTGATGATTCAATCCGACAAGTCTATAATGTGAATCCTCTAATTCGTCCAAAAGATTATTATATCGAGGCAACAACTTTTTACGATGACGAACGTTAATCACATAATCTAACAAATTACATTCACTCTTAAGAAAGTCAATATAATCCCATAATTGTTCAATTCTTGCCTTTGTAGCTTTAGACATTTTCGCTACACAGATCTAGATTGATTCTTTTTTGGGGGGAATCAACAGAAAATTAAAAGATAGATTCGACTAATTTTACCTAGTCCCCACGATGAACGAACGGTTGCTTGCAATTCCTGGCTAAGCAGCTTCGGTTGACATCATTCTCCTTCACACTGACATCGGAGTGGGTTGTCTCTTGCTTATAGAATCGTCCTTGTCGTGGGCTAACTCCCAGGCTCTGATACCAATTGACACAGCGGAAGACGATAAAGAGAATAGAAACAATCACAGGAATTGAATCTAAGTACTTTGCAATCACAGGAAGTCACAAAGTTTGGGCTAAATTGACTAAATAGTCAAGTATTTCAAAAACTAGAATAATAATAATGAGTTGTTCCTAATTACATCAGCCTTGCACCATATTTATACTACTAAAAGGAACCTTAATCCTATAAGGAAATAACAAATTGATTTGGAATTAATAACCTACCTAAAAAGCTTCCTAATTACAATAGAATTGAAAAGCTTCTTAAAATTACTAAATAATAATTAAAACTACCTGACTACTAATTAATAAATAAAAATACATCAAATATTTAAATTGTCCATAAATAACAAAACATAAATTCTATCGAATCTTGACAGATAACTCTTTCCGTGTCAACTTCCTAGGCTCATGGCTAGGAACCCAACCAAATTGAGGCAGTAGAAATCCGCCTAGTGCCTAAGCGAGGATTAATCGGACCTAGGTGGAGATTTTTAAAATGATTATAAAAAACTTCTGCATGTCTCTAGGTATTGAGGAGAACTTGTAACGACCCCAAAATTGGGACTATTTCTCTTTCCGACCTTGTGCGTTAAATACTATTTTGATCTAGCTTTACATCGTAATTAGATGTAATAACAACTGAAAATGCGAATAATTTAAAACTTTTCTTTTTGTCTTTCCTTCGTTCACTGAATCGCAACCTTTACGATTACATACTTCATAATCATAGTTACTATATGATTCAGTTTATCAGAGTTATTGTATAAGAATTCAAGTCTCAATACATCCTTTATATCTCGAATAATTCAATACTTACACAATTACTATTTACACATCAAAAATCGTCATCACGATGTAATATAGTTCCTACTTAAAGGAAACATCATTTACACAAGTACGCTTCTATTCTTTATCATCCGGATAGCATGAAATCGTGTTGCATATCGTACCTGCAAAAATTATATTTTTGCAATACTGAGCTCGACAGCCCAGCAAATCTAACAGTTTTCATGCTTCATATAACACGTAGTTTCATGCTCAACATATATCTCATAGATCTTTATACCATTCATGCATCATCACTTTAAACAATATATGTTCATATCATATATCACATATATATTGAATTCCATAACTCAATCAGCTTAGTCATATCTTGACTTTCACAGTTTATAGCATATAACATGTAATTCAACATATTTTTAAAGATCTCATATAATAACCAATTCATAGAATCACAAAGAAACTGAAAGACTTGCCTATTTTGTTTTTTTTCGTTTATCGCTCTATGCTTATCGAACGTCCATTTTATAACTTTACTTGTTATTCTCTGTACATTACTCTTCGTCGTATAACCTTTTCTTCCTTCAAGTTAATCAGCTTATCTTCACATTGGGAAGGCTCAATGACATTGAGAATCCCAACACAAAGATTTCATGCATAGAGTTAAAATAGGCTTAACCCTCATCCACAAGTCCTGAATGATTACCAGTTGCTAAAAGTCCAACAAATGTGACACTATCAGGTTTCATTTCCCTATCCTTCGTATGCTCAAATAGTTCTATCGCTTTTATCCCAAGCCCATAATTTGCAAACCCGTTTATTATGTCATTCCATGAGACAACATTATGCCAACTCCTTTGTTTAAACACAGAATATGCATATCTAGTACAACCACATTTAGCATACATATTTACAAGTGCGTTACCAACCCCTACATCCTTGTCCAACCTTGTTCGAATTAGATGGGCATGATATGAAAATATGTCTCATAAGCCATTATTTCCGAAACACTGCCCTCACTATTTAATTGAAAGATTACCATTCTCATGTCCTTCAAGAACTCAGTTTTTTTATTACAAATACTGTGAATCTCAAAACCCCTGCCAAACTTAAACAAATATATGACATAATCTGAAATATCAATCTTTTGCTTGGACAATAATTGATACCCATAAAGCTTACTCTTAATCAGGAAACCCATTTTCCCATTTTAGAAGAATAAACAATAAGAACAATAGAATTTAGATCTAAAATCTTACTTGGTGCAAACTCATGCATATCAATCTTCTAAGATTCAAATATTCAAGCAAGCCCAGTTCATGATAAGCCCAAGAAAATCAAAACTCAAGAGAACCCGAATCTCTTAGAACTCCCTTTTTAGGGAAAAGTGTTTACAGAGCATCAAAGTTGTTTCTACTAAGTTCACACCACACTCCTCCTTTGAGTTATTGCTTCTAGTATGGTGAGATTTGTCACAAGGATTAAGGAATTCTTGAATTTCAAGCTTGGTAGAAAAAGGAATTGGGCAGAGTAGTTTTTTTTTAGAACGGAAAGAGAAGCAGGGAGTGAGTAATGTTTATAAGGTTACTTGACCAATTCTCTTATTCATCAGATTAGTGATTAGTGTCCTTACCATGCCTATTAACCCAACACGTCCTGCTTTACAAAATGACTCATCATATGCTGACTTCCTAATTCGTACCACATATTCAATGTACACCAATACATGTAATGTAAATACTACCAATACATGTATTATTAATAAAATATGATTTTGGTAAATTTATACATATAAATATATATATATATATATATATAAATATCTCCATTAAAAATGGAATTAACCAAATTCAAAATAACACTTTTAGTGCAACAGATTAACCATTTAAATAGTTTATTTAAACTTTATAAACAAATTTCTTTGTTTCCTCCCATAAATTGTTTTTAAACAATTTATTTAACATATACATAATATATATTTATTCATAATAATGTTATCGCCCTTCAAGACTTAATTTTCAAAATATATTATTTCATAATATAATTTGAATTTAATCTCAATTAATTATTTTTCCTTCACTTTCATATTTCAATTCGTATTTACTCAAACTAACTAAATTAATAGTTTAATTCACTATTAACTCTCATTCCAGAATATATGTATATATTTCTCTTGCTTATACATATACATATTAACTTCCCCACATAATTCACATAAATAAATACAACGTATATATATTTATACTCATTACATCTCACAATAAGAATTTTATTTATTAAATTCTTACTTTAATATTTTTTGAAAGTCCGGGTTATCACATTCTTCCCCTCTTACAAGGATTCCGTCCTCGGAATCACAAACACCGAACCTATCTTACTCGGTTCACGTCTATTTTCCCTTGATCATGCTAATTCCCTTTTAGCGACCTTACTCTGTGATAATGAAATATATTATTTTCACATAGCATAATACACATATGAGCATGCATCTCCAAATATTAATAGCGTTTTGCAATTTCATACTTATCTTTCTACTGATCCAAAAGTCCTAAAATTTGTGGACTCACTTTTTCATTCTTTCACGTGACTAATCTTCACGTGACTACTCCCTATCAATTCAATATGCGAAAATTTTTATTTCTAATAACTCTACCTTTTTCCTTCTTCAAGGATAAATGAACTATTGTCGTATTCTACGACCTACTTCCTCCTAAGAAAGTTCATTCTTTCTATACCCAATCTCCAGAATAGAAATTCCCCACAATTGATTAATAATTGTGAAGCAATATAAATAATTCATGAATTCAAAAGATTCGCTTAAGAAGAGCTTTCAATGTCATACCAAGGGTCATAAAGACCACAAATTTTCTTTTTGAAAATGTTTGAACAGAAATTCATCTGCCAACCGACATATTTTACAGGCATATAGGTGGTCATCCTGTTTACACCCTGTGTTGATCAATAATATCTTAACGGAACACTTTTTCAGTCCCTCTTTGTCGTCCCCAGGACACAATATAAATTTGAACGACATTCGCGTTCCACAACACTGCCATTCGGCACAATTTAAACGACATTTGCGTTCCACATCACTGCCATTCGTCACAATTTGAACGACATTTGCGTTCCACATCACTGCCATTCGGCACATTTTGAACGACATTTGCGTTCATCATCACTGCTAATTAGCACAAACAGAATTTCCATTTTGGATGTTCTATGTTGATCAACACTATCTTGACGGAACAATTTCTTTCAGTTCCTCTTTGCTGTCCCCAGGACGCAATATAAAATAATCCCATTATAGGGAAATTCTTACTCATTCTGGAATCCATACTAAATCAATTTAGTTGGACAGTTCAAAAGCTTAACATAAGCAATATCTACATTTGTGTCTAGCCGAAACAATTAGTGTAGACTCTTTTGCTCTTTTTTTTAAACGGTTTAAAACCATTAAAAATCATTTTTGGTGTTACCATGCCGCAACAGATAACGATGTGTTAATGGCTCGAGTTCCATATCCACACCCTTGTCACCGTGTGTTGCTGATAACAAAAATTCATTTGTATTTCTAAAAGCTCATCAGTGCGAATTTAGCTTGATTTCAAAAATTTCGAGATCTAGTATAGCTAGAAGATTTGGAAATATCCATTTTTCCATTCATCAGCTTCATCTTACTTCATAATTCCACTATATAATTCTATCATCAATGCTTAATATACTGAAAATATTCAGCTCTAAATCTATAATATTCATATACCCTGGTATAGTTCATCAAACTAACCACACTTTATGTGTGAAGAAACTTGCTATAAAAATATAAGTTTAGGAACTTGTCCTAGCAATACGTAGTCCAAGAACCAATAAGGCACTGTCCATGCGCTTAGGAGTTCAAAACATACCATATGATTATGAGTCACAAACTTGCCATAAGTATGAGTTTTAAGAACTCGCACTTACTCTCATATTCTCTAGTTATCGAATATACATATGAGAAAATAATCATCTTCTCACCATATATACACCAATAACGCGACAACAACATTTCAACGATTATCAGTGTGATAAACTAAGTGGTCGTTAAACCAAGCACAAAACTCCTGCCTATACAAAAGTTTGTACAACTCAGCTACCACATGAGTACTCAATTGAAATCCCACTTAATCCCATCAAATCTTATCTTGTTCTTTGCTCAATACAAATTTTATTTAATTTGTATTTCATCATCTATAACTCTTTCCGAGTTTATTCTTGTACTATTTCATAGTACCATTTCTATACAGTCATTCTACTATAAATTTTCAATCATTCGATTGATTATCTGTTCTTCTTTGACTTGGTCAGATCACGACGTGATCTTATCTTATAATTGCGTTATATTACGATTCTTTCTCATTTTAAGATCGTTTCATTTTTACGATCTTCTTATCTTCTTTCCAATCATATTGTCTTATGATTATTAGAATCAGGTGTCCCCTGATCCTTTACTTTTTGCCTTTTAAGATTATTCTTTGATCATTTGCGTATTATCTTAACGTATTCTTTATGAATTTCTAAATTCATTCAAGATCATTTAAACCTCATTCGAGTGTTAACATCTTCTTTCTTTTCATCTACCTTGTTTACGGTTATAGTCTAAGGTACACTTACCTAAGATTTATAACCCTTAGCTCTGATACCAACTGTAACGACCCCAAAATTGAGACTATTTCTCTTCCCGATCTTGTGCGTTAAATACTATCTTGATCTAGCATTACATCGTAATTAGATGTAATAACAGTTGAAAATGCGAATAATTTAAAACTTTTCTTTTTATCTTTCCTTCGTTACCTGAATCGCAACCTTTACGATTACATACTTCAGAATCATAGTTACTATATGATTCAGTTTATCAGAGTTATTGTATAAGAATTCAAGTCTGAATACAACATCCTTTATATCTCGAATAATTCAATATTTACACATCAAAAATCGTCATCACGATGTAATATAGTTCCTACTTAAAGGAAACATCATATATGCACGCACGCTTCTATTCTTTATCATCCGGATAGCTAGAAATCGTGTTGCGTATCGTACCTGCAAAAATTATATTTTTGCAAGACTGAGCTCGACAGTCCAGCAAATCTAACAATTTTCATGCTTCATATAACACGTAGTTTCATGCTCAACATATATCTCATAATTCTTTATACCATTCATGCATCATCACTTTAAACAATATATGTTCATATCATATATCACATATATATTGAGTTCCATAACTCAATCAGCTTAGTCATATATTGACTTTCACAGTTTATAACATATAACATGTAATTCAACATATTCTTAAAGATCTCATATAATAACCAATTCATAGAATCACAAAGAAACTGAAAGACTTGCCTGTTTTGTTTTTTTTCGTTTATCGCTATATGCTCATCGAACGTCCGTTTTATAACTTTACTTGTTATTCTCTGTACATTACTCTTCGTCATATAACCTTTTCTTCCTTCAAGTTAATCAGCTTATCTTCACATTGGGAAGGCTCAATGACATTGAGAATCCCAACACAAAGATTTCATGCGTAGAATTAAAATAGGCTTGACCCTCATCCACAAGTCCTGAATGATTACCAGTTGCTAAAAGTCCAACAAATGTGACACTATCAGGTTTCATTTCCCTATCCTTCGTATGCTCAAACAGTTCTATCGCTTTTATCCCAAGCCCATAATTTGCAAATCCGTTTATTATGTCATTCCATGAGACAACATTATGGCAACTCCTTTGTTAAACACAGAACATGCATATCTAATACAACCACATTTAGCATACATATTTACAAGTGCGTTACCAACCCTTACATCCTTGTCCAACCTTATTCGAATTAGATGGGCATGATACGAAAATATGTCTCATAAGCCATTATTTCCGAAACACTGCCCTCACTATTTAATTGAAATATTACCCTTCTCCCCTCCTTCAAGAACTTAGTTTTTTTTTATATACAAATACTCTGAATCTCAAAAACCCCGCCAAACTTAAAACAAATATATGACATAATCTGAAATATCAATCTTTTGCTTGGACAATAATTGATACCCACAAAGCTTACTCTGAATCAGGAAACCCATTTTCCCATTTTAGAAGACTAAACAATAAGAACATTAGAATTTAGATCTAAAATCTTACTTGGTGCAAACTCATGCATATCAATCTTCTAAGATTCAAATATTCAAGCAAGCCCAGTTCATGATATGCCCAAGAAAATCAAAACTCGAGAGAACCCGAATCTCTTAGAACTCCCTTTTTAGGGAAAAGGGTTTACAGAGCATCAAAGTTGTTTCTACTGAGTTCACACCACACTCCTCCTTTGAGTTATTGCTTCTAGTATGGTGAGATTTGTCACAAGGATTAAGGAACTCTTGAATTTCTAGCTTGGTAGAAAAAGGAATTGGGCAGAGTAGTTTTTTTTTAGAACGGAAAGAGAAGCAGGGGATTGAGAGTGAGTAATGTTTATAAGGTTACTTGAACAATTCTCTTATTCATCATATTAGTGATTAGTGTCTTACCATGCCTATTAACCCAACACGTCTTGCTTTACAAAATGACTCATCATATGCTGACTTCCTAATTCATACCACATATTCAATGTACACCAATACATGTATTATTAATAAAATATGATTTTGGTAAATTTATACATATAAATATATATATAAATATCTCCATTAAAAATGGAATTAACCAAATTCAAAATAACACTTTTAGTGTAACAGATTAACCATTTAAATAGTTTATTTAAACTTTATAAACAAATTTCTTTGTTTCCTCCCATAAATTGTCTTTAAACAATTTATTTAACATATACATAATATATATTTATTCATAATAATGTTATCGCCCTTCAAGACTTAATATTCAAATTATATTATTTCATAATATAATTTGAATTTAATCTCAATTAATTATTTTTCCTTCACTTTCATATTTCAATTCGTATTTACTCAAACTAACTAAATTAATAGTTTAATTAACTATTAACTCTCATTCCAAAATATATGTATATATTTTTACTTGCTTATACATATACATATTAAATTCACCACATAAATCACATAAATATATACAACATATATATATTTATGCTCATTACATCTCACAATAAGAATTTTATATATTAAATTCTTACTTTAATATTTTTCGAAAGTCCAGGTTATCACAGAACTAACATCAAGTCTCCTTTTTACATGCTAATAATTCTTTTAAAAATAAATAAGTTATATTTGCAGCTCATTACAAACAAGCTTCGCGATTATTTCTAGTACATCAAAAGTTTATTTGATGGAGATCATATTATAAGAAGCCCAAGACACGATAAGATGTTGGTAGGGTTGCAATGTTATTTTGGCATACTTCACCATCGTACCAGATGTCAGTCTTGTTTGACATGAATGACACAATAAGTGATCGCGACTGTGTTATAACAAATGATATGTTGACTCCTACTTCACCTTACACATGTAGCAGTTCACCACATGCTTGCCCCTCTGCCATAAGCTCTCTTGAGTTTTTAGTTAAGAAGAACTTTATTAGGAAGATTGTTTATCCAAAACAGCAACCAGATAAAAGCTTTCCTCACCGACACCAAAAGACACCCTATCCCCAAAGAACTTTATAGAGAAAGATGTATTTGAGAAAATCATTGCACTTTTATTTGTACAAATACCCCAAAGAATATCAAACATCACACATAGCCATAAAATTCATTTTTTCTTCTTCCAAAATAACTAAACCTAATCTGCAGAAAACTCTCAAGAGAAGAAGAGCAAACCCAAGCCTCATTAAACAACATAAACAATGAACTCCAAAATATACTACTAAGGAAGAGTGAAGAAAACGATGACCACGAAACTGATTATGCATACACATAACACAAATTTCCAGGGACAAAAGCTTATTAAGCTTAAATCTTTTTGCGAAAGTCAGTTATGTCGAGCCTTTTCAGCACATCAGACCATACAAAAGCCTTGATCTTTGAATGAACCTTAGCCTTCCATATACAAATATTAAGTTTGACTAAATAACAGGCCGATGACGAAGAAGAAATCGAACGTATGGGTGAAGGCGAAATTTTCCGAGGGACCAAAGAACGAAGTCTCCAATCTGAAGTAGAACAGAGAGAACATGAAGATAGAAGAGGATAGATAAAACATCTTCAGATTCCCTACCATTAAGTTTATGAAAAATGGAAATTCCAAGAGAGTCCACTACAAGATATAACAAGGAAACTCAAGATAAGAATATTATGCAAAGAAGATGAACAAAAAAGCATAGGAAAACGTAAGTTTCAAAGAAACATCACCTAACCAAGGTCCTCCCAAAATCTTATGAGATTTCCATTCCCCAAGTAGTAACTGACCAATGGCAAAAAAGAACTGAATCCTTGACAAATAAACTTTCAAGGCCTCGGCTGAGTTACTAACCATTCTTTGCCAAAGAGAGTTCGGCTCCAATGTAAAAGGCCAAATCCACTTATCAAAAGAACAAGTTCTCAGACACAAATTCTCCAACACTAAAACCCCCTCCTCCCTAGAACGACAAACAACGTTCATCAAGCCACCAAATCATTCCTCTCTTTCATCGCATCTTCTTGTATAAATTGTCTCATATCCCCTCAAGATTGTTTAACCCCTACCTACTGGAAGGTTAAAAAGAGAAAAAAATAGATAGGAATAGTCTCGAGACACAACTAACTATAGTAATCCTACCACCAAGAGAGA
Source organism: Panax stipuleanatus (assembly GCA_020205555.1). Classification (NCBI taxonomy): domain Eukaryota; kingdom Viridiplantae; phylum Streptophyta; class Magnoliopsida; order Apiales; family Araliaceae; genus Panax; species Panax stipuleanatus. The sequence goes on along the minus strand of CM035117.1, from coordinate 150,933,199 downwards.
AAAAACCACCCTTCCACCCATCAAGAACCTTCTCAATTCTCGCTACCACCGGATACCAAAACGGCCTTAAACTAAGGTGACCCCCTAAAGGCACCCCTAAAAAGGTAATAGGAAGCTCCTAGTCCTATATGATGAAAACTACCAATGAAGCATACTCAATATACATATATTGAATATTAATCTTCGTCAACCCTCCAAATTGTACCAGCAAAACTGCACCTAGGAACATTAATCTTTAGGCTTAATATACATATAAACAATCGAAGAACAATGAGAACATTCTCCAATCCTCGTCAACCATCCAAAAGGAACAAAATAATGTGATCTGCAAAAATGAAGATGAGAGGCCCTCACCTCTTCTCTACCAACAGGACACCATTCTATCAACCCCCTTCATAACTAGTGAGCATCCTAATTAGCACATTAACAAATAAAGGGGTGAAAAAAATGGGATTAGGATCACTCTTTAACGCTTGTTAACCAAAATTTGGCATCTATTCTTTCTATTTAGTATATTAATAAACTGAGATCAATGTTGCCTAGATCGTGATTCGATGGAGTACGTGAAATGAAATTAGGAACGGAAAGCGTTACTTTTCATGGTACGCTAGGAATAGATTTCTTCAAGTCTCTTAGTAGGTATGACATAAATCTATCCGGAACATGGTACGCTAAGGTAACTTTCTAAAAATATGTAGTTCAAACTAGTTGATATATTACTGAAACTGGTTGAGTTGTTTTCAAGTGGAGTGTCACAAACGAGATTACGCCTCGCTTACTTGACGACACGCACAAGGCGCTCAGTTGGTACATTAGGTGGCATTTCCTAAAATTTTCTTTTATGTATTAGGTTTTGGATACAGTGTTCTAGATTTACTACGTAATTTTGTACTTGTAAATATCCTAGATATTTTAGAGGATGATTCTAAATAGTAGATCCTAGCCTTCCATTAGATTTGATCTTAACCATTTGTCGTATGCCCAAGCACTATATAATAGAATTTTCATCATCTGTAAAACATAGAGCAAAGTTAAAATCATACTTATTGTAATAGTAGTTTAAGTAAATAGGTAAAAAGAAAAGTTTTGGATAGCTATATTTAATATTTCTAAAACAAGAGTGTACTAAGTTTTGAAAGTTCGTACCAACTCGCTATATTTGCTACCGTGAGAGATGTTTTATTATGTTGATACAGTTAAACTAGCAGTAGTATTTTTGTTAGAATTTTTTTTTTCTTAGGCGCATCAAGGAGTATCTATATTATTTTTATGCAACTTGTCATAGTTGGCTATATTTCTTTAATTAATGACATCAACCTCTTCCTTTTCACACAAACTCGACACTTAAATATTATCGAATCTACCATATAGAGCCGCACAAGACACCTTAATAATATTTCTTGGAGACCTTTTCGCTTCCTAAAATGCCATATTTTATGGTAATTCCTATTTTATCTTTATGACTCCAACTTTACTTATCTTCTTAATTTAACTTCAAAATTTTAACTTTACTATTTTTCCTTCAAAATTAAAATTTAACTTTTTAAAAAAATCATAACATAATAAATTACAAGCAACGCGTCTGTTATAGGCTAGTATTCATTAGCTGTTTCCCAAGAATTACTAATTTATATGAACTTCTACGTATTCTTTCTCCTCTCCTTTTCTCAGTTTAATATATTGGGTATTAGTTCATTTTTTGGAATTCATTAAAAAAATCATAAAACTAATAGAATAGTAGGTAACTACTAGAGCTAAACACCCATTATATGAAAACAAGACGCACATAATGTTTGTTCAATCTTTAACCACACATACAGAAACACCCATATACCTTGCGTCCAACAAAAGGATTGGGAAAGACAAGGTCCTCATAGACGCAGTTATCGGCAATGAGAGGCTCCACCGAAGCGATATCACGGCCGTTGATTCCTCCGTAGAACTTCCTTACAACATTTGAAGCCGAATCCACTTCTAATTCTGTTGTTGTAATGTTTGTTGGGTTGCTGCAATTTAAGACCCAATTCCATTTTCTTGTTCTTTGGCTATAATTGTTTGCGATTGTAGTGTTATGGCATTTGTGTTTGGATTTGATAATTGGGTTTAAAGAGTGACAAGGGGTGAGGCTTATTGTTTCAATTTTGGCAAGTGGAGTGAGTGAAGAGGTGGTGGCTATGTCTATCACCACCATCATGATCAATGATGAATCCCAAGATAGATAATAAAATAAACCGAGCTGAACCCTTGAACAAATGAGTTATACATTTTATTTAAGCAATAATGATACCATAAAATAATCACATAAACTATAATATTGATGTGGTAATATGTGATTTATTGTTGAGTTAAATGAATCATGTTAACAACAAATTACATACTACCACGTCAGTAGTATGTGATGTTTATGTTACCCATGATAGTAGCATTATTTTTATTTAAGTTCACAGATCGAATATAGTTATATACCCTACAGGCTATAGCAGTTAAAAAAATTATATAATTAATTAATTTTAAAATTAATCAAGACCCTATACTAGGGCTGCAAACGAACCGAACCGTTCGCGAACCGGTTCAGTTCGAGCTCGGTTCGGTTCAAGTTCGACTTACTCGTCTAGTCGAGTTCGCACAGAGTATTCTGTTCGATTGCTCGATTGAACATGTTCGCGAACTGTAAGACCTCAAATTTTATGAATAAGATTTAATTTTCTTTATATTTTATTTTAAAATAGTAAGGTGTTGATTTGATGAATGCGGTAACTTATGGGGTAATTTGTGCAAGTTTTACAAAGTAAGCAAGTGGTCATAAAATATTCGTTGTATCGGAAAATATTCGTTTGGTCGATAAATATTTTTTTTGTCGGAGAATATTCGTACGACGGCGAGGTCATTGGTGGACCCCACAACGAAATAAATGTCGGATATAGAAAGCGACAAAAATAATCTTTTTATAAAATAACTGCGTAGTTGTTATCGTTAGTACTGTTGAAATACCCGGTGGTTAAAATACAGTAATACGCGGTGTTGCACAGTAGCATACTGTATTGCACAGTATTTCGAATTATTGATTCTTACGTAGGAATGCACTTACTCAATTATTGCTACAGTAATTACTGTTCAATATTTTATATTATTGATTCAATAATTGCATAATATTTTATTGGTTCAATATTTGCTATGTTGATATTTTATATCAATAAGTGCTACTTTACTATTTTATATTAGTGATTCAATAATTGTCATTGCATAGTATTTCAAATTATCAAATCAATAATTCATATTATTTGAATAATATTATTAGATAGCATTATTGGCAATGTATAAGGAAGTTCTGTCTAGGAAAGGGGTTGATTAATTGCGCGCCAGTAAGGAAAAATCCTTATCGGAAGGCCCCCTCTTTCCTGGGAACGACTTAGTTGTCAATATTGTAGTTCTGTAATATTATTTGTGAATAATTAATTTTTGATATATATGATAAGAAAATATTTATTCAATGTGAATTTTTTTAACGTAGGAATTTTTAGCATGTGACATTGGTTGAAAGTTGGTATTTTATCTTTTCTGATAAAATAATTCATTCAAATATGTTATTATAATATTACATTATAGTAGTATGATATGATTATATAATAGTATGATTTTTATAATTAGAATGTAACATTATTATATTAAATTCATGGTATAAAAGTTAAGCGAAGTGGAAGAGTACAAATTGAATTTGAACTTTTATGATGCAAACAATGATGTCATCGGAGCGATGAGATAAACAAGGATGTCATCGAAGCGATGAGGTAAGCAATGATGTCATAGGATCGATGATGTAAGCGATGATGTCATAAATTATGACGAAAAAATTATTTTATCCTTACCCTGCCGAGCCTATAAATAGAAGCTCATTTCTTCATTATTTCTCACCAATTCACTAAAGCTATAGAAAAAGAAAGTATAGAGAGAATAAGAGAGAAAGAATAAGAGTATTCTGCTATTACACTAGTGCAGTCTCTAAAATTTTAAGGTAAGGGGTATTATTTCTTTCGTATTCATGAAGATAGTTATTTTTTTTCAATACTCGTAAGGGTTGTTATTCCATTCTTTATTATTCTATTGGAATAACCTGTCTACGCGGACTACCGCATGCTTGGTGAATAATCCTTCGTTTTCAGTTGTTATTAAATTGTGAAAATAATCTGTCTGAGCGGACTATCGCCAGACGGGTGAAAATCTAATTGCAGTTTTATATATTGTTTCATTTCAGATTTCTAACTATAAACTTACTACGGTAAGTATTGCTTCTATAATTCCTGAAATGATCAGAAATTTCTTAAGTTTTGCGATTCATCTAATATCATTTCACTGAAATATTGGTCTGAACTTTTTTGTGAAATTTTTATCTTTTTTTGTCGAGTTACTATTCACTAGTTACTATTCACGGGATACTATTCACTGTAAAAAAATATTTTTTTTCTTTCCAAATCATCTTTGATTGGATTCAGATTTTGATCTTCATTCTTCAACTCTGGATAAATTCTCGAATATTTGTCCTTTATCTCACTGTATTCGTTATTCGTATTGTTTTCATCATCCTCAGTCCTAAATGGTGATATAACTGAATATCTTTGGCCTGTAGTGCAAAGATGAATGATTACTTGATGAATATCTTTGGCCTGTAGTGCAAAGATGAATGATTATCTGATGAATATTTTTGACCCGTAGTGCAAAGATGGACAGGTGTTGAGATGAACATGACCAACTGGTGATACAAATGAATATCTTTGGCCCGTAGTGCAAAAGATGAATATTTGATTCGAGATGTATACTGATTGATGTTACATGAATAAAATATTGATGATGGACTTTTAAATCAAAGAAGATAGTAGACATCATTCTCTACTTAACTCTTCTAATGAATTGTTATTTTCGCTGCGAATATTGATCTAAAACGTGTTGTCCATAATATTTTATCTGATTTATTAAAGGTTAACGATAATTTATTTTTCATTATCTTAGTCATAATATTCTTTACTGGGCTAGTTGAGCTCACCCTTTTCTTCTATTGTTCTCTTCAGGAAATGAGAATATCGCGGGTACTAGTCGGAGAATGGAGTTATGGTCCGAGTTAGAGCTGTAGAAGTCCTCACTATTTTTTTTAAAAAATAGTGTGATAATATATGTAATGAGGACTTAGTTTGAATGTTAATATTTTTTACATGTCTGTATTGACACTCACAATTGTGTGATCGTATTTTGCACGACTGTTTGATATGAAGGATTGTATTTGGATTCTGTACCATGTATTTGGCGACTCAGAATGAGTTGAGTATTGAACCTATTTTGGGGGCGTCACAGTTGGTATCAGAGCTTAGGGATATGATCTATGACGGAGATCTGGGAATAGAACTAGGAGGGGAGAGACGAGTAAATCCTTCGCTAGTGTGTCCTACCTAAGCTTATTTGATATTTAATTGGTCAGTCGGAGAATAGGGTTAATATGTGATATGTTAATTTGTTTAATTAACCCTTGTTTTATGGTAGTATTTGCGAATGGCAGCTGAAAATCTAATCGTTGAGGCACCGCTAATCACCAATCAGGATAATGTAATGTCGGGAGAAGAAGAAATTAGAAATATCCATGTGGTGAGTGAAGAATTAATAGTTGCACCCGAGCTAGTCGCAGAGGTAGCAGCTGAGAGTAAGGAAGAAGAGAAACTTGAGGAGGAGGATTTATTAGGAGAATTTTATGATCGAAATGTAGAACTGCAAGATCGTATTCATGAGTTAGAAGCATAGGGTGAAGAACGACAGACAGCCGTGGAACAAAGGGATACAACAATTCAAGAAAGGGATACAGAAATTCAAGATTTTGCTACTCGATATGCGAGGCTTGAACAGAAGCTCTCTCTGGTAGAGCATATGATATTAGAGCTGGAATCTGAAAATGCAAATGTCAACGATAAGCTGAAAGAAGAAGCAACGGAACGAGTGAGAATTGAAGATGCATGGGTAAAAGCCGCACGACGCGTTGATATTTTAGAAAGAGACGTCCGATCCAAGAAGGCCAAAATAGACGATAGGATTTCACTTTTTGGACAGCAATTGGAAGAATCCAACATCGAGTTTGGAATTACCATGTGCATAGCGGTCAACCCCAATTCGATATGGATCGAAGAGTAATGATTCAAATCATGGATCAGGAGTGTGACGAAGCAGTTGAGGGTGGAATAAGCTTTATAGCAAAGTCAAGACCAGTTGGAATAGTGACACCAAAGACTGTCCCAGACAAATTAAAGTCGGTGGTTCTTGAAAGAGCGTTTGTCGTGACTGCCCAAAATGCGAGGAACCCGAATGAATTTATCACGGGTTAGTTAATCATAAATTTTTGCGAAGTCTATACCTTATTAGATACCGGTTCTACCCATTCTGTTATTTCACCTACTTGTGCTCAACGTTTGAACTTGACTTCTGAGAAATTAGACTTTGACTTATCTGTTGAAACTCCGTTGGGTGAAACCTTCGTTACATCTACAGTTACAAATCTTGTTGATTCAAATTGGTACCCTCACACTACCTGTGGATTTTATATCTTTAAAAATACTTGCATTTGACGTGATTTTAGGAATTGACTGATTAACCACTTATTATGCCAAAATTGATTGTTTTCGTAAGGTTGTTAATTTTCATATTTCTAATCAACCTGTTGTGCGAATCCAAACCACCAAACCACTAAAATCAGTCAATGTCATTTCAAGTCATAAAGCTATTCGTTTTTTGAAAAACGGATGTTAAGCTTTCTTAGCCCATGTCACTGATTTAAACCAGAATACGTCAGATTTAAATGATATTTCTATTGTTAATGAGTTTTCTGATGTATTTCCAGAAAAGCTTCCCGGTCTATCCCCAGAATGTGAAGTTGAATTCTTTATTGACCTTGAACCCGGTACAAAACTAATTTCTAAAACCCCATATCGAATGACTCATATTGAACTTCAGGAGTTAAAGGTCCAACTATAGGAGTTGTTAAACATCGATTTTATTCGTTCTAATACATCTCATTGGGGTGCTCCTGTTTTATTCATAATGAAGAAAGACGGTAGTATATGATGTTGTAGTGACTATCGGTGTGACGCCCCAAAATAGGTTCAATACTCAACCCATTTTGAGTCGTCAAATACACTCAACAAAATTCAAATACAATCTTTCATATCACACGGTCGCGCAAAATACGACCACACAACTGTGAGTGTCAATACAGACATGTAGAAAATATTAACATTCAAACTAAGTCCTCATTACATTTATTATCACACTATTTAAAATTAAAAAAATAGTGATAACTTCTACAGCTCTAACTCGGACCATCACTCCATTCCCCGACTGGTAACCGCGATATTCTTATTTCCTGAAGAGAACAATGGAAGAAAAGGGTGAGCTCAACTAGCTCAGTAAAGAATATTATGACTAAGATAATGAAAAATAAATTATCGTTAGCCTTCAATAAATAAGATAAAATATTATGGACAACAAGTTTTAGATCAATATTCGCAGCAGAAATAACAATTCATTAGAAGAGTTAAGTAGAGAATGATGTCTACTATCTTCTTTGATTTAAAAGTCCATCATCAATATTTTATCCCTGTAACATCAATCAATATACATCTCGAATCAAATATCCATCTTTACACTACGGATCAAAGATATTCATTTGTATCATCAGTTGGTTATGTTCATCTCAACACCTGTCCATATTTACACTACGGGGCAAAGATATTCATCAGGTAATCATTCATCTTTACACTACAGGCCAAAGATATTCATCACGTAATTATTCATCTTTGCACTACAGGCCAAAGATATTCAGTTATATCACCATTTAGAACTGAGAATGATGAAAAATAATACGAATAACGGATCTAGTGAGATAAAGGACAAATATTAGAGAATTTATCTATAGTTCAAGAATTAAGATCAAAACTTGAATCCAATTAAAGATGATTTGGAAGAAAAAAAATATTTTTTTTACCGTGAATAGTATCTTATAAATAGTAATTCGTGAATAATAACTCGACATGAAATGATAAAAATTTTACAAGAAAGTTTAGACCAATATTCCAGTGAAATAATATTAGATGAAGCGCAAAACTCAAGTAATATCTGATCATTTCAGGAATTATAGAAGCAATACTTACCGTAGTAAGTTTAGAGTTAGGAATCTGAAATAAATCAATATACGAAATTGCAATTGAATTTTCACCCGTGTGGCGGTTGTCCGCTCAGACAGAATATTTTCATAATTTAATAACAACTGAATACGAAGGGTTATTCACCAGGCATGCGGTAGTCCGCGTAGACAGGTTATTCCCACAGAATAATAAAAAATAGAATAACAACAGGATTTCACCATGCATGCGGTAGTCCACGTAGACAGGTTATTCCAACAGAATAATAAAGAATGGAATAACAACCCTTACGAGTATTGAAAGAAAATAACTCTCTTCATGAATACGAAAGAAATAATACTCCTTACCTTAAAATTTGGAGACTGTACTAGCGTAATAGCAGAGTACTCTTCTTTTTTCTCTCTTATTCTCTCTATACTTTCTCTCTCTATAGCTTTAGTGAATTGGTGAGAAATAATGAAGAAATGAGCTTCTATTTATAGGCTCGGCAGAGTAAGGGTAAAATAGTCTTTTTGTCATAATTTATGACGTCATCGCTTACATCATCGATCTATGACATCATTGCTTACCTCATCGCTCCGATGACATCATTGCTTACCTCATCGCTCCGATGACATCATTGTTTGCATCATAAGAGTTCAAATTCAATTTGCACTCTTCCACCTCGTTTAACTTTTATACCATGAATTTACTATAATAATGTTACCATTCAAATTATAAAAATCATACTATTATATAATCACATCATACTACTATAATGTAATATTATAATAATATATTTGAATGAATTATTTTATCGGATAAGATAAAATATCAACTTTCAACAAATGTCACATGTTAAAAATTTCTCCGTTTAAATCCACATTAAATAAATATTTTCTTATCATATATATCAAAAATTAATTATTCACAAATAATATTACAGAACTACAATATTGACAACCAGGTCGTTCTTAAGAAAGAGGGGGTCTTCTAATAAGGATTTATCCTTACTGGCGCGCAATTAATCAACCCCTTTCCTAAAAAGGACTTCCTTAGATATTGCCAATAATGCGATCTAATAATATTATTCAAATAATATGAATTATTGATTTGATAATTTAAAATAATGTGCAATGACAATTATTGAATCAATAATATAAAATAGCAAAGTAGCACTTATTGATATAAAATATCAACGTAGCAAATATTAAACCAATAAAATATTATGCAATTATTGAATCAATAATATAAAATATTGAACAGTAATTACTGTAATGAGTAAGTGCCTTCCTATGTAAGAATCAATAATTCGAAATACTGTGCAATACCGTGTGTTACCGTGCAACACCGCGTATTACTGTATTGTAACCACCGGGTATTTCAACAGTACTAACGGTAACAGTTTTGCTGTTATTTTTATAAAAAGATTACTTCTGTCGCTTTCTATATTCGACATTCATTCCGTTGTGGGGTCCACCAATGACTGCGCCGTCTTACGAATATTCTCCGACAAAAAAAAATTTCCTCGACCAAACGAATATTCTCCGACACAATGAATATTTTATAACCACTTGCTTACTTTGTAAACTTTGCACATTTCACCCATAACTTATCACATTTATAAAATCAACACCTTACTATTTCAAAATAATATATAAAGAAAATTAAATCTTATTCATAAAATTTGGGGTCTTACAACCTCCCCTCCTTATAAAATTTTATCCTCGAAATTGACGTACGTACCTGGTATGTCGAAAAGGTGAGGATACCTCATTTTCATTTCCGATTCTAACTCCCAGGTCATTTCCTCGATATCATGGTTCTCCACAAAACTTTAACTTGAGGTATAACCTTTGAGCGTAGGACATGTTCCTTCCTATCCAAGATCTTAACAGGTACCTCCTCGTATGTTAAATTTTCGACTATCTCGTCTGGTTCTAACTCAATAATGTGATTTGGATCTTTCATATATTTACGAAGCACAGATATGTGAAAAACGTTATGAACACGAGACATGCTTGGAGGTAAGGCGAGTCTATAGGCCACATTTCCTACTTGGTCAAGGATTTCAAATGGACCAATGATCGTGGGTTGAGTTTTCCTCTCTTTCTGAATCTTGTAACTCCTTTCCATGGAGCATCACGTAATAATACATGATCTCCGACATTAAACTCCACGTCCCTTCGATGAAGATCAGCATAACTCTTTTGTCGATCTTGTGTAGTTTGTATACGTTGCCAGATCGTTTGAATCTTTTCCGTAGTCATACGTACTAACTCCGGTCCTAACAATGTTGCTTCACCCACCTCGTACCATCATACTGGAGAACGACATTTTCGTCCATACAACGACTCGAATGGAGCCATGCCTATACTTGCCTGATAACTGTTATTGTAGGAGAATTCCACCAATGGTAGGTACTTATCCCAACTCCTTTTGAAGCCTAGAACACAGAGTCTCAATAGATCTTCAAGAGTTTGGATAGTCCTTTCCGATTGCCCGTCCGTTTGTGGATGATATGCCGAACTGAATCGTAAATCCGTGCCCATAGCTTTCTGCAAACTGACCCAAAATCGTGAAGTGAATCTTGGGTCACGATCCGAAACTATGGATACTGGCATGCCATGCAATCTCACAATCTCATTCGCGTACATACGAGCAAGACGTTCAAGGGAATAAGTCTCTCGTATCGGCAAGAAATGAGCAGACTTGGTTAATCTATCAACAATAACCCAAATTGCATCTATGCCTTGAGAAACCTTGGGAAGACCCGTAACAAAATCCATGGTAATGTGTTCCCACATCCACTTTGGAATCTCAAGTGGTTGCAACCTTTGGCATTTGATGCTCCGCCTTGACACGTTGACACGTTAAACACCTCGAGATGAACTCCGCGATCTCTCTCTTCATATTGCTCCACCAAAATGTATGTCGAAGATCACGATACATTTTGGTACTTCCAGGATGGATTGCAAACGATGTGTTGTGTGCCTCCATCATGATTCTATACTTCAAATCAGAATCATCAGGAACATAAAGTCTGGAGTTGACTCGAAGTATTCCTTCTTCATCAATCCTTGCTTCTGGAATAGCACCTTCTTACACCTTCTTCCTCATATTCATCAGCTCCGGGTCTGTAGCTTGAGCAGCTTTAACTTTAACAATCAAAGCTGGTTCTACGCGTATACTTGATATCATCGCATGGGTCCCCGGAGTCTTGAACTCTATCTCCATCTTTTGTAAATCACACAAAATAGGCCTTGAAAGCATCGCATTCGTTCCCGCATATGATCTTCTACTCAACGCGTCAACAATAACGTTCGCTTTTCCAGGATGGTATTGGATGGTATGATCGTAATCTTTCAACAGCTCAAGCCAACGTCATTGCTGCATGTTGAGTTCCTTCTGGGTGAAGAAATACTTGAGGCTCTTATGATCCGTATAGATCTCCACTTTCTCCCCATACAGGTAGTGTCTCCAGATCTTCAACGCGAAAATGACTGCTGCCAACTCTAGATCATGAGTAGGATAATTCCTCTCATATTCCTTGAGTTGTCGCGAGGCATAGGCTATGACTTTCCCATATTGCATGAGAACACATCCTAACCTTTTGCCCGAAGCATCGCTGTAAATGACAAATCCATCCGAACCAGATGGTATCGTCAGAACAGGTGCCGAAATGAGTCTCCTCTTGAGCTCTTGAAAGCTCTTCTCGCATTCCTCGTTTCATACGAATTTTGTATCTTTTCAAGTCAGCTGAGTTAATGGAGTAGCGATTCGAGAAAATCCTTCCACGAATCTTCGATAATAACTAGCTAAGCCCAGAAAGCTACGTACTTCGGTCACTGACTTCGGTTGCTCCCAACTTTGTATTGCTTCAATCTTCGCCGGGTCAATAGATACTCCACGTTTTAATACTATGTGCCCTAGGAATGCTACCTCCTCAAGCCAGAACTCACATTTCTTCAGCTTGGCATATAACTTGTTTTCACGAAGCCTTTGAAGTAGTAGCTTCAAGTGGTGCTCATGATCTTCACGGCTTTTGGAATAGATGAGGATGTCATCAATAAAGACAACCACGAACTGATCCAAATATTCCTTGAATACACGGTTCATCATATCCATAAAAGCAGCAGGAGCATTAGTCAATCCAAAAGACATGACTAAGAATTCATAATGCCCGTACCGAGTTCTAAAGGCAGTTTTCAGAATATCCTCAGTTTTAATCTTTAACTGATGATATCCAGAACGAAAATCGATATTTGAAAAGAATTGTGCACCTTGCAACTGGTCGAACAGGTCATCAATACGAGGTAACGGATACCTATTCTTGATGGTGACATGGTTCAACTCCCAATAGTCAATACAAAGTCGCATACTCCCGTCTTTCTTCTCTACGAATAAAACAGGAGCACCCCAAGGAGATGTACTAGGACGAATGAAACCAATGTCTAACAACTCCTGTAGTTGGACCTTTAACTCTTGAAGTTCAATAGGAGCCATTCGATATGGGGTTTTAGAAATGGGTTTTGTACAGGGTTCAAGGTCAATAAAGAATTCAACTTCACGTTCTGGGGGTAGACCAGGAAGTTCTTCGGGAAATACATCAGGAAACTCATTAACAACAGAAATATCATTCAAACCTGACGTATTCTGATTTAGATCAGTGACATGGGCTAAGAAAGCTTGACATCCATTTTTCAATAAACGAATAGCTTTATGACTTGAAATAACATTGATTGATTTTAGTGGTTTGGTTGTTTGAATTCGCACAATAGGTTGGTTAGGAATATGAAAATGAACAACCTTACGAAAACAATCAATTTTGGCATGATAAGTGGTCAACCAGTCAATTCCTAAAATCACATCAAATGCAAGTATTTTCAACGATATAAGATCAACAATTAGGGTGAGGGTACCAATTTGAATCGAGCAAGATTTGTAAACTGTAGATGTAACGAAAGTTTCTCCCAACGGAGTTTTAACAGATAAGTCAAAGTCTAATTTCTCAGGTGTCAAGTTCAAACGTTGAGCACAAGCAAGTGAAATAAAAGAATGGGTAGCACCCGTATCTAATAAAGTGTAAACTTCGCAAGAGTTTATTATCAGCTTACCCGTAATAACCTCGTTCGGGTTCCTTGCTTGTTGGGCAGTCACGACAAAAGATCTTCCAGGAACCACTGACTTTGACTTGTTAGGGATAGCCTTTGGAGTCACCATCCCTGCTGGACTTGGTTTCGCTACAGGACACACTCGAGCTATGTGCCCTTCCTTTCCACAGTTATAACACAACTTGGATTGTTGTGTGCAGTTGGGGCTGATGTGTCCCTCTTGCCCTCATTTATAGCATACGACCAGCGGTCGTTCTCTTTCCCTAGAAACAATTGATGTTGGTGCTGCTGTCGATGCTTTCACGTTCTCATTGTTGTACCTTCTCTTCTTGAAATCTCTCCCCGACTCACTTCTTCTATTATCATGGCCACGATTACCACCGGAGTGGTTACCGCTTCTGGCATGATACTTTTCTCCCCGTTGGTTGTCATTGTTCCGATGACTGCTGCCACCGGTACGACCTTGGTTGTTGTCCCTTGGTTGAACATAATCATTATCTCGTTCTAATAACTGGGCCCTGTTCACTACATCCGAATATAGAGAAAATTTGTGAGAAATGAGGTATTGACGAATCTCGGGTTTCAAACCTCTCAGAAACATCCGTGTCATACGTTCCTCATTCTCTACCAAATGAGGTGCAAACCGGGATAACTCCACGAATTTAGCCTCGTACTGGGACACAATCATGTTGTTCTATTCCAGTCTGATGAACTCTACCTCTTTCATGTGACGAATACTTTCTGGAAAGTACTTGTCATTGAACAGTTTCTGGAATGCCCCCCAAGTCATCTTGAATGTGGCAAGCTAGGTACGCTCCACAGATTCCCACCAGTAATCTACTTCTCCACGGAACATAAAGGTGGCAAATGGAACCTTTTGTTCCTCCGTGCATCCCAAGACATCAAATATCTTGGTAATTTGCTTAATCCAATTTTCTGCCTTGATTGGATCTGGCTTTCCCTAAAACTCTAGTGGTCCCAACTCTTTAAACTGCTTGGCAATGACAAGCCGCTAGTTGTTATTTCCACCAGTATTATGAACACGAGTCTCCCTCGTCTAGTTTTGCATGAACTGCTAAAAGCTTCTAAACATCCCGTCATTTATCATTTCTTCGGTAGGGTTGTTTACAGGAGGAATATAGCCTTCATGTTGCACGTTCTCCTCGTTGGTGATTAAAGGTGTCTCAACGGTCTCATTCACTCCATTGTTTTAATTTTTAGCTGCCATTCTCAAATACTGCCACAAAACAAGGGTTAATCAAACAAATTAACATATCACATATTAACCCTATGTTTCAACCGACCAATTAAATAACAATTAAGCTTAGGTAGGACACACTAGCAAAGGTTTTACTTGTCTCTCCCCTCCTAGTTCTATTCCCAGATCTCCGTCAGAGATAATATCCCTAAGCTCTGATACCAACTGTGATGCCCCCAAAATAGGTTTAATACTCAACCCATTTTGAGAGGCCAAATACACTCAACAAAATTCAAATACAATCTTTCATATCACACGGTCGTGCAAAATACGATCACACAACTGTGAGTGTCAATACAGACATGTAGAAAATATTAACATTCAAACTAAGTCTTCATTACATTTATTATCACATTATTTTTTTAAAAAAATAGTTAGGACTTCTACAGCTCTAACTCGGACCATCACTCCATTCCTAGACTAGTACCCACGATATTCTCATTTTCTGAAGAGAACAATGGAAGAAAAGGGTGAGTTCAACTAGCCCATTAAAGAATATTATGACTAAGATAATGAAAAATAAATTATCATTAGCCTTCAATAAATCAGATAAAATATTATGGACAACAAGTTTTAGATCAATATTCGCAGCGAAAATAACAATTCATTAGAAGAGTTAAGTAGAGAATGATGTCTACTATCTTCTTTGATTTAAAAGTCCATCAACAATATTTTATCCGTGTAACATCAATCAATATACATCTCGAATCAAATATCCGTATTTGCACTACGGGCCAAAGATATTCATTTGTATCATCAGTTGGTCATGCTCATCTCAACACCTGTCCATCTTTACACTACGGACCAAAGATATTCATCAGGTAATCATTCATCTTTGCACTACAGGCCAAAGATATTCATCACATAATTATTCATCTTTGCATTACAGGCCAAAGATATTCAGTTATATCATCATTTAGAACTGAGGATGATGAAAAATAATACGAATAACAGATCCAGTAAGATAAAGGACAAATATTAGAGAATTTATCCAGAGTTCAAGAATGAAGATCAAAACCTGGATCCAATCAAAGATGATTTGGAAGAAAAAAAATATTTTTTTATTGTGAATAGTACCCCATGAATAGTAACTTATGAATAGTAACTCGTGAATAGTAATTCGACATGAAAAGATAAAAATTTTACAAGAAAGTTCAGACCAATATTCCAGTGAAATAATATTAGATAAAGCGCAAAACTCAAGTAATATCTGATCATTTCAGGAATTATAGAAGCAATACTTACCGTAGTAAGTTTAGAGTTAGGAATCTGAAATGAAACAATATACGAAACTGCAATCGAATTTTCACCCGTCTGGCGGTAGTCCGCTCAGACAGATTATTTTCACAATTTAATAACAACTGAATACGAAGGGTTATTCACCAGGCATGCGGTAGTCCGCGTAGACAGGTTATTCCCACAGAATAATAAAGAATAGAATAACAACAGGATTTCACCATGCATGCGGTAGTCCGCGTAGACAGGTTATTCCAACAGAATAATAAAAAATGGAATAACAACCCTTACGAGTATTGAAAGAAAATAATTTTCTTCATGATACGAAAGAAATAATACCCCTTACCTTAAAATTTGGAGACTGTACTAGCGTAATAGCAGAATACTCTTCTTCTTTCACTCTTATTCTCTCTATACTTTCTCTCTCTATAGCTTTAGTGAATTGGTGAGAAATAATGAAAAAATGAGCTTCTATTTATAGGCTCGGCAGAGTAAGGGTAAAATAGTCTTTTTGCCATAATTTATGACATCATCGCTTACATCATCGATCTATGACATCATTGCTTACCTCATCGCTTCGATGACATCATTGTTTGCATCATAAGAGTTCAAATTCAATTTGCATTCTTCCACCTCGTTTAACTTTTATACCATGAATTTACTATAATAATGTTACCATTCAAATTATAAAAATCATACTACTATATAATCACATCATACTACTATAATGTAATATTATAATAATATATTTGAATGAATTATTTTATCAGACAAGATAAAATACCAACTTTCAACAAATGTCACATGTTAAAAATTTCTCTATTTAAATCCACATTAAATAAATATTTCCTTATCATATATATCAAAAATTAATTATTCACAAATAATATTACAGAACTACAATATTGACAACCAGGTCGTTCACAAGAAAGAGGGGGCCTTCCGATAAGGATTTATCCTTACTGGCGCGCAATTAATCAACCTCTTTCCTGGACAGAAGTTCCTTAGACATTGCCAATAATGCTATCTAATAATATTATTCAAATAATATGAATTATTGATTTAATAATTTGAAATAATGTGCAATGACAATTATTGAATCAATAATATAAAATAGCAAAGTAGCACTTATTGATATAAAATATCAACGTAGCAAATATTGAACCATTAAATATTATGCAATTATTGAATCAATAATATAAAATATTGAACAGTAATTACTGTAATAATAATTGAGTAAGTGCCTTCCTACGTAAGAATCAATAATTCAAAATACTGTACAATACCGTGTGCTACTGTGCAACACTGCGTATTATTGTATTTTAACCACCGGGTATTTCAACAGTACTAACGGTAACAGTTTTGCAGTTATTTTTATAAAAAGGTTACTTCTGTCGCTTTCTATATTCGACATTCATTCCGTTGTGGGGTCCACTAATGACTGCGCCGTCGTACGAATATTCTCCGACAAAAAGAATATTCCTCGACCAAACGAATATTTCCCGACACAATAAATATTTTATAACCACTTGCTTACTTTGTAAACTTTGCACATTTCACCCATAACTTATCACATTTATCAAATCAACACCTTACTATTTCAAAATAATATATAAAGAAAATTAAATCTTATTCATAAAATTTGGGGTCTTACAATCGGGAGTTGAACCATGTCACCATCAAGAATAAGTATCCGTTACCTCGTATTGATGACCTGTTCGACCAATTGCGAGGTGCTATGGTTAAAGCACCATGTGGGTCACAGTTGGTATCAAATATTTGGATCATTTCATAGTTGTCATTATTGATAACATCCTAATATACTCCAAAAAGCCACAAATATTCTTTTACTTAGAATAAACTCAATATGCGAAAACGACGTTGGTTGGAGCTATTGAAAGATTTCGATCATACCATCCAATACCATCTTGGAAAAAGCGAACGTGGAAGCTGACGCGTTGAGTAAAAGATAGTATGCGGGTACAAATGCGATATTGTCAACACGAAGCCTATTTTGTATGACGTACAAAGGATGAAGATAGAGTTAAAGACTCCGAAGACCCACATAATGATGTCAAATATACCCGTAGAACCAGCTTTAATGGATAGAGTTAAAGCTGCTCAATTTACATATCTGGAGCTGACGAATATGAAGAAGAAGGTGCAAGAAGATACTATTCCCGAAGCAAGAATCGATGAAGAGAGAATACTTCGAGTCAAATTCAGACTTTGTGTTCCGAACGACTTTGAATTGAAGTATAGAATCATGATGGAAACACACAACACACCGTTCGTAATCCATCCTGAAAGTACCAAAATGTATCGTGATCGTCAACATACAATTTGGTGGAGCAATATGAAGAGAGAGATCGCGGAGTTTATCTCGAGGTGTTTAACGTGTAAACGTGTCAAGACGGAGCATCGAGTGCCAAAGGGTCAATTGCAGAAAGTTATGGACACCGATTTATGATTTATTGGTCCATTTGAGATTCTTGACCGAGTAGGAAATGTGGCATATAGACTTGCTTTACCTCCAAGTATGTCTCGTGTTCATAATGTTTTCACATATCCGTGCTACGTAAATATGTGAAAGACCCAAACCACATTATTGAGTTAGAACCAGATGAGATGGCCGAAGATTTAACGTACGAGGAGGTACCTGTCAAGATCTTGGATAAGAAGGAATATATTCTATGCTCAAAGGTTATACCTCAAGTTAAAGTTTTGTGGAGGAACTATGCTATTGAGGAAATGACCTGGGAGTTGAAATCGGAAATGAAAGCGAGGTATCCTCACCTTTTCGACATACCAAGTATGTACGTTAATTTTGAGGATGAAATTTCATAAGGAGGGGAGGTTGTAAGACCCCAAATTTTATGAATAAGATTTAATTTTCTTCATATATTATTTTGAAATAGTAAGGTGTTGATTTCATGAATGTGGTAACTTATGGGGTGATTTGTGCAAGTTTTATAAAGTAAGCAAGTGGCCATAAAATATTCATTGTGTCGGGAAATATTCATTTGGTCGAGGAATATTTTTTTTGTTGGAGAATATTCGTACGACGGCGCAGTCATTGGTGGACCCTACAACGGAATGAATGTCGGATATAGAAAGCAACAGAAATAATCTTTTTATAAAATAACTGCGTAGTTGTTACCGTTAGTATTGTTGAAATACCCGGTGGTTAAAATACAGTAATACGCGGTGTTGCACAGTAGCATACGGTATTGCACAGTATTAGGAATTATTGATTCTTACGTAGGAAGGCACTTACTCAATTATTGCTACAGTAATTACTATTCAATATTTTATATTATTGATTCAATAATTGCATAATATTTTGTTGGTTCAATATTTGCTACGTTGATATTTTATATCAATAAGTGCTACTTTACTATTTTATATTAGTGATTCAATAATTGTCAATGTACAGTATTTCAAATTATCAAATCAATAATTCATATTATTTGAATAATATTATTAGATAGCATTATTGGCAATGTCTAAGGAAGTTGTGTCTAGGAAAGGGGTTGATTAATTGCGCGCCAGTAAGGAGAAATCCTTATCGGAAGGCCCCCTCTTTCCTGGGAACGACCTGGTTGTCAATATTATAGTGTTGTAATATTATTTGTGAATAATTAATTTTTGATATGTATAATAAAGAAATATTTATTCAATGTGTATTTTTTTAACGGAGGAATTTTTAGCATGTGACATTGGTTGAAGTTGGTATTGTATCTTTTCTGATAAAATAATTCATTCAAATATTTTATTATAATATTACATTATAGTAGTATGATATGATTATATAATAGTATGATTTTTATAATTAGAATGGTAACATTATTATAGTAAATTCATGGTATAAAAGTTAAACGAAGTGGAAGAGTGCAAATTGAATTTGAACTCTTATGATGCAAACAATGATGTTATCGGAGCGATGAGGTAAACAAGGATGTCATCGAAGCGATGAGGTAAGTAATGATGTCATAGGATCGATGATGTAAGCGATGATGTCACAAATTATGGAAAAAGACTATTTTACCCTTACCCTGCCGAGCCTATAAATAGAAGCTCATTTCTTCATTAGTTCTCACCAATTCACTAAAGCTATAGAGAGAGAAAGTATAGAGAGAATAAGAGAGAAAGAAGAAGAGTATTCTGCTATTACACTAGTGCAGTCTCCAAATTTTTAAGGTAAGGGGTATTATTTCTTTCGTATTCATGAAGAGAGTTATTTTCTTTCAATACTCGTAAGAGTTGTTATTCCATTCTTTATTATTCTGTTGGAATAACCTATCTACGCAGACTACCGCATGCATGGTGAAATTCTGTTGTTATTCCATTCTTTATTATTCTGTGAGAATAACCTGTCTACGCGGACTACCGCTTACTTGGTGAATAACCCTTCGTATTCAGTTGTTATTAAATTGTGGAAATAATCTGTCTGAGCGGACTACCGCCAGACGGGTGAAAATCCAATTGCAATTTCGTATATTGTTTCATTTTAGATTTCTAACTCTAAACTTACTACGGTAAGTATTGCTTCTATAATTCCTGAAATGATCAGAAATTCCTTAAGTTTTGCGCTTCATCTAATATCATTTCACTGGAATATTGGTCTGAACTTTCTTGTAAAATTTTTATCTTTTCATGTCGAGTTACTATTCACGAGTTACTATTCATGGGGTACTATTCACTATAAAAAAATATTTTTTTTTCTTTCCATATCATCTTTGATTGGATCTAGATTTTGATCTTCATTATTGAACTCTGGATAAATTCTCTAATATTATCTTTTATCTCACTGGATTCGTTATTCGTATTGTTTTCATCATCCTCAGTCCTAAATGGTGATATAACTGAATATCTTTGGCCTGTAGTGCAAAGATGAATGATTACTTGATGAATATCTTTGGCCTGTAGTGCAAAGATGAATGATTAACTGATGAATATCTTTGGCCCGTAGTGCAAAGATGGACAGGTGTTGAGATGAACATGACCAACTGGTGATACAAATGAATATCTTTTGTCCGTAGTGCAAAAGATGAATATTTGATTCGAGATGTATATTAATTGATGTTACAGGGATAAAATATTGATGATGAACTTTTAAATCAAAGAAGATAGTAGACATCATTCTCTACTTAACTCCTCTAATGAATTGTTATTTCCTCTGCGAATATTTATCTAAGACGTGTTGTCCATAATATTTTATCTGATTTATTGAAGGCTAACGATAATTTATTTTTCATTATCTTAGTCATAATATTCTTTACTAGGCTAGTTGAGCTCACCCTTTTCTTCTATTGTTCTTTTCAGGAAATGAGAATATCGCGGGTACTAGTCGGGGAATGGAGTGATGGTCCTAGTTAGAGCTGTAGAATCCTCACTATTTTTTTAAAAAATAGTGTGATAATAAATGTAATGAGGACTTAGTTTGAATGTTAATATTTTTTACATGTCTGTATTGACACTCACAGTTGTGTAGTCGTATTTTACACTACCGTTTGATATGAAAGATTGTATTTGGATTCTGTATCATGTATTTGGCGACTCAGAATGGGTTGAGTATTGAACCTATTTTGGGGGCGTCACACGAACCATGTAGTTTGGTTTGTCTTTGTTCGCTAACAGTTTGAGTTCGGTTCGGTAAGTTTGAGTTCGGTTCGATAAGTTCGAGATCGGTTTACTAAGTTCGAGATCGGTTCGAGTAGTTCGATTTCTTAATTACATGTTTAAATTGTTTCTAAAATTCTACATACAAATAATTGGTTATTTCATATTAAATTCTAAAGTTTGTCTTTTAATAATTGTTAAATTTGTAGTTATTTTTTTATTACCTAAAAATCTTTTTATTTTTCTAATAATTTATTAGAAGTAAACTTTTTTATTAAATAATTAATCAATAATAATGCGAACTTCTTCATCTCAAAATTCTAATTTAATTAAAATAATTTTAATACTTTTATAAAATTTTGAACAATAATTGTTGGATTATTATAATTTACATCCCAAATAATTTAATAAATTATAACCCATGTCATAAAACACACAAATAAAGTCATTAATCATCATGCAATAATAATTTGACATTAATTAAAAAATGATACAATACAGTTGTTTACATGTACATGAATTATTGAAATTGTCAAATAGAGATAGAGAATAGAGAAATCAAGTCTTCAATATACGTATCGAGACTTCAGTAATAAAGTAATAATCAATAAATTATTTACTGAATAATTTTGAGACTTTAAAAAACTATACATAAATTTGAAGATCGAAAATAAAAGCTAGCTATTAAATTTAAAAATTTTAAAAAAATTGAATATTAATTAAAAATGACAATAAAAGAAATACATTACTAATATTAAATTGTGAGTTTTTGATAATCATTTGTTTGTAGACTCTGCTTGAAGTGGTTGAACCTTGAAGAGTTGAAAGGATTTTTGATATTAATATTTGATTGTTGATATGTAAATCAAGAATTTTTAAGTACTTGTTAACTTTTAAGTTAATTATAACTTCTAAGTTCTAAGTAATTATTTTTGGTTTTGATCTTTTTGGATGAATGATGATAACAATATTTGGTCTAATTTTTGATTGAATGCTTAGACTCTTAGAGAAAATATTTTTTGTATTTATTTAACTATTTTTTACTTCGGAGTTCTAAGTTTGCATGTGTTCGTGAACAAATTTGTGTTCATGAACAAGTTTGTGTTCGTAAACAAGTTAGTGTTCGTGAGCAAGTTTGTGTTCGTGAGTAAGTTTATGTTCGTGAACAAGTTTGGTGTTCGTGAACATAGTTTGTGTTCGCGAACAAGTTTATGTTCGACTTGTTCGCGAACTGTTCGCGAACTCGATCATGTTCGCGAACACTAAACGATACGAACTTGTACATAGTTGTTGGTTCGATCAAGTTACTAGAACATGTTTGAGTTCGACTAAAAGTGTTTGAGTTCGATTCGAGTTCGACAAAATTCGATTCGGTTCGGTTCGTTTGCAGCTCTACCCTACACGTTCTTTTCCTAAATTATCCTTAAAACTCTAAAATAAAATATATTTTTAGAATCAAATTATAATAAAAAAATAGGTTCGAAAAAATAAAAATAAAAAGGTTATTTTGACTCGTACTCTACCTCTATTCCTAGCCTAGAAAATTTCTCAGAATCAATTTTTTATTTTATTTTTATTTTTTAGATAAAAATGCTACATCAGCTTCTTGCTAACGTCATTAGCATATGGACCACCAAATGCCACAGCCCACAGGGGTCCCAGAGGATTAGGTCATCAAGCCACGTGACGGCGACGGTTTTCTTACTGTCGACTGCTTGACCAAGCCGCTGCGAGCAAGACAAGAGTTAACCAATACGAGTACATTTATGTGGAGTATTATTACATTTAAAAAAATATCAAAATTTAGAAAATAATATGTCAAAATATATTTGATAAATACTAGTACATTATATATGGTTAATCAAATAATATAGAGATAAGAAAGATATCGAACTCACAGAGAACGAATAATAATAATTACTCTACTATCGAGTTATTATCAATTTAATTTCACTTGAACAATCACTAATGTTGAGTTTTTAGAATAATTTAAATTAAAACTGAAATTAAGTTGAAATGACAATAATTAATTACCATATGTATTAAGTTTAGAAATACAATTTTTCCAATTGCGTTGCAGTAATTGTTTTACCCTATTTCCACCTTATTAATCTAATGAGTTGTTAACTAGGATTGTCTATCAATTTATTAACATCTTTCAATGATTAACAAAAAGATTTATTCAGTTATGTTGCTATTTTTATGCAAGACACTTAAAATAGATTTATTAAGCACAAACTCCTAATCAAGTTACGCATAGAGCCGGTCCTGAGTTTTCTAAGGCCCGAGACAAATTTTCTCAAGTGTGTCCCTTTATACAAATTAAACAAAAAAATAAATAAATTATCAACTAATTAATTTTATTAAAATTATAAGAATTTACAAAAGATAAGAAAGAATACTTTGGGACCTCATTAAAACCTTGTTTGGGGAAAACCCAATGGGACAAAATCCCAAACAAAGAAAAAAGAGTAGCCTGGATTGTAAACATTGCATTAAAAAATGAAAATTACATATTTGAGTTTACATGCTTCCTCCCGAATCTGTAGGAAACGATTTCCAAATAAATTAATAATTTTTACTTTTAAAAATTATTATACCAAGATCTTTCCCATAATATAGCATAATCAAAAATTATATTACATACCTCGTGCTTGGTTGTAGCACAATGGAGAATTTTTGCCTATTTGATGATGTATTTTTCTTCTTCCTAATCTTCTTCTCTATGACCCTTATTTTGATATCATGTACTTTTTAGAGTGTGGGCTCAAAATATTGCAAAGTGATATAATATATAGAGTCCTCAACTCCCTAATATTTATCAGGATAATTTGAAAACTTTTCTGATATATTTTATCTTGCTATTTTGTTATATCTTAATAAGGGCTAGAGTGGGGATCAAGTAGGATTCTACAATTCTAGCTCCAATATAATACTAATTTCTGATTAACTCTTTAATCAATTAGAATTATATTAACTATAACTAATTTCACTAAATTGTTACAATTGCACTCTAGAATTAATAGAATTAAAATTAATTAATTAAATCCTTCCACTATTAGTATCTTGCAAAATACTCCTCTACAATAATATCCATAGACGCGTGTAGGAATAAAACTGTTAACCCACTATGTTTACTGCTTATATCTTTGACTACATAATTTATAAACTTTTGATCACGCATTAATTTAATAAATTAAATTAATACTTTAGTAATTTGAATTACTAAAATACTTGGCCAAGATTCTGGTGATCAACCAATAAATTATATCAAGGGGATATTATAATTTAATTGTAGAATTCCATCTCGAAAAATACATGTTCCTAATTTCATAACAAATATCACCTAACATATTGAGGTATTGATTGTATTTAAAATCTCACTCTTTAATATATTAAAGTGACATACATTATAAAATCAAGTTCATTATTCTCTCAGGATTAAGAATAGTTGCACATTAATAGTAATTGAAAATTTATTTAGAATAACAGTATTTAACAAATAATTTTTCGTAACGATCCAGTTCTATGTATTTGAAAAATATACCAATACACTAGATTAAAGTCTTCACTTTACATGACTAAGACAAATCATCCAATCTAGTGTATTACAATCTACTAGAATGGTTTGTTCATTTCT
The DNA here is from genome assembly GCA_020205555.1 of Panax stipuleanatus. NCBI lineage: Eukaryota > Viridiplantae > Streptophyta > Magnoliopsida > Apiales > Araliaceae > Panax > Panax stipuleanatus. The sequence goes on along the minus strand of CM035117.1, from coordinate 150,908,179 downwards.
ATCTAAGATTGAGAACAATATATTTCTTTAATTATACATAACATATAATTTATGTTTTCTGTATATGACACTCTTTCATATACATAAATTATAAAATGTATAATTATGGACAAAATTTATGACACGTTTAATTATGTAAAATGAAATTAAACTTTATTATTAAAATAATAAAATAAATATCAACATTGGATTTTTCTGGGCTTAAAACCTTACAGAATCTCCATAAGCATTTCTTTCTTTTTGTGGCTAAGAGTCTGTTTTGATTTCCCATATTTATTGATTTGTTTTATATTATATTTTATAATTAATAAGTGACCTCCTTACTCGGTACATTTTTTCTTGAGATTGAGTATATAAAGACTGATTGGATTGATTGGCTTCCCTTTTCATTAACAGGTATAGGCGATAACTTTTTTTATTTTTTAATACACATATATACATAAGTTTATAAAATTTTTTGGACCCCCTCAGCTGTGGGCCCTGGGTGGTAGCCCTCCCCCAGGGCGGGCTCTGGTTATGCATGGCATACAAGTATTCTCATCTTATACAATGTTATGTTATTTTATAAAGAATCAACAAATTCACGCGTTATCACATCTAGATCTAATTATAGATTTCTTTTTTCAATTCTACCTAAGATATCAGATTAATTGTTGGCCACACAATTAATAAATTAAACACAAGGTATGATAAACAACTCAAACAAGATCAATAAGTGAAAATATGGATAATTGAATTAAGCAAAAGGTTTCTGATGAGTAGGTTGAAAGCCTACAAAATTGGGTATCTTTAACTTTGATTATTGTGGGTTTTTGAGTATTGTACATGTTACTTTCTGTGTTTTGTGTTACTTTGCAGGAAGAAAGGACAAGGATGGGTGTTGTAGCTGAAAAAGGAGAAAATGATGAAGAATTAGGCATTCTGATGGTGTGGCGCGGGGTGCGCCACAAATGCACTAGACACGGCGTGGGGCGCGCCATGCTGAAAGGAGAACACTACTAGAGCACTTAACAAAGGGACCGGGCGCGGGGCGCGCCGGTCTGACTGATTTGATGATGATTTGGTTTCTTTATACGCAGAAGTTGATCCAAAGAAGGACTTTGACTTACCTTATGTAATAGAGTTTTGCTAGGATTATAAATATTAGTTGTTTACTTAGTTTTAGAGGATATTTTTTACGACAAATCATTGAGAGCCATCTTGTGGAGACTTGGAGATTGCATTGGAGAACATTGAAGGTAGAGATTAGAGATTCCTTGACAAAGTTTTTCATTGTCTCTTAATTTCATTATCTGTACTATGATGCTATTTAATTTTGATCTTCTTGTTTCTATTATGATGATGAACTAATTTCCCAATTAGGGGTACAATGGAACCTTTTGCAATTCAATAATCATTATTTTCACTTGTTGATCCTATTTATTATATTTTGTGCTTAATTTATTAATTGCCTAGTTAGCAATTAATTTGATATCTTTGAAGGAATTGAAAGAGGAAATCTTAGATTAGATCTGAATATAATAACGTACGAATTTGTTGATTCTTGTTAAGGATGACATAACAGTGTATGAGACGAAAGTACTTGTATGTCATGCATAACTTTGTTAGGAGTTTGTGCTTAATGAATCTGGTTTAAGTGTCTTGCACGAAAGTAGCAAAATAACTGAAATAGGTCTTTTTATTAATTATTGAAAGATGTTAGTAAATTGATAGGCAATCTTAGTTAGCAATTCATTGGATTAAATAAGTGGAAATATGGTAAGGCGATTATTGCAAAGCAATTGGGAAAATTGTACTCCTATGTCTTAATCATCTGGTGATCAATCTTTGTTAGTTTATTTATTTCTTAATTACTTTAATTTAATCAATTCTCACAAATCAATTTGAGTGACTGCTTAAGTAGGATAAATTAGTAGAGATTAGATAATTAGAATAATTATTATTGACTGTTCCTTGTGGGTTCAACACTCTTTTTACTTCTTTATTACTTGATTGACCGTGTGCACTTGCGCGTATTTGTCATTATATATATTGGACAACAGTTTTATTATACCCCTAATTAAGAAATTAGTTTATCATCCTAATGAAAACCATCATATCAAATTTAAATAACATTCAAAATACAGATAATGAATCAAAGAGATGAAGAAAAACTCTTGTGAGAATCTTTAATCCACACAATCTTCAATGTTTACCTTTTCTTGTTCTTCGATTCAAACTTCAAGTCTCCTTAGTTGGCTCCCAGTTCTCGCAGTCAAAAGTATCTCTAAACCAACTTTTAAAAAAGTATTTATAGACCTCATACAAACCCTAATAATTTAGGTAACCATCAATCCTTTTCCTAGCTCAAATTGGAACAACGTAATAAAATTAGCCCTTTTTCCTGACGACTGGCACGCCCCACGCCCGATTTTTCTTTCTTCAAGTGCGCCCCGCTCTAGCTATGCATAATCCTTAACGAACCTGATGCTCCCCGCACCCAGGTCAATACAAATGCAGCGCACCCCGCGCCCGACCATCATAGTCTTTAAGAATGCTCCCTTTTCAGCATGTTAATCCCATCCTTGCCATTACCTGCAAATTAAACATAAAAACATAAAAAGTAACATGCACAAACTCAAGAAATAACAATATTTTAAGTTCATGAATACAAGATTCGTAGGTATCTAAACCACACATCAAATACCCCCAAACTTAAGCAATTGTTTGTCCTCAAGCAATCTAAAACAAGAATGATAACTAACATAAAAATAAAATCTAAAATGCATGCAAAACAAAACAAACAGCGAGCAAGAACCAAAAAAGTTTAGTGTATGTGCCTTAAAGATTAAAATTATAACCCACAGTCAACTTTATACCATGCAAAGTCAAAGATTCTCAAATCCTCACAAAATTAACATTACTCAAGACTCATTCTGTGTGTGTCCATTATCCTACCAACAGTCCGTAGGTCACTTATGTGATCAATATCATGTACATGACACACCATTCTCATCAATCTCAGCCAAACAAAGTTTTCAAATAAGAGTCAGGTCTCCCGTATTAAAGTAAGAATATAATATAATTCATAAATTGCCCATGCCTAGCGGGTGCGTCTTACGCTCCATCCCACCGATTATTTTCTATCTGACTTGTGCAATGTGATAGGTCTCCAAATTTGAGTGTTTAATTTTGATGATAACAAATTAGGTTAAAAGATCAAAAGGGTAGAATCCTCTCTGTAGGATTAAAAATGTCAAATTTGATTTATTAATTACCTTGAATATTTTTGACCAAAAATATTAATTTTCTTATTTCATTTAAATATATTTTATGACCTTGATAAATCTAATATCAAGTGTTAATAACATGAGTTCATATAGTAACATTTCCTAAGGCAAGGAGATTCCTATTTTATTTTGAAAATAATTTTCAAATTCTTTTATGGGCAAAAATTATTTCCAAATATATATATACTGAAGTATATTATATATAATATATATATATATATATATATATATATATAAGAACCGTGCATGTGTGTGCATGGGAAAGTGTATGTGCTGAATTTAAAGGTGTGTGCATATGTGTTGGTATGCGTGCCGTGTGTATGTTTGCTGGAAACTTATAAAACTTATTTGGCATATATATAGTGTGTGCCACATATGTGTGTTTTGGTGGAACATTTTTGAATGCATGAAGGCTAGCTACATATGCTGACCAAACAAATTGTAAAAGGCTTATGCCTTTGTTGTAAACAATGGGCACAATTCTAATGATCGCAAGTCATGACTCATAAGTAATGAACAAAAAATATTGGGCCAAAACACTCCTTATATATCCGGCCAATTCATCCGAGTCTTTAAAAATCCTATCATGCAATTCGAACCTTCCAATTCAAAAATAGATTTTCAAAATTACGGTTATGCCTTAACCTCAAAAATTCTATAAATAGGAAGCTTTTCTATTCATTTCAATTAACCAATTTTACAATCTGAAAAGCTTACTCTCCTTGCCTACATTCTGTTAAAAAAAGCTTTTACTCTCTTCTCCCAATCAAAGTTATAATTCTATTAAAAGAGAAAAATTGGTCCAAGTATTTGAGATAAGTTGTTAAAATTATAATTGTTCATATCATCTCATACTTGCTTATACATATAGATATTTTGTTATAAATTGTTATATACATTCATATATCTATATATCAATATTAGTAAAGAGTCAGTACTTGGACACCGATATAATTTGGATGTTATTTCTTTAAAATTCTCCAAACGGTCTTTAAAATCCCAAGTGTCCCTTTACTGATATAAATAATCTATATAAATATTCTTTAATATTTTATATACGATTATCAAGTTGTAAATCGAAAAATTTAGTCAGTACTTGGATACCGATATATAATTCGGATGTTATTTCCTTGAAATACTCTGGACGGTCTTTAAAATCCCAAGTGGCCAAATTATTCACAACGTAGATCAAATATAATATAATATATATAAGTGGGTGAAACAAGTTTTGTTCAAGTATTATCTAAAGTGAATCATATTATTATACTTGGTAAACTGTCATCAAATATACTGCTCATATAATTGTTCATAAATTATTGTTGCATTATATAAGTGAGTGTGGTTACTTAAATCCAAAGTTACATTTATTTAAATCCATAGAAACACACTTTTTATAAAGAACAAATCTTTTTCTTAATCCATAGAAAAATATTCTTTAAAGAAAAAGAAAATCTTTATTACAAGAGCTTAAATCTTTTATCTGCTTTCACAGAAGCACATCACATAAAAGTTTTTGAACTTTTATCATATACTTAAATTCTATATCTGCTTATCTGAGAAGTATCTGTTCTACAATTTTATCTGCTTATTATTAGAAGCAAATATTCAAATAAACTTTTTGTAAAAGGAAAAGGTTGAGTTAGTTTATTTTATACTTGTGAGAAAGACAAGAATTATTTGACCAAGACCAGAGTCTTAGAGAGGTCAGCTGGGAGTTGGGTCTCTAGTGTACTTGTGAGGTGAGAAAGGGATTGTTGTTTCAAGACCAAGGGATAGAATACTTCTAAGCTTAAAAGAAGATTCAGCTAAGCTTGAGGAAGGAGCTGGGAATTCATTGTCCAAGATAGTTAGTTGTGGATAGTTGTAAGTTTATCTTTAAAACTTTATACAGGCTTCTCCGCCTATTAAAGGAGTATTTATTACAGGGAGTAATAGGATCTCAGGTCCTGGAGAGGAGCTTGAGACTGGACGTAGCAACATACCCGAGCTGTATGTTGTGAACCAGATAAATATATGTGCATTGTGTGATTGAATTTTAAACTGCTTATTAATTTCCTAAAATTAACCCACTAAAATTCAAAAAGGCCAAAGATAATTTTTAAACGGTAATAATCTATTCAACTCCCCCTTCTAGATTATTATTGGACTTTCAATTGGTATCAGAGCGGTGCTCTTTAACTTGTTTGTTAAGTAATTACAGGCATATCTAAGAGTAGATTTATCTATGGCCTACACAAATGCTACCGGTTGCGGAGAAGGACTATCAATGTCCAGACCTCCACTATTTGATGGCACAAACTTTGCCACCTAGAAAAATAGGTTCAAAATCTACGCCAAGTCATAAGGAATCAAAATTTGGCTAGCAATTGAACGAGGTGTAAAGATTCCCATAAAAATCGAAGATGAAAAGATCGTTGAAAAAGATGCTGGGGAATTCACCACCGAGGATGAGGAGATTATGAATATAGCCTCCAAAGCTGAACAAGTGCTAACCAGTGCTCTTATAGAAAAAGAATACAAAAGAGTTAGCAACTGCAAGAATGCTAAAGAAATATGGGAAAAATTAATTGTAACCTATGAAGAAACCAGTCATATCAAAAAAACCAGAAAAGATGCTCTAATCCAAGAGTATGAAAGCTTCAAGCTAGAAAAAGGTGAGAAAATCATTGATATGAAAACTCGTTTTTCCAGAATCATTGATGAGCTAGAACAACTGGAAAAAGCCTACACAACAAATGAGAAGAACAGAAGGATTCTCAAAGCCCTTCCATCCGTATGGAAAATGAAAGTTACAGCCATCAAAGAAATGCAGGATCTAACTGCTTATCCTCTTGATAGCCTCATTGAAAATCTTCGTGCCCACGAAGTCGACATGCTAGTTGAAAAAGCAGGATCAGACACAAATCTTAAAAAGAAAGGAATCGCTTTCAAAGCCTTACTTATTGATCAAGAAAGCGATGATGATGAATTGAATGAAGAACTCTTGAGTCTAGATAATAACGAAGTTACATTATTATCAAGACAACTCAGAAGAGTAATTCAAAACAAAGCAAAGAGATATGGCAAAGGCTTTATGAAAACAAATAACAACTTCAACAACTTCCGAAACAAGCAAGCCTTCAAGCCAAAAGTTCCAGGAGGGAATTTTAAGGCTACCAACAGCAACTTCAGAAATGCTGGCTCAAATGAAAATTCAAATAACTGTTTTGAATGCAACCAACCAGGACACTTCAAGAAGGATTGTCTAAAACTAGCCAACAACAAAGTTCTAGTAGCTGAAGAAGGCTGGGATCTAAGTGATGAAGAAGAACCTACTGAGCCAACCGAAAAAACCGCAAATTTATGTTTAATGGCGGACAATGACTCATCACCAAAATCTGAGGTAAATTCAGAACATCAAGCATATAATTTTCTATATAAAAATAATGAAGATTTTATTAAATTAAAAGCATCATTAAAAGAATTAATTAAAGCAAATAGAAATCTTGAAATAGAAAATTTTAATTTAATTATGGAATATGAAAATCTTTAAACATGAAAATGAGAAATTAGAAAATAATTCTTCAGAAAATCTTGCAGTAAAAGAAGAACTAGAAAAATTAAGAAAAACAAATGAAAATCTTGAAAAGGAAAATTCTACACTTATTATTTCTATGAAAAATCTTGAAACTGAAAATTCAGCTCTTGCTGTGATTATAGAAGATTCTCAAAAACAAGAAATAAGTAAAAAGGAAAACTCATCTCAGAAGTTAGAAAAATAACTTGAAGAATCTGATTTAATAAATCAAATTAAAATGTTAACTCTAGAACGTAATGACTTAAACTCTAAAGTCATTAAATTTATAAAAGGGAAAGAAAATCTTGACGTTATGCTCAGTCAACAAAGATGTAGTTTTAATAAAGAAGGATTAGGGTATATCGGAGAATCCAGTAAAATAAAAGATAAAAAACTCTATCATATTAAAAATAAAGAAAAAGGTTATGCATCTCCTTTTGATAAATGCTCTTACTGTAACAGAAATGGTCATTCAATTTACTCATGTAATGCCAAGAATGGAAACTACACAGGGAAAATGATTTGGGTACCAAAAGAAAGTTACACTGCACCTATTATCACAAGAAGAGAATTTATTTCTCATGAAAGATTATCTAAAAACTCTCGTCAAAATCCTTCAAATAAAAGAGTTAATCACACATATTATAAATCTACTACTCATAGAACATGTGTGTCTACTGATGATTATTATCCTGTACCAAACTTTGTAAAGGAAAACACGAACGATCCTTATACAAAATGGAAAACTTACCCAAATGCCTTCTCATTAAAGGGTACCAGTTTGTGAATTTAATATATGTTGTAGGTATGTCTCACAGCTGATTCTAGTAAAAATAAATGGTACCTTGATAGCGGTTGCTCAAGACACATGACAGGAGACAAAACAAAATTGAGCAATCTACAAGCTACAGACTGTAATGAGGTAACATTCGGAGATAGCAACAAAGGTAAAGTTGTTGGAATTGGAAATGTGTACAGTAAACACATAACAATCTCTAACGTTCAATTGGTCACAGGACTCAGGTATAATCTTTTATCCATCAGTCAACTATGTGATAGTGGCTTTAAAATAACATTCAGTCCTCATAACTGTTCAATATATGACCAAACTGGAAAATTAATTCTACTTTGTCCTAGAAGTCAAAATGTGTACACGTGTGACCTAGATACATACTCACACATGGACAATGTGTGTCTTGTATCTGCAAATGACGATCCTTGGCTTTGGCATCGTAGATTAGGACATATTAACATGAAATTAATTAACAACATATCTTCTAAAGAACATGTTCGTGGTCTCCCTAAACTTAAATTTCTTAAAGACCATATTTATGAAGGCTGTGAATTAGGAAAACAAATTCATGCATCTCGTAAACCTAAACTCACAGTTTTAACCTCTTGACCACTTGAACTCTTGCATATGGACTTAGTTGGACTTATCCCTAAACATAGTATGGGTGGTGCTGTCTATATTTTAGTCTTAGTTGTTGATTATTCAAGATTCACTTGGGTTAATTTTCTAAAATTCAAAAATAAAGCGATAAACTCATTCTCTGCTCTATGTAAGAAAATTCAGAATCAACAGGGAAGCACTATTATTTATATTCGGTCTGATCACGGAAGAGAATTTGATAATTCTGATTTCATAATGTTCTGTGATGAGCACGGTATAAGTCATAACCTTTCTGCACCTTACACACCTTAATCAAACGGTGTTGTTGAAAGGAAAAATCGTACTCTACAAGAAATGGCCAATACTATGATTAATGAATATCGTCTTCCTAAATATTTTTGGGCCGACGCAATTGCAACTTCTTGTTATATTTTGAATCGAGTCTTACTAAGACCTATACTACTCAAAACTCCCTATGAACTCTTTTATCAAAGAACTCCAAAAATAAACTATTTTCGTGTCTTTGGGAGTAAATGCTTTATTCTAAATACTAAACAATATCTAGTGAAATTTGATCCCAAATCTGATGAAGGAATATGGGATATTCACTAAATAGTAAAGCATATAGAGTCTTTAATAAAAGAACTCTAGTCGTGGAAGAGTCAATGAATGTAACCTTTGATGAATCTAAACCTCCTCCAAAATATAAAGAACTGGCAGAAAATGATACAGTTATTGAAGATATTCTCAGAAATATGGAAGAACTAAAAATAGATGATATCTCTCCTTCTGTCAATATTAATCCTCTTAAAAATCCTAATCCTCAGCTAAATGACTTGCCCAAGGAATCACATGCTATAAGAAATCATCCAATAGAAAATAAAGGGATTCTTATAAGATCACAAGCACAAAATATGGCCAGTCATCTATCCTTTCTATCACAAATTAAGCCTAAAAATATAAAAGATGCTTTGATTGATGAAGACTGGATAATAGCTATGCAAGAAGAACTTGAACAGTTCCTAAGAAACAAAGTCTGAGAATTAGTTCCAACTCCCGAAGAGACCTCCATTATTGGAATTTGATGGGTTTTTCGTAACAAATTAGATGAAAATAGAACTGTTATACGTAATAAGGCACAATTAGTTGCACAAGGGTATAATCAACTCGAAGGAATTGACTATGATGAAACATATGCTCTTGTTGTTAGAATTGAGTCTATACGTATGTTATTAGCTTTTGCATGCCATAAAGATTTTAAATTATTTCAAATGGATGTAAAATCTGCTTTTTTGAATGGTGTTATTGAAAGAAGAAGTCTATGTTAAACAACCCCCTGGCTTTGATGACTTTGATCATCCTGATTATGTGTATAAACTACACAAAGCTTTATACGGTCTAAAACAAGTTCCCAGGGCATGGTATGAAAGACTGAGTAAATTTTTATTAGAAAATGATTATAAAAGAGGCACAGTAGATACTACTCTTTTTACAAAATATAAAAATGATGATATTCTTATTTTACAAATATATGTTGATGACATCATTTTTGGATTTACTAACATGGATATGTGTAATGAGTTCTCTGAAAGCATGAGCAAAGAATTTGAAATGAGCATGATGGGAGAATTAAATTTCTTCCTAGGACTACAAATCAAGCACGGAGAAAAAGGTATTCACATCTCTCAATCCAAATATTGCAAAGAAATGATTAAGAAATTTGGTTTAGAGTCTATAAAACCTGTAAGACCCCAAATTTTATGAATAAGATTTAATTTTCTTTATATATTATTTTGAAATAGTAAGGTGTTGATTTGATAAATGTGATAAGTTATGAGTGAAATGTGCAAAATTTACAAAATAAGCAAGTGGTTATAAAATATTCGTTGTGTCGGAGAATATTCGTTTGGTCGAGGAATATTCTTTTTGTCGGAGAATATTTGTACGACGGTGCAGTCATTGGTGGACCCCACAACGAAATGAATGTCGGATATAGAAAGTGACAGAAGTAACCTTTTTATAAAAATAACGATAAAACTGTTACCGTTAGTATTGTTGAAATACCCGGTGGTTAAAATACAGTAATATGCGGTGTTGCACGGTAGCACACGGTATTGCACAGTATTTTAAATTATTGATTCTTACGTAGGAAGGCACTTACTCAATTATTGTTACAGTAATTACTGTTCAATATTTTATATTATTGATTCAATAATTACATAATATTTTATTGGTTCAATATTTGCTATGTTGATATTTTATATCAATAAGTGCTACTTTGCTATTTTATATTATTGATTCAATAATTGTCATTGCACAATATTTCAAATTATCAAATCAATAATTCATATTATTTGAATAATATTATTAGATAGCATTATTGGCAATGTCTAAGGATGTTCTGTCTAGGAAAGGGGTTGATTAATTGCGCGCCAGTAAGGAGAAATCCTTATCGGAAGGCTCCCTCTTTCCTGAGAATGACCTGGTTGTCAATATTGTAGTTCTGTAATATTATTTGTGAATAATTAATTTTTGATATATATGATAAGGAAATATTTATTCAATATGGATTTAAAAGGAGAAATTTTTAACATGTGACATTTGTTGAAAGTTGATACTTTATCTTGTCCGATAAAATAATTCATTCAAATATATTATTATAATATTACATTATAGTATTATGATGTGATTATATAATAGTATGATTTTTATAATTTGAATGGTAACATTATTATAGTAAATTCATGGTATAAAAGTTAAACGAGGTGGAAGAGTGCAAATTGAATTTGAACTCTTATGATGTAAACAATGATGTCATCGGAGCGATGAGGTAAGCAATGATGTCATCGGAGCGATGAGGTAAACAATGATGTCATAGATCGATGATGTAAGCGATGATGTCATAAATTATGGCAAAAAGACTATTTTACCCTTACTCTGCCGAGCCTATAAATAGAAGCTCATTTCTTCATTATTTCTCACCAATTCACTAAAGCTATAGAGAGAATAAGAGAGAAAGAAGAAGAGTATTCTGCTATTACGCTAGTATAGTCTCCAAATTTTAAGGTAAGGGGTATTATTTATTTCGTATTCATGAAGAGAGTTATTTTCTTTCAATACCCATAAGGGTTGTTATTCCATTCTTTATTATTCTGTTGGACTAACCTGTCTACGTGGACTACCGCATGTATGATGAAATCTTGTTGTTATTTCATTTTTTATTATTCTGTGGGAATAACCTATCTACGCGGACTACCGTATGCCTGGTGAATAACCCTTCGTATTCAGCGGTTATTAAATTGTGAAAATAATCTGTCTTAGCAGACTACCGCCTGACGGGTGAAAATCCAATTGTAGTTCGTATATTGTTTCATTTTAGATTCCTAACTCTAAACTTACTACGGTAAGTATTGCTTCTATAATTCCTGAAATGATCAGATATTACTTGAGTTTTGCGCTTCATCTAATATCATTTCACTTGAGTATTGATCAGAACTTTCTTGTAAAATTTTTATCTTTTCATGTTGAGTTACTATTCATGAGTTACTATTCATGGGGTACTATTCACGGTAAAAAAAAATATTTTTTTCCCTTCCAAATCATCTTTAATTGGATCCAGGTTTTGATCTTCATTCTTGAACTCTGGATAAATTCTCAAATATTGATCATTTATCTCACTAGATCCGTTATTCGTATTATTTTTCATCATCCTCAGTTCTAAATGGTGATATAACTAAATATCTTTAGCCTATAGTGCAAAGATGAATAATTACGTGATGAATATCTTTGGCCTGTAGTGCAAAGATGAATGATTACCTAATGAATATCTTTGGCCTGTAGTGCAAAGATGGACAGGTGTTGAGATGGATATGACCAACTGATGATACAAATGAATATCTTTGGCCCGTAGTGCAAAGATGGATATTTGATTCGAGATGTATATTGATTGATGTTACAGGGATAAAATATTGATGATGGACTTTTAAATCAAAGAAGATAGTAGACATCATTCTCTACTTAACTCTTCTAATGAATTGTTATTTCCGCTGCGAATATTGATCTAAAACTTGTTGTCCATAATATTTTATCTAATTTATTGAAGGCTAACGATAATTTGTTTTTCATTATCTTAGTTATAATATTCTTTACTGGGCTAGTTGAGCTCACCCTTTTCTTCCATTATTCTCTTCAGGAAATGAGAATATCGCGGGTACTAGTCGGGGAATGGAGTGATGGTCCGAGTTAGAGCTGTAGAAGTCCTCACTATTTTTTTTATTTAAAATAGTGTGATAATAAATGTAATGAGGACTTAGTTTGAATGTTAATATTTTCTACATGTCTGTATTGACACTCACAGTTGTGTGGTCGTATTTTGCTCGACCGTGTGATATGAAAGATTGTATTTGAATTTTATTAAGTGTATTTGGCGACTCAAAATGGGTTGAGTATTGAACCTATTTTGGGGGCGTCACAGTTGGTATCAGAGCTTAGGGATATGATCTCTGGCGGAGATCTGGGAATAGAACTAGGAGGGGAGAGACGAGTAAAACCTTCGCTAGTGTATCCTACCTAAGCTTAATTATTATTTAATTAGTCGGTTGGAACATAGGGTTAATATATGATATGTTAATTTATTTGATTAACCCTTGTTTTGTGGCAGTATTTGAGAATGACAGCTGAAAATCTAAACAATGGAGTGAATGAGACCGTTGAGACACCTTTAATCACCAATGAGGAGAACGTGCAACAGGAAGGCTATATTCCTCATGTAAACAATCCTACCGAATAAATGATAAATGATGGGATGTTTAGAAACTTTTTGCAGTTTATGCAAAATCAGACGAGGGAGACTCGTGTTCATAATACTGGTGGAAATAATAACTCGCGGCTTGTCACTGTCAAGCAGTTTAAAGAGTTGGGACCACCAGAATTTCTGGGAAAGCCAGATCCAATCAAGGCAGAAAATTGGATTAAGCAAATTACCAAGATATTTGATGTCTTGGGATGCACGGAGGAACAGAAAGTTCTATTTGCCACCTTTATGTTCCGTGGAGAAGCAGATTACTGGTGGGAATCTGTGAAGCGTACCCAGCCTGCCGCACTCAAGATGTATTGGGAGGAGTTCCCGAAACTGTTCAATGACAAGTACTTTCCAGAAAGTATTCGTCACATGAAAGAGGTAGAGTTTATCAGACTGGAACAGAACAACATGACTGTGTCCCAGTACGAGGCTAAGTTCGTGGAGTTATCCCGATTTGCACCTCATTTGGTGGGGAATGAGGAACGTATGACGCGGATGTTTCTGAGAGGTTTGAAACCAAAAATTCATCAATACCTCATTTCTCACAAATTTTCTCTATATTCGGATGTAGTGAACAAGGCCCATTTATTAGAACGAGATAATGATTATGTTCAACTAAGGGACAATAACCAGGGTCATACCGGTGGTAGCAGTCATCGGAACAATGACAACCAGCGGGGAGAAAAATATCATGACAGAAGCGGTAACCACTCCGGTGGTAATCGTGGCCATGATAATAGAAGAAGCAAGTCGGGGGGAGATTTCAAAAAGAGAAGATTCAACAATGATAATGCGAAGACGTCGACAATAGTACCAGCATTAACTGTTTCTAGGGGAGGAGAACGACCACCGGTCGTATGCTATAAATGCGAGCAAGAAGGACACATCAGTCCAAACTGTCCACAACAATTCAAGGTATGTTATAACTGTGGAAAGGAAGGACATATAGCTAGAGAGTGTCCGTTTGCGAACCCAAGTCTAGCGGGAGTGGTGATTCCAAAGGCTGTCCCGGACAAATCAAAGTCGGTGGTTCTTGGAAGAGCGTTTGCCGTGACTGCCCAAAACGCAAGGAACCCGAACGAATTTATCACGGGTTAGTTAATCGTACACTTTTGCTAAGTCTATACCTTATTAGATATTGGTGCTACCCATTCTTTTAATTCACCTGCTTGTGCTCAACGTTTGAACTTGACTCCTGAGAAATTAGACTTTGACTTATCTGTTGAAACTCCGTTAGGAGAAACCTTCGTTACATTCACAGTTTATAAATCTTGTTTGATTCAAGTTGGCACCCTTACCCTACCGTTGGATTTTATATCTTTGAAAATACTTGCATTTGATGTGATTTTTGAATTAACTGGTTAACCACTCATCATGCCAAAATTGATTGTTTTCGTAAGGTTGTTAGTTTTCATATTCCTAACCAACCTATTATACGAATTCAAACAACCAAACCACTAAAATTAATCAATGTTATTTCAAGTCATAAAGCTATTCGTTTATTGAAAAACGGATGTCAAGCTTTCTTAGCCCATGCCACTGATCTAAAGCAAAATACGTCAGGTTTGAATGATATTTCTGTTGTTAATGAGTTTTATGATGTATTTCCCGAAGAACTTCCTGGTCTACCCCCAGAACGTGAAGTTGAATTATTTATTGACCTTGAGTCCAGTACAAAACCCATTTCTAAAATCCCATATCGAATGGCTCCTATTGAACTTCAGGAGTTAAAGGTCCAACTACAGGAGTTGTTAGACATCAGTTTTATACGTCCTAGTACGTCTCCTTGGGGTGCTCCTAATTTATTCGTAAAGAAGAAAGACGGTAGTATGCGACTATGTATTGACTATTGGGAGTTGAATCATGTCACCATCAAGAATAGGTATCCGCTACCTTGCATTGATGACCTGTTCGACTAGTTGCAAAGTGCTCAATTCTTCTCAAAGATCGATCTCCGTTCTGGATATCATCAGTTAGAGATTAGAACTGATGACATTCCAAAGACTACCTTTAGAACTCGATACGCGCATTATAAATTTCTAGTTATATCTTTTGGATTGACCAATGTCCATGCTGCGTTCATGGACATGATGAATTGAATATTTAAGAAATATTTGGATCATTTCGTGGTTGTCATTATTGATGACATCCTAAAGCCTCAAATATTTCTTCACCAAGAACGAACTCAATATGCAACAATGACGTTGGCTTCAACTGTTTAAAGATTACGACCATTCCATTCTATACCATTCTGGGAAAGCGAACGTGGTAGCTGACGCGTTGAGTAGAAGATCGTATGCGGGCACGAGTGCTATGCTGTCAACACATAGGCCTATTTTATATAACGTACAAAAGATGGAGATAGAGTTCAAGACTCCGGGGACCCATGCGATGATATCAAGTATACGCGTAGAACCAGCTTTGATTGATAAAGTTAAAGTTGCTCAAGCTACAAACCCGGAGCTGATGAATATGAAGAAGAGATGCAAGAAGGTGCTATTCTAGAAGCAAGAATCGATGCAGAGGGAATACTTCGAGTCAAATCCAGACTTTGTGTTCTTAACGACTCTGATTTGAAGTATAGAATCATGATGGATGCACATAACACATCGTTTGCAATCCTCCCTGGAAGTACCAAAATGTATCGTGATCTTCGACATACATTTTGGTGGAGCAATATGAAGAGAGAGATCGCGGAGTTCATCTCGAGGTGTTTAACGTGTCAAGGCAAAGTATCAAGAGCCATATGGTGTGAAGAGCCTTGAGCCTCTCGCTGGTGACTTCTTGTGTGGGATGAACTGAAGCCATACTCTTCGTAGGGGATGCCGTTTTTGTGCGGTGACAAACTAATAGGTACCATTGTGTTGAATAATATTATTAGATAGCATTATTGACAATGTCTAAGGAAGTTCTGTCTAGGAAATGGGTTGATTAATTGCGCGCCAGTATGGAGAAATCCTTATCGGAAGGCCCCCTCTTTCTTGGGAACGACCTGGTTGTCAATATTGTAGTTCTGTAATATTATTTGTGAATAATTAATTTTTGATATATATGATAAGGAAATATTTATTCAATGTGGATTTAAAAGGAGAAATTTTTAACATGTGACATTTGTTGAAAGTTGGTATTTTATCTTGTTCGATAAAATAATTCATTCAAATATATTATTATAATATTACATTATAGTAGTATGATGTAATTATATAATAGTATAATTTTTATAATTTGAATGGTAACATTATTATAGTAAATTCATGGTATAAAAGTCAAACGAGGTGGAAGAGTGCAAATTGAATTTGAACTCTTATAATGCAAACAATGATGTCATCGGAGCGATGAGGTAAGCAATGATGTCATCGGAGCGATGAGATAAGCAATGATGTCATAGATCGATGATGTAAGCGATGATGTCATAAATTATGGCAAAAAGACTATTTTACCCTTACTCTATCGAGCATATAAATAGAAGCTCATTTCTTCATTATTTATCACTAATTCACTAAAGCTATAGAGAGAATAAGAGAGAAAGAAGAAGAGTATTCTGCTATTACGCTAGTATAGTCTCCAAATTTTAAGGTAAGGGGTATTATTTATTTCGTATTCATGAAGAGAGTTATTTTCTTTCAATACTCGTAAGGGTTGTTATTCCATTCTTTATTATTCTGTTGGAATAACCTGTCTACGCGGACTACCGCATGTATGATGAAATCCTGTTGTTATTCCATTCTTTATTATTCTGTGAGAATAACCTATCTACGCGGACTACCGCATGCCTGGTGAATAACCCTTCGTATTCAGTTGTTATTAAATTATGAAAATAATCTGTCTGAGTGGACTAGCGCCTGACGGGTGAAAATCCAATTGTAGTTCGTATATTGTTTCATTTCAGATTCCTAACTCTAAACTTACTACGGTAAGTATTGCTTCTATAATTCCTGAAATGATCAGATATTACTTGAGTTTTGCGCTTCATCTAATATCATTTCACTTGAATATTGGTCTGAACTTTCTTGTGAAATTTTTATCTTTTCATGTTGAGTTACTATTCACGGGATACTATTCACGATAAAAAAAATATTTTTTTCCCTTCCAAATCATCTTTGATTGGATCCAGGTTTTGATCTTCATTCTTGAACTCTGGATAAATTCTCTAATATTTGTCATTTATCTTACTGGATCCGTTATTCGTATTATTTTTCATCATCCTCAGTTCTAAATGGTGATATAACTAAATATTTTTGGCCTGTAGTGCAAAGATGAATAATTACGTGATGAATATCTTTGGCCTGTAGTGCAAAGATAAATGATTACCTGATGAATATCTTTGGCCCGTAGTGCAAAGATGGACAGGTGTTGAGATGAACATGACCAACTGATGATACAAATGAATATCTTTGGCCCGTAGTGCAAAGATGGATATTTGATTCGAGATGTATATTGATTGATGTTACAGGGATAAAATATTGATGATGGACTTTTAAATCAAAAAAGATAGTAGACATCATTCTCTACTTAACTCTTCTAATGAATTGTTATTTTCGCTGCGAATATTGATCTAAAACTTGTTGTCCATAATATTTTATCTGATTTATTGAAGGCTAACGATAATTTATTTTTCATTATCTCAGTTATAATATTCTTTACTGGGCTAGTTGAGCTCACCCTTTTCTTCCATTGTTCTCTTCAGAAATGAGAATATCGCGGGTACTAGTCGGGGAATAGAGTGATGGTCCGAGTTAGAGCTGTAGAAGTCCTCACTATTTTTTTATTTAAAATAGTGTGATAATAAATGTAATGAGGACTTAGTTTGAATGTTAATATTTTCTACATGTCTGTATTGACACTCACAGTTGTGTGGTCGTATTTTGCACGACCGTGTGATATGAAAGATTGTATTTGAATTTTATTGAGTGTATTTGGCGACTCAAAATGGGTTGAGTATTGAACCTATTTTGGGGGCGTCACAAAATCTCTTAATACTCCTATGTCAACTACTGATAAACTAACTGTTGATGAAAATAGAAAAAGTGTTGACACAAAGAAGTATCGAGGAATGATTGGCAGTCTCCTTTACATCATAGCTAGTCGACCTGACAATATGTTCAGTATCTGTAAATGTGCCAGATTCCAAACAAGCCCTAAAGAATCTCATTTAGTTGTAGTAAAAAGAATATTTTGATACCTTAAAGGAACTACAGCTTAGGTCTATGGTATCCTAAAGGTCAACCATTTGACCTTGTGTGTTTTTCTGACTCTGACTATGTCGGTCATCATGTTGATCGAAAAAACACCAGTGGCACTTGTCAGTTCTTAGGCGGATGTTTAGTCTAGTCATTTTCTAAGAAACAAAACTCGGTATCTATTTCAACCACCAAAGCCGAATATATAGCTGCTGCACGATGTTGTGCATAGATATTGTGGATGAAACTAACCCTTGCCGATTACAATATAAAATTTAACTGTGTGTCAGTCTTATGTGATAATACGAGCACTATTAACTTAAGTAAAAATACCGTATTACATGTTAGATCAAAACACATTGATGTTAGACACCATTTCTTACGAGATCATGTAAACAATGGTATCATTAAACTAGAACACATTGACACAGAATTAAATATTGCTGATATATTTACTAAACCACTAAGTTCTGATAGATTTTGCAAATCGCGTTTAGATTTGGGAATGTTAGATATCATCTCATAAAAATATTAAATCCTTCTCTTAGTTAAATTTTATTTTTATTACTTTTTCTAGTAATATATATAAATATAATTTTCTTAAATTATATAGTCAAATTTATTAATGTTACTAATTTTCTTTCTATTATTTTTTTATATACAATGCTAATTTATATATACATATATACACATATATTTGAATATATATAATATAGTTGTTATTTTATATGTTAATTTACTTATATTTTTTTTAGTTAAGTATGCATTTTTATATATTAAGAGTTTATATTTATAACCTTTCTCAATTACACTTACATAAATATAATTATTTTTTTATGAATATATATATTTTATTTATTTATATGTGTTAATATATTTAAATATGCATTTTATACATTAAAATTTCATATTTATACTCTCTCTTAATTATTAGAAAATTATATTATTATAAATTTTTTTAATTTTTTTTTACATATATTCATAAAAATGAAAATTATTAATTTACTGATTTTAATATAAATATTTTAGTATTTTCTATTATTAATTATATCAAAAATCACATTTTTTTAACATTTATTACATAATTATTTAACTGATCTGATCTGAGCCGTCCATCGAACAAACTCATCTAATGGTCAACTGATCGCACAATTCGCGCCTATCCAATCCGACCAATCAGAAGCCAGTCTACCAAATCACATGGATCATGCTTCTCAGCCGCTCGATCAATAAACAAAAGCACAAATCAATCAAAGCCGTTTCAATCAAAAGTCAAACAGTCAGCCGATCAATTCAAACGCACGTCACTTCTTGACCGTTGATCAAATCCAAGGTTTGATTTTGGCCACATGATCACTCTAATTAACCTAAATATAAAAATCAAAAATCAGATTTTATTTCATTTTTTCACTCTCTCTTTCTCTCTCTTCTACCGGCTCTCCTTCTTCTTCTCTCTCTCTACCACAAACGCTCTCAACCCTCAGACCCTAACCCTCTTAAACCCTAACCCTCTCGGCCTAAATCAACCAATATATGTGAGTTTTTCACGTTTCTCTTTCATTTAATTGATTCTTATGTGTCGTCTTAACATTTCTGTCGGTTTAATTTTTTCTTTCTTCGTGTTTGTGGGGTCGATTTTGTTTCAAACAAAATTTTTTTGTTCTTAAATATTTTCTTAAAAATTCATATGTATATCTTCATATTTTCGGGTTCGATTTTATTCTTAAAAGAAAATTTCTTTTTACTGTCTTTGTGTTCTTAAAACCCTAGATCTATAATTTTTTTTTGATTGATTTAAGGTTCGATTTAAAAATTTTATCACAATTTTTTTCGTCTTCTTCGTCTGTGTATTAAAAAAATTATGTTTATTCTCGAAACCCTAGATATATATATATATATATATATATATGTGTGTGTGTGTGTGTGTTTTTGTGTCCTTCTTCTTCTTCCCCTTCTGTTTATCTTTATTAAAAAAAATATAATATATAATTATTTATGAAACCCTTAGAGTTCATCCATACATTTCTTATATATATATATGGTTAGTATATAAATATTTTCAAAACTCTCTCTATATATACATGTGTATAAAATACTAAACTTTTTCATTTATTTTTTTTAATAAACTTACCGATGTATTTAAACCTTTTTTTTAAATTTCTGTCAAAATCTATGTTTACAAATGTGTTTGTGTCAAACCCTAATTTTTGTCAAACTCAATTTTTTATATAAACAAATTTTTCTTCGTCGATATACTTATATATAATTTTCGAAACCCTAAATGTTTCTGTCTAAATTTTTAAAATTTTATCAAACCTTAAATTTTTTTTCCAATTTTTTTTTGTCAAACCCTACTCTCTGTTATTAAATTCATTTTTCATATATATATATACTTTTCAAAACGCTAAAATTCCACAAATATTTCAAAAAGTTTGTATATATTTTCGTATGCTTGCTTATCAGAATATACATATATGTGTGTAATGACTGCTGTGTACTATATATATATATATATATATATATATATATATATATATACCTGGTTTCATCGTCAAGAATGTGTGAGTCTACAATTTCTGTATATATATATACTGATGTATATGTGTGAGTGAGGTTTCTTCCCTTACTGATACACCTGTGCTATAAGTTGGATCAAATTGAACGCTGCTTCAGTTTGTGAATAGCTGTGCTAAGGTAATCTCTTCTCTCTCTCTGATTAAACTGTGAATATAGTTGGATGCCTATCTTTTTCTGAAAGCTTTTATTTGTGTATATGGATGTCTATCTGAAATTGGATAACTGTTATGAGTTTCATGTTTATGTTCTGTATATGTGGCTATCTGAAAGCCACTGGTTGTATATGAGACTGTCTATGTGAGTATACATATTGGGTGAAAAATAAACTTTCATGTCTAAATTCTGTAATTTTGATGTCTACCTAACTATAGACATTAGGTGATGAAAATAATTACCATGTTATGTGCTACTACTGTTATATACTGGTATGTGTTGTAGAGAACATGTGCTATATCAGTTTTATATAACACTGACGTGTTGAATCAATGTGTTGACACACTATATTTTATTGATATGGGCATCTAGCAATGACAACATGTTAGTGTTATGTAGCATTGTTTGGTTGTATCTCTGTGTTGATTTGCAATAGTTTGATGTGGGCATATCTGTGATATCTATGATAACATATCTGTGTTGATTTACTACAGTATGATATGGGCATAAAAATAATAATGAAATATCTATGTGTTGAATCCCTATAATGGATTATTATCTTCTGATATGGGCCAATAAGTAATGATAGCATATCTTTTGTTTGATAGTGGATCATACCTGTTATGTCAATAACCTGCATATTTCTGAAATTTGTTTGTGCCTTCTGATTGGACTTCTGGGCAAATTTTTCAAAGAGGGAAAATCTGACAAAAGATTTAAATCTGCTAACAGTGCTAAACATACCTGTCCATTACTGTTCACAGTGCACAGTCATTACTTGAGAACTATTTAGTTTTTGACCTTCAGGTCATGCCATATAAATTAAACTAAGTTTTTTTTAGTTGTACGTTATCTATAAAAGGATAAGTTTTCAAACCTATTCTACTATGTCTGCAGGTTTACTTTTACTTCAAACCTCTTCTACTACTTGTATGCAGTTTTGTTTATTCACTTACTTTCAAAACATGAAACCTGTCCATTCTTCAAAAAGAAAAAGATCTGAGATATTTACTGACCCACACCCTGATTTATATATTCCATTATTGATCACACCTACTGTCAAAAACAAATATGAACACATAAAGCATAACTTGCTTTCTGGGGTAGGAACTTCTTTCAATAGTTTTCCAGGTCTGTTACAGAAAATAACAAGTATAGGATGGGACTGTCTTATCTCTTTTACAAATAGAGGGATATATCCTAGTTTGATTGCTGAATTCTATGCTCACATGTCTTTTGTTCATGATTCAACTGGTTTTTTGACCTGTATTAAAACCTGTATACAAGGTCAAGACTATGTTATAGATGAAATTCTTCTTTTGCATGCTCTTAATCTCAGAAAAGAATTCCTGAATTATCCCAATATTAATGAATACATCTTTCCCATAGGAATTACTACTACTGAGTGCCTTACTTTTAAACACAACCTTTCACTCACCACTGATCAACTTGTGCCTGCCAATTTATTTGAATATCCATGCAAAGTGCATATTGATTACTTCACTGCTGAGTGTCAGTTTTTAGGAAAAATTCTGAGACATAACTTCATGCCTGTCAGAAATGACAAACTGTTAAATCCATTTGACTTAGAACTTATAAAATGTGTTATGACTGAATACATACCATATAGTCTGCCATTCTTTCTCTTAACATCTTTTGAATTCTATCACTCTAACAACTGCATGGGGTATGGATTTTTGTTGACTAGAATCTTTATACATTTGGGTGTTTCTGTTCATCTTCATAAGGCTCAAATGATTCACAATAGCAATATTGTGTCACACTTGAACCTTCCTTCTAAGCCTTTAATTATCTTCCAATCAAATGACACTGACCACATAGAGACACATTTAAATCTACTGTCCCAAATTGATTCTTTAAACAGCATGAGTCAGTTATCCTTGAAGAATCAATCTGAAATTTTGAGTCAGTTAGAGGCTTTACAAATGTCTGTACACCACTTGCAAGACATGATGAATGTTTTGATGGAACACCACAAGGTATCAATCCCCCCCTACAATTTTACTGCCACGACCAGCACTGCCCAACCTGACCATTCTGGTCAGACCCCCCTGATCTGCATCTCACAAATATGGGTATGAACTTCTCCCCACTCAACTTTGATGAACTCTGATTATTGAGGAAGAATGTAAACTAACTACTCTACTAACTATTCTGGATGACTGTAATAATCACTACCAAACTGATAATTAGGATTATTATTATATGTTTAATTATTATTCTAACTTACAGGTAATTACTGAAACTAACAAGTTTCTGCAGGTACTTTGGTATTTTCTTTAAATCCCTCCATTTTTGTTAATGACAAATAGGGAGAAGAAAAATATCAGATTATTACATAGTATAACTTATACTAAGTAATAATCTGATAAGTGAGCAGATATGAATCTGCTGGATATAACTGTTATAAACTGCATGAATGGTTTGGATGGTGTGCATGAGATTGACAGGAACTAGTATACTGGATATAACTGCTATAACGTTGTCTGGACATGATGGATGGTTTGTATGTTGAATGGTTTACATACCAGATACAACTGTTATAACTGCTATAACTGTTATAACTGCATGAATGGTTTGGATGGTGTGCATGAGATTGACAGGAACTGCTATACTGGATATAACTGCTATAACTGTATGTCTGGACAGGATGGATGGTTTGTATGTTGAGTGGTTTACATACCAGATACAACTGTTATAACTGCATGAATGGTTTGGTGTGTCCGTTTGATAGTTTTTCAAAAATTTGATGGGTGTTTAAAATTTTAAAAGATTATTTCTAAAATCCCGATTCATGATCTAAGGGGGAGCTTCATGTATCAAGGGGGAGTTTTGAAAAACAAATATTTTTGCTTGCTGTCATCATCAAAAAGGGGGAGATTGATAGGTCTCTAAATCTGAGTGTTTAATTTTGATGATAACAAATTAGGTTAAAAGATCAAAAGGGTAGAATCCTCTCCATAGGATTAAAAGTGTCAAATTTGATTTATTAATTACCTTGAATATTTTGACCAAAAATATTTCTTTTCTTATTTCATTTGAATTTATTTTATGACCTTGATAAATCTAATATCAAGTGTTAATAAAATGAGTTCATATAGTAACATTTCCTAAGGCAAGGAGATTCCTATTTTATTTTGAAAATAATTTTCAAATTCTTTTATGGGAAAAATTATTTCCAAATATATATATACTAAAGTATATTATATATATAAAAGTATATAATATATATATATATAGAAACCGTGCATGTGTGTGCATAGGAAGGTGTATGTGCCGAATTTAAAGGTGTGTGCATATGTGTTGGTATGTGTGCCGTGTGTATGTTTGCGGGAAACTTATAAAACTTATTTGGCATATATATAGTATGTGCCACGTGTGTGTGTTTTGGTGGAACATTTTTGAATGCATGAAGGCTAGCTACACATGCTGACCAAACAAATTGAAAAAGGCTTATGCCTTTGTTGTAAACAATGGGCACAATTCTAATGATCGCAAGTCATGACTCATAAGTAATGAACAAAAAATATTGGGCCAAAACAATCCTTATATATCCGGCCAATTCATCCGAGTCTTTAAAAATCCTATCATGCAATCCGAACCTTCCAATTCAAAAATAGATTTTCAAAATTACGGTTATGCCCTAACCTCAAAAATTTTATAAATAGGAAGCTTTTCTATTCATTTCAATCAACCAATTTTACAATCTGAAAAGCTTACTCTCCTTGCCTACATTCTGTTAAAATAAGCTTTTACTCTCTTCTCCCAATCAAAGTTATAATTCTATTGGAAGAGAAAAATTGGTCCAAGTATTTGAGATAAGTTGTTAAAATTATAATTGTTCATATCATCTCATACTTGCTTATACATATAGATATTCTGTTATAAATTGCTATATACATTCATATATCTATATATCAATATTAGTAAAGAGTCAGTACTTAGACACCGATATAATTTAGATGTTATTTATTTAAAATTCTCCAAACGGTCTTTAAAATCCCAAGTGGCCCTTTACTGATATTATCAATATATAGATTTAGATAATCAGATATAAACTGCGATACACATTTATATATATCTATATTTCATCTATCATATCTAGTAAAGAGTAAGTACTTGGACACCGATATAATTTGGATGTTATTTCTTTGAAATTCTCCAAACGGTCTTTAAAATCCCAAGTGGCCCTTTACTGATATAAATAATCTATATAAATATTCTTTAATATTTTATATACGATTATCAAGTTGTGAATCAAAAAATTTAGTCAGTACTTGGATACCGATATATAATTCAGATGTTATTTCCTTGAAATACTCTGGACGGTCTTTAAAATCCCAAGTGGCCAAATTATTCACAACGTAGATCAAATATAATATAATATATATAAGTGGGTGAAACAAGTTCTGTTCAAGTATTATCTAAAGTGAATCATATTAGTATACTTGATAAACTGTCATCAAATATACTGCTCATATAATTGTTCATAAATTATTGTTGCATTATATAAGTGAGTGTGGTTACTTAAATCCAAAGTTACATTTGTTTAAAGCCATAGAAACACACTCTTTATAAAGAACAAATCTTTTTTTTAATCCATAGAAAAATATTCTTTAAAGAAAAAAAAAATCTTTATTACAAGAGCTTAAATCTTTTATTTGCTTTCACATAAGCACATCACATAAAAGTTTTTGAACTTTTATCATATACTTAAATTCTATATCTGTTTATCTGAGAAGTATCTGTTCTACAATTTTATCTGCTTATTATTAGAAGCAAATATTTAAACAAACTTTTTGTAAAAGGAAAAGGTTGAGTTAGTTTATTTTATACTTGTGAGAAAGACAAGAATTATTTGACCAAGACCAGAGTCTTAGAGAGGTCAGCTGGGAGTTGGGTCTCTAGTGTACTTGTGAGGTGAGAAAGGGATTGTTGTTTCAAGACCAAGGGATAGAATACTTCTAAGCTTAAAAGAAGATTCAGCTAAGCTTGAGGAAGGAGCTGGGAATTCATTGTCCAAGATAGTTAGTTGTGGATAGTTGTAAGTTTATCTTTAAAACTTTATACAGGCTTCTCCGCCTATTAAAGGAGTATTTATTACAGGGAGTAATAGGATCTCAAGTCCTGGAGAGGAGCTTGAGACTGGACGTAGCAACATACCCGAGCTGTATGTTGTGAACCAGATAAATATATGTGCATTGTGTGATTGAATTGTGCATAGATGCTACCAGATAAATATATGTGCATAGATGCTACCAATGTCAAGTCCATGGGAATGCCATCCACGCTCCTCCGAACGAACTGCACAACATGAGTTCGCCATAGCCTTTTTCCATATGGGGAATGGTCGTGATTGGGCCAATAGAACCCAAAGCCAGCAATGGTCATCAATTCATCTTCACCATGATCGATTACTTCACCAAATGGGTTGCGACTGTCTCTTTTCCCAAAGTCACCAAAAAGGTAATCATTGGTTTCATCAGAAATAATGTAATCTGTCGATATGGACAACCGGAGGTGATCGTATCAAACAATGCCAAGAATCTAAACAACCAGATGGTGATAGAATTATGCAGCAAGTTTCAAATCAAGCATCTCAATTTCGTCATCTATCGTCCCAAGATGAATGGTGCTGTTGAAGCGGCCAACAAAAATATCAAGAAGATCATGCAGAAAATGTTCGCCAATCACAAAGGATGGCCTAACCTATTGCCTCTGACTCTGCTGGCCTACAAAACGTCAATGCGTACTTCTACTAGGGCTACCCCCTACTCACTAGTCTATGGAGCAATACTCCCCATAGAAGTAGAAATGGAGTCATTGAGGGTGCTAATAGATGCTCAGATAGAAGAAGACCAGTGGTTACAAGAGCGGTACCACCAGTTATCCCTGATAGATGAAAAAGGGCTACATTCATCTTTCACGGACAATTATATTAGCAAAGGATTGCTCGGTCATACAACAAGAAAGTTTGACTCTGACAATTCAAAGAAAATGACTTGGTACTGAAGAAAGTCCTTGCCAATCAAAATGAAGCCAAAGGAAAGTTTGCCTTAAATTGGGATGACCCTTTCATTGTCAAAGAAGTGTTGATAGGAGGAGCCATCAGATTACAAGAAATGGATGGGAAAGAATTTCCCTAGCTCATCAATTCAGACACTGTGAAGAGGTACTATGTCTGAAGCACCTGTAAGCCATCATCCTGGTCCTGTGGAATCAAATCAATTCAGATTTTCACTAGAAGCCTGAACTACGAATGACCTGATCTCCCTCAACCCCGAAGTACGTAGGCAGCCATTTATGGTGCGGTCTGATCTTTAAGAAAAAAAATAAAACAACCAATAAAAACCAGTCCCAAGACACCGAAATTCCTATAAACTCAAATACTATCAAGCCTCCTTGATCAACAGGTCCTTCTGAGGTATGTTTTGACATCTCAATGTCAATCCATCAAGGAAAAGCTCATAATACATCAAGACAACAAGTTATAAAAAAGTGGTAATCACTCAGCAAGGACAATACATATCCAACAGGGAAGTGAATCAAAACATATTTCTCTGCTAAATAATATGGTTTGATATATACAATGTATCCTGTACGTGACAAAAATGGCTGATCTAGTATGTGCAGAAAAATAAAAGCTAGTCTATAAACCCATGGATAAACGGGATAGCAAGTCCAATATGACGTCCCTCTTAGAAGATGGAGGAGCATCTGTAAGCTCATGTCCTACGGTCTCCATGCGAGCTAAAAGATCCACAACCATCTGCATTGTGCTACTATGACCATCTATGAAGGCACTCATATCTACAATGATGCTGTGGGTGTATGACCTGAGTGCAGTGCTATTAGCAATATAAACATCCCGGGTAGCTAAAGCCCCATTCCGCTCAATGAAAGCAGTATCTCGGGCAACTAAAGCCTCCTCCATCTCAACAAAAGCTGCGTCCCTAGTTGCTCGAGCATCGTCTCTATCAGCAAAAGCTGCATCCCTGCCAGAAAGAGCTGTCAACATTAGTGCTCTCGCCTGATCCCTCTCAAAGGTCATCCGAGCTAACGAATCGATAAGAGATGGATCTATCCCAGTGGGAATGCTCGAGGGGTCACTGACCAAAGCTATTATCAAACCAGCAAATAACTCATCCTCGGTGGGAGAATCAGGGTCCTCCACAGGCTCCTCCTCATCAGAATCAAAACATAGAGCTGAGTAAACAATCGCAGCCAGTGCAAGGTCTGCCTCCAACCATGCAGAATACTTTGGAGAATGATCTGAATGGCTAGTCAAAAAATCAACCCTCTCACGACGAGTCCAACAATCATAAATCCTGGTCAAGTCAGCTGGCGATAAAGACGAAGCTGATAGCCGTTGATCCAAAGCCCCCTCAAAGTGGTGGATGTCCTGAAACTGATCAAACTGTCCCATGATAGCCAATGGATGATATGTGGTCACCCCTCTCAAACCCGCTAGGGGAAGATAATCCATGCCAACTGCATGAGTAATGAAGTTGTAAGGGGAGCTAGCCCTGAGTAGGGTAAGATTGAAAAGGGATGCTCGATCGCCGTTAAAAAGGCTAACCATAATGCCGCATCTGCACACTCCGCCGACTGAAAGGAGTAAGACATGGCTATCTCATGAGTAAAGCAATACCCATGATGTCTGAAAGTGCCGATGGGTCTCAAGTGTGTCATAAACCACACGTAGAGAAAAACGGCGCCACCCCTGAAGAACCCCACTGGATGGGTATGGAAGAATGTAGCCGACCTCAAGGTCTCAGCTAATATCATGGCTAGGATGGTATAACTCTGTCTGAGAGCACGAACCACTACTATAAAGCCAATGTCCAAATGGTCCATATACATTGACATGTACAAATAAGCTGTGATGCACATCAATAGAACGTCAATGCGTGCAAACTGCCACTCGTCTGCAGGGATGACAAAGCCTCCTGAATATCTCGTGTAGCTGTCCAACTGGCCAAAGCGATTGATCAAGAAGTCCAGGGACACCACATGCCCCGCAGTAATCTCATCAGTGACGACTCTGCGTCTCAGATCAGTCATGGTTATGAACTATCATCTCATATCACTCATGGCCATCCTAGCACAAGGCCAATGCAATGCCAAACCGATGATACGCTCATACTCCTCCAAAGTAGGAGTCAACTCATGGATGCCGAATCTAAAAACCTGGCGCTCAGGTATCCAACAAGACAACATGCTGTCCACAAAGCCCAGTGGGACCTGAAAAGCTAAAATAGCCAAAGAATGCCCCATCATCTGATCAACTGTCACCCTGTCTGTGGGAGGCAAACTATCATACCAAGACCTTAAAGAAGATGCTATCAATGAATGAGGCAGGTGCTCAATACGGTTAATGGTAGATGAAGACATCTGTAGAATTGTATCATAAGACCATCCAGGGGTCAATGCTAAACTCACTTGTCTAAGTACATATCCATGACATCATGCATGCATAATGATAGATGATAATGATAAATAAAAATAGGATGCAATAGATAAGAAATATCATGCATTTCTAAATACACTATCTACTGAAAGCATCATCTCTGTATGCTAATAAAATGCAAAATAAAAAGTACAGGGAAATGGGGCACAACTGCCCAATGACTAACAGAGGCCTATCAAAAGAGATAACGAGAAATGGGGCACAATCGCCCAATATCTAACAGAGGCATATCAAAAGATATAGAGAGAAAGCTCTCAAAAGAAGTCTATGATATCTGCATCTAGACTATCAACCTGCTGCAACTCCTCTTGAGTCACTGAATCTTGGCTAGTACGAATGTCGGGGCGATAAAGAGGAGGATCGGTACATGTATAACTGCCAGAATATAAACCTTCTAAGGGGCCAGCTCCAGAGCTGGAAAGATCAAATGAATTTGCCTCTGAAGGATCCCTGCCAAGGTGTCTGATGAAATACTGAGCCCGCTCCAACCGCTGGGTCAAAACTAAAATCTGCTCCAAATGAGTAAGCTCTTGGAGGTAAGCTATCCAGTTTGTCATCATAACAGACCCAGACACCATGTCTGCCATAAACTGGGTAGCACGAGTCTGAGCCCCAATAGTGCGAGGACTCCACCATCGATGGAAGGCCTTCTGACTATGAGGACCCTCTAACAGGGTAAAGCCATCTATACCCATAAGTGGAATATCTGTGATTGGCTGAGCTAAGGGCCAATGATGCCAAGCAGGAGGAACAAAGGGAATGAGGATCTCTCATGTGACACTCCTGACAGTGCTCTCTCCCAAATTGAGCTCCAAACCTCCCTCGGTCAAAAGGGGAATCCGACGAGTGGATAGTGTAAACTCTAGTCCGATCGGAAAGCCATCCTCGAATCCAACTGTCAGATAGTCCGGGGAGTAAGGAACCCACGTGATAGAGTCGGCAGTAAAAAGCTCTAGCTGCAAGCGGGAGGGGGTAAATCCCTCTTGTAGACACTCGAAATTTTGCATTTCTGTTAATAACCCTGCAGAAGGGCAAAACTGTCTTTTACCTTTCGGAGACAACACCGGAAGTTCAAACCAAAGTCAAACCCTCGGAGACAACATCGGGAGATCAAACTCAGCACTGACGACAACACTGGGATGTCAAGGCAAGCCCCGGCAACACCGGGATGTCTAGTTAAGCCCCGACAACAACCCAGGAGGTACAGCAGCTTCGGCGACAACACTGAGAGCTCAGATCAACCTTTGGAGATAGCCCCGAAGTATCAAATCATCCCCGGAGAAAACCTGGGAGACCAAATCAACCTCGGAGACTACCTTGAGGAAGAACAGAGTCGGCTGGGATCAAACCTTGGAGATAACCCCGAGAAAATAGTTGAAAACCTGGCCAACACAGGAGATGACTGTTGGGTAAAATCTAGTTACGCACAACACGCAAGTATACGTGGTCAACAAGTAATAGAGTGAAAGTAAAGTGTCGATCCCACGAGGAATTATTTAATAAAAATCACAAAATACTAACCCGTAACCAACTCAATCTTATTTAAATGAATGAATTTCAAATTATATAATTAAACTACTTTTAACTACCACTAATTATCACTAGTTAAATTAAGATTACGGAGATTTAAGATCACAACTTCATTTATTGCTTCATCTAAGTTAACATACTTCTTATCAATTATTCTCTCTATTATGAATTGTTAATCAAGAACACGAAAGCAAATATAACCACCTCACGATGCATCATACCATACTCACTCAAATTCACAGATGATAGAATTAAGCAAGACACCCTAATTAACTAATCCACTATATTTCTATGTGAATTACAATTAAAAAGGATTTAATCACAAGTTCTCTATAAGATTACATATGGCGTAAAGACATACTTCTACCCTAAACACGAATCATGATTTCCATCTATACAGAAATCACAAACACATGCTATTATGATCAGATCTAAATCTATACTCATCTCTCGATTTCATATAGATTATCACGGTAATTGATAATGAGTCAATTAAATAATTATTCCAACTCATAATAGACAATTCACAATAATAGATTACAATAATTGATAGAGAAGCATATTAAAATAAATTACACAATAAGATCCATTACAATCTTAAACAAAGAATTAGTTCATTGAATTAAAACTAAGAATCTACAATTGAATACACATTAAAAAATAAGAAAAAGATTAAGGAAAAGAATTGAATCTATTGCCGGCAAATTCTCGCTCCTCCTAGCTCTTGATCTGAATCTCCAATGGCCTCCAAGTGCTTCAATCTCCAAATCCCCTTTCAACTAGGGTTTATTATTTTTATTAAAACTAAATTAAACTAATCTAATTAATTGAATAATTAATTAAAGCTACTATACTAATACTAATATATATATATATATATATATATATATATATATATGCTTTCTGCTCCGCCCACTAAACTATATATTATATATAATATCTCCTAAGCTATCTAATCTATATTATAACTCGGCCGCCCCTTTTTCGCACCAGGCTAAGTCCCATAAATATTAGTCTATATATATAATGTAGCCCACTAAATCTCATACTTCTCAATCCGAATTGGAAAAGGAAAGCATGCCAGCCCACTTATTATTGCACTTGACAACCCACACGAAAAAGGAGACTGCCAGCTGCTTGCCCAATTAATTTGCATCCATGTCCAGTTCAAAGTAGAAGAGTAAATAGATCAGCAGCTTGCACGCATCCACGTGTATCAGGTAAAGTCCTCTTTAGTCCCATAAAATATATGCTACAAACTCCTTTTATAATCTAATTGGATCTCCCTTGCTTGTATCCCTCTAAGTAGGAAAAGGAGATGACCCCTTTTTAATCCCCCACTAACAGCCTTTAACGTTCCGTCCGTGTCCAAGTGGAATTAGGAAAAACCAAATCAGTAGTTGGACTTGTATCAGGCCCAATTGCTAAACCCATTCTAGTCCAAGCTGAAAAAAGAGACCATCAGCTGCTGCTTTTTGCGTGGATCCATCTCCCCCTTTTCTAGCTTGTATTAGGTTCCTTTATATATAATATATACGGAGCAGCCTTATCATGCTATGATGCACCCGTGTCCTACTCGCGAAAGGAAAAGTAATGTGCTACTACCGCCTCCCCGCCCCAGCGGGAGGATTGCTCTATACATCCCTGCTCCAGCAGAGAAATACACTATTCAGCTATGATAAAATCTAAGGCTCCGCCCCAGCGGGAGATGTCTTCTTCTGGGCCCCGCCCCAGCTGGTGAACTTAGTATGAATACTGGAAAATTGATCTCTTACGCTCCTTTTGCATCTATTTCATTCCTGCACATAATCATTTAAATCCGAGGTAAAATGATATAAAAACCACTTGAACACAACAAGAATCAAGCTTTAAAGAATACCAATTCGTGGGTGTTAAACCCACTCATCAAATACCCTCAAACTTAAGACTTTGCTTGTCCTCAGGCAAAGCATAATTTATAAAAATTCATCCTCTAACAATGATCCACTCAGGCAATGAGTCAATATGAATTTGAACAGTGGCCTCAAAGATTACAACAAATGATAACCCACAGAAAATTTTAAAACAATGTTATGTTTAAAATTTTTAACACTTTCATCAGTTCCACATCTACTCGTGATCCTTTAAGTGCGTGTGTGCTTCCACATGTTCAAACTAGTCATGATTTAGATAAGATCAACCAATACTCATAAAAGATCTTCAAAAACAACTCTCAAAACTTTTTATCACATCAATCTCCGCTAATAAAGACAAAGCACAATTTTTTTCCTTGAGGATTAAACGGATATTTAAACATTTAAGCACACTTCCCAAGTACTCCCTCCGTCCTAATTTATCTGTTGTTTTAGAGTTTCACACACAAACCAATAAATATGTTTAAAAGACTAAGATACCCTCTATGTATTGATTTATGCTCTGACTAGTTTACATTTATCCATGTGCAGCTTCACCTAGTCTCAAGAACAAGGGAATAAAAAGATGAGGAGAAGCGTGTCTCTAAAAAAAAAGAAAGCATTAACTCATACAGCCAATCCTTACTCATACATCCTTTTCAAGGCTAAGGGCAAATTTGAAAAAAAAAAGGGAGAAAAGGCATTGAAATCTTAAAAAAGCAAATAATTTGGGACAAAAATTTTATGCTAAAACAGCAGTTAAACTGGGACAGAGGGAGTACTTCAAAGTTACACTTTTTTTCTTTCTGTCTTTTTAGTGAGTGCGTTTTACGCTCCATCTCACTTTCTAGTTCCATTTAAACGAGTGCGTTTTACGCTCCATCTCGCGCCTGTGTTTATGGGGAGTGCGTTTTACGCTCCATCTCGACCCACCACATGCTTCAATTATTCAACCCGAGAAGGTTTCAATTTTTTTCAAAAATACCCCAAAATTTCCCCCAAACTTATGTGAGTGTTTAATTTTCACTTTGAATGATGCTCAAATAAGATTTCTCAAGTTGCACTGATATCTTTTATAAACATTTAGTCAAAAATAAATTCAATCCCAACTGGCTAAACAAATGGATATGTGTAAATTTTTTTAAAAAAATTTCGCAAGTAGTGTAAAACCAACTAATGAGTTGAAATATAGACTAAGCATGCTCATCAATTCTCCAAGAGTTAACAACATTAACCACCCACTTATCATTTCCCAAAAATCAAATTTTCATCAAACCATTGCCCAAGTGAATACTAAACATGATAAATACCCCCAAACTTAAAACAGACATTGTCCTCAATGGCTAAGATAGGAAAAATTAAAAGAGAGGACTTCTATGAAAATATAGCATTTTCCTCCTTGTCTGCTAAGTCTAAAGAATAGGCTAGCTCATTGAAATGAATCGGGCACCACACTTGAGTTGGACTTGACTAACCTGTGAACATGATAGAAGCAAGCTTATTAAATCCTAAAAAAAATGACAAATCTAAAAAAATAATATGAAACCTAAAAAAAACTAAAAATAAAAATTAAACTTGGGTTGCCTCCCAATAAGCGCTTGATTTATAGTCCTTCAGCCGGACTTTGTCTGGTCAACGCTTTCCAATTCCTCTTCGAAAGTTGAGGAACCCTCTATCCATCAGTAGCAAATAATCCTTTGGGAGGTTCCCACATGCGATGGCCAGTGTGTCAAAGTCACCTAGCATGCTCTGATTCGGTATGATCTCAATCAAGTACGTCCCACAGCTAGGTGTTTTCTCCATTGTGTATGTGATCTCTTTGGGGCATGGAAGCTTGTCACACACAATGGGCTCTTCGTCTATCTTCTCTCTCTCGTCCCACCATGGCTTCAAAATTGTACTCGCTCTAATGTCATCAAGAGCTTTGCCGACGACATGACTACCAAGCAGGCATGGTTTTGCAAATCTGACTGACTCTTTGATCTTCGGTGGAGACCCCTTTAGATCTTCGTCAACCTCTATTTCATTATCCCTATTTGTCTCCACACTTTCTATATCTTGTGGCTCATCCAGCTGCAGATTTGGTTCGGGTTCTCCGTCGGTTTCGTCATCTATGTCAT
Organism: Panax stipuleanatus; assembly: GCA_020205555.1. NCBI lineage: Eukaryota > Viridiplantae > Streptophyta > Magnoliopsida > Apiales > Araliaceae > Panax > Panax stipuleanatus. Next base: position 150,873,217 of record CM035117.1, on the reverse strand, counting down.
AAATCCCAGTGTTTGGAGGAAGGTTGTTTAAGGCTTTGGTCATTTGCTCTATCTTATTCTCAAGATTTCGAATTGACCTCGCTTGATTACACATCTTCTCCTCATTCGACGCTATGAACTTAACAATTCCCCCAGCCTTGAATTATTTGTTTGCGTTTCGAAATCCATGCCTTCATGACCATTGGTTAATGTAGTGATGAGTTGCTCCGTCTGATTATGAAGATTTTGGTTTGACAACTCCTGACTAATCCTCATCTCCTCTAAGTCTGTTATGCCCTTCAATATTACTTCCCTCAGATTTGAATTTTCTTCTTGTGGCAATGGAGGTGGACATGAAAATTTCGGTGTGTATGATGGATTTGGAGCATAGTATTGGTCATCATAATTGTAGCTCCATGAAGAATCCGGGTGATACCCCCAATCTTGATGATAGTTAGGATCAACATAGTTGTTGACGGTGCATTGATGACTTTAATGATTACTAGCACAATAATTACACGTAACGTCTATCCTTCGACTTCGTTGGGCTGCAATAACCTCCAACGTCTTCGAAAGCTCTTCAATTTGTGCTAATATAAATTCATCAATCCCTGTTTTCTCTTGGTTGAGTCATGTTCGTATATGGCCATTGATAATTGAATTCAGCCATGGTACCTGAAAAAAGTAAAATAGAAAGAGAATTAAATAAATAAAAAATGTTTAAATTAAGACTAATTTGATTGAAATTAATATTGGTAAATAATTATTAAATTAAGTCCCCGACAACGGCGTCAAAAACTTATTGGATAAAATCTAGTTACGCACAACACGCAAGTATACGTGGTCAACAAGTAATAGAATGAAAGTAAAGTGTCGATCCCACGAGAAATTATTTAATAAAAATCACCAAGTACTAACCCGTAACCAACTCAATCTTATTTAAACGAATGAATTTCAAATTATATAATTAAACTACTTTTAACTACCACTAATTACCACAAGTTAAATTAAGATTACGAAGATTTAAGATCACAACTTCACTTATTGCTTCATCTAAGTTAACATACTTCTCATCAATTATTCTCTCTATTCTGAATTGTTAATCAAGAACACGAAAGAAAATATAACCACCTCATGATGCATCATACCATACTCACTCAAATTCACAGATGATAGAATTAAGCAAGACACCCTAATTAACTAATCCACTATATTTCTATGTGAATTACAATTAAAAAGGATTTAATCAAAAGTTCTCTATAAGATTACATATGGCGTAAAGGCATACTTCTACTCTAAACACGAATCATGATTTCCATCTATGCAGAAATCACAAAACATACTATCATGATCAGATCTAAATCAATACTCATCTCTCGATTTCATATAGATTATCACGGTAATTGATAATGAGTCAATTAAACAATTATTCCAATTCATAATAGACAATTCACAATAATAGATCAGAATAATTGATTGAGAAGCATATTAAAATAAATTACACAATAAGATCCATTGCAATCTTAAACAAAGAATTAGTTCATTGAATTAAAACTAAGAATCTACAATTGAATACACATTAAAAAATAAGAAAAAGATTAAGGAAAAGAATTGAATCTGTTGCCGGCAAATTCTCGCTCCTCCTCGCTCTTGATCTGAATCTCCAATGGCCTCCAAGTGCTTCAATCTCCAAATCCCCTTTCAACTAGGGTTTATTATTTTTATTGAAACTAAATTAAACTAATCTAATTAATTAAATAATTAATTAAAGCTACTATACTAATACTAATATATATATATATATATATATATATGCTTTCTGCTCCGCCCACTAAACTATATATTATATATAATATCTCCTAAGCTATCTAATCTATATTATAACTCGGCCGCCCCTTTTTCGCACCAGGCTAAGTCCCATAAATATTAGTCTATATATATAATGTAGCCCACTAAATCTCATACTTCTCAATCCGAATTGGAAAAGGAAAGCATGCCAGCCCACTTATTATTGCACTTGACAACCCACACGAAAAAGGAGACTGCCAGCTGCTTGCCCAATTAATTTGCATCCATGTCCAGTTCAAAGTAGGAGAGTAAATAGATCAGCAGCTTGCACGCATCCACGTGTATCAGGTAAAGTCCTCTTTAGTCCCATAAAATATATGCTACAAACTCCTTTTATAATCTAATTGGATCTCCCTTGCTTGTATCCCTCCAAGTAGGAAAAGGAGATGACCCCTTTTTAATCCCCCACTAACAGCCTTTAACGTTCCGTCCGTGTCCAAGTGGAATTAGGAAAAACCAAATCAGTAGCTGGACTTGTATCGGGCCCAATTGCTAAACCCATTCGAGTCCAAGCTGAAAAAAGAGACAATCAGCTGCTGCTTTTTGCGTGGATCCATCTCCCCCTTTTCTAGCTTGTATCAGGTTCCTTTATATAATATATACGGGGCAGCCTTATCATGCCATGATGCACCCGTGTCCTACTCGCGAAAGGAAAAGGAATGTGCTGCTGCCGCCTCCCCGCCCCAGCGGGAGGATTGCTCTACACATCCCCTCCCCAGCAGGGAAATACACTATTCAGCAATGCTAAAATCTACAAGGCTCCGCCTCGGCGGGAGATGTCTTCTCCCGGTCCCCACCCCAGCGGGTGAACTTAGTATGAATGCTGGAAAATTGACCTCTTACACTCCTTTTGAATCTATTTCATTCCTGCACATAATCATTTAAATTTGAGGTAAAATGATATCAAAAACACTTGAATACAACAAGAATCAAGCTCTTAAGAATACCAATTTGTGGGTGTTAATCCCACTTATCAATGACCTTTGGAAGGGCAAAACGCTCATTTTATCAATTTAAAGCCAAATCAGGTTAAAATCAATCCAAATTGATGCAATGAGGGTCAGAAAGAGCTATAATATCGATCCTGAGTGAAAACAGCACAAGATAGCTCAACGGACAGACTGTGAAAAAATGAAGATCTGGTTATAAAACCATCTTCCTGGAATCGAAAAAGGTAAAGTCCCATGTCATTGTGTCGCTCTCGGAAAGGGCTTTCCGGAAAAGTATAGCACGCCTCAAACGGACGCTCGGATCAAAAGTTATGAAGGTTCGAACCTGACATTGCGTTGCTCGAAGTGCATGTATTTCGAGACGACGGGACCCACTGGAGTGGGACCTATTCAGGGAGCTGCAGATAGAGTCGTGGCTGCCGCGAGTGCACCCGCTACCATTTTGGTCTATGAATGAGACCCCCCACCCTTGCAAAAAAAGAGAGAAGAAAATAGAAAACGCTCTGAAACTTCGTCCATTTCGACCCTTAGCCCTATTTCTAGTACTCCAAACTTTAATTTTATTCGTCCAATACATTTTCATACATATATTCTACGACATACCAAAGATTAACCGGTGGAAACGGAGATTTGAAGCCCACCGAGTGGTAAAAAGCCCGTGGAGCAGTCCATTGTAAGTTGTTTTTACTATCAGAAGTCATTTCTTACTTTATTACGTATATGTGAACGTGCATATAAAGTTTTATCTTTTGATTTTCCCGGAACTCAGTTCCGTGGCATTTTTTAGCTTATTTTTTAGTATATATAAGTATATATACGTTTTTCTTCGTTTGCACAGCCTGGATCGTTAATCCGTGACTTTTACTCTATTATATATATATATATGTATGTATATATATCTACTAACCTATTCGGCCTGGATTGATGATTCGTGACCTTTTCAGCTTTATTATATATATATAACTGACTATATATATACTAACTTTCAATTTCGTCAAGACTGGATTGCAAATTCATGGCATTTACTACTTTCATATATATATATATATATATATATATAATTTTTCTAACTTCATTTGGCCTGGATTGGAAATTAGTGGCCTTTTATTGCTTTTATATATATATATATATATATATATATTTACATTTCTGTCGAGCCTGAAGTAATTCGTGGCTCTTTACCGCTTATATATATATTTACATTTCTGTCGAGCCTGGATTAATTCGTGGCTCTTTACAGCTTTTATATATATATATATATATATTTACATTTCTTCGTCGGGCCTGGATTGAAAATCCGTGGCCTTTTATAGCTTATATATATATATTTACATTTCTTCGTCGGGCCTAGATTGGAAATCCGTGGCCCTTTACATCTTATATATATATATATATATATATATATATATATATATATTTCTATTTCAGTCGGGCCTGGATTGGAAATTCGTAGCCCTTTACAGCTTATATATATATATATATATATATATTTCTTTATTCATTGTGATCATATATCTGTTTTAAATGTTTATTTGATATGCATTTATTTTAATATAAATTTGGAAAATTAGATTTATCTAAAGCTAGTCCTTTCTAACTTTCAAACGGTTCAAAATAGGTCCAACTAGAATCGGGAAACTAGAATGGCTAAGATTTATTTAAATCTAGTTTTGTAAATATTAAAGAGACCTCGCGACCCTAAATCCATATCTAGCGGGAATGGGAAGCTTTGGCTACGCGCATACAAGGATTTGACTAATAAATCCTTTGTTTTTGCGACGTCTAGAGTACAATGTTCATTTTCTGTGAATATTTGTGCTGTGCAGGTTTTCTTGGCTGTTTTCTGTGAGCTTAGGAATCGTGGGATTAATGATCAAACTGATCTAAATCTTATTCCCACGATGGACAACTCCACATTACAAATGTATCCTGCCAGTTTTTCTGTAAAATGTACATCCGAGGGACCTTAAAACGGTTATCCGGATTTAAGGTCTCAAACATAGTGAAATATGGTTTGTAGTGCTAGAGTCACTTCGATGACTGTCATGCCCATAAGAAGACCAGTACTTGTATAAACTTTCTGTGGTAGAGAATGCTTCGCATCCCGATAATTAACATCCAAATCAAGCCAAAGGCTGAATAGAATAAAATGGAAGTATCAATATGCTTCAATTCCTATGCGAGCGTAAGGGTTTGAAAACCACCTTTCAAAATCATATTTTCATATCTTGTCTAAAAATAGATTTTTCAAAACAAATCAAACCCTTCGTATTTAGGTCCAACGAAGCATGACACTACTTTCAAATCAAACAAACGTAGGCTCAATTACTTCTAGCATACACACACATATTGTAATTAAAAAGGGAAATATTGAAAAGATACGGTACCGTGTTTCACGGGAGTCGGGGGGTGCCTAACACCTTCCCCCCTCTTAACCAAGCCCCCAAACTTTAAGAATCTCGATTTCAAGGCCAAGTTTTGATAGTGTCCAATAATTGGGCATACTTACAAACAAAACTCGGTTGAGTTGGTACAACTATTTCAAAATATACCAACTGGCAACTCTGTAAACCTTTCAAATCATCGACATGATACATGTTGGTCTTTTCCTAAAAATTTCATCCTTCATAAAACAGATAAGACAAATAAGGGTAGAAAATAACAAAATTTAGGAAGAGGAAGATCGGTCCAAAGCGACAAGATTTTTTCCGAAGTCGACAGGTGGTGACTCTGCTGGGGATAGTGGAGGGCTTAGGCCGCGCTCAAATCTGTTCAAGATTTCCCTTTTAAATCTGCGTATATGTGGATGCTGTGTTTTACATTGAATAGATGTAAATGAATGCTTTATTGCTTTATATTAGTGCTTCGCACAAATGTCATCATTTCATACGGTGAGACATGATGTATGTCAATGCATACTATATGATTCCTCCACCAGGAGGCGAACCCGTCGGTGTTTGATTACTGGACTCAAAGGAGACTAATCCTGCGAGGCTCAGGAAAGGCACCACTCAGATCCGCTCCAATTGAAAGATCAGATTAATTTTCCTTCTAGTAGATTGCGATGATCTGGGGACCTTCATGCTGAAAAACCGCGAGAGTAGCCTAAGATAGGTCAACCTCTGATTTACGAAATTCGAAGGGAAGCTTATTCATCCCTTCCTCTTTCAATTCAATGTAAATGTTAAAATTTAATGTAAATATATATTTCATTGTGAATCCTGTCATCAAAACAACTAGCCTTTGTTTTACAGGATAAGATTAAAAAACCTCAAAAATAAAAACATTGCATAGCATGCATCCGATTGATACCTACAAGCGAAAAATTAACAGACATACTTATATTTTAGGTAAAAATTGGTCCCGTCACCAGATCCAAATCCAAAAAGGCACTAAGCCCATCTCCAAATATAGCTTCAAGTGCTCAACCTGAATCCACCCTTGTCTCTAGGGAAGAGTTTGAAGGACTAAAGAATTAGATAACTGAATTAGCTATTTCCCTCAAAGAACAAAGTAAAAGTCTGCAGGGTAAACAAACCCTCTGTCAAGCAGAATCCTCCACACCCGGTGGCAGTCAGGATGTCGACAAGAAAGATACTCAGATTCCTGAGCCTAAAAACAAGGAACTTACCAACAAAACCCCAAAAAATCATCAACCTCAACAAAGAGCAGGAAGCTGGTGATATTCTGAAAAAGGTCCAACAAATGGAAGAAACCATCCGGTCCACTGGGGCATTTGGGAGTGTCAATTACTCAGATTTATATATTTTCCCAGGGGCTCCTTATCCAAAAAAGTTCCAAGTCCCTGATTTTGAGAAATATGATGGATTAGGAGATCCCTACACCCATTTGAAGGTATTCATTAGAGAACTCGGATCCTAGCGGAGGACGAGAAGCTCATAATGTAATTGTTCTAGAAGAGTCTGACCGGAGAGGCTAGAGCCTGGTATGCTCGATTGGACAATTCAAAAATTCACAGCTAGGAAGAGTTAGCACATGCCTTCCTCAATCAATACAGTTTTCGGTCTCAGATGGCTCCCGAGAGATATCAAATCACCAAAGTCAAGAAGCAAAACACTGAGTCATTCAGAGAGTATGCCCAACGATGGAGACCGATGGTGGCACAAGTCACTCCGCCTATGATAGAGACTGAGATAGTCCTGACCTTCATCGACATTCAAGAATCTCCGTATTATGAAAGGTTCTGGTAGGTATAGAAAAACCATTCTCGGAGATGATCAAGCATGGAGAAATGGACGAAATAGGGCTAAAGTCTGGGAAGATAAAAGATCTGACCACCTTGGAAGCCGTGGCCGAGCATATTCAATCTGGAGGCTATGGGAGTAATCCCCGGAGAGTACATAAGAAGAAAGAAGAAGAAGTGTCTTTGGTACTGCAAGGACAAAATCAAAGAGGCAGTTCAAGCAGCATGCCCATTCAAAGGAGAAACTATCCCCCTTTTCAAGATCCTGCACAACCTTCTAATCCACCATTTCAGAAAGCTGTGGAGGCCAGACGTCGAAGAACGTTCACCCCCTTGGGAGATTCACTTGAAAATGTGCTGAAGCTGCCGACAGCACAAAAGAAGATTATTCAACTCCTTCCGCCAGCCAGTTCCAGCGGAAGGAATTTTAACCTAAGTAAAAAGTGTGCATACAATTCTAGAGCACCGAGCCACGATACACAAGACAGTTGGTCTCTCAAGCACAAAATCTAAGACTTGATAGACAATAGAGAGATTGTGGTGACCAAACCAGAGCAACCATATGTGCAAGATAATTCCCTCCCTCAACATAATGTGGAGAGTGTCAACATGATTAATGTAGACACTCAAAATTTTGCTTTCTTTGTACTAACCTTGCAGAAGAGCAAAAGCGTAATTTTACTTCGGAGACAACCCAGAGGTAGGGCAAAAGAGCCAAGGCATCCCGGAGACGACTCTGTGAAAGATTCAAAGGACCAATGATGCCCGAACATGTCGTGAATCGAACGAGGATCGCCAAGCTGAGATAGTGTCCGCCGGAAACCAACTCAGCAAACCTCAAAAGGCGTGCCATCAATGATAAACCAGCTAACTACCGTCAGAAACCAGAAGATACTTCTCAGCTATCAGCATCATCTTCCCGGACCCCGACTCAGTCAGTCTCGATTGGATTCCGCCGCATTCTGCACAGACTTTCCTAAAGTCCGGTATGCGAAGGTCAAAATCCTCTAAACCGAGACCTAAGGCCCGTATTTTAAGGAAACTGTACACGAGGGGTCCAGCCTCATACATACATGCTCCAGCCTCAACCATACATGATGTTAGCCGCATGTATGGTTGAGGCTGCCCGCATTTCTCTATATCAGTAGCCAGCAGCTCATAAACACAAAAAAGAGGAAGAACTTAGAGAGAGAAAGTCACTTTTAGGGAGAGAAGCCCTCGGGTGAGACTTATATATACCAACTTTGAGCGATTTTCGCTTGTTTAGTGTCTACTTGGAGTCCCGAGAGTGTTCTAAGTTGATCCCGGGAGTTAAAATGCTTGTTCAAGCGTCCCCTAATGTGAAATAACACACTTTCAAGCTATGTTCTTTGTAAACGTTGTTCAAATACTAGATTGATGATATATCTTATTTAAATCTAGTTAAATTTGTTGTATTTTAAGCATATTATGTAATAGTTGATAGATATTACGTTTCTATCGGTTATATTGTGTTGTAAATCGATCATGGAGGCTAGATCAACCTATATCTAAGCCGAATCTAGCCTTTGAGTGGTTATTAAGCATGAAGCTTTAACCCGTGTGCTAGATTGGCCTAGATTCATGGTAGATCTACGGATTTATTGTCTTAAATGGTCCTGGTTACCCCGTATAACCCTAGATCTATATCTAGAGGTGAAAGGGGTTCGAAATGGCTCGAAACGGTGATTTTAACCGATGAAATCGTCGAATATGAAGTCTAGGACATTGTACATATATATTCTCGCATAAATAATGTGATCCTAGGAATCCCGGTGTTGAGATCCCCGAATGGATCCCGACTTGATTCCCACGATGGACCGATTTTTATGATGTAATATTTTAATTGCGTAAGTATCATTGTACATGTAATATTTGGATCTTGAAGACGAACTCGAGGGGTTAGTCCCGAGAAGTCAGATTCAAGATCCCGTGATAGTGAAAACTTCAATTGTGGGTGCTCGATTTCATCGAGATGGCTTATATGCTCGATGATGATCCAACTCTTTTTGGCGCTTTAGCATGCATTTTCACTAAAACGATTTCTAAACGAAACCACAAAGAGCTTTTCAATAAGAATAAAACGATTCGGGGTAGGTCACCTTATGAACGTAAAGATAAATAAAAGGAAGTATCGAAGTCCTCAATTCCTAGTCGGGCAAAGGATTTGAAATCCTTATTTTCCAAAACATCATTTCAATTCATACATCTTGTTAAAAATAAACTTTTTGTCAAATCAAATCCTTCGTACCTAGGCGCAAAAGAGGTGCATCACTACTTTTAAATAACCCAAAATAAAGACTTAGAATAAAAATGAATAAAGCTTTCAAAATAAAACACACACACACACACACACACACACTCTCACACACACACAAACACACTTTATGCACAAAAAATCAATAAGATGCGGTACCGTGTTTTCACGGGAGTCGGGGGGTGCCTAACACCTTCCCCCCGCTTAACCTAGCCCCCGAATTCCATGAATCTCGGGTTTCAGATCAATCTTATGGAGTCAAATATTGGACCATATTGCAAAAACTATTAAAACTCCGATGAGTTGGTATATCCATTTAAACTATACCAACCGGCGGCTTTGTCTTATTCGGTCCAATCATAAAATAATAAAATTAATCTTTTCAAAGTCGTCGACACTTATGTCAGTACTGCTTTCCTAAAAATTCACCCTTTGATAAAATCCATAGACATAGTGAATTGGAAAAGGGTAAAACAAACAAAATAAACTTAGGAAAGACGGACACATCAAAGATTTTTTCCCGGCATCGACAAGTGGCGACTCTGCTGGGGATTTAAGAGGGCTTAAGCCGCGATCAAACTTTTTGATTTTCGTTTTGCATGTGCATCTTGTGTGAATGATCTTTGTTTGTGATAATTATCTCAATCGTTAAGCATTTTTAGTGCCTCGCACAATATATTATTGCTTCGCACAATGTCATCATATTACATACGGTGAGGATGTGAATGTATGTTGTGTGGTACGTCCATTAGGAGGCAATCCCGTTGGTTGTTTATTAATGGACTCCTCTGGGTGTTTCCATTGTGAGGCTCAGGAAAGGCACCACTCAGATCCGCTCCAATTGAAAAATGGATGTTTTCGTCAAGTAAATTGCGAAGATCTGGGAACCAATTTCATAAATCCTATGAGAGTAACCCTAAGATAGGCCAGCCTCTGATAAACCAAACGCGGTGTGTGTTTTCTTCATGCCCTATTTACTTTTCCGCGTATATAAATGGCCAACATCTTGAACTGTCATTTATACATCGTTCTTATCCTATCATCGAGTCGGCTAACCCTTTGTTTTGCAGGAAAAGATTAAAAAGCCATTAAACTGATGCATAGCAGGTCATGCATCCCTTTCCACCAATATCCAGTCTAAACTAGATATCGATTTTGTGCAGATTGGTCCTAGAACTCGATTTTGAGCCAAGAAGGCCCGTTCACCACCAGTCCAAATGGCTAAAGAAAGTTCGTCAGAACCCAGCCCGGTATCTCGAGAAGGATTCGAGGAGTTTAAGAAATAGATTGCTGAGATGACCACCCTGTTAAGAGAGCAATGTAAAGTATCTCAAGAACAGTGTAAAGTATCTTAAGTCTGGTTTTCCGGTCTGAGCTTGAACTAACAAAGACCTGATCTCCCATCTGCGGGAGTACGTAGGTAGCCATTTATGGTGCGGTCAAACCAAACAAAAAGAAAAAAAAATCAAAACCCCATCAAATCAAACAAAAAAATCAAAACCCCAAAAAATCAAATCAAAAATCAAAACACCATCAAACCAAGCTCAAACCCAAATAAACCCTTTTCAACTGTTCAGGCCAGGCGTGACCTACGTAAGACCTGATCTATGAGAACCCGAATTTTCAGAAATTATTAAGTAAGGATTTAATAAATAAAATTCTTAAAGTATGAGATGTGTTCGAATAAGAACATTTATGTGATTTTTGTGGTTAATAAATATATTATTAAAATATATTCGTTATTTATTTTGGAGACAGTTCAGTGGAGATAAAGGAAGTGGATAAGATTTATCTATCGGTATTAAATAATTTATATAATTATTTATCATGGTAAGATTGGTGACATTAAATATCCTTAATGTATAATCACCATATTCTTGTGTATGTGTATTAATAACTAGTATGCTTATAATATAAGTTATTAATAGTACTTAAGCTATCCGTGAATGGGCTGGGATAGTAAAACATGAGTTAGTTAAGGGAATTAGCTAATAAGAATAAATATTAGTTAATTTAAGTTGGGAGTTATATTATGGAATAATATAATGTTAATATTGAACCTTAATGATATGGTGCAGTGTTTAATTTACTTAAGTAAATGAGTGAATTAATATATGTGTTGGATATGAAATTATAGTTGGTACTTTTATATATTACTTAGAATGGTAATATGTGAGAAAAGTCTAATGTGCGAAAAATGTTAATAAATATATATACGTTATTAAAGGGAGATGGAAATCATTATATTTTAAATGAAGATTTAATATTTGAAGAAATTATTTTGGGGAACAATTTATAAAAAAGAAAGAGATATAGTTATTATATAAAGGATGTTAAAATAATTTCTAATATTGAATTATTTTAATAAAAGGAGGAAATGTTATTTTTGAATAGTAATATTACCTTATATATTTTGTATAAGGTATGATTGATTAATATGATAGATATATTACATGTTTGCTATATGTAAATAAATTGATAGAAACAAATTATTATAATAGAAAATAAATTTATTACCTATTTTCTATATATAATGTACATGTGCCGTACATGTGATTATTTCTAATAGATATTTTTATTAATTATAATATCTTGAGATAATAAGTAAATTATTTTCTAATAATGAATGTGCTTATTTGGAGAAAACATAATATTTTATGATATGGCTAAATACATAATTTTAAATGTATTTACAAGGGAGTTTAATTAATGAAAGGAAACTAAGTTATTTTAATATATTAAATAACTTAAGTTATTATTTGATCGTGAATATTATTATATGAATAATTAATAGAGTATATATTAATTATTATAAGCGCAAATGTTATACTTATTATAAATATAATTAATTGAGGTAGCTTAGCGTTAAAATGCTTGAGTCACACAAATATTATATTAAAAGAATATTAAGTGTGGTGGAAGTGATAATAAGCTTAATGTAAGCTTGTGAGAAATGCCTTGAGTGGCACGATAATAGATTCGTTAATGAATTAATTAATTCAAGGATGGAGAAATTATTAATTAAATAATTAATCTATATTAATTGTTAATTGTTATTACAATAGTATGTTAAATTATTATTATGGCTAGTAATAGTATAATAATAAAAAAATTGATTATAAATATAATCAGAATTGTATTGATGAGGAATGAGATATATTATCTTATAAGATTAATTATTGTTATGGACAATATACTAGTATCTAGTAATTATTTGATGGTATGTTGAATTATTGTTATTGCAAGTGATAACATGATAATAAGTATATTTGTTATAAATATAATAAGATTTATATTTATTTAATGTGATAATTAACTATGTAAATGTTAATTAATTGTTATGAAGATTAATAATTACATTGATTGATGAGGGGTGAATTAATTAATATTTTATTAATTAATTAATTGCCATTGAGTATAAGAATATATAAACGAGTAAATTATTAATATGATTATAATTGCTCAATTAGTTGATATGTGCAAATGATGTGATTATTAAGAATATAACATATTATAATTACACATATGTTATATAAAGTATAGTGCAACATTAATGTGACTGTATTATATATATAAATTATATAGTAAAATTGATTTCACTATGTGAATTACATAATATTATTGCTTATGTGTGTGGGTAGACCTTAAGGAATACCCTATTAGCATATAGTAATTGTTAATTGATAATGATTTCTATAGGATATTATAACTGTAATAATAACCGTTATGATAATTAATAACCGTTATAATAATGAGTAATACCCGATAGAATTATATCCGGTAGGATGAAATGTACATGGATTATATGTGTGCAAATTACATTTACTACATTGAAATATTATTTATGTGAAATACATGATGATATTAAAATTATATCCTAAACATGTATTATCTGAATACAACTTAAGTACATAGTGTGTGTATTATAACACAAGTGTAGCATGTAGCTTATTGACCAATAGCTGAGCTTGTAATTGTTGTCCCATAGTAAGGGTCACCCCTCATTCTCCCTCACACGTGAAATACTCAAGGCTATTATACTCCCTACAATCTCAAAATCAGCAATCTAGCTAGCAATGATCAATGGGGAGTGGGGATCATGATGTGTTCTACCAACCATTCAACCACTCCACCTTAACCAACATACAAACCTTCAATCTATTAGTTTGATTCAATGGAGGATTTCATGGTCTGTGCAATAAAAGTTCTATAAATTGAGCTCCCACCTTCTAATTTCATTGCTGAGATTTTGTTTAAGTGTTGGATTGAGAGCATCACATACCTTAATGATAGCATTTTAAGAATTAAGAGACTTCAAATTTGCAGTAAGCTCAACCTACATTGCAGAGGTAATATACCTCTTGTTCTTCATTTTGTTTTATGTCAAAACTCTAATTCTTGGATTAAGCTTAAATGTTGTGATAAGTTGATTGGATTATGTTTGTTAACTATTATTTGAGTTAGTAGTATGTTTAAACTACAATGTGGCATGATTGTAATCAATTTCGTGAAGAAAATTTTGAGTTGGGCTTGAGTTGCTGTCGAAGCGGGGCAGTCACCATCTCTGGCCGGCCACCTGTGCAGCTGCGCCAGTATTGTACTGGTTAGCGGCGCAGCTGCGCCAGGCCCTACTGTTGAAATTTGTTTCCTGCTTCAGCCTGCTAAATGTTATCATGTAATACCACTTAGAGCAAGCATGAGGACATGATTAATATACATGTATGTGTACGATAAAGTGACATGAGCATGTATAACTACAATAGTACACTCTATTGATGAAAGGATTTAAAGTTTACAAAAATGAACTTAGAATTTTAAAGTAAACTGTGACACATACGTAATATGTGTGTTCTGATGTTTGTAACTTGTGTAAATGACTTAGACATGCATGAAAGTTGGTATTAACTTATAGTATGTGTTCTTGATACTACATGTACATTAATGGCTATGTTAGTATGTACTGTGGTAGGAAAACGTATGATTTTAAAATAAAACTTATAGTTTTGGATTTGAACTTGGACGTATACATAGCATGTATATATTCTGATTTTGTGAATATGATCATGTGGTCTATATTGACATGAAATGCATGTTTAAAGTGTTGAGCACATACTAACATATATGATTAAAGACTACACTGTTCCGCGATAGTAGTATCGTGACTACACCGAATCTGAGGTTTCAAAAGAACGTGGATTTGGGGGCGTCACATGATCTCCTTTCAAAGGAGTACGTAGGCAGCCAGTGATGGCACGGTCTAACCCTTAAAAAAGTCACGAATCCCTTTTTAACAATTCAGCGATCCCAAGATGCGACTCTTCAACAACTCATCAACCCTGAAAGTGCGAGAAGGCTTGATCTCCTTTTGACCTACAGAAGTGCGTGAATGGCCATCGTTACAAAGTCTATCTCATATCTGACGACTGTTCTCTAAGATAAAAGCCACAAATCAAGCCTTACAGATCGAACCAAGCCTGGTTGAAACTGATACATCAAAAACCAAGCCGAGCTTTTAGATCCAATTCAGTGGAATTCGAAGGCCTCTCGACATCAAACATCAAAGCTAAAGCGATAACTCAACGATATGTCAAGTATGATCATCAACAAGTATAGATACAAAACAAGGCAATGCAAAATGTGACTACAAAGAAGATTACAACAAGTGCATTTGCAAGTTAGAAGTGATGATTGGGGCACCCAAACATCAAAGCCAATATCCTCGACCTGTTCACCATGTGGGTCATAAGGTAGAAGATTCTTGCGATCTTGGCATCTTCTCAGCCCATGCGTCAAACACGACAAAGCGACTACTCAAGACGACAAGCAATTTCAAAATCAACGACAACCTGATATTGGGACCCTGACAACAACTCGACACTGGGGCAATGTCAGAGACAATGACAACTCGACACTGGGGCATTTATCGACCATCCCAAAAGGGAAAATGCAAGTCGGCACCCATACTGCGATCCCATCAGTATGTGACGTCATCATCAGAGTTTTTCTCATATCATTTCACTGGCAATCCGGTACGATTACTTGGTATTTTCCCATCATAATTTTCTTAGAATACAATGATCATCCACATGCGAGGTACAACTCTTTCATCCATTTATTTATTTTCTATCTCCATACATTAGCGATGATATACATTAGCGATGATAGCCAGTTTAAGTATAGATCAATCTTGCGTTAGAATCTTAGAAAAAGGTTTTAAAAGAGAAGATGTTGTTTAACTTGTTATGAATAGATTAATTTTGATAAGCATTCGTGGAGCAAGAATCACGAGAACGATTAGAGAATTAAGACTATTCAACCTCTTGATTAGGCACGACATCCCAACTCAAAGTGCTTTTTGGAGCAGAATCGACCTCATATGCATGCCTGCACTTTGCAGTGGCCCTGACTCTTAATTGTGGGGTATAAAACTATGGCGACATCGATGACAATTAATGCGAATATAGAAGATAAGTGATGGCGAACCTAATGTCTTGAATCGTGGCCTGGGGTACTTGAGTAATTAAGCCTGAGGGGTGTCTTTACACCTGGTGCCCTAAAGCTATCTGGTTTGGGAGTCACCGGCCTAACGCTCGCTACATGGGTAACTTAGTGCCTAAGAAAATGAGCATTGTGAGGAGGTAAAAGGCGATGCCTGAGCAGATCAGAATCGTGGCCTGGGTTACTTGAGTAATTAAGCCTGAGGGGTGTTTTTGCACCTGGTGCCCTAAAGCCGTCTGGTTTGGGAGTCACCGGCCTAACACTCGTTATATGGGTAACTTAAGCCTAAGAAAACGAATCTTGCATAGGGTCAGACGAAGAGAAGATAGATGAGACCACTTGACTTATCTCAAAGTGTGGCCTTTGTTACTCTAGCAAGTAAACCCGAAGGGGTGTCTTTACACCTAATGCCCTAACGCCGTTTGGTTTGGGAGTCATTGGTTCAAAACTCGTTAAATGGGTAACTCTGAATAGCCTAAGAAAGCGAGATAAGTTAAGCAAGGGGAAAAGAGAAAGAAGAAAATTTGGAGTTAAGAAAAAATTACGAGATCAGAATGATGAGATCATCTAACGTTATGGAAGGGAAATCCCTACTAAGGGTTGCGTAACTCATAGTGCACATGTCATATAACGTTAATTGTGCGAAGAACGATATCTAGAGCGAAGACGAAGTATCTTTGATAAAGGGAGATAAGTCTTTTGAATCTAATATTACTCATGAACAATGACCATGAATGCTTAAAAGTTTTCTTGCGATTTCATAACTTGTTAAATGAAAAAAATTCCTTAAGATAAAAGATATAAAAAATAACCTTGGGGTTAGCGATTCACAACTTGCTTAGATAAAAATTCATTTTCGTACTCAAGTTTATGATCTTTAGCGATAAGTTAAAAACACAGCAATTACGAGTTAAGTGGCGACCCGATGAGCATTCAATTTCATGCACTTTAAATGTGTCTCATTGACAAGATCATACTAATCTTTATATACAATCTACCCCCGACGGCCCGAGTCGTCAAGCTTTTGGTGCATTTTGTTATTCGTCTGATGTGCAAGATATTGCTCACTCTTGACGTGGTCAACAAAGCGAGTTTCTTACATGAATCCCTAGTAACAGCAAGCAAAAAGGCTGGGGCATTTTGCGATTCAATGAAAAGGAAGTAGCCTAAGGTAGGACCAAGCTTCTCGTCAAAAGAAATGAGAGGACTTCTGAAAGAAATTACAATGACATGAGCTTGCGAAGACAAAAGAAGGAGAAAATTCCTTGAAGATCCCTACCTGAAAAAAAAACCAACGCCTCATCTGTAAAACAGTATCAAAAGACCACGTAGGGGTCAATCCTAACTCACAATTTATAAATACGAATCGATGACATAGGCAATTAATGAAAAGCATTATCTATACATCTCAGCGAAATACATAAAATTGTATACATCAAATATCTTCTCTGTCCTATAAATAAAAGTAAAAAGTACAGGGAAATGGGGCACAAGCGCCCGTCAACTAACAAAAGGCCTAGCAATTGAAATCTACATCATCAAACATATCAACCTGCGCCAAGTCCTCCTAAGTCGAGGCCTCTACACCAAAGTTCAAATATGCATAGTAAAAGGACGGGCTGAATCCTCCGAGGATGTCAGTGGCACCTGGGTCATCAGTCAAGCCAATATCTAATCCATCGGGGTCTCAAATAAAAAACTTGCCCTTTTTATAATCGATGATGTAATCCACTGGCAACGAACCAGTGAAGGCATCGGCTCAATCCCGATGATGTAATCCGTTGGCAACAACCCAATGCAGATCGACAAATCCCCGATGATGTAATCCGTTGGCAATAACCCAACGCAGATCGGCAAATCCCCGATGGTGTAATCCATTGGCAACAACCCAACGCAGATTGGCAAATCCCCGATGATGTCATCCATTGGCAACAACCCAACGCAGATCGGCAAAACCCTGATGGTGTAATCCGTTGGCAACAACACAACGCAGATTGACAAATCCTCAATGACATAATTCGTTGGCAACAACCCAACGCAGGTCGGCAAATCCACGATGATGTAATCAGTTGGCAACAACCCAACGCAGATTGGAAAATCCCCGATGATGTAATCCGTTGGCAACAACCCAACGTAGATCGATAAATCTTCGATGATGTAATCTGTTGGCAACAACCCAACGCAGGTCGGTAAATCCCCGATGATGTAATTCGTTGGCAACAACCCAACGTAGATCGACAAATCCCCGATGTTGTAATCTGTTGGCAACAACCCAACACAGATCGATAAATCCCTGATAATGTAATCTGTTGGCAACAACCCAACGCAGATTGGCAAATCCCCGATGTTGTAATCCGTTGGCAACAACCCAACCCAGATCTGTAAATCCTCGATGATGTAATCCGTTGGCAATAACCCAACGCAGATCGGCAAATCCCCGATGATATAATCCGTTGGCAACAACCCAACGCAGATCGGCAAATCCATGATGTTGTAATCTATTGGCAACAACCTAACGCAGGTCGGCAAATCCCCGATGATGTAATCGGTTGGCAACAGCCCAATGCAGTTCGGCAAATCCCCGATGATGTAATCCGTTGGAAACAACCCAAAGCAGATCGACAAATCCCCGATGATGTAATCTGTTGGCAATAACCCAACGCAGATCGGTAAATCCCCGATGATGTAATCTGTTGGCAACAACACAACACAGATCGACAAATCTCCGATGATGTAATCCGTTGGCTACAACCCAGTGAAGGCATCGGCTTGACCATGATGATGAAATCCATTGGCTATAACCCAATGAAGGCATCAACATAACCCGATGATGTAATTCGTTGGCTACAACCCAATAAAAGCATAGGCATAACCCCGATGGTGTAATCCGTTGGCAACAAACCAGTGAAGGCATCGATACAACCCCGATGGTGTAATCCATTGGCAACAAACTAGTGAAGGCATCGGCTAAACCCCCATGGTGTAATATGTTGGCAACAACCCATTGAAGGCGTTGGCTCAACCCCGATGATGTAATCCATTGGCTACAACCCAGTGAAGGCGTCGGTTCAACTCTGATGATGTAATCAGTTGGCTATAACCCAGTGAAGGCATCGGCTCAACCTTGATGCTGTAATCCGTTGGCAACAAACCAGTGAAGGCATCAGCACAACCCTGATGGTGTAATCCACCGGCAACGAACTAGTGAAGGCATCAGCATAATTCAGATGGTAAAATTCGTTGGCCAAACCAAAGCAGGTCGGCTTAGCCCCGGTAAGGTAATCCGTTGGCTACAATCCAGTGAAGGCGTCAGCTTAACCCCGATGACGTAATCCTTAACTTCCCTAGCTGGGAGGAGTAACCCTTTTATATTCTCACATATCATTACATCTGTTATATATGACATTGCATCATCAGATATACCTTGTCATGCATTCTCCGTGTCTAGTAATCTTTGTCATGTTCATTCCATTACATTGCATAAACATGACAAAGAAGGCATCTATAGACACTCGAAATTTTGTTTTCTTTGTACTAACCTTGCAGAAGGGCAAAAGTATAATTTTACTTCAGAGATAACCCCGAGGTAGGGAAAAAGAGCCAGGTTATCCCGGAGACCACCCCGTGAAAGATTCAAAGGACCAATGACGCCCGAACATGTCGTAAATCGAACGAGGATGGCCAAGCTGAGACAGTGTCAGTCGAAAACCAACTCAGCAAACCTCGAAAGGCGTACCATCAACGATAACCTAGCTAACTGCCTTCGGAAACCAGAAGATACTTCTTAGCTATCAGCATCATCTTCCCGGACTCCGACTCAGTCAGGCTCGATTGGATTCCACCACATTCCGCACAGACTTTCTAAAAGTTCGTTCTGCGAAGGTCAAATTCCTCTAAACTGAGACCTAAGGCACGTATTTTGAGGTAACTATATATGTGGGGCCCAGCCTCATACATACATGCTCCATCCTCAAATGCCCGAATTTCTCTATATTAGCAGCCAGTAGCTCATAAACACAAAAAAAGGAAGAACTTATAGAGAGAAAGTCACTTTTAGAGAGAGAAGCCCTCGGGTGAGACTTATATATACCAACTTTGAGCGATTTTCTCTTGTTTAGCGTCTACTTGGAGTCCCGAGAGTGTTCTAAGTTGATCCAGGGAGTTAAAATGCTTGTTCACGCGTCCCCCAAGGTGAAATAACGCACTTTATAGCTTCGTTCTTTGTAAACGTTGTTAAAATACTAGATTGATGATATATCTTGTTTAAATCTAGTTAAATTTGTTGTATTTTAAGCATATTTTATAATAGGTGATAGATATTACATTTCTATCGGTTATATTGTGCTTATTGTGTTGTAAATCGATTGTGGAGGCTAGATTTACCTAGATCTAAGCCGAATCTAGCCTTTGAGTGGTTATTAAGCATGAAGCTTTAACCCGTGTGCTAGATTAGCCTAGATTTATGGTAGATCTACGGATTTATTTCTTTAAACGGTCCCGGTTACCCCGTATAACCCTAGATCTATATCTAGAGGTGAAAGGGGTCCGAAATGGCTCGAAACGGTGATTTTAACCGATGAAATTGTCAAATATCAAGTTTAGGACATTGTACATATATATTCCCGCATAAATAATGTGAGCCTATGAATCCCGGTGTTGAGATCCCCGAATGGATCCCGACTTGATTCCCACGATGGACCGGTTTTTATGATGTAATATTTTAATAGTGTAAGTATCATTGTACATGTAATATTTGGATCTTGAAGATGAACTTGAGGGGTTAGTCCCGAGAAGTTGGATTCAAGATCCTGTGATAGTAAAACTTCAATTGTGGGTGCTCGGTTTCATAGAGATGGCTTACAAGCCTGATGATGATCCGACCCTTTTTGGCGCTGTAGCATGCATTTTCACTAAAACGATTTCTAAGCGAAACCACAAAGAGCTTTTCAATTAGAATAAAGCGATTCGGGGTAGGTCACCTTATGAACGTAAAGATAAATAAAAGGAAGTATTGAAGTCCTCGATTCCTAGTCCGGCAAAGGATTTAAAAACCTTGTTTTCCAAAACATCATTTCAATTCATACATCTTGTTAAAAATGAACTTTTTGTCAAATCAAATCCTTCGTACCTAGGCGCAAAAGAGGTACAACACTACTTTCAAATAACCCAAAATAAAGACTTAGAATAAAAATGAATAAAGCTTTCAAAATAAAACACACACACACACACACACTCTCTCTCTCACACACACACACTTATGCACAAAAAATCAATAAGATGTGGTACCGTGTTTTCACGGGAGTCGGGGGGTGCCTAACACCTTCCCCCCGCTTAACCTAGACCCTGAATTCCACGAATCTCTGGTTTCAGATCAATCTTATGGAGTTAAATAATGGACCATATTGCGAAAACTATTAAAACTCGGATGAGTTGGTGCATCCATTTAAACCATACCAACTGACAGCTCTGTCTTATTCGGTCCAATCATAAAATAATAAAATTAATCTTTTCAAAGTCGTCGACACTTATGTCGGTACCGCTTTCCTAAAAACTCACCCTTTGATAAAATCCATAGACATAGCGAATTGGAAAAGGGTAAAACAAACAAAACAAACTTAGGAAAGACGGACACATCAAAGATTTATTCCCGGCGTCGACAATTAGCACAAAGAATGGAGAAGGATCAAAATACCTTTGGTATGTTGGAGAGTCAACTCAATCAAGTACCAATAGCCCAGACAGTTGGGAAGTCTCAGAAAGACGATTCCTGATAGAACATGAAATCAAGTCCATTAAGTAACAGGTTGGATAGTTGGCAGAATTGGTCATGTATCAACATCAGATAACTAGACAGCTGATAAACCAGACTAACTAGCATGAAGCAAGTCCTCCTACACCTGAAATTAACCCCATTGCTATGAGGGATCACTATCGATTTCATGAGAGTGAGCCCTGGGCCGACAAGGTGGCCAAGGAAGAGAAGTTCCAAGATGATAGGGAATTCACCTTCCAGAGGAATTTCACCAATTTGAATCAGCCCATGAAAGAAATCCTCCAAATGGTGATCAATAAGGGGATGGTTGCAGATTTGTTACCCCCAGTGAACCCTCGATCTAGGAAGTTCAAGCCTGACCGGATCTGTTAGTATCATTCCAATGCGCCCGGTTATGACACCGATGATTGTTGGGGACTTTGTCACCTGATTTAGAATCTGATTGAAAGTGGTAAGCTGATAAAAGGAAATTAGGATTATGGTTATCCCGATGAGGAAGCACTCTTTATTCCCATGGAATGGAATCAGGAAATAGTGGCTATTATTTCCTGTGAGAAGGACCCCAGCCATAACACCCCTAATACTGCATGGAAAAGGGGTCCAAGAAGGAAAGAATCCCGTAAAGGTGGCTGCGCCCGAACCTCTGATATTGCCATTTAGACCACAGTATCCGGTAGTCAGCCTGAAAAGAGTCCCATGGAACTATGGGAAGGATGAAGGTTCAACCTTAAACAACATTGCCAGTGTATCAAAGGAAAACCCGCTGTACTTTCCTCAATGGGTGATCAATTCAGTCATTAAAGCTAAAGGGAGAGTGGCTGAAGAGAAAATTGAAGAATTCCTCAATAAAATGGGGCATAATGAAATCAAGGTGGTGCAAAGCTTGAAAGAGGCACCCAAACAGATATCCATTCTGGATTTGATCTTATCCTCAGAGGATCATCGCAAAACTCTGGTGAAAGTACTGAAGGAAGCACATCTGCCAAGGATGATAGATACTGATAAATTTCATCACGTGATAGAGCACATTTTCATCAGCAATATGATATCTTTCGCTGGATGTTATACCCGCCGAAGGGACGAGTCATTGCAAGTCACTGCACATAGCAGTGATGTCCTCAGGGTATGTGATCGGAGGTATGCTGATAGATAGAGGATCGTCCTTGAACATCTGTCCCTACGACACCTTGGAAAAAATGAAGATCAATCCAAATTGAATCCAGACTAGTCATGTAGTCATTCGGGCTTTCGATGGATCTCGCCAGGCGGCTGTGGGGGAGATTGAGCTTCCACTGGAGATTGGCCCCCATACTTTCAATATATTCTTTTAGGT
This sequence comes from Panax stipuleanatus, assembly GCA_020205555.1. Lineage (NCBI taxonomy): Eukaryota > Viridiplantae > Streptophyta > Magnoliopsida > Apiales > Araliaceae > Panax > Panax stipuleanatus. The sequence continues at coordinate 150,850,357 of CM035117.1, read as the reverse complement.
ACTCAACATTACCACTGGATATAATTTGTTGTTGGGAAGATCGTGGATCCACATGGCAGGAGCAGTTCCCTCCACTCTTCATCAGCAGCTCAAGTATATTATTGATGGCAACTTAATCACGATAAATGCTGAACCAGAATACCCTATCTGCATACAGGGAGACATGCCAGTAATCAGTCTAGATGAAGGGGTTGAACCTGTTAGTTTTCAAGCTCTGGAAGTGAGCAACATTCAATATTTACCTATTGGGGCACCAGCCTTGAAACCAAGAGTTTCCCCAGAAGTAATGACAGTCGGTTAGGAAATGATATCCTTGGGTTTTTGCCCTGGAGAAGAGTTAGGGAAAAATCAGCAAGGAATCAAGAGTCCAGTGAAAATCCCGAGCTAGGCAGGGAAAGCCGGATTGGGCTATTCATCCGGATTAAACCACCAGAATCCACATAAGCATCCAAAGGTTTCTGCTTCCACTATTCTGCTGCCAAACCTTAATAATGTTGGGTTTGTGAAACCAATGAAGAAGATTCCTGCTGTTGTGTCAGCCATGCTATTTCCTCTAGTCAAACCAATTAGTGAGAGAAAAACCCCAAAGCTTGAGAGGGAGAGCAAAAAGGGAAAAGAAAAGTTCCTGCACGAAGGACGAGACCCATTTGCCAATATATACTTTTTGCTGCACTATGAGGGTATGAACGATGATATCCCAGACAGTGATGAAGAAGATCAGATCCTAATCCCTCGCATCAAAAGGGATAAGGGTAACAGCTTGAATAGGAACCCCAGCCCTGATCTAAAGGATGTCTCAGTTGTCATCAAAGAAGAGACAGACGACCACCACTCACTTATCCTCCTTATTCATGAGGACTTGACATTGGACAATTGAAGCAGCACCCCATACCTCATTCAAAAAGGGTAAAAGGGCAGAAAGTCCATCTGCCCTGAAATATGGTTTCATTTACTGCTTATTCTGTTACACAGCGATAGCAGTTACTTTTGTCATGTTTTGCTAAATGTTTTGTATGTTTAAATAGTTTCATATATTAAAGTGAAAGCATTTTGTCTTCAGGACTCCAGAAGTGGATTTGTTTGTCCCTGCTGATGAGATGCCAAATTTTCACAGTGACTATAACTTTGATGTAGAACTGGGCTTCGACTTGATGGAGATTGATCAAGAGGAGATAGATGACTATGGGGTGCCAGAGGAAATCAAAGAATGGGTCGAAGACAAACCCAAACCAAACCTTGATCAAACCACCACTATCAATATCGGAACCTCAGAAAACCTTAAAGAAATCCAGATAGGCATAGACCTCACCAAAGACCAAAGAGCTGACCTGATTGAAATCTTAACTCAGTTCCAGGATGTGTTTTCATGGTCACATGAAGATATGATTGGCTTGTCCACTGACGTTGTCATCCATTGACTGCCCATTAAAGATGGATTCAAGCCAGTCAAGTAGAAGCTCAGGCGATTGAAACCCGAATGGAGTCTGAAAGTCAAAGAAAAAGTTATCAAACAATTTATGGCCGGTATCATCATGGTATCAACATACCCGGAGTGGTTGTCAAACATAGTTCCCGTGCCTAAGCTCGGAGGGAAGGTACGGGTATACGTGGATTACTGAGATTTGAACAAAGCTTATCTCAAAGATAACTTCCCAGCACCTTTCATCCACATCCTGATAGAAAATACAGCACAGTATGGCATGTATTCTTTTGTGGATTGCTTTGCTGGATACCATCAAATCATGGTCGCTGAAGAAGATAGGGAGAAGATAGCCTTCATCACTCTATGGGGAACTTTTTGCTATAAACATTTGTCTTTCGGCCTTATCAATGCCGGTGCCACATATCAGCGAGCCATGATGGCCCTATTTCATGACATGATGCACAAAGAGATAGAAGTATATGTGGATGACATCATTGTCAATTCCTGGAAGGAGGATGATCACATCAGCCATCTTAAAAAGCTTTTTAATAGGTTGCGTAAGTACAACCGCAAGCTGAATCCGACCAAATGCACTTTTGGTGTTAAGTCAGGCAAGTTATTGGGATTTCTAGTGAGCAACAGAGGCATTGAGCTGGATCCCGCCAAGATTAAAGCCATCATCGAGATGCCCGTGCCCCGAACAAAAAAAGAGATACGGGAATTCTTTAGTAGAATCAATTTCATAAGCAGGTTCATCTCTCAACTCACAACAACATGTGAACCCATTTTCAAACTGCTAAGGAAGAATTCATCTATGAAATGGAATGATGATTACCAAAAAGCCTTCCTTTCAATCAAGAAGCAGTTGATCGAAGCACCTGTCTTGGTAACCCCCAAGGGACGATACTCCTCTGTTTATGTACCTGTCCATCAATGTCAATACAATGGGTTGTATGCTGGGACAGAAAGATGATAGAAGCAGGGAAAGTGCTATCTAATACATCAGTAAAAGATTCAGCAGTGGCGAGCAAAAGTACACCCAGATTGAAAGGATATGTTTTGCATTAGTATGGGCTGCCATAAGATTACAACATTAACTGTATGGGCACACGACCTACCTCATATCCCGCATGGATCCACTAAAGTATGTATTCAGCAAACCTGTGTTGAATTGTTGATTGTCCAAATGGCAATTGATCCTCCAACAGTTCAACATTATCTTTGTGACTCAGAAGTCCATTAAAGGTTAGGGTATTGCAGATCAATTGGTCGAAGCACAGTCAAGGGATTTTGAACCCTTGGAAACTTATTTCCCGGATGACCGGATCATGGCAATTCAATAAATCCATCGAGAGATGACAGTCCAATCTTGGAAAATGTATTTTGATGGAGTAGTGAACATAGAAGGTGCCGGAGATGGGGCAGTCCTTTTCTCTTGTACAGGAGAACAGTATCCTGTGGCTACCAAGCTGCAGTTTGACAACACTAACAACACGACTGAGTATGAAGGCTACATAATGGGGTTGAAACTAGCCCAGTCCATGGGAATCAGACGGTTACTAGACTTTGGGGATTTTGAGTTGGTCATTAGACAAACCACCGGGGCGTATCACACTAAAGAACTGCATTTACTGCCTTATCACCGGCAAGTGGTCAAGATATCTAGGGAATTTGAAGAGATAAATTTCATCCTCATCCCTCGAGGAAGGAGTCTTCACTGATGCATTGGCAATGTTGGCTTCCCTGATCCACGTAGTTGATAAGAGAGGAATTCCCGACATTAAATTTGAGAGCCAAAAGGCTCCGACATATGGGAATTACATTGGAGAAGTATCAGATGAAATACCTCCTATCAGACAGCCTTGGTATCAAGATATAAAAGAATATGTCCGAGATGGATCTACACCCGTTAGGGCAAGCCAAGCCGAACGAAAGCAGATTCACAAGATGGCTACGAAGTTCTATCTGAGCGGAGATACACTCTACAAAAGGAATGTTGGAATAGGCTTTTTGAGATGCCTCAATAAGGATCAAGCCCAGAGACTGATGGATGAAGTACACGGTGGAGTCTGTGGTCCACACATGAGCGGATATTTGATGGCCAAGAAGATAATAAGAACAGGGCATTACTGGATCTCTCTTAAAGCTGACTATGATGATCACATCAGGAGATGCTACCAATGCCAAGTCTATGGAAATGCCATCCACGCTCCTCCGAACGAACTGCACAATATGAGTTAGCTATGGCCTTTTTCCATGTGGGGAATGGATGTGATTGGGCCAATAGAACCCAAAGCCAGCAATGGTCATCAATTCATCTTCACCATGATCGATTATTTCACCAAGTGGATTGAAGCTTCCTCTTTTCCCAAAGTCACCAAGGAGGTAATCATTGGTTTCATCAAAAACAATGTCGTCTGTCAATATGGACAACCGGAGGTGATCATATCAGACAACTCCATGAACCTAAACAACCAGATGATGAGAGATTTATGCAGCAAGTTCTATATCAAGCATCTCAATTCTGTCATCTACAGACCCAAGATGAATGGTGCTGTCGAAGCGGCCAACAAAAATATCAAGAAGATCACGCAGAAAATGTTCGCCAATCATAAAGGATGGCTTGACCTGTTGCCTTTGACTTTATTGGCGTACATGACGTTAATACGTACTTCTACTGGGGCTACCCCCTACTCATTTGTCTATAGCATGGAAGCAGTACTTCCCATAGAAGTAGAAATGGAGTCTCTGAGAGTGTTAATAGACGCTCAGATGGAAGAAGATAGTGGTTACAAGAGCGGTACCACCAGCTGTCCCTGACAGATGAAAAAAGGTCTACAACCATTTTCCACAGGCGGTTATATCAATAAATGATTGCTCGATCATACAACAAGAAGGTTCGGCTCCGACAATTCAAAGAAAATGACCTGATACTGAAGAAAGTTTTGGCTAATCAAGATGAAGCCAAAGGAAAGTTCGCCCCAAATTGGGAAGGCCCCTTCATTGTCAAAGAAGTATTGGCAGGAGGAGCAATCAGATTGCAAAAAATGGATGGGAACGAATTTTCCCAGCTTATAAATTCAGACACCGTGAAAAGGTATTATGTTTGAAACACCTACAAGCCATCATCCTGGTCTTGCAAATCAATCAAATCATCTCGAGTTTCCTCCAGGAGCTCGAACTATGAATGACCTGATCTCCCTCAACCTGGGAGTACGTAAGCAGCCATTTACGGTGCGGTCAAACCAAACAAAAATTTCAAAAAACCCTTCAAACCAAACAGTTCCAAAATCCATCAAACCCAAACTCAAACCCAAAAGTAAACAATTTTCAAGCCTTTCAGGCAAAAGCCTGAACTACGATTGACCTGATCTCCCTCAACCCAGGAGTACGTAGGCAACCATTTCTGGTGGGTCTGACCTTCAAAAAAAACCCAATAAAAACTAGTCCCAAGACACCGAAACACTATAAAACCCAAATCCTATCCATCCTTCCTGGTCAATAGGCCTTTTTAAGGTACTCTCTGACATCTCAATGTCAATCCATCAAGGAAAAGCTCATAATACATCAAGATAGCAAGTTATGAAAGAAGTGGTAATCACTCAGCAATAACAATACATATCCAACAGGGAAGTAAATCACGATATATTTCTCTGCTATATAATACTATTTGATATATACAATGTGTACTGTACATGACAAAAAATGGCTGATCTAGTATGTGCAGGAAAAATAAAGCTAGTCTATAAACCTATGGACAAACGGGATAGCAGTGCCAACATGGCATCCCTCTCAGAATATGGAGAAGTAGCTGTAAGCTCATATCCCACGGTCTCCATACGAGCAAGAATATCTATGGCCATCTGCATAGTGCTGCTATGGCCATCTATGAAAGCACTCATATCGACAACGAGGCTGTGTGTATATGATCTAAGTGCAATGCTGTCTGTAATATAAACATCTCGGGTGGCTATGGCCTCATCCCTCTCAATATAAGTGGCATCCCAGGCGACCAAAGCCTCCTCAATCTCAATAAAAGCTGCATCTCGGGTCGATCGAACCTCGTCTCTCTCAATAAATGTTGCATCCTTAGTAGCTTAAGCCTCGTCTCTATCAGCAAAAGTTGTATCCCTGCTAGAAAGGGCTGTCAACATCAGCACTGTAGCCTGATCCCTCTCAAAGGTCATCTGAGCTAGTGAATCAATAAGAGCTGGATCTGTCCCCGTCAAAACGCTCGGAGGGTCACTGACTAAAGCTGTTGTCAAACCATCAAATAGATCATCCTCCGTGGGAGAATCAGGATCCTCCATAGGCTCCTCCTCATCTGAATCGATGCTCGGAGTTGACTGGATAACTGCAGCTAATGCAATATCAGCCTCCAATAATGCTGAATACTCTGGAGAACGATCTGGATAGGTAGTAGAGAAATTAGCTCTCTCCCTATGAGTCCAACACTCGTAAGTCCTGATGAGGTTAGCTGACGACAAAGATAAAGCTGATATTTGATGATTCATAGCCCCCTCAAAATGGTGGATGCTCTAAAACTGATCAAACTGGCCCATGACTGCCAGTGGATGATAAGTGGTCACCCTTCTCAAACCCTCAAAGGGCAGGTAATCCATACCGTCTGCATGAATGATGAAGCTGTAAGGGGAACTAAGCCCTGATCAGGGTAAGATCGAAAAGGGATGCTCAATCTCCAATAAAAAGGCCAACCATGATGTCGCGTCTGTACACTCCGACGGCCGAAAAGAGTAAGACATCGCTATCTCATGGGTAAAGCAATATCCATGATGTCTGAAAGTGCCAATAAGACTCAAATGTGTCATTAACCACACGTACAACAGAACGACGCTACCCCTAAAAAACCCTTCTGGATGGGTACTGCAAAATGTAGCCGACCATAAAGTCTCGGCTAATATCATAGGCAGGATAGTACAACCCTGTCTGAGGGCACGAACCACTACCATCAAGCTAGTATCCAAGTGGTCCATATATAGTGGTATGTACAAATAAGCCATGACGCACATCAATAGAACGTCCACCCATGCTGACTGCCACTCATCTGCAGGGATGATGAAGTCTCCTGAATATCTCTCATAGCTATCTAGTCGGCTAAAGCGATCAATTAAAAAGTCCATGGACACCACATGTCCTGCAGTAATCTCCACAGTGACCACTCTGCATCTTAGACCAGTCATGATCGTTAATAGACGTCTCATATCACTAATGGTCGTCCTGGCACAAGGCAGATCTAATGCCAAACTCGTGAGGCGCTCATACTCCTCCAGGGTAGGAGTCAGCTTATGAAGGCCGAACTTGGAAACCTGGCGCTCTGGTATCCAGCGGGATAATATGCCATCCACAAACCCTTGTGGAACTTGAAAAGCTAAAAGAGCTAAAGAATGCCCCAACATCTGATCCACTGTCCCTCTAGTTATGGGGGGCAGACTATCATACCAATATCTCAGTGAAGATGCTACCAAGGAATGTGGCAAGTGCTCGATACGATTGACTGTGGATGAAGACATATGTATAACCGTATCATGAGACCATCTAGGGGTCAAATCTAAACTCACCTGTCTAAATGCATATCTATGACATAATACATGCATAATGATAATGATAAATGGCAATAGGATGTAATAGATAGAAAAATATCATGCATTTCTAAATACACTATCTACTGAAAGCATCATCTCTGTCTTCTCATAAAATAAAAAAAGTAAAAAGTACAAGGAAATGGGGCACAACCGCCCAACAACTAACAGAGGCCTATCAAAAGATATAACGAGAAATGGGGCACAACAACCCAATATCTAACAGAGGCCTATCAAAAGATATAGCGAGAAAAGCTATCAGAAGAAATCTATAATATCTGCATCCAAACGATCGAGCTGCTGCAGCTCCTCTTGAGTGACAGAATCTCGACCAATGGGAATGTCCGGTAGATACAAAGGAGGATCAGCATATGTATAGCTGCCAGGAAATGGATCTGCTGAGGGGACAGCTCTAGAACTGGAGGGATCAAATAAATCTTCCTCGGAAGAATCCCGGCCAAGGTGCCTGATAAAAAAGTGAGCCCTCTCCAACCGCTGGGTCAATCCTGAAATCTGCTCCAGATGAGTCAGCTCTCGGAGGTAAGCTATCCAGTCTGTCATCATCACAGACCCCATCACCATGTTTGCCATAAACTAGGTAGCTCGAGTCTGAGCCCCGATAGTGCGAGGACTCCACCAGCTATAAAATGCCTCCTGGCTATAAGGACCCTCTGACAGGGTGAAGCCGTCTACTCCCTCCAGGGGAATGTCTGTGAGTGGCTGAGCTAACGGCCAATGATGCCAAGCAGGAAAAATAAAGGGAATGCAGATATCTCCCGTGATGCTCCGGATAGCACGCTCTCCCAAGTAGAGCTCCCAACCTCCCTCAGTCAAAAGGGGAACCCAACGAGTGGACAATACAAACTCCATACCAGTCAGAAAGCCATCCTCGAACTTGACTGTCAGATAGTCCGAGGTGTAAGGAACCCACGTGATAGAATTGGCAGTCAACATCTCTAGCTGCAAGTGGGAGTGGGTAAATCCCTCTGCTACAGGGACCTCTGTCAAAGTGGAGTGATGCTAACGCTGTCCCCTCAGATAGGTCTCCAAGCCCGAAGTAGTGGCAAGACGTAGGCAAGGAAGCCTCTCATATGGCCAGAACTGGCAATGCAAAGATCAAATAACCTCAGTGATAAAATTGTTAAACATAAATGAGAAAAATTAAAAGGTGAAAGATGAAGTACTCACCAACAAGAAGGGATAAAAACCTAGCCAAGCCTCTGTCACGCCCTCAGAGCGTAGGTGCATCCCTCGAAGAAAGTAGGCAAAGGTATAGGTACCCCAATCAAAATCGCTGAGTCGCTCCATGTATTGAGTAGTGCTAACCAGAGAAAAAGAGACCGTCGAGGAGTTGTCTACAATGAAACAACCTCTGATGATCACCAAGAATAATCGCCGAAGAATACAATCTCTAACCCTCTGGTCATCAGGCAGAGGCTCAGGTAAAGCCTCGCTCTGGGCATCTACACTTAAGGGACCAGAATGTACAGTCCGACCCTTGATGGCCGTCGTAGGAAATCCCAAAAGGGAGCCAATAGTAGCAGGTGAAATATTAGCTACTAACGGCACTGGCTCCCCTGCAAACTCTATCCCGGTGATAACCGCTAGTCCATCGGTGTCATCATCACCTCATAGTCCAACGGATAGAGAGACTGGGTCTGGTGGAACCAGCGCTCAGACAAAGCCCTCAGATAACCCCAGGGGCAACGACGGGGAGAAATAGAAAAGAGGGACTCGAACCCCTAGGTGTTGACAATGGCCTGATACTCCGGATGCAGAGTATGATATAGAGAATGGACACTGAACCAGTTCCCCCTGGGCTGCGTAAATCCAGGAACCTGCATCAAATAGCCAGTCCAGATTAAACCTGTGCCCTGAAATGGCAAAAGAAAGTAAAATCCAGAATGAAAACTTCAGTCACCTCATTGGCGTGAAGGTATATCGATGGATGACAGCTCAAATCGCCCAGCAGCTCCGGAATCGACACAGTGGTGGCTGGGAGCTATCTACGTGGAATATGATCTGGGGAAGGATCTACAAATGGAACATCCTCGTCGTCCACATTATCCGGCATCTCAGCCCTGATCGGATGAATCACAGACTCAGCCAACCGACGAGGTGGTCAGGCTAGACGTGGTTGAGGAATATCAGAAGCTCTCCTCTGCCTCAGATCTGAAGTGACCCTTCTAGCACTACCTGGTCTATCTGACTCCATAACCTGGACAACGTCTCCAAATCACCTCAGAAAGGGTAAGGTAAGCCTTAAACGTGCGGCTTATTAAATTAAATCATTGCTTTATGCATCTTTTGAGTCCTAAAGCATGCATTAGTTAACAAAAATTCCCAGTAAAGTTAAAATTACATGTTAATTAAATACTCAGGCTTTTGAAAAAATTTTGCCAGTCTCTTTTGTAAAATGGACTGTTCTCATGCACATAGGCATGACTAGGTGGCCATTCAGTAGCACACCTACCCAAAAATATGAATAGTTTATATTTATAAAAAAACTCAAAAGTCAAACTCCCCATGGCAGCTAAAGTACCATGTGTATTTTAGTTGAAGATCCAGGCTCATTTACCCTCAAATAGGACGAGTAAACTGGCCAAGATCCAGGCTCATGTAAGCCATTGGTAGAAGCCTTGATGTGGTATTCAGAATGCCGATGATAGAAAACTACTGAAAACTGTCTCTTTCAAAGCATCGGGAAAGCTCGACGTTATGGGCAGCAAGTTTTGAACACCTCAAAGTGTCCAGATTTATCCGAGGGTGTAACTTATCTGAAAGACACAACCACGTCAAGAACATTTAGATCTGACATTGCAAGCCGTTATCGACAACTCCAGCGAAGCATTGGGAATGATCCGGCGATGAAATGCATTGAAGACTACTTCAGCGAGTGTCGAAATATCTGACATTGCCAGCCGTTGGCGACAACTCCATGGAAGCATCGGGAACGAGCCGGTGATAAAAGCCGTTGAAAGCTACTTTAACAAGGGTCAGAGTATCTGACATGATGAACCGTTGGCGACAACTCCAGCGTAGCATTGGGAACGAGCCGGTGATGAGAACTATGAAGAAATTTTCCCCACAGAGGACAGATGATGGAATCTGTTATACAAATCCCCAGTGGGAGAAATGAGAAGAATCGGTGATTCAACTGACCTTCGCAAACTACCATTTGAGTAGACACCAAAGAGGTCTGGTGATGGTCAAGTTCTATAAACTACCGTTCTAATAGGAATCAAATCAGTCCAACCGATCGTGTAAACTACCGTTTGAGTAGGCATCGAGGAGGTTCAGTGATGGTCAAATTCTACAAACTACCGTTTAAGTAGGAATCAAATCAGTTCAATCGACCGTTGTAAACTACTCTTCAGGTAGGCATCGATGAGGTTCGATGATGATTGTCAATTATTGTTTGAGTAGATCGTGGAACTCCTGCCCACAAAGAGCGTCGGCATCAATCGAACGGTAATCCAAACTGTTGGCAACAACTCCAACGTAACATCGAGAAAGATTCGATGATGTAAACTGGTGTAAGCTATCATCAGGATAGACATCAAAAATCCCCAATGAGGTCACTCGTTAAACGAGGAACATCCCCAGCGGAGAAAAAGTCAGAAAGTTTATTTAGAGAAAGAAGATGTTGGTGACAACCCCAACGTCGAGTTCAGGTAAAAACTATCATGAACAACTCCACCCCCAGCAGAAAGTGACGAGAAAGCCAGTGATAGCCTACCCGTGCCAACTAACACCACGAGGATATATAACATTCGTAACATGACACATCATGCATTGCATTACATTTGTATGTCATATTTCCAGTGTCTAGCAGTCTTCATCCTGTTCATTCCATTATATTGCATAAACATGATAAAGAGGGGCATTTGTAGACACTCAAAAATTTTCATTCCTGTTACTAACCCTGCAGGAGGGAAAAACTATCTTTTACCTTTAGGAGACAACACCGAAAGTTCAAACCAAAGTCAAAGCTCCGACGACAACACTGGAAGATCAAACTCATTCCCAGCGACAACACCGGGATGTCAAGGCAAGCTCCGAAAACATCGGGATGTCTAGTCAAGCCCCGACAACAACTTGGGAGGTATAGCAGCCCCGACGACAACACTGGGGGTTCAAATCAACCTTTGGAGATAGCTCTGAAGCATCAAATCATCCCCAAAGACAATTCTGGGAGACTAAATCAACCTCAGAGACAACCCTGAGGAAGAATAGAGTCGACTGGGATCAAACCTTGGAGATAACCCCGAGAAAACAGTCAAAAACCTGGCCAACACAAGAGACGACCTTGGAAGGGCAAAATGATCATTATACTGACTTGAAGCCAAATCAGGTTAAAATCAAGCCAAATTGATGCAATGAGGGTCAGAAAGAGCCATAATATTGATCCCGAGTGAAAATAGCCCAAGACAGCTCAACGGACAAACTACAAAAAAATGAAGATATGGTTATAAACCCATCTTCCTTGTTTCAAAAAAGGTCAAGTCCCATGTCATTGTGTCGCTCTCGAAAAGGGCTTTCCGGAAAGATATAGCACGCCTCAAACGGACACCCGGATAAAAAGGTATGAAGGTTTGAACCTGACATCACGTTGCTCAGAGTGCACGTACTTCGAGATGACGGGACCTACGGGAGTGGGCCCCACTCGGGGAGCGGCAAGTAGAGTCGCGGCTATCGCGAGTGCACTAGCTACCATTTTGGCCTATAAATTAGACCCCCCACCCTTGCAAAAAAAGAGAGAAAAAAATAGAAAACGCTCTGAAACTCCGCCCATTTCGACCCTTAGCCCTACTTCTAGTACTCCAAACTTTAATTTTATTCTTCCAATACGTTTTCATATGTATATTCTACGACATATCAAAGTATAACTGGTGAAAACAGAGATTTGAAGCCCACTAAGTGGCAAAAGGCCCGTGGAGCAGTCCATTGTAAGTTTTTTTACGATCAGAAGTCATTTCTTACTTTATTACGTATATGTGAACTTGTATATAAAGTTTCATCTTCTGGTTTTTCCCGAAACTCAGTTTCGTGGCCTTTTTTAGCTTACTTTTTAGTATATATAAGTATATATATACGTTTTTCTTTGTTTGCACAACCTGGATCGTTAATCCGTGGCTTTTACTCGCTTATATATATATATATATATATATTCACACTTGTTCGGCCTGGATAGATGATTCGTGGCTTTTTCAGCTTTATTATATATATAACTGACTATATATATACTAACTTTCAATTTCGTCAAGCCTGGATTGCAAATCTGTGGCATTTACTGCTTTCATATATATAACTATATATATATAATTTTTCTGAATTCGTTTGGTTTGGATAGGAAATCAGTGGCCTTTTATTGCTTTTGTATAAATATATATATATATATATATATATATATATATATTTACATTTTTGTCGAGTCTGGAGTAATTCGTGGCTCTTTACTGCTTTTATATATATATATTTATATTTTTATCGAGCCTAGATTAATTCGTGGCTCTTTACAGCTTATATATATATATATATATATATATATATATATATATTTAAATTTCTTCGTCGGGCCTGGATTGGAAATCTGTGGCATTTTACTGTGACAACCCGAAAATTTAGAGGATCTTCAATGATTAAGTTAAATGTTAAAGTTTAAAACCTAGAGTGGAAATAGAAGAATAATTTAAATTTTTTAAGAAAAACCTATATGGATTACTATTTGAAAAAGAATTGAGATAATAACGGTTATGAAAATTCAAAACCAAGAAAGAGATTTTTTATGTGGAAAATTTATTTAAAGAAATAAATTTTCAAATGAAAAGAAAATTATTATATTAAATTAAATGTGTATATGTATAGATACGTATACACTTGGAGATGTGTTATATATGTTTTAACTAAACAAGAGGATTGATTATTTAAATTAATTATACAAGAATAAATGAAAAGTTTCATTATAAGAAGCTGGTAGTAGTCAAGCGTTAGAAATATTATAAAAAAAAGAAATAAGAACGTGGAAAGTTAGAATAATATATATGATAAGCCATATGAAAAAGACTTATTAAATGTAGCAAACTATATTAAGAGGGTTACTAGACGTTAAATTAAATGTCTAGTCTAATATATGAGTATATAAATTATTTTATGATTTATGAAGAATATGTATGTTTACGTAATATGGTAAATATATTAAATTATATTTGCTATATGTACATAAATTGATATAAATAGTTTATAATGTGAGAAAATAAAATTATTAATTATTTTCTATATGTGATGTGTGTATGTTTGGTGTAACTTATAATTGGGAGTTAATAAATTATCACTTTATATGTATGTTCATTAGAGATATTTAAAACTTTGTGCTATATAGTGATTTAATATGTGATAACATATGTAAAGTGGTGCATGGCTAAATAAACATATATACTATAGTTATGGATATATACATTTATAGACTTCTTTAAAAATGAAGGCTTCTTAACCTAATTATACATTAGGTGAGATAATTAAATAACCTAAGGGTTATGGTAATAAGGAAAAGTTAGTATTTAATATGTATATTAACTTAAGTGGATAATTTTATCATTTACAAGTGATTAATAATTTTAAACCTAATTATAGTAAACTTAATTAGGTTACGAGTTAAAGAGATATGTGTAAGTAATTATATATATATATATATATATTTGATAGTTAAAGAATATTAAGATTAGGTACGCGTTCTTAAAACTCATACTTATGGTAAGTTTGTGACTCATAATCGTATGGTACGTTTTTGAACTCCTAAGCGTATGGACAGTTCCTGATTAGTTCTTGGACTACGTATTGCTAGGACAAGTTCCTAAACTCATATTATTGTGGTAAGTTCTTGAACTCATAACGTGTGGTACGTTTGATGAATTATACTGGGGTATAGAAGAATTGTTGATTGAGAACTGAGGATTTTCTGTATAGTAAGCTTTAAGGATGCTAGAAATAGATAGAATTATTATGCAATAGAACATTGGAGAAATTGAAGATGATGGTAGAAGCATAGGTATTCCAAATCTTCTAGTTATGCTAGACTTTGAAATTTTTGACATCAACCTAAATTCGCACTGATGTGCCTTTTAAAAAAATGAATTTTGTTATCAGTAACATACGGTGACGAAGGTGTATGTGGACTGTGAGCCTCTAACATCTCGTTATTTGTTACAACATGATAACACTAAAACTGAATTTCAATGGTTTTGAACCGTTTAAAGAAGAGTCTGTTAATTGCTTCGGCTAGACAAAAATGATTTGAAATATATCAAAATATAATTTATATATCATCAATGCATCATGGAACCTGGAGCAGAGATGATAAAAACGATGGAGTTATCAATGCAGTATTACCTAGTATTGGATGTGATCTAAGGATCGTCAGCCTACTATGGTATGATGTAGTATGATAAAATCACCAAATGACAGAATTCTCAAACGGACTGTAAATACAGTGCGGTATCATGACGTCATAAAATGATTTTCAGAATTTTAAACCAGTTAAAGAAAAGTCAATGCCAATTAAAGTGGCTAGACAAATGTTTCGATTGATGTTCGAATTATTGATATGCGTCTAAGCTATTTGATTCAGCTAGGCACATGTTTATAAAAATTCAAGTATTTCTTTGAGAATTTATCCCGAACCAAATTATTTTGGTACAGAATCTTATTCTAAGTCTGAGGTGAACAACCCTGATTGGATAAAATAATCCAATCTAGTAGCGTAAATAGTCGTTAAGAAAGATTGAACGTTGTGCACGACATAGGGTACGATAGGCTAATCACCTAACGTACTCGTATCTGTACTAGGCTGCTCACTTAGTACAACATGTTTATAGAATTGGTTGCGGTGAATACCGTTAAACCTGAGAGTTTATGGTCTATATGACCCCTCAGCATCATGTGAAAAGTTTTTAACTTCTTAAAAAGGGTAGCAATGGTTGAATGAGATGATAGAAGAGAATTTCTCAGAGGAGAAAAATGTAAAGGTTAAATTGAAAACCTATTTTCGGTGAATAGAAGAAGTAAATATTAGTAGACTGTAATTTTGGGGACGAAATTCTTAAAAAAATGGGTGAATGTGACAACTCAAAAATTTAGAGAATCTTGAGTGATTAAGTTAAATGTTAAAGTTTAAAACCTAGAGTGGAAATAGAGGAATGATTTAAAATTTTAAGAAAAATCTATATGGTTTACTATTTGAAAAAGAATTGAGAAAATAAGGGTTATGAAAATTTAAAACCTAGAAAGAGATTTTTTATGTGAAAAATTTATTTAAAGAAATAAATTTTCAAATGAAGAGATATTATTAAATTAAATTAAATGTGTATATGTATAGATACATATGCACTTGGAGATATGTTATATATGATTTAGCTAAACAAGAGGACTGATTATTTAAATTAATCATACAAGAATAAATGAAAAGCTTCATTATAAGAAGCTGGCAGTAGTCAAGCGTTAGAAATTTTATAAAAAAAAATAGAAATAAGAATGTGGCAAGTCAGAATAATATATATGATAAGTCATATGGAAAAGACATATTGAATGTAGCAAACTGTATTAAGAGGGTTATTAGATGTTAAATTAAATGTCTAGTCTAATATATGAGTATATAAATCATTTTATGATTTATGAAGAATATTTATGTTTACGTAATATGGTAAATATATTAAATTATATTTGCTATATGTACATAAATTGATATAAATACTTTATAATGTGAGGAAAAAAAATTATTAATTATTTTCTATATGTGATGTGTGTATGTTTGGTGTAACTTATAATTGGGAGTTAATAAATTATCACTTTATATGTATGTTCATTAGAGATATTTAAAACTTTGTGCTATATAGTGATTTAATATGTGATAACATATGTAAAGTGGTGCATGGCTAAATAAACATATATACTATAGTTATGGATATATACATTTATAGACTTCTTTAAAAATGAAGGCTTCTTAACCTAATTATACATTAGGTGAGATAATTAAATAACCTAAGGGTTATGGTAATAAGGAAAAGTTAGTATTTAATATGTATATTAACTTAAGTGGATAATTTTATCATTTACAAGTGATTAATAATTTTAAACCTAATTATAGTAAACCTAATTAGGTTACGAGTTAAAGAGATATGTGTAAGTAATTAAATTCCATAAGATTGAAAATGAAAACCCTAAATAAACAATTAGGGTAATATATATTAAAATTGTTAAACTATGTTTATTACATAGCCCAAAACAATTAAAGGAGAAGCCCAAAAGAAATAAAATGCAAGTCCATACTTAGCCCACTTGATTAAGGGTATTTTAAACCTTTGATTAATCTAATTTGTGCATTAAAATAAAAGCAAAATAGAGGGGATATTGGGCTAGTGGTGACCAGCCATGATTAGCCTTTTAAGGCAAAAAGATTAAGCTAATTAAGTTCCTTAAATAAAAGTTCTTACACACAAGAACAAGTGTGTCATGCTCTCATTGGTGGAAAATCTAATTAGCCTCATTAATGACATGATTAGGAAGAGATAAGGCTAACCCTTTTATCCAAGGGACAAAAAGAACATGGGAGATATTTGCATCTCATTTCATTTCACCACATTCATTTCATTTCATTTTCATCCTCTCCACCATTCTTCTTCTTCTATTTTCTCTCAACTAGCAAAACACAAAGAGGGGAAAAGAGAGAGAGATAATCGATCTTGTGGAGGAAGAGGAGTAATTTTTTCATGCATCCCAAGTTCCTAACTTACTTTGGAAAGAAAAAGAGGACATCCCACATGAAATTATAAGAAATCAAACCCTAGTTCTTATGTTTTGTATGTTCTATGTGATCTTGTGAGAGATTCATGGAAGTGCAAGTTCTAATAGGCTAGAGTCTTATATAAATGATAAATCTTGACTATAATATGTTTAACTTGTTCATCTATATAAGTTTGTGTTGGAAATTTGGGGAAAAGGAAGCTAATGAAGTTTTTGGGAAAAACCTAATTTAAAGGGGTGATCTATGCTTTTCATTTTGAAATCTACAAATGATTTTTATGATTTTGTTTCTTGGTATGCTAGAATTATGAGTTAAGAGAAAAACCCCTTTGGAAGCATTTAAAAATGTTAAAAAATGGGCAAGTTATGGATTTATTACTAAAACACCTCAACTAAGAAATCATGTGCGAGAACAGTCACTTCGGTGCTCATTTTCGGGACCAAAACAGAACCAAAACTGATGTTTGATGAATAAAAACGTAGTTCGGGAAGATAAGAATCCAACGAGTCTGATTGAACCTAAATCGGAGGTGTAGATTTCATTTTATTCAAGTTTTAGTGAAGGACCCCAAATCTGGAAAGAAAATCAAAAATCCTAAAAAGGGTTACTAATATGTTTTTCTTTAGACTGTTTCAGATAGTTTCAAGTCTTTTAAAAATCTGGGAAACATCACAGAGATACCTTAAGAAGTTATCTACATGTAGGAAAAATAACGGACACGTTTCGATGTGTAGTTTGTGATTAATGGCTTTTACCGTAAAGGACTTCTAAATATTTGTACTCGGATTCCTCACTGTTTATACACTGGAAAAATCCGAAACTTTTACAGTATGTTCATATATGTTATGAGAGTGTACCCTAAATGTTTCAGAATTTTCTGAGTAAAACTCGATTTATGAAAAATATAAGAAGATTCGGAGGTTTTGAGTACTTTAAAAATAGTAATTCACTTTTTAAAATTTCAGTAAAATTTGGGGATCATTGTTGGGACATATACTATCCAGATACAGAAGAAAAGGATTTTCAGAATCAATTTGCTATTTTTCATAAAAATGTGATAGTTATGACTAATAGAGAATAAATAGTTAAATGATGTCATAAATTAGAAAAATAAGATTTTAATGCTTGAATACACCTAATATAGTATATTCTGACTATAAAAAGGTATTTTGATAATTGTTGATGAAAAGTAATATTTATGACCTTTTATGGGTATTAAATAAGTGGTTTAATAAAGGGTAAACAATTAAAATAAATTATTTATTGGTCTAATAAACTATTCGAATGTTATGATGATATTAATAATGTAAGAATCTGATATTTTTCAATAAATAAAAATATTGAGATTAAAATTTAATTTAAAATATTATTAGATGACTAATAATATTAGATTATAACATTAATAAATATTACTAATGACTAATAATATTAGATTAAAATATTATTAATATAATTAATAATATTAGATTAAAATATTATTAAAAGGTTACTAATATTAGATTAAAGTATTATTAAATAATTAAAATATTATTAAATAATTAACTAGATAAAATGTTATTAAAATATAATAACATTCGTAAAGGAATAAAATACTAATTAATGATATTTGTAAATGAATAAAATATTATTAAGAGGGTAATAATATTAGTAAGTGAATAGAGTATTATTAGTTGATTAATAATACTAAGGAGTAAGTAAAGTATTATTAAAGGATGAATGAAGATAATGTTTACGTAATAGTAATATTATCAAGAGATAATAATGTTACTAAGAAATTTATGTAATAACTAATATTTAACCATGCGACTAAATATTAGGCAATTTAATATGAAATAATAATATTATGAACAATTATATGATTTGCTAATCGAGAGGTCAATTATAGGTCTTTCGATAGAAGGTAGATAGATTGCTAACTAGACATATTTATTTTCATCGCAATAGACTACAGACAAGACAAGTTTTCTAACTCAAACTCGGGTTATTATGTTTCAAGCATGCTAATGGATTAATTATTGATAATTATTCCACATATTTGATTATTGATTCGCACTTAGTGCATGATGCATATGTTCATCAGCCATGAAAGGCTGATCACCTTCATCACCATAAGGTTCAGTTAAATTTGTTCATGGTCATTGTTGACCCTCAGCATAATTATTCAGTTATTCAATTATTGAAGTTTTGATTCATGCTCTTTTACAATTATATTACATTGTTAAAAACTTGAAAGCTTATTTCTTTTCAATCATGATATATCTTCATTGTACTTAAACTTGCTGGGCAAAATAGTTGCTCACCCTTGCTATATCATGATAACCACTTTCAGATTTAAATGAAGGCTCGAAAAACGATAGTGGCAAAGGCGAATTCCAAGTGTAGATTATTATGAATTTAGAACTATTAAGTTATTTAATGCAAATGACATTGTAAACCTTTTAAGTTATTGAATATATGTATTAAGTTAAGGTTGTAGTCCTTGGGGATTATGTTGTAAAAGTTTATTGTATAAACAATTTATGTTTATATCGTTCGCAGTAGTTATAGAAATGATGTATCTTAACGTACCAGATCTGAGGTAAAAAGTACCCGAATTTGGGGACGCTACAGTTGGTATCAGAGCCGTAGGTTATAAATCTTAGGTAGATATACCTTAGGCTATAACCTGATAGATGAGGATAAGGGTGATAAGCAATAAACTCAAATAGAGTTTAAGTGATAATAAATAGACGATGTCTATAAGATGAGAAGTGTAAATAAAATCATAATATAATATGATTAAAGAGAAGAATAAGAAGATCATAGAATAAAACGATCAAAAGGATAAGAAGAAATAGTTGCAAAATAAGATCACGACGTGATCAGATTGAATTGTTGAATAACATATGATATGTTAACTGATTAAGAAGATATAGCCTGACGCTATAAAGAGAAGGTACTATGAAATGGTACGATGTAAACTCAGGTAAGAGTGGTAAATGTTGAGATACGGATTAAGTAAAATTTGTATTGAGTAAAGAGGAAGCTAGGATTATGTGGAATTTCAATTGAGGACTCATGTGATAACTGAGTTGTACAAACCTTTGTATGGGCAGGGATTTTATGCTTGGTCTACGACTACTCAGTTTATCACATTGATAATCATTGAAATATTGATGTCGCGTTATCGATATACATATGAAGAGAAGGTGATTATTTTCTCATATATATATATATATATATTTGATAGTTAAAGAATATTAAGATTAGGTACGCGTTCTTAAAACTCATACTTATGGTAAGTTTGTGACTCATAATCGTATGGTACGTTTTTGAACTCCTAAGCGTATGGACAGTTCCTGATTAGTTCTTGGACTACGTATTGCTAGGACAAGTTCCTAAACTCATATTATTGTGGTAAGTTCTTGAACTCATAACGTGTGGTACGTTTGATGAATTATACTGGGGTATAGAAGAATTGTTGATTGAGAACTGAGGATTTTCTGTATAGTAAGCTTTAAGGATGCTAGAAATAGATAGAATTATTATGCAATAGAACATTGGAGAAATTGAAGATGATGGTAGAAGCATAGGTATTCCAAATCTTCTAGTTATGCTAGACTTTGAAATTTTTGACATCAACCTAAATTCGCACTGATGTGCCTTTTAAAAAAATGAATTTTGTTATCAGTAACATACGGTGACGAAGGTGTATGTGGACTGTGAGCCTCTAACATCTCGTTATTTGTTACAACATGATAACACTAAAACTGAATTTCAATGGTTTTGAACCGTTTAAAGAAGAGTCTGTTAATTGCTTCGGCTAGACAAAAATGATTTGAAATATATCAAAATATAATTTATATATCATCAATGCATCATGGAACCTGGAGCAGAGATGATAAAAACGATGGAGTTATCAATGCAGTATTACCTAGTATTGGATGTGATCTAAGGATCGTCAGCCTACTATGGTATGATGTAGTATGATAAAATCACCAAATGACAGAATTCTCAAACGGACTGTAAATACAGTGCGGTATCATGACGTCATAAAATGATTTTCAGAATTTTAAACCAGTTAAAGAAAAGTCAATGCCAATTAAAGTGGCTAGACAAATGTTTCGATTGATGTTCGAATTATTGATATGCGTCTAAGCTATTTGATTCAGCTAGGCACATGTTTATAAAAATTCAAGTATTTCTTTGAGAATTTATCCCGAACCAAATTATTTTGGTACAGAATCTTATTCTAAGTCTGAGGTGAACAACCCTGATTGGATAAAATAATCCAATCTAGTAGCGTAAATAGTCGTTAAGCAAGATTGAACGTTGTGCACGACATAGGGTACGATAGGCTAATCACCTAACGTACTCGTATCTGTACTAGGCTGCTCACTTAGTACAACATGTTTATAGAATTGGTTGCGGTGAATACCGTTAAACCTGAGAGTTTATGGTCTATATGACCCCTCAGCATCATGTGAAAAGTTTTTAACTTCTTAAAAAGGGTAGCAATGGTTGAATGAGATGATAGAAGAGAATTTCTCAGAGGAGAAAAATGTAAAGGTTAAATTGAAAACCTATTTTCGGTGAATAGAAGAAGTAAATATTAGTAGACTGTAATTTTGGGGACGAAATTCTTAAAAAAATGGGTGAATGTGACAACTCAAAAATTTAGAGAATCTTGAGTGATTAAGTTAAATGTTAAAGTTTAAAACCTAGAGTGGAAATAGAGGAATGATTTAAAATTTTAAGAAAAATCTATATGGTTTACTATTTGAAAAAGAATTGAGAAAATAAGGGTTATGAAAATTTAAAACCTAGAAAGAGATTTTTTATGTGAAAAATTTATTTAAAGAAATAAATTTTCAAATGAAGAGATATTATTAAATTAAATTAAATGTGTATATGTATAGATACATATGCACTTGGAGATATGTTATATATGATTTAGCTAAACAAGAGGACTGATTATTTAAATTAATCATACAAGAATAAATGAAAAGCTTCATTATAAGAAGCTGGCAGTAGTCAAGCGTTAGAAATTTTATAAAAAAAAATAGAAATAAGAATGTGGCAAGTCAGAATAATATATATGATAAGTCATATGGAAAAGACATATTGAATGTAGCAAACTGTATTAAGAGGGTTATTAGATGTTAAATTAAATGTCTAGTCTAATATATGAGTATATAAATCATTTTATGATTTATGAAGAATATTTATGTTTACGTAATATGGTAAATATATTAAATTATATTTGCTATATGTACATAAATTGATATAAATACTTTATAATGTGAGGAAAAAAAATTATTAATTATTTTCTATATGTGATGTGTGTATGTTTGGTGTAACTTATAATTGGGAGTTAATAAATTATCACTTTATATGTATGTTCATTAGAGATATTTAAAACTTTGTGCTATATAGTGATTTAATATGTGATAACATATGTAAAGTGGTGCATGGCTAAATAAACATATATACTATAGTTATGGATATATACATTTATAGACTTCTTTAAAAATGAAGGCTTCTTAACCTAATTATACATTAGGTGAGATAATTAAATAACCTAAGGGTTATGGTAATAAGGAAAAGTTAGTATTTAATATGTATATTAACTTAAGTGGATAATTTTATCATTTACAAGTGATTAATAATTTTAAACCTAATTATAGTAAACCTAATTAGGTTACGAGTTAAAGAGATATGTGTAAGTAATTAAATTCCATAAGATTGAAAATGAAAACCCTAAATAAACAATTAGGGTAATATATATTAAAATTGTTAAACTATGTTTATTACATAGCCCAAAACAATTAAAGGAGAAGCCCAAAAGAAATAAAATGCAAGTCCATACTTAGCCCACTTGATTAAGGGTATTTTAAACCTTTGATTAATCTAATTTGTGCATTAAAATAAAAGCAAAATAGAGGGGATATTGGGCTAGTGGTGACCAGCCATGATTAGCCTTTTAAGGCAAAAAGATTAAGCTAATTAAGTTCCTTAAATAAAAGTTCTTACACACAAGGACAAGCGTGTCATGCTCTCATTGGTGAAAAATCTAACTAGCCTCATTAATGACATGATTAGGCATGGTTAGGAAGAGATAAGACTAACCCTTTTATCAAAGAGACAAAAAGAACATGGGGGAAATTAGTATACCATTTCATTTCACCATATTCATTTTGTGACACCCCCAAATTCGGGTACTTCGTTTCCACAAGATTTGGTGTTCTTTTTCTAACTAAAACATACATCTATCTAATAAATAGGAATGTAAAATAAATTACAACCTCATCAATAAATAAAATCTTTCTTATGAAAAAGGATTACAACTTTAATCCAAAACTATCCGAGGTTTGCTAACCTTAACATAACAAATAAGTGCGAAAATAAAACATCATAAACTAGGTCTTATTACAATCAAGATTCAAGATAACAAGTCTTCACTTGGCCGTCTTTCCTTTCCCTTTTGTTGACGGTATGTCAACATTCTCGGCTTTAACTGCAAGAGGTTATAAAATATGCAAGAGTGAGCAAACAAAAGCTCACTTGAAATGTACAATAATATGCCATGATTGAATAACTTCAAAAGAATTTGAATAACTTTTCTTTCATCAAAATAAAGAATTAAATAATAATTCTTTCATCATATTTAGAATTCGAATATAGAATTTATTTGAGGGTCATACGACCTTGAACTATGTCCTAGGTTATAAATATTTCTATTTAAACCTTTAACAACCATTGAGACTATGGACCTTTAACTCGTACTTAGGGGGATCAGCCCTTCGTACCATGTATTGTGCACAAACATTCAACGCTTTCGCGTAGTAACCTTCCCTAATAAATAGGGTTGTTCATCTCAGTATTTGAGTACAAGTCCGCACCAAAGAAAATTTGGTTTGGATAACTAAAAGGAAATTTGGAGTTTCAACTATCATCAACTAAGGAGTAGTTCAATCGACTCACAATACTTTAACAGTTCGATAATATAAGAATCATGAACTAATGTAAGATACAACAATAGATTTCATAATAACTAGACATGCTTTGGAATAACTGAAAGCATTTGAAAGATTGGTGGATCTTGCTTGAACAATTAAGTCAAGATCACAACATTATGACAATAACTTTAATAATTGTGCATTATGAACATTAGAATACAATATAACTTGTACAATACATAACAAGTTAAGAATCGAAAATAAACTTGCATGATATAATGAGCAAGGTTAGAAACTTGCACATTGAAAAGATACAATGATAAAGCTTGCATAGCGTACAAGAACGGTTTAGAAAACTTGCACAATATAAACAACAAGTTTAGAGATAGGAAACTTGCCTCAAGCGCAAGCTACAATTTAATAAATACAATCACTTTCACAATTACCCTACACATTACATTAGGTTTAAAATATCTATTAGTACCTAACTATAACGTTCAAACCGTTGAACTTCTTACTTAAGTTCAGCTCACAACGTTGTTCACAACATAAGTTGTTAACTAGTCACAAATGTGAGTTTAACTCATGATCATGCACGTATAACACTTTAAACTATTATATCGTACTCTAGGATAATAATTTCCAAGTACACAGGTAATATAATAACGTAAGACTTCAAATTATCTTAAACACATCAAAAGTATGTTATCTCATTATCTATTACACTTAACAAGTCATCAATATGTGTTAGCTAACTAAACACGGCACAAAAACTCAACGAAGCACAAAATTTTTCCCCGGACAACAGGTTAACCCACTGGGGCGGGTCCCCCAAGGCTAAAAGCCCCGCTGGGGCGGGGCCTACTACTGGTGGGAACCCACCAGCTCGCGAATGATAGAGAAATAAGCCAATTTGGCTTATTTCTCCACACCGAAATCCAATTTTTCTCAACATAATGTACATAAAACTTAATGACAACAAAATTTTAGACTCTTAGCATGATTATAACATACAAAATCATTACAACACATAATCAAAAATCCAATTTTTATGATTTTTTAAGAAAAACATAATATCAAGCGTTTTTAACGAAAATTGCTATTGCGAATTCGTTTTTAAACCAATAATGAAATTCCAATTGTAATAATTCTAATTCTTAACATATTAAGATAACCCACAATCAATTTAAATAATAATCAAAAAAATCAAACACCAATTTGATAGTTTAAAAGGCTATTTTCAAAATTAGTTTACAGTAAATCATTATGAATATGATTTCTTCTTGTTCATTGAAATTACATGGATTGAATTGCTAAAAAAACTATATAACTCATATACAAACATGCTATAACACATATCACATATAAATTTCATGCTCACATCAATTTTGTGAAAATAATTTTTATAGAGAATTCTAAACTATGAAGATATTGAAAAACACAATTAAAATTTATAGAGTTTATGATTATACCCTTTTCTAGCTTGGATTAGGAGAAGAGATGGAGATGATGATGGTGTATAGTTCTCCTCTTGCTTTCTCAAAGCTTCTTCTTCTCTCTTCTTTCTCTTCTTCTTCTCTGAGTATTCTCTCTAACTCTCTCTATTTTTTCTTTCTTTGTTTTATAAAACTAACTGACTAACTATTAAACTAACGTATATTATAGATATATTATATACACATACATATATAATATATATGTAACTTATAATATTAATATAGCTAATAAGTAATATACTAATTGCTATACTAACTACTACTTATTACATAGGTTACAAAAAAATTGGATTTGAAAAGCCATAAGGCCATGTTTGGCAAAACCACATTATTTTTTTTTAAAATAGTTTTTTATTAATTAAGGCCATGTTTGGTAAAACAAGTTTAAAACAAAAGTAAGGGCCTTGTTTGGTAAAATCAATTTAAAACCCTTTTCAATTCTTTTAATAAATCCTTTAACCTATGGTTTAAATGCTACACTTTACTTAATTAAATTGCAACCTTCTAATTCAATTAAATAAAAGCTAATATTAATTAATTAATTAAAATTGCACATAATACTAAATTGTCACACACTTGCAATTTTCTTAATAATCATAATTCATGCAACAATTAGTAAATCACTATAAACACTTAGCACATAATATTACTCTAATTTAATTATTCTCAATTAAATTAGAATTATGCTACACCATTACTTACATATCAATTTAATTAATTCTATTGTACTTAATTAAATTAATCCACAACAATCACACAATTTATTTATTTAGCTCAATAAATAAATCCCATAAAATATTTATTTAATTCAATAAATATTTATAATTAATATATGAAAATCTCATTCGTTACAATCTTCCCTCCTTAAAAGGATTCTGTCCTCAGAATCACAACATAAAAAAAATCTCATATGTTACATTCTTCCCCCCTTAAAAGGATTCTGTCCCCAGAATCGATATATAAGGGTTACACAAGTAGCTAAGCAAATAATTGAGGTTACGATTTTTTCATTACATCTTTGAGTTCCCACGTGGCTTCTTCAGCACTGTGGTTCCTCCAGATTACCTTAACAGAAGATATCACTTTATTCCTAAGTACTCGTTCCTTCCTATCAACTATTTGAACAGGAACCTCTTCATAAGTTAAGTCTTTATCAAACTGTAAAGGCTCGTATTCTATTACATGTTTATATTCATGTTTATACGGTCGTAATACGGAAATATGGAATACGTTGTGTATATTGTCCAGCTCCGGAGGTAAAGCAACCTCGTAAGCCACTTTGCCAACTTCTATAGTACCTCAAAAGGTCCAATAAATCGGGGACTCAGCTTCCCTTTCTTGCCAAATTGAATCTTTCCCTTTCAGGGAGATACCTTCAGAAGAACAAAGCTTCCTGGTAAGAATTCTCGGTTCTGTCGATGTTGATCGGCATATTTCTTTTGTCTGTCTTGAGCAGCAACCAATCTTGTTCTGATTAGCTTCACGATTTCGGTAGTTTTTTGTACCAGTTCTGGTCCCAACAGTTGACGTTCACTGACTTTATCCCAGCACAAAGGCGTTCTGCACTTTCTGCCGTATAACACTTCGTAAGGCGGCATGCCAATACTCGCGTGGTAACTATTATTGTAGGCGAACTCCACCAACGGTAGATGATCATCCCAGCTTCCCTTGAAGTCCATCACGCTCGCTCTGGCCATCAGTTTGAGGATGGTACGCTGTACTCATTCGCAATTGCGTTCCTAGACACTCTTGCAAATGTTTCCAAAATTTTGATGTAAAACGTGGATCTCTGTCAGACACAATTGACAATGGTACACCGTGTCGAGCAATGATTTCCTTCACATACAGCTTCACTGGCTGATCCAAGTTGTACTTAATCCTGATCGGTAAAAAGTGTGCTGACTTCGTTAGTCGATCCACTATCACCCATATCGCATCAAAACCCTTCTGAGTTGCTGGAAGACCAACCACGAAATCTATCGTGATATGCTCCCACTTCCACTCTGGAATTTCCAACAGTTGTAGCAATCCACTAGGTCTCTGGTGTTCTGCTTTGACTTTCTGGCACGTTAGACAATTCATAACGCATTCAGCAACGTCCCTCTTTATATTTTGCCACCAGAAATGGTGCCTGAGATCCTGGTACATCTTCGTACTCCTAAGGTGAATAGAATATCTCGAGCTGTGAGATTCTCTCAAAATCTCCTCTTTGACTTCTGGTACTGGCGGTACCCAGATTCTTCCTTCAAATCAGAGCAGACCTTCATTATCGATCTTGAACTTAAACTCTTCACCATCGGCTATTCTTTTTCGAATCTTTTCACACTCTTCGAAGTGAAGTTATGCTTCTTTCACTTTATCTACCAGAGTAGAACCAGTAGTTACTTGAAATAACTTCTCATCCGATTCTTTCAAAAACTTCACTTCCAGTTCCAATCTAGCCATCTGTTCTATCAACCAATCTTAATCAGTTAGCACGTTCAGCTTCTGCCGACCTTTTCTGCTCAAAGCGTCGGCAACGACATTAGCTTTACCCGGATGGTAAAGTATCTCGTAGTCGTAGTCTTTGATCAGTTCCAACCATCTTCTCTGGCGCATGTTCAAATTCTTCTGGGTGAATATATACTTTAGACTCTTATGATTTGTGTATATTTCACACTTCTCTCCATATAAGTAGTGTCTCCATATCTTTAGAGCAAACACTACCGCTGTCAACTCTAAGTCATGGGTCGGATACCCCTTCTCATAATCCTTTAGCTGACGTGATGCGTAGGCAATGACCTTGCCATTCTGCATCAGCACGCAACCTAAACCATTATGTGAGGCATCACTATAGACTACGAAATTTCCCGTACTATCCGGCAAAGACAATACAGGCGCAGTACTCAACCTCTTCTTCAGTTCCTGAAAACTTTCCTCACACTTTTTCGTCCAAACAAACTTAACTGTTTTACGAGTCAAATTCATCAACGGAGTTGCGATTTTAGAAAAGTTTTGGATAAATCTCCGGTAATAACCTGCCAATCCCAAGAAACTCCTCACTTCAGACGGCGTCTTCGGCTGATCCCAATTAATTACGCTTCAACCTTCGACGGATCTATCGAAATACCATCCTTATCGATCACGTGGCCAAAAAATTGCACACATTCCAACTAGAATTCGTATTTTGAGAATTTTGCAAAAAGCTTCTTTCGCCTCAGCGATTCCAATGTTAGTCTTAAATGTTCGGTGTGTTCTTCCTCAGTCTTGGAATAAACCAGGATGTCATCTATGAACACCACCACGAACACCACCACGAACTTATCTAGGAATGGATTAAAAACCCTGTTCATTAAGTCCATAAATGCAGCTGGGGCATTCGTCAGACCAAATGACATCACCAAGAACTCGTAATGACCATACCGAGTCCTAAAAGCTGTCTTCGGTATATCTTCTCTCCTCACCTTCAACTGATGATACCCGCTTCTCAAATCAATTTTTGAGAAGTATCTAGCCCCCTTTAGTTGATCGAACAAGTCATCGATCCTAGGTAAAGGATACCTATTCTTGATCGTAACTTTGTTCAACTCCGTATAATCAATGCAAAGACGCATCGATCCATCCTTCTTCTTCACGAATAAAATTGGCGTTCCCCACGGTGAAACGCTCGGTTGAATATACTTCTTGTCTAATAGTTCTTGCAGTTGAACCATCAGTTCCTTCATCTCGACTGCAGCCACTCGGTACAGAGCTTTCAAAATTAGAGCAGTCCCCGACGCTAAGTCGATCACGAACTCAATCTCCCTATCCAGTGGAAGTCCTGGTAAATCATCCAGAAACACATCCACTAACTCCCTAACCACATATATCTCTTCTATCTTTGGGCTCTTCTTATGCGTATCTACTATGTAGGATAGATATCCTACACAGCCTTACGTCAAAAGTTTCTTGGCTTGCATAACCGTCAGACAGCTTGCTTGTCTAGGCGATTTACTATTATAGAACCCTAACTTCGACGGAGTCGTAAGGTTTACCGACTTATTCTGACAGTTGATTACCGCCCCATGGTTGAACAACCAGTCCATACCTAGTATGACATCAAATTCCCCAAGTTTTATCGGAATCAAATCTACCCTTAATTCTGACCCTTAATGTCCAATCTACAGTTCTTGTAAACAAACCTAACAGGAATAACCTCCCTATTCGTAATCTCTATGTTTAGGGGATAAACTAATTCCTCTATAGGTAAGTCTATGGTCTTAACAAAATCATCAGATATAAATGAACAAGTAGCGCCCAAATCAAATAATATATATGTATTTATACTATTGATCAGAATAATAGCTGCCACCACATCTTTTGACTACACAGCGTCCTGCACCGTTATATTCAATTTGCGGGCAGTGGGTCGAACGACTTGCAGTGGCGATGGTCCAACGATAGTCAGAGTGCTACCGCTGCCATTTTCTCCATTCCCTGTTGACCCTGCTGCTGGCTTCTTTGGGCAATTATGAGCCATGTGATCCTTGGATCCACATGTGTAACAAGCTTCTTTCTTCGGGTTCGGGCAATTTGGCGCAATGTGGCCTTCCTAACCACTGTTGTAGCATACCCGCTTCCCCTTCATGCACACTCCAGTGTGATTCTTCTCGCATGTAGCACATGCTTCGAACTTCCTCTTCTGCTGGCCTCCCTACTGACTCCCAGCAGAGGTATTGTCGTTCCATTTTCTTTTCTGATTGATAGCCCCGCTACCACCAGCCTTGTTTTTTGTCTCAATCTTCTTCTTCTTATCTTGGTTGAATTTAGTCACGACGTCACTCCCTCCTTCAATGAGAATGGCCTTTTCCAGCACAGCTGCAAACGTGTTCAGCTGGAACATGGAGACCTTGTTGTAGAGCCAGGGTTTCAGTCCCCGCTCAAACCTCCTCGCCTTCCTAGTGTTAGTGCTGACCTGGTAAGTAGCGAACCTAGCCAACTCGTTAAACTTTGTGACATATTCTGACACCATCATCCCTCCTTACTTAAGCTCTAGAAATTGGACCTCCATCTGGTCCTGTGAGCTCACAGGGAAGAACATTTCAAAGAACATCTCTTTGAAATGCTCCCATGGTATCATTCCTTCACCCTCTCTGGTCTTGTTGGCTTACCACCAGAAACTAGCATCCGACTTCAACATGAAAGTCGCGAATGTCGTCTTCTGGTCTTCGCTAACCCTAGCCACGTCGAAGACCTTCTCCATTTCCATTACCCACGTCTGGGCATCTATAAGGTTTATCGATCCCTTGAACTCAGGCGGTCCAACTGCCTTAAACTCTTTAAACGTTGTGCCCTGCACTTACGATTGATTTGCAAGGGCTCCTATCAGTAGGTTCACTAACTGTTGAACCGAGTTGGGATTCGTCCAATCGTTATTGTTGTTGTTGTTATTGTTCATCAAACCCTCGGGATTTTGACGTGTAGGTCATCTTCTTGGAGGCATTTTTCTGTTAAGAAAATATTATTATTAGATCCTTTACTAGACTCTTAAGTATTCAAGTTCTTACTTAAACGTTAAATAACTCAGTTCACATAGAACACATAGCACATCAATAAACTTCTTTTATTCATTACTAGTAAATTTTATAAACATAGAATAGATAGCATCTCTGCTATTTACATCATCTTTCCAGAACTGAAACAAGTTGCAGGATTACATTATTATCTCATCCCATGCTTATCTCAAATTATGGGATTTACATTTATTTTAAAAAGAAACACATAATTAAGGACTCTACTTCCTAGGCATGTTAAGACGCCGCACAGCCTTTCTGCGTTATTCCTCCATCACCCGAAATACTGTTCTGCGATCCACCATGTACCATGGTAAACCTTGGAACTGAGCTGGGTAATAGAAGACACGATCCTGGGCCCTATCTATGGCCATATGGAAAGCGTATTCTGTTTCCCTCAGCTTAGCCCTCTTGGCTTCAGCCTCGTCTTTAGCTCAATCGGCTCGTTGAATAGCCCTCAAGCTTGTTTCCTCAGCTCTAGCACGCTTCGTTGACTCTTCCTGGATGTCTTGCTTCAGCTTTGCAAGCTCAGCTCAGGCCTCGTCTCTATCATTCTCTACATGGATTAGCTTCCACTGCACTTCCCCTAGCTCACTATCCATCTCCTCGATAGTCTCGTCCCGCTGCTGTACATTAGTCCGACTCTCGTCCAACAATTCCTGAAGCTCCACGTTGCGGTCGTAGACTGCCTCGTACATCTCAGCACTAGTAGAGTGAGGTGAGAATTCCTCCTCGGGATCATCTTCCTCTGACTCATTCCCGTCCTCCTCCTCTGGAATAGGTGTCAGCTCATGCTCCGGACCAGCTACAGTAAACACTGGAGATGGCTCTCTCTTAACCAACTGCTCCCAGATAACATGGATGTCTTGGGTCTCGTCCTCTCTAGGCACCTGAGGTAACTCCTCTCTAGCCTGACTGGACTCTCCAATGTTCGTCATCCTGACAAAAGAATTTTAAAATTTATTATTACGTGATATCGAGTCATCACTCTTCGAATACATAAACGTAAACACATAGCACATAAGGTAGTTTATTATCTTTACCTATCACCACTATCTTTTCGATCTTCCTATAAGGCTACTACCTAAGGTTTTTTCCCACCTAAGGTTCATAACTTACTGCTCTGATACCAACCTATGACACCCCCAAATCTGGGTACTTCGTTTCCACAAGATTTGGTGTTCACTTTCTAAATAAAATATATATCTACCCAATAAATAGGAATGTAAAATAAATTACAACCTCATCAATAAATAAAAACCTTCCTTATAAAAAAGGATTACAACTTTAATCCAAAACTATCCCAGGTTTGCTAACCTTAACATAACAAATAAGTGCGAAAATAAAACATCATAAACTAGGTCTTATTACAATCAAGATTCAAGATAACAAGTCTTCACTTGCCCATCTTTTTTTTCCCTTTACTTGTTGACGGTATGTTAACATTCTCGGCTTTAACTGCAAGGGGTTATAAAATACGCAAGAGTGAGCAAACAAAAGCTCACTTGAAAGGTACAATGATATGCTATGATTCAATAACTTCAAAAGAATTTGAATAACTTTTTTTTTGTCAAAATAAAGAATTAAATAATAATTCTTTCATCATATTTAGAATTCGAATATAGAATTTATCTGAGGGTCATACGACCTTGAATTATGTAACGACCTAGGAATTTTAAGCTCCTTATTAATTTTATCAATGATTTAAAATTTTTGAGAGTTAATTT
Source organism: Panax stipuleanatus (assembly GCA_020205555.1). NCBI lineage: Eukaryota > Viridiplantae > Streptophyta > Magnoliopsida > Apiales > Araliaceae > Panax > Panax stipuleanatus. Next base: position 150,817,843 of record CM035117.1, on the reverse strand, counting down.
TTGAAACTTATTTAAACCTTATGTGGTTATGTGATTTAACCTATTCTAATAAATGCTAGAATTTTTATTAAAGGGAATCACTAATGGTTATTTAAATTAGTAGATTAACCATGAGACCTTTATATCAGAATATTGATAAAAGTGTTAGTAATTATATATTCAAATTTCTTGAGTATAGTGTAGAGAGTTAATCGTGATTAATTATTTATATTTGAGTAATTAATTGATAACGTATGAAATTATTATTGTTGTTGATTTATAATTATTATGAATAAATAATAATTAATGAGTAAGAGAACTAATAAATATAATAATATTATATTTACTTGGTTAATTGTTATATGCAAGTATATGTTATATTAAACCTTTAGTATATGGTAGTTAACTATATATAAAGTGACACATTAATATGATTATACATTATAAATTACATAATGAAATTAATGTCACTATATGAGTTACTTGACATATGTGGGTGGAATTAAATGAATACCCTATTTCCTTATATTAATAAACGATTATTAATAATGATTTCAATAAGTTATTATAACTATTATAATAACTTTTATTATAATAATAATACCCAATTGCTTTACATTCGGTAGTAAGGAAAATGTACATGGATTATATGTTGTGTACCTATTCATTATTAATTGCTATTTGAAATAACATGATAACACCCATTTAAATATATATGGAATGGATACATGTAGCTTAAGTATATACTATGTGTATATATATCATATAACCTAAGTGTATTATATTATATAGCCTAAGTATGGCTGCATATTATCCACACATTTCAAGAATGCTGAGATTGCTTTATTTGTCCCATATTATGTGCCCAATTGCTCTCTTATTTCTCATACACGTGAACCCATATGCTATGCTATTCTATATCTTCCTCAATTTCTTCACAAAGCTTAGCTAATCATGAGATGGGGAGTGGAGATGATGATAGATTGCACCAACCCTTACCAACTTCGTGTAAACTATTATGTAATCATACAATCCTTTGTTTTGATTTGATGAACAAAATCAAGAACCGGATATTGAAATTACCTATAAATTAGCTCTCTTCCTTCTGTATTGCAATTGCTGAGATTTCCATACAAGTATAAAATTAGTAGAATTGCTAGTGAGTTATAGTGAGTAAGAGATTTAGCAGCAAAGCAAATATAGAGGTATAATTCCTATTGCTTCCATGTTCTTCATTTTTTTCTGTTTCTGAGATTTCTTGCATTCTTGATTTTGATTATAATTCATGCTAGATTATATTAGGACATGTTCTTAGTTGCTATATAGACTTATAAGTATAATAGAAGTACTATGTGGCTGTTTAAAACTGATTTCGTGAAAGGAATTTGGCATTTAGCCCAAGTTCTGCCGAAGCAGGAAGAACACTGGCATGAATTGCAAACGGCGCAGTTGTACTGGGTTTATGCCTGGTGGCAGCGCAGCTGCTCCGGGCCTGCACCAGAATTTTTATTTTCTGTTTCGTTCTGGTTGTGCTATCTTGATGGTACCCTTTTTGGTTAAGCATGTAAACTAGGTTAGCACACTTATATGAGTATATTGAACTAATGTGAGCATGTTATATTAGGATCGCATGCTTGAATGGTGAGGTTATAGATTTCACAATAAACTTAAGGTTTCAAAATAAACATTGAATCATTATATCCGTTTTGATGTTCTGACTTTTGATGCATATTAGTATGACCTAGAAACACATGAAATGCGTGTTAGCTTATGTATATAGGTCCCATATCATGATATAAACATGTGAACCTAACTAATGCACGTTCCTAACTAAAATGAAAGTTTTGAAAATAAACTTGGACATGCTATAACCATGCTGATATTCTGATCTTACGAGCTTATTAGGATGGTTTAGAAATGCATAAAAGACATGTGGTCTTACGTATTTATGATTCGTAGTATGACAAGAGCATGTTAAACCTCACTAGCGAACATTCTTAACGAAAATGTGAGTTTTTAAAAGTGAACCTTGACATATAGAATTCTGAATTTTTGAACATGTTTATATGGCCTTGAAATGCATGTTTAAAGTATTGAAACCACTAGCATACTTGATCGTAAGTTAAAACCTTTTCAAAAGAGAAACTTAAGACTTTCAAAGTGAACTCAACAAAGACTTGTGTCTTTTAGATTGTGACCACTTAAATACATGTATGTAACTTATGTATGCATTCTAATACATGTGAGTAACGGTTACGAGATACTTTACATGTATTTTGTTGTCTTTTTGACTTAGTGTAACTTGTAATAGAAACTTAAAATGTGAAATAGCATTGATTACCATGTGAATTATATTATGATCATGCAAGCATGTTTATTAGGATGTCATTATGCCTATAAACATATTAACATGAACCGCACTTGGTTAAACACAGATTTTAACTATGCACGCATACTCATAAAAAGTGGATTCCTAAGGTATGAGTTATGACGATTAAAGTGTACACTTGTAGTATACACACAAACATAACTACTTAAGTATTGTTTGACCTTGTTATGTGATAACATGACTGTAGTAACCGATCTTGAAGCATGAACTTATATGGTTTAAAGTATGTGAATGTCCGATATAAAAATATATGGTCTTGAAGTGAACATAGAATGAACATGTTAGCTTTCGAAGTTGAGTTAGATAAACTTGACAAGCATGTGTGTTGATTTATATCAGTAACGGGAAGTGCTATGTGTTCAAGCCTATATTGACGCATAGAAACTAAGTAATCTAAAGTTAGTAAATCTAAAGACATGATTAGATCGACTTACGTGAACTATGTGATAGAATTATATGATGTGTGAACTTATATTAGTTTATATATACTAATTGGAGAGATCGACTTGTTAATATTAAGTCGTTCCAACACCGTTTAATTAAAGCTAGAATTATTTGTAGCTGAGCAATCGGGCAAGTTTCCTGACTTACACTCATTTATAGTGCAAGTTCCCTATCTTCCTCAAGTTATGTTTGAGCAAGTTTCCTAGACCCTTGCATTACTTTATTCAAATTTATTATTTGCAAGTCTCCCTAACTTTACTCAATTTTATATTGAGCAGGGTATTATTATATTGCAAGTTTTCCTGAACTACTCTTTTATTTGAGCAAGTTTTTCTTGACTTATACTTATTATTTGTACAAGTATCCGGACCCTATTGTGCAAGTATTCTAAATTCTTATACTACCTTATTCAATGAACCGAGTAAGCAAGATTCTAAACTTCACCTTTATTGCGCAAGTTCCTATCCTTCTCATATTGTATTTTGAGCATGTTATTATTGTATTGTGAAAGTTCCCCGAACTTCACATTTTGAGTATTGTAAAAGTTCCCCGAACTTCACATTTTGAGTATTGTGAAAGTTCCCCGAACTTCACATTTTGAGTATTGTGAAAGTTCCCCGAACTTCACACTTTGATTATTTCGCAAGTTCCCGAACTTCATTTCTTTATTATGCAAGTTCTCTAAACTTATACAAACTCGTATATTGTGCAAGTATCTTATCTTTGTGTTTACTTTACTCAAAGAACGTTGTAAGCAAATGTCCTACCCTATGCATTTACTTTATGCAAGGGATCTATTATTGTGAAATTCCCTGAATTTCACTCTTTGAGGTTGTAAGTGTCTAAGCCTATGCATTTATTTTATGCAAGGAATCTATTATCGTGCAAGTTCCTCGAACTTCACATGTTGAGTATTTACAAGTTCCCTGAACTTCACACGTTGAGTATTGTGCAAGTTCCCCGAACTTCACACATTGAATATTGTGCAAGTTCCCCAAACTTACACAAATTCATATATTGTGCAAATTCTAAACTTCACTTTGTGCAAGTTCTCTATCATTCTCATATTGTATTGAGTAGGTTATTGTTGAATCGAAAGTTGTTTACTTAATTGCTTGAACTTTATTTCCAAGCATGTTATTTAGTGGTTTAATTACTTATCAATTATTCCACATTGATATTATTGATGTCCGCACCTAGTGCATTTGAGCTCGTACAGTCTTGGACTTGTACATTATTCAAGGTCCTAAATTTCTTGAACTATGTCAGTAAGAGTCTGAACCTTTGCTCGGTCAGACTAGTGTATGAAGTTTTCTTTGAAGCTATCCAAACCAATTGATGGTAAGGATTCTTAGACAGAACAGAACACCCCTCATATGTAGGAGTGTGCCCAGGTATCTAATATATATGATACGAGTAAGCAGATATAAGTGTTATACATATTCACGTTGTGCCCGAGGCTGATCTTCTCGAGGTACTTAGTTTCTGTAGCCAGAAGCCTGCAATTCTAAATGGGTCAATTAGCTATTGAACCTATTGGAAAGTTATAGTTCAGAGTCTACTCGACTATCAGTCATTCTAAAGGCAATTATTATCTTTTCTTTTAATAGTCATATTATTGAATCTTTCAGATATTCATATTGTTGAATCTTTAAGATATTCATTTTATTGAAATCATTGTCAGACATTTTTCCATTCATCATGATATATCCTTTATTGTTATATTTAAACTTGCTGAGTGATAAGTGGTATTTATATCGCGAATCAGATTCTCTAAAGCTCAAGACGCTGCTTGTTTTCTGTTATTTGTTGTGCTTTTGTATATATTTTGTTGTTGTTATGCTTTTCCTGTATGATGCAGGGCTGCTTTGGTCATTTCCAGCTTGCAGGGGCAAAGTTGTCATTTTCTACATTCTGGCGCCGCAGCGCCAGAGCCTATTCTAAGGCCCACGCCGCAGCGCCAACTCATGGTCCTAGCTAAATTCATCTGGCGCTGCAGCGGCCCGGTCCTTCTTATTCTCGCGCTGCAGCGTTAGTGGCGCCGCAGCGCCGCCAAGCAGTTATAGGCTCCGCGCCGCAGCGTCACCTCCGGTGCCTAGCTATTGGTTCGCATTTAATGACCTAAAAAGAAGAAAAAGAACAGCGAGAGAACGACTGAAGGATATCGGAGATAGAGAGAAAATACAGAGAATATTTTTGGGGATTCTAGAACAGAAAGAAGCTGTGTTTTAGGGGAGAATAATTATTGCATCATATACAGCTCAGGAGTTACACGGAGAAGAGAAGATCGTGGAGACAGAAAACCTTAGCTCAGGAGTTTTCTTATTCTAAATCTCTCGGTTGTTTGTGTATTACTGATCAATGTTGAATGTGATAGAAATGTGTATTAGCACCATAGTTATGAACTAATTCCTTTTTAGGATTGCAATGTAACCTAGTGTTTAGCCTAATTAACTTTCTCTCCTATTTATACTAATGAATCATTTTGGGAATGGGTTGTTGTGTTTCTTGCTTATTGACTAAATGCTTGACAGAGTTTTTGGCAGTGATATTAATGGATATTGACTAATGGACATTATTATCTAGCTTTTAAAATACAACAACACTTGTTATGCCCTTGCCTAAAGGAATGTGTGCATAAACTGCTTAATAGGATAGACATATCTCTATTTTCCTTGTGTAGCCTTGAGACTGAGCTTAATGACCCTAGCCTAGTTATTTTCATCGATAGATATATTGTGATTCATCTAGCTAGAGATGTGCATTTGGCCTTCGATAGAAGCATATGCATAGTTCTATTCTCGGCTGACCATTCCTTGATTTGTTTGTATTGTGGAGAGTTAGGAGATTAGGCGACGCGTTAGGGGAATTGCAATCCTAGCTTGTCTCCCTATTACATCTATTTCTCCCGCTTCCTTTAGTTGTAATCGCATAGTTTAAAATACCACCTCCAATCAATTGTTTAGATAAGACAGTAAAGAACTTATATTAGTATTTGATTTGCATTTAAGACTTCGTCCTCGTGGGTACGACATCCTACTTATCTTATATTACTTGTTGACCGCGTATACTTGCGCGTTAATTGTCGTTACATAAATCGGACAACAAGTTTTTGGCGCCGTTGCCGGGGACTTAGTATTATTTGTTATCAATATTAAAGCTAAGTCATTACGATCTTAATTTAGACTAACTTTATCTGTTTAATTTTCTTTTCAGGTGATCTCAACGGCGTATGCCACCTCGAAGGGGTCGGAATATAATACCTCTCGATCCCGAGGTTGATAGAACGTACAGACGCCTGCAGAGAGAAAAAGCGCGGGACATACATACTCCTGTTACAATGGCTGAGGAACTTCAGAAATCTTTAAGGGAGCATGCTATGCCTCACATCGCAGATTTACAAGCGAGCATTCTTAGGCCCGCAATCCAAGCAAACAATTTTGAGATCAAGCCGGGCACCATCCAAATGTGCTCCAATATTCAGTTTGGGGGATTACCAAATGATGACCCCAACGATCACTTGATGAACTTCTTGGAAATCTGCGATACGTTTAAGTGCAACGGAGTGTCTGACAATGCCATCAGACTCCGATTGTTTCCCTTCACTTTGAAGGACAAAGCCAAGAGCTGGCTACATTCACTTCCGTCAGGCTCCATAACCACATGGGATGACTTGGCTCAAAAGTTCGTGGCAAAGTTCTTCCCACCAGCTAAAACCGCCAGGCTCAGGCACGAAATTACCTCTTTTAATCAGTTTGAGTCAGAATCTTTGTACGACTCATGGGAGCGATTCAATGATCTTTTGAGAAAATGCCCCCACCATGGACTGCTAGAATGGCTTCCCATCCAGACATTCTATAATGGGTTATCCGGAGCTACTCGATCGAGTATTGATGCCGCTTCTGGAGGAGAGTTCATGTCTAAGCATCATACAGCGGGGTATGAATTGGTGGAAACAATGGCGGCCAATAATTATCAATGGCCAAATGATAGGCAGGCCCCTAGAAGAGCAGCAGGAATATATGAGGTAGATCCAGTCACACAATTAGCGGCTCAGGTTGCAGCGCTAACCAAAAGACTTGACACCATGGGAGTGCAAGCTGTGCAGAATGTTCAGAGTGTCGCATTGTTGTGTGAATTATGTCAAGGGAGCCACACAACTGAGCAGTGTGCCATATGCCCCGAGTCAGTTCAATTTGTTTCCAACTATGGGCGGCAGCAAAACGCAAGTCTCCCTACTCATTATCATCCGGGCTTGAGGAATCATCCAAACTTTTCTTGGGGCAACACAAATAGCAATCAAGCACAACCTCCGACCACCAGGCCTAATTTCTCAAACCCTCCCGGTTTTCAAGCTCAAAATCAGTACAACCAACAACCACAGATTACTCATAATCAGTTCCACTATCCACCATCTCAACAGGAAAGAAAACCTAGTTTGGAAGATCTCCTGTCACGATATATTGCCCAAAATGAGACAAGGAGCAGTAATCAAGAAGCTTCCATCCGGAACCTTGAAGTCCAAATGGGACAGTTGGCCTCTGCTTTGAATAGTTGACCGCAAGGCACATTGCCGAGTGACACTGATGTCAACCCGAAACGGGATGGGAAGGAACACTGCAAAGCAGTTACACTCCGGAGTGGGAGAACTATAAATGAGAAGGGTGGAGAGAGTCATGTAGTGCAAGAAGAAGTGACTATAGAGGAACCTATTGTGGAGCAGAGTGATGATAAGTCTGGGGGTGAGGTAAATGCTCAAGAAAGCCCTTCATCACCAACCCCTACAGTGAACACAGCTAGTCCTCCTATCCCACAGTTGCCATTCCCCCAGCGCATGCAGAAACAAAAGCTTGATAAGCAATTTTCTAAGTTTTTAGAAGTGTTCAAGAAGCTTCACATAAATATCCCGTTTGCAGAGGCGTTGGAGCAAATGCCGAGCTATGTTAAATTCATGAAAGACATATTGTCGAAAAAGAGGAAAATGGGAGATTATGAAACAGTGGCTCTGACTGAGGAATGCAGTGCTATTCTACAGAACAAGCTCCCGCCAAAACTGAAAGATCCTGGAAGTTTCACGATTCCATGCACTATCGGGGACCAATTCATTGGCAAGGCCTTATGTGATTTGGGGGCGAGTATAAATTTGATGCCTCTGTCAATATATAAAAAGCTTGGACTGAATGAAGCCAAACCCACAAGTGTTACTTTGCAATTGGCGGATAGATCTCTCACGTACCCGAAGGGGATAGTAGAGGATGTGCTTGTTAAGGTGGACAAGTTAATCTTCCCAGCGGACTTTATTGTCCTGGACTTTGAGGAAGACAGGGAGGTCCCGATAATACTGGGAAGACCATTCTTAGCAACGGGGAGAACCCTTATAGATGTGCAGAAAGGGGAGCTAACTATGAGAGTACAGGATCAGGAAGTAACTTTCAATGTGTTTAGGGCAATGAAATATCCGAACACCCCTGAAGACTGTTTCCAGATTAAAGAGATGGATGATGCAGTCAGGGAAGTATTCTCAGAAACATGCATGACAAACCCTTTAGAAGCTCCATTAAGAGGTACCAGTACTAAGGAAGAGGCCACCCATGTTGAATGTGCTAACTGGCTGGATGCACCCCAGCGATCTACACAGTTCCAAAGACAGTTTGAGTCGCTGAATGATCCAGAAGCATCTACTTCCAAGGCCCAACCATCTGTTGTAGAACCTTCTGTCCTCGAGTTAAAGCCCCTGCCCAATCATCTGAGGTATGCATACTTGGGAAATTCATCCACTTTACCTGTTATAATATCTGCATCTTTAGATGAAGGCCAGGAAGAGAAGCTACTGCTAGTGCTCAAACAGTATAAAACGGCACTGGGGTGGTCAATTTCAGACATTAAAGGGGTCAGTCCATCCCTTTGTATGCACAAAATCCTACTGGAGGAAGGATCCAAGCCGACCATTGAACATCAGAGGCGATTGAATCCAATAATGAAAGAGGTGGTCCGGAAGGAAAACATTAAGCTGCTAGATGCGGGCATTATATACCCTATCTCAGACAGTCCTTGGGTCAGTCCAATTCAATGCGTGCCAAAAAAGGGCGGTATGACAGTAGTAGCCAATGAGAATAACGAGTTGATTCCAACCAGAACGGTGACTGGATGGAGGGTATGTATGGACTACAGAAAGTTGAACAAGTCCACCTGTAAGGATCACTTCCCTCTGCCATTTATTGATTAGATGCTCGATAGACTTGCTGGGCACGCCTTCTATTGTTTGCTAGATGGTTATTCTGGCTATAATCAAATTTCTATTGCTCCCGAAGATCAGGAGAAAACAACGTTCACATGTCCGTATGGGACCTTTGCCTTTCGGAAAATGTCCTTTGGGTTGTGTAACGCTCCTGCAACATTCCAACGTTACATGATGTCCATCTTCTCTGACATGGTCGAAAGGACCCTCGAGGTTTTCATGGACGATTTTTCTGTATTCGGGAGTTCATTTGATAACTGTCTGGTCAATTTGACTGCCGTTCTCCAAAGATGCGTTGAAACTAATCTTGTATTGAATTGGGAGAAGTGCCACTTCATGGTAAAAGAGGGCATTATTCTGGGCCACAGAGTATCAGATGGTGGTATTGAAGTAGACAAGGCTAAAATTGATGTCATCAATAGTCTACCACCGCCTACATCAGTGAAAGGGGTTAGGAGTTTTCTTGGGCATGCAGGTTTCTATAGGCGGTTTATCAAGGACTTCTCAAGGATAACAAAACCACTATGTTCACTATTGGAAAAGGATATGCCTTTTCAGTTTGATGAAGCCTGCCTCAGAGCATTTGAATTATTGAAGGAAAAACTCATTTCGACTCCTATTGTGGTAGCTCCTGATTGGACTTTCCCATTTGAGCTCTTGTGTGACGCCAGCGATTTTGCAATTGGGGCAGTGTTGGGACAGAGAAGGGACAAAGTGTTCCACACGATCTATTATGCCAGCAAAACATTAACTGATGCTCAGCTAAATTACACCACAACCGAGAAGGAACTGCTGGCAGTGGTCTATGCTTTCGACAAATTCCGTTCCTACCTCATTGGAACAAAAGTGACCGTGTACACAGACCATTCGGCCATTAAATATCTGATAGAAAAAAAAGATGCAAAGCCTAGGCTGATAAGGTGGTCCTTCTTCTACAGGAGTTCGATCTAGAGATCCGCGACAAGAAGGGGACAGAAAACCAGGTAGCAGATCACTTGTCGAGGTTGGAAAATCCTTCTCATTCGGGAGACGCAATCAAAGACATCAAAGACATCAATGATTTCTTCCCGGATGAACAACTGTTTGGCGTCCAAAGTAAAGCCCCGTGGTATGCGGACTTTGCAAATTTTGTCGCTTGTCAAGTGCTTCCTCCCATCTTCAGCTATCAGCAGAGGAAGAAATTCCTAAATGATGCAAAACAATACTTTTGGGACGAGCCCTTTTTATTCAAACAGTGTTCAGATCAGATTCTGCGAAGATGTTTGCCAGAGGAGGAAATCAAAGATGTGCTCCATCATTGTCATTCCTCTAATTATGGAGGACATTTTGGGGGCCAAAGAATTGCTGCTAAAGTACTCCAATCTGGGTTTTACTGGCCTACCCTGTTCAAAGATGCACACCTATATGTGTTGCACTGCGATAGATGCCAAAGGGTAGGAACCATTTCAAAAAGGCACGAATTGCCTCTGCAGAATATCCTTGAAGTAGAGCTGTTTGATGTATGGGGTATTGACTTCATGGGGCCATTCCCATCGTCCTTCAACAATCTCTATATTCTGGTCGCGGTTGATTATGTCTCCAAATGGGTAGAAGCAGTCGCCTTGCCTTCTAATGATGCTAAGGTGGTGCTTAATTTCTTAAGGAAAAATATTTTCACTCGCTTCGGCACTCCTCGGGCAATAATCAGTGATGAAGGGTCACATTTTTGCAACAAATATTTCGAAGCCCTTCTTGCTAAGTATGGGGTGACCCATAAAATAGCCACAGGTTATCATCCGCAGACAAGTGGCCAAGCAGAGATCTCTAATCGAGAGGTTAAGCGTATCCTGGAGAAGATCGTTAATCCTAATCGAAAGGACTGGTCAAAGAAGCTTGATGATGCCTTGTGGGCATACCGCACCGCTTATAAAACGCCAATCGGAATGTCTCCGTATAGGCTTGTTTATGGCAAGGCTTGTCATCTTCCTGTGGAGCTAGAGCACAATGCATATTGGCCTATCCAAAAGCTCAATTTCGATATGGATGCAGCAGGTGAACGAAGACTATTACAACTCAATGAATCAGACGAGTTTCGTCTGCACGCGTATGAAAACGCTAAGTTGTATAAGGAAAAGACAAAGCGGTGGCATGACAAGAAAATTGTCGAAAGGAACTTCGAAAAAGGCCAGAAGGTGCTTCTTTTTAACTCCCGGCTGAAATTATTCCCGGGGAAGTTGAAGTCCCGATGGTCGGGGCCGTTCACCATTGCTAAAGTGTATCCTCATGGGGCTATTGAGGTCGAAGATCCTCATTCAGACAAAACATTCAAAGTCAATGGACAACGTTTGAAACACTATTGGGGCGGCGAGGTCGACCGGCAAAACACCTCCATCACCTTGGGAGACCCGGTGTAAGGCGGGGCGAAAGTCAAGCCGACGACTCTAAATCAAGCGCTTGATGGGGAGGCAATCCCCATCTTAGTATCAAAAATTTCCTTATGGTTTTATTTAGTCTTATTTTCCTTAGTTATCATTAGTGCAATTGGTTTTGCTTAGAATTAGTGTAGATGTTAATTTAGTATGTTAGGATGTAGTTTAATGGTTAATATAATTGTTAGTATGATTGCTATGTCTAGCAGTTCAAATGTGCATTGATTCAGATTTTGGGTGTTGGCTGCAGGAATACAGTGCTCTCGCTGCAGCGCCAAGAGCTAGTCTGAGTTTCGCGCCGCAGCTCCAATAACCACGCCGCAGCGCCATCCCCTTTACAAATTTTCGCGCCGCGGCGCCGGCATATGCTGGAAGCTACTGGAGAGTTGCGCTGCAGCGTCAAGGTCTTCCTAATTTCTCACGCCGCAGCGCCAAGATTTCACGCCGCAGCTCCGATAATGACGCCGCAGCGCCAGGTTTAACCTTTCCCGCGCCGCAGCGCCATGCACCACGCTGCAGCGCCAGTGCCGAGTTTTTAAGTTTAATTGAGGCTTTTGGGTTCAGTTTGTAGTGTCCCTCGTTTCTCTCTCACACATCTCCCTTACTCCCAAAGATTGCGTCAAATCAACCGTCACCCATTCGGCTTCTGAGCGTTTGGGGCCTTCAACCGTCGTGCAGTTATTCTCCTTCATTGTATTTATAAGCAACCAGAGGTAAATGATTTCTTCAGAGCAGAGCTTTGTTGATCGTTTATTAATTATCTTTTTGTTGTTCTTGGAGTTTTGATTGCTATGGGTTCAAAGCGTCCTCGCACTAGTATAGGTCCTCCTCCGTCTTCCAGAACCCCTCCTCTTTGGGATGCTGTAAAATTTTCGAGTGAGGAAGCCTGGAAGCGATATGCCCAAAAATTTTCAAAAAGGAGTTTGGTGCCTGAGAGAGGGCTAAGGCCAGATGACAAGATGGACGGCCATATGAATTCAATGATTGTAACTATGAAATGGATTCACTTCACCAAGCCGCCCGAATCTGCAGTTATTTCTGTGGTAAAGGAATTCTATGCAAATGCTAATGCCGATGGTCCTGCTTCGGTGCTAGTTCGGGGTAAGTTGATAAAATTTGACACTCGAACCATCAATGCTGTATATGGGACTCCAAACTACGATGGTAAGGATTATCTGGAGCCTGGGATGCGGAGTTACAATACTGATGAGTTTATAGCAAAGCTCTGCAAGCCTGGTACCGTGTGGAAAACCAATGAATTCCATGGTGAAAAGACCTCTTTACCCCATCAAGCCTTAAGTCGTTATGGTAAGGCGTGGTACTCCTTTATTTGTGCAAATATTATGCCAACACGCCACCTGAGCAATGTAACAAGAGAGAGGGCAGTACTGCTTTATGCAATTGTCATGGGGCTGAAGGTTGATGTGGGGGTTCTTATTCAGGATTCAATTAAAAAGGCCATTAGGAGCAACGTCAATTTCGGACTCCCTCACCCGTCTCTGATCACACGCCTATGCAAAAGGACGGGTGTGGTATGGGAGAAAGACGACATCACTCAGCCGCCTATGGCAGTCATTGATCATCACGTTATAGCCCGTTATGGAGTTTGGGATGGGGGACCTCCGTCACACCCAAAGGGTCAGGGATATTTACCGGGGCCTCTACCGCCTCCCTCATCGGAAGCTGGTACCTCCGCTCAAGCGCCTGAGCCCCCATCTTCTGAGGCTATGCCACCCGGGGCCTTGGCAGAGATTTCAAGCAGTCTTAATTTTCTCCACAGCAAGGTTGATACAGTGGCTCAATGGCAGAGCCAATTCAATCACTATCATGCGGAGTTCGCAAATACAGTCTCCAGTATCTATTATGCTCAGGGAGGAGACGACGCAGAGTCCATGCCCTTTCAATTTCCAGAGCCTCCAGTCTTTGCGCCTTATCCTCCACCATTTCCAGCCTCAGGAGAGGATCGCGAGGAGGAGCCAGCGGATGCGGATGCTGAAGACGAGGATGATGGCGGAGGTGATATTGCTCCAGAGGGTGAAGGCCAGTGAGGTCATTGGCAGATTTCAAGCTTGGGGGAGATTTCCTGTTTAAGTTTTATTATATATGAATTGCTGTCATGTTTCTTTTGGGCGGTTTAGCCCCAGACTATCTATTTTTTTTCTTTTTTTTTTATGCTATGTTTGTGAATATTTTTGGTTTATTTTTGGGATGCATGTTATGATGCATTGGTGTGTTGGTTTTATTAGGTTTATTAATGAATGTTTTGGTTTATAATATTTAAATGCTTGTGCTTTATTTTGGTTGTTATGTTTTTAGCCATATTTTAGGGTTTGTGCAGATAATTGGTTTTCTTGATGCCATGTGTAATGGCTTCTCCTTATTCCCCCTTTCGCCTAGTTCTGTAACTGTAAATATGCTGGGTGAGGGTTAATTTTTGATCGTGGCTAATGACAGGCGCCAAGTAGTTATGGCTGTCTCTTAGAGTCGTGTCAGGCATGTATGTGTTAGGGGTTGTGAATCGAAAAGTCGAGACTGTTTTTGATCCGTCCTTAGCAAGCACCGATCAATTGTTTTAGCTAATTATTTTTCGATGTTACTTCGCGCGTTGATTGCTTTGAAAGTATGTTCATTCTTATAATCTTTCATTTCTGCAAGGTAATAAAGGGCTTGGGTGCTTTTACAGTTTTGGATCTTGGACTCTGGCATGTTGTATTAAAATAAAATAAAAATAAAATGAATTGAAAAGGAGATTGATTATCGAAAGTCTTACGGTGGGTCGAGATGGAGCGTAAAACGCACTCTCCCATAAACGCAGGACCGATGTTGAGATGGAGCATAAAATGCACTCGTCAAATAATCTTCAGATTTCGTAAAGTCTAATTTGGCTTATGTTGATTACGTGGCCTTTGCTGCTCGAGTTATTAGATTCATAGGGGTGTTCCACGCCTAGTGCCCTAAAGCCGTCTGGTTTGGGAGTCACTGATCAAAAGCTCATTTATGGGTAGCTCTGTTTAGCCTAAGGTAATTAAGGACTGTCCGAATCAGATTTTACTGTCTTCATGCTAGAGCCTTTTGATTTTTTTTTCCTGTGCTTGCATCCTAGCCTTAATGCTTGTTGAATGTTTAAGTTGCGTAGTGTGCATATTATTTTTAGCAATCAGATGTGCGAGTTATTTGAGCTATGTTTAGTTAGGATGGTTGGTCTTCGCGCACATAGAATGCATCAAGTACAGTCTCATGCTTGCAAATTCAATTTTAAGCCCCTTTTCATGTCTGTGTTTGTCCTATTCTCGGAGAGGCTCTTTTTGTACGCTTTGAAGCCGTGGTATTATTATATAGTAGTAGTTTCCTTTCGCGTCTTCCAGTAATGTAAGTGTGGATGCTAGATTGTTTGCTTGAGGGCAAGCAAAAGCTTAAGTTTGGGGGTATTTGATAAGTGGTATTTATATCGCGAATCAGATTCTCTAAAGCTCAAGACGCTGCTTGTTTTCTGTTATTTGTTGTGCTTTTGTATATATTTTGTTGTTGTTATGCTTTTCCTGTATGATGCAGGGCTGTTTTGGTCATTTCCAGCTTGCAGGGGCAAAGTTGTCATTTTCTACATTCTGGCGCCGCAGCGCTAGAGCCTATTCTAAAAAGCCCACGCCGCAGCGCCAACTCATGGTCCTGGCTAAATTCATCTGGCGCTACAGCGGCCCGGTCCTTCTTATTCTCGCGCTGCAGCGTTAGTGGCGCCGCAGCGCCGCCAAGCAGTTATAGGCTCCGCGCCGCAGCGTCACCTCCGGTGCCTAGCTATTGGTTCGCATTTAATGACCTAAAAAGAAGAAAAAGAACAGCGAGAGAACGACGGAAGGATATCGGAGATAGAGAGAAAATACAGAGAATATTTTTGGGGATTCTAGAACAGAAAGAAGCTGTGTTTTAGGGGAGAATAGTTATTGCATCATATACAGCTCAGGAGTTACACGGAGAAGAGAAGATCATGGAGACAGAAAACCTTAGCTCAGGAGTTTTCTTATTCTAAATCTCTCGGTTGTTTGTGTATTACTGATCAATGTTGAATGTGATAGAAATGTGTATTAGCACCATGGTTATGAACTAATTCCTTTTTAGGATTGCAATGTAACCTAGTGTTTAGCCTAGTTAACTTTCTCTCCTATTTATACTAATGAATCATTTTGGGAATGGGTTGTTGTGTTTCTTGCTTATTGACTAAATGCTTGACAGAGTTTTTGGCAGTGATATTAATGGATATTGACTAATGGACATTATTATCTAGCTTTTAAAATACAACAACAGTTGTTATGCCCTTGCCTAAAGGAATGTGTGCATAAACTGCTTAATAGGATAGACATATCTCTATTTGCCTTGTGTAGCCTTGAGACTGAGCTTAATGACCCTAGCCTAGTTATTTTCATCGATAGATATATTGTGATTCATCTAGCTAGAGATGTGCATTTGGCCTTCGACAGAAGCATATGCATAGTTCTATTCTCGGCTGACCATTCCTTGATTTGTTTGTATTGTGGAGAGTTAGGAGATTAGGCGACGCGTTAGGGGAATTGCAATCCTAGCTTGTCTCCCTATTACATCTATTTCTCCCGCTTCCTTTAGTTGTAATCGCATAGTTTAAAATACCACCTCCAATCAATTGTTTAGATAAGACAGTAAAGAACTTACATTAGTATTTGATTTGCATTTAAGACTTCGTCCTCGTGGGTACGACATCCTACTTATCTTATATTACTTGTTGACCGCGTATACTTGCGCGTTAATTGTCGTTACATAAATCGGACAACACTGAGCAAAGTTGTTACTCATTCTTGCTATATCATGACTTATATTGCAGTTAAGCCCGAGCCCTCAGGGAAGGACAAGGGTAAAGGACAGATTAAGATGGTTTGCAAGGAGCAGACTTTGTCTTTATGATTTGTTTAATTACTATTAATGTAATATGAACCCTAATATTTATTCTAGGGTATGTTTGTATTGATGTATTAAGGTTATCGAATCTTGGGACTAGTAACACCTTTTGAATGAACGACGTACGTTTATTATATTCTGCATTTTAGTTATCGTATGTTACTTAAAGGTGGATGTTAGTATTGTTTCGTGGCGACCGGACCGGGGTCAGAGGACCCAGATTCGGGGGTGTCATAGGTTGGTATCAAAGCTTTAGGTTATAAACATTAGGAATGCGAAACCTAAGTTATAACCTTAGTAGAAAACTCAAGTAGAGTTTATAGGTGATGGATTGAGGAGATCCATCGAGTCGCTTTGTGATACTGAAGTTGTTTATTTAAATCAGCTATGATTGATAGACGTCCTAACTTCTTAATGCTAACAAGAATAGCATATCACATAAAGCCAAATATTTTCTTTATGTCCTCAGGATCATGCCGCCTAGGGGATTTTCGCGGAACCAAAGGGAGGAAGGATCTGTTAGCAATGGTGGAGGGGGAAATGTCGACCCAATGCAGAGCTTCGTTAACCTATTAAAAGAAGCAATGCAGAACATAACCCCGCCAGCAGCTGAGCAGCCAGGACATTACTTGGCAGGCTTTAAGGACTTTAAATTGGTAGGACCACTGAAATTTCGGGAAACCTTGGATCCAATTGAAGCCCAGACATGGATAGAAGAAATTGAGAAGGTGTTTGAGGTCGCACGGGTGGCCGAGGCACAGAAGACGAGTTTTTCCATATTCATGATGAAGGGCGAAGCTAATAATTGGTGGGAACCCAATAAAGGACTAGCAGGCGAATTAGTTATTATGTGGGACAGATTTAAGAATTTCTTTTCGGAGAATACGCAACAAGATATGGAAGTTAAGTTTCTGGAGCTGAGACAAGGAGGTATGTCAGTCGCAGAGAACGCGACAAGATTTAAAGAGTGGGCTCGATTCACCTCGCATCAGGTGGATACGGAGGCCAGGAAAACAGAGAGATTTGAATTAGGATTGGAACCATGGGTGCAGAAGGTAGTAGATATATTTAAGATTAAGACATTTTCTGATCTTTTGGAAAGGGCTATCATTGCTGAAGGAGGCATTGAAGCCATAGCGTGATTTAAACAAGATAAGAAGACCAGCCAGGAAGGACAGAAGGGGGGAAGCGGCGGAGGCAGCAACCCCAATAATCGTAAATGGATGGAGAGCTAATCATCCGGAGGTAGCAAATTCGGGGGAGAGGCTAAGAAAAGTTTAAAGTGCAATAACTGTGGAAGGAACCATTCGGGGGAATGCATGAAGGGCAAGAACACGTGTTATCGTTGTAGACAACCGGGGCACATGGCTCCTCAGTGTCCGAATAAGCCAAAAGGAAGATGTTTCGCGTGTAAAGCCACAGACCATCAAATCAAGGACTGCCCGAAGAAAAAGGGGGATGCAGTTAGCGAAAACCATAACAACAACAACAATGGACTGAGCATCGGAGGGCCAGCCAGTCAAGCCAACATAACCATACAGGATGCGGTGGAGTTATGTATCATCCCGATCAATTATAAAGATGCATATGTGTTATTCTATTCGGGTGCCACCTGTTCTTTTGTTTCTGAAAAATTTACTAAACAATTAGACTTACCCGTGAGAAATTAGAATACCCTATGGGCGTAGGAGTAGCAAACAAGGAAGTTATCCCCGTAGAATACATTCATAGGAACTGTTATACCGATTTGAAGGGAATTCGTGGGTGTCTTCCTAAACGAGATTTAGCAGCAGTAGTTTTTGCCTTGGAGTTTTGGAAGCATTATTTGTAAGGTGAGAAATGGGAGATATATACAGAGTCTGAAATATATCTTCACACAGAAGGAGTTAAACATGAGGCAGCATCGATGGCTAGAATTGATCAAAGATTATGATTGTGAAATTCTGTACCACCCAGGCAAAGCAAATGTAGTGGCAGATGCCTTGGATAGGAAAGGCAGAGGGAAGTTATCAAGGTTGACCATTCAGGAGAATTAGTGAGAGATTTTTGAAAGACTAGACTTAGAGGTTAAGTATCCGATGGAGACCGACGAGAGATTAATTACAGTGTCAGTAAGCCGACTTTATTAGATAAGGTTAAGGAGGCACAAGAGAAGGACGAAGTTTGTGATAACATCAAGAACCGATTAGCTGAGGGTGATGAGTTGAAATTTAAGATTGATAGCAGTGAACTGCTAAGATTTGAAGGACGAATTTGGGTAACGTTAGTACTAGAATTAAGAGAAGAGATTTTGCTAGAAGCATTTTATGGAAGAGTGTCGAGCACCGTTGTGTTGAGACGAGGTAGGTGAACGTCGACTGTTGGGACCAGAAGTGGTACAACAGATAGTAGAGATTATCAAAGTAATAAGAGCAAATTATCTATTTTTATTGGAGTGACCTTATTTTTACAATTCCGAGGACGGAATTTTTATAAGGGGGGAGGGATGTAACGACCAGGAATTTTAAGCTCCTTATTAATTTTATCTATGATTTAAAATTTTTGAGAGTTAATTTTTGAAACTTATTTAAACCTTATGTGATTATGTGATTTAACCTATGCTAATAAATGCTAGAATTTTTATTAAAGGGAATCACTAATGGTTATTTAAATTAGTAGATTAACCATGAGACCTTTATATCAGAATATTGATAAAAGTGTTAGTAATTATATATTCAAATTTCTTGAGTATAGTGTAGAGAGTTAATCGTGATTAATTATTTATATTTGAGTAATTAATTGATAACGTATGAAATTATTATTGTTGTTGATTTATAATTATTATGAATAAATAATAATTAATGAGTAAGAGAACTAATAAATATAATAATATTATATTTACTTGGTTAATTGTTATATGCAAGTATATGTTATATTAAACCTTTAGTATATGGTAGTTAACTATATATAAAGTGACACATTAATATGATTATACATTATAAATTATATAATGAAATTAATGTCACTATGTGAGTTACTTGACATATGTGGGTGGAATTAAATGAATACCCTATTTCCTTATATTAATAAACGATTATTAATAATGATTTCAATAAGTTATTATAACTATTATAATAACTTTTATTATAATAATAATACCCAATTGCTTTACATTCGGTATTAAGCTAAATGTACATGGATTATATGTTGTGTACCTATTCATTATTAATTGCTATTTGAAATAACATGGTAACACCCATTTAAATATATATGGAATGGATACATGTAGCTTAAGTATATACTATGTGTATATATATCATATAACCTAAGTGTATTATATTATATAGCCTAAATATGGCTATATATTATCCACAAATTTCAAGAATGCTGAGATTGCTTTATTTGTCCCATATTATGTGCCCAATTGCTCTCTTATTTCTCATACACGTGAACCCATATGCTATGCTACTCTATATCTTCCTCAATTTCTTCACAAAGCTTAGCTAATCATGAGATGGGGAGTGGAGATGATGATAGATTGCACCAACCCTTACCAACTTCTTGTAATCTATTATGTAATCATACAATCCTTTGTTTTGATTTGATGAACAAAATCAAGAATCGGATAATGAAAATTGCCTATAAATTAGCTCTCTTCCTTCTGTATTGCAATTGCTGAGATTTCCATACAAGTATAGAATTAGTAGAATTGCTAGTGAGTTATTGTGAGTTATAGTGAGTAAGAAATTTAGCAGCAAAGCAAATACAGAGGTGTAATTCCTATTGCTTCCATGTTCTTCATTTTTTTTCTATTTCTGAGATTTCTTGAATTCTTGATTTTGATTACAATTCATGATAGATTGTATTAGGACATGTTCTTAGTTTCTATATAGACTTATAAGTATAATAAAAGTACTATGTGGCTGTTTAAAACTGATTTCGTGAAAGAAATTTGGCATTTGGCCCAAGTTCTGCCGAAGCAGGAAGATCACTGGCATGAACTGCAAACGGTGCAGTTGCGCCGGGTTTATGCCTGGTTGCAGCGCAGCTGCGCCGGACCTACACCAGAATTTTTATTTTCTGTTTCGTTCTGGTTGTGCTATCTTGATGGTACCCTTTTTGGTTAAGCATGTAAACTAGGTTAGCACACTTATATGAGTATATATTGAACTAATGTGAGCATGTTATATTAGGATCGCGTGCTTGAATGGGGAGGTTATAGATTTCACAATAAACTTAAGGTTTCAAAATGAACATTGACTTATTATATCCGTTTTGATGTTCTGACTTTTGATGCATATTAGTATGACCTAGAAACACATGAAATGCATGTTAGCTTATGTATACAGGTCCCATGTCATGATATAAACATGTGAACCTAACTAATGCACGTTCCTAACTAAAATGAAAGTTTTGAAAACAAACTTGGACATGCTATAACCATGCTGATATTCTGATCTTACGAGCATATTAGGATGGTTTAGAAATGCATAAAAGACATGTGGTCTTACGTATTTATGATTCGTAGTATGACAAGAGCATGTTAAACCTCACTAGCGAACATTCTTAACGAAAATGTGAGTTTTTAAAAGTGAACCTTGACATATAGAATTCTGACTTTTCGAACATGTTTATATGGCCTTGAAATGCATGTTTAAAGTATTGAAACCACTAGCATACTTGATCGTAAGTTAAAACGTTTTCATAAGAGAGACTTAAGACTTTCAAAGTGAAGTCAACAAAGACTTGTGTCTTTTAGATTGTGACCACTCAAATACATGTATGTAACATATGTATGCATTCTAATACATGTGAGTAACGGTTACGAGATACTTTACATGTATCGTGTTGTCTTTTTGACTTAGTGTAACTTGTAATAGAAACTTAAAATGTGAAATAGCATTGATTACCATGTGAATTATATTATGATCATGCAAGCATGTTTATTAGGATGTCATTATGCCTATAGACATATTAACATGAACCGCACTTGGTTAAACACAGATTTCAACTACGCACGCATACTCATAGAAAGTGAATTCCTAAGGCATGAGTTATGACGATTAAAGTGTACACTTGTAGTATACGCACAAGCATAACTACTTAAGTATTGTTTGACCTTGTTATGTGATAACATGTCTTTAGTAACCGATCTTGAAGCATGAACTTATATGGTTTAAAGTATGTGAATGTCCGACATTAAAATATATGGTCTTGAAGTGAACATAGAATGAACATGTTAGCTTTCGAAGTTGAGTTAGATAAACTTGATAAGCATGTGTGTTGATTTATATCAGTAACGGGAAGTGCTATGTGTTCAAGCCTATATTGATGCATAGAAACTAAGTAATCTAAAGTTAGTAAATCTAAAGACATGATTAGATTGTCTTACGTGAACTATGTGATAGAATTATATGATGTGTGAACTTATATTAGTTTATATATACTAATTGGAGAGATCGACTTGTTAATATTAGGTCGTTCCAACACCGTTTAATTAAAGCTAGAATTATTTATAGCTGAGCAATCAGACAAGTTTACTGACTTACACTCATTTATAGTGCAAGTTCCCTATCTTCCTCAAGTTATATTTGAGCAAGTTTCCTAGACCCTTGCATTACTTTATTCAAATTTATTATTTGCAAGTCTCCCTAACTTTACTCAATTTTATATTGAGCAGGGTATTATTATATTGCAAGTTTTCCTGAACTACTCTTTTATTTGAGCAAGTTTTTCTTGACTTATACTTATTATTTGTACAAGTATCCGGACCCTATTGTGCAAGTATTCTAAATTCTTGTTCTACCTTATTCAATGAACCGAGTAAGCAAGATTCTAAACTTCACCTTTATTGTGCAAGTTCCTATCCTTCTCATATTGTATTTTGAGCAGGTTACTATTGTATTGTGAAAGTTTCCTGAACTTCACATTTTGATTATTGTGAAAGTTCCCTGAACTTCACATTTTGAGTATTGTGAAAGTTCCCCGAACTTCACATTTTGAGTATTGTGAAAGTTCCACGAACTTCACACTTTGGTTATTGTGAAAGTTCCCCGAACTTCACATTTTGAGTATTGTGAAAGTTCCCCGAACTTCACACTTTGGTTATTTCGCAAGTTCCCGAACTTCATTTCTTTATTATGCAAGTTCTCTAAACTTATACAAACTCGTATATTGTGCAAGTATCTTATCTTTGTGTTTACTTTACTCAAAGAACGTTGTAAGCAAATGTCCTACCCTATGCATTTACTTTATGCAAGGGATCTATTATGGTGAAATTCCCCGAATTTCACTCTTTGAGGTTGTAAGTGTCTAAGCCTATGCATTTATTTTATGCAAGAAATCTATTATCGTGCAAGTTCCTCGAACTTCACATGTTGAGTATTTTGCAAGTTCCCCGAACTTCACACGTTGAGTATTGTGCAAGTTCCCCGAACTTCACACATTGAATATTGTGCAAGTTCCCCGAACTTACACAAATTCATATATTGTGCAAATTCTAAACTTCACTTTGTGCAAGTTCTCTATCCATCTCATATTGTATTGAGTGGGTTATTGTTGAATCGAAAGTTGTTTACTTAATTGCTTGAACTTTATTTCCAAGCATGTTATTTTGTGGTTTAATTACTTATCAATTATTTCACATTGATATTATTGATGTCCACACCTAGTGCATTTGAGCTCGTACAGTCTTGGACTTGTACATTATTCAAGGTCCTAAATTTCTTGAACTATGTCAGTAAGAGTCTGAACCTTTGCTCGGTCAGACTAGTGTATGAAGTTTTCTTTGAAGCTATCCAAACCAATTGATGGTAAGGATTCTTAGATGGAACAGAACACCCCTCATATGTAGGAGTGTGCCTAGGTATCTAATATATATGATACGAGTAAGCAGATATAAGTGTTATGCATATTCACGTTGTGCCCGAGGCTGATCTCCTCGAGGTACTTAGTTTCTATAGCCAGAAGCTAGTAATTCTAAAAGGGTCAATTAGCTGTTGAACCTATTGGAAAGTTATAGTTCAGAGTCTACTCGACTATCAGTCATTCTAAAGGCAATTATTATCTTTGCTTTTAATAGTCATATTATTGAATCTTTTAGATATTCATATTGTTGAATCTTTAAGATATTCATTTTATTGAAATCATTGTCAAGTCTACTCGACTATCAGTCATTCTAAAGGCAATTATTATCTTTGCTTTTAATAGTCATATTATTGAATCTTTTAGATATTCATATTGTTAAATCTTTAAAATATTCATTTTATTGAAATCATTGTCAGACATTTTTCCATTCATCATGATATATCCTTTATTGTTGTATTTAAACTTGCTGAGCAAACTTGTTGCTTATTCTTGCTATATCATGACTTATAGTGCAGTTAAGCCCGAGCCCTCAGGGAAGGACAAGGGTAAAGGAAAGATTTAGGATGGTTTGCGAGCAGACTTTGTCTTTATGATTTGTTTAATTACTATTAATGTAATATGAACCCTAATGTTTATTCTAGGGTATGTTTGTATTGATGTATTAAGGTTATCGAATTTTGGGACTAGTAACACCTTTTGAATGAACGACGTACGTTTATTATATTCCGCATTTTAGTTATCGTATGTTACTTAAAGGTGGATGTTAGTATTGTTTCGTGGCGACCGGACCGGGGTCAGAGGACCCGGATTCGGGGGTGTCACAAACTATGTCCTAGTTTATAAATATTTATATTTAAACCTTTAACAGTCATTGAGACTATAGACCTTTAACTTTTACTTAGGGGGATCTGCCCTTCGTACCATGTATTGTGCACAAACATTCAACGCTTTCGCGTAGTAACCTCCCCTAATAAATAGGGTTGTTCATCTCAGTATTTGAGTACAAGTCCGCACCAAAGAAAATTTGGTTTGGATAACTAAAAGAAAATTTGGAGTTTCAACTATCATCAACTAAGGAGTAGTTGAATCGACTCACAATACTTTAACAGTTCGATAATATAAGAATTATGAACCAATGTAAGATACAATAATAGATTTCCTAATAACTAGACATGCTTTGGAATAACAAAAAGCATTTGAAAGATTGGTGGATCTTGTTTGAACAATTAAGTCAAGATCACAATATTATGACAGTAACTTCAATACTTGTGCATTATGAACATTAAAATACAATATAACTTGTACAATACATAACAAGCTAAGAATCAAAAATAAATTTGCATGATATAATGAGCAAGGTTAGAAACTTGCACAAGGAAAAAATACAATGATAAAGCTTGCATAGCATACAAGAACGGTTTAGAAAACTTGCACAATATAAACAACAAGTTTAGAGATAGGAAACTTGCCTCAAGCGCAAGCTACACTTTAATAAATACAATCACTTTCACAATTACCCTACACATTACATTACTTTTAAAACATCTATTAGTACCTAACTATAACTTTCAAACTGTTGAACTTCTTACTTAAGTTCAGCTCACAACGTTGTTCACAACATAAGTTGTTAACTAGTCACAAATGTGAGCTTAACTCACAATCGTACACGTATAGCAATTTAAACTATTATATCGTACTCTAGGATAATAATTTCCAAGTACACACGTAATATAATAACGTAAGACTTCAAATTATCTTAAACACATCAAAAGTATGTTTTCTCATTATCTATTACACTTAATAAGTGATCAATATGCGTTAGCAAAACAAACACGGCACAAAAACTCAACGAAGCACAAAATTTTTCCCCGGACAGCAGGTTAACCCGCTGGGGCGGGTCCTCCAAGGCTAAAAGCCCTGCTGGGGAAGGGCCCACTACTGGTGGGAACCCCCCAGCTCGCGAACGGCTGAGAAATAAGCTAATTTGGCTTATTTCTTCACACCGAAATCCGATTTTTCTCAACATGATATACATGAAACTTAATGACAACAAAATTTTAGACTCTAAGCATGATTATAACATACAAAATCATTACAACACATAATCAAAAACCCAGTTTTCATGATTTTTGAAGAAAAACACAATATCAAGCGTTCTTGACGAAAATTGCTATTGCGAATTCGTTTTTAAACCAATTCATGAAATTCCAATTGTAATAACTTTAATTCTTAACATATTAAGATAACCCATAATCAATTTAAACAATAATCCAAAAAATCAAACACCAATTTGATAGTTTAAAAGGGTATTTTCAAAATTAGTTTACAGTAAATCATTATGAACATGATTTCTTCTTGTTCATTAAAATTACATGGATTGAATTGCTAAAAAAACTATATAACTCATATACAAACATGCTATAACACATATCACACATAAATTTCATGCTCACATCAATTTTGTGAAAATAATTTTTATAGAGAGTTCTAAACTATGAAGATATTGAAAAACACAATTAAAAGTTATGGAGTTTATGATTATATCCTTTTCTAGCTTGGATTAGGAGAAGAGATGAAGATGATGATTGTGTATAGTTCTCCTCTTGCTTTCTCAAAGCTTCTTCTTCTTCTCTCTTCTTCTTCTCTGAGTATTCTCTCTAACTCTCTCTGTTTGTTCTTTCTTTGTTTTATAAAACTAACTGACTAACTTTTAAACTAACTTATATTATAGATATATAATATACACATACATATATAATATATATGTAACTTATAAAATTAATATAGCTAATAAGTAATATACTAATTGCTATACTAACTACTACTTATTACATAGGTTATAAAAAAATTGGATTTGAAAAGCCATAAGGCCATGTTTGGCAAAATCACATTATTTTTTTAAAAATAGTTTTTTTATTAATTAAGGCCATGTTTGGTAAAACAAGTTTAAAACAAAAGTAAGAGCCTTGTTTGGTAAAATCAATTTAAAACCCTTTTTAATTCTTTTAATAAATCCTTTAACCTATGGTTTAAATGCTACACTTTATTTAATTAAATTGCAACCTTCTAATTCAATTAAATAAAAGCTAACATTAATTAATTAATTAAAATTGCACATAATACTAAATTGTCACACACTTGTAATTTTCTTAATAATCATAATTCATACAACAATTAGTAAATCACTATAAACAATTAGCACATAATATTACTCTAATTTAATTATTCTCAATTAAATTAGAGTTATGCTACATCATTACTTACATATCAATTTAATTAATTCTATTGTACTTAATTAAATTAATCCACAACAATCACACAATTTATTTATTTAGCTCAATAATTAAATCCCATAAGATATTTATTTAATTCAATAAATATTTATAATTAATATATGAAAATCTCATTCGTTACACATTTCATTTCATTTTCATCCTCTCCACTATTCTTCTTCTTCTATTTTCTCTCAACTAGCAAAACACAAAGAGGAGAAAAGAGAGAGAGAGGGAGAGATTCGGTTCTTGGGGAGGAAGAGGAGTAAGTTTTTTATACATCCCAAGTTCCTAACTTACTTTGAAAAGAAAAGGAGGACATCCCATAAGAAAAGTCAAGAAATCAAACCTTAGTTGTTTATGTTTTATATGTTCTATGTGATCTTGTGAGAGATTTATGGAAGTGCAAGTTTTAATAGGCTAGAGTCTTATATGAATGATAAATCTTGAGTATAATATGTTTAACTTGTTCATCTATATAAGTTTGTGTTGGAAATTTGGGAAAAAGGAAGCTAATGAAGTTTTTGAGAAAAACCTAATTTAAAGGGGTGATCTATGCTTTTCATTTTGAAATTTACAAATGATTTTTGTGATTTTATTTCTAGATATGCTAGAACTATGAGTTAAGAGAAAACCCCCTTTGGAATCATGTAAAAATGTTAAAAAATGAGCAAGTTATGGATTTATTACTAAAACACCTCAACTAAGAAATCCTGTGCGAGAACAGTCAGTTCAGTGCTCATTTCTGGGACCAAAACAGAACCAAAACTGACTCTTGATGAATGAAAACTGTAGTTCAGGATGATACAAATCCAACGAGTCTGATTGGGCCTAAATCAGAGTTGTAGATTTCATTTTATTCAAGTTTTAGTGAAGGCTCCCAAATCTGGAAAGAAAATCAAAAACCCTAATACTGATCTATTTTTCTTTAGACTGTTTAGATAGTTTCAAGTCTTTTAAAAATCTGGAAAACATCACAGAGATACTTTAAGAAGTTATCTACATGTCAAAAAAAAATGGACACGTTTCGATGTGTAGTTTGTGAGTAATGACTTTTACCATAAAGGACTCCTAAATATTTGTACTCGGATTCTTCACTGTGTATACACTAGAAAAATCTGAAACGTTTACTGTATGTTCATATATGTTATGACAGTGTACTCTGAAAGTTTCAGAATGTTCTGAGCAAAACTCGATTTATGAAAAATGTAACAAGATTCGGAGGTTTTGAGCACTTTAAAAATAGTAATTCACTTTCTAAAATTTTAGGAAAATTTGGGGATCATTGTTGGGACATATACTGTCCAGATACAGAAGAAAATGATTTTCAGAATCAGTTTGCTATTTTTCATAAAAATGTGATAGTTATGACTAATATAGAATAAATGGTTAAATGATGTCATAAATAAGGAAAATGAGATTTTAATGCTTGAATACGCCTAATATAGTATATTCTGACTATGGAAAGGTATTTTGATAATTATTGATAAGAAATACTATTTATAACCTTTTATGGGTATTAAATAAGTGATTTAATAAAGGGTAAACAATTAAAATAAATTGCTTATTGGTCTACTAATAATTTATGAAAATGTTATGATGATATTAATAATGTAAGAATTTGATATTTTTCAATAAATAAAAATATTGAGATTAAAATATTATTAGATGACTAATAATATTAGATTATAACATTAATAAATATTACTAATGACTAATAATATTATATTAAAATATTATTAATATAATTAATAATATTAGATTAAAATATTATTAAAAAGTTAATAATATTAGATTAAAGTATTATTAAATGATTAAAATATTATTAAATAATTAACTAAATAAAATGTTATTAAAATATAATAACATTAGTAAAGGAATAAAATACTAATTAATGATATTAGTAAATGAATAAAATATTATTAAGAGGGTAATAATATTAGTAAGTGAATAGAGTATTATTAGTTGATTAATAATACTAAGGAGTAAGTAAAGTATTATTAAAGGATGAGTGAAGATAATGCTTACGTAATAGTAATATTATCAAGAGATAATAATGTTACTAAAAAATTTATGTAATAACTAATATTTAACCATGTAACTAAATATTAGGCAATTTAATATGGAATAATGATATTATGAACAAGTATATAATTTGCTAATCGA
Organism: Panax stipuleanatus; assembly: GCA_020205555.1. NCBI lineage: Eukaryota > Viridiplantae > Streptophyta > Magnoliopsida > Apiales > Araliaceae > Panax > Panax stipuleanatus. The sequence goes on along the minus strand of CM035117.1, from coordinate 150,789,178 downwards.
GAGGTCAATCATAGGTGTTTGGACGGAAGGTGGATGGACTGCTATTCGGACATATTTATTTTTATAGCAGCAGATTACAGACAAGGCAAGTTCTCTAACTCAAACTCGAGTTATTATATTTCAAGCATGCTAGTGGATTAATTATTGATAATTATTTCACATATTTGATTATTGATTCGCACTTAGTGCATGTTGCATATGTTCATCAGGTATGAAAGGATGATCACCTTCATTACCATAAGGTTCAGTTAAATTTGTTCATGGTCATTGTTGACCGCTCAGCATAATTATTCAGTTATTGAAGTTTTGATTCAAGCTCTTTCACAATTATATTACATTATTGAAAACTTGAAAGCTTATTCCTTTTCAATCATGATATATCTTCATTGTACTTAAACTTGCTGGGCAAAATAGTTGCTCACCCTTGCTATATCATGATAACTAATTTTAGATTTAAACGAAGGCTCGAAAAACGACAGTGTCAAAGGCGAATTCCAAGTGTAGATTATTATGCATTTAGAACTATTAAGTTATCTGATGCAAATGAAATTGTAAACCTTTTAAGTTATTGAAGATATGTATTAAGTTAAGGTTGTAGACCTTGGGGATTATGTTGTAAAAGTTTATTGTAAAAACAATTTTTGTTTATATATTCCGCAGTAGTTATAGAAATGATGTATCGTAACGTACCAGATCTGAGGTAAAAAGTATCCAGATTTGGGGACGCTACATTTATAGCTTATATATATATATATATATATATTTCCATTTCAGTCGGGACTGGATTAGAAATATGTGGCCCTCTACAGCTTTTATATATATATCTATATATATTTACATTTCTTCGTCGAGCCTGGATTGGAAATCCGTGGCCCTTTACAGCTTATATATATATATTTATATATATAATTATATATATAAGTTGTAAAGGGTCACGAATTTCTAATCAAGGCCCGACTAAAATGGAAATATATATATATATATATATATATATATATATATTTCTTTATTCATTGTGATCACATATCTGTTTTAAATGTTTATTTGATATGCATTTGTGTTAATGTAAATTTAGCAAATTAGATTTATCTAAATCTAGCTCTTTCTAACTTTCAAACGTTTCAAAATAAGTCCAACCGGAACCGGGAGGCTAGAATTGCTAAGATTTATTTAAATCTAGTTTTTTCTAGTTTTGTAAATATTAAAGTGACCTCGCGACCCTAGATCCATATCTAGCAGGAATGGAAAGCTTTGGCTACGCGCAAACAAGGATTTGACTGATAAATCCTTTGTTTTGCGACGTTTAGAGTACAGTGTGCATTTTCTGTGAATATTTGTGCTGTGTAGGTTTTCTTGGCTGTTTTCTGTGAGCCTAGGAATCGTGGGATTAATGATCAAACTGATCTGAATTTGATTCCCATGATGGACAACTCCACATTACAAATGTATCCTGCCAGTTTTTTGTAAAATATACATCCGAGGGACCTTAAAACGGTTATTCGGATTTAAGGTCTCAAACATAGTGAAATATGGTTTGTAGTGCTAGAGTCACTTCGATGGCTATCATGCCCATAAGAAGACCAGCACTTGTATATACTTTCTGTGGTCGAGGATGATTTGCATCCCGACAATTAACATCCAAATCAAGCGAAGGCTGAATAGAATAAAATGAAAGTATCAATATGCTTCAATTCCTATGCCAGCGTAAGGGTTTAAAAACCACCTTTCAAAATGACATTTTCATATCTTGTCTAAAAATGAATTTTTCAAAACAAATCAAACCCTTCATATATAGGTCCAACGAAGCATGACACTACTTTCAAATCAAACAAACGTAGGCTCAATTACTTCTAGCATACACACACACATTGCAATTAAAAAGGAAAATATTGAAAAGATGCGGTATCGTGTTTCACGGGAGTCGGGGGGTGCCTAACACTTTCCCCCCTCTTAACCAAGCCCCCGAACTTTAAGAATCTAGGTTTCAAGGCCAAGTTTTGACAGTGTCCAATAATTGGGCCTACTTGCAAATAAAACTCGATTGAGTTGGTACAACCATTTCAAAGTATACCAAGTGGAGACTCTGTAAACCTTTCAAATCATCGACATGATACATGTTGGCCTTTTCCTAAAAATTTCACCCTTCATAAAACAGATAAGCCAAATAAGGGTAGAAAATAACAAAATTTAGGAAGAGGAAGATCGGTCCAAAGCGACAAGATTTTTTTCGACGTCGACACCTCTACTACAGGGACCTCCATCAAAGTGGAATGATGCCAACGCCGTCCCCACGGATATGTCTCCAAGCCCAAAGTAGTGGCCGGGCGTTGGCAGGGGAGCCTCTTATATGCCCAAAACTGGAAGTGCAAAGATCAAATGTCCTTAGTGGTGAAGATTGATAAACACAGATGAGGAAAATTAAAAGGTAAAAGTGAAATTACTCACCAGCAGGAAGGGATAAAAACCTAGCCAAGCCTCCGTCATGCCTTCAAAGCGTAGGCGCATCCCACGAAGAAAACAGGCGAAGGTGTAAGTGCCCCAGTTAAAATCCCTGATGCGCTCCACGTATCGAGTAAAGCTAACCAGAGTGAAAGACACCGTCGAGGAGTTGTCTGTAATGAAACAACCCCTGATGATCACCAAGAATAGTCATTTAAGAATGCGATCTCTAACCCTCTGATCAGCAGGAAGCGGCTCAGTCAAAGCCCTACTCTGGGCATCAACACTCAAGGGACCTGAACGGACAGTCCAACCCTTAATGGTCATCGCAGGAACTCCCAGAAGGGATCTAATAATAGCAGGTGAAATGTTAGCCACCAATGGCACTGGTTCCCCTGCAAACTCTATCCCTGTAATGAACCGCCATTCCATCGGTGTCATCATCACCTCACAATCCAACAGATGGAGAGACTGTGTGACGCCCCCAAATCCGGGTCCCTTGAACCTCGGATCTAGTACGTTACGGTACTTCATCTTCGTACATATTTTATAACTATTGCGGAATATTCATACATACATTATTCATTTTCAAATAATTCTACATCACTTCCCAAGGTTTCTAACCTTAACTTAAATACATACCTTTAGAGTCTCAAAAGGTTTACACAAATAATTCACATCAGATAACTTAATAGTTAAATAGTCATAACAATCTACTATTGGAATTTATCCTTGTCTTTGTCTTGTCTTGGGCAACTACTTTGCCCAGCAAGTTTAAATATAATAATGATATATCATAATTGAAAAAAAGAATAAGCTTTTAAGTTTTCAACAATATAATAATTGTGAAAGAGCTTGAATCAATTTCAATAATTGAATGACTGAATCAATAATGATGGGTGGTCAACAATGACCTTGAACAAATTTAACTGAACCTTATTGTAATGAAGGTGATCAGTCTTTCATACATGATGAATATATGCAATTTGCACTAAGTGCGAATTAATAATCAGAGATGTGGAATAATTATAAATAATTAAACCACTAGCATGCTTGAAATATAATAACTCGAGTTTGAGCTAGGAAACTTGCCTGTACTGCTGATTACTAATCAATTTAATTTAATCTCTTATGAAAGACCTATCATTAATAAGATCGATCTTTCCATTAACATAATACACTATATATCACAATACTATTACTCAAATAATAAATTAGCTAATATTTAGCCACATAATCAAACATTGAATAATTCTTTAACTCATTAGTAATATTATTATTCCTTAATAATATTACTATCACTTAACCATTATCTTAAACTCTTGTCTAATATTATTAATCGTTTAATAATATTTTAGTCATTTAATATTATTAAAGACTTAATAATATTTAATCACTTCTTAACATTATTAACCATTTAATAGAATATTAATCATTCACAAATATTATTAATCATTTAATAATATTTTAATCATTTACCAATATTATTAAGCATTTAATAATATTTTAATTCTTATCTAATATTATTAATTATTTAATAATATTTTAATTATTTACTAATATTATTAATTATTTAATAATATTTTAATAATCTAATATTATTAATTATTTAATAATATTTTAATGGCTTATAAAGGTCTCACACATTTTAAGATGTAAATATTTTGTATCTTGAAGCTTAAACCATTTATATTCCATTTTAGAAATATCTTTTACCTTTACTCGCAAATTCAGAGTTTAAATAGCTAACGCATAGCTTTTATAGTAAAACTCAATTTACTATATTATTTCTTTTATTTAAATAATTTTTACATCAGTTTGTCCGTTCATGAGTCAACACTAACTGTTGCCTCATATATAAATATTTTATCTCACTAACACATTCGCTTTATTTTTTGTTTTACGATTATTTATATTTTTGCTTTCTTTATATATATATATATATATATATATATATATATATTCATATTCCGTTACGTAAATCTCAACTCAAAAACCTTATTTTGAGCCCCAAAAATCTCAAAATATCAATAAAAATTTTCAAAGGTTTTATGTTCTTCTTTGCTCCACAAAATAATTTTTTAGGCAACTATAGTTTTTATTTCGCTTAAATATGTAATTTATATTTATTACATATTTTTATTGCTTTATTTATGTCCGAAATGAAGTTTTATGGCATAAAATATCTTTTATAGTCAAAACTTGCCCAATGGAGCTTTATTAGATCTATTATGACTCAGTATTTCGCCGGAACGCGATTCGGAACGTCGAACGTCAAAATTGCTCAACGCGTCGACGCTCGGTGTCGCCCGTTTTTAAGTTCTGACATGCTCCTTTGCTCATTTTTAATTCTCAAATCATTAATCTAATAACAGTGAATTTTTTTTGCAATTAATAGATCTCATGTCATAGTATTTTAGAAAAATTTCACACCACGAAAACAGATCAAGGAAGTCCGTCAAAATCGCATGTCAAAATCTCCAACAAGAAACCTGCACAGCAGGCACCGGCGTGGCCAGCAGACGCTGGGCGCGCATGGCCTTGCTGCTGCAGGGCTGGTGCTGCCCAGTTGCAGTTACGCATAGCGAAACAGCTACTTTACGAATTTCATACGCGTTACTCGTAACTCCAATAATCTGATTTTTGGATATGTTATACATGGCATACCAAAGTATTTCTAAAAAATATGAAACCCCCATTTCAGATTCATTAAGTAGTCCAATAAATTCGCCAAAAGTGAACGTTCATAACAGTTTTTACCTTTTTTTCAAATTTACCCTCTCTCGCTAAAACAGTTATAACTTTCTCGTTTCAAAACATTTTTCAGCGATTCTTGAGCCCACGCGAAGCTAACTTCCGGGGCTATAACTTTTGTTCCTGGACCATCTTCAAATTCCAAGCACAAAATTCCAGAAAATTCGTGCAAGGGGACTGACCCGAATTCGCTGGATAGTTTTGCACGATTGCTTTGAATGATCATAACTTTTTTCTACGAAGTCGGAATTAGTTCGTTCCGGATTCTATGGAAAGTTTATTCAGTGTACTATAACATATTAAAAGCCCAAAATTTTTGGAAACATTAACTGATTGATACAGTGTCCCGAATAGCACCTCCTGCTGCTGACTTATAGTTTGACAGATTCGACACATTTCCTTCCAATCACCATAACTCCCTCATCCGAGGTCAGAATGAGGTCATTCCAAAGCCTATGGCTTCCTAACTCAGTGCACTACAACTACCCAGAAATTCAGAGTTTTTCAGGCAACATAGCTATTCCAGAATTTGACACTATAGTCACTGTTCATCCAGTTTTTATTTCTAGACATAGTTTACTAAATTTTTCACCACGGATTCGTTTTAACTCCGTTTTGGTTCATTCAAGTTAGGAAATCTTCAGAAATTAAAGAAGTACAACATACAAGTATCAGACTAAGTTTTTAAACGTAAAACATAGCCATGCAAAGTCCTCAAACCCAGTCCAAAAATCTGTCCATAATGTACTTTGTTAATCTTTCCATCCTTTACGCATAGGTTCAGATTTTGTGCGATTTAGTTCCACTTGGATGTTCTTAAGAGTTCATTTATCTTTAGAGAATCATCCTTAAGAAGTTTCTTTACACATATAACTCAAGAACATTATCATAGCCATGAAAATGAAGAAAATGGAAGTTAAGGTTTTTAAAGCTTACTTCTTGAAGTTAACTCCACTTAGATGCTAGATGATGATCTAAAGCTTGCTAGGATGCTCTCCTCTACTTCCGTGATCCTTCCCGTAGCTCAAATCAAGCTCCTTCAACAAACCCATTTCTCTCTCTCTCTAAGATTTTCAAAGCTAGAGTTTGATTTCCGTGCTTCATGAGTTCTCCAGTAGGTTTTCTTTCAAGCTTCACCATCCACCCCTTTCCTTCTCTCACTAGTTTTCTTGGAGTTTTAATGGAGGAAGATGGTGAAGATGGTGATCATGGACTGATCAAGGATGAAGAAATGTAGAGTTTTGGTTTGATATTCCTCCTCCTCTAGCCATCCGTCTCTCTGTCTGTTATTTCTTCTAAATCTAACCAAAATATCACATCTTTCTCTCTCTTATCTCCTCTAAATCTATCCAAAATCTTTTCAAATAAAAATCACATGTCAATTTCTCTTTCTTCACCCGGTTCATTGCACCAAAATATTACCCAATTTAATTTATTTTAATTGTTAAATTTGCTTAATAAAATGACCAAAAAGTCCCTCACCTTTTGGGCTAAAAAAAATTGGGCCATTTGATTTATTGTTTGGGCTTCCTACTTTAATTGCTTGGGCTATGAAAAATAACATGGACCAACACAAATTTTATCTTACCCTAATTATTTAATTAGGGTTTTGAATCCACTCATTTTGGGATTTTAAATAATTACTTACATAGATTTAATCATATAACCTAATTAGGTTTTCTTTAATTAGGTTAAAATAAATAAATAAATGATATAATAAAATAAATCTCTTAGGTTAGTATATATTTTTAAATACTAATATTTTCCAATATTATAACCCTTAGGTTATTTAATTCACATTCCTACTATATAATATTAGGTTATATAGCTCTCTTTTTAAATCTCTTTATTTAATAAATAAACATATATACAATTTAATAATATATGTATATATATATATATATATATATATATTTACTTTCATACATAACCCACATAAGTCATAATATATTTATCATCGTTGATAAATAATTATTAAATTTATTTAATAGGTTTGACATTTAATTCATGTCTTATTAAAACCTCCTAATTCGGTTTGCTACATTCAATAAGCCTTTTTCATTTGACTTACCACATTCTTAATTCCTTTTATTAAATTTCTAACATTCTCATTTAATTCATGTACATTGCTTAAAAAATTCAAATCAAACCATATAGGTTCTTTAAAATTTTTTATTAGTCCTCTATTTCCAATATAGGTTTTATTCTTTAACCTTTATTTAATCATTCAAGATCTTATAAATTTTTGGCTTGTCACAAACTGGGTCTGGTGGAACCAGCGCTCAGATAATGCAAGCAGATAACCCCAAGGGCAACGACGGGAAGGAATAGATAAGAAGGCCTCGAAATCCCAAGTGTTGACAATGGCCTGATCCTCCGGATGCATAGTATGATATAAAGAATGGACGCTAAACCAGTTCCCCCTAGGCTACGTAAAGCCGGGAATCTGCATCAAATTATAAATCCAGATTAAATCTGTACCCTGAAATGGAAAAAAAAGAAGAAAAGTCCAGAATGAAAACTTCAGTCACCTCGTTGTTTTGAAGGTAAATCGAGGGATAGCGTCTCAAATCGCCCAAAAGATCAGTAATAGGCACAACGATGGTTGGAAGCTCCCTACACGGAGCATGAGCTGGAGCGGGATCCACAAATGGGACATCCTCGTCGTCCACGTCATCTGGCCTCTCAGCCTAGATTAGATGAATCACAAACTCAGCCAAGCGGCGAGGCGGCGAGGCTGGATGAGGCTGGGGAACATCAGAAGCTCTCCTTCGCCTCACACCTGCAGTGACCCTGCTAGCACTACCTGGTCTATTTGGCTCCATAATCTGGACAAAATCTCTAAATCACCTCAGAAAGGGTGAGGTAAGCCTTGAACTTACGCCCTATTAAATTAAATCATTGCTTCATGTATATTCTAAATCCTAAAGCATACATTAGTTAACATACATCTCTAATAGAGTCAAAATTGCATGTTCATTAAATGCTCAGGCTTTTGAAAAAAATTTGCCAGAGTCTTCTTTGTAAAATGGACTATCTGCATGCACATAGGTATGACTAGGTGGCCATTCAGTAGCACACCTACCCAAAATCATGAACAATTTATATATATGAAAAAAATCAAAATCAAACTCCCCAGGGCATCTAAATTATCATGTGTATTTTTAGTTAAAAATCCAAGCTCATTTGTCCTCAAATAAGATGAGTAAACTGGCCAAAAAGGGCGCCAAATGGCTGTCTCAGACCAATTTTTTCACATCAAAACGTTCAGCATAGTAAAACATGCATATTTACTAAGTCTGAATTTTTTTTAAGTCATATAAGCATGCATACTCAGTATATTGTGTTTAGAAGTATTTTGTATGAAATCCAACGTTCTAACGGTCAAAACTTGTAAATAAAGGATGTAAATGTTACCAGAGATGTGCACAACGATTGTACGGTGATGAAATTTGAAAAAATCAGCCCGAACTCAGTAGATCTGAAGAAGAAATCTCAAATTTTCTTTATAGTTCAAACTTAAAAATAACTTATGAAAGCCAAGGAGGGCCAAGTTATACTCGAAGGGAGTAGTAACTCCACCTGCGGTAGCCGCAAGTGGACTTGAAGCTCCCTAAGGTGGGTCCCACCCCCTCTGATTTAGTCTGATTAAAGTTAAAGAAGAGTTTACAGAAGCTGAAAAGTCAAATCAGGGAAAAAACTGCTACGCGATTGAGCGGAATGGCCCGAAACCCTGATTCTAAGTGTCAAGCTCTTGACAAAAGAAGAAAACTCATGTAAGCCATTGGTAGAGACCCTGAAGTGGTATTCGGGATGCCGATGATGAAAACTACTGAAAACTGCCTCTGTCAGAGCATCGGGAAGGTCCGACGTTGTGAACAACGGGTTTTGAATATGTCAAAATATCCAGATTTGTCTGAGGGTGTGATTTATCAGAAATATCATGCCCACGTTGAGACCAATTAGGTCTGACATTGCAAACCGTTGGCGACAACTCCAACGAAGCATCGGGTACGAGCCAGTGATGAAAGCCGTTGAAAACTACTTCAGCGAGGGTCAGATTGGTTGACATTGTAAACCGTTGGCGACAACTCCAACGTGGCATTGGGAAAGATACGCCCACATCGAGACCAATTAGGTCTGATATTACAAACCGTTGATGATAACTCCAATGAAGCATCGGGAACGAGTCGGTGATGAAAGCCGTTGATAATTGCTTCAATGATGGTCAGAATATCTGACACTACAAACCGTTGGTGACAACTCCAGCGTAGTCTCGGGAACGAGCCGGTGATAAAAGTCGTTGAGACTTGCTTCCACGAAGATCAGAGTATCTGATATTGTAAACTGTTGGCAACAACTCCAGCGTAGCATCGGGAATGATCCGATGATGAGAACTGTGGAGAAATTTTCCCCATAGAGAACAGATGATGGAATCTGTTATACAAATTCTCAGCTGGCACACCGTGAAGGTTTGGTGGTTCAACCGACCATTGTAAACTACCGTTCGAGTAGGCGCCGAGAAGGTTCAGTGATGGTCAAAATTTGCAAACTACCGTTCGAGTATGCATCAAAAGAGTTCTGTGAATGCTATCATTGACAACGTTATCCCCAACAGGAGGTGTGGGAACGTCATCAAAAGAGTTCTGTGATAGAGTACCGTTGTAGCTAACACCATAAGAGCATATAGTATTCATAACATGGCATATTGTGCATTACATTACATTTGCATGTGTCATATTTCCAGTGTCTAGCTATCTTTATCCTGTTCATTTCATTACATTCCATAAACATGATAAAAAGGGGAATCTGTAGACACTCAAAATTTTGCATTCTTGTTATTAACCCTGCAGGAGGGCAAAACTGTCTTTTACCTTCCAAAGACAACCCTGGAAGTCCAAACCAAGCCCTGACGATAACACCGAGAGATCAAGTTAAACCCCGGAGACAACACCGGGAGACCAAACCAAACCCCGACAATAACACCGGGAGATCAAGTCAAACCTCGGAGACAACACCGGGAGACCAAACCAAACCCCAGTAATAACACAGGGAGATTAAGTCAAACCCCAGAGACAACACCTGGAGACCAAACCAAACCCCGACTATAACACTGGGATATCAAGTCAAACCTCGGAGACAACACCGGGAGACCAAACCACCGGTGACAACACCGAGAGATCAAGTCAAACCCCGGGGACAACACCGGGAGACCAAACCAAGCCCCGATGACAACACTGGGAGATCAAGGCAAACCCTGACAACAACACCGGGAGACCAAATCAACCTTGGAGACAACCTTGAGGAAGAACAGAGTTGGCTGGGATCAAACCTCGGAGACAACCTCGAGAAAATGGTCGAAAACCTTGTCAATCCTGGAGACAACCCCCGGAAGGGAAAAATGGTCATTTTACCGACTTAACATCAAATCAAGTCAAAATCAAGACAAATCACTGCCATGAAGGTCAGAAAGAACCATAACATCAATCCCGAGTAAAAATAACACAAGACAGATCAACGAACATACTATGAAAATTCAAAGATCTGGTCATGGACCCATCTTCCAAGATTTAAAAAAGGTCAAATCCCTTGTCATTGTGTAGCTCTCGAAAAGGACTTTTCAGAAAGGTATAGCACGCCTCAAACGGACTCCCGGATTGAAAGTTATGAAGGTTTGAAGCAGACATCGCGTTGGTCGGAGTGCACATACTTCGAGACAGGGGACCCGTGGGAGCGGGGCCCACTTGAGGAGCCGCACCTCTATCGCGGTTGCCGCGAGTAGACCCATGGCCATCTGGTCTATAAATAAGACCCCCACCTTAGCAAAAGAAGAAGAAAAAAATAGAAAAAAGCAGAGAAACTCTGCCCATTTCTCCCTTAGTCCTATATATAGTGCTCCAAACCTCGATTTTATTCTTCTAATACGTTTGCATACGTATATTCTATAACATATCAAGTTTTAACCACTTGAAATGGAGTTTTGAAGCCCTCCGAGTGGAATAAAGCCCATAACGCTGCCCATAGTAAGTTTTTTTTTACGATCAGAAGCTGTTTGCTGCTTTATCATATATATGTGAACGTACATATAAATTTATAGCTTCTGATTTCGTCTGAATTTTAAATTCGTGGCCTTTCTAGCTTACTTTTAAGTATATATAAGTATATATATATATATATATATATATATATATATATATATATATATATATATATATATATATATAAGTTTTTCTTTGCTTGCACAGCCTGGATTGCTAATCCGTGGTTTTTTTACCGCTTTCATATATATATATATATATATATATATATTTATACTAGTTTGTTTAGCCTGGATTGCTAATCCGTGGCCATTTTAGCTTTATTATATATATAACTGACTATATATATACTAACATTCAATTTCGTCAAGCCTGGATTGTAAATCGGTGTCATTTACCGCTTATATATATATATGTATATATATATATATTCTAACTTTGTTAGCCTGGATTGCTAATTCGTGGCTTTTTATCGCTTATATATATATAATTATATATATACTAACTCGTTTGGCCAGGATTGGAAATCCGTGGCCTTTTCATCTTTAATATATATATATATATATATATATATATATATATATATATATATATATTAACTGTATATATTAACATTTCATTCAGTCAGGCCTGGATTGGAAATCCGTGGCCTTTTTCAGCTCATATATATAAAAGCTGTAAAGCTGTAACTGGGAAATGTAAATATATATATATATATATATATATATATATAAGTATATTCATTATTCAATGTGATTAAATATTTTTTTAACTATTCATGTGATATGAATATGTTCTAATGTAAATTTTGTGGATTAGATTCATCTAAATCTAACTATTTCTAACTTTCAATTGGTTCAAAATATGTCAAACTGGAACTGAGGAGCTAGAATGGCTAAGATTTATTTAAATCTAGCTTTCTTTCTAGTTTTGTAAATATTAAAGCGACTACGCAACCCTAGATCCATATCTAGTGGGAATTACGGGAAGCTTTGGCTATGCGCATGCAAAGATTTAACTGATGAATCCTTTGTCTTGCGACGTCTAGAGTATAATTTGTATTATATGTCAATATCTTTGTTGTGCAGGCTTTTTGATATTATTTTATGAGCCTAGGAATCATGGGATCTAAGATCACCTACACGGATCTAAATCTGATTCCCACTATGGACAACTTGGCATTATAAATACATTCTGCCAGTTTTTTCTTGTAAATGTAAATTAGAGGGACCTTAAAATAGTTACAGGATTTAAGGTCTCAACATAGTAAAACTGTAATTTTTAGTGCTAGGGTCACTTTGATGGATTTCATGCCCATGAGAAGACCGACACTTGTATATACATTCTGTGGTCGAGGATGCCTCGCATCCCGATAATAAAATCCAAATCAAGCGAATGCGGAATAAAATGGAAGTATCAAAAGGCTTCAATTCCTATGCGAGCGAAAGGGTTTGAAAATCATATTTCAAAACGTCATTTTCATATCTTATCTAAAATGGACTTTTCATGAAATCAAACCCTTCGTATATAGGTCTAACGAAGAACGACACTACTTCTAATCAAACACGTAGGCTCAATTACTTCAAGCACACAGACATTGCAAATAAAAAAGGGAAAAACTGAAAAGATGCGATAACCGTGTTTCACGAAAGTTTGGGGGTGCCTAACACCTCTCCCCCCCCCCCCCCGCTTAACCAAGCCCCCGAACTTTATGAATCTCAGTTTTCAAGGTCAAGTTTTGACAGTGTCCAAGTAATTGGGCTTACTTGGAAAAATCAAACAAAACTCGGTTGAGTTAGTATAACCATTTCAAATATACCAACTGACGACTCTGTAAACCTTTCAAATAGGCGATATGATACATGTTGGCCGTTTCCTAAAAATTTCACCCTTCATAAAATAGAAAAGACAAACAAGGGTAGAAAACACAAAATAATTAGGGAAAGGAAGATATGTCCAAAGATTTTTCCCGACGTCGACAGTGATAGAATAAATTAAATAGCTTAATATTTATTATTTAATATTTTGGAAATATTAAATATAAATTAATAAGAGGAGTCTTATTATTATTATTATTATTATTATTATTATTATTTAATTCCTAAAGGAGTTTGGGAATTATTTAATAAGATACTCTCTCTCTCTAATATATCCTTAATAAGATTAGGAGGCTAATTAATTAAAGGAGTATAATTATTCCCAATAGGATTGAGAAGCCTAATTAATTAAAAGGTTTAATTAATTAATATGAAACCCTATGCCTAAATGGTTTAGGAGGGTTGCCTACATCTATAAATAAGAAAGTCTTATTATGAAACAAGGTGAACACATTACACACTATTCCAATAGTTTGGAGAGTAAGCACATTCTATAGAGATAGAATTAGGGTTTAACTAAATATCCACCTTTTTGAATAATTCTTCTTTCTTGAAGGATCACCTCTAGAGGCCAAACACTTGGGTGGCTAACGTTGATCAAAGGAATGAATCAATCCCGGAGAACTTAAGGAGATCACGAAGGATTTGGAGTTGAACTCGTACCTGTAAAAACTTAGTTCTATAAGGGTATGATTTTATAATTTATTCTCTTTCGTTTAATTAATAATTGTGCTTAAAGGATGATCCGGGTATAAGGTTTGTAAAAAATTTAAAATTAGTTTTTACCATGCTTCCGCTACTTTGATTATTACAAACCTAACAGTGGCATCAGAGCTAAACCTTTATGCGAGTTATTAATTGTTTTGATTCCAGATATGTATGGGTATGTGTTTTGAACAAATTATTGGGCATAATTTGTTGTATGAAATTTTATTTTTTGGAGGAAAAAGTCAACAATTACGAATCAAAAATTCTAGATTTCACCGCGACGCGGGGCGCGTCGGGTATGCAGAAATCCAGAATTTTTCTGTAAGGTCGGCGAGGGGCGCTCCAGTGGTGGCGCGACGAACCTGCAGATAAAATTCTTATATTAATTGTGTTTAATTTTTCAAAAATGAAATAAAGGAGTTTATTTTATTTGATTACATACAAATTTTAATTGCCCATTAAATGATATCGATGCATATGTGGAATGGATTTATTATTCATGAGATGAATGTTATTTATTGATGCACATGTATGATATGTATGATAATAATTGGGGTTGATTATGGACTATTGACCAATGCGATTGGATTTTATTTTAGTTGAATGCTTGAATGTATGAGTTTTATTAAATGGGGTCTGCGTACCTCGTCTTCTCTAATTTTTCTTAATGTAAATTCTGTCCCCCTCTTATGTACTTTCCTTTGATTGCTGATGAAGGTTTCTATTTAATGTAAATAGTTTATGTAATAGGATTAGTTAGAATTATCTTGAAGAATTGGAGACCAAGGAGCAAAGAGCGCATGAACACCCTTGTAATGGAGCTCGAAATTTAAATATAATAGTTATATTTAAATTTAATTCTTGTACTCCTAGGTTTGACCTTTTGGTTCAATTGATGACTCGAGCGAACCAAAGTAGAATAAAAGTCCATAATCAATCCGGGTAGAATATAGTATTTTATATGAATGCTTATACTATATATGTGTGTGTGTGTGTGTATGTGTGTGTGTGTGCATGCGCGCTAAACAAGATGAGACAACTAATAACAAACCCCGCAAAAAAATTATATTAAGTTGTAATGTTCAAAGATATTTGAAATATCGAACGTCACCTTCTAGCATGATCAAATAATAGAATATTAAATATTTAATGAGTTTGTTGTGCACACACAAGGCAAGTATTAAATATTTAAGATGTTGTTGTATTACATTAAATGTTTATAAGAAAATTGAACATTACCGCTTTGTTGTGCACACATAAGGCTATAGTTTTCTCTTCACTTATACGAAAATGCTGGGTCTGACTTAACTTAATTTATTTTAGTTTGGATGTGCACACACTTGACCATTATGATCTAAGAGGTAAAATACACGGAGTTACTGTGACGCCCCCAAAAATAAGTACTTAAAACCTGTATTTGGTGTTACACGATTCTAAATATTAACAAACTTAAAGCATTATTAAATTAGAGTTATTACATCAATGTTCTTCTATCCCAAGTACCAAAACCATTAAATAATTCTTAACATGATAGGTATGTAGTAATGTCACCCAAAAGCCTATCTATTACATAAGATCCTTTCTAGCTAAGCTGACATTTTTTCTTTGCACTTATCCTTTCCAGAACTCTCAGCTTCATCTTTTTTAATTGAAAACATTTATAATAAAGCAAGAATAAACATTTAATTGCTCAACAAGTATAATAATCAATGATTAACATGCAAAATAAATAAATATTTTCAGCTGATTATGCTTTCATAGTAAATCAAGTCTGTAAAGCAATTAACATAAACTTTGATGCTAATCTCATATTTTTGAAACGACGTAGTGACTCAAATATACTAAGTCGTTATAAATTCAAGAACTTGCTTTTATTTTTAAAAGGTTCAAATAGAAATTTTATTTATGAACCGACATGGTCTTACGAGCACGATGGGTGATCAGCCCTTTATGCCCTGCATTGATCAGTACTATCTCAGTGGAACAAATTCTTTCAGTTCCTCTTTGCCATCCCCAGGATGCAATATAAAAATAACCCAAAATTAGGGAAGTTCTTGCTCAATTATAATCCATTTAGAAGAATAAAATAAATGGACAACTTAATTAAACAAGTATATTTCAAGACTTAATATAACAGTATTTGAAATATTTCAACTATACATGTATACCGAGTTTTATTCAATGTATACATTGTTTTTTCATGCATTTTTTCGAAGCTGATTGGAATAAAAATCCTATAGCTATAACATTATATATAAACAAGAAGAAATAATTACTTATATATAATTAAACTGGAAATATTACCCCAAATGAGTAACATATTAATTTCATAATAACTATTGCATAAAAGAATCGCAAAAGTTTAAGAAACTTACTCAATTTAAGTATGAGAAAGTTAAGAAACTTGCCTTATAAGGAGATTATCACACAATTTAATTTACAGTCTCCCCACAATTCCTACAGAATTATATTCACATAATACTCACGTTAGATAATAAAACATACCATTAACATGTATGTATATTTATTATTAATAATTATTAGTTCATAAACTAACATTATTTACTCCAATCTCAAATTCCACTATGATTACATTAGGAATTTATTTCATTTTAACCATTTATTACTATTTAATGGTTCCTTACAATATTAATATGTAAATATTTTACATATTTGAATTTAAACCTTGAATATATTACCTCACGAATATTTTATAACTTCTTTCGCGAGTTTAGGTTCGTAAACAGCTCATATTTAGCTTTTGTAGTAAAGTTTAACTTACTATATTATTTTCGGAATAATAATAATTTTTATATTATTTTATTCGTTCACTAGTCGCTCGGATAATTGCTTCATTTAAAAACCTTTAATTTCTCGGTTTACAAATATTCGCGTTTACTATATATATATATATACTGCTACATGTTGTGTGACTCAAAAAGGTCATTTTGGCCCTCAAAAATCTCAAAATATCATTTTTATGATTTATGAGAATTTTTAAAGGTCTCTTGGTTCATTTTGTCTCACGAATTAATTTTATAGGCAATGTAAGTTTTTATTTCATCTAAATAAGTAATTTTATATTTATTACATATTTATATTGCTTAAATTATGCTCAAAAATTAATTTCTTGGCATAAAATATCATTTCCGGTCATAGCTAGTCTCGTAAGACTTTATTAGCTTTATTATGTATTAAAACTTTGTCGGAACGCGAATCGAACGTCGACTGTCAAAATCGCTCGACGCGTCGACGTTCTTCGGCACCCAATTTTTAGTTCTGACATGCCTATTCTCTAATTTTTAATTCTCAAAACATAAGTCGTATAACAGTGAATTTTTTGGTATGTCATAGACCTCATGGCGTAGTTTTTTTATAAAAAATTGACCGCTAAAAATGTTTATGGAAACCCACCAAAACTAGCCTTAAAGTGGCCTGCTGGCAAACTGTATGAGCAGCAGCAATGCCTGTAGCACGCCCGCGCGCCTGCGCGCGGCCAACTACCTGCAGTGCCTTGCTGCTTCTGCAGCTTGGCTTAGCGAAACGGCCAGTTTGCGATTTTCTCCCGCGCTGCTCATAACTCCGTTTAATCCGATTTTTGGATATATAGTACATGGTATGACAAAGTGTTTTTAAAAAATATCAGGACTGATATTCGGGTACATTAAACTATCCAAATAGGGTGCCGAAATTGACTGTTCGTTAAGATTTTTCAACTTTTCGTTTAACGCTCAAAAGTCGCTATAACGCGATTCAACCCGACTTTCTTACTAACTAAGCCTTTAATATCATAATATGACTCGCCTAAGGTTTTAGCTCGTTTAAATTCCAAGTTCATGGTCATTTTTACCCACTATGACCATTAATCAAACATATTATATGCATTCTTTATTCCATTCAATTCCTTAATCGTTTATTAACGGTTTTTCCTCTATTCCATCCTTATATCATCTCACAACACCAACCTATCCACCAATTCTCTATATCCATAATTCAAATACCAAATCAAATAAAATAAATGGACTTGAGTAACTAAAGTTTACTAACAAAACTAAGTTTTTCATTCTTTAGATTTAAAAACCATTAAACCTTCATATTACATTTACATAACTCAACTTAGATTGAACACAAAGGAAATCCATCCAAATTTAAGCTACCAAACTCCTATAATGGAAATTTAGTAAATAAGTTATATCATTTCAAAAATTTAGTTATTTCATAGTAAGTATGAATTTCATACCTTGATTCTATTATTTCCAAATAATCACCACTTGATATCTTCCAAGTTATCCAAAGCTTTATGTCTAACTTGCTCAAGCTTCCTCACCCTCACAATTTCTTCACTTTACCATGTTTAGCAAATATCACAATTCCACCAAGTTTAGGAGATGAAGGCCACCGATATGGAGAGAAGAAGAAGAAGAGGAAGATTTGACCAATTTGCTAAGTCAATATGCTTGGTGCCAAAGTTTAATTGGGAGTAAACTATACACTTCCCTCTCCTCTCTCTTTCACGGCAAAAGAATTGGAATGGCTTGGAAAGGTTGGTTTGTAACAGTAATTAGTTAAAAAGTAATAATCCCTAATTAACTTGAGTTATTAATTTACTCAATTAATCTTCTCTTATGTTAAGTACTTTAATTACCATCATCTTAGTAATTTAATTTAATTAATTAAGTTACTACCTACTCCAATAAAACTAAATCTCTTGAAAAAATATATATATAAAATATATACTTTCAACTATTTCAATATATAACTAGTATATGCCATAAATAAAACATAATATATCTTAATTACATATTCATTTTATAAATATAAAATAAATATGCAAAAACATAATAACCCTTGTAAATATAATTATTTGCTTACTTAAGATATTATAAGAAAATATAATAGCCTTCTCTTCATTCTCATAAATTCAAATAAGAATTTATTTACCTCATTAAGATATTATAATCATTATAATCTCCTTTCTTTATTAAAATAATCCCATATAAGAATTTATTTTAATACCTTTGGTTAAAGCATATAAATAGATATTATATATTTAAACCACCCCTTTATTTTCTTATCCCACTTGTTCACAACAATTATTGTTTCATTGCTTAATAAATACATATACATAATACATATTGATTAAATCTCATTTACATGCTACATCAAACATGCACAATTCACATATAGTAAATAAACAAATATTTATTCAATATTTTCATATTATTATTATAACAGGAACTATACGAAATTTTTAGGTTCTTACATTCTTCCCCTCTTATAAATATTCCGTCCCCAGAATCACAAAACAAACTTATTCAAACAACCGCGGATAGTTCACTTTCATCTTCTCTTCTAATTCCCATGTTGCTTCCTCAACATTATGATTTCTCCACAATACCTTTACTAAAGATATTACCTTATTTTGTAAAACTTGCTCCTTCCTATCTAATATCTGAACAGGAATCTCCTCATAAGTTAAGTCTTTCTCAAACTGAATCGGTTTGTATTCAATCACATGTTTATAGTCTACTTTATACAGCCGCAAAACTGACACATGAAATACATTATGCACATGTTCCAATTCTGGAGGCAAGGCTACTTCATACGCTACCTCACCGACTTTTTTTAAAATCTCAAATCGTCCTATAAAACGAGGGTTCAATTTTCCTTTCTTGCCAAAACGAATCTTTCCTTTCCATGGAGACACTTTTAGAAACACATGTGACCCGACTTTAAAATCCCTCTTTTGTCTATGCTGATCCGCATAATTTTTCTGACGATCCTGGGCTGTTATCAATCTTATACGTATTAATTTAACAATCTCTGCAGTTTGTTGCACCAATTCCAGTCCTAACAAACTACGTTCTCTAATTTCATCCCAGCAAAGAGGTGTTCTACATTTTCTCACATACAATGTCTCGTACGGCGGCATACCTATACTAGCATAGTAGCTATTGTTGTACGCAAATTCCACCAAAGGCAAATGATCATCCCAGTTCCCTTTAAAATTCATCACACAAGCTCGTAACATATCTTCTAGAGTTTGTATTGTCCTTTCGCTTTGTCTGTCTGTCTGATGATGATAAGCTGTACTCAATCTTAATTGTGTTCCCATATGTTCTTGCAAACTCCTCCAAAAATTCGAGGTAAATCTGAGATCCATATCTAACACAATTGATACTGGTATTCCATGTCTAGAAATAATTTCTTTGATATACAGCTTGGCTAGTTGATCTAGGTTATATTTAATCTTTATTAGCAAAAAGTGTGTCGACTTTGTTAATCGATCCACTATAACCCAAATAGCATCCAGTCCCATTTGCGTACTCGGAAGTCCTACTACAAAATCCATTGTAATATGTTCCCATTTCCATTCAGGGATTTCCAATGGTTGCAATAACCCACTTGGTTTTTGATGTTCAGCTTTTACTCTTTGACAAGTCAAACATTTACTTATATATTCTGCAATTTCTCCTTTCATACTTGGCCACCAAAAATACTGTCGAAGGTCTCGATACATCTTCGTACCCCCGGGTGAATTGTATACCTTGAATAATGGGATTCGTATAAAATTTCTTCTTTCAGTTCCAACACTGATGGAACCCAAATTCTTCCTTCAAAACGGATTACTCCGTTACTATCAATTCTAAACTTGGTTTCTTTTCCTTCAGAGATTTTCTCCTTAACCTTCACACACTCCTCATCCCCGAGCTGTGCTTCCTTAATTTTATCTACTAAAGTTAAACCATCTGCCACAAAATATAATTTTTCCTATGATTCCACCGAAAATTTCACATCTAATTCCATTTTCTCTATTGCTACTATTAACTCTTCTTGAGCCGTTAATAACATCAATTTCTCTCGACCCTTCCTACTTAGAGCATCGGCCACAACATTTGCTTTTCCTGGGTGATAAAGAATTTCATAATCATAAACTTTAATCAATTCCAACCACCTCCTTTGTCTCAAATTTAATTCTTTTTGTGTGAATATATATTTCAAACTTTTGTGATCTGTGTATATTTCACATTTTTTACCATATAAATAATGTCTCCATATTTTTAAAGCAAACACTACCGCTGCTAACTCCAAATTGTGGGTAGGATACCCCTTCTCATAATCTTTCAGCTATCGGGATGCATAAGCAATAACTTTTCCATGTTGCATAAGCACACATCCCAATCCTTTATGTGAGGCGTCACTATAAACCACAAAGTTACCCGTATTATCTGGTAGATATAACACCGATGCGTTGCTTAATTTCCTTTTAAGTTCCTGAAAACTTTCTTCATATTTTTCTGTCCACTCAAATTTCACCGTCTTCCTTGTCAAATTAGTTAACGGAGTAGTTATCTTTGAGAAATTTTTAATGAATCTCCTATAGTAACCAGCTAATCCTAAGAAACTACGCACTTCAGTTGATGTTTTTGGTTGCTCCCAATTTATCACTGCTTCCACTTTTGCTGGATCCACCGATATTCCTTCATTGTCAATTATATGACCCAAAAATTGAACTCTTTCTAACCAAAATTCACACTTGTTGAACTTCTCATATAATCTTTCTTTTCTAAGTGTTTCCAACACAATTCTCAAATGTTTCGCATGTTCATTCTGCATCTTGGAATAAACCAAAATATCATCTATAAACATAACCACAAACATATCCAAGTACGGCTTGAATACTCGATTCATCATATCCATGAACGCGGCTGGTGCATTCGTCAATCCAAACGACATTACCAGAAACTCGTAGTGACCATAATGAGTTTTGAATGTTGTCTTTGGAACATCTTCTTCTCTTACCTTCAACTGATGATATCCAGTTCTTAAATCTATCTTTGAAAAATATTTTGCCCCTTTTAATTGATCAAAAAGATCTTCAATCCTAGGAAACGAATATTTACTTTTAATCATTACTTTGTTCAATTCCCTGTAGTTGATACAAAGTCTCAACGATCCATCTTTCTTCTTTACAAACAACATAGGTGCCCCCCAAGGAGATGTACTAGGTCGAATGTACTTCTTATCTAATAACTCTTGCAATTGTATCATCAATTCCTTCATTTCTATAGGAGCCATCCTATACGGTGCTTTCGAAATTGGTGTCGGACCTGGCACTAAGTCAATCACGAATTCTACCTCTCTTTCCGGTGGAAGACCAGGTATTTCCTCTGGGAAAACATCTATAAACTCATTTACCACTTCAATCTGTTCTATCTTCCTTATTTCTTATTGAGTATCTACCACATAAGCTAGATACCCTACACAACCTTATTGCAACAACTTCTTTGCTTGCACCATTGACAGACATCGTCGAGATTGTCTTGAAGATCTAGTACCATAAAACACCACCCTAGATTGCTTTGTAGGTTTGAGGTTTACTAATTTCTTTTGACGATCAATGGTCGCCCCATGCTTAAATAGCCAATCCATTCCCAATATAATATCAAACTCCCCCAATTGGATCGGAAATAAATCTACAGTTAGACTAAATTCCTTCATTTTAACACAACAATCCTTATAGACGTGCTCTACAAGAATCATTTCTTTATTGGCAACTTCAATTTTTAAAGGAATCTCTAAACTTGATAAAGGCATTTTTAACCGTCTAGCAAATTCATGGGATACGAAAGAACATGTTGCTCCAGAATCAAACAATACGTAAGCATTAATATTGTTGATTGAAACGATACCTGCAACTACTTCCCTTGATGCCACTGCATCCTGCACCGTCATAGTAAAATTTTTGGCGATCGACCTATTCTCCGGGGTTAACCCTGATACTCCTACTTTCCCGCTACTATTTCCTTTGTTGCTAGTTCCTTCTTCAGTTCCCTTCTTCGGACAATTCCTTGCCAGATGATCCAATGCTCCAAAAATGAAACAACCAAGACTCCTCTTTGGTTTAGGGCAGTTTGGAGAGATATGACCTTTCTATCCACATTTGTAGCACACAGTCTTTCCCTTCAAGCAAACTCCAAAATGGCTCTTCCCATAATTCTTACAAGGTTTAAACTTTTTCTTCTGCTAACCACTAGGATAAACATTACTAAGGTTATTCCATTTCCTCTTCTTATTAATTCCACTTCCACTACTCATTTCTGTCTTAACCATTCCCTTAATCTTTCCTTTATTTTTCTGATCCTTCTTGTAAAGATTCATTGCTTCACTACCTCCTTCAACGATAATTGCCTTTTCAAGAATTGCACTAAAAGATTCGATTTGCAGAACGAACAATTTATTATAAATCCAAGGCTTCAATCCTTGCTCAAAATGTCTTGCTTTCCTCTCCTCAGTATCCACCTGGTGTGGAGTAAATCGAGCCAGCTTATTAAATTTAGCTGCATACTGTGATACTGCCATATCAGTTTGTTTAATTTCTAAAAATCGAACTTCCATCCTACTCTGCATACCAGAAGGAAAATAATTCTCTAAGAAAATTTCTTTAAATCTTTCCCAAGTAATTACTCCTGCGCCAACTTTTGCCTTATTTGCTTCCCACCAAAAATTCGCTTCCCCTTTTAACATATAAGTGGCAAACAAAGTTTTCTACTCAGCCCCAACCCTTACTATTTCAAATGCTTTCTCAATTTCTTATATCCAAGATTGAGCTTTTAATGGTTTAGTAGTACCTCAAAATTCTGGTGGTCCAACAGTTTTAAAATCTTTGAAACTAGCCACATGAACTACCGGTATATTCACATTTGGGCTAGGAACATCTCTATTTTGAAAAGCTCCCACTAAACGGTCTATAAACTGTTTCCTTGGATCCTCCTGACCTCCACCTTGATTATTATTCTTATCATTATTTGGTTCTTCATCCCTATTTCTGTTCCTGTTTCCTGCTGGTCTTCCTCGACCTCGACCTCGACCTCGAACTCTTCGCAACATTATTTGTTTAATAAAATTTATTATTATCAAACTATTACTTACACATATATAAAAAAAATTCATGCACATAATAATAATAAAAAACACATCCAATATTTTATTAAATATCAAACATGTTCTTTTACATATCTCATAGCATTCACTTGCTATTTACATTTCCTATTATATGTACATCAAAAGTTTTTTTTTCTTGCTCGAATCCTTAACTTCCACTAAGTTAAGATTCCCCAAAAGTATTCCCAATACTAATAACAAAAGTTGGGATCACCTACTTGCTACCATATTTACACATATATACAAAAGTTTCTCAAAAGTCACATTGTTTCTAAGAAAACCCAGTCACTAGACTCCCTCGTGTCTCGCAGCATTAATCCCAACACGCTCATCTTCTGCAATAGCTATCACTCGGGCACAAGTGATCGAACGCCTAAACTGTCCCACCTCATTGGGATACTCCCAGACCACTGCTTGCACCCTTTCCAAAGAAGTATTATATTCCTGCTCCATTTCCCTAACCTTTCTTTTCCACATTCTCAAATTATACTCTAACTGACGGGTATACTGGGCTGACTCCTCTTGCCTCTGTTATTCATAAGTCCTTATATTTTGGAGTTCATGATAATCTATCTGCAGATTCTGCACTTGACCCTCTAGGTATTGGTTCCTATTCTCAGCTACCTGCAACTTAGTTGTCAAATCTATCTTCTGACCCATAAGATTATGAATCATAGCTCCTAACTGAGCTAAAGCTTACTGCATCTCTGGCGATACATCCTTAAACACAGTATCCTCTAGAGCTTCATCCAGTTCATCTAGAAATAATACCTCATTTGGATCCTCATTTTGCTCAGGCTCGGAGTCTACCTCTACCACTTGTACTGGTATATGCACATGTTGTGGTTCTATCGGTGGTTGACATATCAACTCTTTAAATTCTACCTGCACCTCAGACATCTATATAAGAAAATGATAACAATAATCCCATTAGTAATTATTACAAGCATTTATATACAAAGAACAATTAACAGTTATCCGTAAATTATTTTATTATCACTATTATTCTTATAAATGAATTCCACTCATTCATTACCACTTAACTCCAGATAAATCATCTCCCTCATTTTCTAACTAATTTATCTTAAGGTTATAACCCAAGGCAACCCAACCTAAGGCTTTAAACCTACAGCTTTGATACCAACTTGTGACGCCCCCAAAAACAAGTACTTAAAACCTGTATTTGGTGCTACACGATTCTAAATATTAACAAACTTAAAGCATTATTAAATTAGAGTTATTACATCAAATTTCTTCTATCCTAAGTACGAAAACCTTTAAATAATTCTTAACATGATAGGTATGTAGTAATGTCACCCAAAAGCCTATCTATTACATAAGATCCTTTCTAGCTAAGCTGACATTTTTCCTTTGCACTTATCCTTTCCAGAACACTCAACTTCATCTTTTTAAATTGAAAACATTTATAATAAAGAAAGAATGAACATTTAATTGCTCAACAAGTATAATAATCAATGATTAACATGCAAAATAAATAAATGTTTTCAGCTGATTCTGCTTTCACAATAAATCAAGTCTGTAAAGAAATTCGGACTCTTTCAACAACGGACTCAAATGATGGACTAAAAAAGGACTAAGCTATTGTTAGCTTAAGCAAAGAAAGGACACACGGGTCAAAAAGAATTGTTGGGTCAAAAAAAGAACCCATCCAATATCAGTACACTTCACACCGCTCTCTCTCGCTCTTCCCTCTCTCTCTATATCAGCGACACTGCTCCTCTCTCTCTATCAGCTCGCCTGAAGCAAATCGGAAGAGTAAAAAGGCGATCGAACAGGTGATGTTGCAAATCGGAAGGTAAAGATTTCTACAAAGATAATCTAGGGTTTGATTTGAAAGAAATCTAGGGTTTATTTCTCTAACTCTTCCAATCTCTCAAAGCGACTGATGCATGTGATAAGGAACCGACCGACGTAAAGCTCCGGTCGTGGCAAACGGAAAGGGATTGGTCGATGCAAACGGAAAGGGACCGACCGACGGACGCAAACGTAAAGTGAAGGTACCTTCTTTTTAAACCAAATGAAATCTAGGGTTTATTTGGGGGTTTTGATTTAAGATTACATTAAATTGACAAGACCAACTGTGGAATTTCATAACTGAAATCTAGGGTTTATTCGGCACCTCTAAAATTTGATGTTGGTGCGAGTGCTCTGGTTATATCATATAGATGTTCTACCTTTCTTAGCTCACTGTAGTGTATATAGATGTTCTATTTTTAGTATATTTTACAAAATTAAAACTAGTCGTTTGAAGGTTTACCCAGCTTGCTCCATCAACTTATTCTTTTTTCCAACCTACTTATTGACTATATGGTTGTACAGAGAATAAGCGGTGGGTTATGATTCATGTGTTGTTATTTATTGTTTTAGGATTTGGGAACCACCGATTATTTCTGTCCTCAATGCAGAGCAAAGTTCAATTTTGAATTATCAGACTCAGAAAATTACCAACCTTAAGTCAAGTAAGGCCCAACTATTTATGTTATTTGCAACTACTCATGTGGCACCAGGAGTGAGATTGGATTTTATTTTGTTTTTTTATTATTTCTTTATCTCTAACAATAGTGAAGTTTTTGATTCAAAAATTACAGAAAGAGTGATAAACTAGCGCTGCCTGACAAGGTTACTTATTCCCTCCTTTCCAAAAAAAATGTTCTTTTAGTCCATTCCAAAATTAGTTTTAAATTTCCAGTTCAAAGAATGAATGACAGGAGTTTCAAATTTGCCATAAAATAAACACTATCATGATTCATGTAGAACCTGTATCAGAATGAATGAAATCATGTTCAAGTCAACAAAAAAATGAAAAAAAGTTGGAAGCCTGTATCAGGGGCCCGCAAATTCTACTTAATTCTTTTTGTTTCAACAGTTAAATTGTTCTTGTTAGCAAAGTTCAATTTTAGAGGTCACATTATGGAACTTACTCTGATATCTGTTTAAGTTATTTGAACAATGTGGGGTAAAGGGCAACAACAGTAAGAGGAGGTTCACATTGAAATAAGGAGGTAACACTATTTGAACATTCACTATTGTTGGTGCTGTTGTGGCATTTTTTCTGATGTATTCACTATTGTCGTGCATATTTATATGAGAGTTGTCTTATATAACTCATTCATGTTTAATTCTATATTGATTTGCAATTAATTTGTGGTGTCTGAGTGAAGCTTGTGTTCTGCTGATAGAAAATGTCATCAAATTCGTCTACTGCTACATCCGTATGGCCTTCGTTCATATGTCGTTGTGGTACGGGCCCTTGTATAGTAAAACTGTCAATGTCGAAAAATAATCCGGGTAGACACTATTATTCTTGTCCAATAATGGTATGTATTTATTTATTGTAATTTTTGTATATTTGTTCCTTTTACACAAGTGAATAAATTTATTGTGTCCCAAAATATGCAGCAATGTGGTAACTTCATCAACTGGTGTGACGAATATGTTCGAGTGTTGCATAATCAAGGGAGGGTGCAAATGGACACATCGGAGCGTTTAAATGTAACAACTCATCCAACGAATACTAACGACTCCAACGAATTAGCGATGGTAAAAATTGAAATGCTGCAATTGCAACTAACTGTGCGATTTGTCATAATTGTTAATGTTATGTATGCGGTGGTGTTGTTAATGTTATTAAATCGTTTGTAATTTTGATAATTTTCATTATCGAACCAACACGTTATGTATGCAGTGTATAATTTATGGTTTATAATATTATATATTGTCTATCTAATGAAAATGGTATTTCTAATTTATGGCCTCTGTTCTGATGATGTATGATGAGATTGCTCCGAGTTTTGAGTTTTGTTGCAATTGGGTGAGTGGGTAATGTGTTGTTGTTTGAGGGAGTGGGTGGACTAGAGGGAAAAATCTATCAACTTGTGGAGGAGAAATAGAAGGAGCATAAACCACACAACTTGTGCAATTGCTAAATTATATAGTAATTGAAGAAAATTGTGGGTGTACATATTTCGACAAGAGAATATTTTGTTGCCTTGTAAATAAAGGTTCAAGATAAAAGATGAACTTCAACAACTTCAGAATTTGAGAAAAAATCAAACCAATATACATAATGTATATTATATATACATAATATACTTTGATGCTAATCTCATATTTTTGAAACGACGTAGTGACTCAAATATACTAAGTCATTATAAATTCAAAAACTTATTTTCTTTTTAAAAGGTTCAATCAGAAATTTTATCTATGAATAGACATGGTCTTACGGGCACGATGGGTGATTAGCCCTTTATGCCTTGCATTGATCAATACTATCTAAGTGGAACAAATTTTTTCAGTTCCTCTTTGTCGTCCCCAGGACGCAATATAAAAATAACCCCAAATTAGGGAAGTTCTTGCTTAGGTATAATCCATTTAGAAGAATAAAATAAATGGACAACTTAATTAAACAAGTATATTTCAAGACTTAATATAACAGCATTTGAAATATTTCAACTATACATGTATACCGAGTTTTATTCAATGTATACATCGTTTTCTCATGCATTTTTCCGAAGCTGATTGGAATAAAAATCCTATAGCTATAGCATTATATATAAACAAGAAGAAATAATTGCTTATATATAATTAAACTGGAAATATTACCCCAAATGAGTAACATATTATTTTCATAATAACTATTGCATAAAAGAATCGCAAAAGTTTAAGAAACTTACTCAATTTAAGTATGAGAAAGTTAAGAAACTTGCCTTATAAAGAGATTATCACACAATTTAATTTACAGTCACCCCACAAATTTTACATTATTATATTCACATACATACCCACGCTAGATAATAAAACATATCATCAACATGCATGCATATTTATTATTAATAATTATTAGTCCATAAACTAACATTATTTACTCCAATCTCAAATTCCACTATAATTACATTAGGAATTTATTTCATTTTAACCACTTAGTACTATTTAATGCTTCTTTACAATATTAATATGTAAATATTTTACATATTTGAATTTAAACCTTGAATATATTACCTCACGAATATTTTATAACTTCTTTCGCGAGTTCAGGTTCGTAAATAGCTCATATTTAACATTTATAGTAAAGTTTAACTTACTATATTATTTTCAGAATAATAATAATTTTTATATTATTTTATTCCTTCACTAGTCGCTCGGATAATTGCTTCATTTAAAAACTTTTAATTTCTCGGTTTACAAATATTCGTGTTTACTATATATATATATATATATACACACACACACACACACACACTGTTACATGTTGTTTGGCTCAAAAAGGTCATTTTGGCCCTCATAAACCTCGAAATATTATTTTTATGATGTATGGGAATTTTTAAAGATCTCTCAGTTCATTTTGACTCACGAATTAATTTTATAGGCAATGTGAGTTTTTATTTCATCTAAATATGTAATTTTATATTTATTACATATTTATATTGCTTAAATTATGCCCGAAAATTAGTTTCTTGGCATAAAATATCATTTCCGATCATAACTAGCCTCGTAAGACTTTATTAGCTTTATTATGTATTAAAACTTTGTCGGAACGCGAATCGGAACATTGAACGTCAAAATCGCTCGACGCGTTGACGTTTGTCGTCGCCCAATTTTTAGTTCTGACATGCCTATTCGCTAATTTTTAATTCTCAAACCACAAGTCGTATAACAGTAAATTTTTTGGTATGTTATAGACCTCATGGCGTAGTATTTTTAGAAAAAATTAGACCGCTAAAATTGTTTATGGAAACCCACCAAAACTAGCCTTAAAGTATCCTGCAAGCAAACTGCATGAACAGCAGTAGCTGTAACGATTAAGATTTTATAATTAATTTTAATATTTATTGAGATAAATAAATATTTTATGTGATTTATTTATTGAGTTAAATAAATAAATTATGTGATTTATGGAGTGATTTAATTAAGTGTTATATACTAATTAAATGAATGTGTAATATTTATTTAATTATTATTAATGTTATATTATAGTTCTAATTTAATTGAGATAATTGAATTAGATGAATTATGTGATGAAGTGTTACATGGATTATAATTAGCGAGTAATTATAATTATGTGGCAATTTTATGTGATTAATTGATGTTAGATTTTAATTGATTAAATTAGATGATTGATATTTAATTAATTAAAATGTGACATTAAAGTATGTATTAAATAATTTGTTAAAATAAAAGAAAAAGGATTTTAAATGAGTTTAAATAAACAAGGCTTTGCATTTGTTTTAAATCTATTCTACCAAACATGGCCTTAGTAATAATAACCTATTTTTTTTTAAAATAATGTTGTTTTGGCCAAACAAAGCCTTAAGGCTTTTTGAATTTTGAAACTTATGTAACTGCTAAATTAATTAGGCTAATTAGTATTAGTTAGTACGCGTATTATATTATATTACGTTAGTTCTATACTACGTTAGATTAATCCTAAGTCTAAACTAAGAGCAAAGAAGAAAGAAAAGAGCAGAGGAAAAAGAGAAAGCAGAGAAGAGTTGGAGAAGAAGAGAAGGAAGAAGAAGCTTGTAAAGGCTAGAGTGAATCTTTGTTTTCTTCTCTTATCACCGAAAGGTAATTTATAATCTCTACTTTCATATTTTCAAAACTCGATTTAAGTTTCATGTTTTATTCTTTGTGAAAACTGAGTTTTCATGTAATAGCATAAACATGGATGATATATATATAGGCGGTGTTGTTCATGGTGAATTATATGGTTATCAATGATTTTCAGAAATTAAATTACTGTAGAAATATATTTTAACAGAAAATTCATGTTTATATGAGTTCATATGGAATTTCATGAGTTTATATATTATGAGTGATTTTACAGTGAGAAATTGGTATATGTTAGTATGTTGTTTAAAATTTTCTATGATACTACCTTGAATTATGAGAATAAAGCATGTGTTATAAGTTGAATTGCTTAAGAATTTGATTATAGTGACTTATTTTGGAAAATATATGAGTTTTAATGAAAATGGCTAAATTGGATTTTTAAAACTTGTGATTATCATTGTTTAAATGGTTTTGTGTTGTGGAAGCATGTTATAGATATGTATAATTGCATAGGTATGATTTACAATGGTTAAGTTACTGTAAATATCCATTTGTTGGCTTGTATGGGTTAATCGGTGAAGCGGAGTAACGTGGCTGTCTGCGTCTGGCCGAGTTGCTGCGCAGCTGTGCCGGCAGCAAGGCCAGGAGCAGCGCAGCTGCGCCGCTTGTCCTTCCCAGATCCTTACCCTGCGCAGCTGCGCCGGTGCCACGGCCTGTGGCTGCGCAGATGCGCCGTGCACAGTGCAGTGGCAATGAGTTTTAGTCAAGTGTGCAGTGTGTTGTTATGTTTACATTACATTATTGCTAAGATAATGAGCATGTATCTAGCTGCTATAACATGTGTTAACATGAAGTTGATAATTCCATAATTCGAGAAAAAGAAAGTTTTGAAAAAACTAATATGGTATTTAAATTATAAATTATAATTGTTTAATTGTACAATAAGTTACTTAATTATAATTAAGAGTAAATGTTTAATTTAAATTTTAAATTTTTGTGAAATTATGATGTATAGAAGTTGGTTTATTTTAATCAATTAGATGTTAATTTAAATTATAATTTATGTAATTATAATTTAATAAATGCATGTTTAATTATGGATTATAAATTGATAATTTCATGATTAATTATAATTTGTGTAATTAAATGCATGATGTGGTTTAATTGATTATAATTATTATAATTTGTTTATAATTATAATTTGATTAAGTGTTTGAATTATAATTGTTTAATTATAATTTAGTTAAATACATAATTGATTTAATTAACTATGTGATAGTTGATTATTATTATTAGAGTGAGTTAACCATGAGGGTTAACCACTTATGTGAATTAGTTACGTGTTAACTAATTTAGGTTATTGTGATTGAATATATATGTGTAGGAAGTATAAAAGTACGTGAATTGTGTTAAGTAGCTT
The DNA here is from genome assembly GCA_020205555.1 of Panax stipuleanatus. Classification (NCBI taxonomy): domain Eukaryota; kingdom Viridiplantae; phylum Streptophyta; class Magnoliopsida; order Apiales; family Araliaceae; genus Panax; species Panax stipuleanatus. The sequence continues at coordinate 150,757,427 of CM035117.1, read as the reverse complement.
GCGCTTGAGGCAAGTCTTCTAAACCTGAAACTCGTTAATTTTATGCAAGTCTTCTAAACCCTAAACTCGTTAATTTTATGCAAGTTTTCTAAACCCTAACCTTGTATAATTTCTTGAGTTCATATATTCTTGTTAAGAATGTCCTTTTTATTTCTGTATTGGACAATTGTTTATTTAATTGAAATGATCTTAGCTTATTGTTCAAGTAAGATCCAGTTATTATTTTAATTGCTTTAAATTTACTTCTAAAGCATATGTTAATTCATAATTCTTTTATTTATGAATTATTGAAAGTTGATTCAACTAATCCTTAGTTGATGAACGTGAATTCTAAATTACCCTTGTAAGCTTATCCAAACTAAATTTTCTTTGGTGCGGACTCGAATTCAAATTACTGAGTTGAACAACCCTATTTACTAGGGGAGGCTACTACGCATAGCGTTAAGATGTTTGTGCACAATACATGGTACGAAGGGCTGATTCCCCTTAGTACGAGTTAAGGTCCATAGTCTTATTGACTGTTAAAGGTTTAAATAGAAATATTTATAACTTAGGACAAGAGTTCAAAGGTCTTATGACACTCAGATAAATTCTATATTCGAATTTTAATGTTGATAGAGAATTATTATTCAATTCTTTATTGTTGAAGTAAGCTAAGTTATTCAGATTCTTTTTAAAAAATTCCTTTCATGTATATATTATTGTTAAACTCCAGTGAGCTGTGGTTCGCTCACTCTTGCATTAAATAACAATTTCAGTTAAGGTTGATAACGCTGATGCTCCGTCTACGAGTAAGGGCAAGGGAAAGCAAAGCAAGTGAAGACTTGTTTTTATTTAATTGAGAATGATTGTAATAATTGAATGTTATGTTTTATTTCCGCACTTTATTATATTCATTTCAAGGTTAGAGTAACCCTGGGATTGATATCGAGAAAGTTGTAACCCTTGTTTTAGGGAGATTTTATTAATAGTTGAATAAAGGTTGTAATTTATTTTAAGATATATTGAGTAGATGTTTGTTATAGTTAGAAAGTGAACACCAAATCATGTGGAAACGAAGTACCCGGATTTGGGGGTGTCACAGGTTGGTATCAAAGCTATAGGTTATGAAACCTTAGGTGGGGAAAAACCTTAGGTTAGTAGCCTTATAGGTAAGATCGAAAAGATAGGGGTGATAGGTAAAGATAATAAACTACCTTATGTGATACGTGTTTACATTATAGTATTCGAAGAGTGACGATTCGTTATCACGTAATAATGAACTTTAAAATTCTTTTGTCAGGATGTTGAACGTGGGAGAACCTAGTCAGGATAGAGAGGATGTACCTCAGGTGCCTAGAGAGGAAGAGCCCCGTGACATACATATTGTCTGGGAGCAGCTGGTTAGGAGAGAGCCATCTCCAGTGATCACCGTAGCTGGTCGGGAGCGTGAGCTGACACCTATTCCAGAGGATGAGGACCAGGATGAGTCTGAAGAGGAGGAAGAGGAGGAAGAGGATCCCAAAGAGGAATTCCCACCTCACTCTACTAGTGCTGAGATGTACGAGGCAGTCTACGATAGCAACGTGGAGCTTCATGGACGAGTAGGAGATCTCGAGGAGACTATCCAGCAACGAGATGAGACGATCGAGGAAATGGCAAGTGACCTGGGAGATGCACAGTGGAACCTGATACATATGGAGGTTGAAAGAGATGCAGCTCGTTTTGAATTGGCAAAGCTGAAGCAAGACATCTAGGAGGAGTCGAGGAAGCGTGCCAGAGCTGAGGAGTCAAGCTAGAGGGCTAATCAACGAGCTGATCGAGCTGAAGATGAAGATGAAGCCAAGAGGGCCAAGCTGAGGGAAACAGAATATGCATTCCATACAGCGATAGAGAGAGCTCAGGACCGTATTTTCTACTACCCAGCTCAGTTCCAAGGTTTATCGTGGTATGTGGTGGACCGAAGAACGGCATTTCGGGTAATGGAAGAGGAATGTAGAGAGGCTGTGCGACGTATTAATATGCCTAGGCAGCAGTAGCAGTAATAGTAGTAGTAGCAGTAGCAGTAGTAGTAGAGCTTTTATTTATGTATTACTTTTTGTATTGAATAAAGTAAATTCCATAATTTGAGATAAGAATGGGATGAGTTAATAATATAATCCTGCAACTTTTCCAGTTCAGGAAGGGTGATGTAAATGGCAGAAATGCTATCTGGTTCATGTTTTTAAACTACGACTAATGAATAAAAAAAAAGTTTATTGACGTGCTATGTGTTCTATGTGCACTGAATTGTTTAAACGTTTAAGTATGAACTGGAGTACTTAATAATTAAATAAAGGGTCTAATAATAATATTTTCTTAACAGAAAATGCCTCCTAGAAGAAGAGTAACACGTCAAAATCCCGAGGATTCGACGAACAACAACAATAACGAGGGAACGAATCCCAATTCGGTTCAGCAGTTGGTGAACCTGTTGACAGGAGCTCTTGTGAATCAGCCGCAGGTGCAAGATACTACTTTCAAGGAATTCAAGGCAGTAGGACCGCCTGAGTTCAAAGGATCGACTAACCCTATCGAAGCTCAGACATGGGTTATGGAAATGGAGAAGGTATTTGACGTGGCTAGGGTAGGAGAAGACCAAAAGACAATGTTCGCGGCTTTCATGTTGAAGTCGGATGCTAGCTTTTGGTGGCAGGCTAACAAGACTCGAGAGGGAGAGGGAGTCATCACGTGGGAACGTTTCAAGGAAATATTCTACGAGATGTATTTTCCAGTGAGTTCGCAGGACCAGATGGAGGTCCAGTTCCTAGAACTTAAGCAAGGAGGGATGACGGTGTCTGAGTATGCCGCTAAGTTTAACGAGTTGGCCAGGTTCGCTACATACCAGGTCAGCACTGACGCTAGGAAGGCGAGAAGGTTTGAGCGGGGACTAAAGCCCTGGCTCTACAGCAAGGTTTCCATGTTCCAGCTGAATACCTTTGCAGCGGTGCTGGAGCAGGCCATACTTGCTGAGGGAGGAAGCGAAGCAGTGACGAAGTTCAACCAAGATAAAAAGAAGAAGAATGAGGTAGAAACCAAGTCTGGGGGTAGCAGCACTGTGAACCAGAAGAGGAAGTGGTTTGATAATACCTATGCTGGGAGTCAGCAAGGAAGCCAGCAGAAGAGGAAGTTCGAAGCATGTGCTACATGCGGTAAGAATCACACTGGCGTGTGCATAAAGGGGAAGCGGGTGTGCTTCAACTGTGGTCAGGAAGGCCACATCGCGCCTAATTGCCCAAAACCGAAGAAAGGAGCTTACTTTACATGTGGATCCAAAGATCACATGGCTCGCAACTGCCCGAAGAAGCTGACGGCAGGGTCAACAGGGAGTGGAGGGAATGGAAGCGGCAGTACCGTTACTATCACTGCACCATTGCAAGCTGTTCGACCCACTGCACGGACATTCAATATGATGGTGCAGGATGCTGTGCAATCAAAAGATGTGGTGTCAGGTATTATTCCGGTCAATAGTATAAATGCATATGTATTATTTGATTCCGGTGCTACTTGCTCATTCATATATGATGATTTTGCTAGAACCCTAGACTTACCTGTAGAGGAGTTAATTTACCCTTTGAACATAGAGATTGCAAATAGGGAGGTTATTCCTGTTAGGAGCGTTTATAAGAACTGTAGATTGGACATTAAGGGTCAGGAGCTTAGAGTAGATTTGATTCCGATAAAACTTGGGGAATTCGATGTCATACTAGGTATGGATTGGTTGTTCAACCATGGGGCGGTAATCGACTGTCAGAAGAAGTCGGTAAACCTTACGACTACGTCGAAGTTGGTGTTCTATGGTAGCAAATCGCCTAGGAAAGCGAGTTGTCTGACGGTTATGCAAGCCAAGAAACTTCTGACGCAAGGCTGTGTAGGATATCTTGCCTACATAGTAGATTCGTGTAAGGAAAGCCTGAAGGTGGAGGAGATATCGGTAGTTAAGGAGTTTGTGGACGTTTTTCCAAGCGATTTGCCAGGACTTCCGCCAGATAGGGAGACAGAGTTCGTGATCGATCTAGCGCCGGGAACTGCTCCGATTTCAAAGGCTCCGTACCGAATGGCTCTAGTTGAGATGAAGGAACTGATGGTTCAACTGCAAGAACTGCTAGACAAGAAGTATATTCAACCGAGCGTTTCTCCGTGGGGAGCGCCTGTCTTATTCGTGAAGAAAAAGGATGGGTCGATGCGTCTTTGCATTGATTATAGAGAGTTGAATAAAGTTACGATCAAGAATAGGTATCCTTTACCTAGGATTGATGACTTGTTTGATCAACTGAAGGGTGCGAAATACTTCTCGAAAATTGATTTGAGAAGCGGGTATCATCAATTGAAGGTGAGGAAGGAAGATATACCGAAAACGGCTTTTAGAACTCGGTATGGTCATTACGAGTTCTTGGTGATGTCATTTGGTCGCACGAATGCCCCAGCTGCATTTATGGACTTAATGAACAGGGTGTTCAAGCCATTTCTGGACAAGTTCGTGGTAGTGTTCATAGATGACATCCTGGTTTATTCCAAGACCGAGGAAGAGCATGTTGAACACTTACGACTAACCTTAGAAGCCCTGAGACGAGAAAAGCTTTACGCTAAATTCTCAAAATGCGAATTCTGGTTAGAACGTGTGCAATTTCTTGGCCACGTGATCGACAAGGATGGTATTTCGGTAGATCCGTCGAAAGTTGAGGCCGTAATTAGTTGGGAACAGCCGAAGACGCCGTATGAAGTGAGAAGTTTCTTAGGATTGGCTGGTTATTACCGAAGATTTATTCAAGACTTTTCTAGAATCGCAACTCCGTTGACGAATTTAACTCGTAAAATAGTTAAGTTTGTTTGGACGGAGAAGTGTGAGGAGAGTTTTCAAGAGTTGAAGAAGAGGTTGAGTACTGCGCTTGTATTGTCTTTACCGGATAGTTCAGGAAATTTTGTAGTATATAGCGATGCCTCACATAAAGGATTAGGTTGTGTGTTGATGCAGAGCGGCAAAATCATTGCATATGCGTCACGTCAGCTGAAGGATTACGAGAAGGGGTATCCGACCCATGATCTAGAATTGGCGGCAGTAGTGTTTGCCCTAAAGATTTGGAGGCACTACTTATATGGAGAGAAGTGTGAAATATACACAGATCACAAGAGTCTGAAGTATATATTTACCCAGAAGGATTTGAACATGCGCCAAAGAAGATGGTTGGAACTGATTAAAGACTATGATTGCGAGATACTTTACCATCCGGGTAAAGCTAACGTTGTTGCCGACGCTTTGAGCAGAAAAGGTCGGGAGAAGCTGAACGTGTTAACTGATCAGGATCGGTTAATAGAACAAATGGCTAGATTGGAGTTGGAAGTGAAGTTTTCGAAAGAATCGGATGAGATGTTGTTTCAAGTAACCACTGGTTCTACTTTAATAGACAAAGTGAAAGAAGCACAACTTCAGGATGAAGAATGTGAAAATATTCGGACGAGGTTAACTGATGGCAAAGAGTTCAAGTTCAAGGTTGATAATGAAGGATTATTACGATTTTAAGGTAGAATCTGGGTACCGCCAGGACCAGAGGTCAAAGAGGAGATTTTGAGCGAAGCTCATAGTTCTAGATATTCTATTCACCCTGGGAGTACGAAGATGTACCAGGATCTCAGGCATCATTTCTGGTGGCCGAATATGAAGATGGACGTGGCTGAATGCGTTGCAAAATGCTTAACGTGTCAGAACGTCAAAGCAGAACACCAAAGACCAAGTGGTTTGCTGCAACCGTTAGAAATTCCAGAGTGGAAGTGGGAGCACATCACGATGGATTTTGTGGTAGGACTTCCAATGAATCAGAAGGGATATGATGCAATATGGGTTATAGTGGATCGACTAACAAAGTCAGCCCACTTTCTGTCGATCAGGGTCAAGTACAACCTGGATAAACTAGCGAAGCTCTACGTGAAGGAAATTATTTCTCGACATGGTGTTCCGGTGTCGATTGTGTCCGACAGAGATCCACGTTTCACGTCTAATTTCTAGAAGCGATTGCAAGAATGTATGGGAACGCAATTGCGAATGAGTACAGCGTATCATCCTCAGACCGATGGCCAGAGCGAAAGAACGATTCAAACGCTTGAGGATATGCTGAGAGCTTGTGTGATGGACTTCAAAGGAAGCTGGGAGGATCATCTACCATTGGTAGAGTTCGCCTACAACAATAGTCATCATGCGAGTATTGGCATGCCGCCTTACGAAGCGTTATACGGTAGAAAATGCAGAACTCCTTTGTGCTGGGATGAAGTCGGTGAACATCAATTGTTGGGACCAGAATTGGTACAACAAACCGCCGAAATTGTAAAACTGATCAGAACGAGATTAGTTGCTGCTCAAGACAGACAGAAGAAGTATGCCGATTTACATCGACAGAACCGAGAATTCTTACCAGGAAGTTTCGTGTTCCTGAAAGTATCTCCCTGGAAAGGGAAAATTTGATTCGGTAAGAAGGGGAAGCTGAGTCTTCGATTCATTGGACCTTTTGAGGTACTACGAAAGGTGGGCGAGGTTGCTTACCAGATTGCATTACCTCCGGAGCTCGAGAATATACATAATGTCTTCCATATTTCTGTGTTAAGACCTTACAAGCATGATTATAAACATATAATAGAATATGAACCTTTACAGTTTGATAAAGACTTAACATATGAAGAAGTGTCTATTCAAATAGTTGATAGAAAGGAACAAGTACTTAGGAAAAAAGTGATACCTTCTGTTAAGGTAATCTGGAGGAACTACAGTGCTGAAGAAGCTACGTGAGAACTCGAAGATGTTATGATGAAGTCTTATCCGCATTTATTTGCTTAGTTTTGTGTAACCCCTTATATACTGATTCTGGGGACAGAATCCTTTTAAGGAGGGAAGAATGTAATAGACGAGTTTTTTTTTTTTTTTTTTTTTGTGATTCTGGGGACAGAATCCTTTTAAGAATGAAAAATTGTAACGATTGAGATTTTATAATTAATTTTAATATTTATTGAGATAAATAAATATTTTATGTGATTTATTTATTGAGTTAAATAAATAAATTATGTGATTTATGGAGTGATTTAATTAAGTGTTATATACTAATTAAATGAATGTGTAATATTTATTTAATTAATATTAATGTTATATTATAGTTCTAATTTAATTGAGATAATTGAATTAGATGAATTATGTGATGAAGTGTTACATGGATTATAATTAGCGAGTAATTATAATTATGTGGCAATTTTATGTGATTAATTGATGTTAGATTTTAATTGATTAAATTAGATGATTGATATTTAATTAATTAAAATGTGACATTAAAGTATGTATTAAATAATTTGTTAAAATAAAAGAAAAAGGATTTTAAATGAGTTTAAATAAACAAGGCTTTGCATTTGTTTTAAATCTATTCTACCAAACATGGCCTTAGTAATAATAACCTATTTTTTTTTAAAATAATGTTGTTTTGGCCAAACAAAGCCTTAAGGCTTTTTGAATTTTGAAACTTATGTAACTGCTAAATTAATTAGGCTAATTAGTATTAGTTAGTACGCGTATTATATTATATTACGTTAGTTCTATACTACGTTAGATTAATCCTAAGTCTAAACTAAGAGCAAAGAAGAAAGAAAAGAGCAGAGGAAAAAGAGAAAGCAGAGAAGAGTTGGAGAAGAAGAGAAGGAAGAAGAAGCTTGTGAAGGCTAGAGTGAATCTTTGTTTTCTTCTCCTATCACCGAAAGGTAATCCATAATCTCTACTTTCATATTTTCAAAACTCGATTTAAGTTTCATATTTTATTCTCTGTGAAAACCGAGTTTTCATGTAATAGCATAAACATGGATGATATATATATATATATAGGTGGTGTTGTTCTTGGTGAATTATATGGTTATCAATGATTTTCAGAAATTAAATTACTGTAGAAATATATTTTAACATAAAATTCATGTTTATATGAGTTAATATGGAATTTCATGAGTTTATATATTATGGGTGATTTTACAGTGAGAAATTGGTATATGTTAGTATGTTGTTTAAAATTTTCTATGATACTACCTTGAATCATGAGAATAAAGCATGTGTTATAAGTTGAATTGCTTAAGAATTTGATTATAGTGACTTATTTTGGAAAATATATGAGTTTTCATGAAAATTGCCAAATTGGATTTTTAAAACTTGTGATTATCATTGTTTAAATGGTTTTGTGTTGTGGAAGCATGTTATAGATATGTATAATTGCATAGGTATGATTTACAATGTTTAAGTTACTGTAAATATCCTTACCCTGCGCAGCTGCGCCGGTGCCAAGGCCTGTGGCTGCACAGCTGCGCCGTGCACAGTGCAGTGGCAGTGAGTTTTAGTCAAGTGTGCAGTGTGTTGTTATGTTTACATTATATTATTGCTAAGATAATGAGCATGTATCTAGCTGCTATAACATGTGTTAACATGAAGTTGATAATTCCATAATTCGAGAAAAAGAAAGTTTTGAAAAAACTAATATGGTATTTAAATTATAAACTATAATTGTTTAATTGTATAATAAGTTACTTAATTATAATTTATTAATTATAATTAAGAGTAAATGTTTAATTTAAATTTTAAATTTTTGTGAAATTATGATGTATAGAAGTTTGTTTATTTTAATCAATTAGATGTTAATTTAAATTATAATTTATGTAATTATAATTTAATAAATGCATGTTTAATTATGGATTATAAATTGATAATTTCATGATTAATTATAATTTGTGTAATTAAATGCATGATGTGGTTTAATTGATTATAATTATTATAATTTTTTTATAATTATAATTTGATTAAGTGTTTGAATTATAATTGTTTAATTATAATTTAGTTAAATACATAATTGATTTAATTAACTATGTGATAGTTGATTATTATTATTAGAGTGAGTTAACCATGAGGGTTAACCACTTATGTGAATTAGTTACGTGTTAACTAATTTAGGTTATTGTGATTGAATATATATGTGTAGGAAGTATTAAAGTACGTGAATTATGTTAAGTAGCTTGCGCTTGAGACAAGTCTTCTAAACCTTAAACTCGTTAATTTTATGCAAGTCTTCTAAACCCTAAACTCGTTAATTTTATGCAAGTCTTCTAAACCCTAAACTCGTTAATTTTATGCAAGTTTTCTAAACCCTAACCTTGTATAATTTCTTGAGTTCATATATTCTTGTTAAGAATGTCGTTTTCATTTCTGTATTGGACAATTGTTTATTTAATTGAAATGATCTTATCTTATTGTTCAAGTAAGATCCAATTATTATTTTAATTGCTTTAAATTTACTTCTAAAGCATATGTTAATTCTTAATTCTTTTATTTATGAATTATTGAAAGTCGATTCAACTAATCCTTAGTTGATGAACGTGAATTCTAAATTACCCTTGTAAGCTTATCCAAACCAAACTTTCTTTGGTGCGGACTCGAATTCAAATTACTGAGTTGAACAACCCTATTTACTAGGGGAGGCTACTACGCATAGTGTTAAGATGTTTGTGCACAATACATGGTACGAATGGCTGATTCCCCTAAGTACGAGTTAAGGTCCATAGTCTTATTGACTGTTAAAGGTTTAAATAGAAATATTTAAAACCTAGGACAAGAGTTCAAAGGTCTTATGACACTCTGATAAATTCTATATTCGAATTCAAATTACTGAGTTGAACAACCCTATTTACTAGGGGAGGCTACTACGCATAGTGTTAAGATGTTTGTGCACAATACATGGTACGAAGGGCTGATTCCCCTAAGTACGAGTTAAGGTCCATAGTCTTATTGACTGTTAAAGGTTTAAATAGAAATATTTATAACCTAGGACAAGAGTTCAAAAGTTTTACGACACTCTGATAAATTCTATATTCGAATTTTAATGTTGATAGAGAATTATTATTCAATTCTTTATTGTTGAAGTAAGCTAAGTTATTCAGATTCTTTTTAAAGAATTCCTTTCATGTATATATTATTGTTAAACTCCAGTGAGCTGTGGTTCGCTCACTCTTGCATTAAATAACAATTTCAGTTAAGGTTGATAAAGCTGATGCTCCGTCTACGAGTAAGGGCAAGGGAAAGCAAAGCAAGTGAAGACTTGTTTTTATTTAATTGAGAATGATTGTAATAATTGAATGTTATGTTTTATTTCCGCAGTTTATAATATTCATTTCAAGGTTAGAGTAACCCTGGGATTGATATGGAGAAGGTTGTAACCCTTGTTTTAAGGGAGATTTTATTAATAGTTGAATAAAGGTTGTAATTTATTTTAAGATATATTGGGTAGATGTTTGTTATAGTTAGAAAGTGAACACCAAATCATATGGAAACGAAGTACCCGGATTTGGGGGTGTCACAGCAGCGCCTACAGTGCGCCCGCGCGGCCAGCTGCCTGCAGTGCCCTGCTGCTTTTGTAGCTTGGCTTAGCGAAGCGGCCACTTCGCGATTTTCTCCCGCGCTGCTCATAACTCCATTTAATCCGATTTTTGGATATGTTGTACATAGTATGGCAAAGTATTTTTAAAAAAATATCAGGACTGATAGTCGGGTACATTAAAATGTCCAAATAGGGTGCCCAAATTGACTGTTCGCACGGATTTTTCAACTTTTCGTTTAACGCTCAAAAGTCGGCATAATGCGATTCAACCCGACTTTCTTACTAACTAAGACTTTAATAACATAATATGACTCGCCTAAGGTTTTAACTCGTTTAAATTCCAAGTTCTTGGTCATTTTTACCCTCTATGGCCATTAAGCAAACATATTATATGCATTCTTTATTCCATTCAATTCCTTAATCGTTTATTAACGGTTTTTCCTCTATTCCATCCTTATATCATCTCACAACACTAACCTATCAACCAATTCTCTATATCCATAATTCCATACATAATTCAAATACCAAATCAAATAAAATAAATGGACTTGAGTAACTAAAGTTTACTAACAAAACTTAGTTTTTCATTCTTTGGATTTAAAAACCATTCAACCTCCATATTACATTTACATAACTCAACTTAGATTGAACACAAAGGAAATCCATCCAAATTTAAGCTACCAAACTCCTATAATGGGAATTTAGTAAATAAGTTATATCATTTCATAAATTTAATTATTTCATAGTAAGTATGAATTTCATACCTTGATTCTATTATTTCCAAATAATCACCACTTGATATCTTCCAAGTTATCCAAAGCTTTATGTCTAACTTCCTCAAGCTTCCTCACCCTATCAATTTCTTCACGTTACCATGTTTAGCAAATCTCACAATCCACCAAGTTTGGGAGATGAAGGCCACGGGTATAGAGAAAAGAAGAAGAGGAAGACTTGACCAATTTGCTAAGTCAATATGCTTGGTGCCAAAGTTTAATTGGGAGTAAACTATACACTTTCCACTCCTCTTTCTTTCACGACAAAAGAATTGGAATGGCTTGGAAAGGTTGGTTTGTAACAGTAATTAGTTAGTAAGTAATAATCCATAATTAACTTGAGTTCTTAATTTACTCAATTAATCTTCTCTTATGTTAACTACTTTAATTACCACTATCTTAGTAACTTAATTTAATTAATTAAGTTATTACCTACTCCAATAAAACTAAATCTCTTGAATATATATATATATATATACACTTTCAACTATTTCAATATATAACTAGTATATACCATAAATAAAACATAATATATCTTAATTACATATTCATTTTATAAATATAAAATAAATATGCAAAAACATAATAACCCTTGCAAAATAATTATTTGCTTACTTAAGATATTATAAGAAAATATAATATCCTTCTCTTCATTCTCATAAATTAAAACAAGAATTTATTTACCTCATTAAGATAATATAATCATTATAATCTCCTTTCTTTATTAAAATAATCCCATATAAGAATTTATTTTAATACCTTTGGTTAAAGCATATAAATAGACATTATATTTTTAAACTACCCCTTTATTTTCTTATCCCAATTGTTGACAATAATTATTGTTTCATTACTTAATAAATACATATACATAATACATATTTATTAAATCTCATTTACATGCTACATCAAACATGCACAATTCACATATAGTAAATTAAAAAAAATTATTCATTATTTTCATATTATTATTATAACCGGAACTATAAGAAATTTTCAGGTTCTTACAGTTACATGATGATGTAATTGACAAGTGTTGTCTACCTATTTATTTATATATAGTTTGTTGTGCACACACAAGGCTATATACATTTAAAATGGAATCCTTATTCTCATTAGCAAATTTTTAATTAGATTTGCTGAACTATATATTATGAGGGTAATATAGTTTGAAGAAAGTAGTGGGTGATACCAATTTAAAATAAAAATCTAATTTATTTTGATAATTAATTAAATGAATGTTTGCTAAAATGTTGTTATATTTCATATGCAGAATTTGAAAAATGTCACACTCACAATTACTGTGTAGCATACTTGATGCTAACAAATTAACTGGCCTGAATTGCACGGACTAGTTAAGGAATTTGAGAATTGTTCTCATTGCTGAAAAGATTTCCTATATCCTAAATTCGTCCGTCCCTGCAACTGTTGCAGAAGAAGCCTTTGAGAAAGAGATTGCTACTTTTAAGAAGTGGCAAGATGAAGCATTTGTGGCTCAATGCATCATGCTCGCATCCATGAGTAACGAGCTTCAGCGTCAGCATGAAACTATGGATTCTCCTGCTATATTGCTGCCCCTCCAAGAGTTGTATGATGAGCAAAGTAGGACTGCTAGATATGAGATGGGTTAAATACACTTTTTCTCACTCTACTCGACTTCGGTTTACAAATGTATTACTGGACTTTTTTTTACGGTCAACTCATTGAACTATACATTATTTACAAAAAATGATAAAACTGTCTGTCTCCGTTAACTATTTAACAAAAAATTGATGTGGCAATACGAGGCATAAAGTTACATAATACGTGGCAATAAAATTGACGTGGAACTATATAGCAGAGATGATGTGTATTAAAAATAATAATTTATAAATCTATCATTTTTTAGTTTGTTTCAAAAAAAATAAATTATGAAAATCAAACAATTTAAACAAAATGAATAAATTAAATAAATCCAAATCTAATTCATCATCTTCTTCACCAAAAATCCAAATCCAAATTCAAAATAATTCGAAATCAATAATCTGAAACTCATCAAAATCAAAGCAACTAAGTTCTAAATCTCTCTCTCTAAATTTGTAGATCAAATTCAAACATAAAAATGGCGATGGGTGAAAGAGAAACCAAATTATTCTGATTTGCTTCGATCTAGTTAAGATATGACTGTAGGAAACAAGACGTTGATGATTTTGCAGGCACGATGGCAATGATTTGCAAGTACAACAACAATAACCATCAGCCATTCCCAATTAGTTCAAAGAAATAAGGATGGGAGAGAAAGAGAGAGGATGAGAGAGAATACCCAATCAACCATACCCAATTAACTATGAAAAGCATGATTTAAGAGAAGAGGATAAGAGAGAAAGAGAGAGGACATGGGTCTCACTTAAAATTTTCTCTCTCCCTTATTGATCTATGCTCCCATCCGCCATCTCTAATGGTGAAGATGATGATGTACAGTGATAAGAGATTAAGAATTTAAGATGATGCTAATTTGTTTAATCTATTCTTTTGTATAAACAAGTTTGTTTAAGTAATTTATTTTAAAATGTTTAAGTTATTTATTTTATTTATATTTTTTAAGTACTGTACTTTGAAATTTTTATTTTGGTTTAACCTAAATTAAGTTAATTTTAGTATCACAATATTGTAAGTTTTCCACCTTAGCAGACTATATAGACAACTATGTAAAAATTTAATTTCTTTCTCATATGTGCAAGTCACATAACAAGTTTCTGTTAAAAGTCAACTCATTTAACAGATTTTGTAACGATTTGATAAATATTTGTAGTTCACTGACTCGATTGTAAAAAAAATCACTTTAATGATGCATTTATAAACTGAGGTCGAGTAGAGTGGGTAAAAGTGTATTTAACCCAATATGAGATATCTAAGGGGCTCTTCCGATCTTCGATGACCGAGGGCATTACTGTTGAGACTCATGTCATAAAGATAATCAATTTAATTGAACGTCTTGGATAGTTTGGTTCATCATGGATGAGGAGTTAAGTCAAAATTTGATCTTGCAGTCACTCCCAGATACCTTCTCACAATTTGTTGTGAATTTTCACATGAATAAGTTGGATGTCAGCTTGCCTGAATTACTTAACATGTTGAAAACTGCTGAAGGACACTTCCCATTTAAGAAGAACTAAGTCTTACTGGTGGATGATTCTTCCAAGAAAAGGAATAGGCCCAAGGTATCTTCTGAAAAGAAGAAAACCAAGAAGGCTAAGGGCAGGGCGAAAGTCAAGGATCAAAAGAAACCTGATCCAGTTAGCAAATGAATGTGTTTCCATTGCAACGAGCCAGGTCACTGGAAGAGGAACTGCAAGAAATTTCTGGCAGAGAAGAAGCTTGGAGAAGCTTCGACTTCCAATCAAGGTTTGATAATGATTGAAATTAATTTTTCTGAAAGTCAAACTTCTACTTGAGTATTGGATACCAGCTGTGGTTCTCATATATGTAATACTATGCAGGGACTAGTCAGAAGTAGAAAGGTGAACAAGGATGAAGTCATCTTACGAGTGGAAAATGGAACAAATATTGCTGCATTAGCTGTAGGGACTTGTTGTTTGGCACTGCCTACGGGCAAGTCCATTAGCTTAAATAATTGTTATTTTGTTCCATCACTTATAAGAAACATTATTTCAATTTTCGTATTAGATATGGACTTTGATATTATAATAAAGAATAATAGTTGTTCCATTTATAATAAGAATGTTTTATATGGTGTTGGAAAATTGTTGAATGGACTTTACATACTTGACTTACATGAAAATATATTTCAAATTGAGCAACCTAAGAAACGAAAAAAAGATGATGTTAATTACACCTTTATGTGGCACTGTAGATTTGGTCATATTAATGAAACAAGATTATCCAAACTGCATAAAGATGGGCTCCTAGAGCTATCTGATTATGAATCATATCCAACTTATGAATCTTGTCTCATGGGTAATATGACTAAATCTCTTTTTAGTGGAAAAGGAGAAAGAGTTACAGAGTTGTTAGCGTTGGAACACAGATGTTTGTGGAGCTATGACAACGAATGTACGAGGAGGGTATTCTTATTTATCACTTTCACTGATGATCATTCAAGATTTGGATATGTGTATTTAATGAAATACAAATCTGAATCGTTTGAAAAGTTCAAAGAATTTAGAAGTGAAGTGGAGAAACAAACTGACAAAAGTATTATGATTCTTTGATCAGATCGAGGTGGTGAATACTTAAGCGGTGAGTTTCTCAATTGTCTCCAAGAAAGTGGTATAATCTCACAATGGACTCCACCAGAAACGCCATAGTTAAATGGTGTATCTGAAAGGAGAAATCAAACATTGTTGGACATTGTTCGTTCTGTGAAAAGTTTTACCAATCTTCTAGTATCATTTTGGGGTAATGCCCTAGAAGTGGCTGCATATTTACTAAATAAGGTCCCCTCAAAATCCATCCCCAAGATTCCATATGAGATGTGGACAGGAAGGAAACCTAGTCTTAAGCATGTTAAGATTTGGTGATTTCCAGTTTATGTGAAAAGGTTTCAAAATGATAAGCTTGGGACAAGATCTGATAAGTGCACGTTTATGGGATATCCTAAAGAAAGTTTAGGATTATATTTTTACAATTTTACTGAGCAAAAGGTGTTTGCTGCGAAACACGATGCCTTCTTGTAAAAAGAGTTTATCCTTGAAGGGGCTAGTGGGAGGAAAATAGATCTTAAAGAAATTCAAGAACCATAAACCACTACAAATCAAGTGTATGAAGCTGTCCAAGTAGAGACACCTTCTATACAACACCCTATTCGTAAATCTGGAAGAGTACCGAAGATACTTGAAAGGTATAGATTCGTCATAGAGGATGGCGATAAGATACACATCATGAATGATGCTGATTTATTAAATTACGAACAAGCTATGAGTAGTAAAGACTCAGAGAAATGGCAAGAAGCCATGAAATTCGAGATGAACTTTAGTTTCATCACCTGAGGGCATTAAGCCTATTGGGTGCAAATGGGTTTTAAAAGACAGACTGGAGCGGACGGTAAGGTAGAGACCTAAAACGCTCGACTGGTTGTAAAGGGTTTCAAACAAAGGCAATGTGTTGACTATGATGAAACTTTCTTGCCAGTAGCAATGCTCAAGTCCATTCAGATTTTGCTTGCAATTGCAACTTACTATGACTACGAAATCTAGCAGATGGACGCAAAATGGCCTTCCTCAATGGGAACCTCGAGGAGGATGTGTATATGACACAACTAGAGGGATTTATTTCAATGGTTGGAACATATCAAGTCTGTAAGCTGCAACGATCCATTTATAGATTTAAGCAAGCATCTCGAAGGTGGAACATCCGTTTTGATGAGATAATCAAAGAGTTTGATTTTATCAAAAATGAGGATGAACCATATGTGTATAAGAAGGTTAGTGGGAGCGCTGTATCATTCTTTGTATTATATGTTGATGATATATTACTGATAGGAAATGATATTTCTATGCTATAGTTGATCAAAATTTGGTTATCTAAACACTTCTCTATAAAAGACTTGGGAGAAACATCCTATATTTTGGGGATAATGATCTATAGAGATAGATCTAAAAGGATGCTTGGCTTGTCCCAAGGAACGTACATTGACTCAATGCTAAAGAGGTTTAGCATGGAAGATTCCAAAAAAAGTATCATGCCGATGAGCCATGGAATACATCTATCAAAGAAACAGGCCTCAAAGACACCTGAGGAGAGAAACCGTATGAGTAAGATTCACTATGCTTCAACAATAAGATCTGTCATGTACGGTATGATATGTACTAGACCTAATGTCGCTCATGCACTTAGTGTAACGAGCAGATATCAGTCGAATCCTGAATAATAACACTGGAAGGCAGTGAAAAATATCCTAAAGTACTTAAGAAGAACTAAGGATGTATTTCTTGTCTACGGTGGGTTTGAATTAAAATTAGAGGGCTACACAGACTTAGGTTTTCAAATGGACCAAGATTACACTAAATCCATTTCGGGGTATGTGTTTACCTTAAACGGTGGCGCAGTGAGTTGGAAGAGTTCCAAGTAGCAAACATTTGCTGATTCAGTGACAGAGGCAGATTACATAGCTGCAAGTGAAGCTGCAAAGGAAGCTGTTATGATGAAGAAGTTCATAACTGAACTTGGTGTGGTTCTTAGCATTAAAGGAGTAGTACCTTTATTCTGTGACAACACCGGAGCTATTGCACAGGCTAAGGAACCCAAGTCTTATCAGAAATCCAAACACGTGTTGCGGCGGTTTCATTTGATTAGAGAAATCATTGAAAGAGGTGATGTCACCTTGGAGCGTGTGGACTTTTAAGACAACATTGTAGATCCATTTACTAAAGGTTTAACACAACAGCAGTTTGATCGTCACTTAGAGAAGATGGGTATGAGATACCATGGCGATTGGCTTTGGTGCAAGTGGGAGATTGAAAGTAGTATGCACACAAGCCAATCATGTATAATGATAAAGAATATACTTTTTAACAATCTTATTCATTTATTAATAAAAGTATTATTTAAATAAAGACATTAAATTTCTCTATATGGTGCTGTTTTATAATATGTGATAAACCCATAGTTTTAAGCAATGCTTTTAGAATCATAATGATGATCATGCTAATGAGATCTAAATTCTTAGATAGCTTAAAACTAAAATAGTTTCCAATCGTTGGATTACTAAAAAGGGGATTAGTGAATCCAAATAGATTGGTACATACGTTGCTTGCTCATTGGATAAGGATGATCGATCTCATAATCATTTGTGTAGAGACACTAAAGCAAGTTTGTAGATGCTTATTGGAGAATAAGTTCACTGAACGTGGCTCGCTAAGGAATACCTAATGGAGTTTTACTTGCCTATCAATAGTAATTTCTTAAATGATAGTAGTACAAATAATCCTTAGACTTGAGATCATCATAGTATCTTGTGTATGATTAGTTATATTTTAACATATCCCTTAAGACCTTAAGGGTATATCAAAGGGTATGCTTAGCTGTAATAATTTATACATAGAGACAATAAATGATTAATAAAGAATCGACCACTTCTAGTAAAAGAATAGAATATCCTATGTGATTCAATAAATGACAACTCAGTAGTCCTTGGCCAAGGCAGAATGAAATTAGAAAGGAGTTTCTAATTTGCATTATTTGGAGTTGTGTATTTTAGAATCGAAATATATAATTAAATAAAATAAGACTTGATAGTAAATTCATGTCTTATATTTAGTTGGGACATTGTATGGTGGAAGGAATGAATTGTACGGTAATTATTTACTCACAGGTTCTTTTACGATTAATGTTGAAATTTATATTATCTAGAAAGTCGATGATCGCTAAGGAGGTTTACCCTTATTGTAGAATAAATATTATTTATTTAAATGAATTATTAGTTTAATTTATTTATTTAAATAAGATTAGAAATTTTCTAATTGATTTATTCACAACCGGTTTAATATGGAGAACTTAAACGGTCACACCATAAAAGGAAGAATATTTATTAAAGAAGCTAATGGCATAATCGTAATAATAAGTTACGTATGTTTAATTTAATCTATGGTGATAAAATAAATTAAATAGCTTAATATTTATTATTTAATATTTTAGAAATATTAAATATAAATTAATAAGAGGAGTCTTATTATAATAATTATTATTATTTAATTCCTAAAGGAGTTTGGAAATTAATTAATAAGATACTCTCTCTCTAATATATTCCTAATAAGATTAGGTGGCTAATTAATTAAAGGAGTTTAATTATTCCCAAAAGAATTGGGAAGCCTAATTAATTAAAAGATTTAATTAATTAATATGAAATCCTATGCCTAAATGGTTTAGGAAGGTTGCCTATATCTATAAATAAGAAAGTCTTATTATAGAACAAGGTGAACACACTACACACTATTCTAATAGTTGGGAGAGTATACACATTCTATAGAGATAGAATTAGGATTTAGCCAAACACCCACCTTCTTGAATAATTCTTCTTCCTAGGTGGATCACCTCTAGAGGCCAAAAACTTGGGTGGCTAACGTTGATTAAAGGAAGGAATCAATCCCGGAGAACTCAAGGAGATCACGAAGGATTTGGAGTTGAACTCGTACCTGTGGAAGCTTAGTTCTACAAGGGTATAATTCTATAATTTCTTCTCTTTCGTTTAATTAATAATTGTGCATAAAAGATGATCCGGGTATAAGATTTATAAAAAATTTAAAATTAGTTTTTACCATACTTTCACTACTTTGATTATTACAAACCTAACAGTGACATCAGAGCTAAACCTTTATGCTAGTTATTAATTGTTTTGATTCCATATATGTATGGGTATGTGTTTGGAGCAATTTATTAGGCATAATTTGTTGTATGTAATCTTATTTTCTGGAGGAAAAAGTTAAAAATTGCGAATCTGAAATTCCAGATTTCGCCATGGCGTGGGGCGCCCCGGACCTACAGAAAAAATTTTGATTTTAATTTTGTGCAATTTTTTAAAAATGAAATAAAAGAGTTTATTTTATTTGATTACATACAAATTTTTATTTCCCATTAAATGATATCGATGCATATGTGGAATGGATTTATTATTCATGAGATGAATGTTATTTATGGGTTTGATTATGGACTATAGATCAATGAGATTAGATTTTATTTTAGTTGAATGCTTGAATGTATGAGTTTTATTAAATGGTGTCTGCGTACCTCGTCTTCTCTAATTTTTCTTTATGTAAATTCTATATCCCTCCTATATACTTCCCCTTGACTATTGATCAAGGTTTCTATTTAATGTAAATAGTTTATGTAATAGGATTAGTTAGAATTATCTTGAAGAATTGGATACCAAAGAGCAAGGAGCGCAGGAAGATCCGTTTGTAATGGAGCCCGGAATTTAAATGTAATAGTTATATTTAAATTTAATTTTTTCACTCTTAGGTTTGACCTTTCAGTTCACTTGATGACTCGAGTGAACCAAACTAGAATAAAAATCCATAATCAATCCGGGTAGAATATAGTATTCTATATGCATGCTTCTACTATATATATATATATAAATATTATGCAATATGCTTCGCATGTTAATTAATATGACGCGTATTTTATAGATATGTGCATGCGCGCTAAACAAGATGAGACAACTAATAACAAATCCCTCAAAGAAATTATATTAAGTTGTAACGTTCAAAGATATTTTGAATATCGAATGTCGCCTTCTAGCATGATAAAACAATAAAGTATTTAATATTTAATATGAGTTTGTTGTGCACACACAAGGCAAGTATTAAATATTTAAGATGTTTTATTACATTAAATGTTTGTAATGGAATTGAACATTACCGCTTTGTTGTGCACACACAAGGGCTATAGTTTTCTCTTCACTTATATGGAAATGCTGGGTCTGACTTAACTTAAATCATTTTAGTTCGGATGACACACATTTGACCATTATGATCTAAGAGACAAAATACAAGGAATTACATGATGATGTAATTGACAAGAGTTGTCTACCTATTTATTTATATATAGTTTGTTGTGCACACACAAGACTATATACATTTGAAATGAGATCTTTATTCTCATTAGCAAATCTTTAATTAGATTTGTCGAACTATATATTATGAGGGTAATATAGTTTGAAGAAAATAGTGGGAGATACCAATTTAAAATAAAAACCTAATTTATTTTGGTAATTAATTAAATGAATGTTTGCTAAAATGTTGTTATATTTCACATGTAGAATTTAAAAAATGTCACACTCACTATCATCGCGTAGCATACTTGATGCTAACAAATTAATTGGCCTGAATTACACGGACTGTTTAAGGAATTTAAGAATTTTTCTCACTGCTGAAAAAAATTCCTATGACCAAAATTCGTCCATCCCTGTAACTGTTGCTGAAGAAGCCTCTAAGGAAGAGATTGCTACTTTTAAGAAGTGGCAAGATGACGCATCTGTGGCTCAATGCATCATGCTCGCATCCATGAGTAACGAGCTTCAGCGTCAGCATGAAACTATGGATGCTCTTGCTATATTGTTGCACCTCCAATAGTTGTATGGTGAGCAAAGTAGGACTGCTAGATATAAGATATCTAAGGAGCTCTTCCGATCTCGGATGACCAAGGGCACTATCGTTGAGACTCATGTCCTAAAGATAATCAATTTGATTGAACATCTTGAATAACTTGGGTTCATCATGGATGGGGAGTTAAGTCAAGATTTGATCTTGCAGTCACTCCCAGATACCTTATCACAATTTATTGTGAATTTCCATATGAATAAGTTAGATGTCAGCTTGCCTGAATTACTTAATATGTTAAAAACTGTTGAAGGACACTTCCCATCCAAGAAGAACCAAGTCTTACTAGTGGATGATTCTTCCAAGAAAAGGAAGAGGCCCAAGGTATCTTCTGAAAAGAAGAAAACCAAGAAAGCTAAGGGCTGGGCGAAAGTCAAGGATCAAAAGAAACCTGATCCAGCTAGCAAAGGAATGTGCTTCTATTGCAATGAGTCGGGTAAGTTTTCATAGCAGAATGTACCAAGCCTTTGCGAGAAGATCTCAAAAAGTACAAATAAAAGTCTGAAAAGAAGAAAGAATATATAGATTACAAGAAGTCTCGTAGGAAGGAAATAGGTTGTCGATGCCGGGAAATTTCGATTCCTAATTTTTGTTACTTTATTTCTACCTTTTATTATTTCGCTAGATTAATCAATTTATTTAATGCGTACGTTTTTAGGAAAAGACCAACATAAATGGCAACTATTTAAAAATTTTGATTTTAATGATTGGGTCGAATTAGACAGAGTAGCCAGTTGGTATAATTTACAATGGATGTACCAACTCATCCAGAATTTGAAGGTTTTCACAATATGGCCCAATATGTGACTCCGTTTAATTGGCCTGAATCCTGATATTCATGAAATTTGGGGCTTGATTAAAAGGGAGGAAGGTGTTAGTCACCCCCCGACTTCCGTGAAAACACGGTTACGTGACACCCCCAGAATAGGTCCAGTCAACCCAACCCATTCTGAGTCGCCAAATACATGGTACAGAATTCAAATACAAACTTTATATCACACGGTCGTGTAAAATACGACCACACAACTGTGAGTGTCAATACAAATATATACAAAATATTAACATTCAAACTAAGTCCTCATTACAATTATTATCACACTATTTATCAGAAATAGTGAGGACTACTACTGCTCTAACTCGGACCATCACTCTGTCCCCCGACTAGTTCCCGCAACATTCTCATTTTTTGAAGAGGACAATAGATGAAAAGGGTGAGCTCAACTATCCCAGTAAAGAATATTATGACTAAGATAATAGAAAATAAATTATCGTTAGCCTTCAATAAATCAGATAAAATATTATTGACAACAAGTTTTAGATCAATATTCACAGCGAAAATAACCGTTCATCATCAATTTTTTATTCCTGTAACATCAATCAATATACATTTCAAATCAAATATTCATCTTTGCACTATAGGCCAAAGATATTCATTTGTATCATCAGTGGTCATGTTCATCTCAACACCTGTCATCTTTGCACTACGGCCAAACATATTCATCAGGTAATCATTCATCTTTGCTCTACAGGCCAAAGATATTCAGTTATATCACCACTTAGGACTGAGGATGATGAAAAATAATATAAATAACAAATCTAGTGAAATAAAGGATAAGATTAAGGATTCGTATTTTAGTTTATTCAAGTTCAAGAATATTCCATAATAATACTTTGTGGAGCAAAATTCAAGAATGAAGCTCAAAATTTATATCCGATCAAAGATAGTAACTATAATAGACAATTTGGACAAACAGAAGAAATGTTAATTTTTCGTGAATAGTGCCGTATACGTGAATAGTAACCCCGACGAAAAAAGTAAGAATTTCATAATAAAATCCATGTCAATATTTTGGTATAATGATATTAAAAAGAATAACATCATTTACGAAAGAAAATAACATCCCTTACCTCAAAAGAATAATACTTCTGACTTGAGTATCGGATATAATACTGAAGAAAATTTGCACTGAATAGTAACACTCAAAGTATCTAAATACTCACAAAAATACGCTCGATATTATATAGAGAGAACTTCTGATTCTGGTGTGATTTTCAATTCTAACCTAAGCACCCTATTTATAGGAAAATCTTAGGATGACAAAGTAGATTTTTTTAATAAAATAATATTTTATTTTTAAAAATTCCAGCCGCCTCATGACCAAAAAAAAAAAGCCATCAGCCACCAACCAAAAGTGGGGCCCACCATTTAAAAAAAACATTAATTTTCTAAAACTTCAATAATTCATAAGAAATAGCCCGTTTATCAGAAAAATACAAATTCTATATCCTTCTATAGGAAATTTAATTCTCTACAACTTTGTAGAACAGAGTTTTTCCAAATTCCCAACATAAATTATCCGAAATCCATAAACAGATGATTTTCTACACCAAAATACTGATAAAAACACATCATCACTAATTCCTTCTCTTATATTCACAAAATAAATATTTTCTTACCATATAAATCAATAATTAATTATTTACAAATAATATTACAGAACTACAATATTGACAACTAGGTCGTTCCCAGAAAAGAGGGGGCCTTTCGATAAGGACTTCTCCTTACTGGCGCGCAATTAAAAACCCCTCCTAGACAGAACTTCCTTAGACATTGTCAATAATGCTATCTAATAATATTATTCAAATAATATGAATTATTGAGTTGATAATGTGAAATACTGTGCAGTGACAATTATTGAATCAATAATACAAAATATCAACTATAGCCATTATTGAATCAATCATATAAAATAGCAACGTAGCAATTATTGAGTCAATAAAATATCAATGTAATAATTATTGAGTCAATAATATAAAATATCAACGTAGCAATTATTGAGTCAATAATATAAAATATTGAACAGTAATTACTGTAACAATAATTGAGTAAGTGCCTTCTCACGTAAGAATCAATAATTCGAAATACTGTGCAATACCGTGTGCTACTGTGCAACACCGCGTATTACTGTATTTTAACCACCGGGTATTTCAACAGTACTAACGGTAACAACTACGCCGTTATTTTATAAAAAGGTTATTTCTATCGCTTTCTATATCCGACAGTTATTCCGTTGTGGGGCCCACAAATAGCTACGTCGTCGTACGAATATTCCCCGACAACAAGAATATTCCACGACCAAACGAATATTCCCTGACAACAAGAATATTTTATAACCACTTACTCATTTTAAAATATTTGCACATTTCACCCATAACTTTTCACATTTATCAAATCAACACCTTACTATTTTGAAATAATATATAAAGAAAATTAAATCTTTATTCATAAAAGTTGGGGTCTTACAGTTACCGCATCTTGTTGATTTTCCTAAGCATAAAGTGTGTGCGAGTGTGTGAAAGCTTTTAATTTTATTTGATTAGTGCTTAGTGCCTTGATTTTTAAGGGTTACTTTAAGCCTTATTTTAGCCTACGAATGACATTATTTTGAAAGTAGTGTTGTATCTCTTTGGACCTATGCACGAATGATTTGATTTTAAGAATAATTCAGTTTTAGATAAAATATAATGAAGTGACATTTTTGAAAACAAGGCTTTTAAATCTTTCTCCAAATAGGAATCAAGGACATTTGATACTTCTAGATATTAATCCTAATTTTATCTATCCCCGAAGCACTTTATTTTTATACAAGATCTTTGTTGTTTTGATTTGAAATCATTTTTGGTGATAATGTATGAAAGAAAGCATAAAAAAGGGTCGGAGCATCTCCGGGCATGAAAGCTATCTTGATGACTCGAACACCCATAATCATCATTTTTCACTATCAAAGGACTTTAAATCTAATCATTCGGGACAAGGCCCTCAAAGTCGTTTTAAGGTCCAATATTACATGTACATTGATTTGTGCATCTTAATCTTACATTGAAACAAATAAGTCCATTATGGGAATCTAATCGAGATTCGATCAGTGGATCTCAACCATAGGATTTCTAGGCTCACATTAATATGCTTGAACTTATTTATTAAATGTATCCTAAACCTGATATTAGGTGATTCATCGATTGGAATTCCTATCACGAGTTGTTAGGACCCCTTCACCTTTAGATATAGATCTAAGGCTCTACGGAGTGACCAGGACCGATCAAAAACATTTAAACGACTAGATTTATCCTAGATCTAAGCCGATCTAGCTTGGGGGTTTAAGATTTGAAGCTTATGAACCTATTAAGTGCTAGATCCGGCTAGATCTAGGTAATTATAGTCAATGGACTTGGTTTCTAACTATATATATACGAAATAAACGTTCAAGTAGATCAATCTACTAACTAATATACAATATATGCACAAACAACAAGTCTAACTATAAATAAACACTGTGTTTAAATAGATCTATAGTTATAACAAGATTTACAATTGAAATAACCAAAGATTTGACTTTTCACCTTGGGGGATGATGATACAAGCCTCCCGGGACACAAATCTATGCTCTATAACTCAAAGTGAATAAGATGTATGATATATGTGAAAGATTTAATCAAAATCTAGTGTTAGAATATCAAACTAGAGCCTTTCTCTCTCTAGATCTGAGTTTCTCTCTCTAACTTCTTCTTCTTCTTTTAAATGAGTTGCTGGCTACCTGATGTAGGCCTTGGGGCCATCTATAGTTGTAACTGCAGCTAGGCCCTATGGGCCTCGCCGTCTCGAAGTTTGTTCCTTTAGTCGTTAATTCGAGAAAAGTTGAGCTCCGTACTCGAATGTCCCAGAAAGCTTCTACGGAAGGCTGCGTAATGAGGTTGATTCTAACTGATTCGGAGTCCAAAAAGATAATGCAATTAGCTGAAAGGTATCTTCTGGTTCCTGAGGTTGTCAGATGGCTTGTCTCAGACAACTCGCAGTTCGGGGGTTGCTGTGGTGGCTTCTTATGGCCGCATCCTCAGCTTTTCGATCCTCGTTCGGACCATGTGGTGCTTTGGTGCCACTGCCCTTTGATTTCCCTTAGGGTTATCTCTGGGGTGAACTTATTTCTCTACCTCTCCTAGGGGTTGTCTTCGAGGTAAAATTACGATTTTACCCTCCTATAAGGTTAGTCCAAGGAAAATAAAACTTCAAGTGTCTACAGAGGTCTAGTGGCTGACAGTTCGTGGAGTGACTCTTATGATGATACCAGCTTAGACTTAAGTGATTATGAAGAGCCACAAGTATCCAACCTGTACTTGATGGTCATAGAGGAAAAGTCCAACGCAACCACTGATCGTCGAGAAATCGACATCAGTGAGGTATTTGACTTCAACTCTTCTGATGTTAGTATGGATGATCTTAGGTTTGTCTGGCATGATATTACATCTGAATAACATAGATACATTAAGTTGTTCAGGGTTCTATCAAAGATTATTCTCTTCTTCAAGAGGAGAAAGTACAAGTGCAAGTAGAATTGGAAACTACTCTACGAAGCACTGCCTCTCTATCTAAGCTTAAAATTGAGAATAAGGATTTGAGAAAGATAATTGATACTAATACTTTGAGAGAATTTGTTCTTAACTCTGAAATAGAGGAACTAGAAAAGACAATCTCTATATGGAACCGATCTTTCTCATCTATGGACTCACTGATCACAAGTCAGAGAGTTGCTTCTGACATATCAGGATTGGGATTTGAAGGTTTATCTTCATCCGATTTGAGTATGGTAAAATCATTGGAAACCAACAAAAACAGTGCTTCTTCCTCCCATAGAAGTATTATGTTTATGAGAACCAAAGAGACTGTTGAGCATACCATTTATTACTAACCAATCTCTCTACTGACCAGATTGTTGTCCCAAAGGATAATAGGTCATATAGTGGTTTAGGTTTTGTAAAATCATAAAGTAAAATCAAATCTACGACCATGCCTAGAAGAGTCTTAGAGGTTGGAAACAAATCTACGAGTCAACCTAGAATCAATCATAGAACTGGTTCTTACTCTACAAAAGGTCAAAATCGTAGAACTGTATGGATGCAGGGAAGTGAATCAGGAAGAAAGTAACATCGACCATAGAAGTTTCAAGTGAGAAGATATCCATACACACACTCACACATGCAATATATAAATTGTTATAAATGTCATAAATATGGACATAAAACTATTAATTGTTATTTCGAGCATACTACATATTTTAAACCCAAGATTAGGCAAGTTTTGATTCCCAAGGTAACTAACATTGTAGGACCCAAGACAGTATGGGTACCAAAATAAAAAATGATTGTCCATGTAGGTACCAAGGTCAATTGAATCCGTTTGGTATCTTAATAGTGGGTGCTCAAGTCATTTGACTAGCAATACAGCTCTTCTATAAGATTTTAAAGACAAAGATGGTCCAGTAGTTATCTTTGTAGATAAAAACTCTGGTAAAACCAGATGCTATGGCTCTATAGGAAAAGGAGCTGTTTCTTTTATTAAGGTAGCCTATGTTGATGGACTAAAGCACAATCTGCTAAGTATAAGTCTGCTATGTAGCAAAGGACGTCAAGTCATCTTCCTCAACAACCAGTGTCAAGTTCGAGATTCGGAAACCAACTCTGTAAAGCTGACTGGATTAAGAGAAGGAAATGTTTATGTGATGAATATCTCTGAAGCAAGTTCCTCAGTATCAGCTTGCTTCTTCTCAAAAGCTTTAGAAGACGTAAGTTGGTTATGGGATAGGAAACTATCTCACCTAAACTTCAAGAACATGTCAAAGCTAGCATCAAAGGATCTGGTCAGAGGTCTACCCAAACTGAACTTTGTCAAGAAAATGCCTTGTAAAGCCTGTCAGCTAGGAAAGCAGACTAAGAGCTCATTCAAAAGCAAGATGGTTAACTCGAATGAAAAGCTGCTACAACTTCTTCATATGGATCTTTTTGGGCCTATTCCAACAGCTAGTCTTAGGGGTAAAAGATACTCATTGGTAATAGAAGATGACTATACCAGGTTCACATGGGTATTCTTCTTAAGTTCAAAAGACGAGACCAGCACTCAAGTGATCAAATTCTTTAAGGTAGTATATAAATGAGAAGGGCGAAAAGATAAAAGCTATAAGGAGTGATCATGGTAGAGAGTTCATTTATTCTGAAGTAAATCAGTTCTGTGAAGGCAATGACATTCAACATAATTTCTTAGCATCTCGAACTCCACAACAAAATGGAGTAGCTGAAAGGAATAATAGAACACTGATTAAAGTAGGAAGAACTCTTCTAGCAATAGCTAGACTACCAGAGTATTTCTAGGCAAAAGCTATTAGTATTGCGTGCTATACTCAGAATAGATCCTTGATCCACACTATGATCAAAAAGATGCCCTATGAGCTATGGAAAGGAAGAAAGCCAAACATCATCTACTTTCGCGCCTTTGGTTGTGCATGTTACATCCTCAATAATTGGAAAAGATATCTGACCAAATTTTAGCCTAAATCAGATGAAGGAATCTTTCTTGGATACTTTATGGAATGCAAAGCCTATAATGTTTTCACCAAGAATACTTTGATAGTAGAAGAGTCTATTCATATTTCATTTGATGAGTCTGATGAAGGTAAACTAAGCAAGACAACTCAAATTGAAGAAGTCGTAGATTCTGAGCCTCAAATAGCAGAGAATCCTATGATCAATGCAACTGAAGAAGTTTTGCCAGACCCTACGATCGTAGTATCAGATAAAGAAATTATAGAGTCTCAAATTCCAAATACCGAAACTCTGGAACCAACGAAAGTGCAGAATAAGAACCAAATCTTAATGAGCTTCGACAAGAGGGCACAAGAACTGACATTCCATCCGGATCCAAATGGGCAAGAGATCACACTAAAAATCTAATCATTGGAGATCCAAGTGCACGTGTCAGGACCAGATTAGCCACTCAAAATGAAAGTTTCTATCTAAGCTTCCTTTCACAGATTGAGCCAAAGAAGATTAAAGAAGCTCTAAAAGAATCAAACCGGATCGAGGCTATACAAGAAGAGCTAAACCAGTTTGAAAGAAATAAGGTTTGGAGGTTGGTTCCTAGACCAAAAGAGTATCCAGTTATCGGCACAAAATGGGTCTTTAGGAAAAAATGGATGAAGCTGGTGTGATCACAAGGAATAAGGCAAGGCCAGTGGCGAAAGGATATTCTTAGGAAGAATGAATTGATTATGATGAAACTTGCGCACCTATTGCAAGACTCAAAGCCATTAAGATGTTCCTAGCCTATGCAGCTCACATGTGATTCAAGGTTTTTCAAATGGATGTCAAAAGTGCATTCCTCAATGGTGAACTTCAAGAAGAAGTCTACATCGAACAACCACCAGGTTTTATCAATCCTACTTTTCCAAATTATGTCTTTAGACTTGATAAAGCACTATATGGTTTGAAGCAAGCACCTAGAGCATGGTATGAAACACTAATTAATTATCTTGCTAAAAATGGATTCACTAGAGGAAGAGTTGGTACAAATCTATTTCTTAGGAAGCATAAGGATAAAATTTTATTAATTCAAATATATGTTGATGATATCATATTTGGCTCTACTAATGAAAAATATTATGAGAGATTTGCCAAGTTAATGCAGAATAAATTTTAGATGAGTATGATGGGTGAGCTTAACTTTTTCCTTAGACTTCAAGTCAAGAAATCTGATGAAGGAATCTTTATCAATCAAGCCATGTACATCAAAGATCTTCTTAAGAAGTTTGTCTTAGAGTCAACAACCCCATGAAAACTCCAATGGCATCTGCCACCAAACTTGACAAGGATGAAAAAGGTAAAAGTAATGATATCACAAAATATAGAGGTATGATTGGATCTCTCTTGTATTTGACTGCTAGTAGACCAGATATCATGTTCTCAACCTACATTTGTGCTAAATTTCAAGCTAATCCTAAGGAATCACATCTAATAGCTGTAAAAAAGGATTTTTAGACATCTCAAGAGCACTCCATATTTGGTCTTATGGTATCCCAAGAAGTATCCCTTTGTTCAAATAGGATATTCAGATGCAAATTTTGCAAGATGCAAGATTGACAGGAAAAGCACTAGTGGGACGTGTTAGTTACTAGGAAATAGACTTATCTCATGGTTTAGTAAAAAGTAAAACTTTGTGTCAACTTATAATGCAGAAGATGAATATATTGCATCTGGTAGTTGCTGTGTTCAAATCTTATGGATGAAAAAATAACTTGCTGATTATGGGTTTAATTTCAAGTTTATTCTTATTTTCTGTGGTAATACTAATGCCATCTCAATCACTCATAATCATGTCATGCATCTAGAAATAAACATATAGTTATCAGATATCACTTTATTAGAGATCATGTTCATAATAGAGATATCTCCTTAAATTTTATTTCAACTGATGATCAGCTAGCAGATGTATTTACTAAGCCTCTAGATGAATCTAGATTTAATAATTTAATAAGTGAGTTAGGAATGTTAAATTTGCATCCATAATACCATATTTCTAGATGTTGTTACCTAGTACATGGAAGAGAAATCGTAGAACTAAAAATACATTCAATGATCATAAAGTGGAAATAGTTCGCAAAGTAGAAAGCTTATCGTAGAATGGAAAGAAATACTCTACGGAGAATTATCGTAAAGGCGGTCAAAATAAAAAGTTACATGGTGCTCACGATCAGAAGAGCAAGTGAGAAATAAAGTTACTGTTTCACAACTATAATATCGCAGAACTGAAACGACGTGGAGTCTATCACATCCTGGCACGTGTCCCACTTCACAAAAAGAAGAGGGAAGTTATATTAAATATTTTCAAATTCAATTTTTGACCTTTACGCCTCATTTTAAAATCTGAATCCTAAAATTTTCAAAGTCTCGAAAAACTTTTGAACCCTAGCTCTTAAAATCATCAGAAAACTTAATCACTTGTGTAATATCTTTTTCAGCTCTATTCAAATGGCAAATTTCCAAATTGTGGCGGGTATTCAACTATGCTCTGATCAGTTCGTTGCTCAAGAAAAGAAAATCAGAGATATTCTTAACCTTGTCGAGAAGACCAGGTTCTCTGAGTGCCCTGAACTCCAACAACAAGAATTATTCAGACCTCATCATGGAATTTTATCTCAACACTGTGTTTAAGGATGGTGTGTTAACAGCCAAAGCCAAATGAGTCACTATTCAGATGGGAGTTGCTGAAATCAATGCATGTCTAGGTTTTCAGAATAAAGGTTGCACATCACTGGATAAAGTTAATTTTAAGGAAGGACTAACTCTAATGGGTCACAAGAAGAACCCACAACTAAAAGGGCTGAAGAAGAAGGAATTCCCTCAAGAATATGAGTTTCTTACTGAAATTATGGGAAAGTGTATTATCTATAAAGACACTGCTCATGATTCAGTAAGTGAGCTACAACTAAAGTTTATGACTATTATTTTTCAGTCAAAGAAAATCAATTTTGGTGTTATATTCGTAACTTGGTTGGGAAAATGGGTTGATGATTTTGAAAATCAAAGGCGTCAGGAAAATCTGCTCCAAAAATGTTTCATGGGAGGCTATTGAGCATTATATTGAAGAAAAGTTTGCAAAACAGAATTACAGAGGATGAAGGAGTCCCTCTAAATGCCAACAAAAAGATCACCCCCAAGCTGTTTGAAAACTGGAAGAGAAATCCTCTGGAAAACATGAGGTCCAAATAGTCTGAAGGTGGTAGTGAAAGAACAATCATTGAAGTTTAGAAGCTAGTAAAGCCAAAGGAAAAGGAAGGTGGATGTAATTGAAGAAGAAGAAGGTTCTCAAGAACTGCGCTCCGACCTCGACCCCAGGTCAGGCAGGACTACCCGTTGAGTTTAAGCATATCAATAAGCGGTACTGGGACCCCCATGCCCAGCCCTCAGAGCTAATCCTTTTCCCGAGGCTTGCTTTGAGCACTCTAATTTCTTTAAAGTAATAGCGCCGGAGGCACTACCGGGCCAAACATCTTTCCATTAAGCCAACGCATCGGCATAGGCCGCCAACGAAGTTGCTCCTCAAGTTCGTAAAACTCCTGACTCTATTATCAATAAACAGAAGAAAAAAAATGAAGATGACAGAGAAAAAAGTGAAAATCTCAAAGCAAGAAAAGGATTCAGAAGATGTAAACACTCCTTTATCCAAGATAATCCCAAGGAGAAAAAGAAAAACCCAAAAGAAAAAAGCTCTGGTTCAATTGGAAGAACAAGAAGGAGAATCTATGCCCCCTCCGATTATAAAGGATGGAGAAGAGGAAGCTGAAGACCAACAATTTATGCTGATCAGAAAGAATTGAGGAAAAAGAAAATCAAACTACTTTGGTCTAAGAATGGATGTAATTCTTACTGAACAAGGTTCCACGCCTGAAATTTAACATAATGAGAAATTAATGGCTGAGACGGTTATAGTGCCTGAGCCACAAACTGAAGAAGAATTAGCTAAGAAGGTCCTCACACCTGAGCCACAGACTATAGAGGAAATTATGAAGATAAATGAGATAGAGCTCATTAATGATAATATTATTCAAACATTGAAAGATATAAGCTCTGTGCCTATGGAGAAGAAGAAGAAGAAAATCAAATTGAGCCAAATGATTGAGAATGCTGATAGAAGGCAGAAAAAGACTTAGAGCTTGGAAGCAGAATAGAAAAGGAAAAAGGTAGAATCTAAGCAGAAAAAGAGAGAAGAGAAGAGAAAAAAAAGAGAGCTAAAAACCAAAAATAAGGACGATTCAACTCAATGATTGACCCATTCTTCAGATGCTTCTATACGATTGACCCTTGTCATCTCCAATATTGTAGAGGATGCAACCAAGGGTTTTGACCTTGCAATCATAAATCTAGAGGATCCTACCTTTGAGGGGGAGCAACCAAGGGAATCTCAAATCTCTCCTTCATCTCTTCCGTCCACTTCTCAGCAAGTGCCAGAAGAATCTTAGTTACCTCCACGAATAGCTTATCAACCAGGCATGTGCAGAGTTATTCTTACTGGACGAGAAATTTGAGAAACTGCTCATCTTCTTTTGGATGAATTTGAAGTCGTAGGTGTGACGCCCCAAAATTCAAATACTCATATCTCAAATTCAGTACATCACAATCTAATTCTAATAATTTTGAATGATTCCTTATGAGTTGATCCGGACCCATTTTTTTCTGATCCTTCGATAAAAAGATTCATACTCCAAATTTGGGGGTCAAAAAGTTTTATAAAACTTTCTTGGTGGAAAAAAGATACGCTTGGACCAGAAAAACCCGTGCTCAAAATAAAATATTTTGAAAATCTCATACAACAGAATAATAGAATAATTTATATTGATTTAATATAAATATTCGCGTCCCACGATCTCACAACCATGACTAACTTAAACATAACTTAATACATAATACGAAATAAGTCTTATTACAATATAATAGTAATTCTAAAGAAGAACAAAGCTACACCGTAGCCTTGCCTTTGCCCTTATCCATGCCAGAGGGTTCACATTGTTCTACCTTAACTGAAATGTTTAAGGAAAGCAATAATGAGCAACAAATTTGCTCAACAAGTAATATAGCAATAAGGGTAAGCATAATTATAAAGCTTAATAATATTCAAGGTATGATGTCAAAAGATAACTTAAAAGTTTAAAGAATAATGTTGTAAACAAAGAAATATCAATAGTTCCAAAACTGTCTTTAAATTGTAAACAGAAGGTCATTATAGACCGAAGCATTATCAAAAGGATTCAAAGGTTTCAACGTTTTCCAAAAGATAAAGTTTAATATTGAGCAATCACTAAGGACCAAGAACTCCTGCTAGAATTAACAGTGTTTAACAGATAATCCTATATAAACAAGTACAACAGGTGATCAGCCTTAAGTACCCTACATTATGCATAATATTCACATAATATTTGTGCGCACGTCGGTTCCCCGACAGTTATATAGTTTCCCCTTCAATGAGGGTTGTTCATCTCAGTAGATTTATAAGATTCTGCACCAAAAGCAATTGGTTTGGATCGCTTTCTAATTCATGATATTGGTCTTGATAGTAGTGTGCATACAAGCCAATCATGTATGATGATAAAACACATACTTTGTAAACAATATTATTTATTTATTAATAAAATTATTTATTTATTAAAGGCATTTAATTATCTACATGATGCTATTTTTATATTATGTAAAATAACCCATAGTTTTAAGCAATGCTTGTAGAATCATGATGTTGATCATGTTAATGAGATCTAAATGCTTAGAAAGCTTAAAACTAAAATATTTCCCAATCGTTGGATTACAAAAAAGGGGATTAGTAAATCCGGATAGATTGGTGCATATGTTGCTTGCTCATTGGATGATGATGATTGATCTCATGATCATTTGTGTGGAGACACTAAAGCAAGTATGTAGGTGCTTATTAGAGAATAAGTTCACTGAACGTGACTCGCTATGGAATACCTAATGGAGTTTTACTTGCTTGTCAATAGGAATTGCTTACGTGATAGTAGTACAAGTGATCCTTGGACTTGAGATCATCATAGTATCTTGTATGTAATAAATTATACTTTAACTTATTTCTTAAGACCCTTAGGGTATATCAAAGGGTATGCTTGGGTATAATGAGGTACATATGGAGATAATGAATGATCAATAAAGAATATACCACTTTTATTAAAAGAAGAGATATGTCCTTTGTGATTCGTTAAATGATAACCCAGTAGTCCTTGGCCAAGGCAGAATAAAATTTGAAAGGAGTTTCTAATTTGTATTATTTGGAGTTGTGCATTTTCTAATCGAAATACATATAATTAAATAAAATAAGACTTGACAGTAAATCCATGTCTTATATTTAATTGGGACATTGTATGGTGGAATGATTGAATTGTACGGTAACTATTAACTCACAGGTTCTTTTATGATTAATGTTGAAATCTATATTATTTGGAAAGTCGTTGATCGCTAGGAAGGCTTATCCCTATTGTAGAATAAATGTTATTTATTTAAATAAATTATTAGTTTAATTTATTTATTTAAGTAAGATTAGAATTGTTCTAATTAATTTATTCTTAACCGGTTTAATATGGAGAACCTAAAGGGTCACACCATAAAAGGAAGAATAATTGTTTAAGAAGATAATGACATAATCTTAATAATACATTAAGTGTAATTAATTTAATCTGTGGTGATAGAATAAATTAAATAGCTTAATGTTAATTATTTAATATTTTGGAAATATTAAATATAAATTAATAAGAGGAGTCTTATTAATAGTATTACAATTATTATTATTTTAATTCTAAAGGAGTTTAAGAATTAATTTAATATTAGTACTCTCACTTATTCTTAATGTGATTAGGAGGCAAATTAATTAAAGGAGTTTAATTAATTAATCCCAATATGTTTGGAAGCCTAATTAATTAAAAGAAACCCAATTCTAATTAGATTAGTAGGGTTAACCAATATCTATATAAGAGGAGTCTTATATCAGATATAAAATATACGTAATTTCAAGAGTTGGAGGGTACTGCCTTTCTACAGAGAATAGAAAATAGGGTTTAGCCAACCACCCATCTTCTTGAGCAATTCCTCTTCCTTGGTGGATCACCTCTAGAGGCCAAACACTTGGGTGGCTAACGTTGATCAAAGGAAGGAGCCAATACAGGAGATTCAAGGAGATCAAGGAAAGCAAGGAGTTGAACTCGTACTTGTGGAAGCTAAATTCTACAAGGGTATGATTCTGATTCATCCTTACTTTTCTGTTATTGATAATTGAGCACAAAGTATGATCATGGTGAGGGTTTGTATAAAAAATTTAAAACTTATTTTATCACGCTTCCGCCCTTAATCGTGTAATTTGATTGCAGGTATGCGTAACATACAAACCCAATAGTGGTATCAGAGCTTAACTTTGTGCTAATTATCAATTTTATGATTCCATGTATGAATTGATGTAAGATTGGATCGAATTTTCTGGACAAAAATTAAAATCTGCAGATTCTGCGAAGAACATCCCGGTCGCGCCGCATCCCAGTTCATTCTGGACGCGGGCGCGCCGGCTGCAAATCAGGATCAGTGCACAGCGCTGCCGGGCCGCGTCCCAGTTCATTCTGGGTGTAGGCGCGCCGTCCTGCAGATTTTGAAGAACTTATTTTTTCTTCAATTAACTAAATGGTTTATTTTAATTGATAAAAGTTTAAAATAAAATTTTTTATTTTATCTGAAATATGATTTTAGATTGCTAAAATCTAAAGGAGTTTAATTTGGATTTGGTTTTTGATTAAAATAAATGAGTTTATTTTGTTTCAAAATAAAAATTTATCAAAACTTTTGTCCATTAAATGACATCGATATATATATGGAATGGTTTTATTATTAATGAGATGAATGATTATTTATTGATGCATATATTGATGTGTATGAGAATAAATAGGGGTTGATTATGGACTATTGACCAATGTGATTGGATTTTATTTTAGTTGAATGCTTGAATGAATGGGTTTTATTAAATGGGGTCTGCGTACCTCGTCTTCTCTGATTTTTCTCAATGTAAATTCTTTCTCCCTCCTATGTACTTCTCCTTGACTGCTGATCAAGGTTTTTATTTATTGAAATAGTTTTTTGTAATAGAAATAGTTAGAATCATCTTGAAGAAATTGGAGACCAAGGAGCTAGGAGCACATGGAGACCCGTTTGTATGGAGCCCGAGTTTAAATATAATAGTTACGTTTAAATTTAAATTCTTGCACTCTTAGGTTTGACCTTTTGGTTCACTTGGTGGCTCTAGTGAACCAAACTAGAATAAAAGTTAATAATCAATTCGGGTAGAATATAGTATTCTATATGTACATGCTAAGTATTATATATATATATATATATATATTATATTTTATGCAAACATGCTTTGCATATTTAATAAGATGACGCGTATTTTATATATATATATATGTGCATGTGCACTAAACAAGATGAGACAAATAATAACAAACCCTCAAAGAAATTATATTAAGTCCAAAGCGTTCAAAGATATTTGAAATATCGAACGTCGCCTTCTAGCATGATAAATTAATAAAGTATTAAATATTTAATACGAGTTTGTTGTGCACACACAAGGTGAGTACTGCATTTTTAAGATATTAATTTAATCACATTTGATGCTTATAAAGTTAATTGAACAATATTATTTTGTTGTGCACACACAAGAACAATATTTTACTTTTTTTGAATATATGGAGTGCTAGGATGGACTTAACATAAATTATTTTAGTTCGGATGTGCACACACTTTACCATTATAATTTAAGAGGCAAAATACAAGGAGTCACATATTGATGTGATTGACAAGAGTTGTCTACCTATTTATTTATATATCGTTTGTTGTACACACACAAGGCTATATACATTTGAAATGTGATCCTTAATCTCACCAGCAAATATTTAATTAGATATTGCCGAACTATATAAATGAGGGTAATATAGTTTGAAAAAAATAGTAGGAGATACCAATCTAAAATAAGACCTAAATTTATTTTGGTATATAAAATTAATTAAATAATATTTGCTAAAATGTTATCTTTTCACATGTAGAATTTTAAAAATGTAAAAATTAATTATTTCACTGCGTAACATTCTTGATGCTAATAAACTAACCAGGTAGAATTACACGGACTGGTTAAAAAATCTGAGAATAGTTCTCACTGCTAAAAAGATTTCTTATGTCCTAAATTCACCTGTCCCTGGAACTGTTCCAGAAACAGCCTCTGAGGACGAGATTGCCACTATTGTAAAGTGACAAGATGATGTATCTATCGCTCAATGCATCATGCTCGCATCCATGAATAACGAGCTTCAGCGTCAGCATGAAAACATGGATGCTCCTACTATATTGCTTCACCTCAAGGAGTTGTATGGTGAACAAAGTAGGACTGCAAGATATGAGATATCTAAGGAGCTCTTTCGATCTCGAATGACCGAGGGCACTTCCGTAGCGACTCATGTCCTAAGGGTGATCAATCTAATTGAACGCCTTGGACAACTTGGGTTCGTCATGGATGGGGAGTTGAGTCAAGACTTAGTATTGCAGTCACTCCCTAAGACCTTCTCGCAGTTCGTCATTAATTTCCATATGAATAAGTTAGATGTCAGCTTGTCTGAATTACTTAACATGTTAAAAACTGCAGAAGGTCACTTCCCATCTAAGAAGAACCATGTCTTAATGGTGGATTCTTCCAAGAAAAGGAAGAGGCCCAAGGTATCTTCTGAAAAGAAGAAATCTAAGAAGGCTAAGGGCAAAGTGAACATAAAGGAACAAAAGAAACCTGATCCAGCTAGCAAAGGAATGTGCTTTCATTGCAACGAGCCGGGACATTGGAAAAGGAACTGCAAGAAGTATCTAGCAGAGAAGAAGCTTGGAGAAGCTTCAACTTCCAATCAAGGTTTGTTCATGATTGAAAATATTTTTTTTGAAATTCATAATTCTACTTGGGTATTGGATACCGACTGTGGTTCTCACATATGTAATTGTAGGAATTTCGGCACATAAACATAGCGAAAATTAAATTTTTTTTGAAACCCTAAAACAGGATCCATGCGAAAATATATTAATTTAGAGGTTTAGATTTGTTTTACCGATTATTCAAGCCTGAACGGAGACGATGGTGATTCTGGAACAGCTTCGAATCTTCAACGCAATCCAAAGGAACTGTGTCTCTACAGTATCCACACTAACGTCCCGCGAATCGTCACACGATCTGCAGCAAGGAAAGCTACGATACTAGCCGCTAAGGATCTGGACTTTTAAAATTTTTTTCTCTAGTCTCTCTCTAAGAGCGGCTAGGGTTTTGATATCGATAATACCCTAAACGGCTGATATATCACATATATAGCAATTAAAGGAATTAACCAAAACCTAATCCAATTAGAAAAATAAAATTTGAATTTATATATATATATATATATATATATATATACACAAATTATCCTATTAATTTAAATTCGTAATTTAAATACTATCAATCATATTGATATATTTAAATCCATACAATTTAAATTAATTCCCTTTTAATTACGTTCTAAGTGTGTGACCCTATAGGTTATTATTATGTTAGCAATAATTTTAAAATCATATTATAAAATTATAAACAGTGAGCGGCATCTAGTAATGCATCACTGCTACCCAAATAATAATAAGATCGGTGATTCGATACAACCTTTTCGTGACCAATGTTTTAATGTAATTTAATCCTTTTAACCTTGACATCCTAGATTAAACTCGAGGCATGGAATGTGTCATCCTCTTCATAATTTAATCTGAGTTTTCTTGATCGATGAGTAAACTATATGAAACAAATCACTATTTGAGCATGGACATGCATTTCATAGTCCTACTCAATCAAGAGGCCTATGGATATCACCCCTAATATATAGGAGGGTTAAATTCCATCTAGATCACTCATATTGCTCACACGATTCATGATTTACCCAATAATCACCTTTATTATTCACCCTATTAAAGGTGACTTTTGATGATATCAAAGTACATAAATTCCTGTGTAGTAATATAGTGATTTCAGGTCGGAGGATCATTACATCATTATCACTATGAGAATTGCTTAAGACACTCTGCATAATGCTCCATATAGAATTCTCATGGTGGGTCTGTCCAGTACATTGTTCTCTAACATGTACCTATGCATTGACTCAATATCTCATATATTTATGACCAATGAGATTTAGCCATCAGTCAATCCACATACTAGTCTCAATGTATCATTGTTGTCCCATTAACAATGACACTCGACTAGGGACATTTAAGAGTAATGATACTAATTATAATTATATGATCTCATGTTCAAGTCACATACTTGAAGCCATATAATTTGTATCACTATTCTAAGGACTTTTATTATGTGAACATTTATATAACGCGGTAAATAAAACCATAATAAAATAATTCATTTATTCAATCAAATATAATATCAAAAATATTAAGAAATTACATCAAAGAATTGTCCTCTAAGGCATAAACTCTAACAGTAATGCTATGCAGGGACTGATTAGAAGTAGAAAGCTGAACAAGGATGAGGTTGTCCTACGAGTGAGAAATGGAGAGAAGGTTGCTGCATTAGCTGTAGGCACTTATTGTTAGCAATGCCTACGGGCAAGTGTATTTATTTAAATAACTGTTATTTTGTTCCGAATATAATTAGAAACATTATTTTTATTTTCTTATTAGATATGGAAGGATTTGACATTATAATAAAGAACAACGGTTGTTCTACTTATAAAGACAATGTTTTATATGGCGTTGATAATCTGCGAAATGGACTTTATATACTTGACATGCATGAAAATATACTTCAAATAGAACAAACTAAGAAAAGGAAAAGAGATGATGTTAATTATACCTATATATACTGTAGACTTGGTCATATCAATGAAATAAGATTATCCAAGTTGTATAAGGATGGGCTCTTAGAGCTATCCGATTTTGAATCATATCTAACTTGTGAATCTTGTCTCATGGGTAAAATGACTAAATCTCCTTTTAGTGAAAAAGGAGAAAGAGTTATAAAGTTGTTAGCGTTGGTTCACACAGACGTTTGTGGACCTATGAAAACGAATTCACGGGGAGAGTATTTTTATTTTATTACTTTCACTGATTATAGACACTCCAAATTTTGCTTTCTTTGTACTAACCTTGTAGAAGGGCAAAAACATAATTTTACTTCAGAGACAACCCCGAGATAGGGCAAGAGAGCCGGGTCATCTCGGAGACAACCCCGGGAGTGATGCAAAGGACCAATGATGTCCGAACATACCATGAACCGATCGAGGATCGACAAGCTGCGACAGTGATCACCGAAAACCACCTCAGTAAACCTCGAATGGCGTGCCATGGAGACGAGCCAGCTAACTGATATCTGGACCTGGTGAATATATCTCAGCCACGAGTATCGACTTCCTGAACCCTAATCCAGTTAAAATCGATCTATGCCCTCTACATTCATCAAAGACTGTCCGAAAGGTCGAGCGGCGGACGTCAACTTCTGTCGAACTGGGACCAAAGGACCACTTTCCGAGCTTGTGGGGCCCACTTAACCCAGCCATGACCATAACTACAGCTAGCTGCAACCACATATGCGGCTGCCTCCGGCAGCTTAAAACCCCACACTAGTTCATTTTAGAAGGGAGAGAGAGATAGATTTTAGAGAGAGAATAGACATTCTAGAGAGAGAGGCTTGGGTGGAATACTAAAAGACCAACTTGAAGCTTAATCATCCCATCTAGCACATACTTGAAGCCCCACTAGTGTTCTAAGTTCATCCCGTGAGTTAAAACGCTTGTTCACTCATCCCCCAAGGTGAAATAACGCACTTTCTAGCTTCGGTTCTTTGCAAATATTATTTAAATGATAGATTAATGAAATATTTTGTTTGAAATAGTTAAGCTTGTTGTATTTTAAGAATATTGTGTAGTAGTTGATAGATTTTACGTTTTTATCGATTATATTGTGCTTATTACGTTGTAAATCAACCGCGGAGGCTAGATATATCTAAATCTAAGCCTAATCTAGCCTTTGAGAGGTTATTAAGCATGAAGCTTTAACTCGTGTGCTAGAATGGCTTAGATTCATGGTATATCTATGGATTTATTATTTTAAATGGTCCCGGTTATCCCGTATAACCCTAAATTTATATTTAGAGGTGAAAAGGAGGCTGAAATGTCTTAAACGGTGATTTTAATCGATGAAATCATCTAATATCGAAGCCGTGGACATTATGTATATTTAATATAGTACAAATCATGTGAGCCTAGGAATCCCGATGTTGAGATCCCCGATTGGATCCGACTTGATTCCCACGATGGACCAGGTTTTATGATGTAAACGCTTTAAATAACGTAAATATCGTTGTACATGTAATATTTGGATCTTGAAAATGAATTCAAGGGATTAGTCTCGAGATGTCGGATTCAAGATCCCGTGATAGTGAAAAACTTGATTGCGGGAGCTCGGTTCATCGAGATGGCTTACATGTCCGATGATGATCCGACCCCTTTTTAACGCTTTTGCATGCATATCATCAAAATAATTTCTAATAAAACTGCAAAGAGCTTTTGATAAATAATAAAGCGATTAGGGGTAGATCATGTAATACACGTAAAGAATAAAAGGAAGTATCTAAGTCCTCGATTCCTAGTCGGGCAAAGGATTTGACAATCTTACTTTCTAAAACATCATTTCAATTCATATATCTTGTTAAAAATGAACTTTTCATTAAGTTAAATCCTTCGTACCTAGGCGCGAAACAGGTACAACACTACTTTCAAGTCACCCAAAATAAAGACTTAGGAAAAACTAATAAAACTTGCAAAAATAAAACACACACACACATACACACTTTGTGCATAGAAAATCATTAAGATGCAGTACCGTGCTTGCACGGGAGTCGGGGTGCCAAACACCTTCCCCCCGATTAACCTAGATCTTGAATTCCATGAATCTCGGGTTTCAAGACCAATATTTTGGAGTCACGCATTAGACCATCTTGCGAAAACTAATAAAACTCGGATGAGTTGGTACATCCATTTCCAAAATACCAACTAGCGACTCTGTTTCATTCGGTCCAATCATCAAAATTAAATCAATCTTTTCAAAATCGTCGACACTTATGTCAGTACTAATTTCCTATAAATTCACCCTTTAAAACGGAACCCCAAAGACATAGCGAAACCGAAAGGGTAGAATAATATCAATTTAGGAAATATGGCCATTCCTCCCTTTTCCCCCAGAAAAGAAAGGATGGAAAACAACACCAAAAGGAAAAAAGACTCCCCCTTCAACAAAAAAGGGGTACAAAGAGGATAATTTTTTTTCAGGCATTGATAGGTGGCGACTTTGCTGGGGATCAAGGAGGGCTTAAGCCGCGATCAAACTTTTTGATTTTCATTCTGCATGTGCATTTGTGTGAATGATCTTTGTGTGTGATAATTGTGTCAATCTTTTAGCATTTTATTAGTGCTTCGCACAAGTTATTAGTGCTTCGCACAATGTCATCATATTACATGTGGTGAGGACGTGAATGTATGTTAATGTATGTTGTGTGCTACCTTCATTAGGAGGCAATCCCGTTGGTTGTTTATTACTGGACTCCTCTGGATATTTCCATTGTGAGGCTCAGGAAAGGCACCACTGAGATCCGCTCCAACTGAAAAATGGATGTTTTCATCAAGTAAATTGCGAAGATCTGGGAACCAATTTCAAACAACCCTTGAGAGTAACCCTAAGATAGGTCAACCTCTGATAAAACAAACGCGCGGTGTGCTTCTTTATGCCCTATTTAATCTTCCGTGTATATAAATGACCGTCAACTGAAAAAATGTCATACATACATCTTTCATATCCTGTCATCAATTCGACTAACTCGTTGTATTGTAGGAAAAGATTAAAAAACCATTAAACTGATGCATAGCATAACATACATCCCTGTCCACCAATATCCAGTCTAAACTAGATATCGGTTTTGTACAGATTGGTCCTAGAACCCGATCTCGAGCCAAGAAGGCCCGTTCATCACCGTTCAAGATGGCTGAAGGAAGTTCATCTGAACATACCCCTGTATCTCGAGATGAATTCAAGGAGTTTAAGAAGTAGATGACCGAGATGACGACCCTGTTAAAAGAACAGTGCAAAGTATCTCAAGAATTTAAGCATAATAGTCCGACTGAATCCTCTGTGTAAGGAGACATGAAAGTACCTGAGAAGGAAGGTAATACCCATACGTCCACACCTATCTCTCCACTTGATGTTGAAGTACCTAAGGAGGCCCCGATCTAGAAGACGACACGGAAATCATAGACCTCCGGGAGGACAGAGACACTGGAGACATTAGGAAGAAAATTAGACAGATGGAAGATGCTATTCGGTTTATGAAAGGGACAGGATCCCACGGGAGCATGAATTATTCGGATCTGTGTATTTTCCCAAAAGCGAGATACCCGGATAAGTTTTAAATCCCCTAGTTTGAGAAATAAAACGGACTGGGAGACCCATACACTCACTTGAAAGTCTACATAGGTGAACTTAGAACTTATGCCGAGGATGAGAACCTCCGGATGCAACTGTTTCAGAAGAGCCTTATCGGTGAAGCTCGAACGTGGTACACACGGATAGACAATTCTAAAGTCAGAGGTTGGGAAGATTTGGCCCATGCTTTCCTCAACCAATACAGTTTCCAATCTCAGATGGCACCTGATCGCTACCAGG
Source organism: Panax stipuleanatus (assembly GCA_020205555.1). Classification (NCBI taxonomy): domain Eukaryota; kingdom Viridiplantae; phylum Streptophyta; class Magnoliopsida; order Apiales; family Araliaceae; genus Panax; species Panax stipuleanatus. Next base: position 150,713,018 of record CM035117.1, on the reverse strand, counting down.
TTACCAAAGTCAAAAAGTTGGGCAATGAATCGTTTAGAGAATATGTGCAGTAGTGGAGGCAAATGGCGGCCCAAGTCAACCCACCTATGGATGAGGGTGAGATGGTGATAACCTTCATTGATATACAAGAAGCCCCTTTCTATATGAGAATCCTCTCCGGGTTAGGAAAATCCTTCTTCGAAATGATTAAACACGGGGAAATGGCGAAAATGGGTTTGAAGTCTGGAAAAATTAAGGACCTCACTGCTTTGGAAGCTGCAACTGAGCACATGCAATTGGAAAATTATGCCAGCGCTCCCAAAAGAGGATCAAAGAGAAAGGAAGAAGATGTCTCTTTAATATTGCAGGGATAATCTGCCAACAAGAGCCCTAACTCGCCTATCCAGAGGCAGAACTCTCATCTTGCGAATTCTCGAAATTCTACAGCAGTGAAAGTTGGGGAAAACAAGCAAAGAAGGATATTCACTACTTTGGGAGACTCCTTGGAGAATATATTAGCGCTACTGATCGCCCAGAAGAAGATCGTTGAGCTTGCTCCACCTTTCGATCCAAATGGAAGGCAATTCGATTCCAGCAAGAAATGTGCCTACCATTCCAACTCGTCGGGGCATGATACTAAAGAATGTTGGACGTTAAAGCACAAAATTCAAAATTTGATTGACAGCGGGGAGATTATTGTCAAAACGCCCGAGCAGCAGAATGTCAACAACAACCCTCTGCCTCAGCATACGGAGGAAGGAGTCAACATGATCAGTGCCAAAAATAGGGAAAACCGTAAATACCTAAGGAAGATGGGAGAGTTACCCTTTGCGCATGACCTTGCAATGTGGGGATACCCTAAAGAAAAGTATGGGGTAGAACAAGACTTGGCTTCAATCAAGGCGCAAGTTAATCAGCTGGCAGAATTGGTTGTGTACCAACACCAGTTGACCCGATAACTAATAGACCAGGTTCTACCAAAGCCAACCGACCCCATATCTGTCCAAGATGTTTCAACCTCCAGAAGGGATCGAATTCGCTACCAGAAGTAAAATAAATGGATCGAAAAGATGGCCCGAGAAGCTAGACTGCAAAGCCGAAGAGAATTTGTCGCCAAACAGAAATTCACCCCTTCGAGGCAATCCAGGGAGGAAATTCTCTGCACCTTGATCAAGGAGGGGAAGATCACAGAATTTTTTCCACCCCCAAATCTGAGATTAAAATGTTTCAACCCTTCCAGATCCTGCCTATACCATTCAAATGCTCCTGGACATGCTACGGAGGAGTGTTGGGCCCTGCGACATTTAATCCAGAACTTGATTGAACCAGGACAACTGGAATTGATGAACAAAGCTGAGATCTTCTGCGAGGAAGACATGAATTACCCTCGAGGACCAAGGAATTTGGAGTGTATAGTAGCGGTTATCCTCTGCATGGAAGGAACGTCTGGCAGACCCATAACCATCAAAGGAATATTAGAGAAGAGAAACAAAGCCACTCTCGAGATACTAGCACCAAAACCCCTGATGTTGGCTCCTTGGCGCAACTCCCAATTATGGAGGAATTCTTCCTTAGTAGCTTGAATATTAGTTCACAGGTTGCTGTAAGTTGGGAAATGAATCGGCTTATGAAGTTGATTCTCCCCAGAAACCCACATATCTCCTTCTTTGTTCGAGGTACTGGCATCTCAGTGATGTCTTTGATCTTGGCAGGGTTTAGCTGATGCCTCGATTACTCACTAGGAATCCTAAAAGCTTGCCTGCTTTGACGCCAAAAGCACATTCGGTGGGAGTTAGCTTGAGGTTGTACTTACGCAACCTGTGGAATAGCTTCCTGAGATGGTCTAGATGATCATCCCCCCTCTGAGATTTTATGATGATGTCGTCCACATAAACCTCTATCTCTTTGTGCATCATGTCATGGAATAGGGTCATCATGGCTCGCTGATATGTGGCTCAGGCATTGATGAGGCTGAAGAACAGTCGCCTATAGCAGAAGGTTCCCCAGGGAGTGATGAAAGCTGTTTTCTCCCGGTCTTCTTCAGCAACCATGATTTGATGGTAACCAGCAAAGCAATCTACGAAGGAATATATGCCGTACTGCGCCGTATTATCGATCAGGATGTGGATGAAAGGCACGGGGAAATTGTCCTTGAGGCACGCTTTGTTCAAATCCAGGTAATCCACGCATACTCGCACTTTCCCTCCTGGCTTTGGCACGGGGACTATGTTTGATAGCCACTCTGGGTATGTTGATTCCATGATGATACCGGCTTTGAATTGTTTAACGACTTCTTCTTTGACTTTTAGACTCCATTTAGGTTTCAATCGCCTGAGATTCTGCTTGACTAGCTTGAATCCATCTTTGATGGGCATTCGATGAATGACAATATCAGTAGATAAGCTGATTATATCTTCATGTGACCATGCAAACACATCCTGGAAATGTGTTAGGAGTTCAATAAGGTTGGCTTTTTGATTTCGTGTATGGTCTAAGCCTATCTGGATTTCTTTGATGTTTTTGGAGGTTCCTATGTTGATAGTGGTGGTTTGGTCGAGGTTTGGTTTGGGTTTGTCTTCGACCCATTCTTTGATCTCCTCGGGCGCCTCATAGTCATCTTCCTCCTCTTGATCAATATCCATCAAGTCAAAGTTCAGTTCTACATCAAAGTTGTAGTCATTGTGACAGGTTGGCATCTCATCAGCAGAGATAAACACATCCAATGCTTGAGTCCTGAAAATAAAAATGCTTTCATTTTAATATATACAACTGCTTAAATATACAGAGCATTTGGCAAAGTATGACAAAAGTTACTACTATAGTTGTGCAATCAAAAGTATGCAGTAAATGAAAACATGTTTAAAGGGCAGACGGACTCTCTTCCCCTTTACCCTTTTTGACTAAGGCAAGGGACACTGCTCCAGTTATACAGGGTTAGATCCTCATGAACAGGGAGGATCAAGAATTTGTGATCATCCGCCTCAACTCGGATGATGACTAAGATATCCTTCGAAATAGGGTCGAGGGTTTTCTTTGAACTGCCCCCTTTTTCCTTCTTGATGTGAGGAATTTGAATCTGATCCTCATCGTCACTGTCTAGGATCTCATCATTCATACCTTCGTAGTTTATGATAACTCGCATGTTAGCAAATGGGTCTCGTCCTTTGTACATGATCTTTTATTTTCCCTTTTTTCTATCCACCTCGGATCTGGGAGTTGTTCTCGAACTTGCTGGTATAATGGGAGGAAATAACATGGTTGATACCACAGCTGGGATTTTCCTCATAGGTTTCACCCATCCGACACTCGTAAGGTTTGGCAGCAAAATTATGGAAGCATGAGCATTAGGATGATTGTGTGGGCTCCTGTGATTTGACCCAGATGAATATCCTAATCCGGCTATCCCAGTCTGACTCAGGAATGGACTGGACTCTTGATACCTTGCTGATTCTTCCCTAACCCTTTTCCAGGTTGGAAACCCAAAGATACCATTTCCTAGCCCACTGTCAATACCTTGGTGGAGACCTTTGGTTTCAAGGTTGGTGCTCTGATAGGTAGATACTGAGTATCACTCACCCCCAATGCTTGAAAACTTGCAGGTTCAATCCCTGCATCCAGGATAATCACTGGCATATCTCCCTGTATGCAAGCAGGGTATTCTGGTTCAACGTTGACCGTGATTAGGATGCCATTGATAATGTATTTGAGCTGTTGATGGAAGGTGGATGGTAATGCCCCTCCCATGTGGATCCATGGCCTGCCCAGCAACAAATTGTATCTAGTGGAGATGTTGAGCACCTGAAAGGACACATAGAAAGTGTGCGGGCCAATCTCCAGAGGAAGCTCTATTTCTCCCATAGCTTGTCGGCGAGATCCATTGAAAGCCCGGATGTCCACATGACTGGTTTTTATCCGGTTCGGGTTGATTTTCATTCTCTCCAAGGTATCGTAGGGACAGATGTTGAGGGATGATCCTTCATCTATAAGCACACCTCCGATCACATACCTGGAAGACATTACAACTATATGCAGGGACTTACGATGCCCCATCCCTTTTGTAGGGATATAATCATCAGTGAAAGATATCAGATTGCTGTTGAAATGTGTTCTACCACGTGACAAAATTTCTCGGCATCCACTGTCTTTGGCAGATTGGCTTCTTCCAGTACTTTCACCAGAATGTTGAGATGATCCACTGATGATAAGACCAAATCTAGGATAGACATTTTCTTGGGTGCATCCTTTAAGCTTTGCACTATTTTGATTTTACAGTGTTCTATTTTGTTGAGGAACTCTTCGATTTACTCTTCAGCCACCTTTTCTTTAGCTTTGATGACTGGTTTGATCACCCGCTGAGGCAGGTACAATGGATTATCCTTTGGTACTATTGCAATGTTGTTTGAGGTGGAACCTTCGTCATTCCCGTAGTTCTATGGGACCCTCTTCAGACTTATAATTGGATACTGAGGTCTAAAGGGCAAGATTAAAGGCTTCGGTGCGGCCACCTTCACAGGTTTGTATTTCTTGGACCCCTTTCCATGACAGTACTAAGGGTGTGAAGGATGGTTCCTTATCACAGGAAACAACAGCAACTGTATCCTGATTCCATGCGATGGGAATAAAGAAAGTGTCTTCATCTGGGAGGCCATAATCCCGATTCCCTCTTATCAATTCACCGCTTTCAATCATATTCTGAATCAGGTTACGAAGTGCCCAACAATCTTCAAGGTCATGGCCGGGTGCATTGGAGCGGTACTGACAGATTTGGTCAAGTTTAAATTTCTTGGATCTAAGGTTTAATAGAGGTAATAGATCTACAACCATTCCCTCGTTGATTAACATCTGGAGGATTTTCTCCATTGGCTGGCTTAGGTTAGTGAAATTCCTTTCAAATAAGAATTTCCTAGCATCTCAACAATTCTTTCCTTTAACCATATTTTCGGTCCAGGGTTCATGCTCATGAGACCGGTTGTGATCCTTCTGGGAGATGGGACTGATCTCTGTTATTGGAGGACGATCGACATCAGACTGGTTGGCCTGGTTCATCATCTGTCTGGTGATCTGATGTTGGTATATGATTAGTTCTGCTAACTGTTTAATTTGTTCCTTGATAGACTTAATCTCATGTTCTATCAAAAATCGTCTTTCTAAGACTTCCCAACTGTTTGGGTTGTTGTTGCTGGATTGAGTTAATTCTCTGACATATTGGAGGTATTTGGATACTCCTCCATTTTCTGTACTGATCATGTTAACATTATCCTCTTTGAGCTAAGAGAAGGGATTGTCTTGTACTTGTGGTTATTCTGATTTGATCACCACAATCTCTCCATTGTTAATCAAGTCTTGGATTTTGTGCTTGAGAGACCAACAGTCTTGAGTGTCATGGCCCGGAGATCCGAAATGGTAAGCACACTTCTTGCTTGGGTTAAAATTTCGTCCACCAGTGTTGGTTGATGGAAGGAGTTGAACATTCTTCTTCTGTGCCGTCAACAGATTTAGCACATTCTCGAGTGAATCCCCTATGGGGTGAAAGTTCTTTGACGCTTGACCTCCATATTTTTCTGAAATGGAGGGTTTAAAGGCTGTGCTGAAGCTTGGAAAGGGGTATAGTTCCTCCTTTGAATGGGCATACTATTTGACTAACCTTTTTGATTCTGTCCTTGTAATACCAAGGACACTTCTTTATCTTTCTTTTTGTGTACCCTCCGGGGATTACTCCCGTAATTTCCAGACTGTATATGTTCAGCAACAGCTTCGAGGGCGGTTAGATCCTTTATCTTTTTAGACATTTGCCGCATTTCTGCCATCTCGCCATGTTTGATCATTTCAGAGAATGGTTTTCCTATGCCTTCTAAGCCCCTCTCATAATATGGAGCTTCTTGGATGTCGATGAAGGTCATGACTTTCTCAGATTCAGTCATGGATGGGGTGACTTGTGTTGCAACCAGCCTCCAGCATTGGGCATATTCTGTGAATGATTCAGTGTTTTGTTTCTTAATTTTTGTTATTTGGTATCTGTCTGGAGCCAACTGATATTGAAAGCTATATTGACTGAGGAAAGCATGTGCCAATTCTTCCCAACTGTGAATCTTAGAGTTGTCTAGACGTGTATACCAGGCTCTAGCCTCTCCGGTCAAACTCTTCTAGAATAACTGCATTCGAAGTTTCTCATCCTCTGCATAGGAGCTGAGTTCTCCAATGAATACCTTCAGGTGGGTGTATGGGTCTGCCAATCCATCGTATTTCTCAAAATCAGGAGTTCTAAATTTTTCGGCATAATGAGCCCAAGGGAAGATACAGAGGTCTGAATAATTGACACTGCCAAAGGCCCTAGTCCCTTTAATAGACCAGATGGTTTCTTCCATCTGCTGTACTTTCTTCAAAATGCCACTAGCTTCCTGTTCTTTGTTGAGGATGGTGATTTTAGGGGTTTTTTTGGTTGGGTCCTGGTTTTGTGATCTAGGAATTTGAGTCTCGACTTTTTCGGTCTCTTGACTGCCGCCACTACCACCAGGTGTTCCTGGTTCTGTGTGAACTTGTTATTGCTTCCCTTTAAGTGCTTTACTTTGGTCTCTTAGGAAACTAGCTAATTTGGCTATTTGATTCTTCAGTCCTTCAAACTCTTCCCTAGAGACAGGGGTGGATTCTGGCTGAGCACCTGAAGTCATGTCCGTGGGTGGACTTAGTGCTTTCTTAGACTTAAATCTAGTGACAGGACAAATTTTTCACCTACAACAAAACGTAGGCGTGTCAATTTCCTGATGTAGGTAGGGATAGGATGCATGCCATGATGTATTTTTTGTGGTTTTTTAATCTTATCCTGCAAAACAGAGGTTAGTTGTTTTGATGACAGAATAACATGACAGGATGTATAGGATAGGGAATGTAAATTTTTATTATGATATTTACATTGTTCTCCTTTACTTTTTGAATTGAAAACTTGACATTTAATTTGAAAGAGGAAGCATGAAGAAGCTTTCCATCGGATTTGGTTAATCAGAGGCTGACCTATCTTAGGCTACTCTCGCGGCTTTTTCGACATGAAGGTCCCCAGATCATCGCAATCTACTAAAGGGGAAATTAAACTAATCATTCAACTGGAGCGAATCTGGGTGGTGCATTTTTATGACGCCCCCAAATTCCAGGACCGCCACTTGGTCTCTCGAATTCGGTTCATCACGTGCTCATGGTAATACATCACAATAATAATAATTAAATATCACACGATCACAGCGGAAAATCTATTCTAGAATAATTTACAATGATTTATTATAATTATTCCCCCAAGTCTCGCAACCTACAGTACTTAATAGATTACATAATAATATCAGTTAACGACTTATTACATAATCTAACTTCAGCTTAAACATAATCAAATCCAGTCTTACTACATCATCTTCATACAATATTAATATATTTAAAACATAACAGACATAAGCTAGTTGGTAGCTTTTCCCTTGCCCTTATCAACGCCCGAAGGTTCACCATGCTCTGCCTTAACTGAAATGTTTTAGGGAAAGCAAGAATGAGCACAAATTGCCCAGCAAGTAATATACAATAAGGGTGAGTAATAAGATTCTCAATTCTCGAAAGGGTATAACAAGATTTGATAGTTCAAGAATAACAAGAATATCAACAGTTCTCAATATCAGTCGCTAAGGACAGGATAATATCAATATGATTCAATAATAAGTCAATTCAAGATTTCAAATAATTGAATACTGAGTAGTCACTACGGACTATGAACTTCTACTAGAATTGACAGTAATAAACTGAAAATCCAACAAAAACAGGTACAACAGGTGATCAGCCTAAAGTACCCTTGTTATGCATAACAATCAACCATACTCAAGTTTGCACGTCGGTTCTCCGACAATTATATATTCCCTTCAAAGAAGGTTGTTCTTCTCAGTCAAATACAAGATCCCGCACCAATCAATTAGTTTGGGTTGCTTTTCAATAACATAAGTCTAGCCGAATCAAATGGCATAGACACTTTCACAATATTCAAGAACAATACTAAGTTCAACATGAATAATAGCTTTAATGAAATAAGAGTTCAAGTATGCTAATTCGATTCAACCGATTAAATAGGAAACTAGTTCGCAATACACAAGATAGGATACTTGCATAGTAAAAGAGTATAAGTTAGGAAACTTTCACAATCATAGATTTCCTTGCATAAAGTAAATGCGTCGGTTAGGATACTTGCACTTTAAAAGAGTGTAAGTAAGAGAACTTGCCTTTAGCGTAGTTTATCCACGAAAAGCAATCAACACTTTCGAATTCCTATCGTAATACAGTTACGTATATATATGATATTCATTAGTCATATAATTTAACTTCACATTTTCTCTTTGAATATACGATCAACACATAAGCTAAGTTTTACCTAGCTACACAGTTATATAGAATATAATTTATATCCTTAACGTTCCTTCTTTAGAGTTTAAACGCATTCTCATATTATATAAGATCTCAACAATTAGCAAACATGCTTGCATATTATTAATATCACATAAGACCACAATCAATACTAAATATATTTCATTCTAGCAAGTTACGGCATCTCCTTAAGTTAACCGTCAAAATCGGGTTCAAGTAACATCATATAATATCACGTAGCACGTATTCATATTTAAAGGATACTTTCATGCTTGTATAACTTTTCCAAATCCAATCGTACATGGTATAGGTTCTTAAGTTAATACTTAAAGCCATTCAAGGACACGAACTCATATGGTCTAACATGATTGCTTTTAAACACATAAGATATTCATATAACTTGTATTAGTCATGCTCATGAGTACTCGTATTGCATATATGTAGCTAGCATTGTTATTATCTTGAAAACATGCTTTGTTCATGCTAAACTTTAATCACGGCAACTAATCATGGTATATATACATGCATGACACATGAATGAGTCTAAGAGTACTATCACATGTGTCCATAAATGTCAAATTCTAATTCTCGTCATAACATACCAACGTTCACGTTCAAAGCTTATACTTTGTTAGTATAGTTCATTAATAAGGTCTATCATGTTCATGCTTCCTTATGAAACCTATATATGTAAGTTAACATGCTTTTCATGTATTTCAAGGCCCTATAAACATGCTCGAAAAGTCAGAATGTATACATGCTTCATATATGTTAACGTCGTTTATGAAACTTTAAATTCGTTTCCAAACTATGTGTCGTTTGGTTGACCATGCATGCTAATATACTAAAACATGCTTACATTGCCTCATTAGGTTTATATATATGTATTAATCATGCTCCCATGCTTGTTTAAACAAAAATCAAACAATTGGTACATAACAGTTTTGTTGCAGAATGCAGAAAACTGAGCATAGAGGCTGGCGCTGCGGCGCGGCAACAGTAGCTTAATACTGGCGCTGCGTGCAGTGCTGCGGCGCGGGCTGCGGCGCTGCGGCGTCGAGGCAGTTTTCTGCGGTTCAGACTGCAGCGAAAACCGACCCAAAACCTCCCATTTCATCGATTTCAACATACCCAGATATTAGACTTGTTTAACTTACTAACACATACATATATGCTTATATAACAGTCAATAGCAATTATCAATTCCCAATTTCATGAACTCTAACTTATTTATGAATTTCATGTATTTACAGAAATTGAAGAGGAACAATGGAAATGAAAGACTATTCAGTGGTTCCATCATGTGTGTATGTTTATATAACAACAATATAAGGGTTCTACAAACCAATCATGAACCAATTTGGCATAATCAAGAATTTCAACAAAACTCAGAGAACAACAATGGAGTTCTTTTGACAGAAAATGAAAATGAAGACACGAAGAGGATTTATACCTCTGTTATGGAGTAAGCTTGCTGATGCTACTATAGAAATTCCTTCTGAACTAAATAGACAGTCACAGTATACTCTCTTCTCTTAGAAATATTTCAGCAATGAAATGAAGGTGCAGGGAGTTCCTTTATATAGAAGAATGAATACACAGTCCAAGCTTCTAACTCCCAAATCAAACTAACGGATTGTCAAATTGCATGAAGGTTATAGAATGGTAGGTATTTAGTTGTTAGAATCCATCATTAAAACCACTCCCTTGCTCATCATTGCTACAAGGCTATGGAAATTTACTGAGTTTAAGGAGAAGCAATAGGCTTAGGCCATAATGGCTGTGCACGTGAATGAGGGAAAGGAGAGTGACTATTATATTGGGACAAGCCAAGCAAATCTCAGCATTCTTACAAATGGACTATATGCTACACTTATGTTATATATTATATGTACTCTTAGGTTATAATTACAATGTTCTCCCCATAATGTAATAAATGCAATTTGAATACATATAATCTATGTACATTTTATCTTACCGATATAATACAATCGGATACTACCACATTACATTATATCATATATTATTAAATTGTATTACTCAACAATTATTTATAATAGATCCATGATACATTATTTTAATGTATATCCACACATCATTTGTCACCTACACATATCATAACATATAGTTACTATACATTTAATTCGCATGCTTGCACATATAATTTCTCATCTTATAAATTGAATATTAATTAATAATATACACATATCCTACATCAATCAATATAATTGTTAACCTCCATAACAATTTAATTAAACTTTATATGATTAACTATCACTTTGATATAAATCTTATTATATTTATAAACACGTTGCTCATTATTATTATGTTTCTTGCAATAATAATAATCACATATTATTAATCAATCCTCATTAGTATTTTATAACAGTTAATTAATATTCTTCGATTAACAATTCGCTTAAATTATTATAATCATTCTTATATTACGTCACTGTGCCACACAAGGCAATCAACGAGTTTATCACAAACTCCACCAATTTCTCAATTATTATAATTATTCAATTATATATAATTGAATTAATTCATCTCATAACACAAAATCATTTATATTCAAATAAATTCTCATTTCCATTAATATATTTATTTAATAATATATGGAAATTCTCGGGTATTACATCCTCCCCCCCTTATAAAAATTCCGTCCCGGAATTGCTACAAGGTTACACAAATAGATGGGGATAGTCCCTCATCATCCTATCTTCTAACTCCCACGTTGCCTCCTCGACATCGTGGTTACGCCAAAGTACTTTTACAGATGAAATAACTTTATTTCTCAAAGTTTGTTCTTTCCTATCTAATATTTGGACAGAAATTTCTTCATACGCCAAGTTCTTCTCCACTTGAATGGGCTCGTAAGAAATCACGTGCTTGTAGTCGGCCTTGTACGGTCGCAACACAGAAATGTGGAACACGTTGTGGATATGCTCCAACTCGGGTGGTAACGCAACTTTGTATGCCACTTCGCCCACTCGCTTCAGTATCTCGAACGGTCCTATGAATCTTGGACTCAATTTTCCTTTCTTGTCGAAACGGATTTTTCCCTTCCATGGAGATACCTTCAAGAATACGAAACTGCCGACTTTGAAGTCTCGGTCCTGCCGATGCAAATCTGCGTATTTCTTCTGGCGATCTTGAGCTGCTACAAGTCTGGCTCTTATCACTGTCACCACGTCTGCGGTTTGTTGAACTAACTCTGGTCCGAGTATTCGTCGTTCTCCGACTTCGTCCCAACATAACGGCGTTCTGCACTTTCTCCCGTAAAGAGCTTCGTACGGTGGCATGCCAATACTCGCATGGTAGCTATTATTATATGCAAATTCTACTAAGGGTAGGTGGTCGTCCCAATTTCCCTTAAAATCCATCACGCAAGTCCTAAGCATGTCTTCTAGCGTTTGTATTGTTCGCTCACTTTGTCCGTCTGTTTGAGGATGATAAGCTGTACTCAACCTCAATTGCGTTCCCATTCTTACCTGTAAACTCTTCCAAAAATTGGACGTGAAGCGCGGATCTCGATCAGAGACAATTGACACCGGCACTCCATGTCGTGAAACAATCTCTTTTACATATAGGCTTGCTAATTGGTTCAAACTGTAGCGGATCTTGATTGGGAGAAAGTGTGCGGTCGTCGTTAGTCGATCCACGATAACCCAAATAGCATCATAACCTTTCTGTGTAACTGGAAGTCCTACCACGAAGTCCATGGTAATATGCTCCCATTTCCACTCTGGTATTTCTAACGGTTGTAGTAAACCACTTGGCCGCTGATGCTCTGCTTTAACGCGTTGGCAAGTCAAGCATTTACTGACGCACTCTGCGACTTCCCGTTTCAAATTAGGCCACCAAAAATGTTGCCTTAGATCTCGGTACATCTTTGTGCCTCCCGGATGAACGGAATATGTCGTATTGTGTGCCTCGTGCAAAATCTCTTCCCTCAACTCAGTTACCGCTGGTACCCACACTCTCCCTTCAAATCTTAAAATACCGTCTTTATCCATTCGAAATTTTTCTTCCTCACTTTCTGTGATACTCTTTCGGATTTTCTCACACTCTTCATCCTTTTCCTGAGCTTCCTTTACTCTATTCAACAACGTCGGACAAGCTTCCATTACAATTAACTTCTCACCAGACTTTTCTGGTCCTTTTACTTCTATCTCCAATTTCTCCATCTCTCTTATCAACTCTTCCTGAGTTGTTAAATTAAACAACTTCTCCCTTCCTTTCCTGCTCAGAGCGTCGGCAACCACATTTGCCTTTCCCGGGTGATAAAGAATATCGCAGTCATAGTCTTTGATTAATTCAAACCACCTTCTCTGCCGCATGTTTAACTCCTTCTGTGTGAAGATATATTTCAGACTTTTGTGGTCCGTGTATATCTCACATTTTTCTCCGTATAGATAATGTCTCCATATCTTTAACGCAAAAACTACTGCCGCTAACTCTAAGTCATGAGTAGGGTATCGTTTTTCGTAATCCTTCAATTGTTGTGACGCATATGCAATAACCTTGCCATGTTGCATGAGCACACAGCCAAGCCCCTTGTGCGATGCATCACTATACACCACAAAATTTCCCGCATCATCTGGTAATGATAACACAGGTGTTTCGCTCAATCTCCTTTTCAGTTCTTGAAAACTTTCTTCGCATTTGTCGGTCCATACAAATTTCACCGTCTTTCTACTCAAATTGGTCAACGGGGTTGCAATCTTAGAAAAATCTTGGATGAATCTTCGATAGTACCCAGCTAACCCTAGAAAGCTTCTCACCTCCGTCGGTGTTCTCGGTTGTTCCCAATTACTTACTGCTTCAACCTTCGCAGGGTCTACAGAGATTCCATTCTTATCCACCACGTGGCCTAAGAATTGAACCTTCTCCATCCAAAATTCGCACTTAGAAAATTTTGCATACATCTTCTCCTTCCTTAGTGCCTCCAAAATAATCTTTAGATGTTCGGCGTGTTCTTCCTCTGTCTTTGAGTAGATCAAAATGTCGTCGATAAAAACCACTACAAATTTATCCAAGTATGGCTTGAAAACTCGGTTCATCAAGTCCATAAATGCTGCCGGAGCATTAGTCAATCCGAATGACATTACCAAAAACTCGTAGTGTCCATAACGGGTTCGAAACGCAGTCTTTGGTATGTCCTCATCCCGTACCTTCAGTTGATGATATCCTGTTCGTAGGTTGATCTTTGAGAAACACTTTGCTCCCTTCAGTTGATCAAATAAGTCGTCTATCCTCGGTAGCGGATACCGGTTCTTGATCGTTACTCTATTCAATTCTCGATAATCGATACAGAGCCTCATCGATCCGTCCTTCTTCTTAACGAATAGTACTGGTGCTCCCCAAGGAGAAACACTCGGTCGAATGTAACCCTTATCCAATAATTCTTGCAATTGTATCATCAATTCCTTTATTTCTACTGGCGCCATACGATATGGAGCTTTCGAAATCGGTGCCGTTCCCGGTGCTAAGTCTATTACGAATTCGATTTCTCTGTCTGGCGGAAGACCAGGCAGATCGTCCGGAAACACGTCTTGAAATTCATTAACTACGGATATATCCTTAATTTCTACTCCCTTCTTCCGAGTATCAACGATGTAAGCTAAATATCCTCCACATCCTTTCCTTAACAATTTCTTGGCCTGCATCATCGTAACGCAACACGATTGCTTAAGCGATGAGCTACCATAAAACACTACCTTAGACTTACTCGGAGTCTGAAGGTTCACACATTTGTTCTGACAGTCAATTATCGCAGCATGGTTATACAACCAATCCATTCCCAGTATTACGTCAAATTCTCCCAGTCTAATAGGAATCAAGTCTACGCTCAGTTCATGTTTACTAATATTTGCGCGATAATTTCGATAAACGTATTCTACAGGGATCACTTCCTTATTAGCAACTTCTATGATCAAAGGATTTTCTAATAGTTCTCGAGGTGTACTAAGTCTACTAGCAAATTCTTCAGATACAAAAGAACAGGTGGCACCCGAATCAAATAATACATAAGCATTTATATCATTGATTGGGATTATACCTGACACCACATCCTTCGCAGCCACTGCGTCTTGGACGGTCATGTTAAAGGTTCTGGCGGTTGGGTGGTTGGATTGTGCCGGTCCACCGATCATCAGCTTGTTGCCTCCTTGCTGATTACTACCCCCGCCACTTCCCTTCTTTGGGCAGTCCTTAATTCGGTGCTCCGCCGAGCCACAAGCAAAGCATCCTTGTATCTTTTTCGGTTTCAAACAGTTGGGCGAGATGTGCCCTTCCTGTCCGCAGTTGTAGCAAGTGCCACGTCCCTTCCAGCACTCGCCCTGGTGATTCTTCCCACACTTCGGGCATCCTTCAGCCCTCTTCTTGAAACCTCCACGAAAATTCCCTGATTGATTATTATTGTTGTTTTTGTTGTTGTTGTTGTTGTTCTCCCACTTTCTTTTTCCCAAGTTTCTTCCTCCGCTACTGCTTCCTCCCGTACGATTCTCTCCTCCAGTATTCTTTCCTTTCTTTTCTTTGTTATACAGACTTAAGGCCTCACTGCCACCTTCCGCAATGATTGCCTTCTCCAGTAATGCTGCAAAGGAATCAATTTGAAGAACTGATACCTTATTGAACAGCCATGGCTTCAACCCTTGTTCAAAGCGTCTAGCCTTCCTCTCTTCATCACCAACTTGGTGCTCCGCAAATCGCGCTAGTTCGTTAAACCTAGCAGCGTATTGCGCCACCGTCATTTCACCTTGTTTTAACTCTAGTAATTTCACCTCCATCCTATTCTTCATACTTTTCAGAAAGTAATTCTCGAAGAACAGTGTCTTAAACTTATCCCAAGCTATTATCCCTTCTCCAGCTCTTTGTTGATTAGCCTCCCACCAGTAGTTCGCTTCTCCCCTCATCATGTACGTGGCAAACACCGTCTTCTGATCTTCGCCTACGCTAGCTATAGTGAAAGCTTTTTTGATCTCTTTGATCCACGTTTGTGCGACGATTGGGTCGGTAGTTCCCTCGAACTCCAGGGGTCCTACACTCTTAAAGTCTTTAAAGGTTGTTACTGACACAGTTTGAGGGTTCGGGCGAACGGGTTCATTGTTCCTTCCCCTTAAGGCTTCTCCTAACAAGTCTACCAGTTTCTGGATCGGGTCTACTTGTTCTCTCTCATTGTTAACGGATTCTTCGGGTGCAGTCAATCTACGTCTGGGCGGCATTATCTGCATCACAATTTTTTTTTTCATTTTATTATTATTCAAGTATATTACTTAAGTATTTCTTTTAATACTAAAAGAATAAATTTATAACACATTTCTAAAATTAACTCCATTTATATTCATATGCCATTTCATTTTAATTACATGATTTCCTAGCATACTGCTATAAATGTCATCACATATATCCCCTAATATCACAAAAGACGGGGAATATACCAACCTACTACCATACTACCCCTCTAACAAAAGCTAACTCGGGGTTTACATCATCATCCCACATCTTACACAAAAGATCGGAATTACAACATAGTATATACAATACATAAAGACACAACTAGTACTACCACTAGACTGACTAAGGAAATCTCATCCCATCATCCCGCGTTCCACTGCGCTCTTGTACTCCAACTGTGCTATATACGCAAACAGCTCTCGGCTCAAGGTATGTAGAGTCTGTCCCTGTTCTGCCGGGTAGTGGTACACACCATCAATCACCCTTTCAAAAGCTGAACGGAACACATACCCCATCTTGTTCATCTTTCTCTTTTTGCACCTGACCTCATCCTCAAGGTCGTCAGCTCTCTCATTGGACGCTTCCCACTTCTCCTCGAAGTGTAACCTATCCATCACCTCCAACTCTAGCTGAGTACGGAGTGCCTCTTTCTCAGTCTTCTCACTTAGTTCCCTCTGCTCAACCTCTTCTAGCTTCTCTGCCAAATCTGCATTCCTAGCCACTGACCTGTGAAACAGAGTCCCCATCTGGATCCCTGCCTCCCTACGGTAGGCAATCTCCACCTCTAACTCTTGCATAGCCAGCTTCCTCTGGTGGTCCTCGTCCCTCAGCTTCTGGAACTCAGACTCTCTCTCGTGGGCCTCTGCCTCCAGCTCCTGAACTCTACAGTCTAACTCTAGGATCCACTCCTCATACTCTCCTAGCATCTGCTCCTCTATAGTAGCCTCATCAGAGTCCTCTACTGGCTCATCCTCCATCGGCTCCTCCTCTGGATCAGTCTCTATCTCAATCTCGTCCTCGTCGTCGGACTCGATCGGTGCAACAGCCTGCACTGGTGTAGCCTCTAGAGGTGCCTCGTACACTACATGTATATCCCTGGGCTCCTCCTCGGCCACTCTACTAGGTACACCTGTGTCTGTCATCCTATAATCACAAACACAAGACACGAAATAGCATCTCCATTAGAATGTTAAATAAAATATAAGTTCATTGTATAGAATGAAGTTACATTTCATAACAGACTAAGTCTCTCAAGGAAAACTCTACATGAGTTTTATCTCCTTCCTAACTTCTAAGTTCACCTAAGTTATAGTCTAAGGACACTCGTTCCTAATGTTTATAACTACGGCTTTGATACCAACCTGTGACGCCCCCAAATTCCAGGACCGCCACTTGGTCTCTCGAATTCGGTTAATCACGTGCTCATGGTAATACATCACAATAATAATAATTAAATATCACACGATCACAGCGGAAAATCTATTCTAGAATAATTTACAATGATTTATTATAATTATTCCCCCAAGTCTCGCAACCTACAGTACTTAATAGATTACATAATAATATCAGTTAACGACTTATTACATAATCTAACTTAAGCTTAAACATAATCAAATCCAGTCTTACTACATCATCTTCATACAATATTAATATATTTAAAACATAACAGACATAAGCTAGTTGGTAGCTTTTCCCTTGCCCTTATCAACGCCCGAAGGTTCACCATGCTCTGCCTTAACTGAAATGTTTTAGGGAAAGCAAGAATGAGCACAAATTGCCCAGCAAGTAATATACAATAAGGGTGAGTAATAAGATTCTCAATTCTCGAAAGGGTATAACAAGATTTGATAGTTCAAGAATAACAAGAATATCAACAGTTCTCAATATCAGTCGCTAAGGACAGGATAATATCAATATGATTCAATAATAAGTCAATTCAAGATTTCAAATAATTGAATACTGAGTAGTCACTACGGACTATGAACTTCTACTAGAATTGACAGTAATAAACTGAAAATCCAACAAAAACAGGTACAACAGGTGATCAGCCTAAAGTACCCTTGTTATGCATAACAATCAACCATACTCAAGTGTGCACGTCGGTTCTCCGACAATTATATATTCCCTTCAAAGAAGGTTGTTCTTCTCAGTCAAATACAAGATCCCGCACCAATCAATTAGTTTGGGTTGCTTTTCAATAACATAAGTCCAGCCGAATCAAATGGCATAGACACTTTCACAATATTCAAGAACAATACTAAGTTCAACATGAATAATAGCTTTAATGAAATAAGAGTTCAAGTATGCTAATTCGATTCAACCGATTAAATAGGAAACTAGTTCGCAATACACAAGATAGGATACTTGCATAGTAAAAGAGTATAAGTTAGGAAACTTTCACAATCATAGATTTCCTTGCATAAAGTAAATGCGTCGGTTAGGATACTTGCACTTTAAAAGAGTGTAAGTAAGAGAACTTGCCTTTAGCGTAGTTTATCCACGAAAAGCAATCAACACTTTCGAATTCCTATCGTAATACAGTTACGTATATATATGATATTCATTAGTCATATAATTTAACTTCACATTTTCTCTTTGAATATACGATCAACACATAAGCTAAGTTTTACCTAGCTACACAGTTATATAGAATATAATTTATATCCTTAACGTTCCTTCTTTAGAGTTTAAACGCATTCTCATATTATATAAGATCTCAACAATTAGCAAACATGCTTGCATATTATTAATATCACATAAGACCACAATCAATACTAAATATATTTCATTTTAGCAAGTTACGGCATCTCCTTAAGTTAACCGTCAAAATCAGGTTCAAGTAATATCATATAATATCACGTAGCATGTATTCATATTTAAAGGATACTTTCATGCTTGTATAACTTTTCCAAATCCAATCGTACGTGGTATAGGTTCTTAAGTTAATACTTAAAGCCATTCAAGGACACGAACTCATATGGTCTAACATGATTGCTTTTAAACACATAAGATATTCATATAACTTGTATTAGTCATGCTCATGAGTACTCGTATTGCATATATGTAGCTAGCATTGTTATTATCTTGAAAACATGCTTTGTTCATGCTAAACTTTAATCACGGCAACTAATCATGGTATATATACATGCATGACACATGAATGAGTCTAAGAGTACTATCACATGTGTCCATAAATGTCAAATTCTAATTCTCGTCATAACATACCAACGTTCACGTTCAAAGCTTATACTTTGTTAGTATAGTTCATTAATAAGGTCTATCATGTTCATGCTTCCTTATGAAACCTATATATGTAAGTTAACATGCTTTTCATGTATTTCAAGGCCCTATAAACATGCTCGAAAAGTCAGAATGTATACATGCTTCATATATGTTAACGTCGTTTATGAAACTTTAAATTCGTTTCCAAACTATGTGTCGTTTGGTTGACCATGCATGCTAATATACTAAAACATGCTTACATTGCCTCATTAGGTTTATATATATGTATTAATCATGCTCCCATGCTTGTTTAAACAAAAATCAAACAATTGGTACATAACAGTTTTGTTGCAGAATGCAGAAAACTGAGCATAGAGGCTGGCGCTGCGGCGCGGCAACAGTAGCTTAATACTGGCGCTGCGGCGCGAGTGGCGCTGCGTGCGGTGCTGCGGCGCGGGCTGCGGCGCGTGTGGCGCTGCGGCGCAGGCTGCGGCGCTGCGGCGTCGAGGCAGTTTTCTGCGGTTCAGACTGCAGCGAAAACCGACCCAAAACCTCCCATTTCATCGATTTTAACATACCCATATATTAGACTTGTTTAACTTACGAACACATACATATATGCTTATATAACAGTCAATAGCAATTATCAATTCCCAATTTCATGAACTCTAACTAATTTACGAATTTCATGTATTTACAGAAATTGAAGAGGAACAATGGAAATGAAAGACTATTCAGTGGTTCCATCATGTGTGTATGTTCATATAACAACAATATAAGGGTTCTACAAACCAATCATGAACCAATTTGGCATAATCAAGAATTTCAACAAAACTCAGAGAACAACAATGGAGTTCTTTTGACAGAAAATGAAAATGAAGACACGAAGAGGATTTATACCTCTGTTATGGAGTAAGCTTGCTGATGCTACTATAGAAATTCCTTCTGAACTAAATAGACAATCACAGTATACTCTCTTCTCTTAGAAATATTTCAGCAATGAAATGAAGGTGCAGGGAGTTCCTTTATATAGAAGAATGAATACACAGTCCAAGCTTCTAACTCCCAAATCAAACTAACGGATTGTCAAATTGCATGAAGGTTATAGAATGGTAGGTATTTAGTTGTTAGAATCCATCATTAAAACCACTCCCTTGCTCATCATTGCTACAAGGCTATGGAAATTTACTGAGTTTAAGGAGAAGCAATAGGCTTAGGCCATAATGGCTGTGCACGTGAATGAGGGAAAGGAGAGTGACTATTATATTGGGACAAGCCAAGCAAATCTCAGCATTCTTACAAATGGACTATATGCTACACTTATGTTATATATTATATGTACTCTTAGGTTATAATTACAATGTTCTCCCCATAATGTAATAAATGCAATTTGAATACATATAATCTATGTACATTTTATCTTACCGATATAATACAATCGGATACTACCACATTACATTATATCATATATTATTAAATTGTATTACTCAACAATTATTTATAATAGATCCATGATACATTATTTTAATGTATATCCACACATCATTTGTCACCTACACATATCATAACATATAGTTACTATACATTTAATTCGCATGCTTGCACATATAATTTCTCATCTTATAAATTGAATATTAATTAATAATATACACATATTCTACATCAATCAATATAATTGTTAACCTCCATAACAATTTAATTAACCTTTATATGATTAACTATCACTTTGATATAAATCTTATTATATTTATAAACACGTTGCTCATTATTATTATGTTTCTTGAAATAATAATAATCACATATTATTAATCAATCCTCATTAGTATTTTATAACAGTTAATTAATATTCTTCGATTAACAATTCGCTTAAATTAATATAATCATTCTTATATTACGTCACTGTGCCACACAAGGCAATCAACGAGTTTATCACAAACTCCACCAATTTCTCAATTATTATAATTATTCAATTATATATAATTGAATTAATTCATCTCATAACACAAAATCGTTTATATTCAAATAAATTCTCATTTCCATTAATATATTTATTTAATAATATATGGAAATTCTCGGGTATTACAATTTTCATGAGCCCTAGTGACTTAGCCGTCCCCAGAGTCATTCCTTATCACCGACTGGTTTTCCTCCCAAAGGAGGAATCACACAACATACATTCACATACATCGTGTCTCACCGTATGCATTTGATGACATTGGTGCGAAGCACTAATATGGGTGTGAAGCACTAAAACAGGAAAGCATTCATTCACATTCATTCAATGTAAAGACTCATTATTCACGCATTCATTCAATTGTAAAGACGCAGCATTCACACATACATATTTTTTAAAAGGGAAATTTTTTTACAAGATTTGAACGCGGCCTAAGCCCTCTACTGTCCCTAGCAGAGTCGCTACTTATCGAAGTCGGGAAAAAAATCCGCGGGTCGGGTCACAACTTGGATCTTTCTCTCTTCCGAAGTTTTCTTTACCCTTACTCTTTTTATTGCGAAAAAAGGTTTTGAAGGGTTTTTTAGGAAAAGGCCAACATATATCATGTCGACGATTTGAACGTTTTACAGAGTCGCCAGTTGGTAGAATTGAAATGGTTCTACCAACTCAATCGAGTTTTGTTTGAAAAGAGGCCCAATTGCTGGACACTGTAGATACTTGATCTTTGAAAATAAAGTTTTAGTTCGGGGGCTTGGTTAAGTGTGGGGAAGGTGTTAGGCACCCCACCAGTCCAGTGTAAACACGGCACCACATCTTTTCAATATTTTTCTTTTAAATCTGCAATGTGTGTGTAAATGTTTGAAGAAAATTGGGCATATGCTTGATTGAAAGTATGTGTATTCATCGTTGAACCTATATACGAAGGGTTTGATTTGATTTGCAAAAAGTCTTTGATTTGATTTGCAAAAGTATTTGATTTGGTTCGCAAAAGCTTCTCTTTTTGATAAGATTTTTGAAGTGATGTTTTGAAAGATGGTTTTCAAACCCTTACGCTAACATAGAAATTGAAGTATATCGATACTTCATTTTTATCTTTTTACCTATAAGGCTTAATTTGAATGGTGATTGTCGGGTTGCGAAGCATCCTCGACCACATCATATAGACAAGTGTCGGTCTCTTCATGGGCATAATAGCCATCGGAAGGACTCTGACACGACAAACCATATTTTCACTATGTTGAGACCTTAAATCCGGATAACCGTTTTGAGGTCTTTTGTATGTACATTTTTACAGAAAAACTGGCATGGTACATTTGTAAAGTGGAGTTTGACCATCGTGGGAATCAGATTCTGATCAGTTTGATCATTAATCCCACGATTCCTAGGCTCACATATGAGTAGCCAATAAACCTGCATAGTTCAAATTTGTACAGAAAAGATATCCAAATATCGCCAGAACCAAGGATTCATCAGTAAATCCTAGTTCGAACCTGGCTGAAGCATCTCGTTCCCACTAGATAGCGATCTAAGGGCCACGAGGAAGGTTTTATAACTGAAACTAGAAAAAATGCTAGATTTAAATAAATCTCAACCATTCTATCTTTTCGGTTCTGTCTGGACCTATTTTAAAACGTTTGAAAGCTAGAGTTGGCGAGATTTAAAGAAATCTAATTCGCCCGCAAAAAATGTTAGTGCCGATTCATATCAAATGAATATTTAAAGCAACAATTGAATTAAACTGAGTAAAGCAATATATATATATATATAAAATTATATATACAAAAGCTGTAAAGCTGTAAAAGCAATATATATATATATATATATATATATATATATATATATATATATATATATATATATTTTATAAAAGCTGTATAAAAGCCACGGAATGATCCAGGCTGGACAGAATTGAAATATATATATAGTAAAACAATAAAAAGGGCGATTGGTTTTCACGCTTGTGTTCGGACTGAAATATAAATATATATAGTTAAATATAGACAAAAAATGTAACCAACCAAGAATGGGAAGATAACCCAATGTGGTCAATGGTGCAAAAATAGTAAAAAGGCCACAAAATGATTCAGGCCAAACTGAAATATAAATATACAGAAAAGTAGTCAACCAAGACTGGGAAGGTAACCCAGTGTGGTGAGTGTTGCTTATATATGCATAAATATGTATAAAAGCAGTAAAAAGACCACAGAATGATCCAGGCCAAACTGATATATATATATATATATATATATACATATATATATATATATAGACAGAAAAGTAGTCAACCGACCAAGACTGGAAAGATAACCCAGTGTGGTGAAGGCTGCTTATATATACATATTTATATATATAAGAAATAAACTGTCGCGAATTTGACATCTGATCTTGACAGAATTGAAAAGTTAGTATATATATACAGTTAAATATATACAAAAAAGAGCCAAACCCAGACAGGGAAGCTAACCCAGTCCGGCGAAGTTGCTAGTAACGAAGATGCAAGTATATAGAAGCTGCTGGAAATGACGGATCGTCAATCCATGTGGTAAAAATGCCAGAAAATATATTTATGTACAAAAATATACCAAAAGTTGACAAAAAACGGCCACAAAACTGAGTTCCGGGCATATTTAGAAAACAAAACTTGATATGAAAGTGTATAAAACTGCGAAGAAGTAATAATAACTTTGTGATCTTAAAAATACTCATAATGGACTGCTACACTGGCTTTTTGCCAAATTATAGGCTCTAAACATCCAAATCTACCGGTTATTTTCTAATATGTGGTAGTATATGGGTATATCGACATGTTAGAGTGAAAATTTTTGGGTTTGAAAAATAAGAAAATGGCAGAAAAACCAAACGGGTAGAGGTTCGGAGCATTTTTAAATTCTATAAATGAGAGGGGGGCCTCCACTCTACCTACTACTGCCGCAGGTAGAGGTGTGGCTCCACGTGGCATGGGTCCCGCGGCGGGTTTCATCTTCTCGAATTACGTGCACTCCAAGCAACGCGAGGTCTGATTCAAAACTTTTGAACTTTTGATCGGAGCGTCCGTTTGAGGCGTACGATACCTTTTCGAAAAGCCCTTGCCGAGAGTGTCACAATGACATTGGATAAAACATTTTTCGTGTCCAAGAAGATGGATTCATAACCAAGTCTTCAATTCCCCGCAGTTTGTTCGTTGAGCTGTCTTGCGCTATTTGCACTCGGGATCATCATTATGGTTCGTTTTGACCTTGGTGGCATCAATTCAGCTTGAGTTTGACCGAATCGACTTAGAGTTGGTAAAATAATAATTTTCCCCTCCCGGGGTTACCTTTGGTGTCGGCATGGCCTTCGGCTGACTTTTTGGAGTTGTTTCCAAGATTTAGCTCCCATTCGAGTCTGTTTGTCCTCATTATTTCCTCTGAGGCTGACTTGGTTACTCCAGGTTTTCCTCTGGAGATGTTGTGATGCTTTAAGATTGGTCCTCAAGTTGACCTGACCTCCCGGGTTGAGACCGGGGATGACCTGTACCTCCCGGGTTGAGACCGGGGCTGACCTGTACCTCCCGGGTTAAAACCGGGGCTGACCTGTACCTCCTGGGTTGATATCGGGGCTGATATGTACCTCTTGGGTTGAGACCGGGCTTGATCTATACCTCCCGAGTTGAGACCGGGGCTGACCTGTACCTCTCGGGTTGAGACCGGGGTTAACCTGTACCTCCCGGGTTGAGACCGGGGCTGCTTTGACGGCCTAGTATTGAGACCGTGGTTGAGTTGATGACCCGGTATTGAGACTGGGGTTGAGTTGATGACCCGGTATTGATATCGGGGTTGAATTGATGGCCCGGTATTGAGACCGGGGTTGAATTGATGGGCCGATATTGAGACCGTGGTTGAATTAATGACAGTCTTGCCCTCCTACAGTGTTAGTACCAGGGAAAAGGAAATTTTGAGTGTCTATAGGCGCAATTGACTTTGATGGTTGAATCGAAAGGCCTGCGGATTCCACTAAATTGGACTCAAAGGCTTGTGATGCTTTAAAACAGGCTTGGTTTAATCTGTATTGATTAATTTGTGGCTTTTATTATGAGAAATAGGTCGTCGTGTATGAGATAGACTTTGCCACGATGGTCACCCATAAACTTCTATAGGTCAAAAGAGATCAAGTCCTCTCACACATTAGGAGTGATGAGTTGCTGAAGGTTTGCTTCTTAAGCTAGTTATTATTTCATCACTGTGACTGATTGTCCTAATGTATCGCTGCCTCTTCCTTTCCAAGACTTGCTCCTGATTTAATGAAATAACATTGAAGTGCCATTAGGTCCTCTCAACGTGGGTCACCAACTTTGACAATTTTTCTTTGTTGTGGACTTTGGTGTCTTGGGACTGGTTTTTTTTAAGGTTAGAAACATCATAAATGGCTGCCTATACACTCCCCTGAATGAGAGATCAGGTCTTTCGTAGTTCACATATGAACAAGATCTGATTGGTTTGATTTTGAATTTTTTTTTATTTTTTTTATTTTTTTATTTTTTTTTATTTTTTTTTCAATATTTACATGCATGGAAACTAAAAGGCATAACGCTGGGAAAGTGATAATGTCCCAACCTCTTCTAAAACTCGCAACTTTCCACTAGATCTACGTTTTTTTGGCTAGATGAGGCCTAATAGCCTAGTTGTCAGTAGTTATGTTACCTTCGAGGCTTGTGATAGAGGTTACCTCCTGGTCATGAATATCTTCAATCACGGCCATAACTTGATCGCCTCCTAAATCAGCATATCCCATAAGGAGGCTCAAACTGGACTAGTCGCAAAAAGGGATGAACTCTAGATTCCTCGATGGGTTGTTTTCCCAAACAACTTCACCACTTTTTTCTTCATCTATTCCTTTATGGGCTTGAGAGGATTTGACTATGAAATCACTCTTGAACTGTTGTATTTCTCGCAAGGAACTTTCCTTTTTGGCTTTTTCCACACTGGGAAGGATCAGTATTTCCTCCTCATCATCCAAGAGGGTAAAATCAAGAATGTGGTTGTTGGTTTTGGGCAACAAGATATTTGATGGTGGCGGATGAATTTCCTTAGAGGACTATCTTATATCCTCTGTCAATCCCAGCCTTAAGATCAGTCCACCTTGTGTTCTACCAGGATTGGTGTTCACGGCCGTCACCTCCTTTGAACTGCCTGTCTCGACTGGACATCTTAAGTTTTTTTATTTCCCTTTCGCCCTTTCTAGCCATGGGGACTTCAATATTCAGTTCTTTTTTTTTCAATGAGATCCTAAATTTTATGCTTTAGAGACCAACATTCCTAAGTTGAATGTCCAGGTGAGTTAGAATGGTATAGACATATCTTGGTGGAATCATAACTTTTTATCTCAGGATTTGTAGGAGGTAGCAACTCAGTAATCTTTTTCTGCACAACCAACAATGCTAACACATTTTCCAACGAGTCCCCCAAAGGCGTGAATACCCTTCGCCTACTGTCCCCGTCTCTCGGTGTCGTAGGATTTCGAGGGTTTACCAGTGTTTGGAATGTTGCTTGATATTTCCTATTTGGGAATTCGCATTCCTCTGGACAATTTTTTCTTTAGCAAGATCTTCTAATAATTTTATCATTCCACCTTTCTCATCCATTCAGCATGCTTTAATCGTCTTCATTTAGCTGGCTGATCTTAGAGGGAGATAGGCTTACATTCTGACTTGGCTTTCTGATAGTTGAGTGAAAAGCTGCCTTTTATCCTGATGTTGGCGCACTATTAGATTATCCAACATAGTTACTTAATGCTGGATCGTATCCAATTTTTGTATCACTGTCATGCCCTCCTCTGAATTTTCCAATTCTAGGACATTTGTTCTGTTCCTTTAGGGGTATTCCTCCATCCTTTGTATGTATTTACGATTTGGACAGATTTTGACTCTTCCTGACCCAATTATGTTTACTCCCTCTGTGTCATGCTACATTAGAAGATTGGTGTTGACATTTGGATTGTAAGGTTATTGGACCACAACATCATTGTTTTTGATCAGATTTTTGATTTTATGCTTTAAAGAACAACAATCTTGTGTATCGTGTCTCGGAGACCATAATTGGTAAGAACATCTCTAGTTTTGATTGTATCTTTTGCTTTTTGGATCCAGAGGTGGAGCCAATTTGGTAATTTTCTTCTTCTTGACCAATACATTTTCCAAGGAATCGCCTAGTGAAGTGAACACCCGATTTTCTGTTCTATCAAATTTTCTCTATTTGTCCTGGCCTTGGTTGAATACAGCCTGTTGTTGAAATGACAGATTGTCTTCCTTCTTCCAAATAGGGATACTACGGTTGGGTCTCCTAGATTGCCACTATATAATAAGGAATACATGTTCATCGCCGTTCTTGGGTACCCCTTTGGGATTGCTCGCTTAGTTACCAGACTGTATATGCTCTACGACTGCTTCCAAGGCAGTGAGATCTTTAATCTTGCCTGCTTTCAGGCCCATCTCTGCCATTTCGCCGTGTTTGATCATCTCTGAGAATGGTTTTCCTATTCTAACTAGGATCTTCTCATAGTAAGGTGCCACCATTTCAGTTTCTATCATAGGCGGGCTAATCTGTGCTGCCATACGCCTCCATCTTTGGGCATATTCACGGAAAGACTCAGTACTCTACTTTTTGACTTTAGTCACTTGGTATCGATCTGGTGCCATTTGTGACTGAAAATTGTAGTGATTTAAGAAGGTGTGGGCTAACATTTCCCAGCTGTGGATTTTGGCATTGTCAAGTTGGGCATACTATGTCCTAGCCTCTCCAATGAGACTCTTTTGGAAAACCTGCGTTCTGAGACTTTTATCTTCAGCATAAGACCCTAGCTTACCTTTGTATACTTTCAGGTGTGTATATGGATCGCCTGCCCCATTGTACTTCTCAAAATCTGGGACCTAAAACTGATAGTAGTGTGCATACAAGCCAATCATGTATGATGATAAAGCACATACTTTGTAAACAATCTTATTTATTTATTAATTAATAAAATATTCATTTAAGGAATTTAATTATCTACATGGTGCTGTTTTTATAATATGTAAATAACCCATAGTTTTAAGCAATGCTTTTAGACTCATGATGAGATCATGCTAATGAGATCTAAATTCTTAGAAAGCTTAAAAACTAAAATAGTTCCCAATTGAGGGATTACTAAAATGGGGATTAGTAAATCCGGATAGATTGGTACATATGTTGCTTGCTCATTAGATGAGGATGACTGATCTCATGGTCATTTGTGTGGAGACACTAAAGCAAGTATGTAGGTGCTTATTGGAGAATAAGTTCATTGAACGTGACTCGCTATGGAATACCTAATGGAGTTTTTACTCGCCTATCAATAGGAATTCCTAATGTGATAGTAGTACAAGTGATCCTTGGACTTGAGATCATCATAGTATCTTGTATGTAACAAGTTATACTTTGACTTATTCCTTAAGGCCTTTTAAGGCATATATAGGGTATGCTTGGGTATAATGAGTTGCATATGGAGATAATGTATGATCAATAAAGAATCTACCACCTCTAGTAAAAGAGGAGATATGTCCTATGTGATTCGTTAAATGACAACCTAGGAATCCTTGGCCAAGGTAGAATGAAATTAGAAAGAGGTTTCTAATTTGCATTATTTGGGGTTGTGCATTTTCTAATCGAAATACATATGATTAAATAAATTAAGACTTGACAGTAAATCCATGTCGTATATTTAATTGGGACATTGTATGGTGGAAGGATTGAATTGTACGGTAACTATTAACTCACAAGTTCTTTTATGATTAATGTTGAAATCTATATTATCTGAAAAGTCGTTGATCGCTAGGGAGGCTTATCCCTATTGTAGAAGAAATGTTATTTATTTAAATAGATTATTAGTTTAATTTATTTATTTAAATAAGATTAAAATTATTCTAATTGATTTATTCACAACCGGTTTAATATGGAGAACCTAAAGGGTCACACCATAAAAGGAAGAAGAATTATTTAAGAAGAAAATGGTGATAGAATAAATTAAATAGCTTAATATTTATTATTTAATATTTTAGAAATATTAAATATAAATTAATAAGAGGAGTCTTATTAATATTATTATTATTATTTTAATTCTAAAGGAGTTTAGGAATTAATATAATAACAGTACTCTCTCTCTCTCACAATCCTAATAAGATTAGGATATAAATTAATTAAAAGTATTTAATTAATTAATTAAACCCTATTCTAATTGGAGTAGGAGGGTTAACCTAATATCCATATAGGAGAGTCTTATATCAGAAATAACGTACGTGAATTTTTCCAAGAGTTGGGAGTACACATATTCTATAGAGATAGAAACAAGGGTTAAGCCAATAACCCATCTTCCTGAGTTCTTCATCTTCCTTGGTGGATCACCGTTTGAGGCCAAACGTTTGGGTGGCTGACATTGATCAAGGGAATGAGCCACTACAGAGGAATCAAAGGAGTAAAACTTGTACCTGAGGAAGCTTGGATCTTCAAAGGTATAATTCCATCCTCTTTTCTGTTATTGATAACTAGCACAAAGCATGATCATGGTTATGGATTTGTATAATTTTTGAAAACCTATGTTTCGCACTTCCGCCCTATTTATGTGATTTGATTGCATGATTGCGTTATGTACAAACCCAACAAAAACTTCTTTGGATAACGAGCCCCTGGGAATATGCAGAGATCTGTATAGTTTACACTTCCAAATGATCTAGTTCCTTTTTTAGACCGGATGCTTTCTTCCATTTGTTGGACTTTCTTTCTTATATCCCCAGTTTCTCGATCTTCCCTTAGATTTGTGATTTTAGGGGTTTTGTTGGTTCTTTGACTGGATTGAGGTTCAAGTATCTGTATTCCCCCATTTTGTCACCACTTTGGCTGCCACCTTGTGAGGAGGACTCTGTTTGATTGGGCGTTGTCTGACCCTGAGTGCTTTTACTTTATTCTTTTAGGAGGATAGCCAACTCTGCTATTTAATTCTTAAGTCTTTCAAACTCCTTTCGAGATACTGAACCTGATTTGTGCTGGGCACTTTCAGCCATGTCGGTGGATAGGCTTTGTCCATTTTTAGATTTTAACATGGTAATAGGACTAATCTTGCCTACAAGGAGTGTAGGTAGTTTAGTCTTGATAAGCATTAATAACATTTGTTGATGCAATGTATTAGTTTTTTTATGGGGTTTTAATATTTTCCTGCAAAATAAACGTTAGTTGTTTTGATGGCAAAATGACAGGATTTGATATCTGTATAGTAATAAAATTGACGGGAAATAAAATGTACATTTACATTTTCTTTCTTTTTCTTTTCTTTACATTTACATGGAATCGTAATTTACATTGAATCGAACTTTACATGGAATTGAAAGGGAAATGTATGAAGAGACTCCCCCTCACGTTTTGTTTATCAGAGGCTGATCTATCTTAGGCTACTCTCGCGGCTTTTCAGCATGAAGGTCCCCAGATCATTGCAATTTACTAGAGGGAAATTTAATCCGTTCTTTCAATTGAAGCGGATCTGAGTGGCGCCTTTCCTGAGCCTCACAGGATTAATCTCCTTTGAGTCCAGTAATCAAACGCCGACGGGTTCGCCTCCTGGTGGAGGAATCACACAACATACATTTATATACAACTTGTCTCTTCGTTGTGAAATGATGACATTGTGCGAAGAACTAATATTTAAAGCGGTAAAACATTTATTTACATCCATTCAATGTAAACACAGAATCCACACACATGCAAATAAACAGGAAATTCTTGAAAAGATTGAAATGCGGCTTAAGCCCTCTACTGTCCCCAACGGAGTCGCCACCTGTTGACATCGGGAAAGATCTTTGGCGATCTTCCATTCCTTAATGTGTTTCTACCCTTGTTTGTTTTCTATTTGTTTAATCTGAAGGTGAATTTTTAGGAAAAGGCCGATATATAATGTCGATAATTTGAAAAGTTTGATTTTACAGAGTCGTCAGTTGGTATATCTGAAATGGTTGTATCAACTCAATCGAGTTTTATTTGAAAGGTTTTTCAAGTAGGCCCAATTACTGGACTCTGTTTAACTTGGCCTTAGAAATCGAGATTCATAGAGTTCGGGGGCTTGATTAAGCAGGGGGAAGGTGTTAGGCACCCCCCCGGCTTCCGTGAAACATGGTTACCACGTCTTTTCAATTTCCCTATTTTATTTGTAGTGTGTGTATGTGTGTGTGCTTGTAGTAATTGGGCCTACGTGCTTTACTTGGAAGTAGTGTTGTGCTTCATTGAACCTATATATGAAGGGTTTGATTTATTTGAAAAGTCCATTTTAGACAGGATATGAAAGTAATGTCTTGGCAGATGGTTTTCAAACCCTTTCGCTCGCATATGAATTGAAGCCTTTTGATACTTTAATTTTATTCTGCCTTCGGCTAATTTTGATTTTATTGTCGGAATGCAAAGCATCCTTGACCAAATAACATAGATATATAAATGTCGGGCTTCTTATGGGCATGAAAGCAATTGAAGTCACCCAAGCACTACAAACCACAGTTTACTATGCTGAGACCTTAAATTCGGATAACTGTTTTAAGGTCCCTTTAATTTACATTTACAAGAAGACAGACAGACTATATTTATAGTGCAAAGTTGTCCATCATGGGAATCGAATCTAGATCTATGTGATTAGTCATAGATCCCATGATTCCTAGGCTCACAGGATATCAAAAAGCCTGCACAACAGAGATATTGACATGAAAGGCAAATTGAAATCTAGACGCTGCAAGACAAAGGATTCATCAGTTAAATACTTGCATGCGTATAGCCAAAGCTTCCCGTTCCCTCTAGATACGAATCTAGGGTGGCGTAGTCGCTTTAATATTTACAAAACTAGAAAGAAAGTTAAATTTAAATAAATCTTAGCCATTCTAGCTCAACGGTTCCAGTTTGACAACGTTTGAACCTGTTGAAAGTTAGAGATGGCTAGATTTAGATGAATCTAGTCCACAAACTTTACATTAGAACAGATTCATATTAAATAAACAGTTAAAATATATTTTTAATCACATTAAATAAAGACTATATATATATATATATATATATAGATACTTATGTCGACGTCGATGGAAAAATCCGGATCGAGTTGGACCTGAATCTTTCTCTCTTTTCCTAAGCTCTGTTTCTACCCTTATTTTATCTTTTTTTATGAAAAATGTTTTGAAGGGTTTTTTTTAGGAAAAGACCAACATGTATCATGTTAAAGATTTGAACATTTTATAGAGTTTCCAGTTGGTAGAATTGAAAATAGTTGTACCTACTCAACCGAGTTTTATTTGAAAGGAGGCCCAAATTGTTGAACACTATCAAAACTAAATCTTTGAAACCAAAGTTCTAAGTTCGGGGGCTTGGTTAAGTGTGGGGAAGGTGTTAGGCACCCCACAACTCCCGTGAAAACACGGTACCGCATCTTTTCAATATTACCGTTTTAAATCTGCAATGTGTGTGTGAATACTGTAAGAAATTGGGCCTATGTTTCTTTGATGGGAAGTAGTGCTTTGCTTCGTTGAACCTATATACGAAGGGTTTGATTTGATTTTGCAAAAGTCCTTTTTACACTATATATTAAAATGATGTTTTGAAAGCTGGTTTTCAAACCCTTACGCTCTCATAGGAATTAAGGCCTGTTAATACTTCCATTTTATTCTTTTCAACCTTAGGGCTCAATTTGAATGCTGATTGTTGGGCTGCGAAGCATCCTCGACAACAAAAATATATACAAATGTCGGTCTTCTCATGGACATGACAGCCATCAGAGTGACTCTGACACGACAAACCATATTTCACTTTGTTGAGACCTTAAACCCGGATAACCATTTTAAGGTCTTTCAAATGTATATTTTTATAGAAAAATTGGAAGGGTACATTTGTAAAGTGGAGTTTGTCCATCGTGGGAATCAGATTCTGATCGGTTTGATCATGAATCCCACGATTTATAGGCTCACAGAGAGAAGCCAATAAAACCTGCACAGCTCAAACATGCACAGAAAATGTATATTTAAATATAAACGTTGCAATAACCAAGGATTCATCAGTCAAATCCTGATTTGCGCGTAGCCAAAGCGTCTCGTTCCCACTAGATAGCGATCTAAGAACCGCGAGGTTGCTTTCTGAATGAATAAAACTATAAAAACTTCTAGATTTAAGTAAATCTCAGCCATTCTAGCTTCCCGATTCCATCTGGACCTATTTTGAACCATTTGAAAGATAGAGTTAGGGAGATTTAAAGAAATCTAGTTCACCCAAAGAGATGTCAGTGCCGATTTATATCAAATGAATATTTAAAGCAGCAATTTAATCATACTGAATAAAGGATATATATATATATATATATATATAATTATATATATATGAAAGCTGTAAAGGGCGATGGGTTTGCACTCTCAGGCCCGTACTGAAATGTAAATATATATATATATATATATATATATATATATATATATGTAAAACTATAAATGGCGACGGACATTCTATCATTTGCCCGAACAGGAATGGAAATATATATAAAAGCTACAAAAGAGCCACAGAATGATCCATGCTCGGCAGAATTGAAATATATATATATATATATATATATATATATATATATATATATATAAACTGTAAAAGAGCCACAAAAATTGTCCAAGCTCGACAGAAAGTAAATATATATATATATATATATATACATATATATATATATATATACATATATATATATATATATATATATATATATATAACTGTAAAGGACGATGGATTTTGCAATCTTATGCCCGGACAGAAATGTAAATATATGTATATTTATAAAAGCAGTAAAAAGGCCACAGAATGATACAGGCCAAACTGGAATGTAAAATGCTAGTATATACAATTAGTATATATATATTAAAGCAATAAAAAGGCCACGAAGTCGAAATCCAAGCCCAAATAAGTCAGAAATATATATATATATATATATATATATATATAGTTATATATAGTTATATTTATAAAAACAGTAAACTGCCACAGATTTGACATCAGTGCTTGAAAGAATTGAAAAGTTAATATATATATATATATAGTTAAATATATACAAAAAAGCCAAACCGGGATTG